>CM029767.1:22844148-24184148 GCA_017562165.1 Ectropis grisescens
GAGGAACGACGAAATCCCACGTTAACTTCGTCAGAACAAGGGGCTCTAAATAAGAAAATTACCAAACTTGTACGACGTGACCTCCGATTAGCTAACACGCTCTTGATTGAAAAATCAATTAAGCAAAATCGGGGGTCAAAAGTGTTCGTCAAGACACTAGGTAGAAGCCACCTAACGAAGTTAACCACCTCGGCGGGGACAGTCGTTACATCCAAAGCGGGTATTCTTTCGGAAGTGGAAGACTTTTATGGCCAGCTGTACGCATCACATGCTCCTCATCTCCCACAAAACGAGGACAAAAGAGCCACTCTGACACGCCACTACACAGAAGACCTGCCTGAGATAAGCCAAGACGAAATTGTGATGGCTCTTGGGCAACTTAAAAATGGAAAAGCCGCGGGCGAGGACGGGATTACAACAGAGCTCTTAAAGGCTGGTGGAGCCCCACTTCTAAAAGAGCTCCAAGAACTGTTTAATGCCGTCCTCTTCACCGGGAGGACTCCACAGGCGTGGCACAGAAGTGTAGTCATCCTTTTCTTTAAAAAGGGAGATTTTCCATCCCTTTTAAAGAACTATAGGCCAATATCGCATCTGAGCCACGTCTATAAGTTGTTTTCAAGAGTTATCACAAATCGTCTCGCCCGAAGACTCGACGAGTTCCAACCTCCTGAACAGGCCGGGTTTCGAAGTGGGTACAGCACCATAGACCACATTCACACGGTACGGCAGATTGTACAGAAGACAAAAGAGTACAATCGGCCTCTTTGCTTAGCGTTTGTGGACTATGAAAAGGCGTTTGACTCGGTCGAAACCTGGGCTGTTCTGGAGTCCTTACAGCGATGCCAAGTCGATTGGCGATACATCGAGGTGATGAGATGTTTTACGACGCCGCTACGATGACGGTCCAAATTCAAGACCAGCAGTCGAAGCATATTCCTCTGCAGCGAGGCGTGAGACAAGGGGACGTAATTTCCCGAAATTGTTCTCAAACGCACTAGAAGATATGTTTAAGACTCTGGATTGGGTTGGACATGGCCTAAACATCAATGGCGAGTACATCTCTCACCTACGATTTGCGGACGACATCGTCATAATGGCAGAGTCGCTGGAGGACTTGCAGTGTATGTTGGATAGCCTGGCTGACGCTTTCAACGCATCGGCCTCCGGATGAATTTGGATAAAACCAAAGTCATGTGCAACGAGTTCGTTGCTCCGGGACCGATTGCCGTTAGTGGAACCACTCTTGAAATTGTACAGAAATACGTTTACCTAGGGCAGACGCTCGAACTAGGTAGAGGTAATTTTGAGAGTGAGGCTATGAGAAGAATACAGTTGGGCTGGGCAGCATTTGGAAAACTTCGTCGGGTCTTCTCGTCACCCATCCCACAAAGTCTCAAGACAAAATGTATAACCAGTGCGTCTTACCCGTTATGACTTACGGTGCTGAAACGTGGACACTGACAGTGAAAATGGTCCGTAAGCTCAAAATCGCTCAGCGAGCTATGGAAAGGGCTATGCTTGGGGTTTCTCTGAGGGATTGCATCCGGAACGAAGTAATTCGTCAGAGAACTAGAGTCACCGACATAGCTCAGCGTATTAGCAAACTGAAGTGGCAGTGGGCCGGTCACATCTGTCGCAGACCCGATAGCCGCTGGGGCAGACGGGTTCTGGAGTGGAGACCGCGAATCGGCAAACGTAGTGTAGGACGTCCTGAGACTAGATGGAGTGACGATATTCGAAAGGCAGCTGGTGTCGGTTGGAGAAGTAAGACCGAGGACCGGGCTGAGTGGCGTATCATAGGGGAGGCCTATGTCCAGCAGTGGACGAATACAGGCTGATGATGATGAATTTTTTTTTAACTTTTATAGTTTTACACTTGACTGCCATCGGTCTACGATGGAGCGTGTTTACCTAGAAGAAACCGATTCACCCTCGATTTGCAGACACAAAGATTGTAACTATCGGGGAAAACCCACTCAGGCAACGTATTCCACAGCCTAGAAGTTCTTATCACATACGTAGAGTCAAATCTCTTCGTTCGTGTCTTTGGAACATCAACCATGAAACGATGTCGCTTTTTCGAGCTACGAGCATTCATGAGAAAAAAGGGCAAGGTGGTATCAGATCATGCAAATCAGTCGCACACTCTCCAAAGTGTATCCGATAAAAAACCGATAGGCTGGCAATTTTTCGGCGATGGTCAAGACTTTGTAGTCTTTTTCGCAGAAGAGTGTCATTGCCTATGAGCCTTTTGGCACGTCTCTCGATCGATTCCAGAGCTTCCAGCTGATACTTAGCCGATCCATCCCAAAGGTGCGAACAATACTCCATACAAGAGCGAATCTGTACTTGATACAATGTGAGCAACTGTTCCGACTTAAAGTACCTTCGCACCTTTGAGAAGACACCTAGTTTTTTGCCAGCTAATTTAGCCTTGGACTCAATATACGAGCCAAAGTTGAGCGTAGATGCCAAAGTAACGCCCAAAAGCTCAAGACGGTCAGAAACTGGCACGGATACACCACGAAAAGTAGGAGTAGTCAGTTGGAATGGACTCCGTTTTGCGGAGAACAGACACGCCTGCGTCTTACTCTTGTTGAACTTGATCAGATTGGCATCACCCCATTCAGACACCGCCTCAAACTCTCTCTCAGTACCTGGGTTTTCTGCCCACTGGCTCTCGCGCTAGATATGTAGCTCTCTACAACGGTGCTATCATCGGCGTACCTAAAGATACCGGGCTTCAACAGATCATTAATATGTAGCAGGAAAAGTGTCGCAAAGAGTACCGACCCTTTGAGGGACTCCGGCATTGATAGCCATTTCATCCGACGAGCAGCCATCAATGACGACTCGTATGGATCGATCCCTCAAGAAGTCCGATATCCACGCAATAAACCCAGGAGACAAACCATGACTTGAAAGCTTGCTTATAAGGCCATCATGCCAAACCCTGTCGAAAGCCTTCGAGATATCCAGGGAGACTGCAAGTGCTTCCCCGTGTTTCTCAATAGCTTCACTCCAGATGTGAGTGATGTACGCTAGAATATCCCCGGTGGACCGGTTTCAGCGAAATCCGTATGGCCGGTCACTGAGGAGGTCGTTTGATTCTAGGTACTTCAGGAGCCTATGGTTTAAGACACGTTCCATAGTCTTGCAGAGTATGGACGTGACCGAGATTGGCATGTAGTTGGCAGGGTCAGCACGACTACCCTTTTTGGGCACTGGTTGCACATTGGCAAGCTTCCAAGACTTCGGTACCAGCTCCGTTTGGAGAGAAAGTCTGAATAGGCGCGTCAGTATCAGGGACAACTCAGGCGCACTTCAACACTAGGGCAGGAATACCATTTGGGCCACTGGCTTTATTCACGTCCAGATTGCGTAGAGCTTTGCGAACTTCCATTTGGCGAATGTGTATCTCTGACATAAAAGTCGGACAACTGGATGGAGTAGGATTTGTCGCACTACACGCATCAAGACGCGAAGATTCCACAAACTGAGATTCAAACATGTTTGCCTTCTCTCTCCATTGCAGTGTAAGCCAGTGTCCCATCAGGTTTCAGCATTGGAGGTAGTGAGGGGCGGCAGAAGTTCGATTCGACCGATTTAGCTAGGGTCCAAACACGCGCAAAACGCAAAACGTTAAATATCTCAAAACCACGTTTGTGCGGAAACGTAATAACTACGGTGCTTTTCTTTGGAAAATTCGGCTATGAGCCTTCTACCTGATATCTGTTCTGTGTCGAAAACTATGCACTTTAGAGCAAAAATTATGAAAATCATTGTAGAAATTATAATGTTACAACTCACCGTTTACGATTTATTGCTTCCTATTTAATAAAAAGTTTTTCTTTCGCCGCCTATATCTCTTAAAATATCAGTTTAATTGGTTCGTTAAATAGAGAACAGAAGATAAAAAATGTTTTCTACAATAATGCTCTCAATGACTTTCGCCTTAAAAGGTATAGTTTCCGAGATATCGCCAAAACTGTTTTTTTCAAGATGAGGCGAATTCTTGGTCTTACAAACTAGCACTAAATTGCCGATCCAATATTTTTTGTCAGGTTTAGGATCATTTGCTGAGCATAAAATCACAAAATACTAACAGATCTAGGTAGAGCCTCAGTCGCCATCTTTCACAAATCGTTTTGGCTCATATATCAAAACCTATGTACTTTAGGGCAAAAATTACCAAAAACATTTTTGTAGAAAATGCCATTTCACATCTTTTTTTTTTATTTAATTATTATTCATCAACTTAGGTACTTGGTGACTAATATAGTATTTATTACAATCTAGCCTAATTTTGAAAGTCTAGGTTAATGAGTAATTTTCTTATGACTTAGTTTGATTAATAACATTAAAGAGGCGTATCGATTATGCGCTCCAAGATATCGAACATTGGCGCGCACTCCAGCCGCGCGAAATGGATACCATTTTGGAACGAGCGCCAATGTGTTCGTTGGAGCGCCCGAACGCGGAGCGATCCGTTCCATTGGCTATCGGTCCCTTTGCTTAGTGTTTGTGGACTTATGAGACGGCGTTCGAATCAGTCGAAATGGGCTGTTCTGGAGTCCTTACAGCGATGTCAAGTCGATTGGCGATACATCGAAGTGATAAGGTGCTTGTACGACGCCTCTCACCTACGATTTGCAGACGACATCGTCATTATGGCAGAGTCGCTAGAGGACTTGCAGTGTATGCTGGACAGCTTGGCTAACGCTTCTCAACGCATTGGCCTCCGGATGAATTTGGATAAAACCAAAGTCATGTGCAACGAGTTCGTTGCTCCGGGGCCGATTGCCGTAAATGGAACCACTCTCGAAATTGTTCAGAGATACGTTTACTTAGGACAGACGCTCGAACTAGGTAGGTGTAGCTTTAAGAGTGAGGCCATGAGAAGAATCCAGTTGGGCTGGGCAGCGTTTGGAAAACTACGTCGAGTCTTCTCGTCACCCATCCCACAAAGTGTCAAAACAAAAGTATTCAACCAGTGTGTCCTACACGTTATGACCTACGATGCTGTAACGTGGACACTGACAGTCAAAATGGTCCGAAAGCTCAAAGTCACTCAGCGAGCGATGAAAGGGCTATGCTTGGAGTTTCTCTGAGGGATTGCATCTGCAATGAAGTAATTAGTCAGAGAACTAAAGTCACCGACATATCTCAGCGTATTAGCAGACTGAAGTGGCAATGGGCCGGTCACAGCTGTTGCAGACCCGATAACCGTTGGGGTAAACGGGTTCTGGAGTGGAGACCGCGAATCGGTAAAAAAGCGTAGTGTAGAACGCCCTGAGACTAGATGGAGTGACGATCAGGCGTGGATCCAGGGGGGTAATGGGGACTTTTGCAGTTTTGCAACAGTCTTATCCATCTCTGGCACAATTTCATTTTTACCTAATCACAGCACGATATCGTGTCAGGTGTGAACGCGCCCTATTGTCCACACACAGCGAATTACAGCGAATTTTTAGAGAGTGATGGCAAAGTTCCCATAAAAATGTAAATACATAAATAAATTTGTCATGGGTCAGTACACTTGTATTAAAACCATATCGTACTCGTATAATGCTTGACAGTTTTCTGTACAATAATTGTTATAATACAGCAAAGTAGTCATTTCAAACTTTGAAAATGTATACAATTTGTATCACAGAGGAAGTAATCACTACGTTATTTGTATGCTCTTTCTTTAGTTTTTGTTTTTTAATAATTGACGTGTAAATTGTACATTTATGAATAAAGTACTTTGACTTTGACTTTGACTTCACACTCGCGCCTCGCGCTCCCTCGTGTCACCTCGTGGAGAGTGTGGATAGAGCATAAAATCTCTATGTAGTCTATGGTGATATTAGCCACTGTTGCCAGATTGTGGAAAATGCCCCAAAAACTGGGGCTTTTAAATATGGCCCAGTAATGATAGATTTTTTTGTCAACTTTGCACTAAATTTTCGATACAGTTTATTCTTTTTAATACGGTTTAGGAATAATTAACGAGGATAAAATCATAAAATGTTGAGATATCTAAGTGAAACTTCAAGCGCCATCTTGAAAAAACATTGGAAGCCGCTATCTCGGAACAATGCACTTTAGGGAAACAATACAATCAGAGACACAATTATTGTAGGGAATATAATTTCGCATTGAATATTTTGTTGCCAGGAAACTTTTTGTAAAACTTAACGTTTACGATATACCTATGGCTCATTTAATGAACCGGTTTTTCTGTCGCGGCCGATAACAATTGGAATATTAGATAAATTGGTCTATTAAATAATTTAAAAATCGTAAATGACAAGTTTATCAAAAAAAATGACAAGCGACAAATTATGCGCAATGTCTACAATATCTGTATCTACAATAATAATAGTCTCCATAACTTTTGCCAAACAATGCATAGTTTTCAAGGTTGGCCAGATATGATTTTTCAATATGGCGCTTGAACCTCTATTACAATATAATACAAAACACTTTATTGGCACCACAAAACATAGTTGACAACAAGTAACATATAAAATAACAAAACATAATGGGCACAAAAGGCGATCTTATCGCTAAAAGCGATCTCTTCCAGATAACCTTTTGGTTAATTAGGAAACTAAATTTGTAAAATTTTGGGCAGTGGTGCGATTAACAATATAAATAAATAATTTTTATTAAATTATTTTATTGTATATAAATTACTTAGACTACATAATGAATATACAATAAATAGGTTCTATTTAGCTCTGTCAGAGTTTTGTGATTGTATGCTCAGTAAGTGATCTGAAACCATATAAAAAACATATTGGAACGAAAATTTTGTGCAAAGTTGAATTCTATTCTTACTGGTCTAATAAGAAAAGACTGTTAAAAAAAGTTAGTTTAGTAAAATAAATGTTTTAGAGGAAGAGTCTGAAAACCCCAGACCTTCATTATTTTAACAAAGCTAAAAGTTAGTCAGTGCATGCTCTCGACATAGCATAGAATAGATAATATAGATAGAACGGACACTCCCCACCCCCCGCCAATTTCAAGCTTCCTCACCCCTCAGGCCGTTTCGGATAATACGCTAGGAGCACTCAACGAAGGGCTGGTATCGAACATCTAATTCCTAACAAAATATCATCATGGTGGGTTGTTGTGCTGTTTACGGCTGTCCGTCAACTAAACGGGACAAGATTGAAAGTTTTATTTAATTTCCTAATGATAAAATAACGTAAGATTAGAAACTTTTCAATAACGTTGCTTTATAATATTACAAGCTTTGCTTAGTTTGGGGTCAGATGGTGTTGTGTGTGAATTGTCTACCAATATTTATTTATTTATAATAACGAAGTCATTTTTAACTCAAATTTCGTAACTTACACAGCCAGTAACTTATGTGCCCAAGCACGGATTGATAATGCCTGGAGGAATAATTATAGTGACAGAATAAAGTTTCTATCATGGGTAAGTGTAAAATAAAATGCGAATGTGTGCCTACTAACAGAAATAGATATCTAGGTACCTGATCTAATCTATCATCGGTTTCGTTTCATTTTACGCGGCAATACAAACACCCACAGATTTCTGAAACAATTTAGTAATCTGTGCAAACACCCTTTTAATTAGAATAGTTTAATTTGGCTCCATTTTATTTATGTAACTCAACATTATAGCAAGTTTATTGACTACTTTACGTCACCAGGTGAACTCAAGGGGCACAACTATTCAATAAAACAATTCAGTAGCCCTAGCTCTAACGCACACATTCACGCGTGTGTACGAACGACATCTGCGTAGTTGTGTGAAGAGTAGGTAGCTCCACAGCGGCGTTTGTATGGAATTTTAGTGGAGTGTGAGAGTGGGTGTGGACATAGGTAAGAACAATGGACCATTATGATGTTTGGATCTTCCTTTTTTTATGTGAGGGAAATACATTTATGTACTTACATATCCTCACCAAACAAGAACATGATGAGGTATGTCGGGCTCGACACCATGAAGACGACAAACATAGTAATAGACACCCCCGATAAAACACCCACAGATTTCTCCAGAGTCAGGGTCGCGGGGTCACTTTTCGCATTCCCGTCAACGATCCTGACCCTTGCTACAGCCCTTGTAGACCCGTCTCGCGGGGAACTTTAGTACCCCACATTTAGCTCTAGTGACATCACCTCCTGGAAGACCTATCCCTAGGTTGTGTACCGGACGGCTCTAAACGTCCGACGCTCCAGGCCTTAGGCCTTCCAGTGGAGACAGGATGCGAGACCAGAGTCACGATCTCCAGACTCACCCCCGTGTCCGCTTCCACGTCAGTGGAGGAGCGAGAAGCTTCCAACTCTCGTTCCTCCAACTCACACGATCTCTCTCTGTCAAGCATCACGGCGAAGATGGTCTGCAGCGAGAGGTCCGACCTCACCACCACGGCTAGAGATAGGCGTGTTTCCACCTCTATGGCCTCACCGCGGCCCTTGTCCTTCCACTAAGCGCTCTGCTAATCAGAATGCTCGTGGAGGACCCTCATCTGGGAGACTTAGGAATTTTACTTGGCTTATATGTCAGCCGAGTTAACTTCCCAAGTCTTTCGGTCCCTCCCCAACCTCTACACGCACTGCTCAAGGGAGTGAGGAGCGCGTGCCGCGTGCAGAAGTTCCCAGCCCCAGCCGGGACTCACCATCACACAACAAGATGCCACCGAAGAAAGTTGTTGTGTGTTGCCCAGAGTGCACCACGTGGGGGCTCCCGAGCCACTGTGGCAGATGAACAGTGCTAATGGTGTTTTTTTTTTTTAAATGAAATATCAATCAAACCATGATCTTTATTGTCTATATTTTTGAAGTGAAAACTTAGTCTTACGAGTATGGCGTGACTAGACAGATTTTTCGTGGTCTGTGAACTGAATGTTATAGGTATGATAAGAAATTTTTTGGTGAACTCGGGACCATGGCCAAGCCCTCCGATTTCCCCCACGTAGTAGTTTCCAAAGTATGCTATTAAATTCTGAGCTATAAGTTTTCAGCAGTTCCTATGACTGTCAATATTTTCTTTTAGCAAATACGACACTTATGCCATTGAACTTATTACAAAATTTGACTCGCTATTTCTTAAGTGAAGCTATCGGTACACTATATTAGAGTAATAGAAACTAGCTCATAAATAGCGTTATATTGTGTGTTATGAGTTAGAAAATTTTAAACTACTATTTTTTTAATTTGTTTTGTTTCGCGAACATTTTGGAAAAAAATCGAGATGGTCCTCGGCGTAAAATTGTGTTTAAGGAGTAACTGAATGTATGCCTAATAATTTAATTTGGTGTTTGGGGGATAATGCGAATATTGTAAGGAGAAATGGTGATGGTTTTCTGGTAACGCTGGTATTGGCGTACTTTAGTTTATTCCCCTTATTTAGTGATCTGTGTTACCCATTGATTACACACCTCGTGTTACCTTATTCTAGTCCCTGACCTGTGACTCTCTGTCACAGACTAAGTAGAGAGATACTGTCTCTGCTTAAGCAGCGATCAGACGACACGATTCATCGTGCACTAAATCCCTAAGTCCCGATGGATTGGGTGATGTATTTCTAACAAAAGGGGTTCTGATATTAACGAGTTATATTTTAGGTCATGATAGGCCTTCCCCGTCCCCAAAAATCTTAGTGTGATAGCTAATCGTTGTTTAACACTTATACTTTTGTTGTATACTTATACGCGTTGGGAAGGTGTTGGTGGTTGGTTAAATTTCGCAAAAAAAAATTACACGATTTCATTTCGGACCAATTACATACAGGTTGATATTAAATACACGGGTAACTCACGTTTAATGTAGTCAGTTCAGTCCGACTCAAGTTTCGATCTAACTGACTGGCCTCGAGCCGAGAATCGTGGGTTCGATTCCCACCCAGTGCAAATATTTGTGTGATGAATTCAAATGTGTGCACTGTGTCTGGGTGTTTCTATTTATAATAAGCATGTATTTAAATATATATATGTAGTATATCAGCTATCTGGCCACCATAGTACAAGCTTTACTTAGTTTGGGGTCAGATGGTGCTGTGTGCGAATTGTCCACCAATATTTATTTATTTTGTTTACAACATTAAACGTGAGTTACCCGTGTATTTATTTAAAATGTGTAATAACCACGTTAGTTTTCATACTAAAAAAGTTGATATTATGATTGAAATATTTTTTTCTAGAGCGATTCTAAGTTTCTGATACTTTGAAAGCGTAGGCGCACAACTTCACTGCTCGACATTTGGCTGCCGAGTGAGTTAGGGTAGTGATATCGTGTAGTGTGATCAGAACGCCCAATTTATCGAGCCCTGCTCATCGGCCCGATGAATCGTGTCGTCTGATCGCTGCTTAAGCCTAGCCATAGTCTGTGCTGCTTAGTTTGGTTTGTGTTTGTGGACTGTGGAGGTTTTCAATCTGAGATGATCTGAGGTGGTCTGTCTCTGTGTCTCATCTCATGTGTCAGTCTCTCAGTCTGTCTGTGATTGGCGTGGATGTGTGGATGTGTGCTGTGGTCGTGTTATGTAGGAATTTGTAAATATTTTGTAAATAACAAAATAGCATTAAAATGGAAAATACATTATTACCCGAAGATTGTACCAAGCAATGGGAAGTACTCCTTTTGTTAATAGCTTCAGAGGAAAAGAAAATAGACAGGACCAACGACAGTGAAATTGACACCATGAGTTACTTTCTGAGAAACGAAGGAGTCAAGTAAGTATTTATATAAAATATCAAACTACATATGACTGACGAACTATGAACTAATTTATACACAGTCAGCCCTACCCTGCAGCTTCGTTTTGGTTAAATTATTAGAACTATTCTATTACTTCATATTTCTATTCTATTCGGGGAAGTAAACAACGAAACAAACAAGACTTTTCTTTTTTATTATGCAGTTGATCCTATTACTAAAATTCCTAGCATTTATTTTCGTAACGATTACAACTTACAACCCTTGGAAAGTACCTGAAGCTGAGTTTGCAGTCATAATTTGACCATAATTCCTATTTATCAACTTTTTTGTACAATTATGGAATGCAGATATCATATCTACCAACCTAACCAGCACTTTGTCAGTGTTATGGCCTGGATTGTAACCTTATCATAGGCTTCAAGGTCTAGTGGTTAGTGTCCCTGCTCTGGGACAGTGAAACAGGATAAGATTTACCATTTCTTTGAAAATCTATTGTTCCTTTCACTTATTTACAGTTACTTACTGTAGTTCCTAAGGGAAAATATTGGTGAGAGATTGGTTGCTGGTTAAGTCAGGAGTCAATTACAGATAGGTAAGATGAGTTAGTCAGGTACTTAAACTGCTTACTATGTAAAAATGTGTAACATTCCTTTTCATAGTTCAAAGTTTCTAAACATATTTGTAAACATTATTCAAGTATTTATTTCCTTTCCTAAACCTAAGTTTTTACGATATTGATGTATATATATGTAAAAACATTATAAAAACTTAAAAACTAGGGTGCTGTTAGCAGGACCCAAACTACAAGTGGTTAGGTCTGCAGAGTGAGGAACCTCCTGAAGATGCGCGCTGTGTTGAGGATGACCACCTTCTGCATCTGACCCCTAATCCAACCGCTTATTGAAAGTCTCTTGAGTTATTGGTTGAGACTTTTCGCTATAAGGCCGTTTGCCAACACATTATTATTATTGATATATTATTAAGATCCTGAAATATCCCAATGCTGGGCAAAGGCCTCTCTGCCCGCTTTCCACTTGTCTCTGTCCTGAGCCAGCATATACCAATCATAGAGATGATTATCAAGCTCATCCAACCATCACTTAGTTGGTCTAGTATCTAGCACAACATCTTTTGTAAACATACCTTATAAAAATTACAGGCAAATCTTGCTGCAATGGTTGCATCAATTGCAAGCCACTCATGCCAAGAAGCAAAGTGAGAGTGACACAGCCTTGAAATGTGATGATGTGGCTCTTTGGTGGAGACAACAGGGCAACGACAAGTTCCGTGCCAACCTCGTACAGGAAAGCTACAAATGTTATACAAATAGCGTGCTGTATGCTCATCAGAGTGGAACAAAGTACCCTTTAGCGCTGGCAAATAGATCTGCAGCTTTGCTACGCCTGAAAAAGTTTAAGGTTAGTCATTTAAATGCATTCATTATTTTATTGTAAAGATTACTACCTGCATGACCAAGCTTTTCTGGGTTTAAACACATATAACAACAATTCCTAAAAATGAAACCTAGCTAGATTGATTTATCGCCCCCTGAAACTCCATGTTGTATGCACATAAACATATCTTTATCCACGCATTCTAAATTTCATGAAAATCATTGGACCTGTTTCAGAGATTCATAATTTACATAATACAAACAAAAAAGAGACGATCTTCTTAGCATTCCATGGATTCACCGTGCGGGTGCCGGGTCCATCGTGTGTCAGAGAGAAAAAACTCGAGTAGACTTGTGACTTGGGCGTAGGTTTTAAGGGTCCCCTTTCTGACGTACATCAACACTCACCTTCACTACTCGTTTTTCTCTCCCTGCCCAGCCAAATCTGATATGAGCCTACTAGTGCAGCTTTAGATATTCGTTCTAGTATAGAACTTACTGCACTTCTGGATAAGCCAAGGTCTTTCACCAGGTTATAGAGAGATTTTCCTGGTATATACCTCTCGCTCGCACTTCTACAGCGTATAAACTAACTACATAGCCGTTTTTTGTTAATTTGTTTAGGAGGTCATAATATTTATTTTGTTTCATCGCATGGTCTTTAGGTCTGTACTTGTTTCGGCAGTACGTATACTAAAAATAAAACACAAAAATTGTTTGTTTACAGGTTCATCAGATGAATTATATTATTTTATATACCTCACTTAAAAGTTTCTAAACTTAATTTTGTAACTCAGATAATACTCTAGTAATTATCTCTTAAAATAACCACTACTTACTTAGTCATACATTTTCATATTATTTTGCCACAAAATGTCGACTTGAATAAGCATCAAGTTCTTACTTGTTGCAACAAGAGTTTTGTAAATTGGCAACAGAATGCCAGAAGATATGGATATCTCAGTTTCGAAGTCTTGCTTAATTCCAAGTGCATTAACACAAAATAAATTCAGCTTCGTAGTACAACAGTATAGATGGCTACCATTATCATAATGAAATTGTCTGCGGTTCGTACTGGGTAGTAATGTAATCAACCTAATTTGACTCACATTTAGGCCCCATGAGGCTTTCATTTGCCACTCACACTTTGACATACATATTGAAATTCAAACTCTAACCACATTTCGCATTTAATAAATAATATGCATATGATAGACAAAGCTGATGAGTTTTTTTTCTATTTTATTCATCGTAAAAAACATGATTTGGATAATTGGTTTTTCAAACTATGGTTGTATTCTATATCGAAATTCATAAAAAATTACATAGGGTGTAACAGTATCCTCTTAAGATTGAATTGAATTAAAAATTGGTATATTTTTTGTATAAAGTGTTTTTGAACCTGTAAGCCATTTAACACCTTACATTAATTCTTTTAAGTTTTGTTTTTATTAAGTTACTAGATGTCCGCCCCGGCGTTGCCCGTGGTACATTATATAGTACTCAGGATCCCGTACATATACAACGTTGAAAGAACGACTGAAATCGGTTCAGTCATTCCTGAGAATATCGCTTTCAAACAAAACACCTCTTCAGCTACCTGCTACGCCATCTGTCGGAAATTGGTTGGACCAACTCAGATTTAGAAAAAAATGATTAGTAAAGGTTTTATATTCAAGAGGTATGTAATCTGTGATATTCAATGACGCAATCTTAGACACATGCTGTCATGTGTCATGTCAAAGCACGAAACGTACGAAGACTCTCAAAAAGGAATATTTTTTCCCGATTTTGTTACATTCTTGATTCATGTTCCGCTTCTATTCATAGTAGCGTTATTTTCTATAGCCTAAAGCCTTCCTCGATAAATGGACTATCCAATAGATAAATAATCTTTCAATCCGGGCCAGTACTTCCCGAGATCCTAGCGTTCAAACAAACAAACTCTTCAGCTTTATAATATTAGTATAGATTAAGTTATTTGTTGTAATTCTTGTGGTGCCAATAAGGTGTTTTTGAATTTTATTGTAGTGCCTTAATGCCCGAGTGACACGAGGCTATTTTTTCAAGCTATATATAGGATAGCAAGTACTTCTAGCTTCGTGTGAACATAACTAGGATTGAGTAGGTAGCGTTGTCTACACGAAGTTAGAAAAAGTAGTTTGCGATGATAAGGGCAGTGCATGATGAAAACACAGTGAGACGTCAGGCAAGACTCTTTGACCCATGTGGCATAGGAATAAAAGTTTAACAGCGTAGCACATTTTCATAATTCGTAAACACTGGTTTTACAGGAGTGCCTAGCAGACATTGAGCTGGCTATTTCTGCTGGTTACCCGATGGAACTCCGATACAAGCTGCTGTTACGCCGCGCTGACTGCTATATGGAGCTACACAAACGCGACCAGGCAGTCGAAGCCCTGACACTAGCTTCACAGCAAGCTATGCAGCTCAAACTTACTGCAACACAGACATGTAAGCTTTTTGAATATTACTGTTGAAGCCGATGGTCGTGGGTTTGATTTCCACCCAGTGCAAATATTTGTGTGATGAATTGAATTATTTGTACTATGTCTGGGTGTGTTCTATAATAATAATAATAATAAATATATTGGTGGACAATTCACACACAACACCATCTGACCCCAAACTAAGCAAAGCTTGTGTGATGGCAGCCAGATAGCTGATATAATACTTATATAGTTTTAAATACATACTTATTATACATAGAAACACCCAGACACGTGCAAACATTTGAATTCATCACACAAATATTTGCACTGTGTCTATGTATAATAAGTATGTATTTACAACTATGTAAGTATTATATTAGCTATCTGGCAGCCCTAGTACAAGCTTTGCTTAGTTTGGGATCAAATGGTTGTGTGTGAATTGTCCACAAATATTTATTGTATTTATAATATTATTCTGCCATTTATTCCTTTTTCTTAAGTTTAGATTTTTACAATATCATAAAATTAATAAGAAATAAATACATAAATATTGGTGGACATTTCACACACAACACCATCTGGCCCCAAACTAAGCAAAGCTTGTACTATGGAAGCCAGATAGCTGATATAATACTTGTTTATTTTTTAATACATACTTATTATACATTAGAAAACACCCAGGCACAGTACAAATATTTGTATTCATCATACAAACATTTGCACTGGGTGGGAATCGAACCCACGGCCCACGGCTTCGCAGGCAGACTTTCTACCAACTAAGCCAACAGGCCAGCCAAAATTATTATTTTATAACCAAATTTTATAAGTGATCACCAATCAGGCAGGAGCTTGAAAATTTGTCCGCGAGGTATAGGCTGAGCTTTGCATTAGTGTGAGTGATCACCAATCAGGCAGGAGCGCAGCGAGACAGAATGGCGCCGCGCCTAAGGCCGGTTGTCACACCTACACTATCCATGTACACTCACACAAATGCAAAGCTCAGCTTATGCCTCGCGGAGTGTAACCTCTGATGTTTGTTTCTCAACTGAACTGAACTTCTCAAGAACTGAAGGGCTGGATCAAGCTGAAAGCTTTGAGTAAGCTTTTCATCCCGAATAAAAATTAGTGTTCTATGCGCACGAAGTCGCGTATAGTAGTATAGTAAAAGTGTATTATTGTATTATTACCAGCACCCCATGGCTTTACCTGCGTAGTTCCCGTTCCCTACATTTTATCAGGATAAAAAGCAGCTTATTATTCCAGCATATATAGTAGTGTTCCAAATTTTAACCTGATCCAATCAGCCGTTTCGACATGATTGAGCAACAAACATCCAAACTTTCTCATTTATAATATTAGTAAGATGTAAAATACTATTGTAACGAAAGATATAATCATATATATATCACTACATAGTATAAAACAAAGTTACTTCCTGGTGTCTGTCGGTCCCTATGTATTCTTAGATCTTTAAAACTACCTAAGAAATTTTGATGAGGTTTCTTTTATCGATAGAGTGATTCAAGAAGAATTTTTAAATGTATTAAGCATGTGTATTAAACATGTGTAAAATAGCAGAAAAACAATAATAATTTTAAAGATTTCTAATGTGATGTCATAAATAAACACATTTTTTTGTGCTTACTTTGCAAACACCGGCTGTACCATACGAGATCTCATCTCATCACTCTATAGTATATAAAAAATATGCGAAATGCGTTGTTTAATCAAAAAATGTATTCTTTCATTCCAGCTGAGCTCGACCGACATATAAAAATATTGGAGAGAAAATTGGAAATGATGAGGATGGAGGAACCAGTGCCGGATATAGATATTTTACCCGATTGTTACAAAGGAGAAAACCCAGACTTTAACGCCGCTTCAAGCGTTTTAGAAATCAGGTATGTGCTGTGCTTTTGCACTTTGTCAACACAAGGACTTTCTGACACAAATATAAATATACAGAAAGTTTGTGTTATTGCACTTCATCTATTGTAAGTTCAATTGGGCTTTGATCTTGACCGACGATTGCGCACAGTTGCACTGAACCTTAGTGTCTAATTATTATGGCAATCGCACACTTTTCAGGCATTAAGAAAACAGGGCAATTAGTCTCTAGTTAAAATTTACTTTTATCAGAGAAACTTCAACTTAATACAATTGTTTATTGTTATTCTGTGTTATAGTTACAAAAGGTCATAAATATTGATATAGATGAACATAACAACTGCCACAGCCATTTAGTTTTCAACCCAGTTATGTGATTTTGTAGTGTCCGCTTGGGGAAGTACCACACTTTTGCCAGTTATTCTGTTACGCAGTAATGTGCAAACGTTACTGCCTTGCGGTTTGAAGGGCCATGTTTCCAGAGAAATGGCTGGGTTAAGAGATAAAACACCTTATATGTGCGAGTGACGAGCGCAGTGCGGTGCTAAGTAATGATTTGGACTCTTCATGTTCCAATAGCTGTATGTCACTGTGTGTTATAGGCAAGCATGTTGCTTACCATCAGGCACATGTTCTGCTCGTTTTGTCCATATCACGGCTTCCCAAACTTATTTTGTCTGCTGCCCACTTTGAGAATAAATTATTTTCTAGCGTACCCATTTTTTACATACTTCAAAACTACTATATCTTAAAATAAATTATATGAGACCTGAGCTCAGTAGGTAGGTAGTACACAACGGACTCCAAGCCTCTAAACAACGCGCCATTTTTTTCTGGTTCTCTTACCGCCCTTTGTTTTTTTTTATTTTCACTAATTTGCAAGTTTGATTTGATTACTATTTTTATTTTTAACATACGTGCTATTCAATTACATAAGTTACATTAGTAATACTGCTGTGCGTTTCACTAAAGTAATTAAAAAATTGCGAATGAAAATAATGTCTTTTTCATTGTTAGCTTTCGCTATTTTGTATTGGCTGTGTTGTTTATTTTTTTAATTTCATATTTTAGGCATTTTACCAGTATATTTGTTTATATGTCTGTTTTAGATTGCATCATATATTTATTGTGGATTTTAATAAAATAAATGATTATTGTTGTATAGTCCGTACTATAGTGATCTTTAAAAATTTACGTGACCATGGAACTTAAATTTATTGAACAAACACACCTATTGTTGCACATCTCATAAAATAGATTCTAAATATCAGAATAGTATTCTAATTCTATCACAATAAAGTAAAAAAATAATATTGCTAGCGTAATTCTACGCATTAAAATAAAATAATTCTTTCCTCGTGACAAAAATCTCAAAACATAAAAAAATAATATAAAAATAAAATAACAAAATTTATTACAAATCTAATCAACAAATTGATAAATTGTATGGTTGAAATTTTATTGGGATTTCGTAATGTGTTTTTCTGGAAATAGTTGTTTATGGCTAAAATAAGGTTCTCATAAGTATTATTTGCCATAAAGTGACGTAAATACAATTAACAACAACCATGTCCCTATTTTTTTTTAACTTTTATAGGTTTACACTCGGCTGCCGCCCCGCCTGTCGCCGTTCACGACGTTCGCGGCGGCTGCGAAACCCCGAAAATCAGCATCTCGTTACTTCGTTCCGTGCAAATCGTTCCATTTTATTTCAAAAATGGAACGATTTGCACGGAATGATTCCATGAGTTCTTAGCCTAGCAAAATATCGCTTATTTCCTCGCTTTCTCATTAACTTCATTCGAAATTCAAAACAGAATAATTGCAAGGCAATTTTGCTAATCGGTAGCTCCCAAGGCCTTGGTGCTGCAGCGAAAACAATATAAATATTGACTCTTTGTGATTTATCTGACCCTAACATAGTTCCTTACATGATCGCTGTGCGTTGCTTTAATTGACATATTTTTTTCTTTTTAGATGTGCTTATTTAGCGGTGTTATGCTGTGTTAGAATTAAGCCTCATCGTCATTAGCCTATCTTATACCACTGTTGATCAGAGGCCTCTCTCGTGATACGCCACTCGCCGTACGATATATCGTCAAGGCACAAAAGGTGATCGCTTCCAGATAGGTGTTTGATTCTTCCATGATGACTTGGGCAAAAATATATTATAGAATTATATAATATTTTTGTTATTACTATGTCAGGTAGATTGTGAAAAAATATGGGAAACATATTGGTTGTTTCATCAAATTATTAAAAATTGACAAAGATATAGATCTGCAAAATTCCAAAGATTTGTGACGACATGTTTTATCAAATCATAGAATGAAATGACGTCACTCGAAACTTCTAGCTCTGTATTCGTCGTTTTTGTTGTTTGTTTATGAAACAAAAGAAGAAATACGTGTACAATATATATTTTTGACGTGACAACGTCTTGCGAACGTCTTGACGTGACGAAACTGCGTTACGCTCCGCTCACGTAATGCGCTCACAACGAGAGCGAGTGAGAGGCACGCGTCCCTTCCACTCGGGCATGGTTAGCCCGCCTAAGAGCGAGAGAGACAGACATAAAAAGTGAAAGGCACGCGTCCCTTCCGTAAAATTATTTTACCACTCAAAGTCGTTGTCACGTAAAACTTTCGCCCGTATACCGACTTTACAGGCAACCAATTTTTTTTTAATTTAACTGTCGGACTAATACAGTTTTTAAAGCCATCATGGTTATTGCATTAGGATCGCGACGAGTGGCGTACACAAAGTGAGAACACACGATAATGGGATGAGATTGATAATGAAGCGGCCGTTGTAATAACCACTACAGATGAGACCATGTGCTTGTTCATATACATGTGCGTGTATGTGGGCGTGGTCATAAACTTATGTATGCATGTTCAAAGACGTGTGTGCGTGGTCATAGACGTGTATGTGCGTGTTCATAGACGTGTATGTGCGTGTTCATAAACGTGTGTGTGCCAGTTCATAGACGTACGTGTGCGTGTTCATAAACGTGTATGTGCGTGTTCATAGACGTGTATGTGCGTGTTTATAGACGTGTGTGTGCCAGTTCATAGACGTACGTGTGCGTGTTCATAGACGTGTGTGCGTGTTCATATACGTGTATTTATATGCGTGTTCATACACGTGTCTGTTCGTGTTCATAGACGTTTATGTGCGTGTTCATAAACGTGTAGGTATGTACGTGTTCATACACGTGTCTCTGCGTGTTCATAGACGTGTATGTTCGCGTTCATACACGTGTCTGTGCGTGTTCATAGACGTGTATGTTCGTGTTCATAGACGTGTATGTTCGTGTTCATAGACGTGTCTGTGTGTGTTCATAGACGTGTATGTGCGTGTTCATAGACGTGTCTGTGCGTGTTCATAGACGTGTCTGTGCGTGTTCAAAGACGTGTGTGTATTTGTGTTCACACACGTGTGCGTACCTGTTCACAGACGCAGCGAGACCGTAGGCCGCCACGTGGTGAGCCGCGAGGCGCTGCGGCGTGGTGACGTTGTCTTCTCAGAGGAGCCCTACGCCTGGGTCGCGCTGCCCTCTGAGATGACCGTCTGCGACGGGTGCTGCGCCACTGATATCAACCCTGTGCCGTGAGTTACTGTATTCATTTAGGAGATAGTGGTAAATTTACTATCCTATATAGTCCAAGATCCCAGGGCCGCCAGACGTCACGTATTTTCTGATGGATGAAATGTGGACGATTGAGTAGAGTTAGTACGTACTAAGAACACATGCTTACCCGCTACCTTGCTTAGACGGCCAATTTTGAGATATGGGGTCCAGAAGATGTATTACTTACTACACGTATTTTCTGATAAGTTTTTTTCACGTATTAACATACGTAGGCAATATCTTTAAAAATAAGGCCCCAATTACTCCCGGACACTTTCCGTCGGCCGTTTTGCTTAACAGACGCTTTAAAACTCCCAAAATAATGACTAACTTCACTAACTTCTAATGAATTAACTTCACTTAAATTCTCATACTCCATTTGTATATATGTTTATCAGACAACTATTTTAAAGCCTTTTCCGAAAAGACAGACCGATCTAAGAGGCCAGTCATCCCCTAAACTCATAATCTCGTACATAAATGTTTTTATGTACCTTCTGGACCCCATATCTCAAAATTAGCCGTCTAAGTAAGTTAGCGGGTAAGCATGTGTTTTTAGTACGTACTAGCTCTATTCAATCGCCCACATTTCATCCGTCAGAAAATACGTAAGGTCTGGCGGCCCTGGGATCTTACTCTAATAATTTTGACTGGCCTGGTGGCTTAGTTGGTAGTGCGTCTACCTGCGAAGCCGTGGGTCGTAGGTTCGATCCCCACCCAGTGCAAATGTTTGTGTGATGAATTCAAATATTTGTACTGTACCTGGGTGTTTGTACGTATTTAAAAATATGTAAGTATTAATACGATACGATACGATTCGAGATGACGATAGGCTCGCTCAGCTGGAAGAAGAACTGACCCACATAAGGTGGCACATTCTCGGGTTATGCGAAGTCCGAAGACAGGGAGAGGACACCGTAACCTTGGAATCGGGCCATCTAATGTATTACCGTGAAGGTCACCAGCTGTCGCAAGGTGGTATCGGGTTTCTGGTCCACAAAACTCTCCATAACAACGTTTTAGAAATCGCAAGTGTGTCTCCGAGGGTCGCATACCTGGTGCTGAAGTTGACCGAGAGGTATACCCTCAAAGTGGTCATGGCGTACGCACCCTGGGAGGC
Source organism: Ectropis grisescens (assembly GCA_017562165.1). Taxonomy (NCBI): domain Eukaryota; kingdom Metazoa; phylum Arthropoda; class Insecta; order Lepidoptera; family Geometridae; genus Ectropis; species Ectropis grisescens. The sequence goes on from CM029767.1 coordinate 22,865,315, forward strand.
ATACCCTGATTCAGAGGTGGAAGCTTTGTATGAGGATATAGCGAAGGCTTTACATAACACCTCCAAAGCCCACTTCAACGTTGTTATGGGGATTTTAACGCCAAAGTGGGAGTACGGACTTGCAGTGAATCGGTAGTAGGACCATATGGTTTGGGAAGACGAAATGACAGGGGCCAAATGCTGATCGACTTCCTCGAAAAGGAAAGGCTGTTTCTGATGAATTCGTTCTACCAGAAACAGCCTCAGAGGAGGTGGACATGGCGAAGCCCCGACGGACGGACGAAAATGAGATTGACTTCATTATTGCGGATAAACGGCGTATATTCAGGGATGTCTCAGTGATCTCTAGGTTTGCTACCGGAAGTGATCACAGGCTTGTTAGAGGCACCCTGAATATTGATTACAAGCTTGAACGCGCCCGTTTGATGAAGTCAACACTCCGTCCGAACCTTCTCCAAACCATAGTTGGGTCTGAAACATTTCAGCTAGAACTGAATAACCGGTTTGCTGCCTTGGAAACCACAGACAGCGTTGACCAGAAGCTCGACAGAGTGGTGGATGTCCTACGAGATGAGGGCACAAAATTCTGCAAAATGCGGCGCAAAGGCAGAAAATCAAAGCTTTCGACGGAAACTCTGCAACTCATGGAGGAACGACGAAATCCCACGTTAACTTCGTCAGAACAAGGGGCTCTAAATAAGAAAATTACCAAACTTGTACGACGTGACCTCCGATTAGCTAACACGCTCTTGATTGAAAAATCAATTGAGCAAAATCGGGGTCAAAAGTGTTCGTCAAGAAACTAGGTAGAAGCCACCTAACGAAGTTAACCACCTCGGCGGGGACAGTCGTTACATCCAAAGCGGGTATTCTTTCGGAAGTGGAAGACTTTTACGGCCAGCTGTACGCATCACATGCTCCTCATCTCCCACAAAACGAGGACAAAAGAGCCACTCTGACACGCCACTACACAGAAGACCTGCCTGAGATAAGTCAAGACGACATTGTGATGGCTCTTGGGCAACTTAAAATGGAAAAGCCGCGGGTGAGGACGGGATTACAACAGAGCTCTTAAAGGCTGGTGGAGCCCACTTCTTAAAGAGCTCCAAGAACTGTTTAATGCCGTCCTCTTCACCGGGAGGACTCCACAGGCGTGGCACAGAAGTGTAGTCATCCTTTTCTTTAAAAAAGGAGATAAGACCCTTTAAAGAACTATAGGCCAATATCGCTTCTGAGCCACGTCTATAAGTTGTTCTCAAGAGTTATCACAAATCGTCTCGCCCGAAGACTCGACGAGTTCCAACCTCCTGAACAGGCCGGGTTTCGAAGTGGGTACAGCACCATAGACCACATTCACACGGTACGGCAGATTGTACAGAAGACAAAAGAGTACAATCGGCCTCTTTGCTTAGCGTTTGTGGACTATGAAAAGGCGTTTGACTCGGTCGAAACCTGGGCTGTTCTGGAGTCCTTGCAGCGATGCCAAGTCGATTGGCGATACATCGAGGTGATGAGATGTTTGTACGACGCCGCTACGATGACGGTCCAAATTCAAGACCAGCAGTCGAAGCATATTCCTCTGCAGCGAGGCGTGAGACAAGGGACGTAATTTCCCCGAAATTGTTCTCAAACGCACTAGAGGATATGTTTAAGACTCTGGATTGGGTTGGACATGGCCTAAAAATCAATGGCGAGTACATCTCACCTACGATTTGCGGACGACATCGTCATAATGGCAGAGTCGCTGGAGGACTTGCAGTGTATGCTGGACAGCCTGGCTGACGCTTCTCAACGCATCGGCCTCCGGATGAATTTGGATAAACCAAAGTCATGTGCAACGAGTTCGTTGCTCCGGGACCGATTGCCGTTAGTGGAACCACTCTTGAAATTGTACAGAAATACGTTTACCTAGGGCAGACGCTCGAACTAGGTAGAGGTAATTTTGAGAGTGAGGCTATGAGAAGAATACAGTTGGGCTGGGCAGCATTTGGAAAACTTCGTCGGGTCTTCTCGTCACCCATCCCACAAAGTCTCAAGACAAAATGTATAACCAGTGCGTCTTACCCGTTATGACCTACGGTGCTGAAACGTGGACACTGACAGTGAAAATGGTCCGTAAGCTCAAAGTCGCTCAGCGAGCTATGGAAAGAGCTATGCTTGGGGTTTCTCTGAGGGATTGCATCCGGAACGAAGTAATTCGTCAGAGAACTAGAGTCACCGACATAGCTCAGCGTATTAGCAAACTGAAGTGGCAGTGGGCCGGTCACATCTGTCGCAGACCCGATAGCCGCTGGGGCAGACGGGTTCTGGAGTGGAGACCGCGAATCGGCAAACGTAGTGTAGGACGTCCTGAGACTAGATGGAGTGACGATATTCGAAAGGCAGCTGGTGGCGGTTGGAGAAGTAAGACCGAGGACCGGGCTGAGTGGCGTATCATAGGGGAGGCCTATGTCCAGCAGTGGACGAATACAGGCTGATGATGATGATGAAGTATTAATATCAGCTATCTGGCTTCCATAGCTTTGCTTAGTTTGGGGTCAGATGGTGTTGTGTGTGAAATGTCATGCAATATTTATTTATGTATAATAGGATTGGTTAACTTTCACTGTATAATAATTAATGTATATTAAAGTGAAATTATGTATATATAATATATATACTAGATCTGCCCGTGGTTTCAGGTGCGTTATGATTATGATTACATATATTCATATGCTTGTAGTAGAAAGCGGTTATTTTTGTATCACAAACAGACACTTCAATTTTATTTTGTTGTATAGATTCATTAATATATCAACCGTAACTCTATATTCATCCTGTGCCAATCGAGTCTAGGTTCGACCCGCGAAAAAGACGATACCGTCGACCCATCTTGGAGCTGGACGTCCTACACCCCGCTTAGCTTCGCCCACCACTCTTTCACAACTCTAGTCCACCTGTTATCACCGATTGTAGCAACGTGTCCAGCCCAACTTCAGTTTCGCTGCAATACTGTAGTTCCGACGTCCTAAACGGTAGGTTTGTTTTTCGACATCTTTTACGTAAGTACCATTGGTGATATAGAATTGATTTAACAAATACAAGAAATGAAATCTAAAAAGTCATACTAATATCAAAATATCGGACAACAAGCCAAATAATATTGAAAAAGTTACCTTTCTTCCGCACGCGGCATTTAATGAAATCGCAGATCTGTGTTTACGTAAGATGACGGCTCACAATCTCTTACAACACAAGTCGTATTTACCATTTAAATAAGTGGGTGCCAAAATAATATCAAAACATACTACAAACGTCAGCCCTGGACCGCGCTCACAAACTTCTAACATAATAGTATTCACAATTTCGTGAACGCGCTTCCGATTGCTCCATCTAGACGATTTCATCGACCGACTTTATGATTTAACTAGATGCCCGCCCCGGCTTCGCCCGTGGTATATTATATAGCACTCATCTGACTGAAAGAAAAGAAAGAAAAAAGAAAGAATGACTGAAATCGGTTCACTCATTCCTGAGAATATCGATTTCAAACAAAAAACCTCTTCAGCAACCTGCTACGCCACCTGTCGGAAATTGGTCGTACCAACTCAGATTTAGAAAAAAAAATAGCAAAGGTTTATATTCACGGCACAGATTACTGAAATTCAATGACGCAATCTTTGACACATGCTGTCATGTGTCATGTCAAAGCACGAAACGTACGAAAACTCTCAAAAGGGGAATATTTTTTCCCGATTTTGTTACATTCTTGTTTCATGCTCCGCTTCAATTAATAGTAGAGTTATTTTCTATAGCCTAAACCCTTCCTCGATAAATGGACTATCCAATAGAAAAAGAATCTTTCAATTCGGACCAGTACTTCCCGAGATCCTAGCGTTCAAGCAAACAAACAAACAAACTCTTCAGCTTTATAATATTAGTATAGATAGACTGTGGATAAGAACGTCTAGACTCTGTAACGCGTTGCATGAGTGGGGGTTTCGGTATAGTTATAATCTTGGTGCCTTCAAGCCGAGAGTGAATCTTTTTCACCTAGGTAAGCTTCATCGTCGGCCGCATCGTCGCCTAACATCAGGCGAGAGTAAACCTGTAAAAAAGTAATGTGTTAACTGTTACAGTTGCCTGACCTGTTCCCGGGTCGTATATTGCAACGAGGAATGCCGCGCCCGCGCCTCGCACCACCGCTGGGAGTGCGCGGGCGCACAAGCCGACCTCTTTCCCACCATCGGGATAGCGCACTTGGCCCTAAGGTGACCCTCCATTATAATATTCATCGATAGTTTAGGTAATAAAGAGAAACAATGCTATAGTGATAGGAGTCTTTGCAGAATCTGCCTAGAGAAATACCACACTTTTTAAAGTTATTCTACCGCCAAGCAGGATTGTGCAAACATCACTGCGTTCCGGTTTGAAGGGCAACGTTTCTAGAGAAACCACAGGGCATAGACATAAATCATCTCATACACATAATCAACACAATATACACACATTACGGTGTTTTAAAAGCGATGTTTGCCAATGCAAGCGGTGAAGTGCAAACCCATTATCGTCAAAAAAGTACGAGTATAATAATGTGTATGAATAAGGTTTTTTAAATTGAAAATCTTTTTTGAAGACAAATACTAAAGTCACAATACGTTAAGTGTCAATTTCAAACGTGTCCAAAAAAAGGGGAGTTATAAATTTGACGTCGATGTCTGTATGTCTGTCTGTGGCACCGTAGAGATGATGCGATGCTCAAACAGATGGATCGATTTTGATGCGGTTTTTTGCGTTTACCCATTTTGCGGTAAGTTGTGAAGAAATATTTTGTCTGCCATTTTGTGGTGGCGGCCATCTTGAATCGATATTATCCAAACATAGCTAAGAAAATCCGCGTGAATAGTAACCTTTAAAAAATATTTAATTTATACACAGAGACAGACAGACAGACATCGACATCAAACTTATAACACCCCACTTTTGGGTGAGAGTTAAAAAAACAGGTTAGTATCTAAAATCATAAAAACAAAGATGTGGAGACAAATGTACACTCGTACCCACACTCAACAGTAGGGCAACCTGTGTCATGGGCACCAGGCAGAATGATTACACAAACAAAATGTTGAACAAGAACAATTGAAAAAAAAATGAGTAATCCTTAATCGACTACCTCGGATTTGTTATCTGTACAACATTCTACTAGTGAAGCCCTTTCATTTGATACCTATATTAAAGGAGTTTTGAAACAAAGAAATGTGTTTCGCCATTTTGTGGTAGCGGCCATCTTGGATTTGAAATTTGTCATAGTGCATAGTATTCTACTAATCAAGCCCTTTCGTTTGATACCCATATTGAGGTAGTAGTGAAAAAAATAATGTAATACGCCATTTTGTGGTAGCGGCAATCGTGGATTTGAAATTTGTTACAGTGTATATCATTCTACTAGTCAAGCCCTTTCATTTGATACCCATATTGCGGTAAGTTGTGAAGAAATATTTTGTCCGCCATTTTGTGGAGGCGACCATCTTGAATCCATATTATCGAAACATAGCTCAGACTATCCGCACTGATATTAACCTTCAAATAAAAAAAAAACTTTATCGAAATCGGCCCATCCTTTTGAGGCCTACGGTGCCACAGACAAACATACATTAAAAACAAAAACATTTATTCTGTTATTATTTATCAAATAACTATAATAACGGTATAATTCGAAAAGTAAATTTTATGTAAGTAAGTAAAGCCTACAAGTAATGTACGTACATTTATATTTATATACATAGATAACTATTTAATACGTATGGATATATTATTATAGTATGTTAATATCGTGTTATTGAACCAAATAAATTTTATTTCATTTCAACAGCCATGTAACGCCATGATGAAGTTGGCTGACAACTGTCTCTTTTGAGTAAAATTTTAGGATGCGCTCGCGCGCCTACTTTCAAATTCGACACACGGAGGATAGCTGCGTGGTTTTTTAACCCCCGACCAAAAAAATGGGTGTTATAAGTTTGACGTCGATGTCTGTCTGTCTGTCTGTGTGTGTGTCTGTCTGTGACACCGTAGAGCTCAAACAGATGGGCCGATTTCAATGCGGTTTTTTTTATTTGAAGGTTGATATCCGTGCGGATGTTCTTAGCTATGTTTGGCTAATATCGATTCAAAATGGCCGCCTCCACAAAATGGCGGACAAAATATTTCTTCACACCCTACCTCAATATGGGTATCAAATGAAAGGGCTCGACTAGTAGAATGCTATACACTATCACATTTCAAATCCAAGATGGCCGACACTACAAAATGGCGAAGTACATTATTTTTATCACTACTACCTCAATATGGGTATCAAACGAAAGGGCTTAACTAGTACAATACTTTGCAATATGACGAATTTCAAATCTAAGATGGCCGCTACCACAAAATTGCGAAATACATATCTTTTTTCACAACTCCCTTAATATGAGTATCAAATGAAAGGGCTTGACTAGTAGAATGTTGTTCAGATAACCAATCTGAGGTAGTCGGGGGCTAATCAAAATTTTTAATTTTGTTCTTGTTTAAAGTTACCTATTGCAGTTGGTCTCAAGGTGGCCTCTACTGCTTAGCTAACTTTGTGCTACTGCAGAAAGAAAGGAGCACGCTAGTTAGCACTCAATGCTTTTTACTGGACTGCGCGTTACAAAGGAATGGTAATGTTTATCAGTCCATGTATGTATGTATGATTCTTTGAAGTACTATACAAACCAACGGGATCCATTAAACAATTATGTAACGCTGTCGAATAACGGATCCCGACTGTTCAGTCATGTTCGTTTATTTATTTTATTTTCTGCAATAGTATTAATTCAATAACATAGTATATAATTCTAGACCACCAGAAATCTAAGTGTTTGTTTTATTCTTTCCAGTTTTTGTAGTATGTAAGTAAGGAGTTTGGTTCACTTTTTGTGCAGTAGGGTTTTGAGTTTTTTTATATTTTTTTTTGAAAATTATAGAATTATAACTTCTTGCATGCGTAGTACACACACGGATACAATTTTATTCTTATTATTTTTAATTACGCACTCTAATCTTACTATACTACTACTCTTTTACTCGCGTTAGAAGAATGAAGATATCGCTATTAACGATAAGGGTACCTTTTATGACACTAGATAAAAGTAATTGTTCGTATTATTGTAATTGTTCTGGGATGCATAATAAAGTGTTTCAATAGTTTTAAAACATTCGCGATTTCAACTTGTTTTTTTTAACATGACACATGATGATTTGGCACCCTTATAACCGCCGTGATGATGAGAATACTTTTCACGATTTAAATTATTATTTGATGACCTCGACATTTTGGCACCGTTATAAAAGCTGTGGTGACGAGAAGTGTTACCGCGATTAAATTATTATTTAATGACCTCGACGATTTGTCACCCTTATAACCGCCGTGATGACGAGAAGACGTACCACGATTTAAATGATTGTTTAATGACCTCTACGTTTTGGCAGCGTTGTAAATGCTGTGGTGACAAGAAGTATTACCGCTATTAAATTACTAATTAATGACCTCGACAATTTGGCATCCTTATCACCGCTGTGATGACGAGAAGACTTACTACGATTGAAATTATTATTTAATGACCTCGACGTTTTTGCTGCGTTATAAATGCTGTGGCGACAAGAAGTATTACCGCGATTAAATTATTATTTAATGACCTCGACGATTTGGCACCCTTATAACCGCCGTGATGACGAGAAGACTTACCACGATTTAAATTCTTGTTTAATGACCTCGACGTTTGGCACCGTTATAACTGCCGTGATGACGAGAATACTTAACTACGATTTAAATTATGACTTCATGACCTCGACGTTTTTGCAGCGTTATAACCGCCGTGATAACGAGAAGGCTGTGTTTATGTCTGTTTGTCACGTAGTATATAGGTACGGTTTCTAACTCTTAGATTAAATATTCCAGAGTGCTGCTAGTATCAACTGTCGCTGGGTTCCCATCGGTACCGCCGCATTGCCAACTGCCCGCCACGGCCGCCGATCTCTTCTGCAGCTACGCCGCAGTCGACGACATCCAAATATACAAGAAAGACACGCCGCCTTTCTACAGAATGTTCAATCTAGTCACAAATTTTGAGAAGATGAACAACATGGACTATATACAGTACGCTTTGGTTAGTATTTAGTTTAGTGCTGTACAAAGACACTACCCCAAAAAAGCTCCCACAAATAATCTGAAAAGTGTTGTTGTGTTGTGAAAAACGGCAACAATGTTGATAGGATCAACATGGATGTTTCAGGTGCCAACTATGTTAACCCTGTACTGAATTTTCAAAAAGCGCCCACGAATAAACTGGAAAGTAGTGCTTCAGATGGCAATAATGTTAACCCTGTAAAAGTCGCCACCTCAAACAGCTCTCACGAATAATTTGGAAAGTGTTGTTTCAGACGACAAAAATGTTGACCTTGTGCAAAGTAATCACTTCAACGTACTCCCACGAATAATCTGGAAAGTGTTGTTTCAGACGGCAACAATGTTGACTCTGTACTGAGATTACATCAAAAATCTCCCACGAATAGTCTACGTATCGTTTCAGGCGGCAACAATGTACCTTATACAAAGTTATCACTTCAAAACGCTCCAACGAAAAATCTGGAAAGTGTTGTTTCAGGTGGCACAAATGTACCTTGTACAAAGTCATCACTTCCAAACGCTCCCACGAATAAATTCTTGGAAGTATGGTTTCAGACGGCAACAATGTTGACCTTATACAAAGTCATCACTTCAAAACGCTCCCACGAATAAACTCTTGAAAGTGTGGTTTCAGTCGGCAACAATGTTGACCCTGTACTAAGTTATCGTTAGACACTGTGTACTAGGTTGCCATTTAAAAAAAGCGCGAAGCCTTTTCCACGAACAATCTTGGATGTGTGGTTTCTGACGGCAACAACGTTGAGCCTGTACTGAGTTAATACTTCAAAAAGCTTCCCACGAATAATCTAAAACGTGTTGTTTCAGACGGCTACAATGTTGACCTTGTACAAAGTTATAACTTCAGAAAGCCCTCGCAAGTAATCTGGAAAGTGTTGTTTCAGATGGCAACAATGTTGACCCTGACCCAGTTACCACTTCACAAAGCTCCCACGATTAATCTGGAACGTATTGTTTCAGAGTTCAGAAGGCAACAATGTTGACCTTGCACTGAGATAACAACTCAAAAAGCTGCCAAGAATCTATCCATAAAATTAATCTAGAACGTGTTGTTATTACAATTCAATATAATCCGATAATCCAAAATAAGTATCTGTAACCGTATCCGAAATTTATATAATTATACAATTATATCAAGCCTATATCCATATCCAGATCCGAAATATCATATCCAAAACATCCATAATGGTGACCCAGTACTAATTTATCACTTCAAAAAGCTACAACGAATAATGTGGGAACGTGTGATTTCAGACGGCAACAATGTTGACCCTGTACTTGGAGAACTTCACCCGTTACTTCGAGCAGTTCCCGGCGTCGGTTCCGTACGCGCTGAGCAACGCGCAGTTGCGTCTGTTCGCCAGCGCGGTCATGCTGCGCGCGCTCGGACAGCTCGTCTGCAACGGCCACGCGGCGCTGAGCCTCGCTACCCTGGACGAAAACGATGGTACGATTCATATAGGGTGCCTTGAGGCCCATTCCGTCTGCGCTCGGATATTGTCATATATAGACTCAATCGAAATAAAAACTCTTTTAAGTTGGATCAAAAGGCACACGGTGTGCAAATTTGTTGAAAATCGGTTAGAAATCCATTGCTTTTACTACTGACTACGTGACTCATAACCCTGGTTTATTTGGGTCTCCCTCTCTTCTTGAGTATGCACTAAAAAGAGGGTTTTGGGCATTTTCGCTCCTTTATACCCTCTCTGCTCTAGAGGCTTTTATTCGGGGCGCTGAGGGGTACATACCTGAGTATATTTTCCTCAGCGCATTTGTCATCAAACATCGATCAGGTTTCGGTGTCTACATTTTGACCATTGAGTTCCCTTTGATAATCTTGGCCAACTCTAGGATCTTGACATCCAACATTGGTGTATCGGGCGGTACCTACGATTGGGTCGTTTGGTGGTGTCGCATAAACGGGTCTTCCCTTGTGCCCTGTCTATATCTCGCTCAGTGTCACGAAGCCATTTTCTGCACTGGAGGCTGCCATACACTGTCCTGTCATGGTTCCCTTGATAACCCGGGAAGTGACATTATTGTGAACTAGCGAGCCGCCTTAGCTTTGCACGGCTGCAATGCTGATACTAAATATAAGTACTAATAAAAATGGTTATTGTGGGCTATTCTTAAGATATAGATATACTATTGCATACTTTTTGACGTGACAGCGTCTTATAAATTGGTTTGCCGGGTGACACTTCAAGAAACTGCGTTACGCTCCGCTCACGTTATGCGCTCACAACGAGAGCGAGTGAGAGGCACGCGTCCCTTCCACTCGGGCATGGTTAGCCCACCTAAGAGCGAGAGAGACAGACATAAAAAGTGAAAGGCTAAATAATTTTACGGAAGGGACGCGTGTCCCTTCCGTAAAATTATTTAACCACTCAAAGTCGTTGTCACGTAAAACTTTCGCCCGTATACCGACTTTACAGGCAACCAATTTTTTTTTTGTAGACCTTTTGAAGGAGTATTGCTGTACATTATTTTGATCTAGCTCATAGGGTTCAGCCAGCGTTTGCCGTGTAAGCGCAAAAATGTTTATTTATGACATTTCATTAGAAACCTTTAAAATTATCCGTGTTGCTTTGCCATTTTATACACGTTTTATACGTGCATGAAATGGCAAAGCAACAAAACTTCCTCTTGAATCACTCTATCAACAAAAAGCTCCCATCAAAATCTGCTTGGTGGTTTTAAAGATTTAAGCATATATAGGGACGGACAGGCGCGGGAAGCGATTTTGTTTTATACTATGTAGTGATGGCAACTTCGACCTCCTCGAGTTTCGCCCTTAAGAGGCTTTCACTTCCTAGCCTATAAGACTGCATTGATGTTCGGAGTTCGCAATACTGATTCCAGTTCCGCTGACATGAATAATAGATAACTTTCCGTTAGGTTCATAGGTGTTTCCGTCGTTCGCTTCCGTAACTCTGTATGGCACGGTTGGTCTGTGCTTTCCAAATCGTCGGAATATAAAGTTCTGGCTAGTAGTTCTGCGGGGATAGAGTGTTCCCTTCGGTGTCTCTGAGGAGTATTTATTCCTGTCTTGCGTAAGTTTCTTCCTCATCACCCCGTAGATCTTTTCCCACATGCTTTCTTTCTCTTGATTCGTGCAGAACTCCTTTCAGCTTTCCGTCTGAGCTTCTTTGACTTTTACCTTGTAGTCTTGCCGAGCAATTGGGTCCTGTTACTACAAGTTCAACTCTGTCAGTGGCGGTATTTCTGATTCTTGTCTTTCTTATGAGAACTTCTTTCTTCAGATTTTAAAGCTTTTTCGTTTACCGTGTTTTTTTTCCTTCGGCGAGCTTACCAGTGAAATGGTGTGTGTGGCTTCATATATATTAGCTGTGTGTAGCTCACGTTGTTGTTAGTGTATCGCCGGAGTTGAGAATATTTAAGTTTCGTTGAAGAAAGAGTTTACGGCTTCTCCTCTCATTTTGAGATGTGCTTGCCCACCAGTGAGACCTTGCATTCACGTCACCGGCAACAATAATGTGTTTAGTCGCTAGTTTATCGCTGAATGATCCTGTTAAGGTAGGGTTCACCTTTTTGTTCTCCTAAGTAAACAGAAAGTATCTAAAACTCCTAGTTTTAGGCCTGTCACAAAACCACCAACGACCAACCAACAGGACATCAGCTTCCATTTCGGTAACAAGTTGGGGATCATTGATTATCTCCAACCTGTTGCCGAAGACTTTTATGGCTGCCTTCATTGGTTTTTGCTTATTCAAACTGCAAGCGCCAGCTCCAGGATATTTTTTTCATTACGCCTTTGTTTGCCACATTGGGTTATTGAACAAGGGCAACTGAAACCCCCTTTCACGACCTTCAGGAGTTCCGCCGTTGCATTGTCAGAGCGCTGCAGGTTTGCTTGCCTGCCCAAAAAGTAGGCGAACGATGTATGCGTATGAAACGCATTATTTTTGGGAGACTAAGCCACGTTCCTCAATAATGCTCTTAGCAATAAGATATCCGAGACCGCGCTATGCCATCCCTTTTACTCTTTCAGTGTACTCGCCACTAAAGGCGTTGTGATCTAGTTCTTTGTTGGGGTTGTTGGAATGAGCAATCGCGCAGTGCTTGCATTTGGGTGGCATGTATTTTTTTCTTGCCTTGCATTGTATCTAGGAGTGGGGTTTTCCGCAGTAACTGCAGGACTCGTCCCTCTCCCGACAAATCGCTTTTGTATGATAGAAACCTAGGCACTTGGAGCACTGCACCAAGGACGAGTGGTATGCCACTGGCCTTCTCTGTCCAAAAATGCTCTGTGAATGCGAGGGGAGACCTCGAACACCGGGTGGAACTCATGCGGGCTACGCCACTGCGCTAGAAAATTTTCCATTGTTTCGTTATCTTTGTGATAAAACAAGGTGTTTTGAATGATGATCAGTGGATTACTTGCTTTTGCAGTATCCACCATTAAATACCTGTCGTGCTGCACGCGATTTCTGACCAGATCGAGGTTTTCATCTGTGCTGCAACTCAGGATGACTTTCCTGTTTCGACCTTTTCGTACCCTGTTAGCTCTTGCACCAGTTTTCTTCGCGTCTAGTGTCAACGCTATCCTGTCTATCAAGTTTTGGGGTGTCGTGGAAGATGTGAGATTTGCCGTTGTCACAGTTAGTATATAATTTGTTTTGGGCACAATGGGGTTAGCCGCGATTTTGGCGTAAGCGGGCTTCGGTAGCTTGCCCGTCTCCGTTTGGGAATGTTCGGCTTCGATGGTTAGGGCTGGTGTTCCAAGTGGTTAGGGTAGTGGTAGAAGTTCCAAAGATACAGCCTTAAATCGTCCGTGATTGCCAACACGTGCTCGTCGATTTTTAATTTTATTGGGATGGAAGGTGAATGTTCGGTGTTGATTGTTTTGTTAGTATTTTTTCCGTTTTTAATTTGGGGAGGAGAGGTGGAAGAGTCGATACGAGCTTCTGCAGCATTTTGGTGTTTTGGTGAAGGACTTCGACGGGTTTCTCTCTCTGGCCAAAGCTACAGACCTACTTCGTAAAATCGAGGTGGATTTATTGTGTAGACTTTGTATGGGTCCTTTCCACCGAAAGCAGCTCCATGGCGTGTCGAGCCTATTCCTGTTCGAAGGAGGTGATGTGTCGGTGTCTGGACTTGAAAGGACGATCTCGTAGAGCGCCTGGAGCCTCTCAATCGCCGTTTGATTTATCTCGTTTTAAATTTTATGAGGATTCGAGAGAGTCCGTTCCCCGGAGTAGTGCGTTTGCTACTTTCGTAGCGCTGTCCATTTCGACCCTGTTCGCTTTGAGCAACGTGCGATCATCATCAATGTGATTTTGCAGCGAACGGAGGTCGGGAAGGACAACGCTGACACACTGTCCGTCTCGTCATCTGTCCTGACCTCTTTTGTCAGTGTGTTCCCGCACTGCTCCCAGTTCTCGACTGTGTCTATCGTGGCCACGTATCTTGAGCTCCACTCTAGCGCTAAGGTCACCGGGGCCGAGGTTTCACTGGCTGTTTGTGACGTTACGTTGTCAAGTTACTGAACGCAGCGGGACTCTACCTCTTTTGGCTCACTGCGATACTTTTGTCGTTGCTGCGTCGGCTGCAATCCTTCTGATCCGCTGGTCTTTTCATATTTTTTTTGTTGTACACTTGTGTAAATTTGTTGCAACTGACCTTACTTATGGCACCGTTGGTCGTTTTGGTCCAATGGCAGGGATGGAGGTGGAAGTGGAAGGGGCGGCTATTTTGTTTGTTTGCTTAAGCCTGAAGCCAATAAATGTTTGTTCTGGCAATTTTGTAATTTTGAACTTTACGGGGATGAAATAGGGGTTGAAATGGGTGATGACAGTTTATATGGAAGTTCATAATTGTTGACGATAAAACCATGAAACTTCGTATCTAGACACTTGACGTGAAGGCAATAAATGCTTGTTAGTTCTGGCAATTTTGTGATTTCGAACTGTACGGGGATGGATGAAATAGGGGTCGAAATGGGGGATGAAAGTTTTATGTAGAAGTTCGTCATTGTTGAAGATAAAACCATGAAATTTTGCAACTAGCCACTTGATATCCATACTAATGCTATACCTCTTATGATTTAATGTCTAAACTACTGAACCGATTTTGATACAATTTGTTACACAGATAGACTAAACTCGGGATAAGATAAGGACGGCTTTTTATCACAGAAAAAGATTTGAAGGAGTGGAAAAGAGGAATTAAAGTTTACATGGAAGTTCGTCAATGTTGAAGATAAAACCTTTAAATTTTGAACCTAGACACTTGAAATCCATAGTTATGTTATAAATGTGAAAGTAACTCTGCCTGTCTGTTACGCTTTAGCGCCTAAACCATTAAACTTATTTTGATGGAATTGTACAAAAACATTTAAATATAAGATAGATAGATACTCTTTATTGTTCACACCAAAAGAAAAACAGATTTACAGACAAAGGAAAATAATAACAGTTAGTGCTATAACAGGCGGCCTTATCGCTAAAAGCGATTTCTTCCAGGCAACCTTTGGTGGAAATGGTTTTTGATATTTTTAATAGCGGGGTGTTTCAATCCAGACTACATCAGTTAAATACAAATTACGTAGATATATGTATGCTAACAATAAAATAAACATACATGCTAATAAAAATTACATGCATGCTAATACTTACATACTTCTATGACATACTAATACATATATGTAGGTATATAAAAATATTGATACTTATTTATGACAGATATCTAAAGATAAAAGTAGACGGTAAATAATGACACATTATGTAACAGGAAACTAAGTGGAATAATGGGATATTAATATTGTAGTTTCGACAGATAATATTCTTTGACGTGACTTTTAAAAGACTCCAATGAGGGAGATTTTCTTATGGAAATAGGTAATTCATTCCACAATTGGGCTGCTTGATAGGCAAAAGACTTCCCATAGTATGATTCGGAACGTGCTAATGGGATCATCAGAGTTAGATTTGTTTTTGATCTTAATGGGCGAGAATGGCAGTCTTGACATAAAGTAAACCGTTCTTTAAGGTAGAGTGGAGTTTTAGGGTTAAATAGAATATTGAACAGCAGAAAAAGAATGTGGGCATTACGACGCAGACGAATGGGCATCCACTTGAGTTTAGCGCGATAAGCTGTTTTTAGTAATCGTACATTTATATTTTTACAAATTCCAAGTTGCACAGCGAGCTATGGAGAGAGCTATGCTCGGAGTCTCTCTGAAGGATAGAATCCGCAACGAGGATATCCGACGGAAAACTAAGGTAACCGACATAGCCTTGAGAATAAGCAAGCTGAAGTGGCAGCGGGCGGGCCACATATGTCGCAGAGCCGATGGACGTTGGGGGAGGAGGGTTCTGGAGTGGAGACCACGTTCGAAACATCCCGTGGGACAGCCTCCCGCTCGGTGGACCGACGACCTGAATAGAGTGACGGGAAGCGGATGGATGCGGAGAGCCGAGGACCGGGGGGAGGTGTCGTAGGCGTCTGTCAATGAAGTGCTTCGGGTCGGCAAATATATACAGCAAAAGAAATGTGCCTGATTCATTTCCATATTGGTGCGATATCTACACGTCGGACGTGACTATCGTCCGATTCTCAGCTATGCGGTCTTCTGATGTTACTACCATACTAACCTTTGTTTTTAACCCCCGACCAAAAAAAGGGGTGTTATAAGTTTGACGTCGATGTCTCTATGTCTGTCTGTCTGTGTGTGTGTGTGTCTGTCTATGTGTGTGTGTGTTTGTGTGTGTGTCTGCCTGTGGCACCGTAGAGCTCAAACGGATGGGCCAATTTCGATGCGTTTTTTTTTATTTGAAGGTTAATATCCGTGCGGATGTTTGGTTAATATTGGTTTAAGATGGCCGCCTCCACAAAATGGCGGATAAAATATTTCTTCACAACCTACCTTAATATGGGTATCAAATGAATGGGCTTGACTAGTAAAATATTATACACTATAACAAATTACAAATCCAAGATGGCCGCCACCACAAAATGGCGAAATACATTTCTTTTTTCACAACTCTCTTAATATGGGTATCAAATGAAAGGGCTTGACTAGTAGAATTTTGTACAGATGACAAATCCGAGGTAGTCGGGGGTTAAATCAAAATGTTTAATTTGCTTCTTGTTAGTTGTTTGTCGGACATTTTTGATGATTTGTCTTTATACCTGAAGTCCTGGGGACTGTTGACACCGCTTTGGGCTCGCCGGACTGTTGCTGGTTAGACTGATATCACTGAGCTATGCGCAGCTCTACTCGTTTTGATAATATTTTATTGCAGAGCTGATGTGAAGCGTCTACGTGTTCAATTGGTTCTCGGCCGCTTGTAGTATATAAATAAAAAAATACTACAATCCCTTATAAATAATAAGGCTGATATAAACAATTTTGCCTGGATTTTCAATGTAATTGAGCAAATTCGCTTCCAGGTCGCACAGTTTCCGAGCACGAAGTCCGTCGAGCGACCGCCATCTACCCATCAGCGGCCATGATGAATCATTCTTGTGACCCGAATATTATTAACACGTGAGTATAACTAGCGTAGAACTTCGATAAACCGTATCTCGGATAATACTAACTGTCCGGTGTTCCCCCCTTCCCTTACCGCATGACCACAGACCACAAGTACAAGTGTGTTTTTCGCTCGTATCCCCCCCGGATGTTACGCTATACTTACGGCATAATTTTATATTTGTATTTATATTTGATGTGGAGATTGCATATGTCGATGAGTACATATACTTGGGCCAAATAGTTTCATTCCAGGCAAGACAAGACAATGAAATTACTAGACGCACCGAAAACGCCTGGAAGAGCTTTTGGTCCATGAAAGACCTAGTGAAAGGAAACCTTCCTATATCCTTAAAAGAAAACTTTTGGACATGTGTATTCTCCCCATCCTTACGTACGGCGCACAGACATGGTCTTTGACACGCAAACAGAAGTTCAAACTCGGGGTCTGTCAACGCGCATTGGAGCGCAGTGTACTTGGAATTAAACTCACCGACCGCATACGCAACACAACAATACGCTCAAGAACAAAAATAATAGATGCCACTCAAAAAGCGGCCATGCTCAATTAGGACTGGGCGGGTCATGTATGCCGAATGCCGGAACAACTCTGGGCCAAACAAACAACTATTTGGGTCCCACAATATGTACGACCAGCCGGGCGACCCCGGAAGAGACGGCGGACCGAACTCGATAAATATAGAAAAGATTGGAGGACTGTTACTCTGAACAGGGAAAATTGGAGGGAGGGGAGAGAGGCCTTTGCTCTGCAATGGGACAATACATAGGCTGAGATAATAATAATAACTTAAATTGATTATAAATTCAGTCCACTGCGATTAGTGAGAGGACGAACATTTGGTTATCATAAAAATGCCTAGTTGTGTGGGACAATAGTTCAAAAATTACGATACAAAAGTAAAAAAGAAAATTGAGATATCGTATCATCGGTAACTAATCTTATTTAACTTTTGTTATTATTAGCTAAATTACCAAACATTTACAAAGCTATATTTTAATACCGAATTCCACGCAATGACCGCTATGGATCGCGCGAAGTAGACGAAGTGCCATTGCACAGACGTGATTTTAATATACATAAATTTAAAAATGCGTCAATTAGTCTATCACCGAAAACACGGCAAAAGCAATGGTGAGACATTTAAACAGACAGAAAGCATTTTAAAAAAATGTTCGATGGTCCTGATTGAGACTTATTTGTTTGTTTTACTTACGTTTTTATTGTGACCTATACTATATATACCTACCATTAGAAGGCAAGCAATTAACTTAATTATAATGACTGCTACAATAGAAGAAATTAACTGGCAAATTTTATTTTCCCCTTTGAGTAAACGTTCCCGCTTACTCAAAGGAGAAATTACAGAGTATTCTATGCCTTATGTTCTTGTACACTAGAGTGGCTAAGAACATAAAAGATTTATATGATAATGATTTCTGCCTCCACCGAAGTAGAGAATAAAAACGTGGAGAATTCCAACCGTACTCTCCTGAAAGGGAAACTCTAGGTTTCCGCAATTGTGAAATTTTTGTGAAGAAAACTCCTTGGGTTACTACAAATTTCTACACCGCCGGTCAAAACAGGACGAGCGACATCTAGACTAAGTCTGGTGAAGCATAGTTGTACCGCAGTAGTATTATATTACCGTGCCGGCTGTACTATCCAACTCGAGTAGAGCATGGAAGTTATAAGTACCTATATACATATATTATAATATATATTAAAAGAAAAGAGTAATCAGATTAACTTTTCTTTCAAATGATAAATTGACAATCGTCTCTTATACGATACGAGCGACACGAGGCTACTTTTTTAAGCTTTGTGTAAACAACGCCAGTTTTGTCGGAATTAGAAGTATTAGCTTGGTAGCTTAGTAACACTAGCTTGAAAACTAGTCTCGTGTTGCTCGGGCATAAGTCTGACCACCGTATGCAAAAAACGGACTTAAGCTAAAATTGTTTCACTTATATCAAAAGTATATACCTATTTAACTTTGCTCTAAAATTTTACGGTGTTTTTTTTCGCTTGTGTAGAATTTGAAACTTTATTTTTGTATTTCTTTGTTGAACTTCATTATTAAGTGAAATTTTCACGAAAATAAATTATGGTTTAAGAATAACAGTCATTTTTGTTTCATATAACAAACATATATAATTGTAACGTTGCCGTTGGTTCTAAAAGAAAAAATCATTACATTATTTATAATTTTTCTAAATTATTACTTAACAGCGCCATCTCACGATTGGTAATAAGATCTCTCGAAATCCTCGTGAAGTTCACACCATGGCTTGAGGATTAGGACAGGGGGTTCTGCGTTTAGCTAGAGTATAGTTTCCATTTTATTCTATTAAAAATACTAAGATGGCTCTTAAATAAACTAATTGTCAGGACAAGGAATCACTTATAATTTCATCTTAGGAAAATAATGACTATAACCGTGGGCAATAGTAGCATCACATATAACATACATAAATACTTGTCATAAAAACGTACACTATATTATATTTATATGTGTACTGATAACATATTCTAAGATCTACGATACAAGTTAATACTATAAGTTATAAGTACCAGCACTATGACTTCAGATAATTGAGTTTTATCCGAAAATGCATTAATTCGAGCGATGAACAAGGATTTGTTTTTAAAAGTAGTTATACCACAGTTTGAAAGACTTCACCGTGAAGCAGGAGGAGTAACAGAAGTACCACATTGAAGAAAGTTCAGAGTGGAATAATCACAAGATCTTAATATCACAGAAAATTGGGCTTATTATACATTCAGAAACGTTGTCTTACTTGCGCAAGCCAAATATAAAATTGAACTTAAAATTCTAAAGACTCAAATTTAGTGAGTTGCTGTTCAGTAAGATCGTGATAACAGAATCGGCATATTCAAAGATATCCCTATATTTGAGAGTTAAGAGTGATAGCGCTAGCGCAGTCTTATGCCCGAGCGAGACGAGGCTAGGCTAGCCTCGTTTCGCTCGGGCATTAATGACAGTCGACAGAAAGTTACGCAACCTACGTAATGAAGCCGCAAACATGTTTCAACTGGTTTCGGCTAGATGAAAACTTCGCGTCACCTTCCGATCAAATATCGCCATTCGATATAAATCAAAAGATGCGTCACTGTGTGTAGCGTGAGTGGTTTACAACTAACAATCTAATTGACCCCTAGAATCGCCTGGTGGCGAGGTAAGTTGCGGTTCTACTTATTTTGATTGTTGACAACGAATAGTGGCAGGTATAAACGTCCGGCATTCACCGCTTCCTACAACTGACTAAAACGGAAAAAGTGAGCTCACTCTTCCCAACGACAACATAATTCCGTGCGCCTGAAGTTTGGGAGGGCACATCCATTGATTTATATCGATGAATATCACTCCTAGATTTGTAGCGGAGCTACTAAAAACAATCACAAGTCTGTCAAAAACCACAAGTGGAAGCTAACTCCAGTATTTTTTACTTTTAAGTTTACACTTGACCGCCATCTCACCTGATGTTAAGCGACGATGCGGTCTACGATGGGCCATGCTTACTTAGAAGAAACTGATTCACTCTCGATTATGCCTCTCGAGAATAAACACCCATCTTGAGGATAAACACAGAGTAAACATTTTGTGTTCCGGACGGATATTTTTTTTTAAGTGTTACGTTAATTATCTAGCGCTACATTTGTATTTTAAGTTGGGGATTTTTTGAATTATTTTATCCTTTCTCGATTAATTACTAACCAACGTGGGATTCTTTAAAAAAAATCTTTTTATATTACATTTTTTGATATTCATAGAAGTATTATTTTGAACACGTAGTGTTTTATTCAAAATCTGCTTATTTGAATTAATGAAACAAAACTGGATTTCCTTAAATTTTCCAGTCAAGTTTCGAATAAAATCGATAATTACAATTTTTTTTTTACTAAACGTATTAGATATTTTCAGTTACATCACTGTGGCTCTATCTTGCATTGCATAAGAACGTAGCTAGATTTGAGTGTAGAATTTGCATTTTTTATAATGACCTTCAGAATATTATTAAATAACCGAAATGTCAGAAAATTATAAATATTTTGACAAATTTAGATCGGTATTTCATAGGTACACCTTTAGTACCGTTTATCTGCCAAAGCCAGGATGACCCAAACTTCATAATGGTCCATCGTTCTTACCTGTGTTGGGAGCATGCGCTGACAAACTTTCAGCTTTGTTGAATAACGAAGGTCTGGGGTTCACGGGCTCTTAGTCCAATATATAGGTTAAATATTTTTCGATATCGATAAATATTTATCGATAAATATTATTCGATATTTCGTGTACCTACTCGGTATAATGGCACTTTTTGTAGTGGGTGAACTATTTGCAGAGTCCGCCTGAGAAGCTACCACACTTTTGTTATTTATTTTACCGCCAAGCAGTAA
The DNA here is from genome assembly GCA_017562165.1 of Ectropis grisescens. Taxonomy (NCBI): domain Eukaryota; kingdom Metazoa; phylum Arthropoda; class Insecta; order Lepidoptera; family Geometridae; genus Ectropis; species Ectropis grisescens. The sequence goes on from CM029767.1 coordinate 22,886,456, forward strand.
TGTACCCATATCATTGAGATCCCGTTTGAACGGCTATGTTTCCAAAAAAAATACAAGCCATAGATATAAATCATCTTTCATCTCAGGGTGATGAGCGCATCGCAATGCTAGGTAATAATTTACACTCTTCCTATTCCAATAGCTGCGGGACAACAGGGCATGGTTGTTATGGTGCTTACCTTAATAGGTCGGGAACCTACGGCGCAGTGTATGAATCTCGGAACATCAGAGCTTAACAGCTAAAATAGGTCAGAATCTGTGTCTGCCAAGCGTGGCCATGCTCGCGGATCCAACAGCGTGGAAGGTAGTGGTTGACTTTTGCGAACTGGTAATTTCGCAGACGGAAGCCACGGAGCGAAAGCGCGATAAAGTTGGTTGTACACGGAGGCGTCAGTGGCGTAGAGGTTGCAGAGGCGGTGGCTCTTAGGCTCCTTGACCCTGGAGCCAGGGTCGTAATAAGAATTTGGCATCGGTATACCTTTCGTATCGTAAGAGGCGATTGAAACGGTACCTATGGGAAGCCTAACGTCCTATGAAAACGACCACATCAAAGGAAAGACTACGGCATGGTGCGAGCCGTGTCGTTAGTCCGTCACCTAAGGAAGGTGGCCCAGGCAAGGTGTCAAGAGGACGCCGGTGCGTTCCAACGAAGATCCCGGCACAGATATAGGCTACCGAGGGGATTTTAGTGAGTAAGATCTCACATAACCCGGCTGCACCCCAATACAGCCGGGTACAACATTTCCACCCCGTCAATAAAAAAGGTAACTTATTTGCACTCTTCATAATCCAATAGCAGCGGGACATTGTAATGTTATGGGCAGGCGTGTAGCTTACGATTAACCACATGTTTTCCTCGTATAAAAAACACGAATATCCTACTTCCTATTAAAATTATTTATAAATCCCAAAGTTTGTATGATTGTTACTGAACGGCTGAACGAATCGGATTGCAATTTAGAACACTGAATCTAAATTATACTATCTGGCTATACATATAATATAAATATTGGTGGACAATTCACACACAACACCAGCTGACCCCAAACTAAGCAAAGCTTGTAATATCGGTATCTCGGTCAGATAGCTGATATAATACTCATATAGTTGTAAATACATACTTATTATACATAAAACACACAGACACAGTGCAAATATTTGGATTCATCACAAAAATATTTGCACTGGGTGGGAAGTGTAAATATTTGAATTCATCACACAAATATTTGCACTGGGTGGGGAATCGAACCCACGACGACCCTCGGCTTCGGAGGCAGTGTTACTACCCAGCCACGATTATGAAATAACACATAGGTTACTTTTTATCCCGGGAAAATAAGATGAACGGGAGCTACTAATGCTAGTGTTAGTAATGTATACTTTTTTTATATCGTTCCAGATTCTACAAGTGTCGCCTGATCGTGCGTTGTTCGCGCGAGCTGGACAGCGGCGCCCAAGTGTTGAATTGCTACGGGCCGCACCGCGCGCGCGACACTACCTCGCACCGCCGCCAGCTGCTGCGGGCCCAGTATCTGTTCACTTGTTCCTGCGCTGCCTGCCTCGACGTCGAGAGGAGGGACTTTGTTGTTAGTATTCATTTTTGACTATTAACTAGAACAAAATTAAAAATTTTGACTAACCCCCGACTACCTCGGATCTCGGATTATCTGTACCTATAACGTTCTACTAGTCAAGCCCTTTCATTTGATACCCATATTAAGGGAGTTGTAAAAAAAGAAATGTATTTCGCCATTATGTGATAGCGGCCTTTTTGGATTTAAATTTGTCATAGTGCAAAGTACTCACCTAGTCAAGTCCTTTCATTTGATACCCATATTGAGGTAATAGTGAAAAAAATACAATTCGGCATTTTGTGGTGGCGACCATCTTGGATTTGAAATTTGTTATAGTGTATAGTATTCTACTAGTCAAGCCCTTTCATTTGATACCCAATATTGAGGTAGGTTGTGAAGAAATATTTTGTCCGCCATTTTGTGCAGGCGGCCATTTTGACCTTCAAATAAAAAAACCGCTACGAAATAGGCCCATCCGTTTAAGCTCTACAGTGCCACAGACAGACAAACACACAGACAGACAGACAGACATCGACGTCAAACTTATAACACCCCTTTTTTTGGTCGGGGGTTAAAAACCGACTTCAAAAAAGTTCAAGAAAGGGTGTCAATTTGGTTGTACATATTTATGTTTTTTATATGTATGTTTCGCGATAGCGCCGCCAATTGTGAATTAATTTTGGTGGTTCTTTTTTTGTTTGGTAGATCATAGTTCAGAGGTGGATCCATATAAATTTTAGCGAAATCGGGGAAAACGAACAATAATATGAACAAAAAACAACTAAAATTTACTTTCGTTACCTCGATGGACTTAGTGATTGCTTCCTATGAGCAATCGCTAAGTCTTATGCCTGAATTTAATTTTAAATTCGTCGTCGTAGACGTCGGTTTTTGTTTTTTTTTTTCACAGAAAATAAATTATGGATAATAATAGTTTTATTTCACGAAGCGATGCGCGTCTTACTTATGACCAAGTGTAAAGAATACGCTAAGTATGTGTACGTGAAAACAAATTACGTTCGCCCTCGTATCGGGCGGTGCTGAGAGCGTCCGCGGTCACGCACACATTCACAGCGTGCGTGGGATGCGACGCGCGCGCAAACCATCACGAAAACCCGACACCGTTTCAAGTTAGCTAGTCAACATTTTAGTAAGCATTGTACTTGTAACTTCAGATTAATACTTCTTGCGTTGAATATATTTATCTAGAAGAAGTATTAACTTCTTTTGTGTGTTTACATAAGTGCACACACACACACATTTTTTCGTTCGTATGATGAGTTAGTCGGAAGTGTTCTTAGCTTATTTTTTGTATAGAATAGAGTGACGAGACGAACAGGCCATGTGGCTGGTGGTAAGCAACATGAAATATATAGAAATCAATGCCACTTTTCGTTGTAAGTGAACTCCTCCTAAACGGCTGGACCCATTTGAATGATATTTTTGTATACGTTTGGATAGGGCCTTGGATGGTTGAGATTCACAAATCAACCCGGCAGATGGAGCTGCAGTTGGTATCTAGGTTATTATCTGAGCGAAGCCGGAAGGGGCCGCTAGTATGTGTATAAAATGAAAAAGATAGATACAAGATGGCCGTGGTCACAAAATGGAGGATTAAGTATTTTATTCTCTTCTATCGGCGGTTCCTATGACTGCCAAGTCTTTTGTTTGTGATATTTCACAAACAAAAGAAACTATTTTCGTACAAAAAATTAAACCGACTTCAAAACCACAAATAAGCAATCAAAAGCGAAAAATAAACTAAAATCATTATTATAAGCGCTACTCACTCATCTATTTGAAGTCGGTGCCAGCCAAATCTAACAGGTAGTGGATAGATACTACTTACCTGTGCCTACTTACCATGTCCCTACATAGCATCAATCTACTAACTTTTTGACCTCACTGGCACCGACTTCAAATAGATGAGTGAGTAGCGCTTATAATAATGATTTTAGTTTATTTTTCGCTTTTGAGTACTTATTTGTGGTTTTGAAGTCGGTTTAATTTTTTGTACGAAAATAGTTTATTTTACCCTTTTTAGTGTACAAGAACAAAATTCAAAATTTTGATTAACCCCCGACTACCTTGGATTTGTTATCTGTACAACATTCTACTAGTCAAGCCCTTTCATTTGATACCCATATTAAGGGAGTTCGGAAAAAATAAATGTATTTCGGCATTTTGTGGTAGCGGCCATCTTGGATTTGAAATTTGTCATAGTGCAAAGTATTCTACTAGTCAAGCCCTTTCGTTTGATACCCATATTGAGATAGTAATGAAAAATATAATATATTTCGCCATTTTGTGGTGGCGGCCATTTTGGATTTGAAATTTGTTATAGTGTATAGTATTTTACTAGTCAAGCCCTTTCATTTGATACCCATATTGAGGTAGGTTGTGAAGAAATATTTTGTCCGCCATTTTGTGGAGACATCCATCTTGAATCGACATTAACCAGACATAGCTAAGAACATTCGCTAGGGTATTAACCTTGAAATATAAAAAACCGCATCGAAATCGGCCCATCCGTTTGAGCTCTACTACGGTGCTACGGCAGACAGACAGACAGACAGACATCGACGTCACTTATAACACCCCTTATTTTGGTCGGGGGTTAAAAACAAGTATTTATTAAAGCATTTACACAATTTTGCATTGACAGGGTCGAGCTTCATAACTTTTGTGAAATCTACAACTACGTCATCCAGAAAATTGAACGCAAATTTTCAGTTTTTGGTTTATATCTCAAAAACTACTTGACCGTTTTCGATAAGATTTATATGGGACCATTCGGGAAGCATACCGACCCGAACACAAAAAGAAATTTTAAAATCGGTGTAGAGGTTCTCGAGAAAGGTATTATACATAAAAAAAATAGGGCTCGAATTGATAACCTCCTCCTTTTTTTGGAAGTCAGTTAAAAAAAGGAAAATACGTGTACAATATTATTTTGCAATCGGACGCACTAATTAGTTTTTTAAAGGATTAAAAATACCTATTTAAAATGTTGAATGTTGTTGTTGTCAGCTGTTGTTCAACGCGTACGCGTGCACGTCGTGCAAGGGCCCGGTGCTGCGCGTCACGCGGCGGCACGCGGCGTGCCCGCACTGCCGCGCGCCATTCCACCCGCAGCGGGCCACGCTTCTACTCGACGAGGCGGACGGCTTGTTGGCGCAAGGTACGAACGTAGCTGGAAAACTAGCAAATAGGAACAAGAACAAAATTTTGACTAACCCCCGACTACCTAAGATTTGTTATCTGTACAACATTCTACTAGTCAAGTCCTTTCATTTGATACCCATATTAAGGGAGTTGTAAAAAAAGAAATGTAAATCGCCATATTGTGGTATCGGCCATCTTGGATTGGAAATTTGTCATAGTGCAAAGTATTCTACTAATCAAGCCCTTTCGTATGATACCCATATTGAGGTAGTAGTGAAAAAAAATATATAATTCGCCATTTTGTGGTGGCGGCCATCTTGGATTTGAAATTTGTTATAGTGTATAGTACTCTACTAGTTAAGCCCTTTCATTTGATACCCATATTGAGGTAGGTTGTGAAGAAATATTTTATCCGCCATTTTGTGGAGGCGGCCATTTTGAATGGATATTAACCAAACATAGCTAAGAACACCCGCTCGGTAATTAACTTTCAAATAAAAAAATCCGCATCGGAATCGGCCCATCCGTTTGAGCTCTACGGTGCCACAGACAGATACACACACAGACAGACAGACAGACAGACAGACTGACAGACAGACAGATAGACAGACAGACAGACAGACATCGACGTCAAACTTATAACACCCCTTTTTTTGGTCGGGGGTTAAAAAAGGATAAATCCTACTTAATATTATGATTGTCAAAGTGGTATTGTATCAGGATGACGGCGTTTTGGCGCAAAGTATGATCATAGCTGAAAAACTTGCAAAAAAAATCGAAGAGCCCCAACCCGAATTTGAATATGTGCCTATAACTGTTATATCTTATGGTCTTATGGTGTGTATGGCAGCGGAGCGCGCGTCCAGTATGGCGGAGCGCATAGAGAAGAGCGTCGCGGCGTTCCGGCTGAAACAGCAGGCGTGGTACCGGCACAACTCCGCGCTGCGCGCCGCCGCCGACGCGCTCGCGCGTCTGCACGCCGACAACGGTGCGTCACCATTCAATATACACTTATCTTATATACAAAAATGGAGCTTAGAAATGTATGTATGACTGCACCAAATTGTTGGTCTTTGTTGTATGCATTCGTTATTGTCGGGACAATGTGGCAGAAAACTATATTTTTTTTAAAGAAAAAGATATGGTGGTACGACGCTCGCCGGGTTAGCGATCTTCTTATCTTATACTAGCTGACCCTGCGCGCGTTGCTACGCCATCTGTAGAAAATTGGTCGTACCAACTCAGATTTAAAACCAAATTGATGAGCGAAGGCTTATAATGACGCAATCTTTAAAGATAGACACACAGTCATGGAATTCAGCGCACGTCATTATAATCGTGTTTTTCCCCGTTTTGTTACATTCTTCATTCATGATCCACTGTTATTGATAGTTGCCTAATGTTATATAGCCTATAACAGGGGTCACCAAATGGGGGACCGCGGTCCTCATCCGGACCGCCGACCCATTGTGTGCAGACCGAAAAAATATATCCCCGCAGTATTTTTGTTGACGTAATGTCAATAGCTTGCACCAATTTCATTCCAAGCTTCAGACAGATAATCAGCAGCAAAAAATGACACTTTTCTCATTGATAAGTACATATATACCTTTGTTATATCCGTTTTTTAATAAATATCTACCTAAAATTAATACCTTTATTTAATAAAAAAAAAAAATGAAACGTGTGGATCGCGAAGGTCATTTCATTTCTTAAAATAGACCTCGAGCGAAACTAATTGGTGAGCCCTGGCCTATAATATAGCCTTCCTCGATAAATGTAACAAAAAATAATCTTTCAATTCGAACCAGCAGTGTCTGAGATTATCGCGTTCAAACAAACAAAGTCTTCAGTTTTATAATATTAGTACGGATTTTATGTAACTAATCATGAGGCCAGGTAGTTGATATGATTATTAAATATCTGATGACGCATACCTATCATATACAGAAACGTCGCGACACAAAACAAACACTATATTAAGATACCGGCTCCAAATTTTGGGTAGGTATTTGAGGCATGCTAAAAAAATATATATCACCAAAAAATTTAAAAACCGTCAGGTGAAATTTATGTATCCTAACTCATCATGGGGCCAAGTAGCTGAAATGATTATTAAATATCTGAAAACACATGTTATAGAGGTAGAAACAGCCCGACATAGAACAAACTCTATATTCCGAGAGCTGGCTCCAAATTTTGGGTATTAAACGGATAAAAAAAATTAAAACAACCTTTTATTGCGGCAAAAAATAAGACAACTTGCCTTAAATGCTATTACAATGTCAATTTTAAGTAATAGGGATGGTAACACTAATCACCAATTAATGTTTTTTTTTATTCTAATAATTTGATTCTAATCTAGAGACGATCTTCTTAGCATTCCATGGATTCACCGTGCGGGTGCCGGGTCCATCGTGTGGCAGAGAGAGAAAAACTCGAGTAGTTCCCGAGACTTGTGACTCGGGCGTAGGTTTAAGGGCCCCTTTCTGACGTACATCAACACTCACCTTCACCACTCGTTTTCTCTCCCTGCCCAGCCAAATCTGATATGAGCCTACTAGTGCAGCTTTAGATACACGTTCTAGTATAGAACTTACAGCACTTCTGGATAAGCCAAGGTCTTTCAGTAGGTTATAGAGAGATTTTGCTGGTATACCTCTCGCTCCCACTTCTACAGCGTATAAACTAACTACATAGCCGTTTTTTGTTAATTCGTTTAGGAGGTCGTAATACTTATTTTGTTTCATCGCGTGGTCTTTAGGTATATTAGTTTCCCACGGTACGGTAAGTTCTACAAGGACTATACGTTTCGTAGCTCTAGAAAAAGGAAAATGTCCGGTCTGGATGACGAAACACCCACATCCTCTGGGATTTTGTAGTGCTTTTCATATGTGTCCATTAAAATAGTCCAATCAGGTGCTGTACCCAGGATTGAGTAAGGCTTGTTCCTGGAGTTTGAAGTTGAGCCTTCTTTTACAAAGTTAATTTGTCTGTTGTTTGTCGTCAATCCCTTTTGGGCTCTAGCTACCGAAAGGCTCATGGCTTCACGTATGATTTCAAGTACTCTGTCATGACGCCGTGAGTAATGACCCCATTAAGGAGCACCTTGCATCCCACCAATATGTGCCTTGCTGTACATATCGCCTCTCCACAAGTATAGCAACATTTTTCAGAGGCTTTTTCCCACCTTACCAAGTTACTCTGGTCAGGAGGGTCATTTGGAATGCATTTAGATAAAATTTTAATAAGGCAGGGGACCAGTCATAGATCAAGGTGCGCCATTTTAGAGCTAATGGGATACAGAACTCACCTATGGTTAACCACTCACTTTGCATTTCTAAATTCATAGCGTGCACTTTGTAACCGTCATTTTCGTCTTGTTGTAGAAAGGTTTTTACCATGTCTCGGTCTTCCTTTTTTTCTCGCACCCAACCCAGCAGTATTTACTTGTGCACCTGCCATAAATAGTTTATGGAATTGAAGTCTAGATTCCAGGTCTGAAGCAGTTTTGTCTTTTGGGAGAGATGTAATTAATTCGTCTTGCGACTTTCCCAAAACATGCGTTTTGTAACTCTTAGGTGTTTGTAAAGTTCAGACGGTTTCTTTAGTTTCAGCCCAAAACTATTGTGATCCCTAAAAGAGTAGAGGATCAGCCGGATGTGCCAATCCGAACCATGACTTCAATATCTTTATGACATTGGCATCTAGCTTTGCCAGGAGAGTTTTACCGATGTCATATACTAGGAAAGGCCAAGTGAGACGTGATGTGAGGTAGTTGTCATATATCCATGCTTTTTGATATTGCTGATAGGCTGCTGGTCTACCTTATTGAGGTTGTTCATGAAATTTTCAACAACCACCTCTAATGATGGTGTACGTCCTTTGTGATCTATCTTTCTACCAAGAAATTTGAAAGGCACTGCCTCTGCAATTGTGGCTACTCCTTGGCCACTTATGGAGAGTCCCGGATCGTAAGACGTATATTTGGTATTTCTTCTACCCAGACAAAGACAATGACATTTAGATGGTTTTGTCCTCATTCCCTCCGTCCATGTACAGAACTCATCGACTTCATTCAACAATTCTTGACACTGTTTGGGATTACGTGTAAGTATTGCAAGGTCGTCCGCAAAGGCCAAGATTGACTCAGTGTACTTATTGTTGATTTTAAACCGGTAGCCCCATTTCTTTTCACGGGATATTAATTTGTCTACTAAAATATTTATAACTATATTAAATGCTATTGGTGATAAGCAGCACCCTTGGAATAGTCCTACATTGTATTCAAGTGGTTTTGTGTATTCCTTGTTTACTGCTATGACGAATTTTAAGTGGCAATAATAAGAATTAATTATGTCAATAATTTCAGCAGGAAAGTTATACCATTTTAGGGCAAATATCATAAGTTCATGCTGGACAGAACCAAACGCGTTCTCTAGGTCTATCCAGCAGACTGTAATTTGCCTCTCATGTGTTCTGGCATCTTTCAAACTTTCTGCTAGTAATGTATTGTGTTCCAGGCATCCAGAAATACCAGGCAAGAACCCTTTCTGGTGATTGGGCCTGAAATACCTATTGCTGGTCATAAATGTGGTCATTTTGTTTGCAAAATACTGAAAAGATTTTAGAAATTGTATTGGTTAGGGCTATCGGTCTGGTGTCTTTGGGATGAGTTACTTCCTGCTTTTTAGGGATGAGAACAAAATTGCTCTTCCAAATGCTACTGGGACTTGCTTTCTTGACCAGATCTTAATGAATATATTCAAGATATGTTTACGAACTGATGGACACTTTTTATACACTATGTAAGGAATGCCATCTGGGCCAGGAGCTGATTTAGTAGTTTTCTTTTAATTTGATAGTTTACTTCCTCTTCACTAGGTGGGGTGCCTTGAAAGCCTGTCAGAGGATCATTAGGTCTTTGGATGTTTGGTTCTACGTACGAGCTCCCGCGTTTAGGCACTTCGTATGTGCTTTTAAAGTGATCGTAAATTTGCGCGTTAGTCAAGATAAGCTTTCCATTTTGCTCCCTGAAAATATTTTTGGAGTATTGAAAAGGGTTTTATCAAAGTCTACTTCGTGTTTAGCTCTGTTAAAATTATCACGATTTTTACTAATTTGAAGCGATATTCCTTGTATTAATTTAAGGATTGATCTTAGAGCCCTGGACAGTTGGTGACTTAGATGGTTATCGCCCATGGTTTTAGCTACACGAAGACGTTTTATTAACTCTCTTTTCTTCCTCCGCAATTTCATTTTGAACATATTTTCCTTGCTATTTTGAGCATAACAAGTTGATGGTGGGTAATGTTCCGAGAAGTATGTATATATGGTGTCCTGGAAAGTTTCTACTTGGCTGTTTAGGTCTTGTTTTGGCCCAGGATGTTCTAATAAGATCGCCAAGTTTTCGTCATGAACTTTCCAGGTAGAGTTTTTAAACTGGGAATGCCAAGACGTGTCCTGATGACAATGGACTCCTGGTAGTTTTCACTCGATGGTTCACCTTGGGATATATGAGGGTCAACTCTATCCATAGTGTTTGTCGAAGTACTGACCGACGGCTGTCGTGCTTCAACACCATCATGTGTCTTTAAATGCTTTTGGTACCAGGCTCGTCTCTTGTAAATTTTCCCGCACACAGGGCATCTCAAGTCCGTATTCGCGCCAGGGTCGTCATTACTATCACACGGTGGACAGATCTTCCGCCCCGCCTCTCGGACTGTCCCAGGGGTATTAAAAAAAAAATAGTTTAATTTTACGTACAATTTCAAAACTTTTGTTTAAACCAAATTTTGTGTAAACCAAGATCGATTAGTCTACATTATACAGATCCAAACTCAAATGACATAATTGCGGCAGGCAAAACCGGCGCGAGCGCATTTTTTACCGAATCTTTTGTTCAACTTAAAGAGCAATCTGAGTTAAAATCGCTAACGCTCGGACGCGCGGCACATTCACACTACGGATGCAGGCTGATTGATTACCAGTAACCCTATATATTAGTGAAAACTACTTCTAATTCGAATAAGCCATTTCTGAGATTAACGTGCACAAACACACAAAAATTCCAAAAATCATTGTTTCGGGTGCTACTACGTTTATAAAGATCTCCTATAATATGTTTTCTCATATATCTTACACTAGATTTCCGCCCCGGCGTTGCCCGTGATACATTATATAGTAAGTACTCATCAGCGGGGCTAGCACGGACAGTGGACTAATAGTCTTTCCACCATTTTTATCCACCTGTCAGTGGATATAATAATCATTTCCACCTTGCATAGCATGGCAACAGGGGAAAGGGATAAAATGTTTCCACTTGACGTTTGTCGTGGACATTATATCCCGCTAATCCCCGCTGTATAGCACGGACTCGGGAAAACGAAGATAAATACTCTTCAATTGACATATGACAGGGGACAAACTATCGTCTGATTTGGAGGTGGGGATATAAGTAAATCTCTCTCAAACATAATGTCGCGAGCATATTATAATTATATTTTTGCGGAACAAATGGAAACAATGGCCCGAAAATAGCATCGAAGATCAATAAGGGATGCTAGTAATCCCTTTGAGTTTCCCGACAATGAATTTAGGCGATTATTTCGGATGCATAAAAATATGGCATTGTATTTCGACATAAAGTCGACCGACACCCGAATTTGGGTTTTGTTGCTTCTTATTCTAAAGAACAGAAATGAAATTATTTTTATTCACATACATGTTACTAATATCTACATATGAATAAAAGAATAATTTAGTGTCTTCCGCTCATTTTTATAAATATCTAAATGCGTTCTCTTTACTAAGGTATGTTTCAACTTCTTTGGATTTAGATGAGAAATTGTTTTATAGTTGTTTAAAAAAATAAATGTAACGTCAAAACGCAGCACAGAAAAAAGAATGATGTGTGAATGTGAAAGAATGACTGAAATCGGTTCAGTCATTCCTGAGAATATCGCTTTCAAACAAAACACCTCTTCAGCTACCTGCTACGCCACCTGTCGGAAATTGGTTGTACCAACTCAGATTTAGAAAAGTTTAGCAAAAGTTTTATATTCAAGAGGTATGTATTGTATTGTAATATTAATGACGCAATCTTAGACACATGCTGTCATGTGTCACGTTAGGAATATTTTTTCCCGATTTTGTTACATTCTTGATTCATGCTCCGCTTCTATTAATAGTAGCTTTATTTTCTATAGCCTCCTTTTATAAAAGAATCTTTCAATCCGGACCAGTACTTCCCGAGATCCTAGCGTTCAAACAAACAAACAAACTCTTCAGCTTTATAATATTAGTATAGATGTGCGTGCAGACAGCGATCCATTACATTTTTAACCCCCGACCAAAAAAAGGGGTGTTATAAGTCTGACGTCGATGTTTGCCTGTCTGTCTGCTAAATGCAAAATATCGAATTACACTACTACCTCGATATGGCAATCAAACGAAAGGGCTTAACTAGTAGAATACTTTGCACTATGACAAATTTCAAATCCAAGATGGCCCCTACCACAAAATGGCGTAATACATTTCTTTTTTCACAACTCCCTTAATATGGGTATCAAATGAAAGAGCTTGACTAGTGGAATGTTGTACAGATAACAAATCTGAAGTAGTCGGGGGTTAATCAAAATTTCTAATTTTGTTCTTGTTATTATATGTATAGATTGAAGTTTTTACTCAAGTGTCCGAGATGTGATTAAACGCGAAAAGGTTCAAAATGGTTAACTATTATTTCAGGTGACTTCAGCAAAAGCGTAGAGCTGATAAAACAAAACATACAGAGCTTGGAGTACCAGTTTGGATCTTTCAGTGTAGAGGTCAGTTATCCACCTTAATATCGCTAAGTATTTAATCACGATCTAAACGTTTTTAGGCTTATTCCAAAAATTCCCTTATAGATATTCCCCTGCCAGGGGATTTGTAGAATTTTTGTCCATAAATCCACTGTGATATTTCGGAAGGGGATTTCTGAACAAAAATACCCGACGAAAAAGAGGAGTTTTATAAGTTTGTGTTAGTTGTTGTTTGAGGAGTGTTAAAATAGGTTACGGCTGGTCTAGTCGGGACAACGGCGACTCTCGATCCGGAGACCCCGGGTTCAAATCCCACACGCAACACTGTATTTTCGAAGTCGTGTGCGTAATGCCGTTAAACTTAAAATGGTGAAGGAAAACATCGTGAGGAAACCAACATGTACCTAGAATCTTTCAAAGTTATGTGTTATCTACTAAACCGCATTGGGCCAGCGTGGTGAATTATGGCCTTGAATCTCTCCTTCCGAGAGAAGGCCCCGAGTCCCACTAGTGGGAATATTTAGTGAGCATAAGTTTGACGCCGATCTCTGTCTGTATGCGTGTGTGACATCGTAGCTCTCGATATCATTGCGGTTTTTTTTTCAATTGAGAGCCAGTTTCCATGCAATAATTCTTTTCTTTGGTTAATAGCGATTTAAGATGGCTGCCTCCACAAAATGGTGGATAAAATATTTTTCATAACTACCCTCAATATGGGTATCAATTGAAAGAGCTTGACTAGTAGAATACTATACACTATAAAATTTTAAATCTAAAATAGCCGCCACCACAAATTGGCCTCATAGAAATCAAATGAAGGGGTTTGACTAGTAAAACATTGTAAAGTTACGGCTGGTATAGCAATTGGTGTAGCGTCAGAGCGGCAGTGGAGTGGAACGTGCGAGTTAGACGCTTTTTGGTTAGTTGAAATCTTTGAGTTTTCGTATTGAGACTTGCGTAATAGCAGTATATCAATATGTAGCCTATAGCTAAAGATATTCCACATTTTACATTAATGCTATTTAATTTTAATTTTAAGTCGTTCGTCAATTTAATTAATATCGGCAGATTTTTTAACTGCCAATATTTTTAAAAAGATACCTATTGCTCAGAAGTGGTCAATATCTCAAAATTTTGGCGAAGGTCACCAAATAATATAATTTGTCGAGTAAAAAAGACTTCACAGTTGTTTTTCCGCAGTAAAAAATGAAATTTTGTATGTTTTTAAATTTAATCCGAATCAGTTGAATATACGAGCATATCTTTATGTGTGTATTTTATATCTACGTAATATATTGAATAAAATATGACTCATATTGGGACTGTAATTCCACAGGTAGCCCACGAACTTCGAAAACTGTCTGATGTGATGCTGGAAAGGATCATCAAATCCCCACAGAATCCTGACTATAGGTAAATAGGCATTAACTTGCCAACAGAAATTTAGAATGTGTTACCCGAGTCTCTGATTCCACTGCATGTTTGCAAAAACTTATTGGAAGCGACTATGAAGCCGTGGTGGCTGTATCCCAAACATTTACCTTATTTTATAAAAGTTGACGAGCAGGAACTGTGCCTGATGGTAAGCAACACGTCTGCCCATAACCACAGTGTCATGTAGGTATTGGAAAATAAAGAATCCAAACCCTTACCTAGCACTGCACTCGTCCCCTCAGATTTAAGATGTATTATCCCTATGACAACCGCGATATTGTAGCGCGTCTGTTGCAATGCAAACGCGTTATTGTAGCGCTTCTGTCGCAATGCAAACGCGATACTGTAGCGCTTCTGTCGCAATGCAAACGCGATACTGTAGCGCTTCTGTCGCAATGCAAACGCGTTATTGTAGCGCTTCTGTCGCAATGCAAACGCGATACTGTAGCGCTTCTGTCGCAATGCAAACGCGTTATTGTAGCGCTTCTGTCGCAATGCAAACGCGATACTGTAGCGCTTCTGTCGCAATGCAAACGCGTTATTGTAGCGCTTCTGTCGCAATGCAAACGCGTTATTGTAGCGCTTCTGTCGCAATGCAAACGCGTTATTGTAGCGCTTCTGTCGCAATGCAAACGCGTTATTGTAGCGCTTCTGTCTCAATGCAAACTCGATACTGTAGCGTGTCTGTTGCAATGCAAACGCGTTATTGTAGCGCTTCTGTCACAATGCAAACGCGTTATTGTAGCGCTTCTGTCGCAATGCAAACGCGTTATTGTAGCGCTTCTGTCGCAATGCAAACACGTTATTGTAGCGCTTCTGTCGCAATGCAAACATGTTATTGTAGCGCTTCTGTCGCAATGCAAACGCGTTATTGTAGCGCTTCTGTCGCAAAGCAGACGCTATACTGTAACGCTTTTGTCGCAAAGCAGACGCTATACTGTAACGCTTTTGTCGCGAAGCAGACGCTATACTGTAACGCTTTTGTCGCAAAGCAGACGCTATACTGTAACGCATTTGTCGCAAATCAAACATTATACTGTAACGCTTTTGTCGCAAAGCAGACGCTATACTGTAACGCTTTTGTCTCAAAGCAGACGCTATACTGTAATGCTTTTATCGCAAAGCAGACGCTATACTTTAACGCTTTCGTCGCAAAGCAGACGCTACACTGTAACGCTTTTGTCGCAAAGCAGACGCTATACTGTAATGCTTTTGTCGCAAAGCAGACGCTATACTGTAACGCTTTTGTCGCAATGCAAACGCGATACTGTAATGCTTTTATCGCAATGCAAATGCGATACTGTAACGCTTTTATCGCAAAGCAGACGCTATACTGTAACGCTTTTGTCGCAAAGCAAACGCGATACTCTAACGCTTTTGTCGCAATGCAAACCCGATACTGTAACGCTTTTGTCGCAATGCAAACGCGATACTGTAATGCTTTTATCGCAAAGCAGACGCTATACTGTAACGCTTTTGTCGCAAATAAAACGCGATAATGTAACGCTTTTGTCGCAATGCAAACGCGATACTGGAACGCTTTTGTCGCATTGCAAACGCAATAATGTAACGCTTTTGTCGCAATGCAAACGCGATAATGTAGCGCTTTTGTCGCAATGCAAACGCGATGCTGTAACGCTTTTGTCACAATGCAAACGCGATACTGTAACGCTTTTGTCGCAAAGCAGACGCTATACTGTAACGCTTTTGTCGCATTGCAAACGCGATAATGTAACGCTTTTGTCGCAAAGCAGACGTTACACTGTAACGCTTTTGTTGCAAAGCAGACGCTATACTGTAACGCTTTTGTCGCAAAGCAGACGGTATACTGTAACGCTTTTGTCGCAATGCAAACGCGATACTCTAGCGCTCCATGAACATCACCGTGGGCTAAGGTTCTAAGTACTTGAGGGTTATGTGAGAAGAAGACCGTCCATTGTATGGACATTATCGGCTTTTTGACGTCAAAAGAGTTTAAAATACACAATAATTATCCTTAAAACGGAGATTGGTTATCCTTTGGTGGCGTTAGTAGTATCCAAAAGTTTAATGTTGTGACGATACAGTAATCGAGTTGCTTGCAATTCGATAAATATGGATAGATTAACGACACCTGATTTATTCGCCCTTAGCCTACAAACTGTCCTGACTGACCAAAATACCACAGCGCCTTAACCCCAGTAGTGCCAGTTTCTAAACATATTTGCCTATGTACTGTGAAAACAATGTATGATTCCAGAGACTGGTGCCTAGAAACGCACAAGATAATAAAGAAGGCTGTTCAGGTGATGGAGCTGAACTACGGCGCGTGGGAGAGCGTGGTGAAGCGTCTCCGCGAACAAGAAGCGCTGGTCGCGGCCTTGGTCGCGGACACTCGGACGCCAGATGCCACCGACAATGTACACCACACCCTACATTACAACCTCAAAATATAGACGCATTAAAAGAAACGAATCAGAGGAAACCTCTAAACAAATCAGGTCAAAAATTACTTATAATGCCACCAACTTATCTATTATAACGGCCAAATCGGAACTACTGGCGCCCACAGGACATAGACACACAAATTGTCTGATTTTGTAATAGGTGGCATCAATTTTTTTATCGTGGCGCCATAGCTACATTCTACAGATAAGTTGGTCGCACTGTATAGAGTTTTTACGCACATATGTTCGCGTATAGTCACCAACTCGCCTGATAGTAACCGATAGTGTGGTCGAGGATGATACATACTGACCTATTCACTCTATACAGACACCTATTCACTCTGATCTGAACTTTTCAAGTTCGGTCAGAGTGAATAAAGGTTCTGGGAAAATAGCGAAGCCGATAGTTGATTACACCACTCTTAGGCTGCACGAATAAGGAAGGATTCAAATAGCTTCGTTATGAATACAGTGAAGAGATGGTAGTGCGCTGACTTACCATTAGTTTTGTGGGGGTAGGCAGTATGAGATTATGTAGTTTATGCGCATGATTCCAAAACATTCCTATGACGATTCGATGGTATTCATGGATGGATCATGAAGGTCAGTTACACACTCTGCAAAATGTATCGACCAGATGACGTCTACATAATGTTGGGCTAGCGCAAAAGCCTCATGGAATCATACTAACCATACATTCATGTCTAGGGCCAAAGCAAAAGTTACCATTCCGTTGATGAAGGCAGAGACCAAAATATAAGCATAAACTATACAAGTTAGTTGCAAAGAGCCAGTCGAGTAACCTAGAAAAATGAACAGTACATTAGCAGTGCAGCTAGAATGAAACAAAGAAAACATAAATACTTCACACATACATAACACTCTTTCGTGTAAGGATCTTCCATTCAACAAGGTGCTCTAAACCACTAAAAATCACCATACATATAAACATATAAATTAATATGCACATTAATAACAACCATAATGATAAACTTTCAACGAATTTCAGTAAAAAGACATAAGACATTGATAGTTGAAGAGTGAAGGGCAGTGCCAGGAAGAAATTTGTTTTTTTCTAATTCAAATAGGCACAAATTCAAATTCTAAGGCACATCTAATTCTAATGCACTGTGCTGGAATGGTTGGGGATGCTGTGTCACTCCATATCATTAAAAAAAAGTAAAATAAGCTTAATCAACGAGTGGATTCGTGAAATATATATACACGTTTATTGAATTGTATCATCACGCACAAAACTTTACAAGAAAAACATCAATACTACACCAATTAAAGTTTAAGATGCTTTATAATTATTAAAGTCTTTAAATAAATAAATATAAGAATTGACAGTGCAATGTGCATATACGGCGAATCGATGCCTTAAATATGAAAATTTAATGTGACGAAATATGCACAACATTTAATAAGAAAAAAAAGGCAAATCAATAAATAATTAAAATGTATGTTTATTATTAATGATATTTTATAGTCAGTCTTTTAATAAAAAAAGTATAAAATAAGAAATTACAGTGAACCATCCATGGTCAATAACTAAAATGTAAACATTCAGTGAAACGAAGTACGCATAAAACTTGATATGAAAAACGTCAGGAAAATAATAATTACAAATTACTATTTAATGATTACGATAATTTGTATCGAAATCCTTTACAAAAAAATGTAATAATAAGCGCATCGATAACTAAAATATGTATGCACATTCAGTGGAACGATATACATAATATTGAACTATGAAAACGTTAATAAAACACCTCAGTAATGTATCATAAATATTCAATCCCTTAACAGGGTTAAGGTCCCTAAAAAGGGTTAATAAATTAATGTGCATATACGGCAACATATATGTATATCTAACACCTTAAAACGAGTAATTCTTGTATATATAATTATAATCTGAATGTCGAAAATGGATCCAACGATTTTTATAAAATTTAGTACGCAAGATGTTTGAGGGACGATAAATCGATCTTAGATTCATTTTTAGAAAACATAATTTTATCCGTGTTTAAACCTAAATAGTTGTCGATTATGCCGTCTCACTTGATATTAAGCGACAAATCAGTCTACGATGTCTATCTACGATGGGGCGTGCTAACCTATGTATGTAGAAGCGACCGATTCACTCTAAACTTGAAGACACAAAGACCCTTTAGGGTATACCCTTCTTATTTCGAAAATGGGGAGTCGAACCTTTTCGTTTAAGTCTTAGAACGAAGAGGTGTTCTGAAAACCTTGATCGAGATCGAAAATATCTCTTCAAAAGTAATGTAAAAGACAGAAGTGAAAAGATAAGCAAGCAATACAAAACGGCCCAAACCCTGTGTAACATGTAAGTTATATTTATCTGTAATTCACTTTGATTAGCCTTATGCAATGTACAATGTTCTTATTGAACAAAAGTGAGATTTTTACATTGAAATAAAAATTATTGTTATTGAATACACATAAGCTATTTGCATTATATAGAGTTATTTAACTCCTGTGGTTTCTTTGAAAGGAAACTCGATACCGTGGATCTATCGCCTAACTAAAAATTCAGTCACCATAGACGCAGCATAAATGTTAACTTATTAATTAATTTTGTTACAGTTTACGTATAATATTTTTAAAATCTAATATTTGGAGCACAGGATTGAGCTTATTAGGGGGGGCTCAAAGTTTACCTATTGCTTTTCGTGCTACTTTATATCAATCGAGTCATTAATAAATTAATTTAATTGTTATTGCTTTCTCGTCATTTTCGCTTGACATGAAAGATAAGGCAGTAGCAAAGCCATAACCGTTTTAGTTGGGCGGTGGAATTCCAGTTCGATCAGTCTCTGCTATAACTTGAACACAGAACTCGTCATGACTCTTCGCATTTACCTACGTGTTTATATTTAACTGCATCGCGGTGTTCAAAATAGATTGACCCCCGAATGTTGATGAGTCATAATCAAGTTTTAACAGGGACGATCTCGTCGGGAGATCTTTCTGAGATCTATCTTGAGAAACAATTTGTGTGTTGTCTAAGCAAAGAATAATATACTTCATTATGAACGACTTCCACAGACCACGACGCGTCGAATCGTAGCGGATCGTGTGATTTTTAGACGAATCCGTTGAGGTGATTTCTAATTTAAAAAAAAAGCTTATGCCGTATTACATCTTAGATTAAAGAGCTATAGAGAGAAAGAAATACGGTCTTATCGCTATTGCGCAATGTGGCCTGCTTCGTAATACTAATCCGCGCATCAAGTTTCATTTAACGTTATTTATCTAATAAACGAAAGAATAAATAAATATTGGTGGACGTTTCACACATAACACCACGTGACCCCAAACTAAGCAAAGTTAAGAATAGTCACATATTAACAGGACCAATCTTGTGCAATTGATAGTAAAAGATTCATATCTCTTTGATCCAGAAATAAGTTATCCTTATCCCATCAAAAACATAAATGTAAAATTAGAGTCATATCTAAAAGGTCAGTGGAAATCGTTCATATGAATGCCGTCGGCACTGTACGTTATTCTTAGTACTTTTATCTTGTATACAAATTATCAACAGTGCCAGATATCTATAAAATATTTTAGATGTATGTTATAACTCTATATTAATGAATATTATATTCTAACACGATTAGTGAGATTAATATTATCAAGTAAAATATTTAATTAGATCGTATGAAAAGTGAGATATGGTATAGGAATAGTATAACAATCTAACCTAATCGTAGTGCACACTTAAGGGCTTTCCATGATTTTTATTCCGTGTTTCCGTTAATTGAATATTCTATTTAGATTAACGATAGAGATAGAGATAGACGTTTTTAAAATAATATTTTACATATTATTCTTGAGTTATGAACGAGACAGAAATGGCATTCTGCGAGTAAATATGCGAAATACGGTACAGCTTTTGATAACAGCAAAGTTTGGAATTATGACTCCACGCCACGCCATATTTATTGTTTCACTGCGACATAACTGTGTCGTCACATTATGACGCTATAACATGTCACTACATTATGGCGCTACAACGTTCGTGACATCATGACGCTTTAACATGTCACCACATCATGACTCTTTAACATATCGCCACATCATGACGCTTTAACATGTCGCCACATCATGACGCTTTAACATGTCGCCACATCATGACGCTTTAACATGTCGCCACATTATGACGCTATAACATGTCACTACATTATGGCGCTACAACGTTCGTGACATCATGACGCTTTAACATGTCGCCACATCATGACTCTTTAACATGTCGCCACATCATGCCGCTTTAACATGTCGCCACATCATGACGCTTTAACATGTCGCCACATTATGACGCTATAACATGTCACTACATTATGGCGCTACAACGTTCGTGACATCATGACGCTTTAACATGTCGCCACATCATGACTCTTTAACATGTCACCACATCATGACGCTTTAACATGTCGCCACATCATGACGCTTTAACATGTCGCCACATCATGACGCTTTAACATGTCGGCACATCATGACGCTTTAACATGTCGCCACATTATGACGCTATAACATGTCACTACATTATGGCGCTACAACGTTCGTGACATCATGACGCTTTAACATGTCGCCACATCATGACTCTTTAACATGTCGCCACATCATGCCGCTTTAACATGTCGCCACATCATGACGCTTTAACATGTCGCCACATTATGACGCTATAACATGTCACTACATTATGGCGCTACAACGTTCGTGACATCATGACGCTTTAACATGTCGCCACATCATGACTCTTTAACATGTCACCACATCATGACGCTTTAACATGTCGCCACATCATGACGCTTTAACATGTCGCCACATCATGATGCTGCTATAACGTGTCACTGCGACATAACGCTATAACGTGTCGTAAAACAAAGTAGCAATTGACTACCTTATCATTAAGAGCGATCTCTTCCAGGCAACCGCAGGATGGAAAAGGAGAAATTAAGAAAGATTTGATTCGGTTGGTTTGAACTAGTTTGTTCATAGGTATTTAGTAGCTAAACATTGATTTAGGTTTATACAGCGTTTTGAGGCTATACGAGGTACAAAGTGACACATAAAGTATGGTCTCGGCAGAAAAGAACGTCTTTAGATCGACTTTTATAATGGAATCAACCTGAACATCAACCGAAAATATCATTTTGCGTTGGTCGAAGCCCATGGAACAATGCTTTTTTCTCAGTATACCCTTGAATTTTTCTCACTTTGATATTAAATACGACTTTACTCAAGTTGTGGTTTTAGCGCCATCTAGCAATAGTTGTTAATATACAACAAACCCCGTAATTTTATTTAATTTCGAGTAAGAAATAAAATCGGGTTGAGTGCTTAGTCATTATTTTATTAATCAAACATCGAAGTTCATAGGGACACATATATGTATCTTAATATATATCAAGAAAATAATATGTTTTATTTTTCTTACCTTATTTCTTTGCCATTGTTAGTGAATTTAAATATTTTATTAACAAAACATTGAAATGCGAAAACTGGATAGCCTTATGCCTTATTTTGAATGCCCTAATCATAGTTGATACCAATACAGATAAGAGAGATGATAATGCTTCACTAATTAATGTTAAAGAAATAGTAGGTACGTCTGTATCGCGAGAACCAGATTTACAAATTTATGCCTAAATACTACTAAATGCTTTGTTGTATTGTTCTGTAATGATTAAAAAAAATTGCCGCTAACACACAAATGTGAATGAAACTTACAGTGGGCGATGGGCGAAGTACGTATCCGTTAACTAACCAAGGAAACGTGTGAAATATTATAAGGCTTAAATCATACCAAAGCAAAAGCGGCGGAAAGCGACGACCAGTTTCATTGTAATGCGTTTGCAAACCTTAGTGATTGTAACTGATACATAGTATCGCTTGAGAAATTTGAAAAGGAGTTATGGAGCACTCAGAAGACTCCTACGCAACAGCAGGGCGAAATCAAAAAGTTATGGACGTTATATACCACTAAACACAATCGTTCGGTTGATCTGATCGGGCGTTTCATTCATCCCGACCACGGAGTTAATACAAAGAGGAGCTGCCATAAGCAACTGTGCACTGTGATTTTCAACTAGGTCCTGACGTCATCATGGTGGGCGGGGCCTAAGTTAGTATGCTATCAGCGTTCGTCAGGTGCACATGTGAGGATACTCGCATTAAGGCCGTCGCAGACGTAGCTATATTTTTTCGTGACATCAGCAAAATATACCGTAAACTATTCATATTATGGCATATTAACATAGCAAGACATATTTTGAGTATACAGCATGTTTCAACATTGTCTGAGCGCACGTCACGAATCTTTTAATCTTTTTAACCCCCGACGCAATAACGACGGGGTGTTATAAGTTTGACATAACTGTACGTATTACGATGCTATGTGTTTGTAGCATCGTAGCTCCCAAAATGATAAACCAATTTTGTTTTTTGTGTTGGGTAGGTACACACCAACCGATTTTGTTTTTGGGTTGGGTATACTCGATGAGGTAATGTCGTTAAATTACCAAGTTCATATGGCCATCTTCCAGTTTCATTGTCAGACCCTGATTAACATCAAGCACCAAAGTACTCATCAAGGCGAATAAAATGAGCTCAATCTCGATGGTGTTATGTCGTTTAGTTACAAGATTCCTAAGGTTATTTTCCAGCTTCATCATCAGACCATGACTTTCATTTAGCACCAAGACAACTAAAACGATCTCAGATTTAAAGGGGTTTCGTCGTTTCATTACAGAGTTCGTATGACCCACTTTCAGATCCATCATCAGACCTTGGTTAATATCGCGAAACAACTCGTGATGTGTGCTCGAACAATGATGAAACACGCTGTACATTCAAAATATGTCTTGCTATACCATAATTTATATGAATATGCTTTAATATATATATGTACCATTGCACCAGTAGGTGGCTGTCTGTACATACTTGGGGTAAGACGTTATATTAAAGTTACGATGTCCATGAACAAGAGAGAGCGAATATCAAGCACCACGTACCTGGGACTGCTCGTCTCTTCGATGATGTTTCCTCGAATCGTTATGCTGCGCTCACTCCTAGATCGTACATTCCATATATATATGAGTACGTTCCTGTTGTTGGTTCTCTTGATGTAGCTGACACAAATTATATCACGGATGACAAGGCGTTGAGCACTTTATGAGGATAGATTCTGAGTACTTCCACCGAGTTGAACTCCCAAAAGACGAATGCGCGATGCTTGACAGCTGTTTAGAGCTGTTTCTTAGAACTACCCTCATGTTCGGCCATCGCAAAATTAATACAACGCCAGTGAGAACGATACAATATATATTACGGTATATTTTGGTGACGTCACAAAAATATATATTATAGCTGCGTGTGCGGACACTCGAAGATTTGTATAGAAAATATACGGAAATATGTCCAGCTATGAAATATAAATTATAGCTACGTCTGTGACGGCCTTTATAAGTACGTTCTATCTCTTTAAATCTTTTGATATCTAGTGTTAGGTAGGTGAACTATGTAGTAACATCAACCTAAGCTAGTAGTTTTGCTATTAGCCGATAGGTGGAATATTGAGAAGTGGGCGGGGCTTAATACCTCATCCCGCAAACTATCACGCGTCGTTTCATATGGAAATTTAATTACACACCTCCTCTTTGTATTAGCTCCGTGATCCCGACCGACACTGATTTGACAGTTTTTGTGTCATCAACCGACCGATTGTGTTCCGTGGTATAAAACGTCCATAACTTCGGCCGATATATCGTTAATCGGACTTCGTAGTAGACCTGCAGCAGTGCGCGATTCCTCAAGCGATACCTACTATGTATTATAACAATGACTGTAAGGTCAGTACAGGTAAAACTTATCATTTTTAAAAGTTTTGAATCGCCTTACAATGGAACTGCTCGTCGCTGCACTTTTGGTGTGATTTGAGTCTAAGGAGGCGTAAAGAAATTAACGTTCATTCGCCTGTATGCCTGTACTGCCTGTTTTTTACGGGTAGTCAACGGAGACTAGTATTAGAACATACGTCGCCTAGAGTGTATTTCAAATTGGGTGGCCATCCCAAGACTTTGTACTACTTTATGGGGTCGTCCATTAACCACACAATAATTTAGAGCTTTTTAACTTAATTCCCTCCTCCCCCCATACATTGGACTGTCCCAAAATCACGCTTATTCTTTCGTAGTCTCTTTAGACATTCAAAGTAGTAGTAGGCGGTTGTCGAGGTGCGCGACGAAATTCTTGTCTAGCAAAGAGTCAAGGTCACTCTCCGCTTTTCATTTTACAAAACCCGCGTTGAAATAAGTATACGTGATATTTCGCCACAACCCTATTGATATTTAACATTTTATTGGAACTATCTTTTTCTCCCTTTCGAATCTCACGTGGTTTATGCACGACCCCGAACAGCAAATAAAAGTTTAATTTTAAATCAATTACAACTATACCTGACAGTAAAGATATTAAATAAAACAAATTTATTAAGAGCTGACCGTTTATTTCTTCAACAAACCTTTTACCAAACCACATTAATTATAACTAATAGGAGTAAAAAAAACAAATACGATAACAATAAATAATTTGCACTAATCCGCTATCTGGTGTCTCTGGTATCCCGCTAGTGTGGGATTAAGAAGTTCAGAAATATTAAATTAAAAATTTAACTTTCAGTATCTTCTTAGCGCATACAGCGTCGGGCTGGACATATAGCAGAAGTGGCATTTGCCAACCGCCCGCCCAGCCGGCGAGCTAGGCTTGCACATGCGGCAATACTAGACCAGCAAGGAAAAGGTTTCAGGCCCCAAGCTTGTGATCGCAATGGAGCCACGCGGGCCATTTCGGCCCAGCCCGACCCTGAGCGCATATTGTATATTGAAGCTAGTATAGTACACTAATTAACATTCGCTGACCGATCAATAGGGATGTTAAACACTGATCACAAATTAATGTTTAGTGTTAATTTTATACTAGTGTGTAGTACTATTACTACAAACTATGTATATAATACTATAAAAAAATACATTTTTGTAATTTAATTTACTCAGTATAATCTAATATTTATTATAAATTATTTAAATGCTATATTTATTTATAATCTGTTGCCACGTGATTGCTAACACCAATATGAGCTTATGACTCACTAACCACAAAACAAGCTGTAGAAGACTGACTATACTGTTTACTTCTCTGCATTTTTATTATAGTTTGCGATCGTGGCTACAATGATATTGAAGATTTGTATTCATATAAGAAAACACACATAAACTGGGCATACAGTCCTAAATCGCGACCATTGTTTTGAGGTTAGTGACGTCATATCAGTCCGGTCATAGTCGTTAGTGTTTAGCGGGAAAATTCTAAATTACTGTTATTGTATTTTTACTCGTCGAAAATACTAACACTTAAATATTTTTTTTAATGGTAAGCAAGCGTCAATCTTCAAAATAAAAGCAATTCCGAAAAATTGTTAACATCCCTATTCCCACACAGGCACACGCCAGTAACGTCGCAATTATCAACGCGGTATCTTATTGAAAATATATTACAGTTGCGTTTGTGATCTTAACGCAGCGCTTTGTAGTGTTGGCCAAGTTATGAAGACACATTTTAAACACTAGATCGCCGCTTTCCGGTCAAATAAATCAGATTTAAACCGAATAGAACCGCAATGATTTCCTTAATTATTAAAATGCACATAAGGTAAGGTACGGTAAAAACCTGGACCGCAATACTGATCTTTGCTTTTTCTTATTTTAGTTATTTACTTTATCACAAAATGATAATGTCGTCTTATAGAAAACAATTAGCATTGTAAAAAAAGAAAAAAAATGAGGTAAGTTCAAGCTAATACAAAAAAAATATCTATTAATACCTATACAAATAACTGAAAAATTAATACATCTACCCAGCAATAGCCACGGAGACGAATCACATCCATCCAAGCTGGTGTTTTGGCTTTGCCAGATAGTAGAGTAGGCAAGCCAACACAACTGTTACATTCAGCCGCTTTCAATTGGTTAAAACCCCACATTTCACCTTAAAGCCTCTCCCCACACGCACTTAATCAAAATGACGTATTAATCGTGATCGTAATCGAATCGTCGCGTCTGCAGTGACGTAGCAGACGCGAGGTGGGCAGGGCATGCGCCTGCGCCACTTGTATCGGTGAGTTATTATGCTCAAGGTGTCTACTAGACTCAATCAGAGTAATTGTGTTACAAATATTGGAATTTGGCAATTATTTAATTTACCATATTTATTTTTTTATTTTAGGAAATAAAATGGCGTAGTCGACTGACTGAAGAACCGTCAGTCGTAGCGCATAAATAGATGTTCAGTGAATATTCTCATAGTCTCGTCGCTACGGCGGCAGCGCACCGCAAGCTTGCCGCTTCACAAAATTAATTGCGATTGCACTAACTCTAATGAGGCGTTTTCATATTGACAGATATGACTGACAAATGGGTGAAAAAATAAACCAAGATATCAACGCCACCGTTAATGCAACTGAGAACTATTCCTGACAGTGTTTTTGCATTCTGCAAACGCATTATTTAGAGCGAAACCATTGCCATCCGCAAATTTATCAGAAAAGAAATGGTCTCGTTACCGAAAGCCCCAAAACCAACATCGAACTTATTACAAAACAATGTTAAAGTTATTATAAAACACATGATTCGGATAAATAGAATGTATGATAGCTTAGCAATTAAGATCTAAATTTTAAATATTCCGTTCATAAAGACATTGTTTGTATTGTTTTTTTATGTGATCCATGTAATAATTGAAATAGGTGAAAATGATGATAAAAAAAAGAAAATCTCACAACAGTGATTGTTATATATGTCATTAGTCAATACAATCGTGATGCATATAAATGAAATACAACGCAAAAAGCAACCCCTAACGCAAAAAGGACCGATACCGACGTAAAAAAAGAAGCCCATAAACATAATTAAAAATAATTTAAATTTATTGGCTTCTTGTTATCTTATTCTATGGTAGACTTTTAAATGAAGGTACAAATAGGTAAGGTTT
The DNA here is from genome assembly GCA_017562165.1 of Ectropis grisescens. Lineage (NCBI taxonomy): Eukaryota > Metazoa > Arthropoda > Insecta > Lepidoptera > Geometridae > Ectropis > Ectropis grisescens. Next base: position 22,913,933 of record CM029767.1, read on the forward strand.
GGTAGAATTGAAGAAAAATAAGTTGTTTACTTTTTTCCGGTGTGGCACGATTTTTTTCAAGATGATTATCAGACAATTGTTTCTCAAAACATGCGTCTTTTCAAATATTTTATGAGCAGAATACATATTTTTTCAGTCAAACGTTTAGTCTTACTATAAGATCAAATTTATACTAAAACTGACAAAATACTCTTTACAATAATAAAAAAGATCTTGTCAGTTTCGTTTACGTAATATAACAGACGAAAACGGGTCATTAGATGATTATAAACAAAATTCTAAATCACATGATGAGAAAACACAAAAGTGCGTACTTCAAACTTTTTAAATACCTTTTTGCGCTTCAGAGTTAAAAACAATTTCTTTTCCGCTAGAGGGGTTAGTAAGGAAATCCCACGTACTTAAGCAGATTTCATTATAAAACTATAATTTGGTCAGATACGCAATTAAACTATAATTTAGACGATAATTTATGAGGTGATAAATTTATGTATGTCACCATAAAATTGTCACCATAAAAATGACGGCGATTACAAATTTTGGGTGACATATATAAATCTTGCTTTCAAGATTTAGTGTCATTATGTCTATTAGCACATTACGACCAATAAATGATGTAATGATTTGATTAATCCACATTCTTATGTCAACATTAATTACCTACTATACGTTCTATTGTACATTAAAGAATGAATACAGCAACAAAAAACTTCATGTGTATTTAACGGACTCACTACAAGACAAACAGCTGAGCAGACAAGAGGAGCTTTCAGGCAAAGAGAGCTCGTGTTCTATTTCTGGTCTTGACTAACTTAATAAAATATTTTCCTTCTGAAACTTAATTCATACGTCATACTTAATTTATTCGACTTAAATAACGTTAAACAGGTGTCGCAAACTAACTAATGTAAACATCCCCAACGAAGAACATTCACAACAGGAACAATTGAAATTGCTAATGAGCTGGTCTGCACTTTTGTCAAGTGACTAAACATTTTTCAATAAACTTTTTTTTTCGCAGATTAAGGGTAGCCCTGGTGTGAAAGTTGTTCATTGGAAGAGTCAGTGCACTTAGTTAACAGAAATAGGCGCTTTTTTTTGTACACCCAATAAACGACAATCAGTAACTCCATATTTATAACTAACCTCAGAATTCTTAGATATAAACATGACTTACTAATAATACATAGTTTATTCATTACCTGCAGCACAACCAAGCTGCACTGTCATTTGTTCTCTACCTAAAGTTAACACAATACACTAGTAAAATCTATAAAATACACTATAATAATGAACATTGGCTTTAAGAATGTCATTTATTTAAAATTCCGAATGTAAGACTTTTAAAAAAGAACTAGTTTATTGCATTTTGTATTATGATAGATGACAAACATTGAGGAAGAATGTAAAACTGCTATGTAATGTAGAGAACAGACAGAATCAATTAGTCCAGTTTTAATATGTCTTGACAATGTCTGCTATGGCATTGAAATAACACATGAAGATTACATTTATTTAAAGTATAATAATATAGAAATATATAGCATATGTAACTACTATTTTAATATAATAAATATAGGCAGTGCATTTTGGTAGTGCCATGTCTAATGTACAACAATATCTATGATGAAAGAAAAGTGTTGCTATAATCACAAAAATACACTTATTTACACAACAAGACATTAACAACTTCAATTTACTTTATTACTGCGCATCAATAGTTACATATAGTTATTAGCTATAATAGTATAAGAAATATATATACATAATGTAGGTGGTAACTATAACATGATCATGATTTTAATTTTGGTATATCACTAAGAGTAATTAATCTACCTAATTTTATGTCCAATACATGAAGCAAAACATAATTTGCTAATTATCAATAATACTTGTGTTGTAATCTATAGAATAGATGATGTCTTGACTCACAGTGTATTAGTTACCACCTGTTTTGTTGTTATGTCCATAGTTGTTCTTATTCACAAATATTCTCATACATACCCCGTGACATCTAACTTTGAAGTAAAGCATCCCAAGTCGGACCCTCTGCATGTCCATACAAGTACTTATATCAGCCTTCCTAGTTGCCAATGTAATGTTAAAAAATAACTCACTCAAAGAATATTTTACAACCATTTTAGGCCTTATATTTTACCTACATTTTATAATACTTAGTTTTTTATTCTGGCTAAGTTACTACCACATTACTTAGCCAAAACATGGTCTAATTAATTTAACATAAATAATATGAAGCTATACGATAAACACTTGTGTATTTTTATTTGAAGATTAGATAAGTTTACGTCTCCAGGTCTACGCAAATGCATAGTGTAATCTAGTCTGACATTGGAGAGCTTCAGTTCAATGTTGGATGTCAAGGTAATCATTACTTACAATATTTAAATTTTATGGTTTTTCTGAGACATTCGTAGCGGCCGTCAACATGATTAATACATCAAAAAATAATAATTACTCTGTTTCTCTTATAGAGCGTCGGTGGAATTAAACCCGTGATAGCAGTTTATAGTTACTTGTAAAATAAAATTGACCTATATAAACGCCCCGCGTGACGGAAAAACGTGTTGCTGGCGCTGCTAATGGAATTGCGACACTAAGTAACGTTTTAAAGTCATGCGGGCCATCGCCGCGGTTAAGAACCGCATGTATCGATCGCGTCGACGAAAAGAGAGACAATACAACCGCCCATATCATTTAGCTCAGTGTAAGATTGTTGAACCTCATCACTTAGTAATACTTCGTTGGTTTCATGCAGTAAAACTACAGTAAAAGCACCTTATTCGCGGGGATACATTCCGTAAATATGCCGCAAATAAAGAACATGGAACAGAAACCGTGAATAAGGAATGGTAATTTATATAGGACTAGCGGCCCGTTCCGGTTTCGCTCGGACATCTATATGTACGTGTTGCGTAATTATTTACATATACATAATATATATATGTAGTTTATCCGCGATTCAATGAGCATAAAAATGACGCTATACTTGCTGTCACGGACTACAGAGCACGCCAGCGCGCGCAACGAAAACTCAATTTTTTCCCCGTTTTTGTTACATTCTTCTTTATTGCTCCACTCCTACTTATAGTAGGTAGCGTAATGTTTTTAGCCATCCTGGAAAAATTGACTATCCAACAAAAAATAATCTTTCAATTTGGACCAGTAGTTCCCGAGATCCTAGCGTTAAAACAGCTTTATAATATAATGGATTATTGGGGATACGTATATACGTATCAAATAATTGTATATAAGCAATACAACCAGCAAAGCGGCTATTACGAAAAGACGGAACGCCTAATATATATGGCAGTTAAAAATATACAACAAGCATTAAATTTTAAGTTGCCTTACTTTTACTTAAACAATATGTATATTTACATTCCCAAAAACACCTAAAGCGGGGGAAAGTGACTTCCGTCAAATGAGGAGCCGAACCGATACAGCAGCGATATCATTTAACAACATATTTTAGGCGATATGGTAATAAAGTATATTTAGTCTGTGTATTGTATCAGCTTCCTTAGTACAAGGTTTGCTTACATTGGGGTCAGATGGTGTTGCGTGACAAGTGTCCACCAATATTTATTACTCTTTTATTAAGCCATTTGACGACGATTTTACAAAGAATACTGAAACCTTTTTAAATACAAATGTACCTATGTCCCGTTTTGATCCACGAATACTGAAAAATCTTACTTTACTATCTTAGCGAATACCCGCGAATATGGGAAGTGCGTCGTCAAATTTTTTCGTCAGCGAATAGCGAAAACGCGAATGAAGGAAGCGCGAATAATGTACTTTTACTGTTTTTTAAGTACAGGAAGTTTGGTAAGAAATTCCGGTTTCTCACCACATCTGATCAGAGTAACATTAAACAAGTTGGTAGATCACACTCTCTTGAAACTCGTCAGATCCATCGTCCTCATCTTGTTCCTCCTGGAAAGAAAAAGTGTAAAGTGAACAGAAATTTCATGGAGAAAAAACCAATTGTTTAAGATATTTGTATTTTGTAGCTACTCACCTCAAATCCAAAACAGGCATCAACTTCTTTCTCTAGCTTAATAGACCGTTCTGCGGCAGCTTTCTCTTGATTCTGTTTGCATAAACATAGAAATAAATATGTTAAACAGAATAATTAAACACCAATTATAACAAATTATTTATTCATCACAGGCAAGAAAGGAAACAAGTAAATTTTATCCATTGGGAATGGAACGATAAAAAAGAACAGTCACCAACAACATAATATAACAAATGCATAATGTGCACCAACACTTGGCTCAAATTGTTCACACTAACAATGTATGGAATTTGTTTGCCCAATAACTATAAATAAGATAAAAGTAGCGCAAAAAACTGACCTCTCTGTGTTTCATCATCTTTGTTTGCATATCCTCTTCATCATCATCATCATCATCATCATGATGATCATCGTCTTCCAACTCCACCTAACAATTAAAATCACTTTAAATACTTACATCACACTAAACATCGGGTAAAAAAATAGAATAAATCAACAACATTTTTGTTAAAGGTGTGATGAAAATACAGCATTGTGACAATATGAAAGAACTGACCACCAAGATACATGTTTTTAACACACATATATTTGGTGAGTAACATGATACTTTGAATGAACTATTTATTTATGATTGTATTAAAAAAAAGAATGTGGTTTCTACGTCTACCCCAGTTCTGCAAACTACAATGTTAGAGTTTCGGAAATCTAACGTCTAATAACTCAATACTTTTGCTAATCCTTTGAAGTAGGATTAAAAGAAAAAAATACCTATTAGAAATAAATAAACATTGGTGGACATTTCACACACAATGCCATCTAACCCCAACTAAAGTTTGTACTACGGTATGTGAGCCACATAGTTGATCTAAATGCTGCAATAAGTTTTAATTTCTAATAAAATTCAAATTTCAGTAAAGTTTTCCAAAAAGTTGTTTGTGTTAAACCTTTGAAAGAACATCAATAGCAAGGTTTTTTGGATATTTGAAGTCTCACCTCCATTTCAAGTTCCTCAGTCACAAGATCCATGTTTTCATCATCAGGCTGCACTGCATCTTCAACCTGAATAAGCATATTTTCACCACCTGTGAACAAAAATCAACATATTTATGTGTATAAACTCTTGCAATTCACACTCATATTGAAGACCTTAGACTTAATCAGATGTGGTGGCAACCCTGCTATTTTTGAAGACCAACAGAGGGGGTAGATGAAGATTTCCTCATTCATCCCAATACTTATTACATATACATACATGTCTTACTAATCTATATATATAAAAGAAAGTCGTGTTTGTTACAACACTTATAACTCGAGAACGGCTGGACCGATTGCCATGGTTTTTGATTTGTTGGATTTGTTTCCGTCCCGAATAACAGAATACATCTTAAAAACAATGAAAACTCGATATGTGTAATGAATACTTAATCATTTCAATAGATGCTGATTTATTTATTACATGTCAAACATTTGTTGTCCAATCCTGTCAAATAGTGTAACAACTTTTTTTTTTTTGAGCTTATGGCCTGGTTGCTGAGACCTTTAAGCCACAACTTTATTTTTTTTCTGAAGACATCATGTGTGCGTTCAGAAATTTATTTTTGTAAAAGGTCTACAAAGTTCAGGTACTGTTATATTTGTTTGTTTTAGACATTAATTTTCGTAAATTATGTATTAATTATTTCATTTTAATTCCCGAAAATAATACCTAAGATTTATTCTACAGCAGTAAAAACATAAAATCATCGGAAAGGAACGGAATTTAGGGAATAAAAATCAGTAGGTAAAGGTTATAAGATTAAGGGAAAAAATCTACAGGTTAACAAAAAGTAAATATCTTTTTAAAGGTTGTCTATGATTTTCTTGATAAACTATTCATACGTAGTGGTTATATACTCTTTGAGCTATTGTCTATGTCTCGAAAGTTCAGGCACTATTATTATATTTGGTGGTTTTATGCGAGTGCACATTTTAATAACAATGCCGCGTCCTAGAAGATCTAATCTTTCCCAGCGAAGCCGTAATGCAATTAGGCAACGGAATATCGCGAGTCAATTATCTGATGGAAAACGAGAAATTGCACGAGAACAGCGCCGCGTTAGTATGGAGCAAAGAAGGGCCTTAATTCGTGCTTCTCAAACACAAGAGCAAGAGAGGCAGCCCGAGAAACGGCTAGGTTAGAAACGAGAAATCCTCGAGCTTATCGTACAGATGAATAATCTTCGAAGTGCAAGAAGAAATGGTTCAAGTATTCATTTGAATCGAGCAGCGTTTCTGTATGATTGCACCATCGACTACAGCTTGCATCGTTTAGTTTGCATTGGTCCAATGGACGTTGTTTGCCAGCATTGTAGAGCATTGAAGTTTGCTGGTGAAACGCCTGGTTTGTGCTGCCTTAGTGGCAAACCATCCGCTTTATTTGTTCTTGCGCCTGACCAAAAACAAAGAATGTCGTTTACCACAAAGTGCTTGAATGAAAATCCTATTAATGAATTAATCCGAGTTTTTTTATTCCCAATCTGCACAACATACGTTTTCAATCATTTTTTTTTGACATGAGTTTGAAGTACTTAATTTTGGAACGAAGTTCCTTATCGCGCGTTATGAAAGAGAGCTAGACGGAAAAAATTCTCACGAAAAAGTGTAACGTTTCGTGCCTATGACGTCATTAGAAGAATTAGAATACGATAACAAATTTCACCCATGTTAGCACCGACCGGTTGGCGCAATTGGTAAGTATGGGGTCACCTATGATGATAGGTGCCCCGGTTCGAGTCTCGGTAGTTACCGCAATACTCTTTTGTTCTTTTTCTCTCAACATTCTTTTTGTAATTTTTTTTCCTGAGAATAATAGTTTTATAAGGGATCCCTCTTATCAACGCATTTAATTTAAATCTAAGTATTTTCTATTGGCGTTTCTATTTTATCGTTTTTTCTATTTTATATTTGGCGATTTATAACTGACTCTTGCGCTTAAAAATAGATGGCGTTGCACAATCCCTATGAGTATTTGGTTAGAGGCTAGACCACTAATTTACGACTACTGCCCGAATTGACTTGCACATCAAAGTTCCTATAATTACCAATAGGTGGCGCAGAACTCAAAATTTAATCAGCTGTGGATTGTATCCTACTCTAGTGTCATAGAAAATCTGGAGAGGTCACTACCGGTACGATAATTTTGTTCTTTTTTCCTGAGAATTTATGTAAAGTAATCATTCAGAACCGCAAAATAAACCCGAAATACAGTTATTTGACGATTTTCTTTCACTTTTGTCATATTCTCTTCCATTTACAATGGGTTTCATCCTACTATATTCAGCTGCAGGCATCAGTCACGAAACTGTTCCATTCATCCCGGATTACACTTTACGTCGTAGTTCAGACGTAGTACGTCACGTTGCGTGTAATGAACTGATAGTGTGATTGGTTCGAAAGACCTAGCTACCTAGAGTACTAAATTCAGACTGACTAGGTATAGCTTCTCTGATTCTTACTAATGCTAATACACTACACTAAAATCAGTAGCGACTAAATTCAGTCGACCTTTAGATTAGACAAGTGTTGTATGCTATCAATATTGTACTTTGTCTATGAAAGGAAAACATTAAAAAATAAACGTTATGATTTATTGTCTATTAATTAGCGGTGGGCGATTATGAATGATCGGCATAATCGATTTATTTTGTATTACTAATGTTGATAATCGATTATCGAATTAGTAACTAATATGTTTTCATAATCGAATGATATTAGTAATTAGTTAGTACTAATCATGTTATAGGAAGTCGACGACAGTTCTTCCGTGACTTTAGTAGTATCGACCTATCGACATAGGTTTATTTGGTTTCTTTTGTTTGTATTACGGTGCCGGTGATACGTGAACGTGATACAAGAACTTCGTTCCATCCGGGTGTCCCTTGACACCTCTCAACTTTTTATTAATTTTTTTTTTATTCTCATTCAGTATTTATGTTTTCATCATCATTCATTATAATAAAATACTTTTTTGTTTCTATCTATATAAATAAACTCTATATAACGACACTGAAGGGATTGTCCATTTTATGGCGTTATAGAGATTGTCGTTAAATGGAGTAAGAAAAATCAGAATTAGGAAAAGAAAAGTTTATTGGAATATTGTGTTAAAAATAGGTAGTTACCGTATATAAAAAATAATCGCGTATAGTCTGTTGTTTTTATCGGACGTATTTTGCTGTACCATTAGTTATTTTGTACTTTTTTTCCTTATTTTATTAATATCTTGCAATATTCAGCCATCTTGGCGATAAAGGGAATAATTTTCCAATAATTTAGCTGCTTTCATTTATCTTCTCTCCCGTCTCTATTGCGCGTATCAGTAAAACTTTTTCGTTAATACACAGTGATATTCTTTTAGTAGCCATGTTTACAGTTTAAAAGTTTGTAAGCTACTAAGAATATGATAACGTAAAGATAACTCCTACTTATTAGTCATGGTCAATAACAATCTACACGTGCAAGCAATCCCAATTTGTAAACAAAAGAACGAATTTCTTAGAAAGTTGTTACATGATGCCGACAGTCGAATTTATTGCAGGCTAGGAAAATAAAGCGACAAAAAAATGTACACAGATGCGCAGTTTTTACTAATTTTAGCAACTTAAAAGGTACTTTTTATTACTCAGTTGTGGTCGTTATGACGAGTGGATATAATGCTATGTAGAGTGTATTATTGTATGGAAGGCAAGCTAAACCAACCAAAGCCAATTGATTTCGACGCTTTAGGGATTTGTTGTTAAATAGATGGACGTTACGTGGAGTTTATACTGTATATTATTTTGTATCATTGTTTTACGTTCATCAAAGCCTAAATTAGTTCAGCTAAAAAGTAACACGTCATTCATTGACTGTTAGGCGGTACGAAGTTCGCCGGGTCAGCTAGTAGATATTATAAATGTCAATGTATGGATGTTTGTTGCACAATCAGTTTGTAACGTCTGAACAGATCGGGCTGAAATTTGGAACACAAATAGATAATAGTCTGGAAGAACGCACATGCTACTTTTTATCTCGGAAAATAACGGGAACAACGTGAACGAGAACTACGCGGGTAAAACCGCGGGGCACTGCTAGTATGTACATAAATTTAGGTTGTTTAATGCCCTGCGTTTACTGTGTATTCAATTTTGGTAGTCAGTAGAGGCCATCTAAATGTAGCGGTTCGCGCGGAGACCGCGACACGAGACTGCGACTGAAGACCGCGACAGGCACTTGACACTATGGAATTGTATGGGCACCAGTTCGCGCCGAGACCGCGACAGGAGACCGAGACACGTGTCGCGAGACATGTGTCGCGGTCTCGGCGCGAACTGGCGCCCATACAATTCTATAGAGTCAAGTGCCTGTCGCGGTCTCCGGTCGTGGTCTCGTGTCGCGGTCTCCGGGCGAACTTGTACCTTTTAGGGAAACTTCTACATGTCTTAAAAAATGTGTATTTTTTTTTCGAAAGATACTGCTGGCTAGCTGTCATCATAAGAGTTCAGTTTTTTTTACTGTTGACCGCCATCGCGCGTGATGTTGAGCGACGATGCGATCTACGATGCTTAACTAGAAGATACCGATTAGTTGAGCTAGCTTTATGATTATGTACCATTACGCCGGGCGTAGACCGTGTCCGGAGCGACCACGGCCACCTGGCGCTCCGAGCCATCTTCCAGCTGGATCACCTCGAGCACCACAAACTGCTGCCCGTTGCAGTCGTTCACGGTCACGAGCTCCCCGCGCTTCAGCTCCGACATGCCAATCTTCAGCACTTGAGTCTGGTTCTGACTCTCATCTTGCAAAACCTGAATGCCATACAAATGTGGTTATGAGTGAAAATTATACTGACAAACATCGTATACCCCTGTGGTATACGATGTTTGTTTTTCAATTATGATACTTATTGCTTTGTCCAATGACTACAATTTTACATCTATCAATGAAAATTCGTGTTTGTGATCGCCCTGTGGTCGAAATTCGACCATAATTTAAATAATCAAACGAGTGCGTTGGTGTGGCAAATATATGGCAGTGTGTGTCTTTTTTATTATTTGTTATATTTGCACAATAAAAAACGTTATGCACACATTCTCTGTATAAATTATAAGTGTGGGAAATTTCACTCCTCTGTCAGCACAATATGCGTAAAAAGGGGTACAAAGTTTTTGTTACATGTATTAAATATATGAATAAGCAGCCCATTAAATGTTCCCACTGACTGGGACTGGGACTGGGACTCGGGGCCTTCTCCCGCAAGGAGAGAGTCAAGGCCATTATCCACAAGGCTGGTTCAGTGCGGGTTGGTGGATGACACATAAACTTCGAAAGATTAGTAGGATACACGTCAGGAAGAAGATTGGTACACGTCGGATTCCGCACGATGTCTTCCTTCGCCGTTTTAGGTTAGCGGCATTACGCATGTGATTCATTCATCATGTGAGTTCGAAAAAACACTGGTGCGTGTGGGATTTGAACTCGGCGCTCGCGGATCGGAAGTTGCCTTTCTCCCAACCAGCAGTACCTAACATTAAATATATTGAGATATTTAATTAATTTGAAGTAGTCATCAATTTTGATTTTTGTTAAACTAACCTTCAATGTCTCGGCATCAATGTATTTCACCTTCTTCTGGCGGCCCAATTTCAAAGCAAGGGCCCTTTCATGGTGACCAGACTCTGGGTCGTGTATGGCGAGATGGCGGATCAGGTTGCCCTTGTGGGCAAAGGTGCGGTTGCATTCACGGCACGTGTGAGTTTTCTCCTTAGGCGGCTTCGGCACGTAGTTGGGATTGTGGTACAGATTCTGGTGACGGCGAAGCAACTGCTTTTGTCTGTTTTAGAAATATTGGGATTAATTTGAATATCCAATCAAGCCAAAGCACATTTAAAAATCATCAGATCAATTTTATTAGTTTTAACATCCTACTCCATGTCGATAAAAACTAGACTCAATAAAACCAATTAATTTCCTTTAGAAAGATGTAAATATTTGGACATCAGACAGGCATTCACTTACTCTATTCACAAGGGATTACAAACTTAAAATTTTACAAACATTGAATGCAGCCATTTTTAACCGACTTCGAAACAGGAGGAGGTTATCAATTCGACTGTATATTTTTTTTTATGTATTCGTCTCGATAGCGCCGCCAATTGTGAATTAATTTCGATGGTTCTTGTTTTGTTTGGTAGACCATAGTTCAGAGGTGGTCCCATATAAATTTTATCGAAATCGGTGGAATGGTTTCCGAAATATGAACAAAAAACAACTAAAATTAACCTTGACTACATAGTGATTGCTTCATCCGTCTGTCACGAGTTTGTAGGTATCTCAAGAACGGTTATAGCTAGACAGTGGAATTTTTCACAATTCATGTATTTCTATTGCCGCTATAACAACAAACACTAAAAATAAAACAAAATAAATATTTAAGGAGGGCTGCCATACAACAAACATGATTACATCTTTGTCGATTACCAACCATTAGTACAATCCACGCAAATTAAATGGCGCCACTTGTAAAAATAACACGCGCTGTCGACCTATTTCTTAGAATCATCTATATCTCGAGCTGCGTAATAAGCATTTCTACGTCGTTTAGACAAATTACTTGAAGGCAAAGATATACTTTTTAACCCCCGACCAAAAAAATGGCTGTCTGTCTGTGACACCGTAGTGACGAGTGACCGTAGAGCTCTAACGGATGGGCCGATTGAGATGCGGTTTTTTTTATTTGAAGGTTAATTTTTGTGCGGATGTTCTTAGCTATTTTTGGTTAATATCGATTCAAGATGGCCGCCTCCACAAAATGGCGAATTACATTAATTTTCACTACTACCTCAATGTGGGTATCAAATGAAAGCGCTTGACCAGTACAACGCTATGCACTATGACAAATTTCAAATCCAAGATAGCCGCCACCACAATATGGCGAAATACATTTCGTTTTTCACAACACCCACAATATGGGTATCAAATGAAAGGGCTTGACTAGACAGACAGAAACGCTTTATTATGCACACCAGTAACAAATCGAAATATACAAAACAAGAGATACTTATAACTAGTGCCATAAATGGACTTGGCTGGCACCGACTTCATGTAAATGAGTAAGTAGCGGTTATAATAATAACCTATAACAATTTATTTTTTGCTTTTGAGTGCCTCTTTGTGGTGTTGAAGTCGGTTTAATTTTTTGTTAAAAATAGTTTATTGATTAAAATATTTTGTTGCTTGCATACAAGACAATTTTCGACAGGGCTTTCCTAGTTAGTTAGTAAGACGGGACCTTTTCCACTCTTAGCCTCTCAATTGGGCCATTCTGTGTAGGACTTCCCTAATAGGAAGTTGTGTTACTAAAATTAATGAATTAGATAAACTATTCTATGTAAATACGATCCCTTGTTATTAACGCTAACATGCCACAATAATAGTTGTTAAACACTGCATACATGACATTCAGGCCCGAAACTGCGTAACGCGGTCGCCCGCGCGGTGCCATACAAAAACGCGGACTTGTTACAAAAGGTATTTATTTGCTGAAAAGTTTTTTTAATTTTTCATAAATTACAATCAATACGAAAAGGCAATCAGCACTACTAAACCTCGCAGAGGTTTGTGTTAGTGCTATTCTCGATATTATACACAATTAACTAGTCCTGTTGGAAATAGAAAGACGTACCTGAAAGTCTGGTTGCAGTCTTCACAAGCAAATGGCTTCTCATCAGTGTGCTTCAGAATGTGTGACTTCAGATGGCGGAGAGTTGTAGAAGCATATGGGCACAGGTCGCACCTGAAGCACTTCTCGCCTTCGTGTGTCTGTTGAAATAATGTAATTTTGGTTCATTACAGTGATAGTTCATGGAAATAAATGGCGAACAATAAATATATCTCTATATTTAAAAATGTTGTGTTGGTTTGTGTACGCTTCAAAAACTCAAAAAGTTCTGCACCGATCAAGCTGAAATTTTAGAATGATATATAATCCACATTAAGGATTGTTGTTATCAAATTTTTACATCATAATGTAGTACCACAGCGAAGCGGGGCAGGGTACAGCTAGTATATAATATATATATGAAAGGACTCAATAAATAATAATTACGCCAGAATATAACATTTGTACATCTCAACTTATGCAATGTTGACGGTTCATAATTCAGAGATGTTGCGAATGTTCGCATCCGCAAATGTGGAGCTTCTACATGGATTTGGACGTCTGCATCCGCATCCACAATAATCAATGCGGATGCGAGCGCACAGAAACTTGCACTGCTGGTCCAAACATTACTGTGTTCCGGTTTGAAGGGCAATGTTTCCAGAGAAATTACAGGGCTTAGAGATATAAGATCTTAGATCTCTGGGTGACGAACGCAGTGCAGTGCTAGGTAATGATTTGGACTCTTCATGTTCCAATAGCTGCGTGTCACTGTGCTGTTATGTGTCAGGCATGTTGCTTACCATCAGGCACATGTCCTGATCGTCTCGTAACTCTTTATTTAAAAAAAAAAAATATTCTTTTGTGATACCGCCGCCGTACACATCGTTAATCCTTCGAGTCGTTTCTGCAGCACTATTGCCACGATGGAACTCGTACTCGTAAAGAACGCGATATTTAAGTTTTCCATTTTGTAAACTGAGTGACCGAAAGCAAAGTCAAAAGAGGCAAAAACGAATTAATCCCCGGTTTTCAAAACATAAAAGCATGAATACATATAGCCGTATAAATTTGAAATTGCAAATCCTAACCAAAGATAAAAAGGATATATTTGAGATCAAAGTAGTACGATAAATACCAATTTTAAATGGAAGGACCTAATATTTTTCTGTTTCTAATATAAGGAAGTGTCCACATTGCTAATTGATTTGTTACAAGCACAGAACATGTTACAAAAGTTTTGGATGAACTGATTTATTTCGATGTCTTTATACCTTTCAGCTCCAAAAAACATCTTGTTCATTTTCTCTTCCAGAAAGAATATTTGAAAACCCTCAAATATCTTCATCACACATTCTTTTCTAATTTCTCTGGAAAAATTGCCCTTCAAACCGGAATACAGAGGTAATCCACGACATATATTTATTGACATTTATAAATACATTGCGTTTTTAATCGATTTAAGTTATAAGTTTATTAATAAATTTCTCTTGAATTCTTCAGAATTTCATAGCTCACTTTGGAAACTACACGGGTGAAACCGAACGACGCTTCTATGTTTGAGTTCTAAATCTCCAAAGCATAGTCGTCTACATAAGTCTTCTAAGCATGAGCATCTAGACTAGTGTTATAAACATGGCCATTTAGATTAGTATTCCCGTATATTTATTTTTATTTTTTTAGTATATTTAGAGAGACACCCGTCCCGCCGCCGAGTCATACTGATTATATTACGGATTCCGGATGAGTGCACAAGCTTAGACACGTTTTTTATTAGTGCCATCTCGGATCAGAAAAAACCAGTCCCAGAATAAGGAAAAGTAAAATGTCTGACGGTGAAATTACGTGTTGTGCACAAACGCTCAACGCAAAAGTTACGGCAGGTCTAGTCGGAAGAACGGTAACTGCCGATCCGGAGACCTCGGATTCAATGCCACGCCGCACCACTGTCTTTTGGAATTCATGTGCGTAATGCCGCCAACTTGAAACGGTGAAGGAAAACATCGTGAAGAAACGAACATGTACCTAGAATCTTTCGAAGTCATGTGTCATCCACCAACCCGCACTGGGCCAGCATGGTGGATTATGGCCTTGACACTTTCCTTGCGAGAGAAGGGCCCCAGTTCCAGCAGTGGCAACATTTAATGGGCTGTTAATGCACAAACAGTTCAAAATACCGTATATGGGAGACATCTATAAAAAAAAAAATCTAATACTTTTACTATTGGCATATAAAAAAACAGCTTACAGACTCATATCAGTTTGAGTGACCTATAACAAAAAGAGGAACGACGTCTTTTGGTAAAGATTCGTTTTACTACATTGTTAAAAGTAAGTAGCTTCTATCAAGAGATGTAGCTACAAATAGTTTTATAACTATAGGAATTATTAAAAATCGGTGTTCCACATACGGAGCTTGTTGCCTTATAAGGTTAACTATAATGAGCAAGTTCTAGCCGTTTCTGATCCAGTTTCCACTAAAGTGATTGCATTTTCTTTATATGGCACCTATGGCAGCAGGTGGTGGATTGTGCAATCGGAATAGCCAATCGAGGCCAACGGCTTCATAAATATATAGTTTGGTCAATGTAGACGTAAAAACAGTGATCAAATAACAAAAATTCCAACAGAGCCAGATTTCCGTAGACACTTTGGTTTAACATTAATAAAGTGTCAAAAGTCCCCTTAAATTGCATGAGTGTATCTTCATTTATTCGGGGTCAACATTTTAGGTTTTTTCTTGAAAATAGTAAGATTTATCGAAAAAGTATCTTGGACAAAGTTGTACATCACTAAATTTTCTAACAGCTGTGTAAATCTAATGCTAAGCTTACATTAGGTTTCCATTTCACAAAGAATACAGGAAAAAGCAACAGTAGTTACCTTATTGTGCATTTTGCAAGAGTATCTGTCGGGGAATGATTTGCCACATCGCTTGCATTTGAGAGGCTTGTCAGAGGTGTGGAGCTTCTGCACATGGATGCGCAAGTCCGTCTTGCGGCCGCATTTGGCCGGGCACAGCTCGCAAGCGTACACAGGCTTGTCAGACACTGCCATAACAAAACAACATTGCTAAATAAATACAAAAAATATAACTAGAATGGCTTTAAAGTGCATAATAATTTAAGTATTTCTATAAAATATCTTGCTCATGGTAGTCCTCAATGGATAACTCTTTTGCTATCGTGAATTTTGACATCCAATCTATGATGTAAGACTAGTGACTAATCAACATCAATAAATATCTGGGTGTTTCTATATAAGCTATGCAGCCTGCAAGCTGCACTGCGAAACATAACACTTCGCTCCAAAACGATAATTTAATTGCAATGCCCGATAGGGTACCTTGTGTTAGGACTTAATTTTGTACCAAACCTAGCTGTATAATTCTTTCCATCTGTTACATTATGATGCAATAAATGATTGAGTATTGAGGTTTTATTAAGTTTGGGCTAGATAGTATTGTGGGAGAAATATCCAACAATACTTATTATTACTGAAACTATAAAGTTTCATAATGTCCATTTTTTGTCAGTTGATTCAAAGGATTGGATATTTTACTGAATATCGCCACACCCATGTAAATGTGAGACAATTCATGGTTGTATAAGCCGTTACTTATACAGAAACAGCTCAACTGATTTACCAATGAAGGATGCTGATTTATATGCACATAAAATAGTATTGTGACAAAACAAGATTAAGATCTTGCTTGCTAACCCTGCGAACTATGTACCACCATATTTAAAAATATATTTTTGTCAATGTTATAATATTACTTTGACGATCCTGACAATAACAAAAGCAAAAAAAGATTTAACCATTTCAGTTCAGTCATTTGAGGGTTTATGTGTATACATTTCGTTGATTCATTTTTATATAAATTACTAATCAATTTTACATAATTATGGCAGCTTAAATAGGCTTAAATAGGCAGCTATAAAGTAGTGAATTATAAAGTTTGTTGTAAAATGTGACTTAGTTTTTTTAACAAAATCCCTTTTGTAAGATTATTCTTTATTATTTATTTGTTCAATTCTTTCATTTGTATTTATTGCTTAACGATAACTATCAACATACCTTCCATTAAATTTATTTAAAAATTAATAATTTCAGCAAACTGGAAGAATTACAAGGAGAGCATTTAATTGTACACATATACTCACAAGTACAATTAAATGCTCTTCCATTTTAGTGAATATTATCAATGCATGTACTAAACTTACCATTGTGAATGAGTCTGTGAGCTTTCAGGGAGTTGGATTGAGAGAAGCACATGGTGCACAAATCACACTTGTAGGGTTTCTCGCCAGTGTGGGTACGTTGATGGCGCTTCAGCTTGAATGTGTCCGGAGAAGCGTATGTGCAATCTGTGCACTGAGAAAATATTTTTTTATCAATTATAGCACGTAATATATTTTAGTAAGTTACATCTTTAACTCCCCGTACATGGTTGCCTGGAAGAGATCGCTCTAAGCGATAAGGCCGCCAATTAAAATCTCTAGCGTAAGTTATTCTTAAGTTTCTTTTGTGATTTTGTTTTTTTGTATGTATGTGGCTTTTAATAAAGAGTTTTCTTATCGTATCTTTAATATCGCAACAATTTATTAATTGAAACATAATTTTCGAAAAACTGACATAGCAAACAAGTTTTTGGGTCATGGGATTTCTCCATTGTATAAAAGGCAACCTTAAAAGTTACAAATAAAGCTTTTACAGAAGGCTTTAACAATTTTGACAGTTAAGTTACAGTTGGTCTAGTCGGGGGAACGGGGACTGCTGATCTGCAGCCTCTGGTTCGAATCCCATGAAAAACATCATTAGTAAACCGACGTATACCTAGAATATTTCGAGGTCATCGTCGTGATGAATTAGGGCCGTGACTCTCCGTGAAGCCGCAAGTTCCAGCAGTGGGAGGGAACACTTAATGGACTGCTTATGCATTTCATTGCATATTTAAGTACATAAGACTGCAATTCTAAGTACACTACAGTGCGATAAATGGATTGATAGTGAATATCGATGTTTGCATTATACAAATGTGGCGTTGGTTAGTGGAATAACCCACTAGGCCAGAATGGTGGATTATGGCCTTGACTCTCTCGTAGCGAGAGAAGGCTCAAAGTCGCAGCAGTGGAAACATGTAGTGGCCTGCTTATGCTAAGGAGACCAGGTAAGATTTCTTACCTGGTAGGGTCTCTCGCCGGTGTGGCATCGGACGTGTCGGCGCAACTTGGACAGCTCGACGGAGGCGTAGTTGCACTCGGTGCACTTGTGGGGCTTCTCGTGCGTATGCTTGTAGCGAACATGGCGCACAAGTTCACCTGCAAAGATGCAACAGTATGAAAATCACAATTTAACACATCCTTCATAGAATATTTGTAACAGAGAATATTTTATCTGGTATTCAAGGCCAAAATGTTACTTAGTAATCACGAAATAAAAAACAGGCCAAGTGGGAGTTGGGTTCGCAAACGAACGATTTAGGGAAGAGAACATTATCTACAAAAGTCGCAAATAATCAAGAGGTTGTAGTTGGTATGAGTGCCCCATATAATTTTTTTTATAATGAATATAGAACTCAATATTCTGTGAATATTTCAAGTGTCTAATTGTTCCCGTTCTCAATATTGTCTTCTGTCTTCTATCTGTTAAACTTTTGCTATCCATCAACAATCAAAGATAACAAAAATTAGTTATGATCACTAAAACTTCCATTTTCTGCTCAGTATTTAATTCAGTTTCTTTTTCCATGTTGGATAATAGAAAACAAAACAAATTGTAATAACTATTTAGCGCTATGAAATCAAGAAAGTTTTATTGAAATTGTATACTAACCACTGGTGGTGAATGAAGCATTGCAGGACTTGCAGACGTGGGGTTTAATACCCTTATGCATGTTGGTGTGATTCTGCAGTGAAGAATAAGTCTTGAAACTGCGGTCGCACACTGTACAGTTATGTGGCCGCTCCTCAGAGTGTGACTTCATATGACGGACAAGCAAGTACCTACAAGCAGGGTTGGCATGATTAAAACAAGTTGTTTTAAACACATGTTTAAAACAGTGTTTAAAACAGTTTGAAATAAAACCGTGTTTTTAATCATGTGTTTAACAAAGTTTAAAACAAATTTTAAACAATGTTTAAATCATTGAAAAAAAAAACAAAGTTTAAAACAACTTTTTGAGAAGAACCAGCACTACTCATCATCAATAATTTCTCCAAGTCTTCGACCGCTTCCATATTTCCAACAGTATTAGAACTAGTAGTGCTACATTGCTGGTAGTGTGCCTCCATTCTTTTCACAAGTCCAACTAGTTCTTTCTTACATTTCCTGCAACGCACCCTATTTGTCTTCAATGTCGTATTTTCTCGGGGAATCAACGTAAATTGTCCCCAAATACTATGCTTTTTGCGTCCTGGAGTTGACATTTCTGATTTCCCTGAAGCTGTTATTACTTCTTATGACTTATCACTCACCAAATTAATAATTAAATGCAAAATTAAAACGAAAGGCACTCCTATTTATAGAATTCATAGGTAATTTCCCGCCGCGCTGGTCCCGCTCGGAAAGTCCCTGTGTCGGCCGTAGAAAGAAAGTATGTGTATGGACTAGTTGGGTATTCGGGTATTCCCCTTATTCTAATGTAAAATGAAATTTCAATATTTGGTTTTCCCCTGTTAACATGAACGTTAGTTTGATTATATAGGTGAACTAGATGCCCGCCCCGGCTTCGCCCGTGGTATATTATATAGCACTCAACGGGATCCCGTACATATCCAACGGTGAAAGAATGACTGAAATCGGTTCACTCATTCCTGAGAATATCGATTTCAAACAAAAAACCTCTTTAGCAACCTGTACGCCACCTGTCGGAAATTGGTCGTACCAACTCAGATTTAGAAAAAAAAAATTAGCAAAGGTTTACATTCAAGGCACAGATTACTGAAATTCAATGACGCAATCTTTGACACATGCTGTCATGTGTCATGTCAAAGCACGAAACGTATGAAAACTCTCAAAAGGGGAATATTTTTTTCCCGATTTTGTTACATTCTTGTTTCATGCTCCGCTTCAATTAATAGTAGAGTTATTTTCTATAGCCTAAAGCCTTCCTCGATAAATGGACTATCCAATAGAAAAAGAATCTTTCAATTCGGACCAGTATTTCCCGAGATCCTAGCGTTCAAGCAAACAAACAAACAAACAAACAAACAAACAAACAAACAAACTCTTCAGCTTTATAATATTAGTATAGATGTAAAGCCAGCGTTGCCGATGCCCGATTTGCTAATTCCCCAAAATTTTAAGGAAAATTCCCCCAATTCGGGGAGAAACTTATGCCGATTCCCCACATAATTAATTAAACGAAAAATTTAGTATTTATTCATACTTATTGGGGCATTTGCCGTATCTTACAGTTTAACATTGTTTTGAGTGATAAAAACTTAACAATACCGTTCTGTATTTTTAATGTTTGAGTATTTTTTTACTTTTCCCAGTGTCACATAAATGTTGTCACTTTGGTTAATGTGTAATTTATACTTTAAAAGGAATGAAAACAATCTAAAAACTAGAACATGGCCAAGTAAACAATAGTACAAGAATTACTTTTCTTTTCAAAAATTCAAGAATTTTGACTTGTGGTAAAGTGTCTGCTCCAAGCATTACTGTTACTGATGTTAAAAGTCAAACACAAATCGAAAATAAACGCAGTTTCAAACACACAAAAAAATCTGATTTTGTAACAATAACTTTTCTTCAAATTCAAAAAACTTTTCTTATGTCAAAAGAAGTTTTCACTTCAAAAAGATTTTACCTACTCATTCCATCAAATTAGATTAATTATTTAGCTTGAAATCAGCGAGTTATTTTTAACTTTTTTGCATTTAGCCCAAACCATTCATACATTATTTAGATAAGATTTTAAAATTGTGAGTACTCAAAACTATTCTTAATGCATAATAAATTTACAAGCTGAGCATGGTGGTGTCATATTTACAATACACAAACTAGAGACATGCTTTATTGTAGCTATTTTCGGTGACATGAGTAATAATTTACTGATAAAGTGACTGAAGTATCATAAATTGGTAGTGCAGTATAAGCATCAATACGAAATTGAAATTCCCCACGTTTTCCCCACACAGGACCAATCCCCACACCATTCCCCAATCGAGTTCGATTTCCCCGCAATTTGGGGAATTCCCCACAAATCGGCAACGCTGTGTAAAGCGTATAGTACGGATTAGATATAGGCAGATAGGTACGCACGCAACATAAAATAAATGTTTAACCAATAAACATGGATCGATTTCTGTAAATATTTTATTTACTTCCGAAATTTACGGCGAATTTGAAAATACCTATCCAGCAATGAATTAATATAATATCTATTATGTGTATTTGATATGAAATTAATGGCCTAAACTAAAAAAAACACTGTTTATATTGAACTGTTTGTTTTATAAAATTTAAAAAAACTGTTTTTTTTCCAACCCTGCCTTACAAGACAAAATTATTTAAGTAATTTTATATTTCTCAACAGTTATCTTGTCAATGACATTAATTTATAACACCCAAGCAAAAATGCACAAATTTAGAGGTAATGTGAGTTTAGGTCAATTACTGAAAATTTGTTTATTTATTGAAAAATAGGTGAGCAGCTTTAGTCTTACTATATCTCGGTGTTGAAATAACAAATTATAGGTAATTGTCTGTTAACATGATTTTGTCTTTTACTATCCAATCGAGACACAGTGACGTTTGCATCTTACTGCTCGGTGGAATAATTGGCAAAGGTGTGGAACTTCCCCAGGCGGAGTCTGCAAAGAGCCCTACCACTCTATTCTTCTCACCATCACAGGAAATATGAATGACCTCGTTTTGTATGCATAAGCTAAACAAAATGAAATATTTAAAGAAAATATATTCACCGTCTGTGGCTGGTGTAATTGCAGAAATTACACGAAAATTTGGAACGAGGACCTTTGGTCTTGCGCTTTTTCTTTGGAGCTTTGGTCACAGCTGGCGTAAGCTCCTCTGGCTGAGGTTCTTCTTCCTCCTCCTCCACCCCCTCCTCTTCCTCTTCAAAATTGTACACATCTATGGTGGCTTTCTCTTCCTAAAGTACAATTAAGTTCACATTGGACAAGTCAATCTTATTAATCACCTGAAGATTAAATATGAGACAATCTAAAAAAACATTTATTATATGTCATAGCAATTGATAAATACATACCTTGATATCAACTGCGATTTTAGGCCGCTGGGTCTCTTCTTGCACAACAAGTACATAACTGAGTTCACCATTGCTGTTCTCCGAGGGAGTAAGGGTCACAATTTGAAAATGAGGTTCTGAAGTAGATGGCTCTCCATCTTGAGCATTGTCATCTACATGAATAGGCTCCTAAAAGTAAAAAAAAAGAAATGTAGTTTTAAAGCTAATTGTGCAAAATGAAAAGCTAATCTATAAATGACTTAACTTCCAGGTTAATTTTTTGTAAAACTTTAATTTAACATTAATTTTAGTTTTGTATTTCGGTCACGGCAATTTAAGAATAAAATAAAAATAACTGAATTGGCCTGGAGTTGAAATATTATATTTCTCTATACTTTGACAATCCAATTTAGATGGTTACTAGTTTTACCGGTCTCACTTCTTCTACTATTTCTGGTACAATACTCTGGTATTGGTCTACAGGATGGTAGTAATATCTACCGTCTTCATCTACAAAGTATGACATTCCATTTGAATCTATCTCTTCTTCAGCAACATCTGATGAACAAAAATTTAAATTAAAAACGTTACAGATTTACTTCAAAATAAAGTAAGGAATTTGTAATTTAGTAAAAAAAAGTAAGGTGGTTTTTTTCTGTTTAAGCTGTCACCAATCTGTTTAGTGCACCACTGGACACATCCCAGTGCTGTGATAAGGAATTTCTGGCTCTTTAACTAAAATACTGTTGGCTATTGTATTATAAATTTTATAATATTATAAATAATATTATAAAATATTACATCAGTCTATATTATACAATCAAAAACAACGTCAACAATAAATCAATTGTTCACATAACCCATCCCTGATGGATAAATGGATAATGGAATTTTGGATAAAAAATTGTTTGTGTAACACAAAAGTTGTAAGAATTAAAAGTATGTAAATGAGATGCTACCCAAGTGATGATTTACGCAATGAATAGTTCTAAAAGTTATGTGATTTATATAAATAATTTGAATGTTTTTTTTTAACTTTTTACACTTGACCGCCACCTCACCTGATGGTAAGCGACGGTGCGGTCTACGATGGAACGTGTTTACCTAGAAGAAACCGATTCACTCTCGATTTGAAGTCCAACTACAGGAAAAAAAATCATTTCTGATCTGATGGGATTTCTCATACTAAGAAAAAGCTTACCTGCAGATTCAGTAGTGATTACAGTTTGCAAATTTTGTCCAACATTGTGAATAGGTTGCTCAGTTTGCAAAGTTTGTCCAACAATGTGAACAGGATGATTCCCTGAAGATGACATCGCTGTAAAAAAATAGTTTATGTTATTTAACAATAAAGATGTAAAGAGCAAAGTACATAAACCACCAATCTGTCACTATAGAAGAGCCAGGAAACTGTAACTTTATTGTTCAATGTCAAAGATGCATAGTAACAACAACAATAACACCGTAACAACATAGTAACTCCAAAGTCACTGCATTACATTTTCCCGCTGTGTGAAATGTGGTAAAGTTCACAAGACTTGCAAAATGCACATTGTACCTTAGTGCTCATCCTGCGAATTTCAAATGATATAGGCCTATAGAGTAATTTCATCAAGAAAAATTACACCACAGAGGTAGAGGTAACATCAAACAGCCGCTGACAATAATGACCAGCAGAAGCCAGATGCTCTCAATATAGTAGTTGATACACAAGAACAAAACAAGAACAAAATTAAAAATTTTGATTAACCCCCGACTACCTTAGATTTGTTATCTGTACAACATTCTACTAGTCAAGCCCTTTCATTTGATACCCATACTAAGGAAGTTGTGAAAAAAGAAATGTAATTTGCCATTTTGTGGTAGCGGCCATCTTGGATTTGAAATTTGTCATAGTGCAAAGTATTCTACTAGTCAAGCCCTTTCGTTTGATACCCATATTGCGGTAGTAGTGAAAAAAATTATATAATTCTCCATTTTGTGGTGGCGGCCATCTTGGATTTCAAATTTGTTATAGCGTATAGTACTCTGCTAGTCAAGCCCTTTCATTTGATACCCATATTGAGGTAGGTTGTGAAGAAATATTTTGTCCGCCATTTTGTGGAGGCGGCCATTTTGAATCGATATTGACCAGACATAGCTAAGAACACCCGCACGGATATTAACTTTCAAATAAACAAAAACGCATCGAAATCGGCCCAACCGTTTGAGCTCTACGGTGAACAGACAGACACACACACAGACAGACACACACACACAGACAGACAGACAGACAGACAGACAGACAGACAGATAGACAGACAGACAGACAGACATCGACGTCAAACTTATAACACCCCTTTTTTTGGTCGGGGGTTAAAAAAAGCAACCACAAATACCAACCTATAATATAAACCAGGGGTTCCCAAACAGTGGTTTGTGGACCACAAGTGGTCCCCAGAAGCTAAAATATGGTCGGCTAATGATTTTATATTTGGCGGCCGGTAACGGCTTAGCGGTCGCAGTACAGTGAGTGAGAAGGCGCGGGTGTTGAGGGCGGTACCCGTGCCGCTTATTTTCCCGATTATACTGAAGAAGTTAAAGTTGATCAAAAACTTTTAAGCCCTTTTAGCACGGACACTGGTGTTAGTAATAAGTTAGTGATGATTTGCGCATAGCTTTGAGTAACAATATTAGTCCAAGGGCAGCCGAACTTGTAACAAAGATGCAAGCTCAGAACTCACATTAAAACAAGTTTATGTCACATAACAACAAAAAAATATTATTATTCGTTTTAAGTAACTAGCTTTTGAATTTTTAATTAAAGTTTCAAATTGATTATTTCACTTTATTTTAATTATCCCCTCATAGCTGATCTCCCCTCTCATAGCTGAGCTGTTAGTTTTTATTAGCAAACTAACAAAAATAACATAAAAGTGGTCCCTGATCACGAAAAAGTTGGGAACCCCTGCTATAAAAAAAGTATCAAACCTACATGATGTATATAGACATATTACTAGTGTCTGAATCTTATCGAACTGATAATAAGATTCTTACTACAATTATTAATTTTTTTATGGACATCCCAAAACCCTCTCTCTTCCTCAAACAATGTGGAAGGGTAACAGGAGTCAGGACAGACACTATAATACAATATCTTAATAATGGGTCACAATTAGCAAAGTCGAAGTGATTAACTCTACTCATATTTACCTAAGTTAAGGAGTTCTGTACGTCTGTATGCTCCGACTGTCAACAACACAATGATTTATGGGCACTACCGTAAGAGGCCCCTGCGTATGTGATAGTTGATCAATTACTATTCAAGGTAAACTGAAAGCTTTACACCTAATATAATTCATGACATGATTTCAGACGTTGGTTTATTCTTGGAACACATTTACAATTCAACTAACCTATTCAGACAGTACGTTAACAAATAAGAGTATATCTTTGCAATAAAACAGAGTAAGATCCCAGAGCTGCTTAACGTCACATATTTTCTGCTGAACGAAAAGTGGATGATAGAGTAGAGTTAGTACTACATACAGCCTTGGCCAAAAGTATTGAGCATCCCTACATTTTTCAAGTTTTGTAAGATATGTCAAAGTGATATTAAATAAAATAAAAATCATATATTTGATTATTCAAATTTAATAAATTTTATTAAGAAATTTAATAATACACAATCAATATTCGGTTGGTCCACCTTTTGCATTCACAACAGCAGCAATTCTTTTTGGAATAGACCGTACAAGTTTTGTCGCTGTCTCCAATGGTAATTAAATTCCATTCCAGGCACAAGCAATGTTTCAGGTCCTCTTTGTTGCTGATGGTGTGGCGCCTGACTCTGCGCTTTAATAAACCCCATAAATATTCAATGGGGTTCAGATCTGGAGACTGGGCGGGCCACTTCAGTAGCTGAATGATATTTTCCTGGAACCACATAATTTGTGCTGATTTGTGACATGGCGCGTTATCCTGCTGGAATATAACACCATCCATGTTCGTATCTCCAAAAAGTGCAGTAAATGATGAGGGTAACACAGATTCCAGTACATTTACATACTTTGAAGAATTCATTCGGCCCTTGCACACAAACAATTCACCAACTCCAGAGCTTGTCATGCAGCCCCACACCATTTATGCTACCGCCGCCGTGTTTAATAATCGGCACCACACAATCTGGTGTAAACTCTTCACCTACCCGGCGACGCACAAACGTCACACCAGGGGTACCAAAAATCAGAAAAAATAAGTGTGATTTTCTTAAAAAAACATAATATCAAATAGACAACATTACTTTCCAAAAAATATTGCTAAATGTTATGAGATAGTCAAATGGATTATCTCACCTCAAAATTTGATTCATCTGACCACACAACATTCGACCAATCTTCTGCAGTGAAATGTTGGTGTTGTAGAGCCCATGCATATCGCGCTTTCTTGTTGTCCATCGAGAGCCATGGCTTCTTCCGAGCTTTACAACCCCTCAGGCCAGCTTCTTGTAGTCTACGGAGAATTGTTCGACTTGAAATTGTTTTCTTTATTTCGGCTGACAACTCAGCAGCGAGCTCCAAAGACGTTTTCCTCCTATTTTTTAAAGACTCTCTAAGTAACTGACGGTCCTGACGGTTGGTGGTGATGCGTTTCCAACCAGTTCTCGGTTTATTCTGATGTGATCCGGTAGTAGCGAATCGTTCAACAGCGTATTGCACTGATCGATGCAAACATTTTACTGTTTTGAAAATCTCTACTTGGGATTTCCCTTCCCTGTGCAAAAGCTGTATCTGCACACGTTGTTCCAATGAATTTTTTTTTTTTTGGCATTTTGCAAAGATATCACTGTAATCTATAAAAGAATATCACTAAAAGCACACTAGATCCGTGAATAGTAGCGAACTGACGAATTGTTATAAATATTTTCAAAAAAACAATATTTATTGCAAACAGGTGTTCTAATGCTATTTATGATGTTATTGTTTCGAGCCTTTTCAGATGCCAACAAAGACAACCGTAAACAATAGATGTAAACCACTACTGCACTTTCCGCACATGTGTAACATTTGCAGGATGCTGAATACTTTTGGCCAAGGCTGTACATACGTATGTACTAAGAACACATGCTTACCCACTAACTTGCTTAGACGGCCTAGGGGATGATTAACCCCTTAGATCGGTCTGTCTTTTAGAAAAAGGCTTTAAAATAGTTGTTTGATGAACATATATGGGGAATTCCACAGGAAATAGGAAGGTGAACTATTTTAAAAAATTTGTAATCATATATATTTATTCTTAACACAATGTAGATGAATTAAATTTAATGATATGTAAAAATAAATTCGAAACACAACAAGATTATGTTTTTTTTTTTCATTGTGACAAGTGGTAATGTAATGTGAATAAGTTGTGTGAGTTTTGGTACCATATTGGCATCACTGTTTTTGACTATTTTGATTAACATTGCCAATCAAACGGTATTGGAGAGTGATAAGAAACTCTTTAATTTTAATTTGGGCTAAAAATATAGCGGAAAAATAGCACAAGAATTGTGCTGTAAACCCCAAAGAGCAATGTCCCACCAGTCACATGAAAACATACAAAAGTTGTATTTGTAGCTTCAAAATGCATTGTACTAAAGGGAGCTCTTTGGAAAGTAAGAATTGGCCTATAGTTAAACTATTTAGCTAAATTTTCTAGTGCAATGTGTTGAAGGGTGGGAAACAGGTGATTTTAATTTTTATCCCACATTAATATTATTAATTTTAGTCACAGTGACTGGACCGACAATTTTATAAAACTTGATATGGATTGTTCTAAATGTTTCTAACCTGCTTTTAGCTTTGTTTTTATGTTTTTTTTTTTAAGTGGCATTACTTTTTTGGTTTTAAGATGAGGAAAAAAAGAAATCTAGGAGAAAAATTGAAGGATGATGAGAGTAAGTGGAAGACTGCTCTAGAAAACCAAAAATATGATCTAAAACGATGAGATAGAGGCAAAGCTTTATGTGAAATTAATGGGACTGCTAGAACTCAGCGGGGAGAGACAGACAAACTACGGTAAAGGCAACAAAGAGAGAAAAGAAAAACTTGATCATATCTAGCACTGAAAACTATTGTGTTGATTTAGAATAAGACCATTCTATGTTCATTTTGTTAAAGACTTTTGTAAATTCGCTATAGTATTGGTTTAATAATTAAATTTCGTCATTGAAGTTCTAACACCACATATGTCACAAATAGTAACTTTTCAGGAGAGAAAAAAAATAGGAATATCTAAAAAATCTAAAAATACAACCTTTTACATATTTTAATATGTAATGGTAAGGTGGGGAAAAGCCTCTGAAAAATGTTGCTATACTTGGAGAGGCGATATGTACAGCAAGGCACATATTGGTGGGATGCAAGGTGCTCCTTAATGGGGTCATTACTCACGGCGTCATGACAGAGTACTTGAAATCATACGTGAAGCCATGAGCCTTTCGGTAGCTAGAGCCCAAAAGGGATTGACGACAAACAACAGACAAATTAACTTTGTAAAAGAAGGCTCAACTTCAAACTCCAGGAACAAGCCTTACTCAATCCTGGGTACAGCACCTGATTGGACTATTTTAATGGACACGTATGAAAAGCACTACAAAATCCCAGAGGATGTGGGTGTTTCGTCATCCAGACCGGACATTTTCCTTTTTCTAGAGCTACGAAACGCATAGTCCTTGTAGAACTTACCGTACCGTGGGAAACTAATATACCTAAAGACCACGCGATGAAACAAAATAAGTATTACGACCTCCTAAACGAATTAACAAAAACGGCTATGTAGTTAGTTTATACGCTGTAGAAGTGGGAGGCGAGAGGTATACCAGCAAAATCTCTATAACCTACTGAAAGACCTTGGCTTATCCAGAAGTGCTGTAAGTTCTATACGTGTATCTAAAGCTGCACTAGTAGGCTCATATCAGATTTGGCTGGGCAGGAGAGAAAAACGAGTGGTGAAGGTGAGTGTTGATGTACGTCAGAAAGGGCCCTTAAACCACGCCCGAGTCACAAGTCTCGGGAACTACTCGAGTTTTTCTCTCTGCCACACGATGGACCCGGCACCCGCACGGTGAATCCATGGAATGCTAAGAAGATCGTCTCTTCTTACCTTTTTTCCATAAATTGTTAGGAGCAACCGGGTAGTCCGTTTCTCAGTATGGAATTAAATTATTTACGTGCTGTTTCCAAATATAACGCCGATTTGGTGGATCCCAAGTAGTTGCATTTTTTTCTTAATTTCACGAGTTTTTATTGGTTGTTACATGTTCCTGATTGGCTTAAATGATACGTCTTCCGATTCTCTAGCGAATGGCATCAAAAAGTCAAAATAGCCAAAAAGTGACTTATGTGGTGTTAGAACTTCAATGACGATATGTATTATTTAAAATGTCTATTTGATCAAAATACAAAGTAATAGGTCAAAACATTAGGGATTCTAGAGTCAAATGTCTCACCAGTCACTATGGAATGCCCCATATACAAATGGAGTATGAGAATTTAAGTGAAGTTAAGTAATTATTTTGGAAGTTTTGAAGTGTCTGTTAAGCAAAATGGCTGAAGGAAAGTGTCTGGGAATATTGGGGTCTTATTTTTAAAGATATTGCCAAAATACATGAAGTATGTAATGTTTTTATGTATCTTCTGGGCCCTATATCTCAAAATTAAATTGGCCGTCTAAGCAAGTTAGCGGGTAAGCATGTGTTCTTAGTATGTATCAACTCTTACTGAATAGTCCACATTTCTTTCATCAGAAAATATGTGACATCTGGCAGCTCTGGAATCTTTAACTAAAAGAATAGGTGTTAACTTTTAAAATAAATAGGTATGCCCACTAGTACCATACCTATAAATAGAAACAGTGGTACTCTGGGTTTGTCAACAGAAGTTAAAGTTTGAAATCTGAACATGTTTATTCCCATCTCAAAAAATGTGCAATGCAACAGGGACCACAAAATGTATGGGGTGAGAATGAAATCAATTTTACAAACAGGTGGAACTTTGCAATAGTAGCTACCTAACACCCTAACAAGTACACATGCAAGGAACATAGGTTTATTTAGGGGACAGTGTTTATCAATAAAATAATCAATCAATTTCTGTGTTGCAAACAAGGTAAATAAGTATGTATTATTGTCAGCTTAACCACCGTAAACATATAATGAGAATTGTTTATCCGCAAGTAGGGAGTCATTATGCACATAATATAATGGTAACATCGTAATAATCATATAAATATCCGTAACATAGCAATAAGTATATAAACTTTTTGACATCGTACTTACAAAAAAAAGTTCATCGGGAGTCAGAAATACCTTAACGATACAATAAAATAGCGGACAAGCAAGCGGCTTTGTGTTGTGATATAGCAGATCGAAAACCTAGAAGTCCGCCATCTTATTGAAGCCCACTTACACGCATGTAAATTATATATCCATTAGCAGCCCTTTCAACAAATGTGTGAGTAGTAAAATGACCCGAGCACATAATATTTTTGTTTTACAATGAAACAGTGAAAAAACTGGCCTCAAAGAAAATGATGAAGACTCACTTAATTTTTATCTTATGTGCCACCACGTAAACGCATACTTTTTCAGATCATATTGATTAGTCCACTAATTAAAAACAGTGTTAAAGTTTATAAACAGTAAGAAGCGTATGATTCAATGCTCAGAAACATTTTAGGTCTAGAATTTTGGAGCGATGGCGTTACGATCAATTTATTTGCGCGACAACGACGCCACAAGCCTCAGATTAACGAAATGGCCGTGGATCGACAAAAGAAGGAACTAAAAGATCAAGATCATTACCGTAACAAGGGTTACCAGTAAAAATATGAATAAAATAATGTACTAATCTGCTAAAAAATACATGACAGCTTGCACTCTCGCACAACAAACCTAACAATAACAACAAGTAACAATAATGTTAACTAGATGGACAACAATCTCAGTTTTACTGTATAGTTAGGCATCATGCACTATGCTTATAAAAATCTAATATTATATGTATATTAGATAGATTACCGAAAAAGCAAGTGAGTAATGTTAATATATTAACAAGGAATGTTAATAGGTAGGTAAGTAAAATCACTTGAAACTTTGTTACAGTAAAGCTTCTATATATTACAGATACACTAGTTTCGATTTAAAAAATACCAAGTAGTTATAAAATGTATGATCTATCCTAGACCCTAACACTAACAGTCTACGCGTAGTGACGGGGCTCCGTTTAGGAACTAAGTTGTGTGAGCCTCATCGCTGCCATTTCCTCTTCTCCTTATCCAAGAAATGTGTAAAAAAAAAGATTATTGTAATGACAAAGATCACGGACCCCGGAGTCTGTGGAGTGGATAATTTAAATAAAAAAAAAAAAAAAAAAAAAAGCCTCATCGCTGTCTGTGCGGGCGAACCGTGGACCAATTTTTCGTCATTGGTCAATTAATGACTTAGTCAGACGGGCACTCTCTACAGCTCTAATACCTTCGACATTAGAACCGAGCGGAATGTTGATAGATGGTAAGCGACCTGACGGTGCCACTCTAGTACCATGGTCTCTAGGCAAGGTGCTGGTTTGGGACGTTACTTGCGTAGACACCTTGGCACCGTCTCATGTCAGTCAATCCGCTCGCAATGTCGGAGTTACCGCCGAACAGGCACAAATAAACAAATTTAATAAGTACTCCCTGCTCAGCGCACATTATATATTCTTTGCGCTGGCAGTGGAGACAATGGGCCCGTGGTCGTCCGATACCAAAAATTTTGTGAAAGATCTTTCAAAACTTTTGGTCCTCGCTTCAGGTGATCCCAGAGCTGGCGCCTACTTTGCCCAAAAGCTAAGTTTAGCTATTCAAAGAGGCAACGCTGCCAGCATTCTGGGTACCCTGTCGCGCAGTAGTGATCTCGACGCCGTGTTTGATTTGTAAATTTGTTTATTTTTATTGTATGGTATTATAATTTTATTTTGTTTTTATACATATGTACATATTGTAAGTACTAAATAATACAAACTACGTTATTTTAAAATGTTATAAATAAACAAAAATACGCAAAAATATCTACCACGTGTGACGTCATTACACAACGGTCCACCCCGCTTATGCGCCTAAAAAGAGAGTAAATATTGTGTATCCCGGTGAAGCCTGAAAAATGCGAGTTCAAAACAACGAAACATTTAGTACGAAACAACTTCAAAATTTTAGCTTACAAAAAAGTTTGCAAAGCGAAACGAATACTTACCCATAATGCATTTCAGATTCTTATTATTCCGTAGCGAACAAAAGAGCTTATAACATACACACCCACAAGACACATCAAACCTATAATAACCCATCGTTTTCACACCAAAATTCTTAAATATAGATATGGTGTCATTTTAATGGCAACATTTAAAATTAACAACTAGACACTGCATCATGTTGCCGTAGTACAAAACTAGGTGGCAGTGATAGCAAATAGCAATGTTATTGTGGCAATGTTCTAACACGACCATAGAGTTTATGAATGCCATAGAGTAGTAGTGAATAGTATTGCCATTTTCTAAGTGAATCTTCATTCAGAAAGAAAGGCCTCTTGCACGAACACACAAACCTAAGCTGGAAACATGGAGGATAAATAACTAAGTAGTAAGTACACTACTTAGTCTGTGGTAAGTACTTATACAGCGTAGTAGCGTTTTAGCACTTTGGTGCCGACATTGTGCGGTGACACACCAGACAGTATTTTCTATCGGGGTAGGTAAAAATGGAGTTGCGCTAGAGATGGATAAGACTGGGGTGCGAGGTTCGGGAACCTCCGCGTGGTGTACCCTGGGCATCACACAACAACTTGCCCCGGTGGCATCTTGTTGTGTGATGGCTAATCTCGAACGGGAAGAAAAGAGCTTCTACACGTGAACCCGGGAGGGTCACGCGTAGAAGCTTAGATGGTGTAGGATCCTCTGCGAACTGTCTGCTAAGCAGAGAGCTCGCAGACGGACGAGAGGAGGAGATCCGTCAGGGATCGCTGAGATGTTGTGCGTGGCGAGATTCTGCGTTTTTCGCTGGGTGTCGCGGCGCACAGTCATCAAATCTCAAGGTTTGGGGGTCGCCGAGGAGAGTGGTTGGCACGCGAGCCCGAGATTGTGCTGCTTACATGCCGCGGTCTCGGATTTGCGATCCATGGTCCAGCCATGGTCGACGGGAGGTCGGCCGCTAGACCCTCCCACTGGGGAGCTATACCTGTTAATGTAGCAAGACAAACCATGAATCACGGCAATTTAAAAGGTACGAGGGTCAAACTGAAAGTTCTTAGAACTGGCCACTTATAAACAATATAATAAAAAAATAATTCTATAATTTGAAAATAGAACTCTTTGCCAATATTAAAGAGTATATACTTCATTCATTTGTCATTTGTTTTACGATTTGGCGGCAAATTGAAAATTGTCTGTGTCACGTCAACATGAATTTAACACGAGAAAATTTTCGTGCAATGATTTTTTATGACTTTCGATGTCATTTAAGTCAACAAGAAAGTTATGATAGACTACGATTGGCCTTTCACGATGAAGCCCTATCTCGTGCGACTGTTTACAACTGGTTTAATGAGTTTAAACGTGGTCGCACTAATCTCACTGATGATTTACGTGAGGGACGGCTTTCTACGGCGACGACTGAAGATAATATCTGTGTTGTGCGGCGTATGATAGAGACTGACAAAAGAGTGACCTATCAGAATGTCGTCGGTGATCTTAACAAGAGCAAACACCGTCCTGGGCATATGCCCAGGACGGAATCCGGATTGGAAAGGGTTGAGAAGGTCTTGTCTGTTAAGAAACTGGTTAACTTGAGAGTGGACAAGACTCTCGAGGACTTTGGATAGGAAAGGAAGGATAGATATAGG
Source organism: Ectropis grisescens (assembly GCA_017562165.1). Classification (NCBI taxonomy): domain Eukaryota; kingdom Metazoa; phylum Arthropoda; class Insecta; order Lepidoptera; family Geometridae; genus Ectropis; species Ectropis grisescens. The sequence goes on from CM029767.1 coordinate 22,947,768, forward strand.
ACGATATTCGGATAAGGAGGTAGGGTTCGGTTTCTTTGGCAAAGGAATAAGTTGGGCATCTTTCCAGATGGCTGGAAAAACACCACAGGATATGGAATTATTAAAGATGGCACACAAGACGGGAAGGATTGCGTCAAGAATGGGCAATAGCATGTTGCGACTGATACTATCACCGCCAACAGCATTGGAGGAAATCGACATTACACTCTGCTTAACATCACCCTCTGTGAACGGATTGAAAGTAAAAGGAGAATAATCAGGAGTTAGAATGGCAGAAAGATAATTTATTGTAGAACTTTTTACCGCATTTGTCATTGTGGGTACAGAGGAAAAATGTGTGTTTAAAGCGTTTACATCGATTTTATTTGAAACAGAATTTTGAGGTGATTTGCCTACTCCCATAGATTTTGAGCCAGGGGCAGGGAGATGTTTAATTTTTATTTTCCGAAGAAAGCGTGAACATCGTAGAGATTCGTGATAAGAGTATTAAAAATAGCAATTTGGTCATCTACCGATTCAGTATTAATGACCGGTTTCCAGTCAATCTTCTTAGCGTCATCAAGAAGTAATCCATGATCCATACTACCAAAATTGCGTTGAAGAATGACCTTAGGTTTAGATTTAGGAGGCTTAATTTTATATGATAGAAATATTAGATCATGGTAGGAAAATCCGTCAGCAGAGTACTGACCATGTATAGATACATTATCAGGAGAAGAGACAAACATTAGATCTAATAAAGACAGAGCACTGTTGGGAAAATGATGAGTAGAATTTAAAGGAAGAATGTGTAAGTTATAGGAATTGACGACAGATTGGAGTGAAGAAGATCGAACATCATTTCTTGGAAGGCAAGTATTGAAATCACCCATAATAATGGAATGATTGTAAGTAGGTATAAACTCATTTAGCAGACTCTCAAATGAAGAAAATAGTTGACGTTTTTAGAAGGCCTTAATAGACTCCGAGAAGAACTTTAGTGTGTGAGAGCAATACTTCAATAAGAAGATGCTCACCCGCACATGTCGGTGGCGGTTGTGGCGATTTGCTCAGAACTGAGAAAGGAATATTGGCCTTGAGGTAAATAGCCACACCTTCACCAACACGGCCGACGCGATCATTTCTTATTAGTATGAAACCGGGCAGAGAATAAAATGTCGAAGGAAAACACGGACGAAGCCAGGTCTCGGACACTAGAATAGCATGGATGTTGTTATTATCAAGGGACGCCAACATTTCAGGATAGGAAGACGGAATGCTCTGCGCATTAATGTGAATGACATTAAAATTTTTAGGCATACCTGAAAAATTGCTTTCCAAAAGGGCAGACAAGGGTTGAGCAATGTTAAGACTATGATTGCCGCTTCTAGAACCGGATGATGATGATAAAAAATCATTATCACTGTTACAGTCATTATCGCTAAATATGTTTAACATGATACTATAAAAAAAAAATACAATAAATATATAACACAACAATGATTATAACAAGAACAAAATTAAAAATTTTGACTAACCCCCGACTATCTAAGATTTGTTATCTGTACAACATTCTACTAGTCAAGCCCTTTCATTTGATACCCATATTATGGGAGCTGTGAAAAAAGAAATGTAATTCGCCATTTTGTGATATCGGCCATCTTGAATTTGTAATTTGTCATAGTGAAAAGTATTCTACTAATCAAGCCCTTTCGTTTGATACCCATATTGAGGTAGTAGTGAAAAAATTATATAATTTGCCATTTCGTGGTGGCGGCCATCTTGGATTTGAAATTTGTTATAGTGTATAGTACTCTACTAGTTAAGCCCTTTCCTTTGATACCCATATTGAGGTAGGTTGTGAAGAAATATTTTATCCGCCATTTTGTGGAGGCGGCCATTTTGAATCAATATTAACCAAACATAGCTAAGAACACCCGCACCGTAATTAACCTTCAAATAAAAAAAACCGCATCGAAATCAGCCCATCCGTTTGAGCTCTACGGTGCCACAGACAGACACACACACAGACAGACAGACAGACAGACAGACATCGACGTCAAACTTATAACACCCCTTTTTTTGGTCGGGGGTTAAAAATATGTGTATGTATAAAAGATATAATTACGTGTTCTATATAAATAATAATATATTAACAAAGTCAAATAAGTACAAAGTTTTCTACTTAAAATAATCACCTGTCGGGTTGTGCGGAAAGAAATTGCATCTTTCACATCACTATCATAATAAAATTAAATAAAAGATTGCCAATAACTAACTCATAAAACAACGTAACCGGAACATAGTAAATTAAATGTTGTACAAAACCACTGTGGCATTCAGTGATTCAGTTTATTATACAGGATAGATAAATCACAAAAAAAAAAACGATTTGACATTGACATTATCACTTGTGACATTAACCGTGTGACAGCTGACAGCCAATGTCTAAATCTAAATGCCGGCTCCAAAATAAAATAAAATGCCTACATACCTTGAAAAAAAATAATTAATTAAATATTAATTAAGTAAAAATCATAAATAATGGCAGAATTGCGAGGCTAGACCACAATTCAAGAATTAAGTTGAAAAAGTTAAGACCAGGACAAAAAAGACTAAGTTGTAAGATACCGATTGTTATTGTAAGACCATAATGTACACTTAGTGGCAAATAAAGTTTTGAATTTGAATTTGAATTTGAAAAAAGAATTGCAAAACGGTACAAAGGAAGAAGTGAAGTGAAAAACTAGGAATGTTTACGTGCACAAACTCGGAAGAATTAAGATATACGAGTTACACAATAAAACACCATCACCACCACCTTTAGAGTCTCTCATAGAAGTAGAGTTTTACGAACTTTGCTATTTGATATTTACATAAAATTGCGGCTGATTATTATTTACAACAAAAACAAGGTAGTTATAAATTGTTGTAATTAATAACTTTCTTGTACTACTATAATAGAAAGGAATAGGAATCCCGTACACCACAAATAGAAAAATTATATTATAACGCCACCTACAGGTGATTCGAGGTACTAGGTCGCATAGATCAGTCAAAGCAATTTAGTGTTCCAGAAAAGATAGTTGCGAAAAATCACAAGACAAGTCGCGCCATCTAGTACAAACCAAAGGAACTAAATAAACTGTAGGTCGATAAATCGCCACATAAGAACAAGAAGCGGCTTTTGGGGTTGGAACTAAGAGAAATAGTTCACAAATGATTAAAGAGGGCGCCAGTGATTTTAAAACGATTTTGTAACAGATTATAACGAACGAATCTTTAATATAAAATATCTGCCACAGCTTGATTGTGTAATTCGCCGTATTACTTTACGGCTAGCCGTTTTGAAAAACAGGGCCTTTTGTAATGTGGCGGTTCAACGATTAGCCGGATTTTAATTGCGATACGTTCTTCAATAAGGCGGCCAATGTTTAGCCGCATTGTACTACTGCTTAAATTGCAGGGTAAGTACCATACTTACAAAGTAAACAATGTACAAAATGAAAAATAGTTTTATTAATCAGAAAAAGCTGTCAGATTATTGGCCTTTCCTTGTATATGACATCGGTAAAACTCTCCTGGCAAAGCTAGATGCCAATATAAAGATATTGAAGTCATGGTTCGGATTGGCACATCCGGCTGATCCCTCTACTCTTTTTAGGGATCACAATAGTTTTGGGTTGAAACTAAAGAAACCGTCTGAACTTTACACACACCTAAGAGTTACAAAAATGCATGTTTTAAGAAAGTCGCAAGACGAATTAATTACATCTCCCCCAAAAGACAAAAGTGCTTCAGACCTGGAATCTAGACTTTAATTCCATAAACAATTTATTGCAGGTGCACAAGTAAATACTGCTGGGTTGGGTGCGAGAAAGAAAAGGGAAGACCGAGACATGGTAAAAACCTTTGTACAACAAGACGAAAATGACGGTTACAAAGTGCACGCTATGAATTTAGAAATGCAAAGTGAGTGGTTAGCCATAGGTGAGTTCTGTACCCCATTAGCTCTAAAGTGGCGCACCTTGATCTATGACTGGTCTCCTGCCTTATTAAAATTTTATCTAAATGCATTCCAAATGACCCTCCCTGAACAGAGTAACTTGGTAAGGTGGTGTTGCTATACTTGTGGAGAGGCGAAATGTACAGCAAGGCACATATTGGTGTGATGCAAGGTGCTCCTTAATGGGGGTCATTACTCACGGCGCCATGACAGAGTACTTGAAATCATACGTGAAGCCATGAGCCTTTCAGTAGCTAGAGCCCAAAAGGGATTGACGACAAACAAAAGACAAATTAACTTTGTAAAAGAAGGCTCAACTTCAAACTCCAGGAACAAGCCTTACTCGATCCTGGGTACAACACCTGATTGGACTATTTTAATGGACACGTATGAAAAGAACTACAAAATCCAAGAGAATGTGGGTATTTCGTCATCCAGACCAGACATTTTCCTTTTTTCTAGAGCTACGAAACGCATAGTCCTTGTAGAACTTACCGTACCGTGGGAAACTAATATACCTAAAGACCACGCGATGAAACAAAATAAGTATTACGACCTCCTAAACGAATTAACAAAAAACGGCTATGTAGTTAGTTTATACGCTGTAGAAGTGGGAGCGAGAGGTATACTAGCAAAATCTCTCTATAACCTGCTGAAAGACCTTGGCTTATCCAGAAGTGCAGTAAGATCTATACTAGAACGAGTATCTAAAGCTGCACTAGTAGGCTCATATCAGCTTTGGCTGGGCAGGGGGAGAAAAACGAGTAGTGAAGGTGAGTGTTGATGTACGTCAGAAAGGGGCCCCTTAAACCTACGCCCGAGTCACAAGTCTCGGGATCTACTCGAGTTTTCTCTCTCTGCCACACGATGGATCCGGCACCCGCACGGTGAATCCATGGAATGCTAAGAAGATTGTCTCTTACGGATCTGGGTCCTAAGTAACTTACCTTACCTACCCGGTCTGATTTAGTCTTAACAAGTTGGACGGTGGAAACTAAATATTTTCCAACTATTTAACACCCAGTTGGACAAAGGTGAGCCGTCTTAAGAGGTGGACGGTGGTAAACCACTATAATAATATTATGTGGGATTCCGCCTAACACCAGAATCCACAGTCACCTTAGCAATTTAGCAAATTAATACTGTTTTTAACGCTATAGTTGTTATTATGTCAGACAGCACCATGAGTGTTAAGAATCAGAACTAAAATTTGTGAAAGAGGCGGCTAATCTTTCGCTTTATTACATTACGGCTAACCGTGTTGAATGACGTATGGCGACGAATACATTTCGGCTGTTTTTTATCAGCCGCATTCAGTCCGGCTAATTGTTAAACGGCCGCTTTACAAAACGATCCTGTTTTTCAAAACGGCTACCCATAATGTGTTGTGTAATACGGCGAATTATACAATCCGGCTGCGACATATCTTTAATTATAAAAATGAATCGCAAAATGTTGGTAAGCGCATAACGCATTGGCCAATTCTTTTTGAAGTGAAAACTTCTTTTGGCGCTCCTAGACAGATTTTTCGTGGGCTGTGAATTGAATTCTAGCATCACCCTCGGGTATGATAAGAAATTTTCGGGTGAATTCGGGATGCTAGAGCGAGAAAGAAAATGTAGTGAACAAACGCGTCAGAGCGTGAAAGATACTATCTGCTCTTCGCTGTTGTGCCCCTGTGTTTTGTATAATATTTATGTTTTATTTTATCGCGACATTAAGTTCTAGGTAGGTACTTACCACATTAATTGAACCCAAAGAGAATATTATGTTATATTGTACTTTATCTAAGATTGAACATGGCACGAAATACTAAATTTGCATTTCACATTCATTGCAAAAAGCTTTTTGTTGTAAGGAATGTATTACCATAGAATGGGCGGTGGCTCACCAGACAGTATTTCGTGTCATGGTAGGTAAAAATGGAGTTGCGCTAGAGATGGATAAGACTGTTGAAACCTATCGACATCTCGATATATTCCAGTCGTCATCATAATCATATTGTCATGTTAACTATATTTTCAGCAGATATTTAAGTATATACGATATGTCGTTACAGCACTGATATTGAATAGTGGAAATCATAACAAATAACGTTTTGAAGTGATAACTTCTTTTGACGCATAACACACATATTATTCATAGGCTGTGAATGAAGCTCATCGTCACACTCGTAAATGAAAGAAATCTTCGGGTGAACTCGGAACTATTACATGAGCCATAAATCATAAAGGGTAAGTTTTACACAAAAGTTTACTGGAAAAAAAAGTTCCAAAATTTTATTTTCTACAATAATAGTGTCTGATTTTTACCCTAAACTGCACGGTCAAGCACCATCTTGAAGAAACGTATATATCTCTATCCCCAAAAGTTATGGAAACTATTATTGTAGAAAATAACATTCCGCTTATTTTGTTTTCTAGTTAACGAACCAATTACCTAAGCTGATATTTTAAGAGTTATCGGCCGCAATAGAAAAACTGGTCCAGGAAATACAATAAATCGTAAACGTTAAATTCTACAAAAAAAATGTTAGACATTAAAAGATGTAAAATTATATTTCCCACAATAATGATTCCAATGATTTTTGACCTAAAGTACATAGGTTTTGAAATATCAACCAAAACTATTTTTTGCAAGATGGCGCCTGCGACTCCACCTAGATCTGTCATTATTTTGTGATTTCATGTTCAACAACTGATCCTAAACCTGCCAAAAAAATATTGAAGTATATATTTAGTGCTAGTTACCGAGATCAAGAATTCGCCTCAAGCGGTATCTCGAAAAATTATTTTTGCAATATCTCGGAAACTATACCTTTTAAAGGCGAAAGTCATTGAGAGCATTATATTGTGAAAACAACATTTTGCATCTTTTGTTCTCTATAAGTATATCGATCAAATTAAGCTAATATTTTAAGAGTATCGGCGGCGAAAGAAAAACGGTTTATTAAATAAGCAATTAAAAAAGTAAACGGTGGCTTGTGGAAAAAAAAGTGTACAGAACAATATTTAGATGTAAAATTATATTTTCTACAATAATGACTTCAATAATTTTTGCCCTAAAGTGCATAGTTTTCGAGATATCAGCTAAAACGTTATTTCATGATGGCGCCTGAGGTGAATTCTTGATCACGGAAATTTGTACTAAATTGCCGGCCCAATATAAATAACTACCTTTGAAGGTGAAAGTCACGGAGGTCATTATTGTAGAAAATATAATATTGCATCTTTCGTTTCCAGTAAACTCTTTTGTCAAACTTACTGTTTATGATTTAGATGAGTTCCTTATTAAATAGTTCCGAGAGAGTATCTCGGTATGCTCTCTACAAAACTTAAACCTATAAAAGTTAAAAAAAAAAAAAAAAAGATAGTGTTATGTGTGCATTGTCCACCACCAATATTTATTTCAATATTTAACAGTGATTACTTCCTCTGTGCCTACAAGCTACAACTTTAATCAGGTACATATATATAGGTAATACCATAGTCTAATAAAACAGTTATATTATTATACCATGGGTAATACGGGTTTTGACCATGGTATAATAATAAAACTCCGTCTAATGTTTTATTAGACTATGGTCTTGACAAAGGGTTTTTCACCACAGACTAAGCTAAGTAGAGAGCATACCGAGATACTCTCTCGGAACTATTTAATAAGGAACTCATCTAAATCATAAACAGTAAGTTTGACAAAAGAGTTTACTGGAAACGAAAGATGCAATATTATATTTTCTACAATAATTACCTCCATGACTCTCGCCTTCAAAGGTAGTTATTTATATTGGGCCGGCAATTTAGTACAAATTTCCGTGATCAAGAATTCACCTCAGGCGCCATCATGAAATAACGTTTTAGCTGATATCTCGAAAACTATGCACTTTAGGGCAAAAATTATTGAAATCATTATTGTAGAAAATATAATTTTACATCTAAGTATTGTTCTGTACACTTTTTTTTCCACAAGCCACCGTTTACTTTTTAATTGCTTATTTAATAAACCGTTTTTCTTTCGCCGCCGATACTCTTAAAATATTAGCTTAATTTGATCGATATACTTATAGAGAACAAAAGATGCAAAATGTTGTTTTCTACAATATAATGCTCTCAATGACTTTCGCCTTAAAAGGTATAGTTTCCGAGATATTGCAAAAATAATTTTTCGAGATACCGCTTGAGGCGAATTCTTGATCTCGGTAACTAGCACTAAATATTATATACTTCAATATTTTTTTGGCAGGTTTAGGATCAGTTGTTGAACATGCAATCACAAAATAATGACAGATCTAGGTGGAGTCGCAGGCGCCATCTTGCAAAAAATAGTTTTGGTTGATATTTCAAAACCTATGTACTTTAGGTCAAAAATCATTGGAATCATTATTGTGGGAAATATAATTTTACATCTTTTAATGTCTAACATTTTTTTTGTAGAATGTAACGTTTACGATTTATTGCTTATTTCGAAATATTCCGATCTGTCCCCCTAATCTGTATGAGGTGACAGAACGAACAAAAAAGTTCGATCTGTCCCCTGTTAGCGATAAAGGGGACAGTTCGAACTTTATTCACCTCCTTAATGTTTTGTCTGTCCCCCATCATCATCACATCACGAATATTGATCTATCAATAAATATAAAACCGTGCTATAAATCACAGTAGATATTTCACAATTTACAATCAGCGTGCTGATTTGATTTGCTAACCTAGGTAATTACTATAAATGACAACTTGACTATAAAAGTAAAAGTTGTAAATAATTTCAAAACTTTAATAAACGTAATCAATAGTCTAACGAAAAATTAACTGTTAAATAAAATATCTACCTATCTTAATTTCTCCAATAAATGACCAACAGTGATTTCACCAGCTTCATGCTGTTTTTGACAATTATTTATATATTCGTCTTTCAGAATATTTTTTTTTGTGCGACTATTTGAAATCGGAGACAATTGGTTTTGGATCTGTTGTGATATGACTCTATAAAAATCTGCATCCTTTTGTAGAATATTCAACAACATATTTATGTTCGGCCTTTTTTTTCCGACTGCGTTATTTAACGCATGGTGCCAGCCCTCTATAAAATTTGTAGTACGATGACGTTCATCAAAAACACACCATAATTTTCTGAAGTCAGCATCACGCGGTTTGATCCATTGTTTGATCATGTACAGACGAAATTTCTTACTCTGTCCATCACCCGGACTTTCTGATGCGATATAAGCCCATCCATTTAAAATTGCATTTTCCGGTATCAGTGGGAGTACGGCACTCAATGCTACTTGCCTTTTCAAAAGCTTCGATTTAGTTAGCCCAAGAGCGGCTCCTTTCTTCCAGACAGCTTGGTTGTAGTGAAAGAAACAACCTTTTACTATAACTTCTGGGAAAGTCTTTTTTATTGCCTTCGTTGCTGCAATTTCATAATCTGACTTATAAGTTTTTGGTTTCCAAGCTGGAATTTGTGACTTGATTAAGTTAAATAAAATTTCGTAGCACATTTGATCCTTGTGGCTCATCAATGCATAAACTACGGGCACAATATCAGTAGTCATATTTTACTGCCGAAATCTGCATGTACAGTATAAATCTGTAAAAATGGTTTTGGACAGCTTTTAAACGTTCCATCACTTAAAAAGTCTTCTAAAGTACTCAGAAGGTGTCTCATGTCTCCGGCACTAAAAATTAGTATTTTATAACCTTGGTAACTGTAGTCCGCTAATAGAAATTGTATGAATTTGGGAGGTACTGTCACTTCATTAATGTCATTAAAAAATAGTTTTTGCATTTGTACTGCATCATTCCGTTTTTTATATAATGTACTCTTGATGTTTTTAAAGGGTGGTAGTTTTTTAATTAAATCCAGACCATCATCTTTCATAGAACCTATGGCTTCTTTGTAAACTCTTGGCACACTTTTGCTTGCGTCAGTTGCGGAAATGTCTTGTTTGACTTCATGTAATTTTGATCCAAAATATTTTGGCGAAGTCAGGGGCATGTGAGTGCGAATTTTCGAAAATAACAGCATTATTCTGTAACGAAATATAGAGTTCTATATTTAGCGCAATGCTTAATGTTTTTAGGTAGGAATTCCTTATTGTAAATATGAGAAACAGGAAAAAATCAAAAAAGCACTTTTAATGGCGTGCTTATAAATTCCATTAAAAAAATAAAAATTCATGAAACATTAAATAGGAGTAGGTATGAACACTATTCTTACCAGAATCTTAACTGATCCACGACATTTTTGCCTTCTTTGGTAACACTCATATACAGTTACTTCATTTTTTAAAGTCTTCTTTTTATAATATTGATGACCGTCGTGTAAAAGTACCTGGCCCCCACCTCTATTTATAAAACTCCATTGGATATCTACCGCAGCAGAAGTACCGGGTATGTCCGACATCTTATTGTAATCAGTAAAATAAAAAGTGGAAAGTACTGAATAACTTTTGTTTTATGATTACAAACAAGTTCGATCGTTCATTTTTGTATTTCCACTTTCTAATTGTTTAATTTGGCTTCGGCTACCTAAAAAGTGAAAATAAGTGGTAAATGTGAGATAATGTGAATAAGTGGTAAATGGGTAAGGCTGGCTGTAGGCTACTACCGGGGTCCATAGGTGGCGGATCATGGATCGGCGGTGAGATATCACTGCTTGCTGCTTCGGCAGTCCCCGACCATACAGGAATTTCAACAAGCTGTCTAGGGCTCATAGGCTATAGTATCTTTCGAGGCTTAGATAGAACAATCATTATCAGTGCAGGACGATGATTTAGGGCGGCGGCGGATGAGTACCTCGCGTACCAACGGCGCGGTCCACCGGCCTAGTTAGATGGCTACTGCGCACCCAACAACCCGCAATAGGCAAGCGTGTTGGGTTAATTGTCTAAACCCTTACCCTCATGACAAGTACAACCAAAACCAGGCCCCAAGTACCCGGCGACCCTAGTGGAAATGTTGTCGGTGACAGTACGATGGCACTACCTAGCGTCACGGGGCCAGATAATCTCCGGGTGGCAAATCCTAACTGTCAAACAACTACGGCTTGCACAACGGATACTGAAAAACTCAACATACTGACTTACAATGTTCAGACCTTAAGAACAGAGTCGCTTAGTAGAACTAGAGAATGCTTTAGAGAACATAAAATGGGATGTTGTGGGGTTAGCAGAAGTGAGAAGAGATGGTGAAGATATTATAGAGAGAAATAAAAACATATTTTATTATACAGGTAAAGGCAGTATATATGGCGTCGGATTTTTAGTTTCAAGCAAATGGAAATACAATATTGAAGAGTTCAGAACCTATTCCGAAAGAGTAGCAACATTAAAATTTCGCATAGCAGAAAACAAATATCTCAAAATAATCCAAGTACACGCCCCAACTAGTTCTCATTCTGACACAGAAGTTGAAGAATTTTATGAATTAGTCACTAAAGCTTATCATGACCAACACAGTACATTGACATTAATAATAGGTGATTTTAATGCCAAAATTGGTAAAGGTACTGACAGTAATAACAACATAATCGGACCGTATGGTTTAGGTACTCGTAATGAACGTGGTACAAAACTAATCAATTTCGCTTTCAATTTAAATTTTAGTATCAGTAACAGTTTCTTTTTCAAAAAAATCTAGTCGCCGCTGGACATGGAGATCTCCCGATAAAATTACTAGAAACGAAATTGACTTTTGTCTCTCCTCCAGTCGAAAAATCGTCTCAAACGTTGAAATATTAAACCCAATTAAATTTACCTCAGACCATAGGCCCTTAAGGATTTCTCTAGCGCTCAAACAAAAGATAGCTCGTATGAAAATGATAAGAAAATCTATGCAATCACATGATAGAAAAACACTCCATACCAACAAGGATCAGTTCAAATTAGAATTAAAAAACAGTTTTAGCATTTTAAAAGACCTGAGTTCAGAAAATGTACAGATTCAATATGATAACATCAGAGAGTCAATTTATAAAGCAAATCAGAGAATCAAATCTATGAAAAAGAAAGAACAGAAACTCAGTCCAACCACCAAAAAATTAATTGAAGAGAGACAGAAGTTAATGTACCATACCCCAGAACACAGTGAAAAAAGATAAAGCAGTAAAAAGAAGTATCCGAAAAGATATTAGGCAATATAACATTAATCAAGTGGAAACAGCCTTGGCCAATAATACCTCGCTCAAGATCGCCAAACAAGGTTTACAAAAGAGTAAATGCTCTATTGTAGGTCTAAAAGATATCAACGGAGTTAAACAAGACAGCAGACAAAAAATTCTGGAAATTAGCACATATTTTTATACTAATTTATACTCAGAAAGTTCATTTTCCCCAAGTATTACAAAAGAATACTCATCCACTAAAGAAATTATTCCAATAACTGGACATGAAGTACATATAGCCCTCAATAGTATGAAATACAATAAAGCACCAGGTCACGATGAAATCACTACCAATGCTCTTAAAATAGGTGAACCAATATTAATTCCACACTTGACAAATCTTTTTAATACTATCCTACGAACTGGTAAATTCCCAAACTCTTTTTGCCACTCCAATGGCATTCTCTTGCACAAAAAAGGTGATAAGTCCAATATTGAAAATTACAGACCAATAAGCCTTGTTTCACATATTTACAAAACTTTTATCAAAGTAATTGAAAACAGAATTTCGAGTACGCTGGATAGACACCAACCACCTGAACAAGCCGGATTCCGTAAAGGCTTCTCTACCACTGATCATTTACACTCTATCAATCAGATAATAGAAAAATATACCGAATTTGACATGCCTTTATACTTAGCATTCGTAGACTATTCTAAAGCGTTTGGTAGCATTAACCACTCTGCTATATTTAAGTCATTAAAAAATCAGGATATTCCGGAATCATATACTTATACATCTCTTACAAAATATTTACCAAAATAGTACAGCTGCAATAAAACTAGATACTACAGGTCCTTCCTTCCCTATAGAGAAGGGAGTTAAACAGGGCGATCCGCTGTCGCCAAAACTATTTACAGCTACACTAGAAGAAGTTTTCGAAAAAATTGTTGCCGGGCTGGGAAGAAAAAGGATTCTCATCGGAGACAAAAACTAACTAACCTCCGCTTTGCTGACGATATCGTCCTTTTTTCTTCCTCAGCTTCGGAATTGGGCCATATGCTGCAAGATCTCAGCAAAGTAAGCCGTGATGTGGGACTGAAGATGAATATGTCCAAGACCAATCTGATGACCAACACCACACAGCGCAAAATTTTAGTCGATAACGTGGAGATTGCATATGTCAATGAGTATGTGTATTTAGGCCAATTAGTCTCATTCCAGGCAAGACAAGAAGGAGAAGTTAAACGCCGTATTGAAAACGCCTGGAAGAGCTATTGGTCTATGAAAGATCTTATGAAGGGCAACATGTCACTATCCCTCAAACGCAGGCTCATGGACGTGTGCATTCTCCCCATCTGGACGTACGGAGCGCAGACTTGGTCTTTGACAAAGGATCTAAGGTCCAACCTCGCGGTTTGCCAACGAGCTATGGAACGCAGTATGCTGGGCGTAAAGCTCACCGATCGCATTAGAAACACCATACTGCGTTCAAAGACTCGAATAACTGATGTGACCCAAAAGGCCAGCAATTTGAAGTGGGACTGGGCTGGACATGTCTATCGAATGTCAGACGATCGCTGGGCTAAGATCACTACCCAGTGGCAGCCAAATAGGAAACGACGACGCGGGAGACCCAATAGGCGATGGCGGGATGACCTCGACAAACACGTTAAAGACTGGACTACTTTGAGTCAAGACAGACAAAAATGGAAGGAGGGTAGGGAGGCCTTTGCTCAACAATGGGACACAATGGGCTCTTAATAATAATAAGTGGTAAATGTAGTTAGCGCGCCTGTTTGAAAATACTAGTTCTAGCGAAAATAGTTGCTTGAATTGCTCCTGGGATCAAGAACGACTATCGAGCAACGCTAGAAATAAAAATGCACCAGAGCGTGTGATCTGCAGGCCTAAATCGGCCGCTTTAGGCGAATCGTCATAGGATCCTATTACGATTCATTTGACAATCCGTAAAATGGTAACAAACCGGCAATTCCTATAGCGAATCATAATAGGAATTGGATTGAATTTGACAGTTTTGTATGGATTTCCGTAAAATGGAACACAAAAGAGGAATTGCTTTGAATTCCTTAGACGAATTGTCAGAAGATACTAGAGATCATCTTTTTGCAGTTCATTTTTTCTGTTTTCGGTGTTTATTCGTTGTTGATATTGGCGTTATTATTGTTTTTTGTTATGAGCGTTGTTATTATTAAAATGGCTGATCTTGGCCTCTACTCAAATTTTTTGGAACACGCACGTATCTTGGAAAATATATACTTTTTATATTTTTTTAATTTAGAGTGACGAGACGAGCTGGACATGTGCCTGATGGTAAGCAACATGCTAGCCACATAACAACACAGTGACACGCAGCTATTGGAACATGAGGAGTCCAAATCATTACCTAGCACTGCACTGCGCTCGTCACCCAGCGATCTAAGATATTATATCTCTAAGCACTGTAATTTATCTGGTAACATTGCCCTTGAAACCGGAACACAGTAATGTTTGCACATTACTGCTTGGCGGTAGAATAACTGGCAAAGATGTGGTACTTTCCCAGGTGGACTCTTAGCAGAGTCCTACCACTACTATAAATTATAATTGCCGTATATTTTCGATATGCCGGAGTCGGAGTTTGTAGGTATTACAGACTCGATAAGAGATTGTGCCGCGACCTTATTGAAGAGTTGGAGCCCTACTTACCCAGTAGTCGAGGAGGTTTAAGTAAGCAGTACCGCCAAGGTAAGGCAGTATTTTAATTTCATATAGGTACATGTACATAAAGACTTAGAAATGTAAATTGATTTATCTACATACATTCCAATTTGTATTTACCATAGGCATAAGCTAGGAAGGCCTAGCCTATAGTATGTATTAATATAATATGCATAAGGGTTGATATTGCCTTCCTTATGTATTATTTTAAACTTTATAAGAAACATTAATTTTTAGAACATTAACACATTCCTAAACATTCTTGTTCTACTAATATACTTATTTACATTTTATTTATAGGTCTTAAGCACTCTTAAGCTTCTATGCCTCTGGGTCTTACCAACGATTTATATGGGCAAGCACACACCATAAGATGCACCAAGTGAGCGTGTCTAATTGCATCAGAGCTGTGACACAAGCCCTCAACAATGACCATTTTCGCAGGAAATATATTACTTTTCCCCAGACACGACAAGAACGGGATGATATTAAATATGGGTAGAATAACTTTTATTTGCCTTACACTTGAATGCCTGAGTAGGTATATACTAGGTACAATGTGTGCAAGTATTCCTAAAACTCCTTCAAATTGAAACAGCAGCAATTTATACAAAAATAGATACAATGCAATAATATGTCTCATATGAACTTCTCATTTCAGATTTTACCAGAAGTTTGGCATGCCAGGTGTGTTGGGATGCATAGATGGCACCCATATTGCTATTGTGAGGCCTTCAGAACATGAAGAGCGATATTATGTAAAATAGCGATATTATACATAATATCGCTACTAAAAGGAAAAAACTGTTACTTACTGGAGAAAAATCAATTGAATGTGATATGTGCGATTATAGAACATCACAAGCAAGTTAACATATAAGTACTGGAGAAAAACCATTTGAATGTGATATGTGTAAATATAGTGCAGCAGAAGCATCTAGATTAAAACAACACAAATTAACACATACTGGAGAAAAACCATTTGAATGTGATATGTGTAATTATAGAGCAGCAGTTTTAAAGTAGATACTTTAAAAAACACAAATTAAGACATACTGGAGAAAAACCATATACATGAATGTGATGTGTGATTATAGAGTATCACAAAAAAGACAATTAAAACAACACAAATTGACACATACTGGAGCAAACCCGTTTGAATGTGATATGTGTGATCATAAAGCATCCCAAGCATGTGATATGAAAATACACAAATTCACACATATTGGAGAAACACCATTTAAATGTGATATGTGTAATTATAAAGTACCACAAGCATCTAGATTAAAACAACACAAATTAACACATACTGGAGAAAAACCATATGAATGTGATATGTGTGATTATAGAGCATCACAAAAAGGCCACTTAAAACGACACAAATAAACACATACTGGAGCAAAACCATATGAATGTGATATGTGTGATTATAGAGCATCACAAAAAGGCCAATTAAAACGACACAAATTAACACAACTGGAGTAAAACCATTTGAATGTGATATGTGTGATTATAAAGCATCACTAGCATTTACTGTATAACAACACAGATTAATGCATACTGGAGAAAAAACATTTGAATGTGATGTTTGTAATTATAAAGCATCACAAGCATCTAGATTAAAACATCACAAATTAACACATACTGGAGAAAAACCAAATGAAAGTGATATGCGTAATTATAGAGCAGCAGAAGCATCTACTTTAAAAAAACACAAATTTACACATACTGAAAAAAAACTATATGAACGTGATATGTGTGATTATAGAGCATCACAAAAAGGCCAATTAAAACGACACAAATTAACACATACTGGAGTAAAACCATTTGAATGTGATGTGTGATTATAGAGCATCGCAAAGATCTATTTCAAAAAAACACAAATTAACACATACTGGAGAAAAACCATTTCAATGTGATATGTGTAATTATAGAGCAGCAGAAGCATCTAGATTAAAACATCATAAATTAACACATAATGTGATGTGTGTGATTATAGGTCATCACATGCGACTAACTTGAAAAGACACAAATTAACACATACTGGAGTAAAACCATTTGAATGTGATATGTGTGATTATAGAGCATCGCAAAGATCTATTTTAAAAAAAACACAAATTAACACATACTGGAGAAAAACCATTTGAATGTGATATGTGTAATTATAGAGCAACAGAAGCATCTACTTTAAAAAAAAACACAAATTTACACATACTGGAAAAAAACTATATGAACGTGATATGTGTTATTATAGAGCATCACAAAAAGGCCAATTAAAACGACACAAATTAACACATACTGGAGTAAAACCATTTGAATGTGAAATGTGTGATTATAGAGCATCGCAAAGATCTATTTAAAAAAAACACAAATTGACACATTCTGGAGAAAAACCATATGAGTGTGATATGTGTGATTATAGAGCATCACGAGCAGGTTGCTTGAAAAAACACAAATTAACACATAGCAAAGATAATATAGCCCAGATATTTCACTTGAGTTGATAGGGAGAGTTTGGTATTAAATAGTTTTGGTAGTTTTAGTTCCGGTAAATTTCTTTTGTTGGTGAAAAGAATGAGTTCTGTTTATTTTGGATTTACTGACAGTTGATTTTCGCCACACCATTTCTCTACAATCTGAAGGGCCGAGTGCATGCACTTACAAAGGACTTTTCAGCGCTTCCGCTTATCAGTGTATTGTGAGGTTGTCTGCATAACCAATAGTAGAGGTCAAGCTGAATGTATTAGGCATAGGCATTTTTTATTTGTAATAAACAGACAATATACTACACTAATAGTACCCCACGGCACTTTATTCCCATTCCCATTATATTTTCAGAATAAAATACCATTCAGACCCGACATCCGCACGGTGAATCTATGGCATGCTAAGAAGATTATCTCTGTCGCTTCAATCTATATTTCTATATTATATAACATATCTGTATTCGAAATTTCAGTTCGATCCTTTCAGATGTTAGGACGTGATTGATCAACAAACATCCAAATAACCTAAGATGCTCCTAGTCCTGTATGAATATTATAAATGTAAATGTTTGAATGTTAGGAACTTTGCTCAAAACTTGTAAAACCATTTTACGGTAATATTTCAACTAGAGCAGACCATAAACCATAACATATTATAATATTCCTTATATACACCATTGAATGCATAACAGTGCAGTCGTAGTATTTTCTGCCTATTATTATTTATGCACATCATCAGCCAACTTTCGCCCACAGCTGGATATAGATCTCTCCCACTAAACGCCTATATATTCATCCATTACTCATATCTTCTTCACCATCCTACAGTTCCCTGGAAGAAATCGCTCTTAGCGATAAGGTTGCCCATTGTTACTTTGTTTTAAGGTGTTTCTGTATTTTGTTTTATTACTTAAGTGCTATAAAGAGTTTATCTGTCTATGTTTAAAAAATTAGATAGAACAGTATGTCTATCTTTTAGGAATAACCAGCAATAATCATTTTTGTTACTTATATTTAGTATCAGCGAAGCTCTTGCGAAGCCGGGGCAGGTCGCTAGTTCAATATAAACAAACAAAAATATTTTCTATGAATTTTTACCGAAGTTTTAATGTTTTTTTATGTGAAAACTTCTTATGGCGCAGTACAGACAGTTTTTTCGTGGGCTGTGAATTGAATTCTAGCGTCACGCTCGTGGATGATAAGAAATCTTCGGGTAAACTCGAGACCATGGCCATTGGTCATATAGAAATGTAGAAATGGGTTAGCATTTCCCATTGTTTTCCTGGA
Organism: Ectropis grisescens; assembly: GCA_017562165.1. NCBI lineage: Eukaryota > Metazoa > Arthropoda > Insecta > Lepidoptera > Geometridae > Ectropis > Ectropis grisescens. Next base: position 22,966,348 of record CM029767.1, read on the forward strand.
AATGCGTCAGCATATAGCATATTTATCTCCAAGCCATGCTCATAACCACGCCCTCCGGTTTCACGTTCCGGTTTCCGTGGTTTCCAAAATAAGCTATCAAATTCTGAGTGTATAAGTTTTCACTTCCATCGGCAGTTCCTATAACTGCTAATTTTTAAAGTGAAAACTTTTGGCGCGCCTATACAGAATTTTCGTGGGCTGTGAATTGAACTCTAGCGTCACGCTCGGGTATGATAATAGCTTTTCGGGTAAACTCGGGATGCTAGAGCGAGAACGATAATATAGTGCCTGTGTACCTGTGTTTATTATATTTGTCTTTTTATCGCCACATTAACTTCTAGATACTTACCACATTAATGTCATTAATTGAACTTGTCACGAAGTATTAAAATTCCGTTTCACATCCATTGCAAATAAAAAAATATTACTGTTTTATCACAGCACTTACACTACGTAAACACACAAAATGATACCTATTTTCATCATAGTACTTACACATAAGTACACCATAAACACAACATATTGCCAGTTACACCTTTGCCAGTTATTCTACATTACTGTGTTCAGGTTTGAAGGGCAATGTTTCCAGAGAAATTACAGGGCTACGATCATCTAAGATGTTATATCTCTAGATATAGTAGGAGATCCCGCTATACAACGACCTTCATCGAGCTGTTTGTTGGATGCAAAGTGTTTTATATGTAATTTAATTTGCCAACAAATATATTGCAAACTAGCTGAACCCGCTACTTCGTTCGCGTAAGCAGATGTTACTGACTTATACATTAGGAGTAGGATTTTTATAGGATACATTATGAAAAGTCTGAAGCTAATGTGCATGATCTGATACCTACTTACCTATTTCTTTTTATCCGCAAGCTGTTTTCTAGCTGTTACCCGCGACTTTGCCGTAGTAAAATTTTGAACGAAGCCTGTGTGGAATCAAAATAATAAAAATTTTGAGTTTTAATGATATTCAAGCAAGTTGAACCCGTCGAACACAGCATTTGAGTCACCTCCGTTAAATCTTTCAATCATTTTACGGAACCAATCCACACGATGGAGTTTTTGAGCCTCAGTCAAATTATGAGGTATCCACCGGGCGCAAAGCTTCCTGACCGCTAAATGTTCGTGTAGGATTTTGTGCACTTGACTCATACCGATGTCTAAGCTTGTCTGAATCTGGTGATGGGTCACTCTTTTGTCAGTCTCTATCATACGCCGCACAACACAGATGTTATCTTCAGTCGTCGCCGTAGAAGGCCGTCCCTCACGTAAATCATCAGTGAGATTAGTGCGACCACGTTTAAACTCATTAAATCAGTTGTAAACAGTCGCACGAGATGGGGCTTCATCGTGAAAGGCCAATCGTAGTCTATCATAACTTTCTTGTTGACTTAAATGACATCGAAAGTCATAAAAAATAATTGCACGAAAATTTTCTCGTGTTAAATTCATGTTGACGTGACACAGACAATTTTCAATTTGCCGCCAAATCGTAAAACAAATGACAAATGAACATTGAACTCTTCCTTTCCTTAAATATATCGATGCAAATGAATGAAGTATATACTCAGTAATATTGGCAAAGAGTTCTATTTTCAAATTATAGAATTATTTTTTTTATTATATTGTTTATAAGTGGCCAGTTCTAAGAACTTTCAGTTTGACCCTCGTATTAATATGGAGTTAAATGAAAATGTAGACTTATTAGCCCATGTGAAATTTTAGACTCTAAACTATATGTGTTTCGTATGTCAACCCATATCGTTGTGCCGTTTTGACGTGATAATTAATATTTGTTTCCTTAGGGCCCATGCTTCTTTTCAGGTTGATAGGTAATCTATACTTATAATAAAACTGTAACGGGTCGAATTCTGTACATTGAAGATATTTTGAAAATTTTTTTTTTGGAGCACTCCATAGTCGATACTGATGGCGAATCTGCATTTTTTTTCTTTCATGTCTGTCTGTCTGTCTGTCTGTCTGTCTGTCTGTCTGTCTGTCTTTCTGTATAGGGATCACGCATCACGCCGAAACTACTGATTCAATTCAGCTGAAACTTGACATGATTTTAGTTTAAACTAAGGAAATTGCTGTAGGCTACTTTTGATCCCCAAATTCTGATCGGTTTTCTTGCAGGAGGGGGTGAAAGTCAGAATGTGTATTTGGTTGTAACTCATGTTTGCGTTGTTTATTTTCATTAATTCTTTTTTTGTTAGAAAGAACACATTTTTTTATATTGTCCCACCAAATTTTGAACATTATCGGTTTGGTGGTTCGGAAATTACACAAACATTAAATAATAACGACACGCACGGCGCGTTCGGTACATACTAACTTCTAAGTATTCTGTGTATCACAGACGATCCACAGAATATCTAGATTCTAGATTTAAGAAGTGCCCACGTGATCGCGTCACGTCGTCTTGAATGACAAAATAATTGTCAAAAATATATTTGTGTGTGGAAAAGGAGGAGGATGAGAACATCCTCCTTCAAACAAGGAGGATGTTCTCAATCGGGTTGCATGTTTTTTATTTGGTTTTATTTTACACGATAACTCCGCTAATTGTGAGTTGATTTTGATAATTCTTTTTTGTTTGGTAGAAAATACTTCAGAGGTGATCTTATATATCGAAAACAGGGAGGTAGTTTTCAAATATCAACAAAAACAAATATCAGCTTAGATTTATCTGTATTTAGTAAGTCGAACGACAGAATTAAATTACCTGTCATTGAAGTAAATTTTTGTTCTTTTGGAGAAAACATATCAGCATAATAAGTAGCAGCATAAACAACCCATTAAATGTTCCCACTGCTGGACGTCGGGGGCTTCTCTGGCAAGGAGAGAGACAAGGCTATAATCCACCACGCTGGCCCAATGTCGGTTGGTGGATGACATATGACATATGACTTAGAACTTAGATTCTAGGTACATTTCGGTTTCCTCACGATATTTTCCTTCACCGTTTAATTACCGGCATTACGAACATGACTCAGAAAAGATAGTGGTGCGCGTGGTTTTGAACCCTGGGTCTCCGGATCGACAGTCGGCGTTCTCCCGACTAAGTCAGCTGTAGCTTACTAGACCAGCCGTAACTTAACGTATTATTTCAATCCAAATACTGTTTAAAATTTAAAGGTAGTGTTCAACAAGACAGACCGTTGTTAGGGTTCCGTACCTGACTTCGCTGTCCGTCCATCCTTCCGTCTGTCACCAGGCTGTATCTCAAGAACGGTGATAGCTAGACAGTTGAAATTTTCACAGACGATGTATTTCTATTGCCGCTTTAACAAAAAATACTAAAACTAAAATTAATATTTAAGAGGGGCTTATTTACATACAAACTTGACTTTTTTTACCGTTTCTTGCTCGATACTAATAACGTCACAGGTTGACGCTTTCACTATTCACATAATATTAAGTTTTATGTTCTCTTTAAATGTAAGTAATTAAAACAAAATAAATTTTAAGGGGCTCCCATACAATAAAACCATTTTATTTGCTAATGGTTCAGAACCCTTCGCGCGCGAGTCCTACGGGCAATTGACCGGTTTTATTTTTTTTTAAATTTTGTAATATCCTATCCTTTCCTAATATTATATAAAGATGTCAATATTTAAATTTTTGCTGCTCAATTACGTTGGAATGGCTGAATGTATCGAGTTTAAATTTGAAACATAATCTTGGCTTAGCTTAAGTAACACATAGGGACATATAGATAAGTAACTATACATAGGCAATGTTTGACCTATGTATTCTTCCAGACTATAATCTAATCGTATTTCAAATTTCAGCCCGATCACTTGATACGTTCCGCCATGATTAAGTAACAAACATCCAAACATTGACATTCATAATATTTACAGTTATAGCACAACGTTGGAATGGCTGAACATATTTGGAAGGAATTGAAACACGTAGAATCAGAAATAGCAAATCGGTTACTTATAGGTTACTGTGACGTCGGAAAGTCTAGGCAAATTTGGTAGAAAATTGAAACAGAGATAACTTATAGTCTGAAATACCACATTTATGTATTATCTATCAACCCGAAAAGAAGCATGGGCCCTAAGGAAACAAATATTAACTATCACGTCAAAACGGCACAACAATTGGGTTGGCATACGAAACACAGATAGTTTAGAGTCTAAAATTTCACATGGGGTCTAAGTCTATATTTTCGTTTAACTCCATATTAATCTATAATAAGTATATATTTTCGTAAGGAACTTGATGTGATGGTAAGGTAAAAGCCAAAAATGAAAAATATTTGCACCCGTTTTGGCGTAGATAATACAGGTGATTTGCGTTCACAATCAAAATAACAAGCAACATTATATTCTCATTAGATGGCGCTAATGCCAGTTTAAATCTAAAAGCACTAAAGGCCATTTAAATCAATGTTTTGCTATTGTGGTATGGATTTTTTCTTTCATCACTAGGTGGCGTAACTGGTATTCTAAATTGTACTAATAAGTTTTTACTGCTAAAAGGATTTTGATGCCGAATTTGGATTCTTTCGTTCTTGGATTTTTTTCTGTGTTACAATTAAATTCATACATTAACATTTCACTAAGACCTATCATTAAAACTCAAAATTTTAATCATTTTGATTCCACACAGGCTTCGTTCAAAATTTTACAAGGGCGAAGTCGCGGGTAACAGCTAGAAAACAGCTTGCGGATAAAAGAGAAAAGTAGGTACCTAATCAGATCATGCACATCAGCTTCAGACTTTTCGTAATGTATCCTATAAAAATCCTACAAACTTAACACTTGCGGCTATGTTCGATACTACGAAACCTTAATAAGTATGTTTGATTTTGTTTAAAAAAAGAAAAGTAAAGATGATAAAATTAAATAATTTTTTGTGTGGGAAAACAAATTCACTCGGTTTTTCAATGATTACATTATGCAAATATTTTGGTATGGTCCCATCTGGCCCGGTGCCTTGGCCCGGTACCGGGCCAAATGGGAAAAAAAGTTTCAACTGGCCCGGTGATATATTTACCGGGCCAGATGATACAAATGAAGTGCCATCGTCCCCGGTAACGGGAGAAATGAGGATACGCCTCGTATTTTGTGAAATACTAACTATATGCATCTATAAAAGGGATGGAACTTATAAATCAAACTACTCAGGAAACAATAATAAACAAGTGTTTATTGTGAATGACGCGATATCAACTTCTGTCATAAAACTTAACCTGAAATAGACTTCTTATAAGTGGATCATTTTGAATTGAACATAATAATAATATTTTTATAATAATAACAATAATCAATAAAGCCAAAACGCTACGAGCCAAACAAAATTAAGTAGGTAGGCTTCAAACAATATAATCAATAATTTCATAATTTAGCTAGTATCGCTATTTTTTTGTATAAAACTAACGTGATTATTACACATTTTAAATAAAAACACGGGTCACTTACGTTTGATAACAGAATGAACAGTACATACATACGATGGAACCGCACGGTGAATCCATGGAAAGCTAAGAAGATCGTCTCAGTCCAGTCCGACTCAAATTTTGATCGCGTCCGGCGATCTTTTTTAAGGAAATTGCGCGCGCGTGTTCGCAGCTCGTTTAGCCATTTAACAGAGCTAAACGAGCTGCTAAACGAGTGTATTTATTCAAAAATTTTAATGGGTGGTGTTATGTAGCTGCTCAAAGTCCTGATGATAAAAATAGCAAGATGTTTTGTGATTACTTGTTAAACCAGTGGTTGCGTGACGAGTTTATTAAGGTGTGGTGCGTTTTTTGGGCAACGCCACCGTACAACAAATGCACTTGAAGCGTGGCACAGCAAGCTTAACAAGACAATTTAAAAAAAGCAGCCCAATATAATCGAGATCTTAAGAGTGCTTTATACTGACGCCTCTTAGTACAACACAAGATTACTTCAAATTCAAAATAATAAACCAATTATTACAAAACCCCATCCGACAAAGGAGGCCATGCTTCGAAAAGATTTTATTCAGGAGACTACTACGGAGCTGGTAACCGGTCAAATAACCGTGGTAAATTTAGAAAAAATTTAGTTTTATGACAGAAGTTGATATCGCGTCATTCACAATAAACACTGATTATTGTTTCCTAAGTAGTTTGATTTATAAGTTCCATCCCTTTAATAGAAGCATGTAGTTAGTATTTCACAAAATACGAGGCGTATCCTCATTTCTACCGTTACCGGGGACGATGGCACTTCATTTGGTATCATCTGGCCCGGTAAATATATCACCGGGCCAGTTGAAACTTTTTCTTCCCATTTGGCCCGGCACCGGGCCAAGGCACCGGGCCAGATGGGACCATACCTATTTTGACGTACGATACTTCCAACTAATTTACACTATAAGTCAGTAACATCTGCTTACGCGAACGAAGTAGCGGGTTCAGCTAGTAAATACATAAATGTGGTATTTCAGACTATGAGTTATTTCTGTTTCAATTTTCTACCAAATTTGCTTAGTCTTTCCTACGTCACAGTAACCTATAAGTAACCGATTTGTTATTTCTGAGTTCAAACTACGTGTGTTTCGAATTCCATCCAAATATGTTCAGCCGTTCCAACGTTGTCCTGTAAATATTATGAATGTCACTGTTTGGATGTTTGTTACGTACGTACATAGAGTACCTAAACATAGGCAAAGTTTAGCCTATGTGTTCTTCCAGACTAATTCTAATTCTAATGTAATCTAATTCTATTTCAAATTTCAACCCGATCACTTGATACGTTCCGCCATGATTAAAGCGGCAATAGAAATATCTGCGAAAATTTCAACTGTATAGCTATCACCGTTCTTGAGATACAGCCTGGTGGCAGACGGACGGACGGACGGACGGATAGCGAAGTCTCAGTAATAGGATCCCGTTTTTACCCTTTGTGTACGGAACCCTAACAACGGTCTGCTTAGGTCACCGAAGCTTGTTGAACACTACCTTTAAATTTTAAACAGTATTTGGACTGAAATAATACTTTTCTAATAAGTTACGGCTGGTCTAGTAAGTTACAGCTGACCTAGTCGGGAGAACGGCGACTGTCGATCCGGAGACCCAGGGTTCAAAACCACGCGCACCACTCTCTTTTCAGAGTCATGTTCGTAATGCCGATAATTAAAACGGTGAAGGAAAACACCGTGAAGAAACCGAAATCTACCTATAATCTAAGTTCTAAGTCATATGTCATCCACCAACCGACACTGGGCCAGCCAGCGTGGTGGATTATAGCCTTGTCTCTCTCCTTGCGAGAGAAGACCCCGACGCCCAGCAGTGGGAACATTTAATGGGTTGTTTATGCTGCTACTTAATATGCTGATATGTTTTCTCCAAAATACAAAAATCTACTTCAATGACAGGTAATTTAATTCTGTCATTCGACTAAATTTCATAAGAAGGTATAACTATGTCGTACAGATAAATCTAAGCTGATTTTAGTTTTTTGTTGATATTTGAAAAAGTACCTCCCTGTTTTCGATATCTGAGATCACCTCTGAAGTATTTTCTACCAAACAAAAAAGGAATTATCAAAATCAACTAACAATTAGCGGAGTTATCGCGTAAAATAAAACCAAATAAAAAAACATGCAACCCGATTGAGAACATCCTCCTTGTTTGAAGTCGATTATAACCGAATGATGTTTATTTTTCCACACAAAAATATATTTTTGACAATTATTTTGTCATCCAAGATGACGCGACGCGATCACGTGGGCACTTTCTAGAATCTAGAATCTAGTCTAGATATTCTGTGGATCGTCTGTGATACACAGAATACTTAGAAGTTACCCAAGTAACAATTTAACGTCGTATAAAGGTTAAGTAAACGTTATCTGAATACCATACATCGCTGTAATAAAGTCATACTAACGTTATAATAACGTTTACTAAACGCGAAAATGGCCCCAGTTATACGACCTAAATGGTCGTATAATGGTCATACAGAAAGCTCGAGCCAACTTCGTTAACGTCATTCAACAGTCGTACAAATGTTATGTGATAACCACTTTCGTCGCGCAGTAGTCGCATCCTAACTTTACAACGACTCGTTTGTTGTATTGTAGCCGTACAGGTGTTATTGAATGACTAAAACGTTTTGTTTGAGTCAAGTGACAACACCTGTACGATTTATTCATATTAATGTTCGTCGCAACGTGTTTGTGGTTCGAAAATTTATTTTACTGTAAAATAAAAACATACTACAAGGAAATACTAAGGTGAGTGTTATTTAATTTTCATATCTTGCTTACTTTATCTGTCTCTCATGCTATTTAGTTTAACTGGGAACTGAAGTTTTATGATAATATACCTATGTGAATACTATTCAGATTTTCATGCCCCCTCGTAATTTTGTGTTATAATCATATTTTCATTACCAAAAATAGGTTTATTTTTTTCTAAAAATGTCTGACTGTTGCTTTTGTCGCAAACTTACCTCTGTACGACCTGATGATGATGATGATGGTCGCCATGACAGGAAAAATTCATCAAACTTCCGTAAATATGGCCGTCTAATCATTATAAAGTCAAAACCTGACTTAAATGCGACTGCAAGTTTGATTAAAGTCAGGACAGGACTTTAAACGGACATCATGTAATATAAAGGTTATATTTGAGTCGTCAATAAACAACCCAGTCATTTAAGAGTATTTAATTGACCGCTGTAAAACAAGGTACTGATTGTTATATAAACGGTACTATGAAAACGTCTATATAACATCCACGTTGTATAAATGTTGTATAAAGGTTTTCCAAAAACATAATTTGGTGTGTTCAAAACGTTTATTGGACTATAACGTTGGTATGACTATTGCGTTGTCGTACAAACGTTTTAGCTAAGACTGTTATATAACGTCGTATCGTTTAGTCTCCCCAACGTTGCTAATACCAGTTTACTATGACATATTCGTCGCACGACTAATTAGTTGCATTAAATACATCTATAGGACCTGGTAGTCATCTCATTACCATTGTAAGACTGCTATCCAACTTTAGGTCGTACAAGTCAAGACTTATACGACGTATTTGTTTGTTGGGTAGTATGTACCGAACGCGCCGCGCGTGTCGTTATTATTTAATGTTTGTGTAATTTACGAACCAACAGACCGATATTGTTAAAATTTTGACGGGACAATATAAAAAATGTGTTCTTTCTAACAAAAAAAGAATTAATGAAATCAAACAACGCAAACATGAGTTACAACCAAATACACATTCTGACTTTCACCCCCTCCCGCAAGAAAACCGATCAGAATTTGGGGATTAAAAGTAGCCTCCAGCTTGGTATAACTAAAATCCAGTACAAAATACAGTCCTTGGTATAAACTAAAATCATGCCAAGTTTCAGCTGAATTGAATCAGTAGTTTCAGCGTGATGTGTGATCCCTATACAGAAAGACAGACAGACAGACAGACAGACATGAAAGAAAAAAAATGCAGTTTCGCTATCAGTATCGACTATGGAGTGCCCCAAAACAAAATTTTTCAAAATATCTTCAATGTATAGAATTCGACCCGTTACAGTTTTATTATAAGTATAGAAGATGGGTTGCCTAAAAAATTTCAGTCCAGATTATGATTAATTAACAATTAGAAATTATTTTTTTAAATAATTCACTTAAATTGATTGAATTTTAGAAAAAACTATACAACGTAACTTATTATTTTGGCTTTACTCAGTTCTTACTAGTAAACAGCTCGGTGAAGGTCGTTGTATAGCGGGATCTTAGACTAATATAACATCTTAGATCTCTGGGTGACGAGCGCAGTGCAGTGCTAGGTAATGATTTGGACTCATGATTTGATCTTCATGTTCCAATAGCTGCGTGTCACTGTGCTGTTATGTGGCAGGCATGTTGCTTACCATGAGGCACATGTCCTGCTCGTCTCGTCACTTTTTTATTAAAAAAAAATGCATTTTTAGCGAAATACCTATAAAATAATTAAATAACAAATACTAAACAATTTGCTAGTCAAACGTTATTTTCTACACGCGTAATTTTTTTTAAATTTGTTCTTGGCTTTTCAGCCACATGTTATTCTCGTGTTGCTGTGCTTACTAGGTATATTTAATTTATAAATCGCAGCAAATCATCCACGAGCGTGACGCTAGAATTCAATTCACAAATGCGAAATAGCATTGCCGGACCATGGGTTGCGGTAGGATCCTCGGTACACGCCGAAAAAACAACAGCAAAAACAGGGCAAGCTTGATAAAACCGCTTAAAATTATCACACATTTCAATTTCACTGCTGATCTCCTCTCAATTTCGCTTTCGTTTTAAAAATACATAAACTCCACTTTTTCGTAGGTAACTAATATCCGAAAAACAGCAACAGCCGAATTTAGTAATTGTTACTAAATTCGTAATATGAGCTAGTAGTACAGATTGAGTAAGAGAGAATTACACTCATTTCAATTAAAAAGGTCACTTTAGAATGTTATCGAATACTTATTAACTAAATATTATAAACGTGAAAGTTTGTGAGATTTTTATTCATTTACTAGCTGAACCCGCTACTTCGTTCGCGTAAGCAGATGTTACTGACTTAAACATTAGTTGGAAGTATCGTACGTCAAAATATTTGGATAAGTAGTCATTGAAAAACCGAGTGAATTGGTTTTTCCACACATTTTTTTTTAAATTTTATCATCTTTTTTTTTTTAATGAAATCAAACATACTTAGAAGCATCGATATAAACCAATGGATGTGCCCTGAGTAACTTGAAATTGGTAATAAACTGCGTCTCTATGTGTGTCGTAAGCAGTTTACACACAACCAATCTACTTGACCCCTAGAATCGCTAGCGGTGAGGTGTGCTGTGGTTTTACTTATTTTGGTTGTGACAACGAATAGTGATAAGTAAAAACGTCCGGCGTTCACCGCTTCCTGCAATCGAGTGGAACGGAAAGAGTGAGCTCACTCTTCCCAACAATGCCATGATTTCGTGCGCCCTGAAGTTTGGGAGGGCGCATCTGTGTATTGAGATCTTTGCTTAGAAGGGTTTCGTAGTATCGAACATAGCCGCAAGTGTTAATTTTGTATGATTTTTATAGGATACATTATGAAAAATCTGAAGCTGATGTGCACGATCTGATACCTACTTATCTTGAAATGGTAAAGTATGAATTTAATTGTAACACAGAAAAAAAATCAAAGAACGAAAGAATCCAAATTCAGCACCAAAATCCTTTTAGCAGCAAAAAACTTATTAGTACAATTTAGAATACCAGTAACGCCACCTAGTGATGCAAGAAAACATACATACAACAACAGCAAAACATCGATTTAAATGGCCTTTAGTGCTTTTAGATTTAAACTGGCATTTGCGCCATCTAATAATATAAATAATAAAATAAATAATAAAAAACTTTATTTGAGCAAAAAACAATATGGCAAGTACAATAGTAATATTGTTTAAGGGACCCTGGATCTCACACTAGGTTAAGTCCTGTGTCGTGAACATCCAGTGCCTTCCTTGGTGGTAATTTTTACACATGTTTGCTGATAAAAAATAAAATCAAAAAATAATTAGAAAAAAAAGGTGATAAAAAAAAATGTACTTAACTGTATCAAATGAGAGCTAACATCAGGTACTCATACAAATAAATTAAGTTAGAACCTTATGGAGAGAGCATTTACCTGCTAATAACTAATAACAGGATCAATGCATAAAATATGAAGCTGTGGGTGTGTGTGTGTATGCATTACGAGAGTGTTTATGTGTGTTATGTGAGGATGTGTTTGTGGGTGGAGGGAGGTTGATGTGTTTTTAACAGTTTCGGGGTCTGAACCCACGCGTTGACGAGGGAACAGACCCCTCGGGGTCACATAGTGGTCAAGATGAGTGTTTCTGTCTGTGTGTAGTCAAGGGAGCTAAGCCAGCATTTGAGTTTGCGCTTGCAAATGAACCTGGATGTGTTAAGCAGGTCAAGTGACTTATCCAGCTTCTGATACAGGAACGGTCCCTTAAACTGGTATGATCGTTGTGTGAGTGTCTTGCGAGTACGAGGGAGTTTCCAAATATTGCGCCTGTTATGCGGAATGAGAGAGAGCAGAGCTGTCTTATGGAATCGCAAGGTAACGGCTTGAATGTAAAGTTGCCTTACTGTAAGATGTTTTGTCTCTTTGTATAGTTCAGTTGTTGGGTAGAGCATTGGTTTTTTGTGTGCTATTTTTAGTAAAAATCGTTGAGCGCGCTCCAGTCTTAAACAGAGTCTTAGTAGCCGATCCCCAGCAGTAGTTTAATATTGATTGGCATAGAGCTTGATACACAATGTTGAGGATCTAATCTATACTAATATTATAAAGCTGAAGAGTTTGTTTGTTTGTTTGAACACTCGGGAATCTCGGGAAGTACTGGTCCGAATTGAAAGATTCTTTTTCTATTGGATAGTCCATTTATCGAGGAAGGCTATAGGCTATAGAACATAACGCTACTACTAATAGAAGCGGAGCATGACTCAAGAATGTAACAAAATCGGGGAAAAAATATTCCTTTTTGAGAGATTTCGTACGTTTCGAGCTTTAACATGACACATGACAGCATGTGTCTAAGATTGCGTCATTGAATATCACAGATTACAAACCTCTTGAATGTAACCTTCTTTCTAAATCTGAGTTGGTACGACAAATTTCCGACAGGTGGCGTAGCAGGTAGCTGAAGAGGTTTTTTGTTTGAAAGCGATATTCTCAAGAATGACTGAACCGATTACAGTCATTCTTTCACCGTTGGGTATGTACGGGATCCCCATGAGGGCTATATATGTACCACGGGCAAAGCCGGGGCGGACATCTAGTGAGAATATAATGTTGCTTGTTATTTTGATTGTGAACGCAAAGCACCTGTATTATCTACGCCAAAACGACTGCATATATTTTTCATTTTTGGCTTTTACCTTACCATCACATCAAGTTCCTTACGAAAATATATACTTAAGGATATTAATATAGAGTTAAATAATATAGAATATAGACTTATTAGCCTATGTGAAATTTTAGACTATAAACTATCTGTGTTTCGTATGTCAAACCAATTCGTTGTGCCTAACAACGGTGCTTCGGTCGGTAAGTTACGGCTGGTCTAGTAAGTTACAGCTGACCTAGTCGAGAGAACGGTCAGCCAGGTTTTGACCCAGGGTTGAAAATCACGCGCACCACTATCTTTTCAGAGTCATATTCGTAATGCCGGTAATTAAAACGGTGAAGGAAAACATCGTGAGGAAACCAAATGTACCTAGAATCTAAGTCCTAAGTCATATGTCATGCACCAACCGACACTGGGCCAGCCTGGTGGATTATAGCCTTGCCTCTCTCCTTGCGAGAGAAGGCCCTGACGCACAGCAGTGGGAACATTTAATGGGTTGTTTATGCTGCTACTTATTATGCTGATATGTTTTCTCCTAAAGAATAAAAATCTACTTCAATGACAGATAATTTAATTCTGTCATTCGACTAAATTTTATAAGCTATGACTATGTCGTACAGATAAATCTTTTTTTTTTATATAAAATCTAAGCTGATTTTAGCTTTTTGTTGATATTTGAAAAACTACCTCAGGGAGGTAGTTTTTCAAATTTCAACAAATTTTTTCGATATATGAGATCACCTCTAGTATTTTCTACCAAACAAAAAAGGAATTATCAAAATCAATTCAAAATTAGCGTAGTTATCGCGTAAAATAAAACCAAATAAAAAAAACACGCAACCCGATTGAGAACATCCTCTTCGTTTGAAGTCGGTTATAACCGAATGATGTTTGTTTTTCCACACAAAAAAATATTTTGATAATTATTTTTTCATTCAAGACGACACGACGCGATCACGTGAGCACGTTCTAGAATCTAGATATTCTGTGGATCGTCTATACACAGAATACTTAAAAGTTAGTATGTAGCGAACGCGCCGCGCGTGTCGTTATTATTTAAAGTTTATGTAATTTCCGAACCACCAGACCGATAATGTTCAAATTTTGACGAGACAATATTAAAAATGTTTTCTTTCTAACAAAAAAGATTTAATGAAATTAAACAATGCAAACATGAGTTACAACCAAATACACATTCTGACTTTCACCCCCTCACGCAAGAAAACCGATCAGAATTTGGGGATCAAAAGTAGCCTACAGCAATCTCCTTAGTATAAACTAAAGTCATGCCAAGTTTCAGCAGAATTGAATCGGTAGTTTCGGCGTGATGCGTGATCCCTATACAGAAAGACGGACAGACAGACAGACAGACAGACAGAAAGACAGACAGACATAAAGGAAAAAAGGCAGTTTCGCCATCAGTATCGACTATGGAGTGCTCCAAAAAAGGTTTTTTCAAAATATCTTCAATGTACAGAATTCGACCCGTTACAGTTTTATTATAAGTATAGATTTGCTCAGAGCAAGGAATACTGAAGTGATAAATGGTTACGTAACGAATTTTTTCTCATTTTTTTCACATATGACATAAAATTATTCAAATACCAATTAATACTCAATACTCAATCATTTATTGCTTCATTATGTTACAGTAATAAATAAGTACATTTAAAACAAAATTAGTACAAAATTAGTCGCAACACAACGTACTCCAACCGGGCATTGCAATTTAAGTGTCATTTTGGAGCAAAGCGTTTCATTTCACAGTCAAAAAGGTACTTGGTGTTCTTCCTCGAAGGTTCTTAGGTCATCGGTTAAAAACTCGGATAGGCTATAATAGGCTATTGACAATAACAGATTATTACTAAAATATATTTTTTTTTGCTTCTCACAACTGTACATGTTTGAAATATCGATATTAGCAATTTAGACAGCTTGCCTCCCATCACTGACTGAGTAGCGCCACGGTGTACATGTATGGAAAGTTCGAGAACATCACGTATAGTTTGAATGAAAATGGACCTTATAATCATGACTTTAAAGTTGACTTCCATTAGATCATTTCTCTCTTTGTGCTAATATTAATTTATTTTCCAAAATAAAATCGAAATAAAATAAAATAGGACTTACCGATGGTACGAAATGCCTCCTTTGGATAAATTTTGGCGTCGACCTCCAAGTGCGCGGAGCTCCGCTTACTTAGTTCTACGTTTTCCCCGCCTACATGCTACTTCTCCTTGATATATGATCTGTGATATTAACCAATACATTGCATAACCATAAATTTCGTCGTAGGTAGCTGATTTTTAATAATAAATTAAAACCATTAAATTATTACTGATTCATTTTTTGATTTGATGCGGTTAATAAAAACGACGATAAACACGCCTAAAACTAAAACGTGTGCATGTAGCAATTTAAGTAGGCATAACGTTTTTAGGACTAATGACAATATACCATAACAACTAACGCATAACTGTTTTCGCATAATTTTTGCTACCATTTATAGCATAAACTTAACTAAGCATAATGTTTAAAGGCACACATTGAGAGAACCATAACAGTACCTTAACATAATAATCAAAGAACAATGGGTCCTATTAGGGTCTATCACTGAGATTCGACTCCAGATGGGCTCCCGGAGCCAGAAGCTCCATGGCCCTGAGTCATAGAATAGATAATATAGAGTATATATGCCTGAGTGTCACATCTCCATAGTCGACATAGGTACGCTCCGCTACGGAGGTCGCCGGCGTCTACGCTTGGCCTCGCTTGGCTCGCTCCTCTCAGGACCTCCCTTGAGCTTCTGGTTCCCGCATTTTTTTTATAAAATAAATTAGACAAATATGCGTTTGAAATGATAAACAGATGATTGGGATTGTTTGGTTTGTCTTGGTCGTATGTTAAAATTTAAAAAGAGTGTGTCAAAATTTATAAGTGTAATAATTTTGTTTTATACTTATTTTCCATAATACCCGTGCGAAGCCGGGGCGGGCTGCTAGTATTAAATATTGCGTTTAGAAAACTCGTTCATACCAAAAGTTACTTGAAATTGAATGGGTTATCCAATGGTAACTACATTTTCTAATGGTTTTGTACTTTTAAATGGACTTACCCATCCAGCTTTGAATGATCATAAAAAAAGTTCAATCAAAAGTTTCATCAAAATTAAAATGGGTACATATTTTATTCTATTTAAAAACTCTCATTATATCAAACAACTAGATGCCCGCCCCGGCTTCGCCCGTGGTATATTATATAGCACTCATCGGGATCCCGTACATTTCCAACGGTGAAAGAATGACTGAAATCGGTTCACTCATTCCTGAGAATATCGATTTCAAACAAAAAACCTCTTCAGCTGCCTGCTACGCCACCTGTCGGAAATTGGTCGTACCAACTCAGGTTTAGAAAAAAAAATTAGCAAAGGTTTATATTCAATGCACAGACTACTGAAATTCAATGACGCAATCTTTGACACATGCTGTCATGTGTCATGTCAAAGCACGAAACGTACGAAAACTCTCAAAAGGGGAATATTTTTTCCCGATTTTGTTACATTCTTGCACAGATTTCTAAACAGATGAAACCTTTGTGAACGACACTGTGAGGCCAGTAATTAGTTATGTATGCGTGACAGCTCTCACAGACGTTGTCAAATTACTCACGTTGGTGTGCGGGTAATGTTCCCAGTCTTAAGAAAAAAATCCCACTATTGTTGTCTTAGCTTCGGAAATCTTCACGTATAATAAACACATATATTATAATGTTAAAATAATTTATTATTACACCGATTATATATTATTATGCAAGGATTTCTTGTTATTACTATTTCCATCCTATAAAGTTAAGAATTTTGATTAAGCATGCAACAAAAAATTCGAATATTTGTACAGAAAATTCGGAATAAAAAGACAACGCCGAATAATAGTAAAAGTCATGTGTGTGTTTATTTTGAGTATTCCATCAGAGCTTCTTGTGAAATTTTGAATATTATGCTTGACTTAACTACTTACTCATTTAATATCGGTGAACACAGGAGGTGCAGGGAATTTTGATTTTTTGATTTTTCAACTGATTTGATGTTGGGGGGCCAGATCATTCAATTTGTTTACTATCCAATCTTTGTCCGGACGCGTGTCGCAAACGAAAAGTTCACCTTTTCAAAAATGTTGATACAAACCAACGAAAACCGTCTAAGAGTTTATGTAAATCAGTTGAACATTATTCACATTGCCACCCAAAGTTACGTCGTCCAAATACCTAACGTTTACATTGGACTAGAGACGTTAAATGATAGAGCGAATGGCCAGGGCGATGGTCGCATGGCCGAAGATTCACCAAGTTGATAGCCAACGGAAGATAGCATAGGATTGTTTTGATAATTTTGTGGGTCTGCCATAACATTGCCAAAGAAAATTGTAGAAGTCAAGAACTTTATTCTTCACTTCGGACAACGGGGCTCCACGATCAACCAAATTAAAGGCGTTTTTGACGTACACCTTTAACAGTCCTTTCCCCAATTTTTGACAAAGAAAGTCAGGACAGAATGAACAGCAGCCTCACGTCCACTCAGAGAACCAAAATCAAGTTTGTGGGACAGGGAGCTCGAAAGTGCAAAGCTTTATACCTACAACCCACCTTGGCAGCAAGGCCAGTATATGTGGTGCCAACAGCGATTGGCCTGATCCCAACATCTTTTTTAAGTAAGTATGTACGCACAAATCAGCACCGTATAAAACTTCGACAATGTCACTACTGACTCGACCAGATAACATGAGGTTGATTAAGACGATTAGATCTCTCAAAAGAACTCGCCTACTTGTTCAAGCTCCACTATACCTACTTACAAGAATTAAAACTTGCTTCATAACTATAGTTTTCATATATTAGTATTTTTATAAACACTAGTAATGACGTGGATTTGTGCTAGGCATCGATTGACATTAAATTAAAAATTACGATTATAAAAATAGGGTTTAAATTAGAATAATACAATCTACTTAAGCACATAAATAATTTGGTCTACGAGTGTCTTCAAAAAATCATAATCTATATTTTACCTTAACTTTAGGGAAAATAATTTCAGCTTAGTACAGGAACACTAACCAATTTTCGTTGAGGTGTTGTGTTTCTATTCATCAATCGAAATGAAATCGCCTAAATTATACAAAAAGCAGTAAAAATATTCAAACTTTCCTATGAAATGATATACCTCTTTCCTTTTCTTATTTTTGGGAACAATGTTTGCAATGTCTGAAGACACAAGACGGCATAATCTTGTACAAAACTTATTATCACACGGGACTCCCGTACGAGACTGAAGTCCGTTTCGTACTGACTGGAGTTTGTATTTGCTTTTGCGTTTGATATTTGCTTTCTGGACCTAAGGATCTGTGTTCTGCACGTTCCATCTGCCTTTTGTTTTAGAAATCTGTGCATTCTTGTTTCATGCTTCGGGGTTTCATGCTTTCATGCTTGGGGTCCGAGTCACCTTCGTCCGTGGGGAAGCACCTGTATATTGAAACCCCACACGTGGTCCCCGGGTGGTGCTAATCAGGCGACAAATTACCGGTGGTAGGCTTCGGCCGTGGTTGGTGACCACCCACTAGACTAAGTCACGGCGCCAAGCGGCCTAGCCGTGTTCCGACGTGTTGTCTAGTGACACCGTTAGGGGAAAACGGGTCAGAACAGATGCTGCATAACTACAAGACCGGTCTGTCACACGCCAATACTATACATCGGGAAGCTAGTCATGGAGGGTAGCGGGATCCGAGGCACGGTTGCCGCGACCGACCGCAGATAGTTGGGGCCCAAGTAGTGAGCTAGCCACTCATGAAAGGCTGCCCCGCCATCTAGCGAAAAATCCCGGGATGCGCTATCCTGCCGGTTGGCGACCGGATGACAAGGCCAGATAGACATCCCCGGGGGGGCTCGGGCGTCCCCGCAGTCTCCAGACTAGCTCCCCACTGATGTGTTTGTGTTGTGTGTTGTGACCAATGGTCAGTAGTGTGCAGCCTCGTTCCACTGCCGTTTTCCCACCGATCCCCCTCTCAAAACAAAAATGAAAAAGTAAACAGAAACAAGTGTAAAGAGCGGCCGCACTCCTTGTCGGTTAAAGTGCACCTCACAAATATTCGAGGTCTGCACTCTAATCTCTCAGCAGTCCATCACCACCTCGAGACTGAGCAGCCGACACTCTTTTTTCTGACGGAGACGCAGATAGCAGACGCACTTTTCGGGGGTAGGTGTAAGTGAGTACACTGCTTTTTATAAGTGTCTTTATATTTAATTACTAAATAATAGTAAAACTAATTGAAATTTACATATTTATGAATAAAAGTTACCTCTGACACACCCTACCTGCCTCACAAGTGTTAATTCACTCATATCCTCTTGGTGTATTGAATATTTGATTGTGAAACAAGATCACTACACTATCACTACCAAACATGGATGCCATACAGCAGTCGTTCCACCAGATGATGGCCACATTCCACAAGCGCCTGGACTCCATTGAGGTACAGCTGCCTAGTACTCCACCGCAGAGCTCGGAGGGCTTAGCAGCAGAATTTGTTGCTTTCAAAACTTTTGTAGTAACTACCTTCCGGGCCGTCGAGAAACAAATCAGCATGTTAGCGCAGCAGATTGATCACGGTGAAATGCGAGCCCGAAGAAAAATACTGTTGTTACATGGCCTTCCCGAAGAGCCAAGCGAGAAGACATCTGAGTTGGTGGCCAAAGTTCTATCGGATCGTCTAAAATTGGTCAACTTCTCCTGCACTGACATCAGCAGGTGCCACCGGATGGGGCAGGCCACACCTGACAAGGCTCGGCCTGTACTATTCAAGCTCGCAGATGTCGCACTTCGTGACAAGATATGGTCTACCAAGACCAGCTTAAAAGGTTCTAAGCTGACACTCTCGGAATTCCTCACGAGGACGCGGCACGAAGTGTTTATGGCGTCACGTAAGCGTTTTGGGATCACCAGGTGCTGGACAAGAGAGGGCAGCATTTTCATAAAGGACCAAACGATGTCATTCGACGCGTCGATTCTTTGGAGGAAGTTGCTGCGATGCCGTGTGAAACTGCGTCGGTCACTGCTGATACAAAGGCCCTTGATACCCGTAGAGCGGCTTCCGTGTCCAGGGATCAGAAGTTGGTGAGAACACGGAAAGGAAAGTTTATGTTGTCAAAGTGATTTCTCCGCTTTGTTTACATCCAATGTTTTTTCATTGCAACGGGGTAATTTGTTTTATCTAGTGCATACCTTCAATTTCTGTTACTAAATATTTTCACAAAAGTTCTATTACTTTTATATTTCTTTACTTTTGCTTTTTCGGTTTATGATTTTTTAATGTACTTTAATAATTTTTTCTGTTTTATATTTTGTCGTTTTGGGTTTAACAATCTTACAATGACATAATGACATTGTTCCTTTTTTTTCGCTTTGTGGTCTTTCACATATTATGTATTTTGCCAGATACGCACGGATTGCTTCTCAATTCGTTGGTCAATACTTTTTATTGTTATTATTTATTTGTTACCAATTCCCCTGTATAATTTAATTTCGTTTGATTTATTTTTTTGTGATGAATGTCAATACCCTGTATAATTTGTATTAATTAATAACACGATTGGCAGGTGGGTGTGCCTATACATTTATTTGTGAGGTTGCATACAAAATTATTCTTTGTAATTGTATTTTTATTTAAGTACAAGTGTAAGTTTTATCTATACATTATACTATTATTATACATACCTACATATTATACCTATATATATATTATTTCTATTTTTATATATTATTTAATTTTATAAGTATATCTATTGAATATTGGAAACACATACCTACAGCCTACAGTAAAATATTATGATGTCAAATATAGTGCACAACAATAGTGATAGTGAACAGTTCTTCTCTTTATCATCGGACAATGCTTCTTATTCTGAGGATAGCTTTGTGAGTATACCGTCACTGAGTGACACTATTTCTAGCCATCTTAATGACGTACCTAAGAACTTTAACGTACTCCATATCAACGCACAGAGTATCCCGGCGCACTACCCTGAGTTTTTAGCCTCCTTCGACCAAAACAATGTCCACGCTATACTAGTCTCCGAAACATGGTTAAAACCCTGCCTCTCTTCTTCTTCCTACTCTCTCCCTGGCTTCTGTCTTATAAGAAATGATCGAACGGGGCGGCCTGGAGGTGGCGTGGCCATTTTCCTACGTTCTAACATTCCTTTTTCTATCATTAGCTCTTCTATCCAACCTCCTCCAACTAACGCTGGGGAACACCTTTTTGTTGAAGTTTCACTTTCTCATACCAAAATTCTTCTGGGAGTCTATTATAGCCGTGACAGGGGTGTAGATTACTTTTCCTTCTATGAAACTCTTCTTGAACACCTTCTTCCTTCCTACTCAGACACTATTATAATGGGGGACTTTAACACATGCTTACTTGGATCTGATTCTCGCTCCTCTAAACTTAATTCAATCATTCACTCCAGTAACATGCATGTCTTACCCCTGAGTGCGACTCACCACTTCCCGAACTGCGTCCCGTCTTTGCTTGATCTAATATTCGTGTCATCACCGCAACGTGTCGCTAAGCATGGACAGTGTGCCCACACTGCTCATGACATGTCTTACCATGACGTCATCTTCCTGTCCTACAAAATCCGCTCTCCCAAGATCAAACCCAAAATCCTCCTGCAGCGTAGCTTTAGTGCTATGGATTGTGACAGGTTGCGTGATGATGCCAGTCATATCGATTGGTCGCCAGTAATCAATGCCAAGTCTGTGGATGGTAAAGTCACGTGTTTTAATAATTTGCTGCTACAGCTATATGACGTCCATGCTCCTTTACATGCAGTAAAATAAAACATCTCCCGGCTCCGTGGCTAACTGATGATATAAAAAACTGATACATCTGAAAGCATTGGCCAAATCTAAATTTCAAATCAACCCTTCTGACCATAACAAAGAAAAGTTTCATCAACTTCGGAATCGCTGTAATAGGTGTGTAGGGACGCGCAACGCCAACATATCCATAAATCTGTCGAGAACGGTGATCCAGCCAAAGTCTGGAAATTCCTGCGTACATTGGGTGTTGGTAAGTCACAGCAAAACCTTAACCCTCAAAATATTGATGTTAACGCCTTAAATCAACACTTCTCTTCGTCGTCGTCCATTGACGCATATGACAAACGTGCTACCATCAACCACATATCGTCTCTTCCAACACCTAATTACTCTCCTTTTGTTATTAATCAATTTGCCGCTTGTGATGTTAAAAACGATCCTATCCATCTCCTCTAATGCGGTCGGCAGTGATTGCATTAGCCGTAACATGATCCTTCAATCCTTGATGAAATCCTATCTACTTTGTGTCATCTCCTTAACGCCTCTGTGTCACTGACATCTGTACCATCTTCCTGGAAAGAAGCTCAAATCGTACCTATTCCCAAAAAAACGAATCCCATCTCTCCATCTGAATTTCGTCCAATTTCCATTCTCCCTTTCCTCTCTAAAGTCCTCGAACGTCTGATCCACTCCCAACTCAGTTTTTTCTAAATTGCAACAATCTCCTTAATCCCTTGCAATCTGGTTTCCGTCCCGGCCATAGTACTACTACTGCTCTTGTAAAGATATCTGATGATATTAGGCTGGGAATGGATAACAGAAAGCTTACTGTCCTCACCCTGCTCGATTTTAGCAATGCTTTTAACACTGTTGATTTCGATATCCTCCTGGCATTGCTCCGTTCAATTAACATATCTCCAACGGCAATTGATTGGTTTCGTAGTTACCTGCAGGGCCGCCGGCAGCGTGTACACATAGAAGATACCTTCTCTTCTTGGTGTGAAGTGCGCTCGGGTGTCCCTCAGGGTGGCGTTCTTTCTCCTATACTTTTGCTTTATTCATAAATTCAGTCACATCTCTCATTTCTTCTTCCTACCACCTCTATGCTGACGATCTCCAAGTTTATGCTCAAGCCTCACTTGACAACCTAGATGATGCTATTAAGATGCTCAACGAAGATTTGCGCCGCATTGAAAAATGGAGTAGGTCTTTCGGTCTTACTGTCAATCCCTCGAAAACACAGGCCATAATTATTGGAAGTTCGCGGCTTGTATCGAGAATCGACTATGGCACTACAACCAAAGTTGTATTCGGTGGCGTGACGGTACCATTTAGTGCAGAAGTAAAAAATCTTGGCATTATTTTCGATCGCTGTTTTACTTGGGATCCACAAATTCGATCTATAAAGCGCAAACTATTTGCCTCAGCAGCATCACTTCGAAGAATTCGAAATTTCTTGCCTACGGCCACCAAAGTTGCGTTAGTACAATCCCTCCTTCTTCCCATTCTTGACTACGCTGACGTCTGTTATCTTGACCTTAGACGGGACCAATTCGATATGCTCGAGCGTCTTCAAAATTTTTGTATTAGGTTTGTTTTCGGTCTCCGAAAATATGACCATGTTCTCTTTTCCGATCTAAGCTTGGTGGCTCCCTATCCGTTTACGTCGGGATAGCCACATCCTATCACTTTATATACCACACTTTTCACTCCTTCTTCCCCTCCGTATCTAAGCTCCCGCTTCACTTTTCTGTGCGACACTCATTCGGTCGATCTTAGGTCGTCTACAAATCTCCTATTGTCTACTCTAGCTCATTCAAGCTCCTATTACGGTTCGTCGTTCTGCGTGTAGGCTGTAGCCTTATGGAATGCTCTTCCTGCGGCCATTAGACGTGCGCAGAGCGTCGTTTCGTTCAGGACGCAGATTCGACAGCATTTCCTGACAAAAGTTGTTCACTGACTTGTGTTTATCTTCTCGGCATTTTGTGTTTCGTATTATATATAAGTATATATTTATTTATTGTACATACGTATATTATACATATCAATTTATACCTATTTATTGTATATTCATTATGTAGTCTAAGTAATATAATATATATATAATAAAATTATTTAGTAAAAATTATTTATTTATGTTGTTAATCGCACCACTGCCCAAAATTTTACAAATTTAGTTTCCTAATGAACCAAAAGGTTATCTGGAAGAGATCGCTTTTAGCGATAAGATCGCCTTTTGTGCCCATTATGTTTTGTTATTTTATATGTTACTTGTTGTCAACTTTGTTTTGTGGTGCCAATAAAGTATTGTATTGTATTGTATTGTATAGGTTGTCCGCCCTGGAGCACAAATTCCGGCCTCGTGCTGGAGTGTGCCTGTACGCCCGTGACGACATCTGCTGTCGGCGTCTCCGTAACCTTGAGGACACTAGGTTTTCTGTTCTTTGGGTACTGATAGACACAGGCATAGACACAATTGTCTATGCCTGTGTGTATCGGTCGCACAGCGGGGACCTGGAGACGACTAGGCTCACAGAATATTTAAGTGAGGCGGCGGACGCGGCTCAACAGAAGTACCCTTCTGCCCAATTAGTGTTACTGGGGGATTTTAACGGCCATCATAAGGAATGGCTGTTCCCATACCGGGACACTGACCACGCTGGGCAGGAAACGAGAAAGTTAGCTTTAACGTTAGACCTAACCCAGCTGGTCCAAGAGGCCACAAGAGTACCCGACGTTGAGTCGCATACACCTTATTGTTTAGACCTTCTGCTGACAACAGATCCAGACCGTTATTCCGTGGTGGTATCTTCGCCATTAGGCAGCTCCGACCACTGTCTGGTGAAATCTGTATCCGTCTACCATCCGCCTGATCCCAGCCCTAGAGGCAACCGGCGGTTGTGGCGATACAAGTCAGCAGATTGGGATGAGATGCGCTCTTTCTTTGCATCTTACCCATGGCAGTCATTGTGCTTCACTTCTGGTGATCCCTCAGTCTGCGCGGATGCTGTGACTAATGTAATACGGACGGCTATGGAATATTTCATTTCGTACTCCGACGTCCCATTATCCAGCAAAGCTTGCCCTTGGTTTGGTTCTCAATGTAAAGGTGCTGAAACACTTAAACATGAGACCTACCTAGCCTGGGTTGATGCTCGACAGCGTAAGGCAAGGGTGTACACCAGAAGAAGAAAGCGTTCAACAAGGCTGCTAAGGCATGCAAAAGGTTCTTCAGAGGGCTCGTTTTGACCACATTAGTCGAATAGGGAACAAACTTGCTTCGTACCCTGCGGGCAGCAAAGCGTTTTGGACCCTAGCTAAATCGGTCGAATCGAACTTCTGCCGCCCTCACTACCTCCAATGCTGAAACCTGATGGGACACTGGCTCACACTGCAATGGAGAAGGCAAACATGTTTGCATCTCAGTTTGCGGAATCTTCGCGTCTTGATGCTGGTAGCGCGACACCTCCTACTCCATCCGGCTGTCCGACTTTTATGTCAGAGATACACATTCGCCAAATGGAGGTTCGCAAGGCTCTACGCAATCTGGATGTGAATAAAGCCAGTGGCCCAGATGGTATTCCTGCCATAGTGTTGAAGGCTTGTGCGCCTGAGTTGTCCCCGATACTGACGCGCCTATTCAGACTTTCTCCAAACGGGGCTGGTACCGAAGTTTTGGAAGCTTGCCAATGTGCAACCAGTGCCAAAAAGGGTAGTCGTGCTGACCCTGCCAACTACAGGCCAATCTCGGTCACGTCCATACTCTGCAAGACTATGGAACGTGTCTTAAACCACAGGCTCCTGACGTACCTACAATCAAACGACCTCCTCAGTGACCGGCAATACGGATTTCGCCGAAACCGGTCCACCTGGGATATTCTAGCGTACGTCACTCACATCTGGAGTGAAGCTATTGAGAAACACGGGGAAGCACTTGCAGTCTCCCTGGATATCTCGAAGGCTTTCCACAGGGTTTGGCATGATGGCCTTATAAGCAAGCTTTCAAGTTATGGTTTGTCTCCTGGGTTTATTGCGTGGATATCGGACTTCTTGAGGGATCGATCCATACGAGTCGTCATTGATGGCTGCTCGTCGGATCAAATGGCTATCAATGCTGGAGTCCCTCAAGGGTCGGTACTCTCTGCGACACTTTTCCTGCTACATATTAATGATCTGTTGAAGCCCGGTATCTTTGGGTACGCAGATGATAGCACCGTTGTAGAGAGCTACATATCTAGCGCGAGAGCCAGTGGGCAGCAAACCCAGGTACTGAGAGAGAGTTTGATTGAACGTTTGAGCTTGACTCTTGAGGCGGTGTCTGAATGGGGTGATGCCAATCTGGTCAAGTTCAACGAGAGTAAGACGCAGGCGTGTCTGTTCTCCGCAAAAAGGAGTCCATTCCAACTGACTCCTACTTTTCGTGGTGTATCCGTGCCAGTTTCTGACCATCTTGAGCTTTTGGGCGTTACTTTGACATCCACGCTCAACTTTGGCTCGTATATCGAGTCCAAGGCTAAATTAGCTGCCAAAAAACTAGGTGTCCTCTCAAAGGTGTGAAGGTACTTCAACTCTGAACAGTTGCTCACATTGTATCAAGCACAGATTCGCTCTTGTATGGAGTACTGTTCGCACCTTTGGGATGGATCGGCTAAGTATCAGCTGGAAGCTCTGGAATCGATCGAGAGACGTGCCAAAAGGCTCATAGGCAATGACACTCTTCTGCGAAAAAGACTACAAAGTCTTGACCATCGCCGAAAAATTGCCAGCCTATCGGTTTTTTATCGGATACACTTTGGAGAGTGTGCGACTGATTTGCATGATCTGATACCACCTTGCCATTTTTTCTCATGAATGCTCGTAGCTCGAAAAAGCGACATCGTTTCATGGTTGATGTTCCAAAGACACGAACGAAGAGATTTGACTCTACGTATGTGATAAGAACTTCTAGGCTGTGGAATACGTTGCCTGAGTGGGTTTTCCCCGATAGTTACAATCTTTGTGTCTGCAAATCGAGGGTGAATCGGTTTCTTCTAGGTAAACACGCTCCATCGTAGACCGATGGCAGTCAAGTGTAAAACTATAAAAGTTAAAAAAAAATTCATCATCATCAGCCTGTATTCGTCCACTGCTGGACATAGGCCTCCCCTATGATACGCCACTCAGCCCGGTCCTCGGTCTTACTTCTCCAACCGACACCAGCTGCCTTTCGAATATCGTCACTCCATCTAGTCTCAGGACGTCCTACACTACGTTTGCCGATTCGCGGTCTCCACTCCAGAACCCGTCTGCCCCAGCGGCTATCGGGTCTGCGACAGATGTGACCGGCCCACTGCCACTTCAGTTTGCTAATACGCTGAGCTATGTCGGTGACTCTAGTTCTCTGACGAATTACTTCGTTCCGGATGCAATCCCTCAGAGAAACCCCAAGCATAGCCCTTTCCATAGCTCGCTGAGCGATTTTGAGCTCTTGTATGGAGTATTGTTCGCACCTTTGGGATGGATCGGCTATGTATCAGCTGGAGGCCCTGGAATCGATCGAGAGTCGTGCCAAAAGGCTCATAGGCAATGACTCTCTTCTGCGAAAAAGACTACAAAGTCTTGATCATCGCCGAAAAATTGCCAGCCTATCGGTTTTTTATCGGATACACTTTGGAGAGTGTGCGACTGATTTGCATGATCTGATACCACCTTGCCCTTTTTTCTATCGGAATGCTCGTAGCTCGAAAAAGCGACATCGTTTCATGGTTGAAGTTCCAAAGACACGAACGAAGAGATTTGACTCTACTTTTGTGATAAGAACGTCTAGGCTGTGGAATACGAGGGTCAAACTGAAAGTTCTTAGAAAATCAAAAACTGATTACATTAGCCAGTTATTAGATTTATTATATCTTTTCAAAATATTGTCCATTCACGTCAATACACCGCTGCATGCGATGGAACCACTGGGAAAAGCACTTTGCCCACTCGTCCTTAGGGGTCTCTTTAATGGCATCGCGATACGCAGCGACCGCTTCTTCAGCATTCATAAACCGCTTTCCTTTAAGTTTTTCTTTAATTTTTGAACATAAATAAAAATCACAAGGCGCGAGGTCGGGGCTATACGGCGGATGACCCAGTAGGCCACCATTTTTTTCCCCGCACTTCGATCTCTCTTCACTTTAGTTGGCAACTCCTCGAAAGGAAACACCCACTGAGCAGATTGTCTTTTGGTTTCAGGATCATAACAGTAAATCCAGCTTTCGTCACCTGTTAGTATGTCGAACACAGCATTTGAGTCACCTCCGTTAAATCTTTCAATCATTTTACGGCACCAATCCACACGATGGAGTTTTTGAGCCGCAGTCAAATTACGAGGTATCCACCGGGCGCAAAGCTTCCTGACCGCTAAATGTTTGTGTAGGATTTTGTGCACTTGACTCATACCGATGCCTAAGCTTGTCCGAATCTGCTGATAGGTCACTCTTTTGTCAGTCTCTATCATACGCCGCACAACACAGATGTTATCTTCAGTCGTCGCCATAGAAGGCCGTCCCTCACGTAAATCATCAGTGAGATTAGTGCGACCACGTTTAAACTCATTAAACCAGTTGTAAACAGTCGCACGAGATGGGGCTTCATCGTGAAAGGCCAATCGTAGTCCATCATAACTTTCTTGTTGACTTAAATGACATCGAAAGTCATAAAAAATCATTGCACGAAAATTTTCTCGTTTAAATTCATGTTGACGTGACACAGACAATTTTCAATTTGCAGCCAAATCGTAAAACAAATGACAAATGAATGAAGTATATACTCAGTAATATTGGCAAAGAGTTCTATTTTCAAATTATAGAATTATTTTTTTATTATATTGTTTATAAGTGGCCGGTTCTAAGAACTTTCAGTTAGACCCTCGTACGTTGCCTGAGTGGGTTTTCCCCGATGGTTACAATCTTTGTGTCTTCAAATCGAGAGTGAATCGGTTTCTTCTAGGTAAACACGCTCCATCGTAGACCACATCGTCGCTTAACATCAGGCGAGATGGCGGTCAAGTGTAAACCTATAAAAGTTAAAAAAAAATAAAAAAATGCTCCGCTTCAATTAATAGTAGAGTTATTTTCTATAGCCTAAAGCCGTCCTCGATAAATGGACTATCCAATAGAAAAAGAATCTTTCAATTCAGACCAGTACTTCCCGAGATCCTAGCGTTCAAACAAACAAACAAACTCTTCAGCTTTATAATATTAGTATCCTGAGAATATCGATTTCAAACAAAAAACCTCTTCAGCTACCTGCTACGCCACCTGTCGGAAATTGGTCGTACCAACTCAGGTTTAGAAAAAAAAATAGCAAAGGTTTACCTATATTGAATGCACAGACTACTGAAATTCAATGACGCAATCTTTGACACATGCTGTCAAGTGTCATGTCAAAGCACGAAACGTACGAAAACTCTCAAAAGGGGAATATTATTTCCCGATTTTGTTTCATTCTTGTTTCATGCTCCGCTTCAATTAATACGAGTAGCAGAGTTATTTTCTATAGCCTAAAGCCTTCCTCGATAAATGGACTATCCAATAGAAAAAGAATCTTTCAATTCAGACCAGTACTTCCCGAGATCCTAGCGTTCAAACAAACAAACAAACTCTTCAGCTTTATAATATTAGTATAGATTTAACATAATTGCAGGACCTGTTGTCACGCCTATTGACCCGTCTGTAGACCGTCATGTCAACTGAAGACTGCAACCGCATATTTGCCTCGCCTAACCGCCAATAGATTTAGAGTATGATCGGAGAGCTTTTGGGTTCTATTTTGATGTCGTCTGTTATAAAATTTTCTGCCAACTGGATGTACAGTTTCCACTAGCCAGTTGCTGCATGCACATTCCCCCATGCAGGATCCGCGCCTGGCTGGCGTATTATTGTTGAGGCCTATGGTCAGCTGTGGACGAGAAGCTGATTATGATGATGATGACTCGTAGCTCGAAAATAAGCGATATCGTTTCATGGTTGATGTTTCAAAGACACGAACGAAAAGCGAAGAGGTTTGACTCGAATTTTGTGATAAGAACGTCTAGGCTGTGTAATGCATTACCTGAGTGATTTTTTCTCGATGGTTACAATCTTTATGTCTTCAAATCGAGAGTGAATCGGTTTCTTTTAGATAAACATGCTCCATCGTAGGTCGGATCGTCGCTTAACATCAAGCGAGATGGCTGTCAAGTGTATACCTAAAAGTTAGAAAAAAATAATTGTTTGAAAATCCCACTACCGCCGTCTTATTTGTACGTAGTTTGGAATTGTACCTTGTAACGGGCCATGTACGACCTCGTTAACAGAATTCAAATCAAGCTTCTTTAAAGTATTGCGTTTCAATTTTATTTTTAAATATTAAAATTTTGAGATTCTTTTGTTTTTTGGATGTCAGAAAATTAGGAACGGGACTCGGTCATTCGGGGGACTCGGGAAAACGCTCTCGAAAAAGAAACTCGAAAAAAAAAATGAATTTTCAAGTATAAATTTTCAAGAAAATATCCTTTAACTCGTGTGTTAAAAGTGCTACTAAGTTCCGTAACCCATACTGAGATCCTGTTGTAATTTGGAGCTAAAATGAGGCATCGTGTAAAATAGACGAGGAAAGAAGGAAAGATCCTTCATATGTGAGTGCTAACTTTTATATATTTTGCAGCATTTTCTAGACCCAGGAATCCTGAGTCGAGTCCAGGCGTGCCTTATGTCTAGGAAGACAGTCACGTATTTTACGGTGAAGCTACTGAGCTCTGGATCGAGTCCAGGCATGTCAACGTATTTCTAAAGGAAGTCAATGAAGTGCTCTTTCCTTAAAAAAAAATGTTAAAATTGTTTCTAGTCCGTCTCTAAATTTCATCTGTGTAGCATCGAAGAGAGGAAATATAGCCATGAATGAAATGATGCAGAATGACGCTTTTGTTCAAATGAGGCTTTAGAGTAAATTTATATATTCGGTTAATTTTGAATGCAATCAGCGAATAGAAATGAGTCTATTATGATTCACATTGAATCTTGATGTTTTCCTAAGTGTTTTAAGATGACAGCGGTTATTCAGAATATGTATTAAATTTTGTACATAATATTGTAATCACTGATTAATTAAGTTGTATGTTAGTTTATTCCTTGGGGTTTATAAAACTCTTAGTTCTTCAACTCTAATAGAATGAGTATTTTGGTCTGTCAGACTTGGAAGGCGGTCTGAGAGCCAAGCATAGCCGAGCTCGTTAGTTTCCTGTTACTTAGAACGGACAGGATTCTGACACTGTGACTTTCCTTCCGAACTTGCAGGGCAATATCCTGATTTTATTACTATCTAGGTAGTACTTAGTAGATTAGATTATAATCCCCAAAGAATACCTTTTTTTGGGTAAAGTGTAGTCACTTACCCCGATTTGAGGTTTTCTTTGTTATTTTATTTCCTCAAGTCTAGGGCCTTGCGAAAATAACGGTCACAAACTTTGCAATGAGACGTGAGCATCCTCTCGGAGTCCGTCTATGCTGTTTAAGCCAAAAATAATAAACCAAACTAAAATTCATATACTTGTTTTTCATTTGTAGTAAAAGTAGTTAGCTATATAATTCTGTAGGTAGGCAGGTTTCAGTATCAATTAACTTATCATGAACTTTCCGATTTGAACTCACAAAACTTCTCTTACAGATACCTAAATTTTGCGACCGATTGTTCTGTCGTTAGCTAATATTCATGTTTAACTGTAGAGTTCATTTGCAGTTTCACATATTAATGCTCTTGTTTTGTGAATTTGATCGAGATTTCAAATAACTTCAGATGCCCTAACTATTCTTTCTTTGTAGGTAAAATTACTTCTAACTTTACAGTTCTCTAAATTCGGAGACCTGTAGGCTAATGAAATATCTTTCTTTAGTTTGTTATCTTTTGATTCAGCCAAGTTTTCAGTAAGATCTAAATTTAGTATATTTCTATATTCGAGAGTTTAAATGAGTACTGTGGATTAATAAGGAAGCGATGTTAACTTTGATAGAATGAATTTCATTCTAGGACTTGGTTGATTCTAGAGTTCACAAACTGCATTCTAAACATTTAGGCAGGCTAAATTCTACATCGATAACGAGCTGGAAGTTCTGCTGCTGCTGCTACTACATACTTCTAACTGTAGGTATATAGGTATAGGGTTTTCTCTAACTGTATTTTAGTAGGTAAATTATACAAGATTTCTTTCTTAATTCTTTATTTCTTAAGAATATATAGGTAAACCGGTCTTTTCATAGAACTAAGGGTATGGCGGCTACAATGTAGGTCCTTTAGGTTCCATTAGACGTTCACTTCGGCCAATCTAACAATCTTCTATCAACAAACTTTAAAAATCTTTAAATTCAAATCCTTAACTATATCCAATTTACATAATTCTTTTCCTTTAAAAGTCTTCAGCTTAATTTAATATGTTTTGGCCTTCAGCCAGAGTAGTTCTTTAAATTACTCATTTTATTTGGACTCTTCCAGCAGAGAACAGCTCCTTGGAGTTACTCGTTGGATCTTTTACATTTTGTGCGTGTGATAGGATTATAGGATTAATAATATTATTATTTTGTTGTTTTTTTTAATTCAGTGAGCGGCGATCTTTTACAAATCGGTGAGCCGTGACCAGGATGGAAAATATAATATATATATCTCTAGCCTTTGAGTCGTTGGTTCATTACAACCTTGATCGTGTGATTGTCTACAGCTATGTCGCAGCCAAGTAGCTTAATCAGCCGTTCAATCAACAACTTAGCCTGTTTACTATACAGCGCCGTTTAACTAGCGGCTTAAATTATATTTAGCCATATCGTTTGTTACAACATTCAATAAACTGGCTGGCTTATTAGTACGAGTACTTACACCATTCGCACGATAGGGTCAACGTGTTACATAAATAAATAAAATAGATCAACATTCAACATCTGTCATAAGAAATTATTCATAATTTAATACTTAAAAACGATAAAACCATCAAGTCTTGTTGTTTGACGACGTCATTTTTACAGTTTGGTGAGTGGCGACGCTAGGTGGCAGAAAGTGGAAATAAAATAAAATGAGCAGTCTAGGCAAGTAAATAAATGTGAAAGGTCCGAGTTGTTTGTCTAGCCGATTGATCAAATTGCTGATTATCACTTAGGAAGCTGATTACATATACACAAGATTTCTATGATTTGGTTTTTATTACCAACCGTATAACTAAAACGTTTGTCCTAACAAGAACAAAATTAAAAAAAATATTAACCCCCGTCTATGTACCTCGGATTTGTTATCTGAGCAACATTCTACTAGTCAAGCTCTTTCATTTGATACCCATTTAAGGGGGTTGTGAAAAAAGAAATGTCTTTCGCCATTTTGTGGTAGCGGCCATCTTGGATTTGAATTTTGTCATAGTGCAAAGTATTCTACTAGTCAAGCAAGAGCTTGACTAGTAGAATATTTACACTAAATAAACACGCTTCATCGTAGACCGCATCGTCGCTTGACATCAGGCGATATGGCGGTCAAATGTAAACCTATTAAAGTTAAAAAAAAAAGCTGCCACCACAAAATGGCGAATTATATTATTTTTTCACTACTACCTCAATATAGGTTTACATTTGACCGCCATATCGCCTGATGTCAAGCGACGATGCGGTCTACGATGAAGCGTGTTTACCTAGAAGAAACCGATTCACTCTCGATTTGAAGACAAATTATTACTATCGGGAAAAACCCACTCAGGCAACTCATTCCACAGCCTAGACGTTCTTATCACAAACGTGGAGTCAAACCTCTTTGTCCGTGTCTTAGGAATATCCACCATGAAACGGTGCCGCTTCTTCGAGTTACGAGTACGATAGTAAAAAGGGCAAGGTGGTATAAGATCGTGCAGATCAGGTGCACACTCTCCGAAGTGTATCCGATAAAAACCGATAAGCTAGCAATTTTGCGGCGATGTTCAAGACTTTGAAGTCTTTTTCGCTCTAGAATGTCTTTGCCTATGAGCCTTTTGGCACGCCTCTTGCACAGACTAAGTAGTACACACCTCTCGATCGATTCCAGAGCCTCAAGCTGATACTTAGCCGATCCATCCCAAAGGTGCGAACAGTACCTACTCCATACAAGAGCGAATCTATGCTATGTACAACATCTTGGATTTGAAATTTGTTATAGTGTATAGTCAAGCCCTTTCATTTGATACCCATGTTGAGGTAGGTTGTGAAGAAATATTTAGTTCGCCATTTTGTGGAGGCGGCCATATTGAATCGTTATTAACCAAACATAGATAAGAACATCCACACGGATATTAACCTTCAAAAAAAACCGCTTCGAAATCGGCCCATCCGTTTGAGCTCTATGGTGCCACAGACCGACACACACAGAGACAGACAGACAGACAGACATCGACGTCAAACTTATAACACCCCCTTTTTAGGTCGGGGGTTAAACTATACATTATAAATAAAACACTATTTAGACAATGCTAAAGTTTATTATTGAAAATCGTAATAGTGCGTTACACTTATTTTTTATTAAGCATAGTATTATTCAAAGTTACTGTAAGTATGATAATATTTTACAAAATTCATAGAGTACAGAACTTTATTACAAGCACAGATTACTGAAATATGTTTCAGTAATCTGTGATTACAAGCTTCTACACAAAGCAACATAACAAAGGAATAAAAAAGCCCACCCATACTGAAGGAAAAAACAAGAGAACTAGATAACACAGAAAAGCTGAATAATATATGAATTCTACGAACAATATACATATCTATATACTTATATTTATACATAAGTTATAACGATCAACATCTACTCTTAGGTATTATGCTTACAGTCCAACTTTGCGCTAATTAGCTACCAACATCTTTCTTATTCCAAAACATTTATACACTTAACTATTTTTTTTGAGTTTCTACTCTGATCACTGAACAGATCTTCTGTGACTCTGATTACCTACACTTGCGTTTTCTGAATGTCAGATGAATTAAAAAACCTGTCAAAAATACCTAGTTCTCAATATAGCCGTCAATGGGAGTCCGTGTCTACACAGTGAGAACGTCATTAGGAGTCAGTGCCTTTCTAATACTACTCCTGTCGTTGAAGTGATACGCTGTTTGAGGAATAAATATGCTATTGTGGAAATAGCTACAGGTGCCGTGAATGTTTTATTTTCTTAGCGAAATTCAATAAACATGCGTCAATGTGAAAATTTGACTCACCATAAATTACGTCACACGAATTTCATGATTTTTACACCCCGCGGAGGTCCTTGCCACAGTTGGTTACATTTTTAAGAGTTCCCCCCTACCTAGTGTGACGTCACACATTTTGCTCACAATTTTCGTTTAAATTTAGTGGTGTAATGCTTAGATATGAAATATAAGATTTTTAAAAACGTGACGTCACATAATTTTGTGTCCCTAAACCGCCACCCCAAACCTTGTCACACAATGTCACACTTTATTGACCCCCTCCGTCCCCCTTGACGTGTGACGTCATTTATGGATGGCTCCTTACTAATATTTGCCATTACAAAAACTTTTAATTTGAGAGCTTTATAGGTAGCTAGCCTAACTCTTGAGTAAAATGTTCGTAATACTGTTGAAAACAAGATACCTGTAGGTAGTAATTTGACACTTATAGCGCACAAACTAAATACTTAGGCAAGTATGTGAGTATCTATAATAATAATATACACTTATAACTTACCCAAAAACGATCTTAATTAATAAACAATAAGTTCTTATTTTATAGTAACACACTTCAATAAACCCCACACACCTAAAAACAAAACGTACATTCAACACAACAACGATTTACAGGCACAGTGCCAGTTAACAATCAGAAAACTTAAAATGTATAAATATTCCTACAAAACAATAACTTTTAGGACGAACTCAACCCACGACAAGATTGCTAATTTCTGCTAAACAACTAATAGTTTACTTAGTTCGTGACATGAATAATACTATAATTATATACAAGGGCGGATCCAGGCGGGGTCATGACCTCATGACCTTTCACCCCCTGGGCCGGGTCCAGAACCTAGACGGACCACTAATACTTAAAACGCACGCATGCACTTGTCGTACGGTCCTGAGACTTGACTACGACCAAAGCTGGACAATTTGAACGCTACCTTTAGGTACAACGTAACGAGCAGGGAGAGCATTTCAAATAAGTTTTTGTATGCGTCTCTAAACTTACGATAGTTTGACATAATGGAACTATTTTTATGTATAGGTATAGGTAAATAAAAATAAAAAGCTTATTTACTTATACATATTTACTCTATAGGTTTAATCTCCGAACAAAACAAAAACTATTCTTCTCTTTGGGGGGCACGCTAATTTTCAAAAGTTGTAAATTTAATGCCTAGTTTTGTGTACAAAAATTGTTTTTAATTACTTCATTTTCTGGTATGTTTTTGTTTTATTCAAACTTTCCTTTGGGGGCACTGCGTGCACTCACGTGCTCCCACAAAGAAAAACCCTGACTACCATCGAACTCTTAAAAACGGATTTATGTATAATAATTTTATCTATCGACGTCACTCATGCAGTGTCAGTTTAGTAAAAAATGATTTCATTTAGGTAGGTACGTAACACTAACAAAAGTACTGCAATGTGAATCAGTCAAATCAGTCCAGGTGACATAACGATAGTAAATTTATGGAAAATATGCTGTTTACGTCGGCTAGGGGCACTGTTCTAATTTTACATACATTCCACGTTAATGGAATCGATAATATTCGTATCACGCCTACTTTGTATTATGTATAGTAACCTTTTAAATAACTATATTTTTATACGCCCGCGAGCTTCTGTGCATATACAAATATTCTAATCTTACGCAGTACCTACATGAATGAACTAAAATTTAGTTCTGCCCTTAGAGCGCCTAACTACAACGAATGTGGTTTTGAAGTTGACATCTCTTTATTTTCGCTTAAAATTAAAGAGAGAGCAATATCAAAGCCCATACGCTTTAAACACCAGTCAGGATCAGGACACACCGTTAGTCGCGTTGGGCGTTGGGCATCGGTAGCAGTGCTAGCGCCGGCGCCGGCACCACACTATTTACGACACGGGTTAAGGAC
Source organism: Ectropis grisescens (assembly GCA_017562165.1). Taxonomy (NCBI): domain Eukaryota; kingdom Metazoa; phylum Arthropoda; class Insecta; order Lepidoptera; family Geometridae; genus Ectropis; species Ectropis grisescens. Next base: position 23,003,189 of record CM029767.1, read on the forward strand.
AACAATGTGAGACGTATTAAGAATAACGTATAGAAGAAAAAAATCAATCAACAATTGTTACCAATCAGGTTTTTTAATAAAATAAATGTAAGTACCCGTAAGAGATACGAGTAGTTCTCAATTTCGACAAAGTTTAACGTTTGTTAGATAATTCAACAAAATGTAATATTTTCCTTGATTTTTTATTGTTTGTGTTTTTGGTTGTGCTTTATGGAATGTAAAAGTGTGTGAATGTATTCATTTCTTAAGTCTAGTACCTATGTATTAATTAGTGCGACATTTTCGCAACGCGAAAAAGCGCACAAATAAAGATTTAAAAAAAAGTGATGACGCTACGATAGTTCGTAATATCGTTGACAGGTATGTATGCTCTTATACGAGTATATTTTTAATTCCGTAGCCTTAATGTTTAACTTTGTTAGAGTAATTTTACAAGCATCTCATGTCATTAAATTGACTTTTTTTGCAGATTTTATCACTAAAATCTGTCATTCTGAAAACTGAAAAAATTGGATGGAAAAAATATATTTTACATTCCAATAATAAAAAAACCTGTTGAGTATCTTGTCACTTGTCAATGATGTGCTACTTACTCGTATTTGTCAGTAAGTAGGTTCTAGTGGTGTTATATTAGGTTGAGATATTCATATTTCTATTACATATCGAATATAACGCTTTGAGAATAATAAATAGGCTGTCATACCTGTTATTGGGTAATAGTCAAATAATAGTCACCGTTTGTTTATATTCCTGGATACACATATCTATTAATAGAATAATACGAGCTGTACCCTGCCACGCTTCGCTGTGGCACATTGTAATACAAAAATTAGACAATAACAATCGTTGATGCGGATTATACCTATATCATTCTAAAATTTCAGCTCCATCGGTGCAGTACAGCTTCGTCAGCCGTCAGCGCAACTAGCAACGCACTCATTATAGAACACGGCAATTACGTAATAATGTAGGTGTAGGTACAAAAACAACAAAAAATTTCATAATCTCGAAACTGAGAAAAAGAAGAAATCGTAAACGCACTTCTCAAAGTAAAAAACCTGTGAAGCCATTGTAAGTAACAAATGTGCAAACAAATAAGTAGCTCGGTTCAAATTATGCGTAAAAGCTTAGAATATTTTGACAAAATGTAACAGATTGTATCAAAACCGCGTATCCAAAAACCGCATACCTATTCACTGTCCCATGCAACATGTAACTCTAAAAAAACTCGGGTCATAGTGTAACTGATAAAGATACTGAAAAATGAAAAATAATTCTAAAGTAAATTGCATGGCCTAGGTATCAATAATGATAAACAGTGATAACAGATATTTACGTGTTTTCAAAATAATTTACCTATTTATACAGTTTAACCGCTAAGTAATGACCACAAATTTTATTTGGGAAGATTTTATCACAAAGAAATGTCCTTTGTAGGTAAGAATTAGTAGGAAACTACAAGTAATCATAGCAGTTTTGGGAGAGGAATAATACTTATTCACTGATATCATTTGATTTAACAATTACAATTAAAATTAACTTAGAAATGTAGGAGCAACTTTGGAATGACAATTTCAGTATCCGCCTTTGGATTATTTCTTAATTACTACGTCCTTACAATGTAACTAACAGATATAAATACTTAGTTTGTTTTTAAATCATGCTTAGCATTAAATTAATTTGAAATGTACTCTAAAATATTTACACAAAAAATGAGTTCCTGAATATTTACAGTATTTATATATATAGGTACAGTACCTATATAGTATCATTACAGTCGATACGTATATAATTTTTATACTGGCTGCAGTCTTCGCGTATGTGTCCTCATGTGCCTGGTGATCATATCTCTACGGCAGGCGGCGTATGGGCAAGTAGGGCAGCGATAGGGCTTCTCGCCAGTGTGTGTGCGGTGGTGGGTGGCTAGATGATCCGACCGCGAAAAGACTTGCCCGCACGCAGAGCAGGCGTACGGCTTGACTCCACTGTGTAGACGAGCATGCCGTGTCAGCATATCCGATCGAGTAAACCTGCGGAGGCAAATGTCACATTCATAGGCTCGGGCGGAGTCAGAAGTTCTATTTCTGTGCCGGGATGCTATATGCTTAGCCAGACGATCGTGAAGTGCAAACGTCTGTCCGCACGCTCCGCAGACAAAAGGCTCGCTCTCCTGCGCTGACGAAGATTGAACTCGTTCCGATTTGATGGACAAATCCAAGGGTACGTCTTCAGACTCCTTCGGACGCTCATTACATTGGGTGTCAAGCATAAGCCACCGTGGAGCTGGGTAGTAGTTGTTGTTACTGATCTGTACAGCGAGCTTATCAAGCAAGCGCGATAGGCGCCGACGTTTGTGCAGATGACTTGGACTTTGTGGAATAGAGGCGGCATATGCCATTCTATAAGTATCTTCATTGCTTCCCTCTCCTCCGTCTGGGGTGCGGAGAGCTTTCTGCCAACCTGTGAACAAAGAAATAAAAGGTTGAAACCGATGTAATCCATAGATAAAACCATGAGTTCGAGTTTGGATATCATATTTTGCTCTAATTTGTTTTTGTCGTTGTATTTTCAATTAAAGTGTTTTTAAAAATCTTCAGATTGATTAATGCCTACAAATTTTAAGTGCTGCTCAGAACAGAGTTGGTCTTCAAGCATAGCCAGGCCTTTTTTGTCAATTATTTTTTGGGGCACGCTGATTTTCGAAAGTTGTAAGTCTATAATTTATTGAGAATTCGGCGTGGCACCGGTGCGTCTTTAGGGGCACTGCGTGCGTGCCCCCACTAATAAGCCCTGTATATATAACTTTAATCCAATCAGAATTAAGTCAGATATGTATCGGATTGAACATGTCAGTGTTATAATTCTACGTACTTAAATGTAGTTAGTAAGATTCACTTAGTAGGGCCCTGCGCCTTCTGTACTAGCCCAAAGTTGGAAAAGGAGGACAGACCACTTGAGGCCAACTGCGATGTCTATGTCTTTTTATAATAAAAATAGCTGCAATTTTTATGAGTTCGAGATGAGTTCTAGGCTGTGACCATAAAAATTTAGACTGAAATACAGTAATTTCTAAAGTGGGACTGGATAAATTAGACATTTCCACAAAGAAAAGACACGATCTTTTATCCGTCCTACAGTGTTTTGCTTATATTACCTATGTTGAGCTAAAACGAAGTCACTGAACAACAGAAATCATTACAAAGTTTGTAATGACATATTGACATCCCTAGAAATATGTTCAGTGTCTAAAATGTTTCTCTAGCCGGGTACGGATTTTTTCAGTATTGATATTAGGTATATGGCGTTATAAAAAATGACAATAATAGCGTGAACTTTTTGCAAATGTTATACACAATGTTGAATCCCTCCAATAGATGTAGGTATAATAATGTCAAACATTGAGTGATTTGGGGGCAGGTGATATTTTTTATATGATGGCGATATGGTAAATATTGGCAAACAACGATAAATTTACTGCACCTTGAGCGCATCTGTCTGTTCACAGACCATCTTGGGTGGATTTTATCCACTGCCTCCTATTGGCAAATACTGACGAAACTTGGACCAATCAGATGACTCGTCAACCACACAATAGGGATACCCTGTGCAAGTATTGAGACGAGGTAATCGGTAGGTACATTACTTTTAAAGTTTTTTTGGATACATGTCAATTTTAGATGTTTCTTAAAGAGGCGTAACTGGCATTATCATTTGTTAAGGGGAGGATACCTTATACCTGGCGGATTTATTGTTACCAAAGGATCCTTATGAAAATAGTTTTTTGTTTGCAAATGGTTCTGCAATATAAAAAGGAATTATACTAAGAAGTGAGGAAGATAAGTTGAAGCAAAACATGAGACAAGGCAAGGGAACCTATCGGTAGCGTGTCAAGATCTTTTATTGACATAGTTTAAGTCAGTAATAAGCACGTGCGATCCGTATGAGCTAAATCGGTACCTTCCGACTTGTCTTTTTAGGTCGCGGAGTAACTCAGTACTAGTTGATATGTGTTACGTTAGTTATCGTATTAAACCTGTACAACGGAATTTTATCAATGATAGATTAAATCCCAAGGTCTCAAGGTCGCCTGGATGAATTAAATTTCAACAATAGCAATCTTAATAAATTAATAGCAAACCAGCAATTTTGTCACTGCGTTTTACTGTGCCTACTCCTGTTTTATAAATCGAACTTAGCTTTAATCCGGTTATTTTATTAGTGTTTTAGCGGGAAAAATCAAAACTTCTCTATTATTGTATATTTACTCATAGTGAACTGTTATTTCTTACAAATATTTTTGAATAAGTATATTTTATGGTGAACAAGCGCCAATCCTCAAAATAAAAATAATTCCGAAAAAATGTTAACATCCCCACTGTGCTCAGAATTAATGCCGTGTTTACACATATAGTTAATTAGTCATCAAGTCGAAGTCTCAATAGTTATATTTAGCTATCATAAAGCATATTTAATACTTTATGATAGCATTTCATTATAATTGCAGTTTAATAACATTAAATCTGCATTGTGACAGTTGCTTGTCAATAGTCGCTAGTCATCGCATTAGGATTCCCTGAGTCGCGATGACTAGTGCTCTTCGGGGTGCGGAAATAATATTATGTTGAAATGTTAGTCCGAACGTAAAATGAAAGTTAAACAAAATTATTGAAATATTAATATTAATTAATAGTAATAAAATAAAATAAAATAAAAAAAATACAAATTTAATTAAAAGCCCGAACCTTTACTGACTTATCCACATACACGCAGCATACATATACACATCATATATGTATATATACACAGCATACATGTACATGTGTACACACAAACAAAACAATGTACACACAGACACGCAAGCACACAACATGAATGCGCTTACACTGACATATGCTCGCACAAAGCTAAGCATAAGCTTTTATTGTTCGTATAATTTTAGATATGAACAAAAATAATATCGACCAGAGCCGTTTTCATAAGATAAAAATAATCAATTTATTAAGCTTTGCTTAGTGCTGTGTGAAGAATTTCCATCAATATTTTAACTTAACTATCAGCTCGTTTCAGCTTCGCTCGAATGTTGTCATATAAAGACCATTAATTGTAAACATCGTGAGGAGACCGACATGTTCCCAGATTCTTCCGAGGTCGTGTGCCTTTCACCGCCCCGCACTGGGCCAGCGAGGTGGATCCGCACGCTAACCTTTGCTTTATACACGGAATTTTCTTCGAACTTTTAAACGATCAATAATTACTCCGATCATAAGGGTAGGAATAGAAACAGTGGTGACAATTAAATACCGAATATATTGAAAATATTGCAGAGGTTTTTAGGTTCTATCTACATAATATATATGTCTATCACCTCTTCCGCAGAGGTTTCTGTTGTAGATGCAGTTACCTACCTTACCTCTCTGGCTACTCAATTTGTTTAAATTGATAAAGGAAAATGTATCAATAATTTTAGACCCTAAAAAGCTTTTTAATACAGGTTCTATCCCAATCTTAATGAACAATTTGGAAAAATTGGAATAATACACATTATTTATTCAATTTCTATCAGACAGGACACAGGACACAGGGCATAATAGTCAGAATAGGAGAATATGGCGATATAGAGTTAGTACCTACTTAGTATAATTTGATGAATCTCGAGAAAGTGTCTTGGGCCTTGGGCCCGAAGATCTATTTCATTTATATCAATGGACTCCACAACATGAAACCTGAAAATGCACAAGTGTTTTCCTACGTCGACGATAAGTACTCTAATGCAGCCTTTCCCAAAGTAGACGATAATGCCCCCTAGTAAGAAATCTAAGTGCTTGTTTTATTCTTTGCAGTTTTTTTAGTATGTAAGTAGGTACGTAGTTTGGTTCACTTTTTACGCAGTCGGGTTTTTTGAGTTTTTAAATAATTTTTTTTTTACTGTAGAGAAGCAATCCTATAGTGGCCGGAAAACAAGTTGACCCAAAAGTGACGTGGAAGGGGAAAGTTCGCGCATGTGCAATTCCACCTTAAAAACGTTTCTGCGCAGCCAAGCGCAGCTAACTTCATTGGGTCAACTTGTTTGACGGAAACTTTTCTAGATGTAAATATAATATGCTCTATAGAAGACTCTTTTTAACCGACTTCCGAAAAAAGGAGGAGGTTATCAATTCGACCCCTATGTTATTTTTTTTTATGTATGTACCTGATTTCTCGAGAACCACTACACCGATTTTAAAATTTCTTTTTGTGTTCGGATGGGTATGCTTCCCGAATGGTCCCATATAAATCTTTTCAACATCGGTCAAGTAGTTTTTGAAATATGAACCAAAAACTGAAAATTTGCGTACAATTATCTGGATGACGTAGTTGTAGATTTCACAAAAGTTATGAATCTCGACCCTGCCAATACAAAATTGTGTAAATGCTTTAATAAAACTTGTTTTACCCCCGACCAAAAAAAGGGGTGTTATAAGTGACGTCGATGTCTGTCTGTGTGTCTGTCTGTCTGCTGTGGCACCGTAGTAGAACTCAAACAGATGGGCCGATGTCGATGCGGTTTCTTTTATTTCAAGGTTAATACCATAGCAAATGTTCTTAGCTATGTCTGGTTAATGTCGATTCAAGATGGCCGCCTCCACAAAATGGCGGACAAAATTTCTTCACAACCTACCTCAATTTGGGTATCAAATGAAAGGGCTTGACTAGTAGAATACTATGTACTATAACAAATTTCAAATCCAAAATGGCCGCCACGACAAAATGGCGAACTATATTATATTTTTCATTACTACCTCAATTTGGGTATCAAACGAAAGAGCTTGACTAGTAGAATACTTTGCACTATGAAAAAATTCAAATCCAAGATGGCCGCTTCCACAAAATGCCGAAATACATTTCTTTTTTCATAATTCCCTTTATATGGGTATCAAATGAAAGGGCTTGACTAGTAGAATGTTGTACAGGTAACAAATCCAAGGTTCGGGGGTTAATCAAAATTTTTAATTTTGTTCTTGTAAGTACACTAAAAAGAGTAAAATAAACTATTTTCATACAAAAAATTAAACCGACTTCAAAACCACAAATAGGCACTCAAAAGCAAAAAATAAATTAAAATCATTATTATAAAAGCGCTACTCACTCATCTATTTGAAGTCGGTGCCAGTCAGGTCAAAAAGTTAGTATATTGATGCTATGTAGGCACAGGTAAGTTGTATCTATCCTATACCTGTTAGATTTGGCTGGCACCGACTTCAAATAGATGAGTGAGTAGCGCTTTTATAATAATGATTTTAGTTTATTTTTTGCTTTTGAGTGCCTATTTGTGGTTTTGAAGTCGGTTTAATTTTTTGTACGAAAATAGTTTTATAATTAATTATCACGCCACTCGGAAAGTTTTCCAAAAAAAGGTTTTTATGTATCAGATACTGGCCACTTGTAAATATTTTGAAAACTTCGATTCTTTATAGGTAAAAATAATGTAAAAATACCTGTTTCATTTTCAAAAAAAAAAAAAAAATACGGAGGGAGCTCCGTATTTATTTTTAACCAATTCAATTTTTCTTGTTTCTCTAAAACATGGATCTGCGTGAAGAACATTTTCGTGCTATGATTTTTTTACGATTTCAAATGTGGCTCAAAACCTGATGAGTCGTTTGATCGACTTCAAATTGCTTTTATGGATGAAGAAGCTTCAAAAGCAAACACCTACCACTAGTATAGCGAGTTCAAACGCGGCGGTCGTTTTACTTTGGGGGATGAACAAAGGAGTGATCGTCCTACGACGGCTGTCACCGAAGAAAGTTGCAAAGTTGAAAACTGGCAGTAATAAAATGTTAAAATGTATTCAAGGAAACAGACGCATTACGTCTAACAAGATTCAGCATTCAGGAAGTGTTCACAAGATTTTGCACGAGCACCTTCGCGTAAGGAGGATAGTTTCCCGCTGGGTTCCGCACAACCTCACCGAAGCTCAGAAGCAGGCCCGTGTGGATTGGTGCCGTGATTTCTCTAGGTGGTCGTGATAGGCTCGTCACGGTGTGTTTACGGCATTGTGACAGGTGACGAATCCTGGATTTATCAATACGATCCAGAAACAAAGCGGCAGTCGACAGTTTGGCAGTTTCAAAATGAAACAACGTCTACGAAAGTGGAGCGATCGAGGAGCGCAGGGAATATTTTGATGGCTAGTTTCTTCACTTTGACGGGGTATCTAATTTCAATTCCACTTCGAGACCAAAGCAGCATCAACGCCGAACAGTACCATATAAAATGCCTGCTAGAAGTTTTTTTCTGCAATGAGCAAGCAACAAGCGACCGAACACCGGGCTCCGTGGGGTCCTTCTTCACCACGACAACGCGCCCACGCACTCTGCGATCAAAACGAGGGATTTCCTGGACTCCACACTGGTCCTGATTTGGCACCGTGTGTCTTCTTTTTATTACCTAAAATTAAAAGTCAGCTCAAAGGGATACAGATTTCATCGCCGGAAGATGCGCTAGCAGCGTTTGAGAAGGCCGTGGAAGGTCTGCGGAGGACTGAAAAAAAAGCAGACGTTCAGACGCAGGAAACTTGTACAGAGGATTTATTCATACAAGTTAATTTTTTACTAAACTTTCTGAGTGTCCCACGTATTTGTACACGTATGTGTTTTGTAACAGTAGTTTTTTAAGAAATACATATTTTGAATTTTGTTTAAAAAATACTTTTTATTAGTTAAGTTATTTTGGAATATTTTAGTTTAACAATGTTTTGTTTCGTTTTCACGCGATACAATTATTCTTTGTAAGAGAAAACCAAAGATTGTTTAACAAAAACGAAGATATTGAAAGATTGAAACTATAATATAATCATATATTTGGAAGGCTGCTATGATTAGGAAAGTACTTGAAATATTAGATGTGTAGTGAGCACATAATAATGCTCATTACGAGTTGAGCTACTTCTGTTTTTATTTTCTCCGTAGGTAACATTTAAAGAAGCGATTCGATAGTCAAGTACCAGCGTTTTTTCTTGAAAATCTATAACACTCTTGACTTAATTGCCCCTCTAAATCGAACCTAAAGGTAAGAGCAACAATTAGATAGAGATAGGTAGGTACTTATTTCGTTTTTGTTGTAAATCTGCCAACAAACAAAGAGAGTTCATTGATATCATGCTATCTGTGCAGTGTGTACACTGTACAATGTTGTTGAAGTGCAATTAATTTAATTTGATATCTAATGTTATCTGTTCTATGATTTAAAATAAGTTTTCTTATCTGTCCCATACATTCTAGAAGTGAAGCGAAGTGTTCTCATTGAATAGATTTGCTCTATGATTGACAATAAATTAATAATATTCCTAAATAGGTACAGATTCGTTCATATATCAGAATCTGCAAATTAAGCGTAAAGTAATAAGAATACGCGTAAGCTAGGTAATAAGGCATGCATATTGATCAAGTATATTTATATTGCCGGTCACAGAAAGAGATTAAGTATACGTACATGTTTCACGGTTCGAACACAGTTTACAGATGTGAAAATCGCCTGCATCTATCCAAAAGCGTCCGTGAATTCGTTTTCCTTTTATTTATGTCAAATTTATCTATGAAATGCACTCCGTTTTAGCACGAGAGCCGAGGTGCGTACGGTGAACGGTACGTAAGGTCGGCGGGTCGGCCATGCGACCGGTCCCAGATCCCACCGCCCCCCGCACCTTGCATGGAAATATTGGACGTTCACACACGTGACTCATCGTCGGTGCAAACGCAGCGTGCGTTGCGATGCGCGCCTTGTACTCGACTAACGCTAACGCCGCCCGCGCACCGCACCAGTTGCGCGTGCGCCGCGAAAGAGATGCATTCGATTCACGCATTACCACTCTCTTCAAACTATGACAAACCGGTAATATAAATTGATGAACCGTTGATTACAAAAAAAAGAAGAAATTAAAACATTGCCAATATTATTTATAGTTTGTTCCGTTTGTTTCGCGACATTTGTTTAAGATCTATAACGCCACAGTACACAGACTCACATACGTTTCCTCTGATGCCCTTCTTTCTCCTACAATATTAAGGTGTACTGATATGCGACGCTTAGGTATCACTTGGCTAACGAGGCAATGGAATCATATCACCTACTTAATCTTATCTTAAAATACATACCTATGTACCTATATAGAAATTACGCGGCACGTTGTTTGTCTGCAATGGACTCCTAAACTACCTACTTAACCGATTTTAATCATATTTGCACACCGTGTGCATTTTGCAGTTTGAATCAACTTGAAAGATAGGATAGTTTGTATTTCAATTAATAGCTAGTCTTGTTATGACAATATCCGAGCGAAGCCGGATCGGGCTGCTAGTAATATATGTAGATACTAGCTGTACCCTGCCACGCTCCGCTGTGGCACATTGTGATGCAAAAATCAGATAAAAACAATCCTTGATGCGGATATATATAATTTCAAAATTTCAGCTCGATCGGTGCTGAACTTTTTGAGTTTTTGAAGCGTACACAATCGCACCGATCGAGCTGATACTTTAGAATGATATATAATCAGCATCAAGGATTGTTTTTATCTATTTTTTGCATTACAATGTGCCACAACGAAGCGTGGCAGGGTACAGCTAGTTATGTATAAATATTGGTGGACCACACAGCTCCATCTGACCCCAAACTAAGCAAATCTTGTACCATGGCGACCAAATAGCTGATGTAATACTTATATAGTTGTAAATACATACTTACTATACATAAAAACACTCGGACACAGTACAAATATTTGAATTTGAATTCGTCTGACATATATTTGCACTGGATGGGAATTGCACCCACGACTCTCGGCTTCGCATGCGGAGAGTTACTTACTTACTACCCAATAAGCCACGAGGCCAGTCATATTATAACTATCTCGCTTCATATATAGATAACTAGCAGCGCCCCGTGGTTTTACCCGCGTAGTACCCGTTCCCGTTACTTCCCTTGGATAAAAACAGTGGCGTAGCGTGGGGGGGCAGGGGGCCCATTATTCCCGGGCGGCACACGAAAGGGGGCGGCAGAAAAGGAGCATAACGAAAATAATACGTTGCATGATTGAAAAAAAAACTTAGATATAACATTTCTTATCGAACAGATAAATAATTAAAAAGTGAGGTAGTTAAGTAGGTAGAGAGTTTCTCGGATTTCATTACTTATTTTTCTTAGGTACTAGTATCTCTCGTTGTGTATTTTATAAGCTTTTATTTAACTTGCCTTGTTAGTAAGTCAGTATCGGACAAATCTTGCGAGTTAAATTAGAACCACTTCCCGTCGTTAGATTAGGTTGAAATTTGGTTTACTTACGTAACTTCGGTAAAATGGAATAATATGGTACTATGACGCTGATTTCAAGATGAAGTCAGGAGGTGGTTATAGGAACTCCTAAACTAAACAAGATAAATCCACCAAATTTAGACTCGTTTGAATAGCCTAGGTAGGTATAGGTGTACGAACTATTTTGAGGTACTTTTGTCCTCCTCATGATGCAAAAACTATTTCACATTAAAAATAGTCCATATATTGAGACTTGCGGGATACCAATACGTGTTCCAAATTTCATAACATACTTAAAACTGTTATTTAGATATTAAAGTCCTAAAATCGTCATTATTAACATTGACTAATGGGACTAATGTTGTAAAAATATTATCAGTAGTTCCATCATGGAACTGTGAATGGAACTATTGGCAACGAACCGACTGAAGTATAGACCAAAAGATTTCACTCAGTTCCAGACGACCTAAAAGTTCAAGTTTGGCATCCAGATAGGATCAAATACAAAGGAATAAATCAGTAACCAATCGTTTTAACTGACTTCAAAAAGAAGGTTTCTCAATTCGATCGTATATTTTTTTTAATGTGTGTTAGTTTATGAACAAGAAGGTGAAGAATATATTTTAAAAATTACGCGGGTCGGAAATAGCTTTTGACTTGCAAATTTTTGTACTTGCTATTTATTTATTTTATAAGTATTACGCTAAAATGCATGAAATGTTGTGTTATGGTGTAAGTGGAAGTGCTGTGATGAAAATAGATATGATTTTGTGTGTTTGCGTAGTGTAAGTGCTGTGATAAAACAGTAATACGAGTACACTCCGCGAGGCATAAGCTGAGCTTTGCATTTGTGTGAGTGTACATGGATAGTGTAGGTGTGACAACCGGCCTTAGGCGCGGCGCCATTCTGTCTCGCCGCGCTCCTGCCTGATTGGTGATCACTCACACTAATGCAAAGCTCAGCCTATACCTCGCGGACAAAATTTCAAGCTCCTGCCTGATTGGTGATTACTCACACTAATGCAAAGCTCAGCTTATACCTCGCGGAGTGTATATTACAACAAAAACTTTTTTGCAATGGATGTGAATGACAAATTTAATATTTCGTGACAATTGAACTCAATTAATGTGGTAAGAAATTAATGTCGTGAAAAGAGACATAAATAAAATAATCATAGGGACTATATTATCTTTCTCGTTTTGATGAACTTGTGCACTGTATTTTGTTTCTCGCTCTAGCATCCCGAGATTACCCGAAAATCTCTTATCATACCAGAGCGTGACGCTAAAATTCAATTCACAGACCACGAAAAATCTGTGTAGGCGTGCCAAAAGCAGTTTTCACTTCAATAACTTTTTAGTTTCACTTCTAAGTATGGGATATTCCCAAAATTATTGTATTATTTATATGTTTTTTTTTTTTATAAAAATCTTAATGGGGTTTATAGAATACATCTACTTAGCTACTTACCAAGTTTCAACAGTGTAGTTATCATAATTTCGGCAAAAAGTGGTTGTAACATGCGGACGGACGGAGAGACAGACAGACTTGAAGAATCTATAAGGGTTCCGTTTTACGTTTTACGGAACCCTAAAAGTATAACACATTTTAAACCAAATTGTAAAAAATGTAACCGTATTTTTATCTTGAGTTGCAATAAGATGGACGATATAGCTATATTAGTTAGGTATTAAATATAATACTTGAACTTTAAATTATTTATAATTAAAGTAGGGGGCGGCAAATTTTCGGTCGGCCCCGGGCGGCGAAAACCCACGCTACGCCACTGGATAAAAAAAAGACTGCCGACAGAAGATGCAAACATACAACTCAGAATTTGATAGCTTACTTTGGAAACTACGCGGGCGAAACTGGAGGGCCATGGTCCCGAGTTTACCCGAAGATTTTTTATCATTCCCGAGCGTGATGCTAGAATTAAATTCCCACGAAAAATCTATCTGTGGCGCGCCAATAAAAGTTTTCACTTCAAAAATAGCATATGTGTTCTTGTGGTTCTTCCAGACTATAATCTAGTAGATGCCCGCCCCGGCTTCGCCCGTAGTATATTATATAGCACTCATCAGGATCCCGTAACTATACAACGGTGAAAGAATGACTGAAATCGGTTCACTCATTCCTGAGAATATCGATTTCAAACAAAAAACCTCTTCAGCTACCTGCTACGCCACCTGTCGGAAATAGGTCGTACCAACTCAGATTTAGAAAAAAAATTAGCAAAGGTTTATTTATATTCAATGCACAGATTACTGAAATTCAATGACGCAATCTTTGACACATGCTGTCATGTGTCATGTCAAAGCACGAAACGTACGAAAACTCTCAAAAGGAATATTTTTCCCGATTTTGTTACATTCTTGTTTCATGCTCCGCTTCAATTAATAGTAGAGTTATTTTCTATAGCCTAAAGCCTTCCTCGATAAATGGACTATCCAATAGAAAAAGAATCTTTCAATTCGGACCAGTACTTCCCGAGATCCTAGCGTTCAAACAAACAAACAAACAAACAAACTCTTCAGCTTTATAATATTAGTATAGATATACTATATGTTCCAAATATCAGCGCGATCCGTTCTGACGTTACGTGGTTGAACAACAAACATCCAAAAATTAACATTTGTTATTATAAAATTATATAAATTTTAATACATTTTATTTTAGAAATACATGCATCTATAGTAATTGTTACATCTTTATTAAATTTGTCGTCTACCGACAAATAGATGATAGATTATTGAAATAGAAAATGATAGATAATAGAAATAGAGAGTATTAATGACTTTCAATAAACTATTTTTGGTGCGTATCATTAATATAGATATTTAATTTCATAAATTTTAATAGGATAATAGGATTTAACTAGTCACCAGATTTTACGAAAAAGTCAAATTCTTAAATTTTATATATTTATATAGGTAGGTATAATCTATTTTAATCATCTTGTTTATTTGCGTTATTCTCAGAAATTTGGAATCTGAACCAGATTTCACTTATTATTGGCGATAAGAATTTTTTATAAAGAAGATTTCTTAAAATAAGGGATTAATTTATTTTTTGACTAGGTGACGCGTGCTCACTTCTTTGGGCAGTAAACATTTTTATTTGTGATGATAATTATTATGAGCGTGGTGCGGTTAGTACTGAGAGCTATGATTAATTTCCTAACTGCCAAAAGGAGGATTATATTTTTACTGCATGAGTCTTGGCAGAGCCCGCCTGAGGAAGTACCACACCTTTGCCAGTTATTCTACCGCCAAGCAGTTATGTACAAACAGTACTGTGTTCCGGTTTGAAGGGCAATGTTTCCAGAGAAATTACAGGGCTTAGAGATATAATATCTTAGATCTCCGGGTGACGAGGGTAGAGCAATGCTAGGTAATGATTTGGGCTCTTCATGTTCCAATAGATGCGTGTCACTGTGATGTTATGTGGTAGGCATGTTGCTTACCACAGGCACATGTGCTGCTCATCTCGTCACTCTATAATTAAAACAAGAACAAAATTAAAAATTTTGATTAACCCCCGACTACCTTAGATTTGCTATCTGTAGAACATTCTACTAGTCAAGCCCTTTCATTTGATACCCATATTAAGGGAATTGTGAAAAAGGAAATGTAATTCGCCATTTTGTGATAGCGGCCATCTTGGATTTGAAATTTGTCATAGTGCAAAGTATTCTACTAATCAAGCCCTTTCATTTGATACCCATATTGAGGTAGTAGTGAAAAATATTATATAATTCGCCATTTTGTGGTGGCGGCCATCTTGGATTTGAAATTTGTTATAGCGTTTAGTACTCTACTAGTCAAGCCCTTTCATTTGATACCCATATTGAGGTAGGTTGTAAAGAAATATTTTGTCCGCCATTTTGTGGAGGCGGCCATTTTGAATCGATATTAACCAAACATAGCTAAGAACACCTGCACGGATATTAACTTTCAAATAAAAAACCGCATCGAAATCGGCCCATCCGTTTGAGCTCTACGGTGCCACAGACAGACACACACACAGACAGACAGACAGACAGACAGACAGACAGACAGACAGACCGACAGACAGACAGACAGACAGACAGACAGACAGACATCGACGTCAAACTTATAACACCCCTTTTTTTTGTCGGGGTTAAAAAGAAATGTGGCACTCGGGGACTGCTGCGGTAAAGCTATTGCATGTTGCATGCATTTTTATCAACATAAGCAATGGGGATGTTAACAATCTTTCGGAACTGCTTTTATTTTGAAGAGTGACATTTGTTTACCATAAAAAATATCACGGGAAATCCGTTAAGTTGGCAACACTTCTAAGAGCATTTGGTTTGTAAAACCAATACAAATAAGATTAAAAGTCGAATGACCGAGTGGGGGAGGACGGCGTTACGGTCTTCCATCCCTCTTTCTTGTGAACATAAGAAAGAGATGCACGATCACTAAAATTCGGTCCCCAGGCCCGAATTTTAGTATTATCATAGCTTAAAAGTATACATTTTTTTTATAAATAAAGAGTGACAAGACGATTAGGACATGTGCCTGATGGTAAGCAACGTGCCTGACACATAACAGCACAGTGACACGCAGCTATTTTACTTGTACTTGCATGCCAATTTGGCTATATTACCGGGTTTCAAATTAGTGAATGATATCATTCTGATTGAATAAATCGTGTATTAACTGATCAAAACTTCTCTGTATACAATATTAGACGTAATAATATTATTTGGTATCAAAATATATTGTATTTCCGGAGCACCAACTCTAGACAAACCAATATCTATCCGTCCATGGGAAAAACACTGTTCTTTCCGGTCAATGCCCACCAGAGAGAATGTTTCTCCCCTGGGACTTATTAATAAAAATAAATATTGGTGAACATTTCACAAACAACACCATCTGACCCCACACTAATTAAAGTTTGTACTGTGGAAGCCAAACAGCTGATACAATACTTATATATTTTTAAAAACACTTGTTATACATAGAAAACACCCAGACACATTACAAATATTTAAAATCATCACACAAATATTTGTACTACCAACTAAGCCACCAGGCCAGCCAGCAATAGTGAGGGTAAAATAAATGTAATATTACACACTAGATGCCCGCCCCGGCTTCGCCCGTGGTATAATATATAGCACTCATCGGGATCCCGTACATATCCAACGGTGAAAGAATGACTGAAATCGGTTCACTCATTCCTGAGAATATCGATTTCAAACAAAAAACCTCTTCAGCTACCTGCTACGCCACCTGTCGGAAATTGGTCGTACCAACACAGATTTAGAAAAAAAAATTAGCAAAGGTTTATATTCAATGCACAGATTACTGAAATTCAATGACGCAATCTTTGACACATGCTGTCATGTGTCATGTCAAAGCACGAAACGTACGAAAACTCTCAAAAGGGGAATATTTTTTCCCGATTTTGTTACATTCTTGTTTCATGCTCCGCTTCAATTAATAGTAGAGTTATTTTCTATAGCCTAAAGCCTTCCTCAATAAATGGACTACCCAATAGAAAAAGAATCTTTCAATTCGGACCAGTACTTCCCGAGATCCTAGCGTTCAAACAAACAAACAAACAAACTCTTCAGCTTTATAATATTAGTATAGATATAGATGGTGCGGCTCGACAGTTTTCTGGAATGAACTTGGCTGACCACACTGCCGTGTGTCTCTAGATCTTTAAGGGATAATGTAAGCCTTTTGAATAATGGTATGGGTGAATCATATCCGTGGGTGAATCCGTCGGAATCATGGGTATCCGCGGAAGATAAGCAGTTTGTCCAACCACCTGTGAGAATGGTCACCACAATGATATTCTCCCGCAACTCTTTTTTAACCGACTTCCAAAAAAGAAGGAGGTTATCAATTCGACCCCTATGTTTTTTTATGTATGTTACCTGATTTCTCGAGAATCCCTGCACCGATTTTTTTTTGTGTTCGGATGGGTATGCTTCCCGAATGGTCCCATATAAATCTTATCGAAATCCAAAATCGAAAAAAATCAAAATCGAAATCGAAAAAAATCGAAAGGTGGTTTTTGAAATATGAACCATTAACTAAAATTTGCTTACAATCTTAAGTTTCTTAATACCATGATAGGAATGCTATTTTTTAATATAAGATAGTGAGGAGGCGTAACCGAAGGGCTAAAAAAAATTTTTTTTTTACTTTTATAGGTTTACACTTGACCGCCATCTCGGCGACGATGCGGTCTACGAGGGAGCGTGTTTACCTAGAAGAAACCAATTCACTCTCGATTTGAAGATACCAAGATTATAACTATCGGGAAAAACCTACTCAGGCAACTTATTCCACAGCCTAGACATTCTTATCACAAACGTAGAATCAAACCTCTTCGTCAGTGTCTTTGGAATATCCACCATGAAACGTTGCCGCTTCTTCGAGTTACGAGAAGTACGATAGATAAAAGGGCAAGGTGGTATTAGATCATGCAGATCAGTTGCATACTCTCTGAAGTGTATCCGATAAAAAACCGATAGGTTAGCAATTTAAAATATATAATACAATAAAATAATTTAAAATTAAACAATCAAAATGCCAACCATTCATCGAAATTATATGCAGTAAAAGGTTTTTTTGTTTTAGACACTCGAGACGATGAGTTTGCTTATTTTGATGTACATAATAAATTTAGAATATTAGTATAGATATAGATTTATCTAAACTAGTGAATTTAAAATTTATATAACGACGACAATAACAATAAATTTACTGCACACTAAAAGTTTTGCACTTAAAGTTCATCGGAACTATTTGAATTTCGAAAATATTTTTTTGAAATGTTGCAACCTTCTTAGTAATAAAAAACAATTGGCGGGAAACTATTTGTCAATTGTTTTATCACACATCAACGTTCTACGTACCTACCTACGCATGGCATGGCTAGAGTGGCATAAGACGTAAGCATTGTGATTTGTTCCACCCTACAAAAATTAAGTTTTGCCAATAAATAAATAAAAAGTGTGGAGAATTCACCCACAACACCATCTGACCCCAAAGTAAGCAAAGCTTGTACTATGGCGGCCAGATAGTTGATATAATACTTATATAGTTTTAAATACATACTTATTATAAATAGAAACACCCAGACACAGTGTAAACATTTGAATTCATCACACAAATATTTACACTGGATGGGAATCGAAACCACGACCCTCGGGTTCGCAGGCAGAGTTACTACCCGAGCTACGAGGCCAATAGAACGACGGTCAAGAGATAGAGGTACTTACTACTACCTATAATAAAATATAGTAATTGGTAGCACGATATGAGATGATTTGTCGCTTTTCCTTGTACCTAATTTCTCTGGAAACATTTCCCTTCCAAATATAACACAGTAGGTAGTTTTACTGTCCCTACCTCCCTACTATATTAATTGCTTTACGATAGAATAAATAGAAAAGACGTGATGCCTACTTCCCGTCAGGGAGGTGCTCGAGTGGCTTGTTTTCTCTGGAAAGAATCGTGGAAAAATACAAATAATATTTTTTCTTAATGATACTAAATCTGCTCTTGAAACAAACAGAATATTAAAATCGGATTGATTTCGTTATTTTGTGAAAAGTACTGAGGTTGCTACTTGAAGCGCTTTGGTTTCAAAACTGAACAATAATTCAAAAACCAACAAACTTAACTATGCGGTCGCTTTTTTCTGGGCAGTATGGTGGCCCAAGGTGAAAAAATTTGCACTCGAGTGCAACACGTAATTTTTCATCGAACCTTACCGACGAAATGAGTTTGCGCATAAGTAACAGTTTCAGTTAATTCTGTTCCCGGCAAATAAACTTCTTTATCGCTAGAATCACTTATTTCAGTTTTTCACTTGATTATTAAATTTTCCAGTTTTTAACCTAGGGCTTAACTCTGAGTTTATTAGGCATGGTTTTACTAGTAACAATAACAAAATGACGTGAACATATGGAGAGTTAACCGGTTGAGGTAAGGAGTGTCAACTGTGTACATGAAAAAGTGTCCGCCCAAATGCATTTTTAAATAAAAGTGGTCAAGTGCGATTCGGTCTCGCCCATGAAGTTTTTTTTAGTTTTGTCAGTCTCTTATTTTAGAAGTTAGAGGAGGGGGGCACATTTTACCACTTTGGAAGTCTCTCGCGCATACTATTCAGTTTAGAAAAAAAATATTTTAGAAGCCTCAACATCATTTTTAAAGATTTATCCACAGACAAACCACACATAAGGCTTTGATAAAAAAAAAAAACTATTTTTCCATCAAAATCTTAATGCGGTTCACAGATTACACCTACTTACCAAGTTTCAATAGCTTTTATAGTTTCGGAGAAAAGTGGCTGTGTCATACGGACGGCCAGACAGACAGACAGACATGACGAATCTATAAGGGTCCCGTATTTTGCCATTTGGCTACGGAACCCTAAAAAAGCACTTCGTATCCTCCGATAGCCATTTTCCCGCCAATTTTAGTAACACGCGCGCGCTCCTAAAACTCATAATTGTTACAATCGAGTAAATTGCCTATGATCTGGCCATTGTTTTCTTTTTTTAATTGCAGGCAAATTAAAGAGAGAGCGATAATAAGGGAATAAGGCTGTTGAGGCAGATCTGTGACACGAGTCTGGGAATTAGGAGTTTTCATAATGATCTGAAATGATAATTAGGGCGATAAATGAGTTAAAATATTATATCAAATTATTAACATTGTCGTTTGGTCGTTATATTTTTCCAACGAAATAAAACAGTAGGTAGTGCCAGTGCCACCTGTGGCGTGTGGAAAACCACTTGTTGATTCGACTTCACAGAAGGAGAACGTCCTCAATTCGGCTGTAGGTACTACGTGTTTTATGTATCTACATTATGTAACGCGATAGCTCCACCCCACCAATTGTAAATCCATGAAAATTTTATTAAATTAAATTTTACCATGAAGGGTTCTACTTTGATTTAAAAAAACAACTGTGTATACGTATTGATGACATTTTCGTTTACTTAGAAATAGAGTTGCATAAATATCGATAGTTTTTGTATCGATAGTTAACCTTGGTCACAATATCGATAGCGCTATCGATTGTATCGATAATTTCGTTACTATGGAGATTATTTTTACCGCAAATTGACTAATACTGTAGATCGCAAGCAATTTTATCAAAGGCATCGATACTATTGCATCTGAATAGTGAATACTACCAATAGTAACGATACATTATATATAATAAATTTATTTCAAATAATTTAAGAAGTTTTTAAGTAATACTAGCGATACCATCGGTTTTAGTATTAAAATTAATGTGGTTGTTACACATATTTAATTGGATAACTGCACACTCACGTATATATACGCGAGTGTCCCGTTATCCAATTAAATAGATACCATCGATAGTATTAATAATATCGATGTATTAAATTAAAAATAATATCAATGCAGTGCAATTTATGCAGTTTATTTAACTATCCATAGTGCGAGATTTCGATATGCACTGATGCTCGATGCTACCGATACAATTGAAACTGTTAGTTTCAATACTATCAATAGTATCGGTACTATCGAAGCGAATAGTTACAATACTATCAATACCATTTTTGTAAATCAATACTATTGCCCTGTGTTTAGACCCGCTATCGATACTATCAATAGCGTCGATGGTATCGATTGGGTATCGATACTATTCGATTAATAGTTTAGCGATAGTCCACTATCGATGTGCAATTCTACTTCGAAACGAGCAGTGCGTTTACTTGGTCGCCGGATATAATATTGAGTTTCACAAATAGTATTTATTATAGATACTAGTAATTAGTTGAGCATGTGACCTTACTTTTTGAATTGAAGTCGTTTGCTTGGTTTTTCGTATAAAAGTAATTGGTAACAAGTTTTTTAAATTGTGAAAACGGCTCAATACGAAGTATTGATTGGTACTCATTGGTACAAACTGCAGAAATGCGGGAGAAGCGCAGACGACGCCGACGCTAGAACATAATAATTTATGGATACGTGAAATACATAAGCTCATTTGTGTAAGTACATAAAATACTGTGTTTCGATTTGAAGGGCAATGTTACCAGAGAAATTACAGGGCTTAGAGATATATAATATCTTAGATCTCTGGGCGACGAGCGCAGTGCAGTTCTAGGTAATGATTTGGACTCTTCATGTTCCAATAGCTGCGTGTCACTGTGTTGTTAAGTGGCTGGCATGTTGCTTACCATCAGGCACATGTCCAGCTCGTCTCGTCACTCTACATTAAAAAAAAACCTATTTACAAAGATATAATTATTATATCATCTTTCAGGTTCTCATAGTAAGTACCTAGTTATGTAGTTTAAGGTTAGATAGTTTTGTGTGAAAAATATCCACTAATATTTAAGTAGGTACCTACTTATTTAATTAATTTACTAAGTAAACTCTTCTCGATAAATTTACGTTCCTCTACCAGATACATTTGACAACCGAATGATATGTCATGGTGATGCGACACTCATTTGAACGATGTTTTTTTATTTTTAACCGACTTCAAAAAAGGAGGTTTCTCAATTCGACCGTATGTATGTTCCTTTTTTTATAAGTAAGTACCTACTTTTCAATGTTCGTAAGCAGACCATAAGCATAATAAATGTTCTCACTGCTGAGACTCGGGGCTTTCTCTCGCAATGAGGGTGTGAAGGCCATAACCTCCCACGCTGGCCAAGTGCGGATTAGTGGATGACACATGAACTCGAAAGTTTCTAGGTACATGTCGGTTTCCTCACGATGTTTTCCTTCACCGTTTTTAAGTTAGCGGCATTGCGCACATGACTTCGAAAAGACAGTGGTGCGTGTGGGATTTGAACCCGGGGCTTCGGATCACCGTTCTCTGGGCTAGACCAGCTGTACAGTTCATACATAATCTATTTTCTTCCAAAAAAAAATCCGACTCCAATTTGAAATTATATTAAGGCATTTCACCATATTCAAAAGTAAGCAATCACTATGTCATCGAGGTAATTTCTTGCTATTTTTTGTTCATACATCTAAAACCACTACACCGATTTATCCGAGAACTACCGAGAACTATGATCTACCAAACAACAAAAATCCATCCAAATCAAAATATCATATAATCATAATGGGCTTGGGCTATGGCGTAACATACATACAAAAAAACATACAACCGAATTGTAACCTCCTCCTGTTTTGAAGTCGGTGAAAATAATAGAACAATGAGTAAAAACCAAAAGAGTGGGAGCAGGACGCTGAAAAATAATTTGCGACCTGTTTTGAAATCTACCAAAATAAAAAAAATATTGAAAAATGTCAAAGAGTTTCTAGCATTTCAAGAAAAAAAAAATTGCTATCTTATCGGGTTTTTATCGGATACACTTCGGAGAGTGTGCAACTGATCTGTATGATCTTATACCACCTTGCCCTTTTTTACTATCGTACTTCTCGTAACTCGAAGAAGCGGCACCGTTTCATGGTGGATATTCCAAAGACACGGACAAAGAGGTTTGACTCTACGTTTGTGATAAGAACGTCTAGGCTGTGGAATGAGTTGCCTGAGTAGGGTTTTCCCGATAGTTTATAATCTTGGTATCTTCAAATCGAGAGTGAATCGGTTTCTTCTAGGTAAAGACGCTCCATCGTAGACCGCATCGTCGCTTAATATCAGGCGAGATAGCGGTCTAGTGTAGACCTATTAAAGCTAAAAAAAAATTGAAAAATCTCGAAATGATTTACCTACTCTACTGCCATATTACAACTTGGATTAAGTCTAATATCGTTGTGCTTGTTCACTGTGGGCTTGTGCTTGTTTGAGTGAGTCAATTGTGTATCTTTGAGCTTGTTTGAATTTCGTTTTTTTTGCAGATTTGACTTGCCTCAGAAATTGGCTTGCACGAGGCTTGAAGTTAAAGTTTGGAATATGGTTTATTATATTCCATTTATATAAAATTGTACCGTAATGGTCATTGGAAATTGTCATTGTAAGTCGTACATAGCAAGTTAAAAGTTGTATAGTAAGCTGAAACACTACACCGCGAGATATATGATTTTGCAAAACGAGATACTGATATACTATGTTTCATTTCAATTGATATATTTTGCCGTCTTAAAGCCTATTTATTACACATGGTTAAATTTGGTCGACTGAATTTAGCCGCTACTGAATCCAGTGAAATGTAATAGCATTCAGGTAGCATGTACTCGGTTCAGAAGTGAGGATTGCTTATTACTAAATTTGCTTCAGAATACAGTCGTATAGATTAGCTTATGAATTCAGCCATTAAATTTAGCCCAGCGTAATAAGCTTTATAGTCTAGTAATGTGGTGCGAGTATACGACAAGTTCCCGCGCTTTAATAACGACTAAAAGGCTAATTCAGATTTTCAGATTTTTACAGATTTTCTGCAACGGTTGTAGTTTTAGAAATCTGCCATTAATGGCATGATTTGTTTTTTTAATTGACAGGTTTAGATAATCTAGTTGGTTTTAGATCAATTCTATAGAAATTTTATCATAATTGGTTCAATAATTTACATAGGCCGTTATGTTTTCCGTTTCTAAGTAGGTATACATTTATTGAAAAGAAGTAGGTACACTTTGCCAGAAATTTAGAAAACAACGTACGTACGTAAAGTTACGGCTGGTCTAGTCGGGAGACCCCGGATACTAGCCGATCCGGAGACCCCGGGTTCAAAACCGCGTGGTTTTGAACCCGGGGTGCAACACTGTCTTTTCGAAGTAATATGTGTAAAGCCGCTAACTTAAAACAGTGAAGGAAAATATCGTGAGGAAACCGACAAGTACCTAGAAACTTTCGAAGCCACGTGTCATCCACCAACCCTCACTGGGCCAGCGTGGTGGATTATGGCCTTGACTCTCTCCTTGCGGCGAGAGAAGGCGCAGAGTCTCAGCAGTGGGAACATTTAGTGGGCTGTTTGCATCTATGAAACTAAAGAAAAAAAAATTTTTCTTGGCCCACAGCACAGTCGCACGCATCCAATGGTTAAGTATTTTTCATTGTTTTAAGTGAAAATTACCTACTTTAGGGCCAATGGGCATTTTTTGAGTTGAGAAAAAACTATTTTAAACTCATTACACTGTTTCGGCTACCGACACCGAATCAATAAATATATATTGTTGTGCAGTAATAATTGTTCAAGTTTTCATTTTGGCGACGCTCACGGAGAGCCACTATTTTCTTTTTATTGTACCGGCCGGCATATCTTTAGAGCCATATTAATATTAAGCTTTAGTCGTGAAAAGAAATAGGTACATAGTAATCACAAATCAATTTTAGGAAAAAGCGAAAGCAAAATGTAAATGTAATATAACACAATAAAATCAAAATACATAGAGAAAATAGGCAAAGAATTGTACGCAAATAGTCAAGAAATTAAGTTTTTTAAATAATCATGAATTAAGTTAAGCCTACAACGTTTGTATTTTTTACTTGCTTTTACTTAAGCAGCACAGCAAAGCAAAGCAAGTAATAAATATTTCTGCAGTAAAAAAATCGCAAAGCAGATAACAACGCATTGCTAAAATAAATAATTAATTATTTATTAAAGAGTATTAATATTAATTTATGAAAATGTTATGTTGGTTAGTGTACACTTCAAAAACTCAAAAAGTTCTGCACCGATCGAGCTGAAATTTTAGAATGATATATAATCCGCATCATGGTTTGTTTTTTCAAATTTTTGCATCAGTCACCTATGTACCACAGCAAAGCGTGGCAGGGGTACAGCTAGTAATAAATAATAAGAAACAAAAGAAAAAACTAAGTACTTAACTAAAAACTAACCTGGAATGGTTCCCATCGAAGCAGTATGTGCCGGCATCGGCAGCAACTTTGGAATCGGCAGCAAGTTTGGAATCGGCAGCAACTTTCGATTATTTAAAAGAGCGTTCATTTTCACTTCACTAAATCAAAAAGTTACCAAACTCACGAAAATACCGACACAAAATGATTTTCAAATTTACTGAATTATGTTTTTATTACAAATTTATATACCGAAAAAACAAATTTTATAAATGACTTTTTTCAGGAGTAGCGGAGCCTGCGAATCCCGCGACGTCAGATTGCGGAATGACTAACGGGACTTGCTCCCTGAATCAGTGCTCGGGTAAGAAGTAAAGTTTGTTCTTATTGTTATCGTAAGGTGAGGTTAAGGGTCGAAACGGACAGATGCGCGTGTGGGAAACGGGGGCGGCAAGGCGGCAGCGACGGCGCTTACAGCGCAGCTGTCGCGCAACTCATCACCACGACCATATCGCAAAGAGTGGCGACATTTTTTTTAAGTGAAAACTCCGTTCGCTTTCCGTGAGCTATAGATACGTATATATGTTTACTTTTTGGTGAAAAAAAGGGTGAAACTCGCGTCTTCGTCACTTAGGATAATATATATTATTTTAATTATTAGATAATTGAAGACGTGAGTAGATGAAATAATGTTATGAATGTTGTGTTACAATGTCAAAATATTGAGAAAACCGGCTTCAAAGTTTTTACATTTAATTCGGATATATCACGTTTTCTCAATAATATTATGGTGTCAAATTATTCTTATGCTACATATTTAACGTAACGGAAACACAAAAATAATAATAAAATGTGATGAAATGGATTTATTACGAAAAATGTGTACTTCTTCAACCTTTGCTTATTTGACATTGCAGTATGGAAATAAAGTAACGACTAATGGGTTATGGATCATTAAATATACAAAAGTATGTGATACCGTAATATTTTGTGAACTTAATCTAGGGACACAATGTTACTATAAAATAGTACTGATATTTACGTTTTGCATTTTTTATCTTTTATTAATGTTTGCTTTTTTTCTCGAGATATAATCTATGTAGTGACTCGTAAGGATCGATCCTTCAAGAAGTCTGATATCCACGCAATAAACCCAGGAGACCATACCTAGAAAGCTTGCTTATAAGGACATCTGCTGACACTGAAGAGGTCTTTAGAATCTAGGCACATCAGGAGCTTGTGGCTTAAGATACGTTCCATAGTCTTACCGAGTGTGGACGTGACCAAGATGAACCTGTAGTTGGCGAGGTCACCACGATTAGCTTTTTTACCCGACTGCGCGACGCAAAGGAGTGTTAATGTGTTTATCAGTATATGAATGTATGTATGATTCTTTAAAGCACTATACAGACCAAACGCAAAGGCCGATTCACACGTCAATCGATTTCTGTTAGTCTCGCAAGTGACACTAAAGACATGACATTAGTGTAAATTCAATATGGCGGCTAGCGAACGCCATATTGAATTATTAGAATATTTATAATTCTTATAACAACTGAACAGTCGGGATCCATTATTATTATTATTCTACAGTCTATCTAATTGTTCAATGGATCCCGACTGTTCAGTTGATATGTTCCTTTACTAGAATATAATATTTATTTTCTGCAACAGTATTAATTCAATAACATATTATAGAATTCTAGACCACCAGAAATCTAAGTGCTTGTTTTATTCTTTTCAGTTTTTGTAGTATGTAAGTCCGTTTAGTTAACTTTTTATGCAGTTGGGTTTTTTGAGTTTTTAAATTATAATTTTTTTTATTTGGAAACAGGTTGCACGTTAACAAGCTTCTACGCTTTGCACTTGCCCAGTTTGTGGAGAGAGTCTAAACAGATATCAGTCATCACTACATGCGACCACTGAGGCGCACAAGCCTTCCGTCTGGCTCACTTCTTTTATTCACATCCAGATTCCGTAACACTTTACGAACCTTCATTGGGCGAATATGTATTTCCGACAGTAAAGACGGACTGCCACGTGCAGTAGAAGCTATCGCGCTACCAGCGTCTAATGGTCTAGCCGCAAAGATACCGCCGACTGTGAGGTGCCAACAAGTTTGCGTTCTTCATTGTGCTGTGAACCAGAGTCCATTGGGTTTCACATATATTAAAAAAAATTCAATTTTAGTATTGGAGGGGATTAGATTGAGGTATGAGTGAGGAGTCTAGGTATGGATCGAAATGTTAATCTAATAGTTTAATTAGCATTTAATTCGACTTATTTAAGTATACTAGTCGTATTTAGATAGCCCTTCTTCAGCACACATAGGCAAATAGATACATGACCAATTGAAATAAATGAATGAAAAAAAAGGTGAACGTACCTTTTGGTTAAGATTAAAATTGGTAACAAATGTCAGTCAGAATTCAATCATGTCAGAATTTAATCATGTTCAATTTATTCAGTCCCTACTAATATGAGGTCTTAACATTTTCATTCATTTGAAATGATACCAAAACACGATATCATTTAATGGATGAAGGAGACAACTCCAGAGAAAAGCAGCGCTCGTTATGCAAGAAGGGGTTATGTCCTTATGTCGTATACTTGTCTCTTTCAATCATGACGTATTTCCGTAAGTTACAGTGGGTACATTATTAATAACTGACTTATTCTTATTACATGCACCTCACAACTTTCAACCCTTTTTACGGTAAAACAACTGAGTTGCGAAGCTTGGTTTTGTTTACAAGTAGGTATTGTTGTTTTTATGGGATTTCATTATTATGAAAAGAAATTACGAAGTTATGAAGCTTTTCATTCCCATTTTGAAATGAATGGTACGGGGCCGGCCAAACACTGCGGTGACGTCACAAGTCACGTTCGGCACGTGCCTCGCTAGTGTCGACAAATCGTAATGAATAAGTACTTTGCATTATGACAAATTTGAAATCCAAGATAGCCGCTACCACAAAATGGCGAAATACATTTATTTTTTCACAACTCCCTTAATATGGGTATCAAATGAAAGGGTTTGACTAGTAGAATTTTGTACAGATAAGAAATCCGCGGTAGTCGGGGGTTAATCAAAATTTTTAATTTTGTTCTTTTTGTTTTAGCGATACTACGTCCGACTTTTTTATACGTCCATGAATTACACCTAAATAATATGTTGTTAGATGATAACGCCGCCGCCGCTGCATTGGTACGGCTTTTTCTTTGACATAAGCCACTTTTGCCGCGGTGGGTATTTTTAAGAATGCAAACAGGACTTTTAATTAAAGCAACCTAGCAACTCAATGCATAAAGTAGGTATATTGTGAGCTGCGGCCACATATTAGATGTTCCTACTTTTGGTAAAACTTTGCGTGTTAAATATTTCCATTCGTTAAAAAATCATCAGTATGGTCAAACATTTCAATCATATATATTCTTTTATGCATATAAACATAATTGATATCCCCTTCAATGATACCCCCAAACTAAGCAAAGCTTGTTGTACTATGGCCGTCATATAGCTGATATAATACTTATATATTTAGTTGTTAATACAAACTTATTATACATAGAAACACCCAGATACAGTACAAATATTTGAATTCATTTTCAGTTCATTTCAAATTCATTCATTCAATTCAACACCCAAGTACTTGCACTGGGCGGGAATCGAACCCACGACCCTCGGCTTCGCAGGCAGAGTTACCCACTAAACCACCAGGCCAGTCAATGTTACACGTTTACGTGCATTTCGCAGATTTATTTTTACATAAATATACTTCGATGGTGAAAATGTTTGTATCTTCTATGTCTATTTAAGTTTATTTTGTTTGTAGAAAATGGAGGAAAGTTAATTCATTCGTATTTGAGACAACATTTCGTTTGCTTTCAACATCCATCTAGCCAGAACAGGTGCCGTGAATTAATAAATATCGTCATAATTATATCAAATATGTATTTATCTCATCATATTAGCCGCTAATACATGCTTTCTATATTACTTAAATAGATATAGAACAATTTATTACTCTTATGTTTTAATCCTACTAATTTATAAATGTGTAAGTTTGGATGTTTGTTGCTCAATCACGCCGGAACGAACCAATGAAACGGGTCGATATTTGGAACACAGATTATAGTTGGACACAGAGTAAGAGTAATAACACATATTATGCTACTTTTTATCTCGGAAAAGTAACGGAATCGAGAGCTGCGCGGGTAAATCGCGGCGCGTTTTTTTTTCTTTATTAAAGAGTGACGAGACGAGCAGTTCACGTGCCTGATGGTAAGCAACATCCCTGCCACATAACAGCACAGCTCTGCTAGTTATAAAGAATCATAATATAAGTAAATTGATAATGAACTTTATTTTGTAGCGACCCGCTCTGGCTTCGCACGGGTGCAATGCTGATACTAAATATAAGTATTATTAGTAATAAAATAAAAGTGGTCAAGCGCGAGTCGGACTCGCTCATGAATGCTTCCGTAGCAGCAAGTAGCATAATATAAAAGTTCTTGTAGATCATTGTTACTTTAATCAGTGTTTTAACAATAGTGTATTTATGACGTATTACTAGATGTTTACTAGATGTCCGCCCCGGCTTCGCCCGTGGTACATTATATATCACTCATCAGGATCCCGTACATATACAACGGTGAAAGAATGACTGAAATTAGTTCAGTAATTCCTGAGAATATCGCTTTCAAATAAAACACCTCTTCAGCTACCTGCTACGCCACCTGTCGGAAATTGGTCGTACCAACATATATTTAGAAACAAATTTGATTAGCAAAGGTTTATATTCAACTAGCTGTGACCCGCGGTTTCACCCGCGTCTATTCGAGGAAAATCAAAATGCTCAGCCTCATCATCTACCAACATCCGGCTGAAGAGGAGGCAGTTCACTGATATACCGCCACTCTTCTTCCCCTATAGCCCTACCGCGTCCGACATCATACGTTGGCGACCACGCAACGCCGCAGTGGAAAGGGAGAGCGGGGCACCGTTATATCGGTATTCCTCTTCACCCGGGGTCTCTCCTCAACGGGCACGCTGCATTCCACCGAACATCGCGGCACGTCTTAGTCGCGCCGGCACCGTCTAAGCCAAGCGACTATCGCATTCGACCGGGACTCTATCATTGCCACCGCCTTTTGGGAGAACACCTCATGGAGAGCGTCCGAACCCCCGTATTTGTTTCCAGTGACGCGTTAAGAACCAGCGATGCGTTACGTCCTCGGAAAACCATATCCGCCCGCCCTAAACGTCCGACACCCCATACCCTCCGGTAGAGACAGGATGCGACTCAAGTGCACCTAAGTAGGTAAGTCTCCATCGCTCCCGTGTCCACTTTCGCCTCATTGGATGAGAGACAGGTAATGACCTCCTCTCGCTTCGCCAACTCACCCGACCTCTCACTGGTGAGCGTCTTGGCTACGATGGTCGAGAGCGAGAGATTTGCCCTCACGACCGCGGCTAGAGATGGCCGCGGTTCCGCCTCTGGCTACATCGCCTCGTGGTCTTTCAACTGGAATACAATGCTCAGAAACATCACTGGTTCACGTGCCCACAATACAGTTACGGAGTTGTTTTAAAACTACGACATTTCTTATAATATTTATTAAAATGATATAATATCAAGGGCAAATTTTGCTCAAAATTATATTTTTGTGATAAATAATGTATTTATTCGTATAAATTTTAACATCGTGTTTATAAAAATACCTCCGCAAACAACGCATTCTTCTTCTCCTTTTTTTATGGCTTCCATTCGGTAATAGGTATCAACGCAATTTCGCCAACGTTCAGCGTTTGGACATTGAGAGCGTCGTTAATGTTCTTCATTGGAGTATGATTCTGCATTCAGTTGATTAGTCTTCTTCAGATAATATTGAGTTTGATTGCCGAGCCAGGCGCGGTCCTAGCCTCGAATTTTGGAGGGGGTCACCAGTACGTAGTCTCAGGTTTTGGGGGGGGGTCACTAGTAGGAATACAATAAATCGAGTACTAAATACTTAATACTTGACTGGATATTTTAGATATTTAGTTGAACGTATACGATTTTGGGGGGGGTCATGTCCCCTGTGACCCCCCCCCCCCCTCGGACCGCGCATGTGCCGAGCACCCTTTTAGTGTAAAATCGAGCCAGGGTTCTTCCTTCAAGTACCTACTTCCAATGTACGATTGTATAACTGTGAATAGTTATGTTAGTGTAGAGGTATAAAAACCAACGGACAAATTTAATATGAATAACATTACGCAATATAACTTTAGAAATATTTTTAATTTGATAATACTAAAGTATGGAAATATGTAACAATGCACTATTAGTGTATTTCTCTACTTTGTCTGTGGCACTATTGCAAAATTTTATTACCTATAAACTATTTTCGTACAACAAATTAAACCGACTTCAAAACCACAAATAGGCACTCAAAAGCGAAAAACAGACTAAAATCATTATTATAAGCGCTACTCACTCATCTATTTGTAGTCGGTGCCAGCCAAATCTAACAGGTAGTGGATATATACTACTTACCTGTGCCTACTTACCATGTGCCTACATAGCATCAATCTACTAACTTTTTGACCTGACTGGCACCGACTTCAAATAGATGAGTGAGTAGCGCTTATAATAATGATTTTAGTTTATTTTTCGCTTTTGAGTGTCTATTTGTGGTTTTGAAGTCGGTTTAGTTTTTTGTACGAAAATAGTTTATTTTACCCATTTTAGTGTACAAGAACAAAATTAAAAATTTTGATTCACCCCCGACTACCTTGGATTTGTTATCTGTACAACATTCTACTAGTCAAGCCCTTTCATTTGATACCCATATTAAGGGAGTTGTGAAAAAAGAAATGTATTTTTTTTGTGGTAGCGACCATCTTGGATTTGAAATTTGTTATAGTGTATAGTATTTTACTAGTCAAGCCATTTGATACCCACATTGAGGTAGGTTGTGAAGAAATATTTTGTCCGCCATTTTCTCTGGACTAGGCCAGCCGTAACTTACTAAACAACAACATTACAGTGGCAACATTTAGTGACCTGCTCATTCTTATGCTCTGTCTCTTGCTAATAACTTCGACGTGTGGGCACCTGTGTGTGGGTAAATCATCCATCTGTGGGCTGTTGCAGCATCATAGTTCCCAAACAGATGATTTTGTTTTCGAGTTTTCTAAGTAAGTATGGAAAGTCTGGCAGTGTTAAAATTATTAATGTACATTGTACATATATCTCGGTATCTTTCCCCAAACTTTTTTTCACAAATCGACATGTCATACGCAACGTTAGACAAACTCACGGCTAATGAAATGAAAAATCTTTAACAAATTGATTATAAGTATTTCAAAGACTGTGATTTCAAAGTAATAATTTGACAAACATTCATTCTATAAGAGGTCTGTTATCTGTGTTCTATAACGTATTATATACCTATAATCACAAATAAATAAGCCTGTGTAATGTTTTCAATATAGTAGTAAAGCACGATCTGATTTTGTAAAAGGTATTGCGGATGTAATGTAGGTATAATTAGAATCGAAATTAGTTAAAATGTTTGTTTTGTCATTACTCTATTGGAAAAGAATTTTGTGTTTTAATTAACGTTCTAATTTTAAAATGAGAATAATACTTCTTCTTCCTTATCTCGCTATTTTAAATTTAGCTTTCAAAAAAAATCTTCGTAGAAGGTATGTTTATTTTATTAAGTTAAAAAGGTGTTTCACCTTTAGATAGGTAGTTCTTTGCAGAGCCTGCCTGGGGAAGTACCACACCGTTGCCAGTTATTCTACTGCCAAGCTGTAATGCAAACGTTACTTACTGTGTTCCGGTTTGAAGAGCAATGTTTAATGGATCATCTCTCAACGACATACATTATATCAGTATGGCTGTTATGGACAGGAGTGGGTTGTTATCAAGTTGTCATTAGAATTATGTTTTGCCCGTCTCGTATCTATATTAAATGTGGTGTCGGACGTCCCTAAACGTCCGACGCTCTCGTCCTCCTCCTCACGCTCCTCCAACTCACACGACCTCTCACTATCGAGCGTCTTGACTAAGATGGTCGGCAGCGAGAGGTCAGCTCTCATCACTGCGGCTGTTCGGTTCCGCCTCTATAGCCTCATCGCGGCCCTTGTCCTTCCACTGAGCACTCTGCAGATCAGAGTGCTCGCGGAAGACTTAGGGAATTTTACTTGGCCGATTCTATCGGCCTATTTTCTGCAATAGTATTAATTCAATGACATATTATAGAATTCTAGACTACCATAAATCTAAGTGCTTGTTTTATTCTTTTCAGATTTTTAAGCTATTGTATAGCTTTTGTCGCAGACCTTGAGCGCGGAGACCGAAACATTTTTTTTGTGAGAAAGCGCTAAGAAAGAGAGAGATGGAAGACATAAAACCGTAACGAAAAAACCTGCCATCCACCACAGGCCATTCGAATTTAAATCTTATTGTTACCATGACTTACAGACTCTATTTGTATTTGTATAGCAAGCTGTGTTACATACGTTCTTATTGATATAATGTGCTCTTAGCAGTGTTGCCAACTTTACGGATGTCCTGTCATATCGAGCGTTGAGTACGTAGAGAACGGGAAAATAACTTTCTAACGGATAATTTCATAGCATATTTTGGAATGGGTATATCAATAAAGCAATTAAGCAAGAATGTCACCGTATTAGCAAACTGTAGTGGCATTAGCAAACAGTCACATCTGTCGCAGACCTGATTATCGTTGCGTTCTGGAGTGGAGACAATGAATCGGTAAACGTTGTGTAGGACGCCTTGAGACTCGATGGAGTGACTATATACGAAAGACTGGTGGCGGTTGGAGACGTAAGACCGAGGATCGGGCCGAGTGGCGTAATATGGGAATGGCCTATGTTTAGCAGTAGACGAACCCAGGCTAATGTTGATGATGTCAATGGGTAAACATAAATGAGTAAGGTTAATTGCATTATTTCTGAATGTATGAAATCTCTGAATAATCATAAAAAAAAATCCAAATAAAAACCAATTAGGAACGTAACCTACTACTAGCTTTTCCTATTTGTTGTGATATACTTCAATTCAATTCAATTTATTTATTCGATCCATTATTTCAAAAGAACACTTGGTAACGTCACCTACAATAAAATAATACTAAAGAGTAATGTCAAATAATAAATAATTAGCTGTAAAGGGGCCTTGTCATTTAGGTTCAGCTGTCAAAAGGCTTTGTCATGATGAAAAAAACAAATTATCCAAATAATGAACACATACAGTACTTAAACAAATTTACATTAATGTTTAGTATTATTCTACCTTACTCGATAGTTCTAATTTTGACATATTCATTTTCCAAATATTGCTGTCCTTTACAAATATAAAGGTAAATACTAAAGGTATACACCTTCATAATATTTTATTTTATACTCATATATTCACAATAAAATATTTTACATTCGTTTATACACATTTAATCAATTTTAGGGGTTTTGAAGTGACAACGTCTAATAAATCGATGAACGCCGGCTGCATGCACGAAAAAGTGTCCCGTTACGCTCATTATACGCTTGCGCCGCGTCTATCAATATTTTATTATCGTCCATAAACCAGCCGACTTTACAGACAACTAATTTTTTTAACTTAGCCCACTCCGGCAACTTATTCCACAGCCTAGACGTTCCTATCACAAAAGTAGACTCAAACCTCTACGTCCGTGTCTTTAGAATATCAACCGTGAAACGGCACCCTTTCATGGCTTCTTCGAGTTACGAGAAGTCTGATAGAGAAAAGGGCAAGGTGGTATTAGATCATGCAGATCAGTTGCACACTCTCCAAATTGTATCCGATAAAAACCGACTTTCGTTTTTTTTTATTTGGACAATATGGCGTCCGGTAGCCGCCATATTGAATTTACATTAATGTCATGTCTGTAGTGTCACTCACCGGACTATGAGTAATTGATTGACGTGTGAATCATAAAAATCAGCCCAGGCGTTTAGTCTGTATAGAGCTTCAAAGAATCATACATACATACATAAATAGACTGATAAACGCATTATTTGCGTCGCGCAGTCGGGTAGGTATAAAACAATGGTAATGGTATTGTAGTGATTGACGTCATTGGCAAGGTGATGGATAACGAGATTCTTCTAAATATACATAGTTAGCAGAAATTTGGGAACCTTCTTAATAATAGTCGATTTATTTTTTCTATTTATTTATCAGTGATTTCAAGGATTTTATCTACAACGTAAAATATACATAATTTGTTAAACTTGACTCATACTTTCTCTATGATGTGTAAAATATAATATAGGTAAAGAATAAGCAAACAGATCAGGTTTTCCGCACGTTTCCTTTGTACCAATTGTAAGCAGATGAGGTGTATGGTTACATAGTGATGTGCCGCGACAAAAGAAACTTCCACAAGAGTGACAAGACAAGAGCGATCAGACCTGTGCTTTCATTGTAAAGCGTTTGTTCTAACTCTTTACATAGTATATTTAAACTCTTTGGGTAGTACATGAGGGATACAGCATAATGCTTAAGCCCACTAAATGTCCCCACTGCTGGAACTCTGAGCCTTCTCTCGCAATGAGTCTAGACTATAATATACCACGCTTGTCCAGTGCGGATTGGTGAATGACACATGACCCCGAAATTTTCTAGGTACATATCGGTTTCCTCACGACGTTTCCCTTCACCGTTTTATGACTTCGAAAAGACAGTGATGCGCGTGGCGTGGGATTTAAACCGGGGTTTCTGGATCGGCAGTCGCCGGAGTAGGTATACATATATATACCTAGTCCCTTAAAATGTTTGGAGTGAAAACTTCTTTTGGCGCACCACAAACTGATTTTCCGTGGGCTGTGAATTAACCTCAAGCGTCCCGTTCATAAATGCAAGAAATCTTCGGGTAAACTCGGAGGATCTAGATGGCCGTGATCATTGCCACGCCCTCCAGTTTCACCCGCGTAGTTTCCAAAGTCAGCTATGTTATTCTGAGTTATTCGTTTTCACTTCTAGCGGCAGCCCCTATGACTGCAAATTTTCATATCGAAATCGGTACCTATTGCGGTTTTAGAAAATCATCAAGAAACTAAAACTTACTTTAGGTAATCTATCTGAGCGATGTAGCTTTTTATGAAATTGGCTCTAATGTCTGAATTAAATTTTAAATTGAAGTCTGTTTTTTTTTAATACATTTATTCTTTTACTTTGCCTCGACACAAAAAAGGCTGTTATAAGTGAATCCATTTTATTATAATTTTATATCCAGTTAAGTAAAAGGCATTTTTAATGGGTACCTATAGACTGATAAGACGAGCAGGATACGTATCCCTGATAGTAAGTGACGTGCAGTAGTGAAGTACGCATGCCTGCCTATAATAGCACAGTGACACACAGCTACTGGAACATGAAGAATTATTACCTAGCACCGCACTGCGCTTGTCACCCTGAAAATAAGGTGTTTTATCTCTAAGTACTACTACTTACTCTTGCTCTATTAACATATCTCCAACGGCAATTGACTGGTTTCGCAGTTATCTGCTGGGGCGCCGGCAGCGGGTACGCGTAGGAGAGACGTTCTCTTCTTGGTGTGACACTGCTTCCGGTGTTCCTCAGGGTGGCGTTCTTTCTCCCCCTCCTTTTTGCAATATTTATAAACTCCATAACATCTCATATAACTTCTTCCTATCACCTCTATGCCGACGATTTCCAAATTTACTCACAGGCTTCATTAGATCATCTTAACGAAGCGGTGAGAACTATAAATGATAATTTGCATCGCATCGAGGCCTGGTGTCAGTCGTTTGGGCTTGCTATCAACCCTTCGAAGACGCAAGCCATTATTATTGGTAGTACTGGGTTGATTTCAAAGGTTGATTGGACTACACTAACCCCGCTAATGTTTGGTGGTGTTATCATACCTTACAGTGCGCAGGTTAAAAATCTCGGGGTTATATTGGACAGGTGCTTGTCATGGGAACCTCAACTGCAGGCTGTTAAGCGTAATTTATTTGGTTCTGCAGCTTCTCTAAGGAGAATCAGATTTTTTTTACCAACGGCTACTAAAGTTGCGCTAGCAAATTCTCTCCTTCTTCCAATTTTGGACTATGCTGATGCCAGCTATCTAGATTTAACCCAGGAGCAATTTGAAAAGCTTGAACGTTTTCAAAATTTTATCATACGGTTTATTTTCGGTCTTAGGAAATACGACCATGTCTCAGTGTTTCGTAAAAAGCTCAACTGGCTCCCCATTAGGCTTCGCCGGGATACATACTTTCTCTGCTTTATAATTTACTATTCAATCCTACATACCCTACTTATCTTAGCTCCCGTTTCACATTTCTTTGCGACACTCACCATAGTAACCTTAGGTCATCTAGTAATCTCCTTCTGTCTACTCCTTCTCACTCTACTTCCTTCTGTGGGTCTTCGTTCTGCGTAGTGGCTGTTGCTCTTTGGAACGCCCTTCCGGTGGGCATCAGACGTGCGCAGAGCTTAGAATCTTTCAAGGCTCAGATTAAGAAACACTATCTTTCTAAATTGGTATCTTAATTTCTTTTTGTTTTCTCTTTCTTCCCTTCCTTGATGTTGTTGCTTTTTCCTTTGTCTTGTTTTTACTAGTTTCTGTGTTGTTCATTGTTATTGATCATGTGCATTGTACATTATTTTTGTTATTATTTTGTATGGTTATAATAGTATTTGTGTATTTATTGTATTGAATGTTTATGTATTTTTGCAAATATGTGTGTATAGTATTAGTACGTAGTTTATGTATATTCTAGTAACCTTAGGGACGACTTTTAATTTGTCATTTTGTTTTTATCGCACACCCTATCTTTATTATATTTACTTTTGTGTTTTTCCTGCCTCTAATGGTTGTCTGGAAGAAATCGCTATTAGCGATAAGGCCGCCATTTATGGCACTAGTAATAAGTATTTTCTGTTTTGTACTTTTTAATTTTACTGGTGTACATAATAAAGTGTTTCTGTCTGTCTGTCTGTCTTACCCAGGCGGACTCTGCAAAGAGCCCTACCATCTACAACAAGAACATTATGGATTCAAATGCGAACTGGTATAAAATTGATAATTTCATGATTGAAATTGAAGTTATCAAGAAGAGATCCGAAGTTATTATCCACTAATAGTACCCAGGTAAATAGGGGTGAAGATCATTTTGAGGTAAGACTTTTCATAAATTTTTTGAAGTTGAATTAAAAGTATAATAACTCTTTTACACACACGAAATCATGTATGTCATTACATAATTAACATTACGAAAACAAAATGGGCTTGGGTAAAGTTGGCGTCGTTTTTTTTTTAGCAGCCAAAGATCTTTTGTCACTTTTTTGCATTATTACCTTCCCAGAAGGGTATTTGTGCAATCAGATTTGCTGTTAGTCATATCGGAGCTGAGTTATGGCCTTTCAAAGTTTTTTTTTATATGGACTAGTGGCGCCATTTTCCTTAGCGGCCACAGATCTGTTGTCACAACTTTGAAAGGCCATAACTCAGCTCCGATATGATTTACAGCAAATCTGATTGCACAAATACCCCTGAGGTAAGGTAATGTTTCATAAAAGTGACAACGAATCTTTGGCCGCTATAGAAAATGGCGCCACCAGTCCATATAAAAAACCCACAAAAAAACCTTGAAAGGCCATAAGCTCCGATTTGACTTACAGCAAATCTGATTGTATAAATACCCTTTGGGTTACGTACTGTTTCAAAAAAGTGACAACAGATCTTTGGCCGCTAAAGAAAATGGTGCCACTAGGGCCTATAAAACACCCAAAAAAATACTTTAAAAGCCCATAACTCAGCTCTGATATGACTTACAGCAAATCTGATTGCACAAATACCCTTGAGGTAAGGCAATGTTTAAAAAAAGTGACAACAGATCTTTGGTCGCTAAAAAAAACGACACCAATAGCCCATACAAAAAAATCATAACTTGGATAGTGGATAGACCATAACTCAGCTCCGATATGACTTAGAGAAAATCTGGTTGCACAAATCAAGGAAATTTATTGTGACAAGCAAGTGATAACGGATCTTTGGCCGCTAAAAAAAAAAACGACGTTAGTAGTCCATACAAAAGTACCCAAACCCCTTTAAATATTTTGTGTAGTTAAGTTAGGTAAGTAATACATATATCATTTATTAACTCCGCGCCTCTCGAGCGTTGCGCGGGCGCCGCGACGCGACGCCTACGCTAAGTCTAAAATCTCGGCCAGAATTCGTTTAGGATTTTTATGGTTTAACCGTCTTTCATAATGAAACTATTTTACTATTTCAGAATATCAAAAATTTGTAGTATCCGAGAAATTTCGAATTATCAACCAAGTGGGGCATTTTCACGCCAAGCGGACAACCAACAAAATTTGAGGTTGTGAATTTTTAACCCCCGACCAAAAAAAAAGGGGTGTTATAAGTTTGACGTCGATGTCTGTCTGTCTGTGTGTGTGTGTGTCTGTGGCACCGTAAAGCTCAAACGGATGGTCCGATTTCGAAGCGGGTTTTTTTTATTTGAAAGTTAATATCCGTGCGGATGTACTTAGCTATGTTTGGTGAACATCGATTCAAGATGGTCGCCTCCACAAAATGGCGGACAAAATATTTCTTTACAACCTACCTCAATTCAATTCAATTCAATTCATTTATTCATACCATAAATTCATAAGAACACTTGGTAACGTCATTTACAAAAAGGCAAAGAATCTGTGTACATAATATGATAAAATAACAACGTCAAAAAAGAATAAAGCAGCTGTAAAGGGGCCTAGTCAATTACATGCAGCTGTAAAAAGGCTTTGTCGAAGACAATATAACAAATAATCAATACACACAGTATACAGATACTACATTAGTACAAACAATGTAACATCAAAAGTCTTAAAAATCTATTATTTTACCTTATTACAAGATTCTAATTTCGACACATTTCTCTTCCATACGTTACTATCTTTAACAAAGTCGTCTATATTATAATATGCCTTGCTCAATAGGTAGCTTTTTATTTCATTTCAATAATATAATAATATAAATTATAATATGGGTATCAAATGATAGGGCTTGATTAGTAGAATATTAGTAGAATAATACACGATAAAAAAAAAACAAATCCAAGATGTCCGCCACCACAAAATGGTGAATTTATATTTAGAAATCACATTATTTTTTTCACTACTACCTCAATATGGGTATGAAACGAAAGGGTTTTGACTAGTAGAATGTTGTATTAGATAATAAATCTGAGGTAGTCGGGAGTTCATCAAAATTTTTTTATTTTGTTCTTGTGTTCATACTCTGGTCAGTTATACTTCTAGTAGGATACTAGGAGGTATAGAATACGTAGGACAATTTACTACATTTAAAGCTTTAATTGAAAGATAAAATATTTAAGAAAAAAAATTCGAAGTTACTCAAAAATCAATTTAAAATGTTTACTTCCGGTTTACAATACATAAAATAATTCAAATTTCAAATTCGACGAAAAAATTAAAAAGTACAACCTTTTAACTATTAGAAACCTTACTTTTTATTTAAATAGTTAATTGATACAAATAAGATGCATAGAAAAAAATCATAATTTCATATTTATCCTATTCTTAAAGCATAACTCGGCAATAAATCATCACACGAAAAAAAATTGTGTGTGCACACCCACGACTATTAGAAGTAAGTATAACTGACCAAAGTATAAACAAAATTCACGACCTCATATTTTTTGGTTGTCCGCTTGGCGTGAAATGCCCCATGCTTTTTTTCCATGAGGTTGGTAGGGACGTCGTTGTAGACATCTGAAGAATTTTAGATATTATAAATATTAAATATATTATTAGAAGAAGATTAAAAAACACGAATTGTAAAATTTATTTTGCATTTTTATGAATGGAAATTGCCATTGGTCAGTTGAGTTTTTGTACATTTATCAGACATTATGCTACTAATGTGTAAAGTTCATGATTACCGCTACCGAAGACCGTAATCATGTTACACACGTGTATCATACGACGGTTTTCAATACACATGCGAACAAAACAACAAAAAAAAATACATCTCAACAGCGAAAAAAAGCTATGAAAAGTTTTTCCTTTTGGCGGAAAAAAATAATCAGTCGTCATTTAAACGACAGACTAACAAAAAATCTTTGTTTTGCTTTCTGTGGTCTGTGGTTAGCGTTTTTTAGCCACTTACAAAATGTGGAATTAATATTTTTTCTTCATTACAAAAAAACCAAAAGCTATATTTGAGTGAATGTTTTATTTTATGACACGTAAAAGTTCAAATTATTTATTTAGAGACGAAGTTGCATGAAGTAAGCACGCAATAGTTACATTAGGTAATTCATTTGTTCTATAGAACACGATCTTTTTCGTAACAAAACTTTTTTGAGATCAAAGCAACTGAACCGAAAAAAAAATTGTAATGAAAAAGTCAGTTTGATTATAGCTGTTATTACATTCGGATTGCGGTGAAATTAGAGCCACTTTATAAGCACGTGTGTTGAAAAATATTTAATTTTAGATTTTTACTAGCCTAGTGTGTAATACTCTAGATTACATTACAATAAATACTTAAACCATTGAATTGAATAGTTCAATATTTTTGTAGCTACATTTTAATAAGTCGTATTTTTTTTAGAATAACTCTAAAATGAAAATGAAACCGTAAGTAGTACGAGTAATACAATTTACAACCGATACCGTTGTACGCGCCCTCCATTCAAAGTCAAGTACAATAAGTTTTTTTCTCTGTGGTAGGAACTCACTAGTAATCTGTGACGTTCTCACGGCTCACCTGTCGGGTGTGGGGATAGTAGTTGTAGGATATAGCATAGTTAATTACATGCTTACTACGGTTCACGGTAAGTATGTAGGAGTCAAATGATTCTGTCGCAGCTAGGTTTTAGCACACTTTTTATTTCAGGTATCATAAATGTATGCTAAATAGCGTATCCACTCGGTTCTCCCTGGACCCTTTTTGGGGACCACTTATTCAAACCAAACAAGCTTATGTTTGCTGTTGGGGTTTTGGCGCGAATTATCATTTTTCGTATTTTTATTTGGGAAGGTATAGGTATATTTTTTTTGTTTAATGGCGTCTCCAATCGTTCTTTATTTTGACATTAAGTACATTAAAATCAAAGTTCATTCACATAGAAACATCGTAAAATTAAAAAAAAAACAAAAAATGATTTTTTGGCGGGAAAATGGTCAAAATCATTACCTAGCACTACACTGCGCTCGTCACCCAGAGATCTAAGATGTTATGTCTCTAAAGGCTTGTTCGCATTAGGCTAGCAAATTAGTCTAGTAGAGAGTAATTTAGTAGCTAAAATACTCGCTACTATTCAAAAATCGTTCGCACCGTGCTTTAGTACAGTTCACAAGTGAGTAGCGTTTCGCAACATGAAGATCCTACAACGCAATAAAATAAATAAATGAATAAGCTAATCTTATCGAATCGTAATGGCTATTTTAGAAGAGGTTATGAGGAAATTTAAGTGATCAATAAAATAAGTTATTCCACAGACAATTTCGTATTTGGAAAATTGTTTGAAGTTATTTTTCTCTCCAGACTAATTCGACAAGTTCGAACCTGTTTAATCGGCGAGCCAATGAGCGCACGGCTCACAACGAACGCGTGGTGGGGGGTGCTACTCGCCTGTTGAAAATAGAACAAAATGGATTGACTCGACTAAATCACTTCCTAAACTACTCGACTAAATTTTCACTGTTCATACTCGTTTAGTTGCTAAATTTTTCGCCACTAGGCTAAATTACTAGCCTAATGCGAACAAGCCTTAAGCCCTGTAATTTCTCTGGAAACATGCCCTTCAAACCGGAACACAGTAATGTTTGCACATTACTGCTTGGCGGCAGAATAACTGGCAAAGGTGTGGTACCTACTTCCCCAGGCGGACTCTGCCAAGAGTCCGCCACTAGCAGGTATCCCCATAAATGTATGTTTAATTGCGTCTACTTGAACCAGTCTTTATTTTGACGCAAACCACATTAAAATTAAGGATTTACATATAAATATCGTAAAATTAACAAAAAATACTTTAAATATGTATTGGCGGGAAAATGGTCTCGAATGATTTAAATAAAAAAAACATTTTATGCTATCGAATGCAGGTTTTTTGTTTTTTTCGTGTTTGTTATATTGTATACAATTCATTTAAAACATAAAATTACTATGTCATCCTAATAATTTAAAATGTAATAGATCCTAAAACACTTGAGAATCCGAAAAAACTCCGACTAAGTGTCAAAATTATTAGTTTGCATTTCAAGCCATCGATATAATTAAAGAAACGAAGATGAGGTATGCTATAATCTAAAGACAACATAACGTGGCGAAAATTTGTTTGAAAAATTTGAAAATTGAATTGTCAGCGAACGTACACAACTCCTTGTTGCGACTGACACTAAATCAGGAGACGTCACCTGATTTTGCATCGCCATAGTTAGAAGCGCGTTTGCCGCTTCTGTCGTTTTTAAGAGTTCGATGTTTCAAGCACATTAATTATAAAGAAACGATGTCGCTAGAAGCGTCTTGAAACGCTCTTGAGAATCTTAAACAGGTACAAGTAAGTCAGCAATTCAAATGCCGAAGCGTAAACAACGCACTTAGGTAACCTGATACCTGTTTTCCCGCCAAAATTGTAAAAGCAAGTCGCCACCAGAGTGTCAAGCAGCTAG
Organism: Ectropis grisescens; assembly: GCA_017562165.1. Lineage (NCBI taxonomy): Eukaryota > Metazoa > Arthropoda > Insecta > Lepidoptera > Geometridae > Ectropis > Ectropis grisescens. The sequence continues at coordinate 23,046,944 of CM029767.1, forward strand.
ATCGACTCATCGCCCCCGAATTCCTCTGCGCATAAAAATCCAGTGTTGTTTGTTCCCAGTGAACTCTTCACCAAAGTTAGCAAAGTTAGAAAGTTAGCATTTAAGGTCATTGTAGGTATAAATGTGTGCAAATATGTAATTTAAAAACTTGAGAGATAGGATAGTTTTTATTTCGATTACCTATTGGTTGAATGACAATCGAAAGACAAACGAGCGAACCCAGAACGGGCCGCTACTGAGTATTAAATATTAAGATTTCATCAGATTATTTTACCAGATTATCTTATTATATTAGTTGCTACGGTACTGAATTAGTTTGTATGAATTTTTGCACGACTAACAGTACATTTATACATTGAAAATCAAACAAAGCTGACCAGTGATTACAAGTCGTGGGAACAGCGCCGCTCCTCCGCCTTGTAGGGGCGAGAGTTCTCACGACGCACACCTGCGCCTGCGCACCCCTACGTGCGACGCGCCTGCAACGCGAAGGGGGAGGTGCGAATCTTGAACCGTTAGAGGGACGCCTGACGGAGTCCTTTCCTTACAAATACCTATACGCTTGTTTATGGGCAATCGTTGTTTGTAAATGTTTAGTTACATTACGGAATTTATTTTTTCCGAAAAAACTAAAACCACTTCAATTTTACGATGAAACTCAGACACTCGACCAAATTCCATAAGAATCTATCACTATATCGATCGTCTAAATACATGAAAGTTAATTTTAGTTTTTTAAAACCAACAAACTTTGCGGGCGGATTTTTGGCGGTTTTTTCATATTTTGATTTGGGAATAAATTTACTTACCCATAAATTTTTGTGTTTAATTGCGTCTACTTGAACCAGTCTTTAATTTGGCGTAGGTAAACCACATTAAAATTAAGAATCATTTAGAAGAGAAGAATAATCGTAGTATTAAAAAGATCTTTAAATTTTGTCTAATTCTAATTAGAAAAAATCTACTTATCACTATATCGTCTGAATACATGAAAGCTAATTTTAGTTTTTGTTCATATTTCAAAACCACCATTCCGATTTCGATAAACGTATATGGGACCACCTCTGTACTATGATCTACCTAACAAAATAAGAACGATCACAATCGGTTCTGAGTTGGTGGCGCCATCGTGGAACATACATCCGAATTGAGAATTTCGTCCTTTTTTGAAGTCGGTCCATAAAGTAGGTACCTGTATAATGTTTACCTATCTACAGGAGAATACTATGTTCTTAATTCGACTGTTTTCATGCTCGAAACTTGTCATAGGTACTCAAGAACAAATAAATCAGGGTTTCTGTTTTTTAAAGTGTAAACTTTTTAGGCATTGCGAATTTTTTTGCGCATTGAGCTAGGAATAAACAATGGAACTGGCGACACCGTTACCGATATCGACACATCTGTGTAAAAGTATGTTTAAACATTATGTTTTAATTTCCATTAATATTCTAGTCAACACGTGCTTGTTTTCAAAGGTCTTAGTATAGATTCCCGTTGGATAAACAAAATAAAAATTGTTAAATTCCGTTTACGGACGTATTTTTAACCCTTTGGAGAAATTATAAATATTGACCCTACAGTTCCGGAGTCGAGATGTTTTTTAAGGAATTTCGTCTTCTTTATTACCTTTTTTCAAATTAGAATTACTTATCCAAATAGATTTCGACACATTTTTTTTTAAATAATAAGTGACGAGACGAGCAGGACATGTGCCTGATGGTAAGCAACATGCCTGCCACATAACAGCACAGTGACACGCAGCTATTGGAACATGAAGAATCCAAATCATTACCTAGTACTGCACTGCGCTCGTCACCCAGAGATCTAAGATGTTATATCTCTGAGCCCTGTAGTTTCTTAACATTAATAAACAAAAACAATTTTTGCGAGCGAGCTTAGCAAATTCGCAGAAATTATCTAGACGGCATTCCGTATCGAAAGACACCTCCCTTAATCATAATATTAAAAGAATTCGAATAAATTTCTGAGTAAGAAGCACTTGTTTCCTAGACTATAAGGACCATTTTGGCTCCTGTCCGTGCATGGTTGGCTGGTAGGGATAATAAAGCTACGCACAAAGCTAATAAGCGCACTAACAAGGCTGCCAATTAAAATGATAGTAATAATATTCCTTTTGTCATCTATATTATGTGCTTTATTGCTTTCAATAAATAGTTTTTTACTTTGTATTTCAAATATCCAGCTCGACAAAGTCCAATTATGTATATGTCATGAAACGACAAAACAAAGCAAGTGATTGTGCCTTTCAAAATGCAGAGGTAAGTAATACTGGAAGATGAAGATTTTGAGAAGAAGGGATTAAAATGATTTGAATTTGGAACGTTAAAATTCGTATGAAAATTCTTACCCATAGTACCATTGTAAAATTACTTTATTAAAAACTCGAACTTTTTTTTCCAAATATCGAGCTGGCCACCCTCACGCACAGAAACAAAACACAAAATAAGAAAATATGAAAAGGCGCCATTGAGTCGAATTTTGTTAGTTTTGAATTGTATCACTTTAATTCTTAAAAAACACCAAAATCTTCACCAAAAACACCAAGTCTTCAAGTAATAGTGAATTGACCCCGGAGTTCATCAAATTGGACGCTTTAGGGATTATTAATAATATACTACCGGAAAAATCGAAAGATAATAGTAGATTATTAACCAAGGGCTGTATGACATCAATTGCATACGACGTGTTTGGCGCCTTCGCTTCGCTCAGGCGCTAATTAACCCGAGTATGCAATTGATGCTTACGCCCGAGATAAATACTCTGCTTTACATATCGATTGTGAGATTAGTAAACAACAAGACAGCAGGTTTCAATGAACATTTATTAAGAAGAAAAAAATGTGTGTATTTAATTAAAATTAATAGTAACATTATTACAATTTGTAAGAGATATGGTCACGTTCTTTTTAGGAATATTTATAGTTTGAATATGAGTTTGTGATGATAAGGCTTGAGTTTGAGTGACTTGAGGTTCTTGCAACGTAAATGGCGGCAGTTAACTGGTACTATTTTCTTCATTAAAAAATGGCTCAGATGATGTGCTTTGACGTGGTGATTTCAAGTTAATATTTTCTGTTATTTTAGAAGTAATTTTGTTTTTGTTTGCCATCGAATCTTCGATATAACCTTCGGCCACTTTGCTGGACTTCCAGCCGCCGTGCCTTTTTAACAGAGTGAGGTTGGCTCCCGAATCAGCCAATAGAGTCGCTGATGTTCTGCGAAAGCAATGCCCGGTGTATAACTCTACGTTCCTCAATTTTAAATAAGTATGTGGCTATTTGCTTTGGCATGCCTGTAAATTTGTTTTTTCCTATTACTTGTCTGTGGCATTTTCCTTTACTGTAATTAAGAAAAAAACGATTTGTATCCACGTTTTCAGGCCGAAGAGCTTGATATTTTTCAACATAATTTGCAAATTCTTCATGCACAACAAATGACCGGTCAATTTTAGTTTTCGTGTTAGGCAGTTTTATGAGTAGTAATTTGTTATGTTTTTCTACATTTTCTATTGTCGAGTTTGTCAATTCCACGGTTCTGCAGGCTCCCGATATCCCAAAACTTAGAACAACCTGTAAAAAAGACATAAGTTGTATTAAAGGCACCAAATTATTTAGTATAGTATTTTTGTGAAATATTTTGGTAACTTATTAAAAAGGGCAAGTAAAAACGTAGGTACCTGTATTGCTAAATAAATTTCATCCGGAGCTTCATTTAAGAATTTCTGTACTTCTTCTGCAGTAAATACCTTCGATTTCAAGCTTGCCTTTTCAAGAAAGCAGTAAGTAAAAAATCTTTTAAATTCACGTTATGTTTTGTCATCATAGTAGATTTTATTTTAGCATGGAATAAAAGCACCATAAGCTGGAAGGTTGTAACCTCTTAGATAATTCATCAAAATATGATATAAAAACACTTTCAGAAAGAGATTTCACTTTTTTTTCTGACCGCCATTTCATAAATTCGTCGTATGCCTTTACATATCTTTCTTTCGAGTTCGGCGGTAATATATTTTCGACAACTGTTTTTGCCCTTTCTTTAATAAAATCGGGCGTTAGATTTATGTCTTCGTCACTAGACATGTTTAAAACTTTTGAAAAAGAACTCAAACAAGAAAATGAATTATTTTCGCGATGCTTTCGCGCCTACTAGTAGACTGCCTTTTTTTCACGCACGCAAGCGCGTCAAATCTTTCTGGCCAGTTTGATTTTTTTTAAATCGATTCCATCTAACATACGATGTGGAAACAAATAGTTCCATATTTAAAATAAAATCTTTATAAAATAAATTGTCTAGATTCCGATTCGAGTAATTAATCGATACCGAGAAAAAAATATTAACTTTTTAAAAATATTCTTTCTGCAGTATGAGTATGACAGTTCTTTTTTCAAATTCCAAAACCTATGCTGTAATGATAGTCATACACTCCGGCATTCAGGGGTGTAAAGGTGTACTTACAGAGCAAGAGATATGTAAAATATTTTACATAGCCCTTTCTTTTAATTGGCTCGCAGAAGATATGAAAAGTAGAGTATTCACCTCTGAAGTAAAAAACTGTCTTGTGTCATAGGCGGCTTGGATCCCGAGTGAAGCGAGGGACACTACAACTCCCTCGCTTCGCTTGGGAGTTGACTCGAGTCGCTCACTACGCTCAGGATCCAATATGACGCCTATGACACAAGACAGTGCTTTACTCCCTTGGTGAATAATCTACTATTGTGTTTTCACTTCTATTGGTTTCAGACGCTTTAAAACTCCCAAAATAATAGAGTCTGTTTAGCAAAACCGCCGACGGAAAGTGTCTGGGAGTATCGGGACCTTATTTTTAAAGATACTGCCTATATGATACGTGAAAATCAGTTATCAGAAAATACGTGAATTGAATAATGTATCTACTGGACCCATATCGCGCGTGGGATTTGAACCAGGGGTCCCGGTTCTCCCGACTAGACCGTAAACTGTAACTATGGATCGAATACTACTACATTACCGATCGAAACCATACCTAGGTAAGTACTTTAGTAAAAAGTCGCACTGGAGCTGAAATACTGTTACTAGCGTTTTCGTAAGTGTTAACTATGGCATCGACTTGTATAATTAGGACTAGGGAACATATACACCCTTTTTTCTATCGGACTGCTTGTATCTCGAAAAAGCGACATCGTTTCATGATTTTTTTGACGTTTTAAAGACTACCGAGGCGGTTTGACTCCGCTTTTGTAACAAGAACTAAGAATGTCTAGGCTGCGGAATGCATATCCTGAGTAAGCTTTTCCAATGCTTACAATCTTAGTGTCATTAACTCAAGAGTGAATCCGGTATCTTCTAGGTAAGCACGATCATCAAATCAAATCAATGGCGGTCCTGTGCAAATATATAGTACTTAGTTAAAAATAATTGAGGCAGTACCTAATCTACCACACTGGCCAAGTTTAGTGTGGGTGGGCGGAAGACGCACATCCTCGAAAGGTGTTTTTTTAGAACATGCCGGTTTCCTTAGGATGTTTTCCTTAAACATTAAAGTTAGCTATGACTACGAATTTGTAGGTACATCTGACTTGGTAAAATAATCAGCCGTGCAGATGGGTTTCCAACGTGCGACCTCCAGATCGTAAAACAGACGTTTTAACCACTTGTGCAGACGTTCTACAACTATAATGAATTTATTACAAACGTCAGATAGGAATCTATTTACTAAGTATTTAATAAATTACTAGCAGTTAGGTTTTACTTGTTCATTTTCCCATGATGAAAAGTAGTCTGTGTGTTCTTCCAGACAATTATCCATCTATGTTCCAAATTTCAGCCCGATACGTTCAGACGAGACGTTCTGTTTGATCAACAAACATCCAAACACTGACATTTATACAAATTAGTTTTTGTTATTAGTTGTAGAATAGGTAACAATTTTCTTTGTAAGTATATTTACTTAATTCATTTATATTAGTAACTAGCTAGACCCTGCCACGCTTCGCTGTGGCACATTGTGATGCAAAAGTTTGATAAAAACAATCCTTGATGCGGATTATATATCATTCTAAAATTTCAGCTCGATCGGTGCAGCACTTTTTGAGTTTTTGAAGCGTACACAAACCAACATAACATTTTATACTTATATATAAAGCATGACATTTCAGAATTATTTTATGTGTTCAGATTTTTTTTAAATAAACAGTGACGAAACTAGCACAACATGTGCCTGATGGTAACCAACATCCTGCCACATAACAGCACAGTGACACGCAGCTATTGGAACACGAAGAGTCCAAATCATTATCTAGCACTGCACTGCCTTCGTCACACAGATATCTAAGATGTTATATCTCTAAGCCCTGTAATTTCTCTGGAAACATTGCCCTTAAAACCGGAACACAGTAATGTTCTCACATTACTGCTTGCCGGTAGAATAACTGGCAAAGGTGTGGTACTTCCCCAGGCGGACTTTATTTGTTTGATTGATGCTTGCAATTTCATCGGTATGGCTGAAAAGATCGGGTAGAAATTTAGAATGTAGGTAGTTAATTAGATTATATAATTATAATCTTGCACATAGGCTTATTATCGCAGAAATGTTACGAAAACCGGAACTACGCGGGTAAAACCGCGGAGTTCTATCAGTCTCAATAAAGCTGTCATTAATTTAGCAAACCATTTCGGAATACCCCCTGTCTGTTGAACGCAACACACTAACAAAGAGCTTTGCAAGGGCAAATTTTTAGGGCGACGCACACGTGTTAATTCTAAAGCCCTCTTTATTTTTGTCAAATAACAACGAAGTTATTTTGCATGTTATGACCGATTCGGAGCGGGCCAAAAAATTTCACATTATAAGATTTTTTTACCCCCGACCAAAAAAAGGGGTGTTATAAGTTGACGTCGATGTCTGTTGTCTGTCTGTCTGTCTGTCTCTGTGCGTGTGTCTGTCTGTGGCACCGTTGAGCTCAAACGGATGGACCAAATTCGAAGCGGTTTTTTTATTTGAAGGTTAATTTTTGTGCGGATATTTTTAGTTATGTTTGTTAAATATCGATTCAAGAAGGTCGCCTCCACAAAATGGCGGACAAAATTATTTCTCCACAACCTACGTTAATATGCATGTCAAATGAAAGAACATGACTAGTAGAATACTTTACACTATAACAAATTTCAAATCCAAGATGGCCGCCACCACAAAATGGCGAATTACATAATTTTTTTTTTCATTACTATCTCAATATGGGTATCAAATGAAAGGGCTTGACTAGTAGAATACTATGCACCATGACAAATCTCAAATCCAAGATGGCCACCACCACCAAATGGCTAAATACATTTATTTTTTTCACAACTCGCTCAATATGGGTATCAAATGAAAGGGCTTGATTAGTAGATTGTGGTACAGATAACGAATCCGAGGTAGCCGAGGTAGTCAGGGTTAGTCAACTTGTTTAATTTTGTTCTTGTGTTACGTAACAAAGAAAGATGTATAGATAGACTAGCACTGTGCCCCGTTACTAACCTAAACTATTAGTGAGATTTACCCCCATGAAGGTTACATTATTCCAACCTTTATATATATGTAATGTTTGATTGGAAATAACCAAAAGCCTAGAAAAAAAAATGTAAATAATCTCCATACGAAAATCCATCTCCTTTTTAACCCCCGACAAAAAAAAGGGGTGTTATAAGTTTGACGTCGATGTCTGTCTGTCTGTCTGTCTGTCGGTCTGTCTGTCTGTCTGTCTGTCTGTCTGTCTGTGTGTGTGTCTGTCTGTGGCACCGTAGAGCTCAAACGGATGGGCCGATTTCGATGCGGTTTTTTTTATTTGAAAGTTAATATCCGTGCGGGTGTTCTTAGCTATGTTTGGTTAATATCGATTCAAAATGGCCGGCTCCACAAAATGGCGGACAAAATATTTCTTCACAACCTACCTCAATATGGGTATCAAATGAAAGGGCTTGACTAGCAGAGTACTAAACGCTATAACAAATTTCAAATTCAAGATGGCCGCCACCACAAAATGGCGAATTATATAATATTTTTCACTACTACCTCAATATGGGTATCAAATGAAAGGGCTTGATTAGTAGAATACTTTGCACTCTGACAAATTTGAAATCCAAGATGGCCGCTACCACAAAATGGCGAATTACATTTCCTTTTTCACAATTCCCTTAACCCTAGATAGCTAACGTTCCTGAACTTCTATGATAAGCTAACCATTCGACTTTTTGACGACCATTTTTTAAACGTGTTTTTTTATTAAAATTGTATATGATTTTAATCAGGTTTGTTATATTTCTGGGCAATTTGGGATAAAAATTAAAGATAATTATTACATAAATTAATATTTATTTAACTTTTCGGTACTAAATTACAAATCTTAATGGGCACTTGTTTCTTTGAGATCAATAAGGCACTAAATCTTACAATGACTAAATTAGGACCGATTTTTTTCTAAACTTTTTCCTTTTCTTTTGGTATTATGAAACTAACAGCTTAAAATTAACCGTAAGTATAATATTACTTAGATTTTTTGGCACAAGTTGGGCAAAAGTCGACTAATGTTTACCACAAATGGAAACTCTGCAATTATTACAGTGATTTTTCGATGTCAAAATGACGAGTATTCAGTAGGTGTCTCAAAAACAAAAGTACTTACCGGCTAAATGCGACCACCACGCGACGTAGTCTAGCCGTCACTAAGTTGGCTCGAATCAGCGAGTGTGTAGGTAAAACCATTAGATAGGGATAGGAAGATATTTATTAGATGCTCGTCATTTTGACGAACGTTAGCTATCTAGGGTTAGTATGGGTATCAAATGAAAGGGCTTGACTAGTAGAATGTTGTACAGATAACAAATCTAAGGTAGTCGGGGGTTAATCAAAATTTTTAATTTTGTTCTTGTTACCTTACAACGCTTTTTTTGCTTTTATAGGTACCTACCTTTTTGCAGGCTATCTCTTTTCCACATTTGATTTAAATCGATTTAATAGTTTGGATGTGAAAGCAGTGCCGGATTTAAGTACCTGCACACTTGCCGCCATTAGGCTATTAAAATTTAGCCATCCATACTGATCTCAACAATTTAATAAGTAGGCACATATTGTATTCACAATCATAATATCTATTAAGTAGATAGTATATTTATATGAAATAATAATTATTTTAACTTATTTTTCGCTTTTGAGTGCCTATTTGTGATTTTGAAGTCGGTTTAATTTTTGTAAAAAAAAGAGTTTATAGATTGTTTTTTTCTCTTCATTTATTTCACTTCACTTGTTTGTTACCCTCCTAGCTCTAGAGAGACTTCATCACTAGGTACATACCTAATTATTGTGAACTTAGTTTTATTTTCATCGATAATATCTTAGTAAAAAACGTGCCTAACGCCATAATAAAAATATAATAATATGCCAAATGTTCATGTATAGGTACTTACATAATACAATGTTCTAGTATAATATGTACCTATACCTAATGTTCAAATTTAAAATACCTATTCAGAATTAACAGTTTTGCCTTTTTGCTAGTATATGCCGCGTGCACTCGCACTGGAAATTGCAGACCATACCAAACATTAAAAATTATTTTCTGCCGTTTATACTTTATACCATTGAGGACAAATAATGTACTCAATGCTTTATACCATAAGCAATGCCATCTATGTCCGTTTATAAGAATTAAAATGCTTTTACTGTCTCCTCTTAGTTCTGCCAAATTACAATCTTACCTGAAACACGGTCTTCGAGCCGAGTTTCATTTCTCTTTTTATATCATAGGCATGGAATAAGTTTATACTTGAATGCCTGATTTTAAGTGCTTACCTAGAAAAAAATCCGTTTACTCTCAACTTGCAGTAGCTTCAGACTAATATTGTAACCATCGGGAAAAACCAGGCATCGCATTCCACAGCACTTTAGTACTTTTATTTTTTTGTACCTACAAACCTACATAACACAAATAACGTCAATTCTCTTCTTTCGAGTCTTTGGAACTTGGAACATCAATCATGAACCGATGTCTCTTTTTCGAGCTACGAACAGTCCGATAGAAAAATGGGCAAGGTGGATCAGATCATACAAAATCAATATTCGCCAAATTTTGTTTTCGCGGGAATGTATGTAGATCCTCTTTAATAAAATCCAGATTCTGTTTTTGACCAAATTGTTGCAGACTAAGGATATTGAGAGTGTACAAATTCCCGAACTAAACAAACAGTTTCTAAATGATTAGAATATAATTTTTTAGTAAGAAAATATTTTTTTACCAACAGGATCGATTCTTATTAAAGATTAAAAATTTTCGTTAAATCCGTTGCCTACTACCACGCTAGCACGCCCACATCGGGTTTAACGGAAAATTCGAAAAATCATGCCGTTTTTTTTTTCCGCCAAGTTCGATTCTTGTTAAAGATTAAAACAATTGGTTAACTCCGTTGCCTACTACCACGCTAGCACGCCCACAACGGGTTTAACGGAAAATTCCATGGATCATGCCGCTTTTTTTAACTCATCTACGAAATTAAAAATGTTTTTAGTATTTTATTTCACAATAATAGGCATTATGACCAAAAAAACAGTTATTATTTTCCATCAGTTATCTGGGGGCACGGTAGTGCCCCCGCCAAGTCGAGCGCGAAGCAAACACTGCCGTACCATCCTTTACTGGAACCATTTCGCTGCATTTTCAAGCCCCTATTTGAGAACTTCTGGATAAGACCAGAACGCTGAAATTTTCGTCATCTAGTAAACTATAATCACATACTTGAAATCCAAAATTTCAAGTCTGTACGTCATTTAGTTCCGAAGTTAAGCGAAAGCAAAGTTTCGCATTTACGACACACACTCACTCATCAAAATAGAACTAGCTAGTACTTTACATAAGCTTCATCATCATCAGCCGCAAGACGTCCACTGCTGAACATAGGCCTCCCCCCCCTAGATTTCCACAACGATCGGTCCTGCGCAACCTGCAACCAGCGCGGTTTCCAGCGACCTTTGTGAGGTCATCTGTCCATCTAGTGGGAGGCCGTCCAACACGGCGTCTTCCGGTTCGTGGTCGCCACTCGAGAACCTTTCTTCCCCATCGGTTGTCAGTTCTGCGCGCGATGTGGCCTGCCCAATGCCACTTCAGCTTGCTTACTCTTTGAGCTATGTCGGGCACTTTCGTTCTTTTGAGAATATCCTCATTACGGATTCTGTCGCGCAAAGAGACTCCGAGCATAGCTCTCTCTATAGCTCGCTGTGTGACTTTGAGCCATAAGCTTAGAGAGCTGAAATTTGGTACAGACTCAGGGTTTAATGGCCACATAAAGGGAAAACTATAAAAACTAGGAATATCGAAAATCTGGAGTACCTGGTGCCCCTTATTTGAAAACACAAGAGCCCAACCAAACTACTAAAGATCGACATACCACCTTTACAAAAATATTCGACTTTGTTTGCCTCTTCATTTGATGTCAAAAATCGAAGGTTTGAAGTATCTGATGAAGAACTCAGTTTGTCTCAGCTGTATTAAAGATATATTAATGCCCCATTCTACTATTGGTACATAAAAATCGACTGTCATTGCAAAAATCCAGCATAGTGGGACACATCTTCTAATTTAATATAGCCTATTGCTTCCCACTTCTGGGCGAATGCCTCCCCTTCTGCTTTTAATACGCATATAAATAAAATTAAAGGCAAAAATTTCATTTCGTGTTATGACGCTGTCAGTCGACTTTGTCAGGCGCTGTCGTCGTAGAGCTTATTTGTGTTTGATTTCGCAAGATAATAGCAAAAAAAATGTCGATATATGAAAAGATGACGATGAACTTACTTGTTACCAAGTAGTTGGTATGCCCAAAGACGGGTCTTGTCTCTTCCATTCAATATCTTTCTTGGTGTATGGTAGAACTGACTCAACTTGCAGTATCAGATCTGCTATAGCTGCATACGTTGCTGAAAATCATCTCACAACACGCGCGTCCGCCATAACGTTTCTACAAAGTGTTTAGTTAGGATAACGATATATGGCCAGAGCAATATATGAGCAGAGAGGTCTATATTATCTATTCTATGGTCAGAGTCAAAATTTTTATACGCATATATGTATGTAAATAAAATTAAAGGAAAACTCTGGATAAGGCTAGACAGTTTATTGGAATCTGGATAAGGCTAGGCAATTTAACAAAATGAAACAATAGTGCTACGTTTGTTAAAAATGAGAACTACCTTTGACAGATTTATTTGTATCCTGAAAACGCCTCATTTTGTTTCAATGAGCTATATAATATACTAGCGGCCCGTTCCGGCTTCGCTCGGATATTGTCACATAAAACCTATTAATCGAAATAAAAACTATCCTATCTTTTAAGTTGGATCTATCTACACACGGTGTCCAAATTTGATTAAAATCGGATAAGTGGTTTAGGAGTCCATTGAGGACAAACATTGTGACACGAGATTTATATATATTAAGATAGCGGCCCGTTCCGGCTTCGCTCGGATATGGTTACATAATGCCTATTAATCGAAATAAAGACTATCCTATCTTTTAAGTTGGATCCATCTACACACGGTGTCCAAATTTGATTAATATAGGCTAAGTAGTTTAGGAGTACATCGTGGACAAACATCGTGACAGGAGATTTGTATATATTAAGATTAAGATTTTTGAAAATGAAGGATTTTTCCTACAACTATCCATTCCTTGTTTCACCCTCTTAGGGGTTGAATTTCGCAAAACCCTGTCTTAGCGAGAACCTACGTGCTAAAAGATCATTCCATGCGAATGATCTTTTAAAATTTGAGACTCTTAGCTTTCCTGCTTTCCTGATTTGATGAGGCCTTTCGCTTTTATATACCTAATTTATATTGAAATATTCTATTAAATTATGTAGATGCTGATATATTTGGCTGTATGTTGTCAATGAAAAAAATACCTAAGAAATGTTTTGTTTGTCACTATCTTATCTGTCACTGTCACCTACATTGTGCTATCACTGCCAATATAGTGTTACCAGAACAAGACGTCGAAAAATTGTTTTCGTCTTTTTACAATATCGTCAAGAACCTCGATTCCCGATAATAATTAATAGCGTGATTCTAATCACGCAAAAAGAAATTGTCACTCTTTATATCGGTCAGTCTATACAAATTTGACAAGATGTTTTAGTCATATCTGGAACCATTATACGTGGGAACCAATTGCCGATAACCAATGGCGAGCCTATTCGTCAGTTTAAAATTATTGTTTCACAAGTTCGTGTTTATTTTTTACAAGTTTTATTTAACTCTCAATAAAAACTTACCACTCGATCAATAAAAGTCATGACGATATCAATCATTGATGTCTACTCGCTGCTTCTTATACGACTACTTGATTATTTATTACCTCTATACATAATTCACATAACAGATACGTCCGGACTTTTCGACACTAGTAAGTAGTAAGTATTTTGTTAAACGCCTAAATTTGTCCGAATTTTTTTGAAGTGAAAAAAAACTTCTTTCGTCTCACCACACTCAGATATTTTCGTAAGCTGTGTGAATGAAGCTCATCATGACGTTCGGAAGTGAAAGATTTTTTTTGGTTGAACTCGGGACCGCCGAGTGTGCCATTCTCACTTTCTACAGTTCAATTAAGACAATGATAAAAGTATTGACAAAACAATTTTATTTCAAAAATCTAATTTTATTAGCCATATTAATACCACAATCAAATTAATCATAGTAATAGTTTTACTAAATAGGTGCTTGTCGAGTGCGTAAGCACTCTCATTTTTTTTCGAATGTTTTGAAATGTGCGTAAAACAACTATAAATTATTATGATATTTAATAATATCAAGTCCTTAAGCTTTATCAGCCCCGGATCTTCAATATTTTTTAGGCAGAGTAAATTCTGAAATTGCCGCCCTGGGTACATGCCTCGGTGTATCTACTCTTGTATTCGTGACCACCATGTGCAGGAGGGACATAACGGGTTATGTACCTCTGACTTATTTTCTTCTTTAAAATTTAAATACGCACAGACACGAATACGGGGCACAGGCCCCGGCTAGCCGCGCCTTGATCTGGGCTGATCTTTATAAGGTTTAATTTATCTTAAAATTATACCTAAAATCTTCTTTATCTATCAACCTACGAGACTATGACTAAGTGACTAGACTTTTATGAAAATATCAGACTTTTTGTCAAGACTTTTCAAATAAATAAATGATAATTCTATGTATACTTCCCTTTTAATTTTTATGCCATACCTATAGGCTTATTACACTTGGCTTAACCGACTGAATTCAGAATCAAGTTAGAAGCAAGCAATCTTCGCTTCTAAATTTAGTATGCTAGCTTACTGAATGCCACTAAACTTAAGCGAGTTGGAAAACTTTAGGTCAAAAATGTAATTTAGGTTGCCATAAACAGTCAAGCAATATCCATAATATATATTATTATCGTATTATTTCTGCTTAGGACTTATGAGTTAGAAAATTTCGTACATTATTTATATAGGGCTGACAACACTGATGAGTTATACCTCCGAATCTCCGATGAAAATATTTTTTTTTCGATTCATTTCTCTTCTCCACAGAATAGGCAGATGTAACAGTGTTTTGTTCCCTCCCAACCCCCGTTTGCCCTCCTGACTCCTGTCTGTCGAGCCAGAGGCTAGAGAGAGATTTACATCCACTCAGCCTCCGGTTTTGGGAAGAGCAAGTCGTGTACCAGTAATACATTTCTTTACTTTTCCCATCGTATCATTTGCGCGATTAACTCGTTTTTACTAATACCAAAGTAAATTCTGTGAAAATCGAAAAATGTCTGCAAAAATTCAAGAAGCGAAAGAGCACTGCAAGGCGGCTGAAAAACAGTAAGTGTTTTTTCTATTTTGTGCTTTTCTGTTACTATCCGGTATTGATTTCTCATACTGCACTTCCTAGAAGAAATAAAGTATGCAACAATTATGCACGTTAGTAACAAAGAAAAATAGTAGAACAGTAGTACCTAGTATTTAGCAATATTTATAGTCTAATGTGGACAATAATCTTTGATCACATAATGATTAATGAATCAAATAACAACACTATGTTTCTACAAAAGTATAAAATGTGAAGAGACAGCCTTATTGAGTTTGATTTAAATTAGACACCTTTATGCTGCAGTTAGTAGAGATATAATTATATCTGTACAAAACCTCGACACTGAAATAATTAAACAAAATAAAAGCAAGCTTAAAATTAGGTGTTGATTTTAAGAAGCTGTTACTCATTCACTAGTTAATTAGTGATTATATTTGTTTGTTTTGTAAAAAATCAGCAAAGCTATGAAAATGGCAATGTAATTAGTAGAATGATTTAACTATTCCAAGTTCTTGAATATCTATACAATTTACTTTATAATAGTTAGGTATGTACACTTTTTTAAATTATTTATGATGGAAGAAAATAGAAACAAAGTTTAAAATATATAGCCAGGAATTCTATCTGCGTTATGGACTGTAATAATGTCATAGGCTAGTCTTCGCTGTTTTCAGAAGTAGTCAACATTTTAATAAGTCTAATAAAAAAAATTGTCTGGAACTGCTTCAAGTCTGCTCGAGAAAGGTTTTTTTTTAGACAAAGGTATTCAATCAGTAGTTATACTTGTGATGACCTATTGAGTTATAATACGGAGTCACTGTTAAACTGGGTCGCTTGTTCAAAAGATTCTACACACATTAAAAGAGCTAATTCCATTCATGCCAATGCTGATCACGTTTGGGGTAGAGAAAATCTAGAGTGGACGCTGTGTTTAGACCAACAAATCACTCTGGCCAGGTGAAGTGACAAACATTTAAACTAGTGGGCAATTCAGAAACAAAACGAGAGGGGATCAAACTGAGGAAATGCATTAAAAGAGACTTATAACAAGCAGTAAAGCTATATACTGATGACAATAACACTGTAACATCTGTAACTAAGCAGTGATGTGGAGCTGCAATCATCATAATCATCATCATCATCTTTTTGCTCTTTTCTAGCTAGCTAAAGTTCACAAGACATGATTCTTCCATTTCAATCTATCATTTAATATTTTAGCAAAAAAAATTGTTGCTTATCCACACTTCTACACACACAAACATATTCATACAATGTTGCCTGAAAAAGATTGCTGTAAGCAATAAGGTCGTCAATTGCAACTTTCCTTTTTAGGTTTTAGCTGACTTCAAAAAAGGAGAAGGTTCTCAAATTGGGCGTTGGTTTTTTTCCTTTTTTAGGCTCACATTTAACCGCCATCTCGCCTGATGTTAAACGACGATGCGGTCTATGATAGTGCGTGTTTACCTAGAAGAACCCGATTCACTCTCGATTTGAAGACACAAAGATTGTAACCATTGGGGAAAACCCACTCAGGCAACTCATTCCACAGTCTAGATGTTCTTATCTCAAAATTAGAGTCAAATCTCTTCGTTCATGTCTTTGGAACATCATCCATGAAACAATGTCGCTTCTTCGAGCTACGAGAAGTCCGATAGAAAAAAGGGCAAAGTAGCATTAGATCAATCATGCAGATCAGTTGCACACTATCCGAAGTGATAAAAAACCAATAAGCTAGCAATTTTCCGTTTTTCTAGTGATGTTCACAACTTTTTTATATCATCATATAAATTTTATCAAAATTGGTGTGGAGGTTTTTGAAATATTAACAATAAACTGAAATTGACTTCAATTTATCAACTAATAGACTGCAGGCCCGTGAACAAAATTTATGGGTCAAATGAACCACCAGGAGACCTATGTAGGATGATAGAAGGGTATAAAATAATAAGATTCAGCACTATAACACAACACTTCATATAACACAACTAAATAAAAACCAGAAATGAAAAGAAGATGAGGAAGAAGAAGACTTTAATCAGCTGACTATTATTACATTTTTTTCATTGTATAAATTAAGACTATAACAAATTGTCTTACCAGACATATTGCATGTCTCTCGCAGAGGCCAGTTTGTATGGGGCAACTTTAAAATGTTCTGTATCATCTTATCTTACCTACAAACAGCAATAAGATTTTTGTATTTGTACTATGCCATCACTTGTAAGCTGTCCACCTGAGTGCAGTTGAAGAGGCATTGTAACCCTCAATAATTTCTCCTTGTCACGTGATTTTTGTATGGCATTGCGAAATAATGGATTAGAAGAGGTATTGAAACTGTATGGAACCAATGCCGTACATAATCAAATGACCTAATTTACTCTCTAAATCATCAGAAAATCATGAATTTTTCCAACAAACTAAGAATTAAAAAAATAAAGTCAATAATTTTTATAGGACAAAAACTATGCAACAAGGAGAAATTATCGAGGGTTTCAACCCCCCTCTTCAACTGCACTAAGTTGGATAGCTTACAAGTGATGGCATAGTGCTGAATCTATTATTTTATACTGTTCTATCATCCTACATAGGTCTCCTGTTGCTTCATTTTAGTTTCTTGTGAAATTTGGTACAGTGTCTTAATTAAATTTTAAATTGAAGTTTTTTTTTTTTTTAACTATAATAGGTTCGCACTTGACCACCATCTCGCCTGATGTTAAGCGATGATGAGATCTACGATGGAGCGTGCTTACCTAGAAAAAACCGATTCACTCTCGATTTGAAGACACCAAGATTGTAACCATCAGGGAAAAACCCATTCAGGCAACGCATTCCACAACTTAGACGTTCTTATCACAAACGTGGAGTCAAATCTCTTCGTTCGTGTTTTTGAAACATCAACCATGAAACGATGCCGCCCTATGTGCAACGAGAAGTCCGATAGAAGAAAGGGCAAGGTGGTATTATATCATGCAGATCAGTTGCACACTCTCCGAAGTGTATCCGATAAAACACCGATAAGCTAGCGATTTTGCGGCGATGATCAAGACTTTGAAGTCTTTAACGCACAAGAGCGTCATCGCCTATGAGTCCTTTGGCACGTCTCTCAATCGATTCCAGAGTCCCCAGCTGATACTTAGCCTATCCATCCCAAAGGTGCAAACAGTACTCCATACAGGAGCGAATCTGTGCTTTGTCGATTTCGGTTTTCATACTTCCCACTATGGCTGGGATTTGTGATCAGTTAACAAGATACCCCAGAGGGGAGTTGTGGGCTGATCCCCAGGGTGCACCAGGTGGCGGTTCCATGCACCCCAAATCTGGTTTTCTTCAACAGACTGATATTTCAATACATGCCTTACCCACAAAAATAGTTAACCCGAAAAGTAGCATGACCACTTCTATCACTAAGTGTTATATTACTATTGGTATTTTATTTATTATGCATTTTATGATCTTATTCTCCATCTATGTTTCAGTGTTCAGATTCTTTTTCTAGTTCAACATATTTATGAACAGTTTTATGCTCTATGCTAATGATGAAAGGGGAGGTGTAGATAATTCTCACTTAGTTTAGACCCTGAGTCATATGTTTTGCACAACCCGAGTCCCAACGCAATGTTTAGCAGATCAGAAATTCTTATTGTCTCTAATAATATTGTTAAAGTACCTTCATTTTCACTGAAACATTCAAGTAGGTCGCCTGTATTTGTGTCCATTTTTGAAGTGGAACTCCCCGCTGTTCATTTGTCTACATGCTTTGACCTATTTCTCGACCAAACCCTGAAACCATAGGAGGCCTTTTCCATATTATAAATGTGAAAGTTTAGAAGGTTGTTGACCAATAAAGTCAGAATGCCTGAATGGATCTGGTTGAAATTTGGAACAAAGTTATGTATTATAGTTTACCTTGTGTGTTCATAAGTCTTGTAACATTTAGTTCTGAGTTCTGACCTATAAAATTGCCCGTCTAAGCAAGTTAGCGGGTAAGCATGTGTTCTTAGTACGTACTAACTCTACTCAATCGTCCACATTTCATCCATCAGGAAATACGTGACGTCTGGCGGCTCTGGGATCTTGGACTATTATATCCCGATCGACTGCACATATTTTATTGCAGATAAATAACGGAACTGCGCGGGTAAAACCGTGGACGGTTATAATAATAATAGAATATAATCAGACTAAATGAAAAAATTATAAAAAGCCGTACATAAACTGTAATTAATTATATAAGTAGTCCAGAAAAACTTAATTTTCATAAAAATGTTTACAAAATTAAAACTACTAAGCCAAATTGTACAAAATTTCTATGGTACCAAATGGCAGCTATATTGCATCAAACAAAAATAATCACGTAAATTCTTTGAGTGGTTGAGCATAAATCAGTTCATAAATCTCGGAGTAATCGATGTACCTACAACCTACGTACAAAAAATTAAAAAAAAGCCGAATTAACAAACTCTCCAGTTTGATCTCGTTTAAAAATAAAAGTGGCCATTATAGATTAATTTAATTTTGTAAAATAACCTAGATAATATTAGTAGTTAATTAATTTAGTTAGTTAATTTTGTTTTTTATTCTTCTCAAGACCTTTGTACACATGAGGTACAATAACACATAATACTATTTTAATCAGGGAAATGTTTCGGGAATGTGAATTTTGACGATGAAATCGCAAGGTACAGCTAGGTGCTTCAAACGAAAGGGCTTAACTAGTAGAATACTTTGCACTATGACAAATTTCAAATCCAAGATGGCCACTACCACAAAATGGCGAAATATATTTCTTTTTCACAACTCCCTTAATATGGGTATCAAATGAAAGGGTTTGACTAGTAAAATGTTGTACAGATAACAAATCTGAGGTAGTCGGGGGTAAACCAAAATTTTAATTTTGTTTTTGTTTTAAACAGAAACAACAGATCGAATGCGCACAGGTCAAAGTTCTGGTCACAATTAATCTTCGTTTGCCCGTGCGCTGATTGATATTTCCTCGATATTGCTTTATTGTGGCAGAATTGAGAAGTAAAACGTTACAACTCTCGGTTATGTTAACGGTGATATTTACTCAATTTACGGTCAAAGATGAATGTCTTCATTTCTTGCACGAGTGCAAACAATGTCGGCTAAATTTTCTAAAATTCCAGAGAAAGTTTTAACTCCAAAAGTATACCCTTAACTATGTAGTATAATATTTATTATCCATTTGGAGTATTCAATATGCTGTACATTCATCTATCATATTTATTTTGTATATCCTTGCTCCAAATAAATTTTCGAAATTATTCTTTTCCCGCGCCGTTTAACAAAAGTTTCATCAAATGTACGAGGGTGTAGTGAATATGTAGTTGTGTTTGTAACTTCGTTACCGGTGAACGATATTTTCCACATAACCGTTGGCGTTGGAACTACTACTTTGGGTATCGCTCATCTGTATATTTTCCAAAATCAGGTTCCAATACCTGCTTGTATTCATTGAGCAACTTTGTTGCTTGGTATTTCTCCTTAAACGTTATTTTAACATTGTTTATTCTTTCTATTTCGATAACTAAATCGGTACGCAACCTCCTGTGTATATTATTTTCTGTGATCTATTTACATATATATTTTTTTATAATTGGTCTGTAGTACATGCAGCCTATCCCAGAATTAGCACCTTTCTTTCTGTATATCACTTCAATTCAATATCTGTAGTTTCTAGCTGCGGAATTTTCCCTCTCCATGTGAATCTTAGCTGGACCGTTATCAAATATTATGTATCGATGTATCGGATTAAAATATGTATATCGGACAAAATTTTAAATATAAAAGCAAAACATCGATATTTTTCAAGAAGGCTATTTAGCTGTAACCTTTTCCATAAACGGCTACCACAGTTGTCGCTTTACTTCGACTTCATTGACTGTTTTGACAATACGTCTCATTTACTATAAACAATAAACCTTTATAATTTTGACATGTTTGTCTCTCTGTCCGTCTATGTGCAATGTGCAGGCCAACTCAGTGGTATTAACTAGTGTACACTGTATACTGCAGTTGGGTGGAACTGTACCCTCTTCTAAAGCCATTTCAATGCACTCCTATGTCAGAATATTGGGGTAAAAAAAAATACATACCGATCACACCGCCATCATTCTACGACTAAGCTTTTATGCGTTACGATCCACAATTAAGTCGGTTTGTCTTGAGATTCGCCAATTTGCGATTCCCAACCTCCTCTTCGATTAATTTTGACGTTTTCGAACCGACTAAATCAGCTGGTAGTTACCTAGTTACTAAATGGAGGTTCGGAATCGACAATTGGCGCTACCTTTGAGTATCCATAATATGTCTGAGGGCGCTACCGATAGCGGTAGCGGGCAGAGTCCGTGACTCAGGCCGAACCGACTGGATTGTGAATAGCTACGCGAGACTGCTCTCTAACCTATCAATGTTCTAATATGTTTTTTCTCCTGTTTGACAGTCTGAAGACTTCTCTGCTGAAATGGAAGCCTGATTTGGACTCTGCAGCTGACGAGTATAGTCAAGCAGGTAAGCCCAAATTTGAACTGCATTTTTTTTCAGGTATCTGTTTTGTGACGATTTCCTCTTAATACACAACTCAGTCATTAGCTACAAGTTGTATCGACGGCTGGGGTTATTTAACTTGGAAGTTTTCAACTTCTCCGACGACTAGGTATATTTCTTCTCGATAATATCATTTACTTTAGTGATAGTGTACTGTACTTGGAATGATAATGATAAAAATTGCTATCTGAAGTCGAGGCCCGGGCCCCTTAATTGGGCGACTACACGAATGCTTCCCTGCTGATATATAGTTCACAACCATTTCACCCAAGATCTTTTGAAGGACATTATATGGAGGACGTTTGTCCTTCGTCAGACTTTTGTGCTCATACTCATTTAATCATGCCTTCTGTAGGTACGTCTTATTTCAAATACCCAATACAAAACAAATTTAAAGACCAAGTCCACTGAATTCTACTGCTACCAAAAGTCTACTAAAAGTTTACTTGTAATTAAATTATTAAAATTATTTAGTAGTAGTAAAAACAATACACAAATAAACTGTTACTTGGCTTAGCTAAGTGATCTGTTTCAGTGTCGTAAATTCTTTGTATATTTCACACAAAGCGTCATCGTCAGTTCATAATTTTATATCATGCACTATGCCTCAAACTGATACATAATGCATGAAACGTACAGTACCTACACACTATTCATTTGTGTAAGATTATGTGGTTATTATCCACAGTTGACAAGCGTGGTGTGTTATGGGTTTGACTGTCTCCTTATATATAAAAGGAACATCTGGTATTTAACTAGAAGCAGTCACCATAAAGCGAGCTGTTAATGTAAACCATTTCTTGGGACTTCGAAAACCCACGGTACGAAGTTATAAAAGTTTGAAAACACAAAAAGCGTCGAGAAAAGGTAGGTATTGGTAGCGCCTCATTTAATTTTATCTCAGCGTTGGCGAGGATACTCCTGACTTGATTTGATTAATTATATTCCATGGTTTCTTTTCGGTATTATTTATTATCAAGTAATTTTAGTATGTTACGTATCGATCAACGGCACTAAACTACACTTCGACTTACTTTGCTACAACCACGAATATTCGGGGGATATGCCTTGACTGCGAATTTATTTCGAAACCTAGTGTATCCGGTCTCCTCCCACCTAAATAATTACTACATGAACAAAAGTAAATTACGACACACAACCGCATATTTTAGCACGCACACAAAGAATTATGATTGCGCTCTTTATGACAACATACATAAAATGGGCGGAACATTTCCGTATAAACAAATAATTTTTATCCGACTTCCAAAAAAGGAGGAGGTTATCAATTCGACCCCTATTTTTTTTTTTTGTATGTTACCTGATTTCTCGAGAACCTCTGAACCGATTTTGAAATTTCTTTTTGTGTTCGGATGGGTATGCTTCCCGAATGGCCCCATATAAATCTTTTCGAAATCGGTCAAGTAGTTTTTGAAATATGAACCAAAAACTGAAAATTTGCGTACAATTATCTGGATGACGTAGTTGTAGATTTCACAAAAGTTATGAATCTCGACCCTGTCAATACAAAATTGTGTAAATGCTTTAATAAAACTTGTTTTTAACCCCGACCAAAAAAAAGGGGTGTTATAAGTGACGTCGATGTCTGTCTGTGTGTCTGTCTGTCTGCTGTAGCACCGTAGTAGAACTCAAACAGATGGGCCGATTTCGATACGGTTTCTTTTATTTCAAGGTTAATACCATAGCAAATGTTCTTAGCTATGTCTGGTTAATGTCGATTCAAGATGGCCGCCTCCACAAAATGGCGGACAAAATATTTCTTCACAACCTACCTCAATTTGGGTATCAAATGTAAGGGCTTGACTAGTAGAATACTATGTACTATAACAAATTTCAATTGCAAAATGGCCGCCACGACAAAATGGCGAATTATATTATATTTTTCATTACTACCTCAATTTGGGTATCAAACGAAAAAGCTTGACTAGTAGAATACTTTGCACTATGAAAAAATTCAAATCCAAGATGGCCGCTTCCACAAAATGCCGAAATACATTTCTTTTTTCACAACTCCCTTTATATGGGTATCAAATGAAAGAGCTTGACTAGTAGAATGTTGTACAGTTAACAAATCCAAGGTAGTCGGGGGTTAATCAAAATTTTTAATTTTGTTCTTGTTCACTAAATAGAGTAAAATAAAAATTAAACCGACTTCAAAACCACAAATAGGCACTCAAAAGCAAAAAATAAACTAAAATCATTATTATAAGCGCTACTCACTCATCTATTTGAAGTCGGTGCCAGTCAGGTCAAAAGTTAGTAGATTGATGCTATGTAGGCACAGGTAAGTAGTATCTATCCTATACCTGTTAGATTTGGCTGGCACCGACTTCAAATAGATGAGTGAGTAGCGCTTATAATAATGATTTTAGTTTATTTTTCGCTTTTGAGTGCCTATTTGTGGTTTTGAAGTCGGTTTAATTTTTTGTACGAAAATAGTTTATGTCTATGTAGAAAGGAGTCACTCAACGCTGACACACGTAACTAGGGATTGAAATGAGTGATTGAAAAAATTTATTCGACATTTTATTTTGGGCTGTAATATTTATATTTATTAAGGTTTACTAATATACAAATACGTTAATATATTTATATATAAAAATTGATACCCTGTACGATATGTATAATACTATAAAGAAATATATAAAGTTGGAGTAGGAATCAGTTTGCGTTTTTCAAATTAACAGTTTTACGTCAAATGTATACAAAAGTACTAGAAGTGCCCCGCGGGCTTACACGCGTAGTTCTTGTTCCCGTTCTTTTATCGAGATAAAAGTAGCCTAAGCCTATGTGTTCTTCCAAAATACAATCTTACTGTATTTCAAATTACAACTCGATCCATTCATACGTTTAAACGGGATTAAGCAAAATACATCCAAATACTCAAACGTCCATACATTGGCATTTGTAATATTAAGTAGTAGGATTTACGATACCAATGACAAAAAAACATTATTATTATATTTTGCTTTCCTGCTTGTACTGGGTAATCTCTGAAACGGCTGGACTAATTTTAAAGGGACTTTTAATGAAAGATAGCTGATGGCTTAGCTTTTGGCTTAAATGAACATCACTTAATTCCGGTTTGAAGGACTATGTTTCCAGAGAAATTACAGGGCATGGAGGTAAAACATTATATCTCAGATTGTCTAACACCGTAAATCCTAATGCCGTGAATTTGACTATCTGCAAGGAAGTAAGAGAGGCCTTTACCCAGCAGTGGGACAATCTAGGCTAGTAATAATATTAACATTTTATTGTCATCAAGCAAGAGAAAAGTACACGTTAAAAAAACGTAAAAAGTTATGGCTTAGATGATCAGATGTCTGGTTGTGAAAATCCCGTCATATGTAAATGGTCAATCTGTTTGGTAGATTAGTGGAACAAACAAGATAGACAAAAAGTTTTAAAATAGTTTTTTAGGTATAGGTACCGTACATACTTTTATTTGAACTTAGTAAACAGTTGTTAATTTGATATTACATACAAACGCTCCAATTTTATTTCTTTGTATATATTATTAATAATAATCGTAAAGCAAGTAAAAAAACATGGAAAAATAGGTAGTTAATTAAAAATGAAAAAAACGAACATTGTCCATGTAAATTACCGAAGAAATTTCACATCGGCAAACTCCATTAGCCCATCTCTAACGCGCCAAAGCGACTGAACGAATGTCAGAGTTATGCGGTCATATTAACCGTATCGAGAAGACACTGCGCCCTCAAGGTATATCCCCCGATATCCGTGGCTACAACAGAACTATGATGGATGTCATTCAACTCAAATTACGAAAACACTCACTTTACATTCCCGCAAGGAAAAAGTGAAGCTCAAAAAAAATGAAGGCTTAGTGGTCATTTATTAAGTCCTTATACTAATTCAAAACCTAAGTACCGATCCAAGCCTATATGATGACCCCCCGAAATCGGCGGCTGCGTACTGGTGACCCCCTCCAAAATTCTAGGCTGGGACCGTGCCTGGCTCCGCTCCTATTGATAGTAGCGTGATTCTGTATAGCCTTCCTCGATAAATGGGCTATTCAATAAAAACAATAATCTTTTAGTTCAAACCAGCAGTTCCTGAGATTAACGCGTTCAAACAAACCATTCACCTCTATAACATTAGTAAGTATATAAATAGTATACATTCCATTACAACATTTCTAAAAGAAAGAAAGTTTCGAAAATAAATAAAGCTGTCATGTTTATAATATTTGATTGAACGATTTGGCTTGTTGTTCTCCACAGTGCCTTGTTCATCTTGTTCACTTCGTGAACTAAAAGCCGGATTTCGAAAAGGTTATAATATCCTATAGATAAATAGATTTTTAAGGCTAGAAAAAATATTGAACTCGGAATGACATTGTAGGAAAGTTTAAAAAAGTTACTTAAAAATACAAATACTTAATTTCTATCCCTGATAAAAACTGTGTCTTCAAAACGAGAGAGAATTTATGTTTTCCTTCCCCACCCGAGGAAGACGGTCGAGTTATGCCGGCCGACATCACGGACGGAAATGCTTCTACCGACTAACACCTCCACAAGGTTCCTTCTTTGACGTTTACGGCGGGATCGCGGGACCGCTATAGCAACTAGTCTAGACAAGGGCCCCTCCACGTGTTTCTTATAACTCCGCCGTGGGCGACCAGGCCGCGGCTACTGACAATTAAGCAACTCATCCTTCTACTTCCGAAAATGGAGAATATCGAACATCGTCGTCATCATCGCCATCATAAAGTTCCTCATTAAGAAAGGAAATCCTGAGAAAACCATACTGGAAGAAAAGTCATCTGTTTACGAAGTCTCTTGTCCTGAGAAAACGACGAATTACAAGTGGCACAGCCTTTTTAAACAAGGCAGGGAATCACTTGAAAACGACCCACGACCAGGAGGCTCTATTGAGGTTACTCCGTTATAGTTCGGAACTTGTTGAAAATGTAAATTTATTGAATTATTTATTTATTCAATGAGCACACAACACAGAATGTAATAAACACAAACTATAACATAAGAGTATACTGTACAGAACTGTATTACATTCCAAACTATGTGTTCATCGATTGTAAAGAAAAATGTGTCTCTATAACCGGAGAATACCACGTAACCATCCTGGAGCAGTTAAAAGAGCCCATTAAAGAAAATAAAATAGGAAAATTAACCAGAGGTGTGCTGCTCTTTTGTAAGACAATGCGCCCGTTCTCAAGAGCCTTGTTGCACTGGCTGCCCTTAAGATGGGCTTCAATATTTTAAATTACCTACTCTATAGTGTAGACCTGCCTCCCAGTAATTATTACCTCTTTCCAAAAACGAAAAAAGGCCTTCGTGGAATGAAGTTTTCTACCGATGAAAAAGTGAAAGACGCATGTTTCTCGTATTTTTCCGACAATATAATTTTTTTAAGGTTAAAAATAAGTTAATCGAATGATCTCTCAAAAGTGTATTTGCTTCGCAGGAAAATATATAGAAAAAGAAAAATAAATTGGATATTTTCTTTATTCTCATTGTCCCTCATTTCGCCAATATAAAAACGCCCCCTCGTATTTATAAAATCTTAATGGAGATAATTAATTTCGGTTATTTTTTTAACCCGTTTTATCCCCAGCACGTGGAAAATATTAGATCTGCGATTGAGAAAATAACGTGTATTTATAAAATCTTAATGGAAATAATTAATTTCGGTTATTTTTTTGACCCGTTTTATCCACAGCACGTGGAAAACATTTCTGCTATTGAGAAAATAACGTGTATTCATAAAATCTTAATGGAGATAATTAATTTCGGTTATTTTTTTGACCCGTTTTATCCCCAGCACGTGGAAAATATTAAATCTGCGATTGAGAAAATAACGTCTATTTTCTCGAGGACTTTGTATATTTTCCATGTATTTAGGGTTCCCTTTGTTTATTTGAAAAACTTCTGTAAAGATTTCATTGGTTATTTGACTGTACAGGATTTTAGCAACTACCAAAACATGTAGTTATTGAAATAGTTTCGCAACCATATTATCACCGATAGTAAAAATGTTCATTTTTTGTTTAAACAAATTTTTTCACATTTTTACTCGACTACAGTTGACCACACGCTAATAAAGTAACATACATAAAGAACCTAAGAATAATTGACGTTCGTTCTTATTTGAACCTACTGATTCTAGACATCGACGTCCTTAGCGACATTTGCATGACGCCTAGGCGGCTAGGGACTTTTCCAGAAACATTTCTAACAATAGTATGAGATGGCCAAAAAATGAAAGTTTTACTAATGCACCACTTAGCTATTTTACGAATTCCCTTAGAGAACGTTGAGCCTAATTTTATAATAAGAAAATGTGGCCAGAATCCAGCTGGTACTTGCTAGACACGCACTTTGCTATTTTCCCCATAAATTAAGTCGGTAATCCGGTTGGTTACCTCGGCAACCCCGGATTTGAGCCGAATCGAGTAGCTAATTATTTTCAGGAAAAAACCTTGTATTTTTCTATTGATATCCAGTAGCTAGGCAACAATGGCTATTCGTGAAATTCATTAGGCCAATCCTGCGTGGGCTGTGCTTATGTAGGTGCTTATTTCAGATCGACACAATTTCGCATTGAAAGTCTTTCAACCTTTGCTAATGAGTGCGTGGGTTGTTTGTCTCGTTATCATGTTTTTCCATAAAGGTGGATTCACCATAGTCTTCGTGACAAGATGTCAGCTGTCCGGTGTACCTATTAGTAACATAAAATAGTAGGTATTGTGAGGTGAAGACGCGCAAGATTAGTAACGATGATGAACTCTCAACTTAGACGTTATCCAAATATTCATATATATTTTTTTACGTTTAGTTTAATTCACATATAAATTTAACTTATTTTAATGTTTGCTTTTACTAATCTTTGACAAGGTCCTATAAATATACAAGACTTGACATTTATTCAATAACGTTTAACGTGACGTAGACTACAAAATCCCAACATTGTAAATTTATTCTTGGATAACATACTGTATCAAAACCTGTCAACTAATGTAATTAGGTAGTTTTTGTAAATCTATTACAAAAAAATCACAACTAAAACAGTTGTGAAATAAATAAATAATAAAGTAATAATCTGGTAAAATGTTATGTTACGGTCCGGTATCTAAACTTGTAGACTTAGTGACACGATCAATCTTAGATTACTTTCGTTTTTGGGATTTTATTAAAGTATAATTAAGAATTGAACTGTGATAAACGAAATATTTAGTTAAACGTTTATCGCCCTTTTTATGAATATTAGTTTTAACCCCCTGTAGTAAAGATATCCTTAATCCATCTTGCGGCGAGATGATCAGATTCTAATTTTCCCGTGCGTCATAATTTATTACTTTGCTAAGGGGCTGTCAAACCGACTACACAATTATTCAAATGGGTAGTGAGAATTCATCTTATCTTAACTCACGCCTACACAGGTAGGTAACACGTAAATTGAGGGTTGATTTTGTGTTTTCGTCGTAAACAGAATTATAATACTGTCGCATGGAATATACCATGTTATTTCATTCTCATTCTAACAATAATAAAAAGCTGAAGAGTTTTTTGTTTGAAAGGCCCAATCTCAGGAACTTCTTTCACCGTTCGATCTGCACGGGCTGGACCGCTAGTTTGTACGTAAATGATAAAATATGTGCTTATCAACTTATTAAGTATGTTGTTTTTTGTTCACTGCTTTAGCGATAATTTTTCTTTTGCTTTTTTGAGTCCATAGCAGTACCCCTAGTCTCGTGCGGTCCTGATATTTCGCACACTGTTTCCAGAGAAATTACAGGCCTTAGAGATATAATCATATATCATCTTAGATCTCTGGGTGACGAGCGCAGTGCAGTGCTAGGTAATGATTTGGACTCTTCATATTCCAATAGCTGCGTGTAACCGTACTGTTATGTGGCAGGCATGTTGCTTACCATCAGGCGCATGCCCTGCTCGTCTCGACAATCTTTATTTAAAGAAAAAAAAAAACGCCTCTCCATTCAGTTCCTGGTCTAATTCACTTTGATCAAACACTCGCGAAGCCTGAAGCGATTTGTTTTTTTTTTAGGAGTGTATATTTTGTTGTGCTCTCATTTAAGATTGTTTTGAAATTGTTGATGGTTTTTTTTCGTTTATTCCTTCATCTCGATATCTTATTCGAGCACTACATTTAGTGGGCGTACTCATGTTATGTGGTTTACATTTTATTAAAATCATCAAAATCTGTCAGTTTAAGTGTAAGTTTTAAATTGCATTTTGTGGTTTGGTTTTTCAAAGAAAAACTATAGTCATATGAAGCTAGCGTGACATGTATTATAATATTAGTTTATGTTTTTAACTTGACGTAACGGCGCCGTCATTATCACTTAGCAAGGCAAATTAGGATTTTGAAATCAGTGAATGACTTTAACATAACAATGATATCAAGATATTCTAATCTAAAAACGGAATACACACGTCTATGGAACAAGGTCCCTCCTGACGTAACGATCAACAGCGAATCTTACGAAGTTCCTATTCTGAGTTTTCAAGTGCAGAACTAAACTTAGTTTGGTTGATTATATCGTACGGCGTACGGCACAATAGACTCTCGGCGCTTAAAGGAAAGGTTATTCGTAATCATGTCAAAGAGTACAATGTGTAGGAAAAGAAGCATTTAAGCATAATTTTCGCAGTCTTTATGTTCACGTATAGTCCGTTAGTCCGTTAGTCCTTTTATATTCACCATATAACTTTCTTACTCTATTTTTAACCGACTTCCAAAGAGGAGGAGGATATCAATTCGACTACCATCTTTTTTAATGGACGTTACCCGATTTCTCGAAATCGCCCGAACCGATTTTAATACTTATTTGTTCCAAATGATTATGCAGAATGCGGTATGCTTCCCGAATGATACCATATATTTTTTTCGAAGATACCATATGTATTTTTTCAAAATCGGTCCGGCGGTTTTTGAAATATGAACAAAACATGTGCTTACATATCTGGATAGATATTTATCTGGATGACGCTGACGTAGTAGTAGATTACAAAAAAATCATGAAGTTTGATCATATCAACACGAAATGGTTTAAAAAATCGCCTCACGATCTGAAAGTCTAAGTAGCACAACGTCAAACAAAGCGAAAAGTCTAGTGAGCAATCTGCCTAGTTAGCTAATCGCCCATGTAGCAAAACGTCTAACTATCATCAGGTCTATGTAACAAAACGTCTATTTAGGAAGTCGTTAGTTTTTCATTATGTACACTTAAGATCATAATTAGTAAAAGTCGTATAAAACTATATTTTTTATTTGAAATAAACTAAAATAATCTTCTTCAACACAACAAACAAAAGTAAACAAACAAAAGATAAAGTCTTCCTAAACATATTTTTTTAAATTACGCACCTAATATTCTTTTGATATGGCCAATGTTTATCAAGAATGGGCTAACTTTTTGACCTTCAAGCTTATGCAGTTCTCTTTTATATTTGGCGTTAAACATTATATCGATCTTTTTCCTCTTATTTCCTTCAAATAAAATATTCTTGTATTTACGATCTTGCCAAAGGCTTCTTTTCTAAGGGTTTTGAGGAATAGCAGAAAGGTTGGTTTTGATTTTATATTAGTATTCAGCCGCCTGTGCCATCCTTCGAGAGCGTTGTTTGTGCGAAAATTATAATAGCTAGGACAACTTATTATATCTGCCAATGATTGTAGCCATTGTCTTTCAAAGTAATGTAAAAAAATATTCATTTCCTCACTTTTGATGGCATTGTCAACAATGCTTGTCCAACATTCTCTAATGTGTTGAGAAGGTAGCAGAGGTAAATTTGAACATACTCTGACAGTTTCTCGGCACTCTCTGTTTTCAGTAAGACCCAACGTTGAAGCTTTTTTCCAAACGGCCTTATTAAGATGATAGTAACAGCCAGTTATTTGAGTGTTCGGAAAAGCTTTTTATTCCATTGATAAGCGCCATCTCATAATCGCATTTAATGACCGACATGTCCATGTTAAAATGCTGCTTGATTAGGTCAAAGAGGCGTTCGTACGTATCTTGCGTTTTGTTAGGAAGCAATGCATATATAACTCCCATAATACAAGTTGTTTCATCACAACTATTAATATCAACGTGAATTGATAAGAGCTCATAGAATGGCTTGGGTGTAGCTTTGAATGTTGCATCAATAAAAAACATTTTTCCTTTCAAAGTTTCAATGCATTTTCTACTTATAGGTGTTGAAAAAATTAAGATTTTATTATTATTACAACCATCTTCACAAACAAGGAATTTATCGGCCAGAATTTCAGGAATTTTAACATCATTTAAGTTTTGTACTCAGTTTTTGAAACATTGAAATATGTACGACGGGCCCTGAACAATGTATCTTTCTTTGCGTTAAAATCAGGTACCTGTTCAATTTCATCCACTTTTCCGAATTCTTTTCAAATATTTTCTGAACAGGCTTTGCGTGTTGGCAAACTAATTTCTTGCATTTATCCATTACTATGTCCGTTCTATTTTATCAAAATTAGCTTTACAGGTATGTTCTTTCAACTGACGAATTATCTTATTTTCATCTTTATTAATAGTAACAGATGCACTACACTCGTTACGCTGGGAGCATCTCCATAGAGTCGACCCTCCTTTATTCGTTAAATTTAAATTGTACCTATGACCACTCAACAACAGCACACGCCTTTTCTTTTGACTTTCGATGAAAGTAAATGTTTGTTTTTCATCCATTTTTAGAATTCGGAAGTCAGATCACCATATAATATTGAACACGATCACTTATATGTAGCCAGGTTATGAATGGCAGTAGTAATCGATACCGGAATCATGAGTACCTAATGTCAATCAAATATCACACTTGACAATAAGTGTCGCTACTAAAAAAGATTACATGCCAACAGAAAACAAATCAAGGAGTTTGCATGTATGTAATACTTGCCCTCACATGGTATTATAATGATATTTATTTTTGTGGTTAAGTGTCCAGGCATTTTAAGAAATTGACGACTTCCTAAATAGACGTTTTGTTACATAGACCTGATGATAGTTAGACGTTTTGCTACATGGGCGATTAGCTAACTAGGCAGATTGCTCACTAGACTTTTCGCTTTGTTTGACGTTGTGCTACTTAGACTTTCAGATCGTGAGCCAAAAAATCCTTGTTTTGCACTAAAAAGGGTCAAATAAATAATAAAATAAAAAAATATAATTTATACTAATATTATAAAGAGTTTGTTTGTTTGAACGCTAGGATTTCGGGAAGTAGGTACTGGTCCGAATTGAAAGATTATTTTTCTATTAGATAGTCCATTTATCGAGGTAGGCTATAGAACATGTGTCTCAGATTGCGTCAACTTCAACTTCAACTTTTTTACTTTTGGCTTCCATTCCGTAATTTCGCCAATGTCCAAGATTGCGTCATTGATTATAAACCTTTGCTAATCAAATTTGTTTCTAAGTCTGAGTTGGTACGACCAATTTCCGACAGGTGGCGTAGCAGGTAGTTGCATAGGTTTTTTGTTTGAAAGCGATATTTTCAGGACCGATTTCAGTCATTCTTTCACCGTTGGATATGTACAGGATCCCGATGAGTGCTATATAATGTACCACGGGCAAAGCCGAGGCGGACATCTAGTAATAAAATAAAAAGAAATGTCAGGTATCATTATCAGCTAGCCAATCAAGCGAGAGATGATGTAGTCACGTGACCCACAGCACAATGTTACTGACATGTACGGCTAGAATACTCTTCTTATTCTGTGGTGCATTCAATCGTTCACCATTCGACTCGCCGTGTCGCTGACAGTTATCGAACACATGTGTGGCTTAGCGTGTAATTCAAACAAACAAAATGACGCTATGTCAACAACAAATCCCTGTTTCATATTATTATGTACCTACGGCTAAAATGTAAACACATCAATGTTGCCATGTGACAGACCAGCGTTTCTCAACCTGTTTTACGATATAGTTCTTTGTACGCAGCTTTGCTCGTCCTTTTAGTCATCACATAAATAAGCTTGACTGTCGTTAGGGCTCTTCCACAGCTCGCCACTTACCACGCCCGATCCTCAGTTTCCAATGCCTGCTATCTTCTGTATATCGTAACTCCATCTAGTAGTCCACACTAGCTTTGCTAATTCGCGGGATTCACTTAAAAAGACGCCTATTCCACCGGTTATCGGTTCTGCAACAGAAATGAGCGGCTCATTATCACTTCTGTTTGCAAATGGTAAATTGGTTAAGCTATATCGGTAACCTTGGTTCTCTGTCGGATCATTTCGTTCCTTCAGAGAAACTCCAAGCACGGTTCTTTCCATACCTCGTTGTGTGTTTTAGAATGGAGTACCGCCTTAACTGTCCGTCTCCACGTTTCAACATGACAGTCATGACAGGTAGGACACGCTGATCGAAAACTTTTGTCTTAAGATATTGCGGTATCCCGCAATTATGAAACAATGCAGTTTGCAAAATGCTGCCCCTTAGGATCCCTCTCATGGTCCGCCCTCGAAATGGTGTTTCCCTAATTCTAGCGTATTCCCAAGTTCCAGGAGCTACGCGCTCGTTCACCATGATTTTGATATTATTCAAGTTCATTCGGAAACCTACGCTTTGAGAAACATCCGCTAGTTGGTTCAGCATCGACTTAAAGTCGTCCAACGGTGATTCAGCCATTTTAACTAGCGTTCCGTTTTATCGATCGATCAGCATGTCGTTAGTGAGAGATGTACTCGCCATTGATACTAATGCCACGTCCAGCCTAATCTAGCATCTTAAACATACAATATACATTTGCGTTTGAATATTGGGGGAAAGCACTTATCCTTGTCTCAATATAAAATATGGATATATTTCGTCTGCTGGTTTTGGGCTTAGACTGTCTTCGTTAAGAGATCACACAGGGTTCACAGGGTGAAGGTGCTGAAATCTGCACCTTCACCCAGTCGATTTGACACTTGTTTTATACAAAGCTCATCACCATTACTTTTTTTGTGGCACTTCATGTTTTTTAATAAGGAATGTGTTGTTTGCAAAATTGTCACTTTGAGAAAAACAAAATTGTCATTAATTAAAATCATGTTTACCACATCATACCATTATATTATACTCGTATCTTGTTAATTAAGTTAATACTTCATCATTTTATCAGTTTGTTATACTTATTTGTAAACAATATTTTAAGACAGATTCATAAATACTGAGATTAAACGTTTTATTTTCATTTTATTGTAACACCTTTGTTTACCTTTTGGGCTTATCAAAGAGAGTATCGAAATAGAGTATAGACGAAGATATCCTGTGGGGAGTGCGAGCCGAGACACGATGCGGGAAGTGCGGTCCAAACTGCAACCATAAATATGATAATGTTAGCAGCTAGGGATCGGGGTTCAGGGGCTGACGTTTGATGTATGTTATTACCTTATTTTGTTCATAATTATTGTTATCAAGTAGGAAAGGTTTGAAGTAATAAATATGTTTCCAACAATGTTGCCGATACGTAACAACATTCATAATAAATTAATTTAATTATAAATACTTATTATTAAAAGCAATTTTTATTTGTCAGCTTTTACCGTATTTCAAAAGCATCGTCCTACTGGAAGAGTTTTTATTCATGCTGTTACTAAGTCGCCTGCGACCGGCAACTGGTAGTGTGCGCGAGGTAGCGTTTAGCCGCTTCATCACGCTACCGAAAGTCCGCGTTTATTTTCTAAAAAGCAGCTAGACGTCAATCAATGAGCTAGTGTGCTCAGACTCTAAAAGCTGCCGTTTTAGACCTAACGTAACTAAACTTATTCCCCTTCTTTTGTTCTTTACTGGAGGTATAAGATGCTTGATGGATTGGGCTGTTACTTTAGCTGGAAACATTGACTTCGTAATTGGAATAGTTTTGGATACAGGTACACACCTATACATTACTACATGGAGGTAAAAAATAACTGGTAAAGTTCTTACACCTTCTCAATACTGTATTCTTATTAATTTTCAATATGCATAAGCAGCCCACTAATTGCTAAAATCCCACTGCTGGGACTCGGGGCCTTCTCTCGCAAGGAGAGAGTTAAGGCCATAATCCACCACGCTGGCCAAGTGCGGGTTGGTGGGTGACACATGACCTCGAAATATTCTAGGTACGTGTCGGTTTCCTCACGATGTTTTCCTTCTCCGTTTTTAAGTTAGCGGCATTACGCACATGACTTCGAAAAGACAGTGGTGCGCGTGGTGGGATTCGAACCCGGGGGCTCCGGATCGGCAGTCGCCGTTCTCCCGACTATACCAGCCGTAACTTAAGAATAAGTAGTTTTCACTTCTAAAATCAATTCTATCTTTGCCTCTCTCCCTTCATAGACACCACATATAGTGGTGGAGGCAGCCTCCTTTTCTTTTATAGTGAAGACTGACAAGACGAGCAGGACATGCACCTAGTGGTAGGTAATACGCCTGCCCATAAAACTATCGTCATACAGCTATTGCAACATGAAGAGTGCAGTGCTAGGTAATGATTTGGCATTACCTACCACTCGTCACCCAGAGATATGAGATGTTTTATCTCTATGGTCTTATAATTTATCTGGAAACATTACCCTTCAAACTAGAACACAGTACTGCTTTGCGATATAATAACTGGCAAAGGTGTGGACTTCTCCAGGCTGATTCCGTACCTGGTCCTACCATTACTTACTGTTACTTTTTCAATTTCCTCTATACAATTCTCTTCACATGTGCGTACCATCTCAGCCTACTCTTTATAAATATAATAATACTAACGCCGGTTTCGCTCAAATATTATCATACATAGACACCATTATTCTAAATAAAAAACTATCCTATCTGTCAAGTTGGAAGTTGGACCAAATTACACATAAATGCCAACTTTCGTGAACATCGGTTGACTTGGTGAAGTGTTTACTGGATTCACGTCACGACCTTGATTTTTTTAACCCCCGACCAAAAAAAGGGCTGTTATAAGTTTGACGTCGATGTCTGTCTGTCTGTGACACCGTAGAGCTCAAACGGGTGGGCCGATTTCGATGCGGGTTTTTTATTTGAAGGTTAATATCCGTGCGGATGTTCTTAGCTATGTTTGGTTAATATCGAATCAAGGTGGCCGCATCCACAAAATGGCGGACAAAATATTTCTTCACAACCTACCTCAATATGGGTGTCAAATGAAAGGGCTTGACTAGTAAAATACTATACACTATAAAAAAATCAAATCCAAGATGGCCGTCACCACAAAATGGCGAATTATATAATTTTTTTCACTACTACCTCAATATGGGTATCAAACGAAAGGGCTTGACTAGTAGAATAGTTTGCACTATGACAAATTTCAAATCCAAGATGGCCGCTACCACAAAAAGGCGAAATACATTTCTTTTTTTCACAACTCCCTTAATATGGGTATCAAATGAAAGGGCTTGACTAGTAGAATGTTGTACAGATAACAAATCCGAGGCAGTCGGGGGTTAATCAAAATATTTAATTTTGTTCTTGTTTAAATATTAAGATATACCTATGACTTTCTTTTTTGTTTAGCTCAATGCTACCGCATCGCTCGCGAGCTGAAGAAGTCGAAGGAGTGCCACATGAAGGCCTCGGAAGTTTTATCAGAAGAATCGTTGCTTCTTCCACGCCGCGAAGTCTCTGGAGAGTGCTCTCCTTGTTGACAAGCTAAGCTCTACGCCTGAAGAGGTAAAACCAAAATTATACTAGTTTTATTATAGAATAGAAATAAATTGTTTACCTCTCACGTTTTGAATTCTTAATGGTAGCATTAGAGGGATACCGAAGACGGTATAACCGCATGTGCTACTGTTTCTCTGTCGGAACAGCAGTTTTTCTGACTCTTAGAAAAATTCCATTCAAAATATCGTGCAAATCTTGTAATATTAATTTAGTTATCTAAAAAAAGAACTAGTCAGTCAGTAAGTCAGTCTAAAAGGTCTAGCCAAATTCAAGTGCTGGATAGCTCATAATTTATGCAGCAATTGAATTCGAACAAGACTAGCGACTCGCCCCGGCTACCAATATTCTCAAGTGATCACTGAAAAAGGCTGATCTGAAAATGTCTGAAAATTCAGTCTAGCTATTTTTAAAACCATAGGAAGTAGACATGTGAACTATATACTGAATTGTGCATAACACTGTCAACATTGAAAAAAATATAGGCCTACCCCCGAAAACACGAAAAATCATTTTTCGTGGCATACAAAAAGTAACTTTAGAATCCACAGACAAATTCTATGACTCAGTTGATTTTTCATCATGAATATCATGATGAAAAATCCTCTCTGTACATAAGTCCCTTTAGTCAAACTTGTAATAATGAGCGCGACTCTTTCGTAGGCGTCGTTATCTTGGCGTCTCTCGTAGATACGTATTTATACTCATTATACGTTAGATATTCGAACGATTGGATGTTTAGATATTTTGATGTTTGTAGGTCAATTACGTCGGAACAGCTGAACGAATCAAGTTGAAATTTCAAACACATTTAGAATGTAGCCTTGAATAGTACATTCTTTTAGGTTTAGGTTACTTTTATCCCGGTAAAATAACAGGAACGGGAAGTATGCGACTCATTGCTAGATTGTGAAGAACTAGCAGTGCCCCTGAGGGTCTACCGCCTAAGTAAAACTGTCTTACTCTCTCTTTTCTTTTCGCCTGAAATGATAGAGACAGCAATAGCAAAGCCATAGCCGATTTAGTTAGGCGGTAGAGGGGCGAGACTTTAACCACTACAAACCAAATAAGCCTATATTTCAATCTAGACCAGGGCTTCCCAAACTTATTTTGTCTACTGACCACTTTGAGAATATATTATTCTTTAGCGCCCCCCTTTTTTCACGCACTTAAAAACCACTGTCACGTCAAATCAAATTACTAATTAATTTTTGTGAGCTATATTAGCTGAGATTAAACATTAATTCTAAGCGAGACTTTTACTATAACTCGCAAGAGTTAACTTGAGACCTGAGCTCAGTTAACATACCGGAGCTTAAGGCTTTACACTACGTTTTTTTCCTGGGTCTCTTACCGATCTCCTTTAGGCCTGCAGCGCCCACATGGGAGCGTTATTGGCCTTTGGGAAAGACTGATCTAGACCATTACCTATCTATGTACCAAATTGCATCCAAAGCCCTTGTGTAGTTTTTGCGTGAAAGATTAACAAACATACATCCATACAAACTTTGGCGTTTATAGTATTAGTAGGAAGTAGTACTTTGAGTTTAAGTATAAATGTGAACTTGTAGATATACACTCTGGCTCTGGAAGCGTCGACCTTGTACCAGCTGCACGGGTCCGGAGACAGTGGCGCCGCCATCCTCGACAAGGCCGGACGGATCCTGGAGGAAAACCACCCGGAGAAGGCTTACAGGCTCTTCCAGATGGC
This sequence comes from Ectropis grisescens, assembly GCA_017562165.1. Classification (NCBI taxonomy): domain Eukaryota; kingdom Metazoa; phylum Arthropoda; class Insecta; order Lepidoptera; family Geometridae; genus Ectropis; species Ectropis grisescens. The sequence goes on from CM029767.1 coordinate 23,085,760, forward strand.
GGCCGAAGTCTCCTCTGTGAGTACATAGGCTTGTGAGGCTTTATTTTTTGTTATTTAGTATAGTGACGACACGAGCAGGTAATATGTGATGGATGTTAAGCAACGTGCCTACCCATAATAGCACAGTGACAGGTAGCTATTGTAACATGAAGAGTCCACATCATTACCTAGCACTGTACTTCGCTCGTCACCCAGAGAAATAAGATGTTTTATCTCTATGCCCTGTGATTTCACTGGAAGCATTGCCCTTCAAACTGAAAGACAGTGATGTTTCACAACTGCTTGGTACGTTTGGCAGTACTTAGGTAATTAAATCAACGAATATTTGAGTCCAATGGTTTTATTCATGATTTTTTGGTTTTCAGGCGGAGAGTTCGTCGCATCAGGGCGTAGAGTATACCAGCAAAGCCTCACGGCTGCTCGTTCGACTGGGAATGTAAGTTTATTGCTAATATAATACCAAAACTACTCGAATAAAAAAATTACATTGTCAATAAGTAGAGGCGACCCTGAAAAATAAAAACAACTGTCCCACGCAAAAAATTACATTTGAGGTCGAAAAATTGAGTAGAAAAGGAATCAATATTTTTTATTATTTATTTTTAGGACAAAATTCTGTTATTTATATGGAGTTTTAAAATATGGACGTTTGCGGGCCATAGCAATACAGGGACTGAAAATGTTCATCAAGGTTTTACATTAGGGGTCTTAAATACTACCAATATAAAAATAGTAAATTAACGGGGAGATTTCTTTTTTAAATTAATTCTCGGTTAACTCACCTGTGATAAGTATGGTTGGTCTAGTGCTATATAAGTTTCAACTGCTGCTTAGAAAAGCCAACAACACAATTATTACAATTATGGAAAATGGCCTTTCTCAACTTATTGAGTTACTAGAGGAAATAAGGGTTCATCTATAATTCTATACTATTATTACGCTGAAGAGGTGTTTTGTTTGAACTTGCTGATCTCGGGAACTACAGGACAGATTTCAATAATTCTTTCACCGTTTGATATGTACGTGATCCCCGAGTGATATCGGCAATAATAAATTATGTACCGCAGGCAAAACCGGTGTGGATCGCTATTCTTTAATATGTAAATGCCAAAAAATATTTAAAGAATAGTTAGATACAATTATAATTGCACACGGGAAAGATTTAATTTCCATTCAACCTTCAGTATATAATACAAAGGTAATGGTCATCCTAGGTACGACCAAGCCGCGGACAGCGTTCGCCAGGAGATCAGTTTCCACTTGGAGGGCGGGAACTACAGCGCGGTGGGACGTCTCACCGTCGCGGCCGTCCTCATCCAACTGGCCAGGGGCGACATCGTAGCTGCTGAGAAGAGCTTCAAGGTATAGTCAACGCAACACTTTAACTTTATAAGGGTAATTAATACGTAACGCATTTTTTACAGTGAAATAAATCTGTGGCATCGAAGCGCTCAAACTGATGGACAGATTTTGATGCGGTTTGATGTAGTTTCCTTGCTGTGGTTCTTAGCTATGTTTGGTTAGTATCAATTCAAGATGGAAGCCACCACAAAATGGCGGATAAAATATGTGTTTACAACCCTCAATATGTACTCATATTGAGGGCCAGTGAAAGGGCTTCATTAATAGGTTACTGTAAAAAAAAAATGCCAGTCATGGGGACCGCCGATAAAAGTAAAAACTTTAAATTCAGAATTTGAAAGCTCACTTTAGAAACTACGCGGGTGAAACCGGAGGTCGTGGCCATGGCCATCTAGAAATTCTGACGTATCTCTAGATGGCCAATACGAAATTCTTACGTATTTCTAGATGGCCAATGGCCATAGCCCCGACTTTACCCAAAGATTTCTTTCATTTACGAACGTGACGCCTAATGTCGATTCACAGCCTACGAAAAACCAGTCTGCGATGCGCCAAGAAGTTTTCAAAAAATTAGTTTTCACTTCAAAAAATCAAACCCAAGTTAGTAAATCAAAATTTTTACTTTCTTCTTAGGTTATTGGTGGCCGTGAATAGGAAATGTTTAACAATAATTTCCTGCGTGTAGGAGTGGGGCTCGAACTGCGAGGCTGCCGAGAGCGACACGCTGGAGCGCCTTCTCTGCGCCTACGACGAGGAAGACCAGGAGTCGGCGATGCGCGCGCTCGCTTCCCCCTTCATACGTAGCATGGACGTGGAGTACGCTCGTCTCGCCTCTAAGGTAACCGTCGCACCACGTAATCTGACAGTCATTTCCATGATTTGAGGATTTAACCTCAGGAGGACGCAAGGCATTTCGCGTGCTAACAAACTTTTTCACATTTCTTTTTTACTGGGCGCATTATATCGTATATTTCACACATTTGTAAACTTGAACTCACACAAGAGCAACAAATCTCTGTTTGTATAAACACAAACTAAGACAAATGCTACACACCTAAACAAAACACGTACACGTCTACGAAACGCTTTATAAAATGCGGTTGACTTTTTTTAGAGTTTCGTAGCCAAATGACAAAATACGGGACACGTATGGATGATGACCTCACAAAGGTCGCTGGAAACCGCAGGTTGCGCAGGACCGTTCGTTGTGGAAATCTAGGGGGGAGGCCTATGTTCAGCAGTGGACGTCTTGCGGCTGATGATGATGATGATGATAGATTCGTCAAGTCTGTCTGTCTGTCCGTCCATAAATGTATTCTGTGAACCGCATTAAGATTTTCATACAAAAAAAAAGAAAAAAATATTTTTGTTTCCCCATACTTAGAACTGAAACTCAGAAAAAAATCAATCAAAACCATATATATCTATGGATAGGTCTATAAATTATAAAACTGAGACAGACAGACGGATGGACCGCAGAGTCTTAGCAATACTTAGGTTCTCATTTTACTCTTTAGGTATGGAACTCTAAAAACATAGATTATGTGAATAATATAAAATAGAAATTGTATAATGTAACAAAAAAAAACTAACATTGAAATAGAAAAAAAATTACAAATATTAATTCTAACAGGCACCACTGGTCACAGACGACAGCCACTCGTCACTTCCGTTATATATTTTTCTTACGGTTTTAGTTTATAATTTTTTTCAGCTCGGTCGCGCAGGAAATTGCCGTAAGGAACTTCGTTCTAATGAAATCAAAATTATCTTGTAAATAATAAAAACTATGAAAACGCAGAGTTCTATATTCCTGCAGGTCTACTACGAAGTCCGATAAACGATATATCGGCCGAAGGTATGGACGTTTTATACCACAAAACACAATCGGTCGGTTGATGACACAAAACTGTCAAGTCAGCGTCGGTCGGGATGAACGAAACGCCCAATCAGATCAACCGACCGATTGTGTTTCGTGGTATAAAACGTCCATAACTTCGGCCGATATATCGTTTATCGGACTTCGTAGTAGACCTGCTGTAGACGAAATATTACGTACATCATTTAAATACATCGTCCTAGGTAGAGGTAGTTTTTTCATGAAAACTACTTCACGTAAAAACGTTTCATTTTTCTTCGAAGCAACATAACGTAAGAACATTTATTTTTTATTGGAAGATCATGTACTCGAGACAGGCTACTTGAACCATCGATGGTATATCATTTCTCATTTTAATAGATAATATTGTAAGTAGAACTTATTGTTTCATTTGTGTAGGTTTCCATGACGTCAGACTCTATTGGCGTCTTGGAATTATCTTAATTAGAAAAACAATTCGTGATATTGAAACAGGTCACAGAGGGATCTCGGCCAATTCGCCGAAAAACGGCGATTAATTTCAGCAAAAATAAGGCTGATTATCGCTCGCGAAATAACATTCTGTGAAACGTTCGTGTTTCGGAGAATTTTATTTCGTCGAATAATCATTTGCCAGACTTATCACATATTTTGTTTTATTTCCCAACCTAACAGTTGCTAACTGTACGTTTGGTTTGCCTTTTATAGTGACACTTTTCAAAATGCCAACTTTCAAGTAGCGGATGTTTGAGTTAGAGTAAGTAGTACATTCATTTAGTTTGTTTTAGTAGGGCTGGTCTTATGGCTTAGTTGGTAGTAAGTCTGCCTGCGAAGCCGTGGGTCGTGGATTCGATCCCCGCCCAATGCAAATACTTGTGTGAACAATACAAATATTTGTACTGTGCTTGGGTGTTTTCTATGTAAAACTAGCTGTACCCTGCCACGCTTCGCTGTGGCACATCGTAATGCAAAAATTAGATAAAAACAATCCTTAATGCTGATTATATATCACGGTAAAATTTCAGCTCGATCGGTGCAGAACTTTTTGAGTTTTTGAAGCGTACACAAACCAACATAGCATTTTTATATATAGAAAAGATAAGTAGTACCTGGGTGACCGAGCGTTACTCGGTTTAAACACTGCGTATATGTACTTAGATGCCTACAGATAAAGGGTTCCCAATAATCGATTTTCTAAAAAAAAGAACGTAGTAGTGGTAGGACTCTTGGCAGAGTCTGGGAAAGTACCACATTTTTGTCAGTTATTCTACCGCCAAGCAGTAACGTGCAAACGTTACTGTGTTCCGGTTTGAAGGGCAATGTTTCTATTGAAATTACAGGGCTTAGAGGTATAACATCTTAAATCTCTGGGTGACGAGCGCAGTGCAGTGCTAGGTAATGATTTGGACTCTTCATGTTCCAATAGCTGTGTGTCACTGTGCTGTTATGTGGCAGGCATGCTGCTTACCATCAGGTGCATGTCCTTCTCGTCTCGTCACTCTTATTTCATTAAAAAAAAAGTAACTTGAATAAAAAGAGGAGCTGTCTGTATTCCAACCCTGATCTATTTCTTGACCGCCCAACTTCCCGCCTGAGCTACTATACTGTCGCGCAACTTTGCGAAATTTACCGTCGCATTCTAATGTTAATGTAACAGTTTTTCATTGTCTAAAAACGCGCATAAAATGTGTTCTTAAAATGAACCCTAGCTAGATCGATTTATCGTCGCGAAACCCCATATAGGGGTGTATATATATATATATAACTGAAACATAAGTGAAAGAATTACTTTGTTAACTGAAAAACTTCCCGTGATATCACGATTTTAAAATCACAATTTTGGACTCTCCCAAAAACGCTTCATACAAATCACTACAGAAGCGTGATGTCACACTGTCGTAATTTTCTATGCGTCGCGCGTAAAGTTTGTATGGTAGCTATATTAAATATTGCGTTTAAGAAACTGGTTTCATAACAAAAGTAACTTGAAATTGAATGGGTTGTCTATCCAATGGTATATACATTTTCTAATTATTTCGTACTTTCAAAATGGACTTGCCCATCCAGCTTTGGATGATCATAAAGTAAATTAAACTAAAAAATATCAATTTTAAAATTGGTACATATATTATTCTATTTAAATACTGTCATTATATCAAATAATTTAATATGCAGAATTGCAGAACTGCAGAATTGCAGAACCTGTCGTCACGCCTATTGCTCGTTTAAAGGTAGAAGATGTATTTGACACGCTATACAATTCCTTGAGATATCTATTTTTATAATGTTACTAGCATAAATAAATAAATATTGGTGGACAATTCACACACAACACCATCTGACCCCAAACTAAGCAAAGCTTCTAAGATGGCAGCCAAATAGCTGATATAATACATGGAATATGGATACATACATGGAAACACTCAGATACAGTACAAATATTTGAATCCCACAAATATTTGCACTGGGTGGGAATTGAACCCACGACCCTCGACTTCGCAGGCAGAGTTACTACCCACTAAGCCACGAGGCCACTCTAGCGCCGCCAGCAGCGCCCCGTAGTTCCCGATCCTGTTACTTTACCAGGTTAAAAAGTAGCCCATGTGTTATTCCAGCCTATTTATCTATCTATGTACCAAATTTAATTCCATTTAGTAGGGTTATTATTTGACATGATCTATAACAAAATTGAGATTGGTATTTTATAGTATATTACGAGTATAATGATGATACTGTGTATAATTGATTTATGATGACTGGGTCAAAAATATACCATTCTAATTAGTCCGTCTGGTAGACTATGGAAAAATATGGGACGCGTTTTTTCAAATTATTAATAATCGACAAAGATAGGTAGGTATAGTTTATAGATGATCAAGCTTCAGGAGTTGAGTCGGGTGTTATGACGTCACGTTTTCGTAAACACCGTACAATGAAGTGACGTCACCCGAAACTTCTAAGAACTGTGTCTTCGTCATTTTTTTTGTTTGTGAAACATAAGAAAAAACACGTGTATGTAGAAGTGGAAGACTTTTTTATTATTTTACTGGCAGACTATACTTTTTTTGTGTTCATCAATATTTTATTTATTCACACAGAAAGTATGTATAAATGAGATTGAACGGTGATCGCTAACGTTTCAACGTGACTCTTGCAGGTGGATTTGCCTCAGGGCGAGCCGATGCCCAGTGTGGGCGTGCGCAAGAACGCCGCGCCGTCGTACGTGAGCGGGCAAGCTGGTCCGCCGGCCGGGACTTCGTTCCAGGCCACTGTGAGCCATGTAAGAACTATCCCTGACCCAAATAATCATCGCATATTTTAAAATCCCAACACTTTTTCGTCTTTTTTTTACAGACAATTTTGTTATTGTTTCGTCACTCTTTATTTTTAAAAAAAGTTCTCGAGGTTATCAATTCGGTTATATGTTGTTTTGTTTTCGTGTATTTTACACGCTAATTGTGAAACCGTTATTAATGATTTTTTGTTTTGTTTGGGAGGAACTATTTTAGAGACGGCCCCAGGTAGATTTTATCGAAATCGGTGTGGCGATATTTGAAATATCAATAAAAAAACTAAAATTTGCTTGCATTTATCTAGAATATCAATTGTGTAGCATATTTCGTCTTTAGTCCAAGGTGCTGTATGTTAAATTTCAGTGCTTTCCTTGTGAAAATAGTGCTAAATTTAGCACCGAAAGTGCTAAGTTGGCAACGCTGCATAAGTAGGACTGGAGCGACCATATCGACGTGACTTAACCGTGTATTATTTAAAAACTGCCCGTCAATTAGGGGGCTTTCAAGCAGTACGCAACGTAATTTTTTAAGATTTTATATCCTCACACCCACCTTGTAATGCATCGTAACGTTTTTTGCGCCCCTTCTATCACTCTCCCTAAACGTTACGTAACGTCCAAGTGACAAACCTAAGAGTCAACACACAAATTGCCAACTTAAGAGATATCCATTCCCTAGTTATTGAAGTAAAAAAAAAACTCTTTAACCTACCGTCCAGTTTTACAAGACACCTACAAGTTCCCTCTCCCTTAAACTGCGTTACTTAATACTTGAACGACTCTTTATTTAGAAACCGGTGTCATGTAAATGTTAAATAATTTTCAGCATCAATTCGAGGAAGCTGAGGAGTCGCCGTATGAAGCCGTCAATCTGCCGCGCCACAAGCCCGGCCCTCCCAAGGTGGTGGAAGAGGATGAGGAGGACGGCGGAATGTGTTAAACGTCAAATATGCGATGATTTCGGCGGTCAACACACTCGCACGCACCACGCTGCATGTCGCATGTCGATGCGTCTACGCGCGTACTTGAAGTGTAGATCTCCGTCACTGTGCGGGTTTCTCACGCACTCACGCGCGTTGTTGCGTTTAGTGGTTTCATGTCGGCATGTACTTGAGTCTCGCCCACAACCACGCGCGTGAGTGCGAGTTTCTCCGCATGTAGGTCGTGATCGGTATGAACGCGCGTGGATGCATTTTCGATGTGTTGGACTGTGCGTGATTTCTATACGAACGAAGATACTTACATACAACGATGGTACACGCATTCACGCACAACGCTGCGTGGTGCGGCCAGTGTGAAGATCGCCTTTGACTTTGATTCTGGCTTGCGATTACGACAGTGCCGGCATTTCATCCTAAATACAAACAAACTTAACCGAATATCTCACTTATCCCGCAGGTGGTCTTGGAACTACACCTTGCCAGCTATCCAGTAATGTGAAAACATCACTATGTTCAGATTTGAAGGGGAATGTTTCTACTGAAATTACTGGGCAGAGACATCTTAATTCTCTGGGTGACGAGCGCAGTGCATTGCTAGGTGATGATTTGAACTCTTCATGTTCCAATAGATGCGTGTCACTGTGCTGTTATGGGCAGGCATGTTGTTTCCATCAGATACATGCCCTGCTCGTCTCGTCACAACTCTATACTATAAAAAAACACACCGTCTCACTACTATAGCATTCTGATTGACATTCCATGTTATTGGTGGCAACACTTTTCGAACGTGGCGCCATTTCTATACTCTATAGATAAGATATTCGTAATATACATACCTAGGGATTCTCAGAAACAGTCATTTTGCATAGTTCCCTCATGCCGGCACTGTATTTGGATTTATGGAGTTGGCGAAGGGTGGATACTATGCGTTATCATTACGTACACGTTAGGAAATGTATAGAAAAATGGAAAAGTGCCTATAGCGGACGTAAAACCAACCGTATTTTCTATTCACTAAAGTATACGTTATGTTAACGAGGATGCATCCTACTTCGCCTATTGATCATAACATTTCTTTTTACCGACTTCAAAGAGAAAATGTTCTTAATTATTTCTTCAATGTATTTATTTACTTTGATATCTGAGATCTAAATCGATGTTTCTTTTCTTTTCTTTAGTATTGTATGAAGGTCTCCCTTTAATTAGCTAAAACAATAGAAAATACTTTTATTTCATTTAAAAGTTTAAATTAACAAAAATGCAACGTATTGCGTAGTTTATATTTATTTACATTGATTATTTACTAAAGTAAATAGTCTGATAATTTCATAATGTTTTGGCAAAACTGTTTTATATTCACAATTTTATATTGCTTACTATTTTTATTACGTTGTAAGAATAACCATTTTGATTTTCATGTTATTAATAAGCTCGCGAAAAGTTGTAGAAAATTTCTATATACTAGTGTACTCGGAACGCCTATACTAAACTAAACCCAAAGGTACTTTTCATTGTCACAAAACTCAGTGTACTGAAGTCAAGCTCTTCTGTGCACTGAAGTCAAACTTACCAGTGTACTGAACTCAAGATCTTCTACCGATGATGATCTTCTTAAGCTTCTTCTTCTTAATCTTCGCCATTGTCTTGTGAGTGTAGTTAGTGGCACATCTTTTCCAGTTATTTCCAGTTTAAGTACTAATTTTATATTTCGTTTTTAAACCTACGGTAAATTAGTTACGTATCAATCTAACGTCGTTAGATTTTACAATGAGGGTTTTTTAAATTTTATATTGGTGAATATTTGTTTCACGTAAGTGGAATGTGTACCTATCGACTTATTATGGGTGTTCCGTCTACAGAAGTTGACTTACCTTTTTTTTAGCTATGAAGCCTTTATTGTTTTTTAGTTTATTTGTAAGACAAGTTTTACATAGACGGTATAGTGAGGTTAATATGTGTTCTATTTGTATGAATAATAAAAAAAAAAGTGTTTTACACGAAAAAAAAAACGTGTTTTACACGGGTAAAAAAAAAAATCACATCATCATAAATATTGTCACTCACCTGTGTAATAGACTCATACAGAAAAGACCCAAACATGTTTGTTTATTGTTTAATTTAATTGATGTTGGTCACTATGGCTACAGCATCGATAGATAAATTGTAAGGTGCATACAGAATCTGCTTCATTCTAGCCATTCCATTGCTCATAATAATAAAATATTAAGAATTATTTGTCGAACATTAAGATATTATCTACACTAATGTAGAGGAAAGATTTGATTGTTTGTTTGCGACTGGACTACTGGACCGATTTGAAAAAATCTTTCACTGTTTTAATCCTACATTAAAAGCAATGACTTGACAGATTATGATTAATTGTGGCCATACTATTTTATGAATGCTCATTTTACAAAACGTTACGAATGATTTATGGAACATACAAAAGTAACAAATAATATCAATAATTATAAGTCATATAATATAAAAAAATAACACTTCCGCATGCTTATGTCACATTAATATACCATTTGAGTTAAATTTGTGCTCTCATTATATTTTAATATTACTCAAAACTCAAAACGTTATATCTGAAACGTTATATCTAAAAATATATAGTATAGTGTTGTTAGTTATTAAAAAGTATAATGTGTGTTAATTGTTCTTTGCTATCGCGAAAATGTATGTGTATTTACGTAATCAGCTTTAGATGTCATAAGTCATAAGTTAAATACTTTCGTCCACTTAACGTATGAGCGTCGTTCGTTATCTTGTATTATTAGTCAGTTTTGGGTCGATCTAGCTGAAATTATTTTTTGGATATTACGGAATATCTGTATTCGGTAATTTTGCGGAAGAATTTACGCAATCGTTTAACTTTTTATTGAATTTTCGCATAAGTTACTGTTATGGACAAGAATGTAAGTTGCTTACCATCAGGCGCTTGCACCCGACCCGTTACTATAATAAAAATAAAAACTTATTCATACTTACATTTCATACAATTAATTAAAAAAGTTAACCGCACCGTAAATACATACGTTCATCGTTAAATGGAAGAAATTATTTTGATATTATAGTTATAATATATTTATAATGTTATAAACTAATGTATTACATTTATTTAGGTCCGCGTTTTTACCTGCGTCAGTCGTAGGAAATTAAAGATTTTATTTTCAAATGCAAACTTTAGAAATGCGACAAAAGCTGTGTCTTTTAATCTACTTGTAAAAGCAATTTTCATTCTGAACTCGTAGTTTTGAACGTAAGTTCTGCGATAATAATATTTTTTATATCCAAAGAGTTTCTTATACTAACTAAATCTATGTTTACTTATATCTCATTGAACCCAGATAAAATATATTCATTAATCTTGCTTGGAGATTTTTCAGGTTTGCTTAAGTCTATTGCGTGTTGCAAAATGTTACTACTCTTTTAGTAAGTATAAGATAGTGTTACGTAATGGTAGCAAGTAAATAATATTATAATGTAAAATGGATACGGTTCACTTATGTCTCTCAATTGAGTAGCATTGTTGACATACTATAGATACAGTTTGCTATTGTCTTTTAGTAGTCAAGATATACCTTTATTGATATTTTCCATGTAATGAGACCATCAAGATAGATGTAAGTAATAATAATAGCAGTAATACTATAGCTCTGTTCTGTTGTACATCTATTTAATAGTAGGTATGGTACTAAAACGGCGATCTAAGATATTGCTTAAGTAGGATTCTTCGCAGAATTCGGCTGGGGAAGTACCATACCCTTACCAATTATTCTGCTGCCAAGCAGTCATGTGAAAACATCACTGTTCTTGTTGCCTTTTTAAGCCCCAAGAAAAAACAATATAACCAGTATAACAGTAAAACTTCGCCCCATTAAATAGCTGAAAACCTGACTACAATAAAGAGTTCTAATTACTTCTTCACATCACAACAATTAGCAAAAACGTGGTACTTGCAATCTAAACGACAGAAAGCATATTGGACTACAGTAATGTTTGCACACATCTATTTGATTAGCCTGGAAAGAGATACAAACAGAGAATTACTTGAGCACACATCGTACCTTCGGTGAGATAAGGGTATAATTTTCAAAGACTCATAAACTTAGTGTAAATTTATGGAGCTTATCTTAAATAGCGAAAGTGTAGGGCATATTTCACACACAAAAATAGACATATTAACAAACGTAAATTCCAGAAGAAAACAATATGAGCAATATTATTTAATCTACAAAAAGCATAAAATGTCTATGCTGTTATGTGACAATACATTATATCATGCCTTGTAACACCAAAGGTACTATATATTACAACATTACAAGCTTGTATGTGAATAGAAAGGCACCATAGCATTAGTTTGTTATTTGTTCAAAATACTGCGCAACAGTGGATAGGCCCAAGCGTCTTACTTGATTGTCTCGTTATTTTAGATAAAATGTCTTACGGTGCGTCCCTATAGTTGTCAATATTTTTAATTTTAATTTGTCTATTCTTCTAATCATTCTGGGTCGTTAGGTTAAGGTAAAGAACGCCGATTGTGTGCAGTAATTTCGGAACCACTGCACTAATAAAGTTTCACGATTTGAAAAGTACAGTTCTCGAGATCTTTAGGATAACTTTTATAAAATCTCATAGTCAACCTATCAGCCTCTTTCTTGTCTAAATAAATGTTTGCTATCGCTCTCTTTAAATTCAATCGAAAATAAGAGAGTAGCTAACATGATAGCCAAGACCATATTAGTTAACTCCATCAAGCCAAAGAACTAGCGACCCATCCCGGTTAACCCGTAACCTGTAAATCTCACTGTTCTGGGTTAAACAGTGAGATTAGGATTGATAGTGAGATAGACTTAAGGTAGCTATATCCGATATGTACCTACCTTACCACTGGCTTTACCCCCAGTGGTAGAGTGGGTATCAAACAATAGCACCAAATATATAATGTGATTGCTGACACGCTGACAGATACCAATATTATATTTGTGTAAGTACCTTTAGGGAAGGTTAACTAAAAAAATACGAGTATTTTGAGGAATTACAGAAAATGAAGGAGGTGCATAGATACATAAGTAGCTCCATTCAAAAGTGTTACAGCACCAGGTACTTACTTCATATAGTAAAACAAAATTACTAAATTAATATTTACATATTTATTTTTCTTTTGCTATTTAATAGAAACAGCCGATTGCTTAGCCACGTTATTGTACTGTTTTGTATATTAATTAATTTCGAAAATATTGGTATCTATTAATTCATCTTCAAATTTGGTCATGCTTTGAAATATATTTTTAACAGAGCTTAAACAGGATGAGGTTATCAATCCAGTTGGTGTTTTTTTCTTTAGATTAAAATGAATATTAAATCTTAGTTATAATTAATAAAATGCATATTTTTCATTATAAACTTTCCTTCTAGCTTAGTTTTTTTAGTTTGTAAAAATAATTTTATAAGTTTTTTTTGTTATTGCATTTACATTCTTAATAATTAGTCAATAAAACAGTAAACCTAATAAATTAAAAGGTGTTTATATACTGATCTTGTCCGCAGATGACGATTTAGTAGCATGATATAGTACATTTTTGTGAACCCATTGCAATCTTTGCGTAGTAAGCCAATGTTTAGTGGAGTACTAACATTCCTACCAAATTAATTATAAATGTAGAAATTATAGTTGATTTATTAAATTATTTGTATAAAACTTGTTGCAGGTGCATATTTGTTTCAATTGAAAGTTTAAATGAGTACTTAACCATTTGTCAAACTTATCCAGAATGAACAGTTTACAAAACTAGTAATGTTAATCCTCTACTACCTACAGATTCACCCATGATGTATTTTCACCTACCAAAATAGTGAAATCGCCACTAATGGGCAGGATCAGTATGCACTGTATGGATTTAATGTTTTTGAATAACTCTTATCTTCATTCCGAGTTAGTCACCATGTCAATTTTTAATTAAACATTCCTGTGCACTGTGTTTTACCAGTTTCCTACATAAAATAAACTTATATGGCATGGCAAGGATATTATGCCTAAAGAAGCTTTTTTGTGCAACTATACAAAATTTTAACACAATTGTTTATTCAATCGCACAAGAAAGTATTTGAAAATAGCAGAATAATAACATTCGCATGTTAGCTAGCCATACTTTCTTGCTATTCTGGAGTATTCAAAATGAGCAGTGTAACATTTCCAGTGGAATAAGATGTTGAGTAAACAGACACATAGTTTCCAGTTACCTGACACCAAACACTTGATCATCAATAAGTGTTTTTGGGTCCTGTTTCAGAAACTAGTATAATAACACAAAAATGTATATATATTTGCGCATGGAGTGGATGTTTTTATACTGGCTCTATAGAAAACAAATATTAATCTGTAGTTTGTACCTGAAACAGGAAGTAAAATGTCCACAATTGCACAATTGGCTCCTTTGGTTATACTCACAGACACACTAAACAACACAATGTGCATTTAAACTGTAATAACTTTGTAATACTTCCCCACTGCATTGATTTTACAGTCAGAAAGACGCACAGCACAGATTCAAACTATTTGACACCTAACCAGCTTAAATGCAAAATCATATTCTATGTACATGTATTTAATAAGGTTATTAAGACGAAGAATATTTGTCTAAATATTTGATGTTATGATGGTATGCAAAATAAAATATTTATAAAATTAAAGTGTTTTATTTTTAAAGATCCATTTTAAATGTAGTTTAATCTTAGCAATAACCATAATTCTAACAATAACTAATAGTAGATAGTGGCCAGGATATGAAGCAACAAGAAATTATGACATCCAATAATTGCGAACAATGGCAAAATATTTATATAAGACATTAGAAATAACACCCAAAAGGGTTCAATGTGAAAAGTCACATAATAAAACTAACATGAGTATTTTTAATTCATTTCAAATCATTTGTTATTATCAAAAAAAAAAAAAAAAAATTTCAAAATCGAATCTTTTAAGATAACAAAAAATACATTCATGATATTAATTTAACAAGTCAAAAACAATGGGGCTAGGTTATGATGGGCCTAATACTTAATAATTCTATACTTATATACTATTGATTTATAAAGATGCAATTATATTTATTGTAGAAAGTAATTTATTCATCCCGAAGTGGGCTATTAAGTTTTATCATGTTTTAAAATTGCCTTGAAAATAATATTTTGTGTTACTGTCATTATCATATTGGCGGATTGAGATGTCTTTTACAACTTCATCCTATCACTTCATGATGCTTCATTTTTCACTTTAATTAACATAATCTCAGCAAAACGCTATACAAATAAAAAGTACCTAATCAATATGAGTTATTTCATTATTTAACCTATTGACCACCAGTCACATAAATGTGATAAGCACAGTACTAACATCTGTAGAAGAAACAGAAGAAATCGATAGGAAATAATACATACATAAAAATGTATAATAATAAGTAAATACAATAATTGAAAATTTGGTGCACACTTCTTCAAATGGCATATTTTTTTAAGGTGTGGCCGTACATAAGTAATATGCCATTAAATTCTGAATTTATTGAGATATAAAAATGGAAAACATTTTACTCATTGCTTTTGTTTTACTAATTTTATTGTAGTGGTCAAAAGGTTATTTTTTTCATGTTTTTTCTTATTTTCTCTAAACATGTCATTGTTATCCACAATTACTTCTAATTCTGAATAGCTTTATGGCTAAACATAGTATGTATGTAAGTTGGAACCATTGGCTGTACTGACGTTGTAGCTTCTGGGGCTGGTTCTTTTTCTTTGTTATTTTTAGTTTTTCTGAATTGAAACCCGTGCTTACGCAGAATCTTCCTCAATGTCTCTCTGGAACCTTTGAAATTGATTTCTTCTTTCAAGATTTGCAAAAGTTTGTTGATGGTTGGTACTTCTTTCTTAAAAGCATAGAACTCGTGGATCTTTCTTCTTATCACTTGTAAATCATATTCGTCCACTTCTATCTTGCCCTTGGTTCTTACCCGTTTTTTCGGTGTCTTCTTTAAGGTTTCCGGGTCAAGGAGACCTTGTTCAACGAGTCTGGCTTCTTTGACAATGTTCAGAACTGTTCTTTCGGACACACCTACAGAGAGAAATTAAATTAAGGAAACAGTTGTGTCACATTTCACATGTTATCTGCACTACTAGGATCGATTACATGATTTCTTAACTTTAAATGAGTACACCTTTGGGGACAGATGTTCAGAAATGAACACAGAAATAAGGAAGAACAAGGTAATTGCTTATGGTAGTAGCCTATATAGTGAGAAGACGCCAGCGCTTAAGAAAAATACATGTTCTTGTTACAATTATAAAAACATTCTTGTTATTATTCTGTTTCGTACCTGTGGCGGCCGATACCCGAACATAAACCTTTGATAGTGGTATTATCGGTACTTGCATCCGTTTCTCTTCGTCCATAAACTCCTTCACTTTTAGTATTATGTCGCGGACTTCCGTTGTTATATTTTTTGGCATCATGGACACTTTTGTATTTAGGCTTTTAGAAGGAAATTTGATAAAAATTGGCGCACAATTGAAACCACAACACAACAATGGCCGACTCTACTTAGTCTGTGATGGCCGACGTACGTTGGTACCTACACGACAAAGACAGTCACATTTTTTTGACTGCCAGTTTGGCACCGTACTTCTTGAACATTTATATTATTATTAATTATTGTACATTGATATTTTAGCCAGTTACAAGTAAAAAGTATCTGGGAAAGCTTAAAGAAACAAGGAGTGGAGGAAATATACGTAAAAATCATCAAATCCATATATAAAAACAATAAGGGTAATATAAAGCTTGAAACCACAGGCGCTAGCTTCCTAATAGAAATGGGAGTTAGATAAGACGATCCGCTGTCTCCAATAATACATATATTTATAGCTGTCTTCGAGGCGATCACAAACGAGCTAGGCTGAAGCAAGCGAGGACTATACTTACATAAATGCAAAATATGATATTACCTTCTTTAAAATTTTGTAAGTATCACTGATACACATAAATTATAGCCGTTAGTTTCATAAAACGTTATGAAACTAGACTGTGTGCAGAATGCAATACATTTTTCTTTGTGAATCTTGAAAATAAATCACCAAGTTGCATAAACAGCTGATAACCGGTGGTACGTTTACCCTAACTACTTACCTACCTAATTCTACTTCTAGCAGTTTCCTTAGATAGGATGAACATGATAGATAGACAGGCTCCAGAGATGTAAGGGAGCTAATATAAACAATAAGTAAAATTGGACGACAAAGATAATTTTCAGCGTTTCAAGAGATAGGAAGTCTACTCGGTAACAAATTGGTTATAATCCCTTGAGTAGACGCTTTCTTTGGTTCTTGCCTTCATGCGTAGCACCTACTTACATACTCTTTGTCATATTCTACCTAGTCTGTGCTCCACATGTCACACGTTTCATGTGTGCATATAGTACTACATGGATCTATTGACACTTGGATGACATTGTCTGTCAGGCCGTGGGTGAGCAATGAGGGTTATCCGACAACAAAATATCCTTAGTTTTGGGAGAGTTAAAATTAACTCAATCATCACAAAGAAAATGGATTTACATTTTTACTTTTTTACTTTTTTAACCGACTTAAAAAACGAGGAGGATCTCAAATCGGTTGTAATTTGTTTATAGGTATAACTAGATGTCCGCCTCGGCTTAGCCCGTGGTATATTATAAAGCACTCATCGGGATCCCGTACATATCCAACGGTGAAAGAATGACTGAAATCGGTTCAGTCATTCCTGAGAAACAAAAAGCGTCTTCAGCTACCTACTACGCCACCTGTCGGAAATTGGTCGTACCAATTCAGATTTAGAAACAAATTTGATTAGAAAAGGTTTATATTCAATGACGCAATCTTAGACACCAGCTGTCGTGTCAAAGCACGGTACGAAAACTCTCAAATAGGAATATTTTTTCCCGTTTTGGTTGCATTTTTGATTCATGCTCTGCTTCTATTAATAGTAGCGGTATGTTCTATAGCCTATAGCCTTCCTCGATAAATGGACTAACAATTTGGACCAGTAGTTACCGAGATCCTAGCGTTCAAACAAACAAACAAACTCTTCAGCTTTATAATATTAGTATAGATACTATAGATACGCGATAGCATCGCCAGTTTGTTTGGTCGATCATAGTTCAGAGGTGATCCCATATACATAAATTTCATCGAAATTGGTGTAGCGGTTTTTGAAATATGAACAAAAAACTAATATTGGATTTCATCCCAACAAACATTTTATAGGTCGCCACAACGTGCCGATTCTTACTTTTGGTTCTTTAAGCTGGTCGCAAATACGTCGCTATCACGTTAAAACAACCGAAAATAGGCCCATTATATACGAATCAGTGTCGTAATAGAGTTACGTAGCAGTCGTTTAAATAGCTATATGGTCGTATACTGGTTGTATAGACGTCGTGAGACGTTCTTTTCGTCGAGTTATGATGCTAATTGCCGCTACTTTATGGCATTTTATCGAATAACCAGCATTCACCAGGACTTTTATACGGGATTTCGATATAAAGTGGTTAATTAAAAGTATAGTATTTAAACTAAAGCGACAATTAGCAATGTGTGTTAGTTATTATAATCCATTACTTGAAACGCCATTTTGTCATAACTATTACGTCTTTGAATCATGTTCAGGTACAGAAATCTGTTGGGAAATTAAGGTTATCGAGTGATATTTGCTACTTTTCTCAATATAGCTAACGCGCCTTATATATTCGTTAAAATAAGCAATATTTTTGACTATATTTTTAATGAACGTGCTACCAGCTACCTTTATACCGCTTCAGGTTTAAGACACAACCGTAATACAACATTTAAACGACTTTCCACTCCGGCCGCTTCTTTCTGAACAGCCATATTAACGAAATTTTTAGGGTTCAGCTGAAGGAAATTTAATATAAAAAATCCATGAGAATTAATTTAATATGAAATTGTAAGATCAGTCGCCATGCCAGTTACTCGTATGTAAAGTTATAATTGTTAGTAGTTTTGTAAGATCATCAACAAAATTATTTTTAAACCATTGCTTTAAAAATATTTTGTTATTCAATTCAACTCAATTCATTTATTCATACCATACATTCATAAGAACACTTGGTAACGTCATTTACAAAAGGCTGTGTACATAATATGATAAAATAACAACGTCAAAAGAATAAAGCAGCTGTAAAGGGGCCTAGTCAATTACATGCAGCTGTAAAAAGGCTTTGTCGAAAACAAAATAACAAATAATCAATACACACAGTATACAGATACTACATTAGTACAAACAATGTAACATCAAAAGTCTTAAAATCTATTATTTTACCTTATTACAAGATTCTAATTTCGACACATTTCTCTTCCATACGTTACTATCTTTAACAAAGTCGTCTATATTATAATATGCCTTGCTCAATAGATAGCTTTTTATTTCATTTTTAAACTTGGTTTCATTGAGGCCTTCCACTTGTACAGGGATTGCATTATAGAAGCGAATACCATTACATTTGAAAGAGTTATTTGTTTTCTGAAGTCTGCACTTAGGAAATACAATTTTGTGTTTATGGTGCGCTTTTGGATTCAGATCAGTTAATTTCTGCAGACGACTTCGATTTTTTCTTACATACATTATACATTCATAAATATACAATGAAGGGACTGTTCATATGTAAATAGTTTTGAACATCTCCCGTACTGGTTCTCTAGGTGATCTATACTAATATTATAAAGCTGAAGAGTTTGTTTGTTTGTTTGCTTGAACGCTAGGATCTCGGGAAGTACTGGTCCGAATTGAAAGATTCTTTTTCTATTGGATAGTCCATTTATCGAGGAAGGCTTTAGGCTATAGAAAATAACTCTACTATTAATTGAAGCGGAGCATGAAACAAGAATGTAACAAAATCGGGAAAAAATATTCCCCTTTTGAGAGTTTTCGTACGTTTCGTGCTTTGACATGGACACATGACAGCATGTGTCAAAGATTGCGTCATTGAATTTCAGTAATCTGTGCCTTGAATATAAACCTTTGCTAATTTTTTTCTAAATCTGAGTTGGTACGACCTATTTCCGACAGGTGGCGTAGCAGGTAGCTGAAGAGGTTTTTTGTTTGAAATCGATATTCTCAGGAATGAGTGAACCGATTTCAGTCATTCTTTCACCGTTGGATATGTACGGGATCCCGATGAGTGCTATATAATATACCACGGCGAAGCCGGGGCGGGCATCTAGTAAATTATATAGACCACGGATTGCTCTTTTTTGCAATATGAAAACAGAGTTTCTGTCCGCAGCCAAACCCCATAATAAGATCCCGTATGACATAATACTGTGAAAGTAGCCAAAATAAACAAGCCTAGCTGTTGCAACGTCTGATATTTTTTTAATTTGACGAACTGCGTGGGCAGCTGAACTGAGTCGATCAGCTAGTCTCTCTATGTGAGGACCCCATTGAAGCTTTGAATCTACTGAAATACCCAGAAAACAAGTAGATTGTACAGGTTCGATAAGCTCATCCTTCAGTCTTATATCAAGTTTACCGCACATTACATTGCAGAGTGTGAACTTTATACATTTCATTTTAGTTGGATTAAGTACTAGATTATTTGCATCAAACCATTTGTACGCAATGTCCAAAAGTACGTTTATTTCTGTGAAATCGTTTATTCCTCTCTTAATTTTGAATAGAAGTGATGTATCATCGGCGAACATAACTATTTCTATATTTTTATGTTTCTTTATCATAAAAGGTAGATCATTAACGTATATAAGAAACAAGAAAGGTCCAAGTATGAAACCTTGTGGTATACCCATTCTTATAGGCGACTCATTTGATTGCACACCGTCAACATCGACTATTTGTACACGGTCTTTAAGATATGAAGAAATGAAATTTAGAGCTGGTTTCGAAACCCCATAAAACTGCAGTTTCTTTAAAAGAGTGTCATGATGAACTCAGTCGAAAGCTTTTGATAAGTCACAAAATACTCCCAGAACGTCATGATGATCTTCCCAGGCTTTCAATATATAATTAGTTAGTTCAATACCTGCATCGGTAGTGGAACATCCTTTTGTGAATCCAAATTGGTTACTATGTAATAGATTATTAATATTAAAGTAAGAAAAAAGTTGCTGGAGAACAAGTTTCTCGAATATTTTGCTGATGCAAGGCAAAACCGAGATGGGTCTGTAGTTTCCAAGTTCGTTTTTGTCTCTAGATTTAAACAGAGTTAAACATAGATTACTTAAGCTATGCTCCAAAAATAATTTTGTTATTTTTAACCCATGTTCCAAAGAAAATATTATTGCCTAAAAAATAATCCATAATACATACCATCTCAATATATACATATGTAGCTATACATAGTTTAAATGATTACGTGTGGATACCCTT
The DNA here is from genome assembly GCA_017562165.1 of Ectropis grisescens. Lineage (NCBI taxonomy): Eukaryota > Metazoa > Arthropoda > Insecta > Lepidoptera > Geometridae > Ectropis > Ectropis grisescens. The sequence goes on from CM029767.1 coordinate 23,106,651, forward strand.
TGATTGTATTTTTTCTGATTTATATTAACCAATACAATCTAATCTAAAGCAAAGAAAGATTTGATTGTTTGTAGTAAATAAAACCAAACACGATTTTTATTTTTTATTTACACCCTTTACTATCTTATCTTACTTCAAAGAATGAATAAGTGGTACAAAATAATACTTAATTCTTTCGACATCAAAATTTAATTTTGTGCGGAACCATCTACAATTTGGTTACACTTAACATGTCGTGTAGAAATATTTGATATGATAAAATCAGACATAAGAATAGAACATCTAGTCATTTAAAAGTAGTGTAAAAGTGTTCATATTTGCTTAAAGCCGTAAAGAATTGCAATTTATCACTCTAATACGATCGTCATGTAAAAGTAGTTCTCGCGACTCTAATACAATTAATGTCGGTGTAAAATCCGTATAAACGTTATTAAGGCGACGTACTGGTTAATACTACTGAAAGTTGTATAACAGTTTTGTAAAGCAGTCGTATAGAAGTTTATACGATGTCTATATACGACTAAGAGTTGTATAAAGATAAAAGGCACTAAGTCGTGTTACACGCTAAAATTACTTCAGTGCGATGTTTATAGCAGTTTGAATCGCGTTATAACCACTTATACGACTAAAATGTTTGTTGGGATGTAAATAGACGATATTATTTAACGATAATATTAACAGAGCTAGTTCTTGTGAAATTTGGTCAAGTGTTAAATTGAAGTCGGTTTTTTTGGAGTAAATAGATTATTTGAAGTGAAAACAACTTTTGGCGCTCCGCACACAGATGAATGAAGACCATCATCACGCTCGTAAATGTAAAAAAAAATGACAGTCATAGGAATTGCCGATGGAAGTGAAAACTTATAACTTAGAATTTCATGACCATGCTTAGAAGACTTATTTAGACAACAATGCTTTGAAGACATATTCCAGGCTAGCAGCGCCCTCTGGTTTCACCCGCGTAGTTTCCAAAGAGAGGCCCATGACTGTTAATTTATTCCCCTTCAAATTTTTGGGGATTTTGGAAATCGGGCGTTGGCTGCCATGAGCGGATTGATGGCAGCGTTAGTTCTCATTTTGACCACGTGCCATTAGATCTTTGTAGCACTGTAGGTACCTTACAATGTTTTTTGGAAGAAATAAATAATGTAATAAGAAATAGTCGATTAAAATACGCTTATGTTATAAGGGCTACTTTATTTGAAACCAATGTTAATTTCGCGATTTTTTCCCATAAGAAACATAAAGAATCCTTGTAGGTACGCTATTTTTGTCGACAAAAAATACTGTGCTATATAGTCGTTGTATTTTACATTATTATTGGTATAGTCGTTAAAATGGCAAGAATCAGAGATTTCCACGAGTCCTATTATGAGCATAACTGTGTCGTCACAGATTTTGAAGATGTTCTGATGAGTGATATCTCTGGGAATGGTTTCTGGAGTAAATTGAAGAGATGGTGGTTTGACTGGTTTCTAGTCTCCTTCAGCAATCAACAAGCGAAACAGTATTTTAGCAGCTCACATGCGATGCGGAGTGAGAGATTCCGACAATACAGGAATTACAGAAATCGAATTCATCCGCTGAGCAAGTTCAGGTTCTTATTTATTATCTTAATCGTAAAATGGTAGCAATACGAGGTAGACAATAGGATTCGATTTCTAGTAATCAAAGCCTCCAAAATATTTTTTGTGTTTATTAATGTCTAATTACGTACCTACCATTTTAGACTTTCCCTTTTTGATCGTTATTATTCAAAATCGACAGAACCCACTTTTGCTGCTGCGAGTAGATTTTGGTTTTATATTCTCTTTATTATTTCAGTTTTAAGTGTTTCATTTTATTTTTCAGAAATTATCAAGACATTTTCATGTATGTCCTGTTTTTAGTGAATAATATAACATTTATCCACAATACTTCAATAACTTTCGGTCAATTGTACTTCGGTTTCTATTACATGGGAGCTATGATGGACGGGATTAAATTTGCAGATGTGATCATCAATTGTCAGACAGGATACATCGATGAGATAACTAAGAGAGTAGTTCTTGAGAGAAAGCTTGGACTTGTACACTATGGGTCCACAAAGCTGTTTATGCACGTCGCCTCAGCCCTTCCTCTTCACTCTATCTTGTTACTGCGCTACGGCATCAATGTCGATTGTACCCTTTGCAAAATAAATCGGTTCATAACTACTCTCAAAATTCTGCACACTTTTGGATTATACAGAATATACGAACATTCTGACTTCATGACGTGGGAAAAAAACAACTACCTAGTGACACATTTCATGAAGTCACTAAGAATTTACTTAATAGGGATGATGGCCATGTTAAGTTACACAGATTTGGGCGATGATGTTTCAGCCATATATATGGTAGAGACTGGAACAGTGGTAGATGGATCATTTGTATCTGAAATGATAAAAGCAAAATTCGTAAATTCGGATCCTCCCTCCAATTACAGATTTTTCATACTTAATTTTGGACGCATCACTAAATCGATACTTTTGTTTAATCTAAGCTTTCAAAGAATAAAGTTTCACTTGGACATTATAGCCTCATTGTGCTCGTATATTATTGCTAACATGATTCACCTGTGGCAATTAGTAGAAAGTTATGATTTCTTGACTAGACTGTGCTTTATTGATGATCGAGTAATGAAAATGAAACAAGCATTGGGTAATTTAGTTAGTTGCCGACAACTTCCTGACGATGTCACAAAGAAACTTCGTTCATATTACGATTATAATCAATCTAAAATGAGAGTTATTGAACAATGTAATAATTTTCTGGCGTCGTTGCCTGAAGTTTTGAAGACAGAAGCATTGTTGGCTCGTCATACTCGACTATTGAGAAGGATTCCTTGTTTTTCTGAGTGGCCGCTAGATATAGTTCAAGAAGTTGTCTTGTTACTGAAGGAGGAGATATATTTGGCGAACGAATTGGTTGCCGAAGTGAGTATGTCGTACTCGTCGTATTCTTTACCTGCTATATAATTTTACCGGAAAACATTGTTTCAAACCACTAAAAGCAATGTCTGAACAATAACGTATAATATAATAACGTATAAACTAGAGGCGCGGAAGTTACACTAGCAGCACTAGTTAGCAGTCGTACAAGAGACGAAGGCACCAGAGGATTTTTTTAATGAAACTTAAACTATTGCTGACACATTTACATTGATGATAACAATAATAGCTACTTGACTAACATTATGTGTCTTCACAACATAACGCAGGAACGTAGTAGCCTATTTATACAAGCCGATGTGGTCTAGTAGCAAGAACGTCTGAATTCACAAGCGTGAGAGCGTAGGTTCGAATCACCTCTATTTTTCAAAGTTCTGATGTAGCAGTTTGCCATCACTGGCCTTTACGGCGAAGGAAATCATCGTGAGGAATCCTGTGTGTTCCACTAAAGACATCTTTCGAGGAGGTGTGTCATCCGCCAACCTGCAGCGTGCTTGGCCAGCGTGGTGGGTTATACTAGACTCTATATTTGTGAGAGTAGGCCCCCAGTCCTAGCAGTGTTTATAATTATAATTATTTTTATACGTGGTTATGCTTATGCTACTTTTTATAGTTATTTGATCGAATGATCTCGACACGGAATCAAATCTCTCGGTATTTTGTCTTATAGGTATGTTTAGAATGAGATAGGCTAGAATTGTTATTCCGTGCCAGGATCGTCTTGACTGCGTTCTGAAACAGCACCCATGTACAGGAAAGTGGTCCCTATATTTTTTTTTATTTTGAATTAAGCGGTGTTAAATCCATTGGCCTCGTATTTTAAGGGGCCTCACGATACCTCTGTAATGCGAAGCCGTAGGCAAGGACCCACTATGCCCACGTCCAGCGAGGCCACTGTTTAGAGCCTTTCTGCGTTAGACCATAATCTTTCATTTGATTTGATCATATTTGATCATATTGTCAACTATCATAGGTCCCTTAATAAGTAAACCTAGTAAAGGTTGTTCACCGTATCTTACGTAATTTTTACAGCCCTGGGTGCAAAACGAGGGTCTTCTTATAGTGGGCGAAGGAGAACTGGCTGTGTATGACGGAAAACAGGAAATCGGACATCTGATCGATGGAGACTATTTCGGGGAACTTTCGCTGGTCACTGAAAACGAGCAGCGAACTTCCAGTGTAATGGCCATTACTCCGTGTGTTGTTAGTGTTTCTTTATTTTTATTCTATGTATTGTGACTATGTCGTATATTATATCGCATGTATATTTACGATTATGGTTAAAATTCGGTTATAAATCCTACTAATATTATAAATGCGCAATTTTGGATATCCGGACATTGACATATTTGAATGTTTATTGCTCAATCATATCGGAACGGATTTAGATTATATTCTGGAATAACACATAAGTTTTCTTTTACACTTTTTAGCAGCTAAAACCGCAGGGCGCTACGTGTATACGAGTACAATAAAATTAACCTATTTGTTTCTAGATGTTGTTGTTGGAAAAGTCCGCATTTCGAGGATATATGCGTAAGCATCCAGATTTATTCGCTACTATGAAAGAAGAATTATTCGATGAAATGTCCAACAAAAACATGGAACATACTAGAACTTCCAATCTTGTGGTCAAAACGGAGACAGTGTAACATTTATTTAGTTATTTTCTTATAAATTATAAAAATTTAATATTTTACTACACAGTTTTTTTTCTTTCCTTTTCTCCAGTATAATTTGTGGTCCATGGATCCTCTTCAGATTTGCCTTGCCACTTGCGAGTAGGTACTACCTTTAGGCTGAGACTCCCCCAAAGCTGAATGTGCGACCGGAGACGAGATGTTTTTTTAACTACTATTTGTTATTCAATCCGTGTTATTCTCAAATCTCGTCTCCGCTCACCTCCAGTGGAGACCACTAAGCGGAGATGTATTATATTCAAATTTGTATGGCCGTTAGATATAGGTATAGCGCCGATAATGAGCAACACCTCATTGTTGGGGACTTCTTCGAGGAGTTCTCGTGACGGATAAGAAGTTGAGGACCCCATTATTTGTGGCTTTTACCTCTACTTCTTGTGCCTAATTTTCAAACTAAAGAATAATCCAATAAGTTATCTCATATAACCAATCAAAATATCGAGTAGGTACCTCTAATGGCATATAAATATATAACATAAAAATATGGTTATTATCGTTCAAAATAATATTAGGGTCACTTGGCGATTTCAAATAGGAAGAAAATAACCCTTAAATATTTCTTATAGCAATACTTATTAAACCTACTGCTACAATACTTTGGGGAGGTGTCGTTAAAGGTACAAAATAATTACACATAGATAATGTTGGATCACCATTCGCCATAGTATCGTCCCGTAGTTTTGCTCGCGTACCTACTCGCATAATATCCCCGCAATGAAAACTAGGTACTCATACGTGAATTCAGATCATAATCTATCTCTATCCCAAATATCCAGTTACATTCAGCAGTTTTTTAATTAGAGAGTAACAAATACCTACCTATTACGCATCCATCTATATATACGATCAAACGTTCTATTTATAATATTTATTACATTAGAATATTCTCACGGAACACAATCTCTAGTATTTCATTTCTAAACCAAAATAATAGTCGGCAAAGTTACGCAGCATTTCTCTCACAGTCTATTAATTTCTTTATACTTACTGTGTTTCGCTTGATGTTCAAGTCAAAACAGTCATATCTTCTAGGTTAACGTGCATCATTGTCGCTAAGTGACATTCAGGTATAACGTAAAGCAATACTGTGAAATAAATACTGATCGTCTCGTCACTATTTATTTAAAAAAAAAAAAAAAAAAAAATAGAACCCGTATAAAAAATAGATAGTGCGTTACAAGGGGGCCTTATCTATAAATATTATTAGGCTGAAGAGTTTGTTTGTTTGTTTGAACACTAGGATCTCGGGAAGTACTGGTCCGAATTGAATGATTCTTTTTCTATTGGATAGTCCATTTATCAACGAAAGCTATAGGCTATAGAACATAACGCTACTATCAATAGAAGCGGAGCATGAATCAAAAATGTAGTAAAAACGGGGAAAAATATTCCTTTATGAGAGTTTTCGTACCTACCGTGCTTTGACATGACATCATGTTTGTGTCTAAGATTGCGTCATTGAACCTTTGCTAATCAAATTTGTTTCTAAATCTGAGTTGGTACGACCAATTTCCGACAGGTGGCGAAGTAGGTAGCTGAAGAGGTATTTTGTTTGAAAGCGATATTCCCAGGAATGACTCAACCGATTTCAAAAATTATTTCACCGTTGGATATGTCCGGGATCCCGATGAGTGCTATATATGCATATATGTACCTACCATGGGCGAAGCTAGGGCGGACATCTAGTCTACTATATTCGAACTATCGCTGTTTTAAGCAGCCTTCCTCTCAGTCTCCGTAAATGTTACGTAATATAAAAGTGAAAATTTTTAGGGGAACCCTAGCCAAATGGCAATTTTTTTTTTAACTTTTATAGGTTTACACTTGACCGCCATCTCGCCTGATTTTAAACGACAATGCGGTCTACGATGGAGCGTGTTTACCTAGAAATAACCGATTCACTCTCGATTTGAAGACACAAAGATTGTAATCATCGGGGAAAACCCACTCAGGCAACGTATTCCACAGCCTAGACGTTCTTATCACAAAATTAGAGTCAAATCTCTTCGTTCGTGTCTTTGGAACATCAACCATGAAACGATGTCGCTTTTTCGAGCTACGATTAATTCCGATAAAAAAAGGGCAAGGTGGTATCAGATCATGCAAATCATTCGCACACTCTTCGAAGTGTATCCGATAAAAAACCGATAGGCTAGCAATTTTTCGGCGATGTTCATGACTCAACGTCGGGTACTCTTGTGGCCTCTTGGACCAGCTGAGTTAGGTCTAACGATAAAGCTAGCTTTCTCGTTTCCTGCCCAGCGTGGTCAGTCTCCCGGTATGGGTACAGCCATTCCTTATGATGGCCGTTGAAATCCCCCCAGTAACACTAATTGAGCCGAACGGTACTTTTGTTAAGCCGCTTCCGCCGCCTCACTTAAATAATCCGTGAATGTGTACCTACTTACCTACTAACAAAAATAGATATCTAGGTCCTATCGATCATCGGTTTCGTTTGATTTTACGCAATATATAAACACTTTTTAACCCCCGACCAAAAAAAGGGTGTTATAAGTTTGACGTCGATGTCTGTCTGTCTGTCTGTCTGTCTGTCTGTGTGTGTGTCTGTCTGTGGCACCGTAGAGCTCAAACGGATGGACCGATTTCAATGCGGTTTTTTTTATTCGAAGGTTGATATCCGTGCGGGTGTTCTTAGCTATGTTTGGTTAATATCGATTCAAGATGGCCGCCTCCACAAAATGGCGGACAAAATATTTCTTCACAACTTATCTCAATATGGGTATCAAATGAAAGGGCTTGACTAGTAGAATACAATACATAATAATAAATTTCAAATCCAAGATGGCCGCCACCACAAAATGGCGAATTACATTATTTTTTTTCACTACTACCACAATATGGGTATCAAATGAAAGGGCTTGACTAGCAGAATGTTGTACAGATTACAAATCCGAGATCCGAGGTAGTCGGGGGTTAACCAAAATTTTTAATTTTGTTCTTGTAATTACAATAGTATAATTTTGCACCATTCTTTTTATGTAACTCAACATTATAGTTTTTAAACAGCAAGTTTATAAACTACTTTACGTCACCAGGTGAACTCAAGGGGCACAACTATTCAATAAAATAATTAAGTAGCCCTATAGCGCTAACGCACACATTCACGCGTGTGTACGAACAACATCTGCGTAGTTGTGTGAAGAGTAGGTAGCTCCACAGCGGCGCTTGTATGGAGTTTTAGTGGAGTGTCCGGGGTGTGCTACTGGCATATTTCTACTATGATAGATAAATAATAGTTAAAAAAACCGGCCCAGTGCGAGTGGGACTCGCGCCCGAATAGTGCAATAAGCGATACCATTAGCAAATAAACGGCGAAAAACACTTTTATTGTACCTACTCCTTAATTATTTATTTTATTTAAATTTATTAGTTTTAAAAATAACATAAAACTAAATATTCTGTGAATAAGAAAGCGTCTACCTGTCACCGTTTAACTGAGCAAGAAGCGGTAAACAAATAAAGTTTATTGTATGGGAGGCTCCTTTACAACTTTGGGGGGCTTAAACAGTTATTTTATTATATTTTTAGTATTTTTAGTTTTAGCAGCACTAGAAATACATCATCTGTGAAAATTTCAACTATCTAGCCATCACAGTTCTTGAGATAAAGCCTGGTGACAGATGGACGGACGGACGGCCAGTGCAGTCTAGTACGCGTGTGTCGTACAAATTCGCCTGTAGCCTATATGTCAATATGTTTAGAGTTCCGTACGCAAAGGGTAAAAACGGGACCCTTTGCGTACGGAACTCTGAACATATTGACATATAGGCTACAGGCGAATTTGTACGACACACGCGTTCACCGACACCCAAGTTCAACTTACTATTAGTGGCATTTTTTGGGGACCCGTGAAAGTGGGCCTCAAGTATCCTTTACTGCCTAGCTAACTTTAGATTAGTGCAGATAGAGCGTTAGTTGCGCGCTAGCGTTAAAATTCTTCTTCAAGATTAAAAACGTATGACTTCCTAGAATTCATCGTTAGAATACGTGACAACTTTTCACACTACAAGCAATGTATAACCAACTACGAAAACCGCGGCCTGTTCACAAGATCCTCGTACCTCAAACGAGACTGATTACGTGATGTAAATGTATAAGTAATCTAGATTTTGTGTCACAACTAGGTCGTCAATAAACCCAGTTTTACTAGTATACTACTCACAATGGGGATTCGTTAAGTCATGTTGTGAATTCTGATGATCGTTTAAATTTTATTCGCATAGACTGTTACATTCTCCTATTATCACACAGTCACACACTGGGCATTTGATCATAACTTCATACAAACGGCGTGGTCAAGCTACTCTACTGCACAGTTTTTTTTAATTGTTAAGAATTTCGAGACGAACAAGACATGTGCCTGATGGTAAGCAACATGCCTGCTACATAACAGCACAATGACACGCAGCTATTGGAACATAAAGAGTCCAAATCATTACCTAGCACTGCACTACGCTCGTCACCCAGAGATCTAAGATGTTGTATTTCTAAGCACAGTAATTTCTCTGGAAACATTGCGCTTCAAACCGGAACACAGTAAGTAATGTTTGCACATTACTGCCTGATGATAAATAACATGCCACATAACAGCACAATGACACGCAGCTATTGGAACACGAAGAGTCACTGCACTGCGCTCGTCACGCAGAGATCTAAAATAGTTAAATCTCAGGGCCTTGTAATTTCTCTGAATCATGGGTGCATGGTCTAGGGGTGCATGGTTAGCATAAGAACGTAGCCCACTAAAGTTCCTACTGCTGAGACTTCGTGCCTTTCTGAGAGAGAGTCAAGGCCATAACCCACCACACTAGCTCAGTGCGGGTTGGTGGATGATAAAATGACTTCGAAAGATTCTAGGAAGTTGTCGGGTTCCTCACGATGTTATCGTTAACCGTTTTAAGTTAGCGCGTATGCATATCACTTCAAAAAGACAGTAATGCATAGTTTTGAACCTGGGATCTCCGGATCGGCAGTCACCGTTCCGGAGACCATGTTATGGCACATTTTTATGGGCCAGCTTGTTGCATACCTTCACACGCCTGTCTTGCTCGTCTTTTCCTTGTTTATTAAAAAAACCTTTTACATCTCATCATCATCATTACCAGCCGCAAGACGTCCACTGCTGAACATGGGCCTCCCCCCTTAGATTTCCACAACGAACGGTCCTGCGCAACCAGCAACCAGCGGTTTCCAGCGAAATTTGTGAGGTCATCTGTCCATCTAGTGGGAGGCCATCCAACACTGCGTCTTCCCCATCGGTTGTCAGTTCTACGAGCGATGTGGCCTGCCCATTGCCACTTCAGCTTGCTTACTCTTTGAGCTATGTCTGCCACTTTTGTTCTTTTGTGAATATCCTCATTACGGATTCTGTCGCGCAAAGAGACTCCGAACATAGTTCTCGCCATAGCTCGCTGTGTGACTTTGAGCTTCGTTATGAGGCCCACAGGGAAGGAACACGTCTCAGTTCCATAAGACATCACTGACAACACGCACTGGTTAAAGACTTTCGTCTTTAGGCATTGTGGTATTTTGGACTCAAAGATGTGCCGATATTTCCCGAACGCTGCCCATCAGAGTTGGATTCTTCGCTGGACCTCTTTCTCGAAGTTGGATCTACCTAATTGGATCTTATGACCCAGGTAGACGTATTCGTCAACAACTTCGAGTGTGGTATTCTCAACAACAACCGGTACGGGTGAGACATGAACATTTGACATGACCTTCGTCTTCTCCATATTCATCCTCAAACCTACCTGTTGGGATACTCTACTGAGGTCCCTTAGCATTGCACCGAGGTCCTCCAGCGACTCCGCCACAATGACTATGTCGTCGGCAAACCGAAGGTGAGTGATACATTCGCCGTTGATATTGATGCCATATCCGTTCCAGTCCAGTAGCTTGAAAATATCTTCCAGCGCGGCAGTGAAAAGTTTCCGAGAAATAACATCTCCCTGTCATGCCTTTCTGCAGCTGGATATGTTTAGTGCACTGGTTCTGTAATCGGACAGACGTTGTGGCTTTGCTGTAAATACACTTCAACACTTCGATATAGCGATAGTCGATGCGGCATCGCTGGAGAGACTGAAGCACTGCCCAGATCTCGATGGAATAGAAGGCTTTCTCATAGTTCACATACGCTATACATAGTGGCCGATTATACTCCTCGGTTTTCTGTACAATCTGCCGAAGCGCATGAATGTGGTCTATGGTACTATAGCCTTTTCGGAAACAAGCTTGTTTGGGTGGCTGGAAGTCGTCAAACCTTCGTGCGAGACGATTCGTGATTACCCTCGAAAACAACTTATAAACGTGGCTTAGAACTCAGAAGTGAGATGTGTCTGTAGTTCTTCAACAAGGTGTTGCCACCTTTTTTAAAGAAGAGCACCACCACACTTCTGCTCCACGCTTCTGGCGTATTACCGTTAAGTATGACGGAGTCGAACAACTTCTGGAGGATCTTAAGTAGGTACCGGTTTTCCACCCGCTCTCAGAAGCTTAGTCCTAATTCCGTCGTCGCCAGGTGCTTTGTTGTTTTTAAGTTGTTTGAGGGCCATTCTAATCTCTTACAGGCTGACTTCCGGGATATCTTCGGTAAAGTGTCGGGTCAGCTTGGCTCTGGGGTCTTTTGCCATGCTAACGAAAGGTTGTGCTTGTAGAGGTGGATAACTGTTCATAGAACCTCTCAATCTCATCCAAAATCTCAGGCTTCGACGAGACGACGTTACCACTATCGGTCTTCAGTTTGGTTTGGCAAAGTCAGCTGACCAAATTGAAAACTGAAGACAGTTTGGTCAGGTGATTTCTTGCGAACACTTTCGAGCCTTTGTTCTACTTGATCGCCTCTTCAATACTCGAAGTATTGAAGCAGCGTATGTTGCGTCGCACACAAGTAGAGATCCGTCTATTGAACCGTCTGTATACCGTCATGTCAACCGAAGACTGTAACCGCATATCTCGTCTGACCGCCATGAGATTTAGAGTTTCATCGGAGAGCTTTTGAGTTCTATTTTGGCGTCAGCGCTTATAGAATTTTCTGCCAACAGCATGAACAGTTTCCACTAGCCTGTCGGTTATTTCGTCCGCCGTTACGCACTCATCTAAGGATACGAAGCGATTTTGAAGTTCGAGTTGAAAGTTATCGGGATCTTCGATCTGAGCATAATTTGGTCGGAGCGTGGACTTCATTAAACGTGATCTTTCGAACTTAATGTTTAGATTCAGCGTGCATCAAACAATACGGTGACGTGCGTCAAACAAGTCTTAACCCTACTGATCACAGAGACATCGCTGAATATATGCTGTTTAGTCGTCATAATGAAGTCATGGAAAAATATTCAGAGGTGCAGGCGGGATTCGAGCGCAGGATTGGGAATCAAACGTTTAAACCACTAGGCTATCATGACGTCACGGCTGTTCAGGGCTCTAGGGTTACTGAATATTTTATTGAACAGTTATGCCCATTGTTTCAATGCCGTCACATTAGCTATTACTTAATATTATAGCGTGTCACCTTCCCTATAACTTAGTTAGCTATATTATCAAATGCCAATTTAATTTTCAAAAGTGTACTTAACGCCGCGTTAAAATTCAGCCCAAGCAAAGATATAAACTCTTCAGAAGTATATTAAATTTGTATTCGTGGTACATAGATTTGCTTATTATTTTTCACTTACATAGTAAACTCTTTTATAGTTAGCATTAAGTTTTTGTCATAAGAGGTATCCAAAGTCCCATTTTACGTATAAAACACAGACTAATTAGAGAGAGAGTATAAAATGCTTAGATAAAACATTTTCTAATTAAATCATTAAAATAATTAGATTTATATACCTATATACAAAGATCTCAATACACAGATGTGCCGTCTCAAACTTCAGGGCGCACGGAATCATGTCATTGTTGGGAAGAGTGAGCTCACTCATTCCGTTCCACTCGGTTGCAGGAAGCGGTGAACGCTGGACGTTTTTACTTATCACTATTCGATGACAACAACTAAAATAAGTAGAACCACAGCATATCGCGCCGCTAGCGATTCTAGGGGTCAAGTAGATTGGTTATGTGTAAACTACTTACGACACACATAGATACGCAGTTTATTACCAATTTCAAGTTACTCAGGGCACATCCATTGGTTTATATCGATGCCTATATACATATATTTTACCTCGTTTAATTGATGGTTGTATGTAAAGAGTTTACATGTACTTTGTCTAAGGTTGTATGTGAATGGCACCGTCTGTTATACCATAAACGGCAAAATAACCCGATTGTTGCATTTTAATTAAACATCAAAACATTCGTTGGGCCGCTTTGTGTTTTCCATGATTTTTCCATACTGGGGTTGCCTGGAAGAAGTCGCTTTCAGCGATAAGCCTCCCAGTTGTTTCACTACTGTTTTCCTAAATTGTATGTATGATGTAATGGTGTGAACAGTAAACAATTTTCATTTATTAAATCGCTGAGAGCATCATTGTAATAGAAAGTATTTCTATGATCCTTACTACGGCCTTAAGGAGTGAGCAGGTGAGGGAAGAGGGAGCTACAAGCAAGGATGTCCAGAGGCTGGGGGGGCTTAGCATCCACTTTTTGGTTTGTCCCCGAAGCATAGAATAGATAACCCGAAGTTTCCTTGCGTTCGGTGTGTCGTGTTCGAGCTTCATTAACCCGTAAATTGCAGCTAAGTGAAAATGATTCCTTTACTGATCGATACGATCATTATTGGACAATAGAAAAAAAACAGCAAATTTTTTAGAAATCAGAATGTTTTAAGCTACACCCGAAAACCAATCACAGCAAAATCTGTGAAAAACTGTATAATTTAACTATTCTACATATTTACCATTTATATAAAGAAGTAATTCCCCACAGAGATTACACTTAACATTCTACGCGGACGAAGTCGCATGTAACGGCTAGTATTTCTTTTGATTTGCAGCAATAACGTAAGTAAGTAAGTATCTACACACAGAATTGTACCGGAAAAGTTTTGCTTACGTAAAGTTTGTCGGAAAATCGTCCGGCGAGATGATTAAGTTACAAGTATATGTAATAAGAAATAATGGCGATAATGCTTGAACATGATGGTTAACTCTGTTTGCATATACTATATACGTAGTATTTTAGTTGTTGACAATAAATAGTGATAGGTAAAAACGTCCGGCGTGCGCCACTTCCTGCAACCGACTAGAACGAAAAAAATGAGCTCACTCTTCCCAACGATCACATAATTCCGTACGCCTGAAGTTTGGGAGGGCACATCTAGTGGTTTATCGATGTGTGCGTGTAGATAAAATGATGATATCGTCTGCGTCGTGTCCGACCTTGGCAGCTCTAGCTTCAGGCTCAGTTCTCGAATGTACCTGGTAAATCCCAACCGTGTAGGCACGGGCTCCAATTAAAAAAGCCGCAGGGTAATACGCACGGATATTCGAGTAATACGTGTCTCTAAGAAACAATATATTTAAATACTCGGCGGATAAACGAAAGTGGGCCGCTCTAAACTGGAAGTTACTTCGAAACACAATTACATTACGTATTGTAAAACGTGTAAATATTCGTACTTTGCCCCTTGGCCTTAGATCTACCGTCATTGAATAGATAATAATTGCTACCGAAAATCGTAATAGTTACAAAACAACATAATGACATCAACTTTTTCTTGGCACTTTGTGATGAGATGAGCTTTTGAAGCCGCCTTTATTCGCCTTATTGTATACATAACCAAAAGTTTATTTGTTACATTTATGAGCATAGGAGGTTAAGACCAATAGGTCTCTATAGCCCTTGGTCACAGATAGCTTCTAAGCCATTGATAGGTAGTGTTATAAACTGTCAATGTTCTACTCCTTCCTAACTTTAGGCTAACGCAAAAGAAGCAGGATCCTACAGTACTACCAACGATACCAACGTACAAATTCGAAGCACAACTTAAAGAATTCCATTTACATACCCACTCAACGAATACTACATCTCGTATCAACACTGACTAGCGCACTCAATCACGTCGGAACGGCTGAGCATGCGCGGTCAGAGAGGGGGGGGGGTCTCAGGGGACATGAATTGGGGGCCCCCCAAAATCGTAAACATTAAATTAAAAATCTAAAAAAAAGTTACCGATTTATTGTATTCCTACTGGTGACCCCCCCCAAATTTGAGACTACGTACTGGTGACCCCCCCCCCCCAAATTGGAGACTACGTACTTTTTTTTTTTTTTAACTTTTATAGGTTTACACTTGACCGCCATCTCGCCTGATGTTAAACGATGATGCGGCCTACGATGAAGCGTGTTTACCTAGAAGAAACCGAATCTGAAAATCCGAAAACTCTCGATTTGAAGACACAAAGACTGGTGACCCCCTCCAAAATTGAGGCTGGGACCGCGCCTGCGGCTGAACCGATTCGGGTTAAAATTTGGAACATAGGGAATTTATAGTCAAGAGTAACACATAAGTACCCTAATTATTATCACCGGAAAATAACGGAACCTGTTACTACTTGGGTAAAAAAAGTTGGATAGCATAAATATGATAGCCATATATGATAGCCATAATACATAATATATTCGGAGAATTAAATACCTACACCGCATTTATTTTATTTATAGATACTGAAGATAATACGGTACCGCAAGTCACCCAATTATAATTCAATGACGGACCTGTGGCTACGCTCATTAGGTGCAATCGTGTTATCCTATGTACATTGCACTCAACAATTCGAGCCACGGTCATTTTCGATCGGTACCTACCAAGGTCACCTTTCGTAAAATTCATCTAAATTTTAATTATTTGCGCAGGCATTGGTAATGAGTTGCCAAAAACAAGGCAGATTTATCCTAAACGCAATGTTTGGCAATACGTTGACCGACATACGAAATGTGCGTAATAAGCTGTAATTATGTATTTACTCATTCTAAAGGCGCGTCAACACCGCAGGTCTTGTTGTCCTACAAATCTGTTTATTTTATGAATAAGTAAAAACTTTCTTCCCTTTTGACGTAAATTGCCCGGACGGGGGAGTATGAAATTTCGCATTCTTAGGTATAGGCCTCGAGTCTCAGCATTGGGAATATTTAGTTGGCTGTTTAATAAGCATAATACGATATTGTCGAAATCAACTGGACAGATCGACATAAAAGAGAAAATTAATTGGAAGGACCAATTATAATTTTAGGCTTTTTATGGTATATACATTAGATACATCAGCTTAATATGCAGCTCGTGTATAATAAATGAAATACATGTTTTCCTTAATATGTTATAGTAGCACAATTTTACATTTTAGATAATCCCATAAGTATATGGTGCATAAAACTTTTATCGGTTCGGTTTGGATGGACCTTAACTCATAAAAGTTATCGTTATACAAATCGAAGCATTCTATTGCCCACGCCACTCACCTACGAACCAGATTGTGGGGGGATTTATATTAATCATAGATTAGTAATGAATAATTATTAATGGCTCAATTATCTTGTGTAATCGGTTCGAGGCATCGAAATTGTATTACCAAATTTTATACTTGTAATCATAGGGGCAAATTTAAATCTCGCTATGCGTGTCATGGTGTTTCGAGTTTACTTTCAAATACTTACTTAAAAGAAAAAAAATCGATAAAAACCAGTGAATACCTAATTATTTCTAGGATGTAAACTATTATCACAATAATTTTTATCAAACCAATTTTATCAATAAACTGATAAATACTGGTATATTATTATGATATTTATTTATTTTTATATATTTGTAAATGTAATATACTTACATAATAATTTCAATTGATAATAAATATCAGCTAAACTGATTCTAGTAAAATTTGCAAAAGTAAATCCAAGTACTTAAATAAAAATAATGTTGCTATAATTAATATATAAAATAAAACTGCTAGTAATACATAACATGTATAATTAATTTTATTTAATTATTGAATTGTATAAAAATAAAATTGCTAGCGCTAGCCCAAAGAACGATACTTAGGCTGTAGAAATAGATACTATACTACTACAGATGTTTCAACAATGAATGTATAATAAGTATGTAGGTACTATATATTTACATTTTGTAGTGGTAGGACTCTCGGCAGAGACCGCCTGGGGAAGAACCACATCTTTGCCAGTTAGTAATGTACAAACATTATTGTGTTCCGGTGTGGAGGGTAATGTTTCCAGAAAAATGCCAGGGCTTAGAGATATAACATCTTAGATCTCCGGGTGACGAGCGCAGTGCAGTGCTAGGTCATAATTTGGACTCTTCATGTTCCAATAACTGCGTGTCACTGTGCTGTTATGTGGCAGGCATGTTGTTGTTGCCACCAGGCACATGTCACGCTCGTCTACATGTATAAATAACACCTATCTGGCTCCCATAACACAAGCTTTGCTTAGCTGTGGCTAGTTCGTGTTGTAAGAGAAATAAAGTCAAAGTCAAAGTTTGACTTTGACTTTGAAATAATGTCCACCGATATAATATACATACTTGGTACTGAGAACGGTCTCCTTTTTTAGAATTATGTACATATTTATGCTAGAATAGAAAGATGCGAATGAGATTTGCAGATACTCTTATGGATCTGTAACAGTTAGAAATCAAATTAATTAGAAAGTCACAAATTGATTAACAAATGAATATAGCCGTTTATAAGCAGTCGTTTTAAAGGATAATTATAACCACTGGCTGCATTCGCGAAGTTACATCATATTTTTTTAAATTTCGGTCGGCGGCGAGAGGCACCGGTTTTCTGCATCTCTTCCTAGTGAACTAGTCTTAATGAGGTTAAACTGTTGAGTTTAATGTCTGACGTGGATGCACATATTATAAAGTAACAATTATACTTTGGCGCGATACTAAATTACATTAGATGTTTTGATTAAATGGTCATTGTATTAGTGTAATATATATTTATTTTTGTACCTCTAGATGTAATTGTTTATTTATTTAATTATGTAGAAATTACGCGTCACATTGTTTGTCTGTGATGCACTCGTAAACTACGCACCGTGTGCAGTGATCGAACTTGTAAAATAGGATAGTTTTTATGTATTTTTTAACCGACTTCAAAAAAAGGAGGTTTCTCAATTCGACCGTATGTATGTTCTTTTTTTTATTTAGTTTTTATAAAATATTACCAATATTACAATATCCGTTCGAAGCCGGAACAGACCACAGACTAAGTAGAGAGATACACTGACTGCTTAATATAAATGTCAACCAAAGAGTTTAACAAACAGATACATAGATGAAACAAAGGTTTTACACCGAAAGCACGGGTCTGATCGCTCTTGCATTGTCGCTCTTGTGGGAGTGTCATAGTTTTGTCGCGGCACATCACTGATCTGTTTACTTATTCTCTATCTTAGGTGTCAACCAATTCTTTTTTGTGCTTGCTCTTCTCCTAATTCTTAAATTTCTTAATACATTTTACGGTTTCCTGGAAGATCCTTGAAACAAAAAAAAATGGCTGTCATAGGGACTGCCTATAAATATGAAAACTAATAACTCGGAATTTGATAGCTCATTTTGGAAAATACGCGGGTGAAACCGGAGGGCATAGCCATGCCCATGGCCATCTGGATCATACAATTTTATCCGATTTCTAGTAAGATTTCTTTCACTTACGAACGTGACGCTTGAGATCAATTCACAGCGGTAAATCTGTATGTGATGCGCCGCAAGAAGTTTTCACTTCAAAATGGCGATTGACTCACTCAATACCCTTGTATGATCCCTTATTGGATGAGCGCGAACTACGAATAGCCCAGCCCTTCTACCGTCATGGCTTTGATATTGCTGTCTCTATCATTTCAAGCGAAAAGAAAAGAGACAGCCTTATACGCTAAGACAAGCAAAGCTAAGACAGTTTTAGTTATGCGGTAGACCCCCCGTTGGCTGGGGGAAAATGACAGTCGCGTTTTTCCCCATTAATAATATGACTGGTAAAATTTTACTGGTCACCAGCATTTGCGTGTTCCGTCTTTGTCAAGGAGAATGAGTGAGTTGCTAAACGTCCTTCTTTTTAAAAACAATACGCCTACCCATAACAATACAGTGCCACGCAGCTATTTGAACATGAAGAGCCCAAATCACAGTGTATTGCGTTCGTCACCCAGAAACATGAGATGATTTAAATTTTTGCCCCGAAGGAAGCAAAAAAAAAACTATATCTATGGTTTGCCCTGTAACGTCTCTGGAACCTCTGGACATTAATGGTTATTGCTCTGTCACGATCTACGGGTTGAGCATTTAATACACTTTTGTGACACATTTGATATGAGATGTGTCCTAAAACCGTCAAAAAAGCGCTTAGCGCTAATAATAACTATTTTAACTTATTTTTCGTTTTTGAGTAAGTAATACTTATTTGGGGTTTTGAAGTCGGTTTAATTTTTAGTTTAAAAGGAGTTTATAGGTAATTTCTTGCAATGCTTTAAATCCGTAAAATGGGTTAAGCTGTGGATACTGCAATAAAGTAAACGTATTTTTTCATAGTTTATGTATACAAAATTAACTGATTTCTGTTTTGCTTAAGCTAAGTACCATAGGAAGTGCCATAGATTTGCCAGTTATTCTATGGCCTAGCAGTAATGTCAAAGCATTACTGTGTTCCAGTATGAAGGGCAAAGCTTCCAGATAAATTACAGAGCTTAGAGATATATCTTAGATATCTGGGTGACGAGCGCAGTGCAGCGCTAGGTAATGATTTGGACTCTTTATGTTTTAACGGCACATTGATGTGCTGTTATGTGGCAGGCATGTCGCTTACCATCGGACACGTGTCCTGCTCGTCTCGTCACTCTATAGGTATTGTAAAAAAACTGAAATTTTAATATTTGAGAATATTTTTCTTGATTCCGGATCGCACAACGCTATATAACTTCAAATTAAGCAAAGATTGTACGATGGAAGCCAGATAGCGGCAACACGCCTGAGACGTTGTTGAAGCCATAGCGTACATAAAAAATGTTTTATCTTATTTACATTCTAACCTCGAATGAATGTTTTTATCTTGTTAAGTAGGTACCTACTTACAGCCGAATTATTTAATTACGTATGCCATGTTGCGTTACTTAATGTACCTATAAAGTTTCTGTATTAAATTGCCCGTATCTCAAATTGAAAGTGGTCGTGTTCTCTTAAGTATGATTTCAATATGACATCTCGAATCTCCACTGCTCACTCATGTGTGTAAAGTGGCACAGAATTTTAGACCGAGCTATACATGAAGTAAGATAATCCTTTTCCTGATATGTACATACTAAAAGTATACCTTCTGTAGGGAAAATAATGTTGCAATTTAACGCCGCTAACGTTACTAAATATTTGCAAAAATAGAAAATACTCTTTGTACTCTATGAATAAGAAACGGTATCACGCGAAAATATTCTCAATAAAAATAAATCTCAGAATTTAATGATGTGGTGATTTAGAGTATTACAAGTAAAGTATGTATTGGAAATATTATTTATATACTACGAGTATCATTATTGTGAGTTTGTAAGCACAAAATTGTTGAGACCTTTTTAATTTACCTACTGTCTATAAACACAGTTTACATAATATATACATTGTTGTTTTCGTAAATTAATCATTGCGCTCGTGTTTGTGAAATTGTAATTAAAACTAGTTTTTAACAGCATTAAGAAATTATAAATGAAGCATTTAAAAAAAATTACTTACGAAAATTGTTCTCAATTGCACCATCATTCATCGTTGGATATGTATGTGAATCTTGAGTTGAGTACCATAGGCTACCTACATACATATATTATGTTTATGTACCACGGGCGAAGCTTGTCAGAGCAATGAATGGTACCTCTATGGTCAAGGTGCCTGTAAAGTAAACATGCCTCAAATTTATTTAAAAATATAGGTATATACTGTTTTAGCTACGTTTTTGCCATACACTGGTTAGGAAGATATTTTATATTCCTATTAGAGCAAGATTCCGTGAACCCCAGACCTTCGTTATTTTAACAAAGCTGACAAACTGACAGCAAATCGGTATTTCATATGTACCTATGAAATACCGATTTGCTGCCTTTAGTACCGTTTATCTGCCAAAGCCATAATGACCCAAACTTCATAATGGTCCATCGCTCTTACCTGTGTTGGGAGAATGCGCTGACAAACTTTCAGCTTTGTTCAAATAACGAAGGTCTGGGGTTCACAGGCTCTTAGTCCATGTAGATGGGACTCGGAGGCTTCTGTTGCAAGGAGACAGAAGGCCATAATCCAGAAGGCTTGCCCAGTGCGGGTTGACGGATGAGGCCTAAAGTTTATTGTAACATATTAGTTTCCTTATGATGTTTTCTTGGCCGCTAAAGCCAGTGGTGATGATTACATCTCTAGTTGGAAAAATAAGCAGAGACGAGACTTACGATCTCAGGAGTGTCTATGTTTGTTCTTGGCATTAGACCACCACAATGTGATGTTGTGATTTACCAACGTTTATTCCGGGAAGGCGAGGATGTCAGAACTAAAAAAAGAAAACTTGTAGACATCGTGCCATCAGACGCTTACCTGTTTTGTTTCTGTTTCTATTTAGCTATTTTTGTCTAAATGAGCCAAATCCCCTCAATCAACGACCTCCCATTTACCGCAGTATTCTAAAAATATACTTAACACAATTCTTGTCCCATGCAGTTCTTTTGTCACAAATGCTGAAAAATTTTTGAACCAATTAATTTAAGTAAGACTTGAATTTTGTTTTGGAATTTAGCGATTGTAACTGCCGTATTCCACAGGTAAGTACCGTATGTGCTTAATGCTCTACCTAGATGAATGAACCCAGATTTAGCGGCTATCAGAGACCAATAAAAATTCGTATGTGGACTAGTATACGGATATTAACAACAATAACTCTCGCAATATATCAAAAATATTGTTCGCATTCGCAAAGCATTTAACAAGAAAATGTATAACTTAATTTTACAGGTGAGAAAAAGAAAACACCAATCCCTTTAACATTTCATTTACATAGATATAATTAAAACATAATTTAATTTATATGATACACCAAATAACTCTACACCACATGAAAAACTCCATGTTTTATTACCTTATTAAATTGTGTCCTTTAGTATGAAAACTAACGGCTTTAATTTCAGTGGCGCTTCTAACCATGATTCTTTCCAACATATAAAATTTACCAGTTTATTATTGTCCTCAATAATAAGTGGAAACACCATTAACATACCTTAAAGTCACTTCACAATCTAGTGCACAAATACCATCATCACTCGATAAGTCTCGAATCAAAAGCGTAACACGGCTACATTCAAGTGCTCCTTCGCAATTGCACCCCCACCTTTGCGACGCCACCAAGTAAAACGGAACCTCCTTTCCAACGTTCGCCGAAGAACTGGTAGCCTTTCTAAATTCGTCGGGTGTTCGGGCTAGTAGGGATGAATCAAGGGGCTACATTATGCAATGTTCGGACCTGCAAACGTTTGAGTATATAAGCTTGAAGCGCATTCCAAACGTGTAGAAAGTAAGCCAGACCCCACAGGCTAAGTGTTTACTGAATCAGTCCAGCAGACCAAGCAAGATGTACGCGAAACTCGCTGTGAGTTAAAATTCTTTAAACGAACAATTCTCAATTGTCAAGTTGTATCACTTAAACACAACTTCAAACTTTTTATCCCAAATTGAACACCTTACTAAATTATCGGTATCAAAACGTTTCATAAATAGTATAAAATTAGTGTTCCCTGTGACTTGTGATTATTCCATATTGGGCGAAAAGCGGCCAGGTGCAAGTCTGTCTTGGAAAACGAAGACAGTTTCCAACCAGTTTTAATTTCAAATATGAGAGATTAACTAATCATTGGGTTTACATTAATTAAAGACTAAAGTCATTAAACCGAACTGTCAGTAAAATTAGATACTTTTATTTAAAAAATAACTTCACAAAGTTATAAACAATTTTAACTGCTCTAAATCAAAACTCAACTTCATTTTGCTATTTGTGGTTATTTAGTGCCTATTTGTGGTTTTCTAGTCGGTTTAATTTTTTGTATAAAATTAATTTATTTTACCCTGCAAACATACTAGTTTCATCACTAAGTTTTCGTTCGATGCTGTCAAGTCAGTGGTGTTGAACTTATAAAATAAACCTATGTTCAAGTAAAAATGTTTCTTTCAGCTTATCTCCCCTCCTGGTAGCCGTAGTAGTCGCGGCCCCGACCCCCGGCGGTGGTGGTGGCCATCAGTAAGTACCAAAACCAGATATTCTTTCCCCTGCGTCTTTTGCGCAATCTGAACATTCGGTAGGCAAACAATTGCCGTAGAGACCTCTTTAAAAAAAAAAAAATCTTTCGTAAACAGAGAGGACCACCCCTCATAAGTTCGACAGCCGTTTATCTGTGGCATTTTGCACAGGCACATACCGACTTTGATGGCACGACATTCATTTATTTTTTAAATTGTGACATAAACCATTTATTTATTGCAATATTAGATATACATTTAAATTTAAATTTGAAAATTTTCTTCGTAGTAGTAACATCCAAAACATATTTATTTACTTTAAGTGTTATTACGAGAACTGGAAATTCTGAACTGACTCAGTTATATCATTTTTTTGTAGTGGTAAGGACTCTTTGCAGAGTTTGCCTGGGGTATTTCCACACATATTTGGCAGTTATTCTACCGTCTGGTACATAACGTAGTAGTTAGTAACGTGCAAGAGCTGTGTTTTCGGTTTAAAGACAATGGTTCCAGGGAAATAACAAGGCAAATAGATTTCATCGTAAGTCTCCCGGTAATGAGCTATATAGGCAGTGATTTGGCCTATTAATACTTACATACGAGTAGCTTCGTGGCACTGCGCTGTTATGAACCATGGTTTTGTTTACCACCTACCTACGTGTTATTCGTCTCAACACACTATATTATAAAAAAAATGGTCAGAAAGGCCAGAATGGCAAAACATATTTGTTTAGTTTCGAGGACAGCCAGTTTTATACGCACTAGTAAAAGCGATATTATTTTGTCCCATTTAGGGTTGTCTCGTGAAAATCATCTATAACCGTTTATAACTATAACTATCTATAAAAAATAATCTCCGATTTAAGATAGTTTTCCATATCAATTGAAACGTTAAATAACCAATACGAAGAAATAACCAATAAAACTATTACCTAAAACAATTCTATCGATTTTCGAATTAGTAAAAAAAACATTGGGTCAAAATCCGCATAAAACTATGACACTGACCTTGCATTACAAGATGCAATAAAAGTAAAAGCAGAATTGAAAATAGTAAAAATATCAAACAATGTAGCAATTTGTGACGCTTATATAACTCAAGGTCGCTTAGTTATTTTGTTGTAACAGTTTATAACGAGATCACTGATTGACTTAATGACGATATATCATGCAGTAATGTGAGTTTACCAATAACTCAGTTGTGTAATGCGTAAACGCCGCTTCCTTCGCATTTAGATCTTTCTGGAAAGATTCTGTTGTTATTTATGTGCAATGGATGAGTTTTGTAATAATTTTAATTGAGAATTAAACTTTAATTGGTGTTGTGATTTCGGAACTTCCATTCATCATTGTTTTATGTTACGTTTCACTGACCTCAAAAACAAAGAGTTTTGTTTGGATGGATAAGTTTTGTTGATTTTACAAAAACTGCTTTATCGTTTTCGATAACATTTATGTAAATTTATTCCAGAAGACTAACCTTTGATAAAAAAAGAATTATTAAAATCTGTACGCCCAGCCAATAGTTTTGAAACATAAAAAAACAGTCAAATTGACAAACTCCTCCTTTTTTTAATTCGGTTAAAAAGTTAGTGGGTGACTTATAAAAAATGTTATCGTACAGTTAACGGAACTACATTATCTGCGTGATCGTAATCGTCTATCATCAAAACATATAGGTAAGCTCGAAGTGAATGTGATCCGTCCACGATTAATAACAGTTATATAATCGTTTATTATAGCCTGGCATGTTGCAGGATAATAATTATTAGCGTAAGTTTAGACTTTATGCATAAGAAACTTGATTTGCATATGCAATATCTTGCTAACTAGTTAGGTAAGCTATTATCTATTTGGAATATTCAAATTGTTTAAATAAGTGAAACAGAAAAAAATTAAAGACTTTGCTTTTAGCGATAAAAAAGCCACTTGTAGAATTTGTTTGGTGATGTTCTCTATTTTTTTGTTATTTTTAATGTGTCACAATAACGAGTAATTGACAGATAAGAAATACTCGTACATCTACTTGGAACATACTATACTCAGTCTGGAAAGTTACGGGGAATTGAAAACAGCAAGCTTTGTGGAACCCATTTTAAGAGCTATGCGTTGGTAACGATATGTTTCACAGTTCGTTTCTATAGTATAAAATTTTTTGACCTCGGAAACGCAAACTTTTCGCTAAATATATCAAATAATTACAAAATTATCATCTCCAAAATCAAAATCGTTTTATTGTAGACTTCGCTGTGTTTAATAGCGAGATGGCGGTTACAAAACAAAGACCTAAAGCCATCTGTAAGCTAAACCTCAAGCATGGCGCTAATCTTAATACTTACAAGTTATTGCTACGCATTGCACAGTCGAAAGTAAATAACAGTAGTTACTACCCGTTCAAGAGCACGTTTGGTTCAGTCTGTTTGTGTAAGCGTAGGAATGGGGCATAGTAGGAAGTGGTCAGTGTGGACTACAATCTCCGACCAAACCCATCTCCTAAGTTACGCAGTTACTATCATTTTATGCTTGCTTTATTACACTCTACGATCGTATACAACGAAATATAGTTTTTGGGTTGTTCTAAGGATAGCTCGTGCAGATAGATTAGATCAAAAAGTATGATACATACTTAAAATAGTATATCTTACAGGTCTAGCTTAAAAGAAATAAGCAATTTTCAATTAGTAATTCAGATTCTCTAATTATTTAATTACTCTAATCGCTTAATAAACAAAATAATGAAATAAAAATAGTCCGAACCTTATAACGGGAGGTTCAGAGCAAGTAGGCACGTAAAATAATCATGTTTCATTTTTATGACTCAGTATAGTTATAGTAAGGTTCTTGACCTCTGACAAAATAATCTGTGCCGGTGAATCGGTACACGCAATTAGAACTAATGTTCTGCTTCTAGCAATAATTATCTTCTATTATCAAAAAATTCTGTAGTATTTATCGTCTCAGTCGAAAGGCTAGTCAGATGTGCTTGTGTGATGTGTTTCTTTTCCTGTGTAATAAATAAAGCAATCAAACGATCTCATCACAATACAATTGGTGACATTTCTTGGAGAAACTCTACATAAATTATGTGCACGTACGTTTGACTGAACTTCAAGTACTCGGAATCAGTCCGATACGTAGGAAATGTCAAAAGTAATCTGTCGAGAAAAACAATGTTATTATATACTTAGTTCGGAAATTTGTAAAACTTGCGCAACGTAACTGTCTCATCACATTGTACTGTCTCTCAAAAATTTACATGAAATTAGTTTTCTATTCGGTCTCCAACTAGATAATAGATTGAATTATTTCGGAAACAATCATTTTGTACGGTTGTTTGGCCAAGAATGAAGAAAAAGAAACTTAATGTGATCACGTTTATTGTTTGTAGGTTGATACGGTTTGGCATGCACTGTTTACTGCAATGTCTGTTTCCTTTATTCGTGTGGGTAAACTGGAATTATTATTTATTTATTTTTATAATATTTTTGGTCATTTTGTGATGAGTCATTGATTATAGTTTGTTGTAATCGTCTCCCAAAATAAGAACATTTAAGTGACCTTAATATATAGTCGTGTTCGATTTGTTCAAATTTATTCAACAATAAAAACAAAGTAGCGACTATCGTTGTTTAACATCAGGCGAGATGGTGGTCAAGTGTGAACCTATGACGGGTAAAAATACTATTCGACAAAACTTTTCACACTCTCAATTGCCCACTACGAGAACAGACTAAGTAGAGAAATACGATACTAGTAGCGAATACATAAAACCACTGTTGATGTAGTACATGAAATTGACGTTTCTATTTACAATTTAAATGTGATCAGCCAGAAATAGTACATAGAGCCTTTTACTAGTCTCAAACCTCAAAACTAACCTAACCATTAAACTAAACTACTACAGCAAACTCTTAATTACGAGTAACGCATAAGCAAATCACTTTTCCCGATAAGTATCTCGCTTGATTGACGTGCAGACAGATTGTAGTAAGTAAGTAATAACATAGGTGTTTTGTGTCAAGTCGGCGGGCCTCCTTATGGACCTATATTATCATTATGATGCAACACTGACCACGATGCATAACCAGCATAGTAGGTCAGACCGAGAATGCGCTGGAAACATAAAGCCTGGTGTCCACCAAAATGTGTAGCGGCGAGTAGAGGAGATGCTAAATAACTGTGGTGGCCCTACCAACGCGTAGATGGGCGAAATTACTTGTACTACCAGCCTGTACTCAGAATGAAAGTATTAAAACATTAAGATTCTGTTCATATTTTCTATCAAAAAATGTGTGAGTTTTGTTTGAGTATAGAAACACACAATAAGTACAAAAAATATATTTATTGAGTGATTAAAGCTCTTTTTTAATTTTCTCTTTGTACAAATATAGTAGAGACTCGTGTGGTGTGTACAATTTTACGTAAGTATTTAAATTTATTACGCTCCTTAATATATAAATAAACGAGGAGCTCATAGTTCTTCTCTCTCACAAGATATTAGAAATATAATGGATGCGTTACACCATTCCACCACGGTAAATGTCCCGTAATTGATTATAAGTACCTCTACTACTGTAGTGAACAACTGTGATATCTCTCTTTCGATTATAATCATCTCTTGACTGCTTGTGTCTTTATGTTTTGGTGGAGTCCTGGCCTAACTGGAAATTTTGAGAAACCTTATGTTCTGTTGCAGTGCAATAGAGAAGACATAGCTCTGCAAACTTCAAGATTAATTGGTGGAACGTATTATATAATTCTTATGATAACAACTATTTTTTTCAACTTTTATATAGAAGCAGTTAGCAGTCAATCAACTTTTAAAAAATGCTGTTCAAACAAAACAGTGTGACAAAAAAATTACCAACGATTTTTTATGCAAGTACGTAAATTCTTTCTTACTAAATGCATTTAGTGAAAAGCTTAATTTGGTATTACAAACAGACACTTTAATTCATTTAAACGTATTGATAAAACTCCATTTCGCTTTTTTTGTTGTGCGTTACGATTATTTGGGTACTTTATGAAAGTAATTGAGTGTATGGCGTAATGTTTTGCTATGTTGTTGACCCTTATACACATCCGTAATTCATCTGAATGCCAGTTGAATTTAAGTGTTCTTCTGAGAATGACCTACATATTGATGTGATTTGTGAGTTAATATAATTGCATGTTTTTGTATTGCAACTTTTCAGCCATGTAACCTTTTTCATGTAATTAAAAACAAAAACAGGTAGTTAGACCTATGTATATCTGGAATAAAATGATATAAGTATTGCGATTATATCACAAGTTAATTTTGTAAACACGCACTTTTTTATTATTATTAGTTGATGTTTAAAGAGGTTATACAGAATTCTAGTATAACATTAATTTGAAATTGATTGGCAACATAGCTTTTGTTGCAATTTTTCTAGGCTCTTACCATAACTATATTGCGGAGATTATTTTTGTTTTTATTTGCGCTCTCTCAGATCGCCGGATTGTGAATCATATTACTAAGGGAAAAAATTGCGGTTAAGAGCCTTTTGCTCGCTAAATTATCCAATAAAATTAGTACTATCAGAATACGTTCTCAAAGCTATGTATTTAATCATTATATTTGAGATACATTCTTCCGGCATCGGCACCACACTCTGTGCTGCCGATAAATCGTGTTTTGTCCAATTTTTCTGAGCATTTCATTTTTTTTTAATTATCGCTAATTTTAAAACATAATTTACATCCTGCTTTATGGCCGTAACATATGGTGCATTAAAGTTTTATAGCACTGTATATTTTTTTGTTACATACGAATTACGATTACGAGTAAAATTGTTTTGCCTTCCGGCTTGTCATTTAAAATAGATTATCTATATATTACTTAATACGAGAAGCAAACACTTTGTAGCCCGTGTTACAAAAATGCGTTTACGGAGGAGTATGAAATTTCGCTGCAGAATACTATTACTAATGCTTTACAATAGAACTCTATTGTAAAACTTTTATCATTTGTAATGTAGATTGCAATGGTTTAGCTAGAATTCAATGGCAAAATCGTTGAATCTGCCGTCATGTCCATGCTGACCAATAAATAAATAAATATTATATATAATATTTTAATAAATACAATAAATAATTACATTTTTACAGTGTGACATTAATTTACTACTATGGGCTAGCTGTGCTTCGCGGTGTCCGCGGCTTATTACCTAAATTTTAAATG
This sequence comes from Ectropis grisescens, assembly GCA_017562165.1. NCBI lineage: Eukaryota > Metazoa > Arthropoda > Insecta > Lepidoptera > Geometridae > Ectropis > Ectropis grisescens. The sequence goes on from CM029767.1 coordinate 23,135,752, forward strand.
TCATGTTTATTTATATCTGATCTGAGAGATGAAAACATGACGAAACTTCTACACAAACTGGCATCCTTTAACTCTTTTTTTTGTAAATAAAGAGTGACGAGACGATCAGGACATGTGCCTGATGGTAAGCAACATGCCTGACACATAACAGCACAGTGACACGCAGCTATTGGAACATGAAGAGTCCAAATCATTACCTAGCACTGCACTGCGCTCGTCACCCAGAGATCTAAGATCTTATATCTCTAAGCCCTGTAATTTGCCCGTGCCAAGATCTAGACTATCTTTGTATTAAATTTTGTTTAAATCGGTTCAGTAAAGTAGTTGTGAAAGCGTGCAGACAGACAGAGTTAGTTTGGCGTTCATAATATTTGTTGGCTTTTTTTCTTTTCGTTTAGTGTGTAATGTAAATTACTTTACTAAAAAAGTCTTAAGAGTTTGGTACACATATATTTTTGTGCAAAAAAATGGGGCTGAGGCACAAAAACCGATCTTTAGGTTTTTGTGTAATGCCACAATAAAATGCACCCATAGAATATCTGATCGAATGAATTGGCGAAAGGACGCCGCCGTTCCAGTTGAAACAGGTCCCTACGCAATATTTAGTTGAACTTTGCTTATCTGCAAATCGGACAGTAATGCTGCAAAGTTCAAACTCTACATTTACGAGTTAAGAAATAACGTAATTCTATATTCGTAAAAACGTTGCTCAAAATCGGCGGGAAACGCCGATAATAATATGAGGCTGTGAGCTGAATATCATGGACCTGTTCTCGAATTAACCGTCCCATTCGAAACGTTTAATAAAGGTGAGCCAAAACCCTGGAAAATATTTCAGCAATCTTGAGAATCGGGATAGAGACTTTTGACATACTTTTCGTAAAACGGACACATTTTTTTAACTCGAATAAAAATAAGTTTTTGTGTGTAATGCTGATCACTGTAGTAGGTTGTGTTCGATTCATTTGGCGTATGCTTTCCTACAGCGTGCCACCTCCTCTTATTTCCTCCATGGTCAAGCGTAAGCCCTCGCTAAAGTTACGTAAAAGTAATGCTGCCTGCGTAAAGTCGCTCCGGCCTAATTATTCAAAATTGCGCAACCGATGATCGCACACAACTTGGAAATCATCCATTTCCCCTGCGATAGAGAAAGCACAATGAATTACGGTGTTCCTAGGGCTATCAAACACCGTCTCTGTTACCTAAAGACTTTCCTGTATAAAAAAGACTTGCTTTAGTATCACTGATGGTTTTTATAATTTTACTAGCTACTTTCTTCAGAATTGCGATGTCGAAGACGTTGAGAATTTCATCTACATTATCCACAATAATAATTTGTTCGAATTTAGGTCCTGTGCAATTGTTTTTAATGAAATTTTTATTAAGTAATTATAGTATCACTACATAAAAAACAAAGTCACTTCCCGCGTCTGTTGGTCCCTAAATGTATGCTTAGATCTTTAAAACTACCAAACAAATTTTGATGCGTTTTTTTTAAAAAGATAGCGTGATTCAAGTGAAAGCTTTATATGCAAACAATGTGCATACAATAATACATATATGTACACATATATTTATCTCTTAGGGATAGCCCACAATAACCATTTTTATTCGTATTTTTAGTATCAGCATTGCATCCGTGCGCAGCCGGGGCGGGTCGCTAGTTGCAATATAAATGTGAAAGTTTAGATGTTTGTACAATCAAGTCGGAAGAGCTGAACAAACGTTATTAAAATTTGGAAGATTATAGTTAGGAACAGCACATACTACTTTTTATTCCTAAAAAATAACGAAACGTTTTACAAGCGATACTGTATAATACCCGCTAAGATTATTGATTATGTTGAAGACTGTTTATTTATGGACTCAGTTCCCCTTGGAGTTACGAATCCAATGCCGTTTAATAAGACACTCAAATTAAGTCGTTTGAGGCAACCCAACTGAAATTCAAGCTGTATTATCAGCTAGGACAAAACAGGAACTCTGAGACAGCCCTGTGCAAACGTCAACGTTTTACGATGGACGTGTTGAATAATAACACGTCCGGATTCCTTTGTTTTTCTTATCAAAGGTTTTGCCGTGTTGGAAAACTTTGAGTACGCGGAAACGGCTTGATCGTGTGAAATCGAAGTGAAATGGAATCGAGTCCAGCATTTTAATTGCTACGTTAATGGAATAGGAATTGAGGTTTGTGTGGCTTGTGGCTTTGTTCGTATTTCCAGATAGGGCATCAGGAGATACCAACAAAGTCACAAGCCACACATCAGATAAATTGTTAGAAAATAGAAACTTAAAAATCTCAAACTGGAATAAAATTTACGTATGATGTACGTAAGGTTAGTTACAGGAAGGAAGGATCCAGTAAGTCATAGTGGCACGCAGCTATTGAAAGAGTATTCCAAATCATTACCTAGCACTGCGCTCGTCACCCGGAAATACAAGATGTTCTATCTCTATAGACTGTAATTTCACTGGAAACATTGTGTTGTTTTCACATTACTTTTTGTCGGTGGACTGACTGGCAATTTTTTTTGTACTATCCCAGGCAGGCTCAGCACATAGTCCACTACAACAAATCTCTATATATAAAAATGGTATGTTGGTTTGTGTACGCTTCAAAAACTCAAAAAGTTCTGCATCGATCGAGCTGAAATTTTAGAATGATATAAAATCCACATCACGGATTAGTTTTATTTACTTTTTGTATCACAATGTGCCACAGCTAAGCGTGGCAGGCTGCAGCTAGTATAGTATATTATAGTCGATGCTGACAATGTTTTTTATTTCTTTCCAGTAAGCACGTGACAATCCACGTGCCGTACAAGATCCACACAATCCACCACCACCACGTGAAGAAGGTGCATGTCCCAGTGCACGTACCCGTGGTCAAAGAAGTGGAGGTGATCAAGGAGGTGCCGGTATACAAGCACGTGCCTTACCCGGTCGTGCAACACGTGCCCGTGCCCGTCGTGAAGCACGTAGAGGTCGAGAAGAAAGTCTTCGTGCCTGTGCACGAGCACCACGAAGAGAACCACGGATGGGAGAGCGAGTCGCTGTCACATGGCTGGCACTGATCGAATGGCTAGAAAATTTAGGTTAAGGTGGGTATGGCTGGACAAAAAAAAAAGGTCTTTATATTACAAAATTCATCGTATTAACTCTACGTTATCTTACAAAAATAATTAATTTATCAACTGAACTCTTGGAACTCTATCAGGCTATATCTGTTATTCATGAAAATTTGGAATGGTGCAAGGAAAGAATTTACATATACTACGTATAGAGTTGGCACAAACGCTTTACACCGAAACCACGGGTAGCATCTTTCTTGCCTTGTCGCTCTTGTGGAAGTGTCATACTTTTGTCGCGGCACATCACTCCGTTGCTATAGAAAGTATGCACGTCATCTGCTTACGATTGACACAAAGGAACCGTGCGGTAAATCTGACTCTATACGTAGTATATGAAAACTCTTTGGGTGCAAGACCCAAACGTAGAAATATTTTTCATAGTATCTAAATAAAGTAAGAAGTGCGTTCAAATAATAAATTAACGAGTCAAAAGAAACATGTATATTAGAATTTACATTGATGTAGAGGTAGTTTTTTTATGGGTAGATTATTATTGTACAATACATATGTATAATACCATCACAGCTGATTAAGATCTAGTGTGCGAATATTTTACTTTTCTTTATTCACCATAGTAAAATTGAAATTGATGAAAACCACTCAAATTCAGGTGGCGCCACTATTTTATTTTGTAAGGCTTTTATGCTAGGCGAAATTGTGAACTAACTTTGAAAGGTATTTTTGCATCTTGAAAACGCCTCGTTTAATCTATGTGGGTAAATAATAAGTCCAAAAGTTACTGAATTGTATTTATGATATAATTTATTAATGCCATTTTTTGTTCGCAGGTTTTAAAATTAAGTTCACGTTTACGTCTACATACACATCGCCGTCATCAAAACACGTCAATCATCATCATCACGCAGTATTCCTAAGACTGTCTATAAATATAAAAATAATTACATCATTTTATGTGCAAGAAATATTTTTGTAAACGCACAAAATAAGTGCGCTCCTGATACATTCATAATTTCACCAGCAGATTTGTAATAAATTAGTATTTTGAACTTTCCAATGTTGAACAACAGTTCTAACAGTTGAAATTATTGCAAAATTTAAATTTTCTAAACTATTGTCAAAGTAAATCATTTAGGAAGCATTTCTCGTGCCGTACGTATTAAAACATTATGTAATAACCAAAGAAAATAAAATGGTGTGTTCTTGTTCTTAACTTGTTGTTTTATTATTGCTACTTAAGTATTCAATCAAAAGTACCTAATCTCTAACAAAAGTTGACTAATGACTAAAGAACGATGTGGAAACAAAATAGTTACTTCGAACTTACACATGCTAAAATAAAAATAATCTAATATTTGCAGTGATCAGCTTAGTACTGAATTTGTACTGTTTTATTCTTTTTTTTTTTTTTTTAACTTTTATAGGTTTACACTTGACCGCCATCTCGCCTGATGTTAAACGACAATGCGGTCTACGATGGAGCGTGTTTACCTAGAAATAACCGATTCACTCTCGATTTGAAGACACAAAGATTGTAATCATCGGGGAAACCTACTCAGGCAACGTATTCCACAGCCTAGACGTTCTTATCACAAAATTAGAGTCAAATCTCTTCGTTCGTGTCTTTGGAACATCAACCATGAAACGATGTCGCTTTTTCGAGCTACGAGCATTCCGATAAAAAAAAGGGCAAGGTGGTATCAGATCATGCAAATCAATCGCACACTCTCCGAAGTATATCCGATAAAAAACCGATAGGCTAGCAATTTTTCGGCGATGATCAAGACTTTGAAGTCTTTTCGCACTAAGTATCATTGCCTATGAGCCTTTTGGCACGTCTCTCGATCGATTCCAGTGCCTCCAGCTGATACTTAGCTGATCCATCCCAAAGGTGCGAACAGTACTCCATATTCAATCAAAATCAAAGTTTTTGAAGGGACAGGACCCGTATCCATTTAATGAGCGTGTAAGTTGCTTACCTACAAGCTCAGTTTACTAAAAAAAAAACTAGCTGTCCCAGCGAAATTTGTACCACCATACTTTTTTTCGTAAACATTTTCTAAATGTTCTGCTGGACACGCACGAATACATAAAATGTTTATGTTTTCCCTGATCCCGAAAACCACGAATACATAAAATAAAGAATAATCAAATTTGGTGCAGTCATTTAAAAGTTATGAGCGTACATTTCGAAGATACATTTTAATATAGTATAAGAATAAGCATTGATGGAGCTTTCATTTATGTTGATAGTTTAGGACGGACATAAATTTGATTGCCCAAAGTTCATAAAAAATATCTATTGATGTTGACAAATACATAGGTATCAATTTGGTATGATTGTGTTTGACTACTTCACAAGCTCGGAAATTTTCGCAACCTGCCTATGTATAGCACATTTTTTAGTGTCAGGTAACCCTAACAATAGTAAAATATAATTATAATTACGAACATTTTTAACTAATCATAATAATAAACATTATTTCTCGATGAAATAATCAATCTCAAATCGGTGACGTACATAGTAGTTGTAAAAGCGCGACGTACCGCCGACTTCACATAGAATATACGGTAGCGGACTAGTTATCGTGCTTAGTTTCTACATTTTAACTTTTATATACTATTTGAAGGCAGTCTTCAGACATTTCAGCCTTTGTGTCAAATTTATTTTAATTAGAATGTTTTTTTACAGAAACTGGCACAGGAGCTAATTGATTCTGAGGTCCTATAAAATTTTTGCGTGCGTCGGTTTTGGCCTTATTTTCTTTCTTAACAAGCGCTTGTACAGGCACGAGACATACTCCAGCTAAAAATATAAACAGCCCTGCTAGATAAAACGAGTAAGTGTATCCGAATTTACTTTCTACAAAACTCGCTAAAGGAGTACTTATACAAGTTGATATACCCTGAAATAAAAATATTATCCCAGTAGCGTTCGTTAATTTTTCTAACCCAAATAATTCCACCAGTGCCATACTGCGCAATGACGTTACACAGCAAATAGAAAATCCATAAATAAAACAAAATATGTACTGGAAGACCACATTAGAAGAAAAATTTGACACCGCCGTTACGACACCCGCTGTTAAAGTACATCCTACAAACAATTTCACAGGGTTCATTTTACATGCTAACATCCCCATAGTTAATCTACCACATAAATTAGAAAACCCTATAACACTTACAAACCACGTACAATGCTCCTCAGCAATACCCGCATGTCTGTTACGATCTTGTACAAACATAAATGGTACTAAAGTACCTAAAAAAAACTAGAAATGCACTAAGACATACTAATTTAAATGAGCGTTTTCTTAAAAGTTCAGGATCCATCATCGTCGCTAGGATTCTCCTAGCTGCTGTTGTGCACACACCTTTTTTTTCCTCCAAATCAACCAATGTAGCAGCTCGAGATACCGCTAATTGGTATTCCAGACCTGTTTTTTGATCAGCAGCTACATCTAATACACTCTTTTTGTAAACCGGAAGAGTTTCTATTTTTCCATTATAAAAAACATCATCTCTGTACATTGGACGAGACTGTTGAACATGTGATTCCCAACGACAAAGTCTTGGACAGCAACCTGGTTTTTTCTTTTGGTTCATCGGCTTTTATTATTATTTCTGGTGATTTGGCCGATGCCTCATTAACATTTGATCTCGATAAAATGGATTTGACTTGATTTAATTGTCTTTGGCTCATGCCCTTAGGAGCGTGCGCTGTTAGCGTCAATCGTGAGACAGATCTTATTGATGGTCCTGCTACTCCTGTTTGAGTGGTATTTGGAACTAAATCTTCGTGTACAACAGCGGCTGCTGTTGGGAAATGGACATTGGACACAGCACTGAACAATTTTTCAGTAGGAGTGGCTATAACATTCGAATCTCCTTGCCTTGATGGTACTGCTTTCACTTTTTGTTTGATCAAGCTTGGCAAATAAGTGACAGTTCGCTGAGGATCATCCGTAGTTTGTGTTACTGTTAAAGACACGAGAGGTCTAAACACCATTCCAACAAAGTAGCAAGCTCCAAATAATCCTGAATGTAATAGGGTCAGCGTGCGCCAACCAGATATTTGGATAATATAAGAATTCAATGGAGACATCACCATAACCCCAAAGCTTGATCCACATGTTGCTAAAGCTAATGCAAGTGCTCGAAGTCGTTCGAAGTAAAAACCAACCACGAGACAAGCAGGCAAATTTACGAAGCAATATCCAACTCCAGCTACAACACCATAAAATATACAAAATGTTGTATAATTATGTGCGTAATGTGAACAAAACAGAGCAAATGCAGTAATAATAGAACCAACCATAGTGACTGCTCGGAATCCAAATCGATTAGTTAGGGCAGAAGCAAATGGTCCACAGGCAGAATATAGTGCTACCGCTATGGAGTTTACTAAGCTGATCAACGATACGTCCGCTTTTAGGTCTTCTGTTATGGCACCGAAAATGCTTCCAAAAGTAAATGAAACACCGTCCACTAAAAAGATGCATATAAATGATCCACCCACAACTACCCAACCCCACCCTCCTTCTTGTGGAAGTGTGATTTGTGCAGCAATTTCAGTTTCATCTGTATTTTCCAAGTCTACATGTTGGCCTATTATTTTACTAGGGACTACAACGTGTTTTGCATTTTCCTCAGCAGAAGCATTTGATGCCTGTTTTGTGTCGTCTGGCCGTTTTGGAGGCATTGTTTATTCCATTCAAGCTATTTATTTAAATATAATCCGACACTTCAAGTGATAAAAATAATATAACGATAGAATTTTTGAATAGAATTTGCACTCTTAACATTTAAACACCTAAAATAGCATAATATTTTTTCAAGAAATTGACAAAGAAGTAGACCAAAGACAAAGTAAATTTTAAATAAGTTATGAAACGTAAAGAACGACAAAGATGTCGAATGTACAAGACACACCTAGCGTGACGGAGACGTGATAAAAAACCTAGTATATACTTGTGTTGGTGACTAGTGTCGCCACAGTGCGGTTTTACATTGTCGATTGTTTCAGTTGGCAGGACTTTTTTAACCCCCGATCAAAAAAAGGGGTGTTATAAGTTTGACGTCGATGTCTGTCTGTCTGTCTGTCTATCTGTCTGTCTGTCTGTCTGTCTGTCTGTCTGTCTGTCTGTCTGTCTGTCTGTCTGTCTGTCTGTCTGTCTGTCTGTCTGTCTGTCTGTCTGTCTGTCTGTCTGTCTGTGTGTGTGTCTGTCTGTGGCACCGTAGAGCTCAAACGGATGGGCCGATTTCGATGCGGTTTTTTTATTTAAAGGTTAACATCCGTGCGGATGTTCTTAGCTATTTTTGGTTAATATCGATTCAAAATGGCCGCCTCCACAAAATGGCGGACAAAATATTTCTTCACAACCTACCTCAATATGGGTATCAAATGAAAGGGCTTGACTAGTAGAATACTTTGCACTATGACAAATTTCAAATCCAAGATGGCCGCCACCACAAAACCCCAAATTGTATTATTTTTTTCACTATTACCTCAATATGGGTATCAAATGAAAGGGCTTGACTAGTAGAGTACTTTGCACTATGACAAATTTCAAATTCAAGATGGCCGCTACCACAAATGGCGAAATACATTTCTTTACTCACATCTCCTTTAATATGGGTATCAAATGAAAGGGCTTGACTAGTAGAACGTTATACAGATAACCCGAGATCCGAGGTAGTCGGGGGTTAATCAAAATTTTTAATTTTGTTCTTGTTATAGGGAGCAATCACATCTTGTGAGAAAACGGTGGTAGGTACGTCACGTGCACTAGTGTTGCCAACAGAAATAAATCATCTACATACATATCCTCAAGGACTTATAGCGAATATATGTACATAAATGGCGTAAATGTAAGTCAAATCTATTTTGTAATTATTATTTGATATCCATAAGTTTACGTAAAAGGTATAATAATGGTTAAGTGGAGGGAGCGAGGGAGCCAAGATCGCATGGCAGAAGTGAAAATTTAATTATCTGAATTTTGTATCAATCGAAACTCGTAAACTTTATCTATTTCGCAAAAAAACATTTGTTTTAATACTCGGACACAGAGGCTTTTTGGCTTTATATATTTTTTTTTAACTTCAGTCCAAATATCTCTATTTCATAATATTTTTCAAAAATATCATTTACATTACCTATCAAGAAACCGTGGTGGACGGCAGTGTTTCCTTTGTCGTCAAAATGTTTGATGGTAGAGTTCTTATAAGCAATGCAATCTGGTATATTTATAGTCCGTATCCCTTTTTAACCCCCGACCAAACCAAAGGTTAATATCCGTGCGGATGTTCTTAGCTACGTTTGGTTAATATCGATTCAAAATGGCCGCCTCCACAAAATGGCGGACAAAATATTTCTTCACAACCTACCTCAATATGGGTATCAAATAAAAGGGCTTAACTAGTAGAACGTTATACAGATAATCCGAGATCCCAGGTAGTCGGGGGCTAATCAATTTTTTTTATTTTGTTCTTGTTCATACAGTGCTAGATTGCTTGGAAACCTAAAAAAAATCAGTTTCTTGATTACCAATTTCTGGATTCTTACAGATGAATAATTTACTACTGATGTAAATGTAGATAGCAACTCGATCTCAACTTATCTTAGCTAAATACCTTTTATTAACGTCATGATGTCACTATAAACGATTGTTTTATCAATACTCGTGATGTCGCCGCTTTATCAAACACTAGCGAAAACAAACAATTGACTATTTTACACATTTTTATAACAAATTCTGTCTTTAATCAAGAATTATACATCAATATAACGATAGAAATTAATACACAATTGTATAAAATGATTTTTTAACCGATAACTATAGTCTGTTCGCGTTAAGAAAATAGTGAGTCATCGTTGTTCGCCGGCCTGGCCACGCCCCCCAGCCAATTAGAATGCTAGAAATTAAAAAGTCGAGTTCACAGTGACCAGTTGAAGTCTGACCTTCGAACAAAACGGTTGTGTATATTGCGTGATTCGATCAACAATAAATTTTGAAAATGAATACGTCACCAATTCGAAAGAATAAAAGTGGTTCAATAATCCATAGCGGAGAGAGAAGCATAATTTATAATGTTTATAAGTACTTTAAATTGTGTGATTTAAATGCAACAGTGGTCAGCATAGTCATAAAAACAGCAAGTGCATGCGGTGTGTCCGAAAATACTGTTTATAAAATTATTAAAGAACAAAAGGATACTAACACATTAAAATCACCCGTGAAAAAAAGAGCTCGTCTATACGCAGTCGATAAATTAGATGAACTAGACAAATGTGCAATAAGAAGAAAAGTTCACTCAATATATTTAAACAACGACTACCCGACATTGGACAAAATAATGAGAATTTGCGAAGCTGACGAAGATATTCCTGTTTTCAAACGTAGTACACTTCATAAAATATTGCACGAGATTGGTTTCGATTTCAATAAACTTGATAATAGAACATTGTTAGTCGAAAGGAAATATATTGTTTTATGGAGGCGTAAATATCTTAGGCAAATAAAAGAATACAAAGACGCTAATAAAACCATTTACTATCTTGACGAACCGTGGGTAAACGCCGGACACGTAAAGACAAAAACATGGTTGGATACAACGGTAAAAAATATAAGACAAGCCTTTCTAGATGGCCTATCAAGCGGTCCAAAGTCTCCGACAGGAAAAGGTAAAAGGTTAATTGTATTGCACATTGGCAGCGACAAAGGATTCATGGAAGATTGTCTACTAGTATTTGAATCTAAGTCTACAAAAGACTATCATGAAGAGATGGATGGTGAAAGATTCCTTAATTGGTTCATTAATTTAATGCCTAAGCTAGAACCAGGAAGTGTGGTTGTCATGGATAACGCTCCCTACCATTCGGTAAGAGTCGAAAAAATACCAACAACCAGCTGGAACAAACATCAAATAATAGATTGGCTTCAAAGCAAAGGCAAATCTATGGACATGACTTATTTAAAAAAAGAATTATTAATGAAAGTTGCCGAAATCGCCCCACAATATAATAAATATTTAATAGATGAGACTGCTAAAAGTAATGGAATTACAATTCTTCGCCTGCCGCCTTACCATTGCAAACTTAACCCAATTGAATTAGTGTGGGCCCAAATAAAAAAATATGTTGGCGCCAATAACTCCACGTTCAAAATGAGTGACGTAAAAAAAATATTATGTGACGCAATATCATTAATAGACGCTAATCGTTGGAAGAAGTGCTGCGACCACGTGATACGAGAAGAAAATACCATGTGGCATTTGGATGACGTCATGGAACACATAGAACAAAATTCTTTCATAATAAATGTAACTGAAGAATCTAGCGATACTGATTAGTGGTTAAGTAATTTTAAGACAATTTTTTCCATTAAAACTAATTAAATGTTTCAAAAATATGTTTGTACTTTTACTCCACTGTGAATACACCCTTATCCTGTAGTTGCACAGATGACTCACTATTTTTTTAACGCGAACTACTTATAGCAGAATTTTAACAAAATTTGGTTCGATGATTTGCAAAAACAAAATCTTATTTATCTGTAAAAAGTGTATTGATTCGGATTATTTCGTCTTGTAACATTAGATTCACGCACAAAACATGCTACTATAATTTAATGTGATCAGCTGCAATCGAAGGATTAGTATAAAAATCAACGAAGTATTACAAATAGGTCATTGATAAAAATACACAATTTTCCCTGCGACGGAAAATAGAACGTTATGGGCTCTTACTCGAGAAAACATTGTGATGACGTTACTTCATTCACTCTTTCTTTTTCTCTCGGGCAATTTCAACATGATTGATGATTTCTCGCTCACTCGCTTTGTTGATCTTTTTACGTAGCAAAAAAAAATCGAAATCTGTGGTCCAAAGCGACTCAAAAAGGTTAGATAAGAAATAATTTAAACGGTGGCTAATTATTTCTATATTTTCAAATTTTTTGCGCAATTTTTTTTTTCATAAGATCCTTCTCCTTTTTTGTGGAGGAAATGCCTTTATACACCATCCGCAGTGAAGTGACGCGACGGAAATTTGCGGTGCGTCACCTCCTCGAAGGCCTATCCCTAGGCGGGGTGCCGGTCTTCCCTAAACGTCCGACGCCCCAGGCCCTAATGTGGAGGCGGCATGCGAGCCCAGAGTCGAGACTCTCCAGGGTCACTCCCGTGTCCGCTTCCGCCTCAGTGATGTCAGTTAGAAGAGCGCTCTTGCTCGCTCTTTTAACTCACCTTCCACTGTCGAGCATCTTGGCTAAGATGGTCGGCAGCGAGAGGTCCGTCTTCACCACTGCGGCCAGGGATAGCCACGGTTCCGCTTCTATGGCTGCATCGCGGCCGTTTTCCTTGTAGTAGAGAACCTTAATCTGGAAGACTAAGGAATTTTACTTGGCCGATATAGCAGTAACCTTCCCAAGTCTTCCAGTCTCTCTCCCCAACCTCTACAACTGCTCAAGGGTATGAGGAGCACGTGTAGAAGTTCCCAGCCCCGGCCGTCCCATCTACTGCCTAAATAAATCGGCTTTCGTTTTGCTATTGCGGTCTCTATCATTTCAGGCGGAAAGAAAAGAGAAGACAGTTCTAGTTAGGCGGTAGACCCTCGGGATTCGCGACCACACAACAAGATAACACCGAGGCAAGTTGTTGTGTGATGCCCAAGGTGCATCACGTGGATGTTCCTGAGCCACGCATTCCGTCGACTAGCTATTTAACTTGGCATGCCTCGACTTCAAATAGATGAACGGGTAGCGCTTACAACAATTGTATTACCAACAGCCTACCGACGACAATTATACTCGTATTATTACTAGGTGAACCCGCTACTTCGTTCGCGTAGTAGATGTTACTGACTGATACATTAATTGGAAGTATCGTACGTCAAATATTTGGATAAGTAGTCATTGAAAAACCTTTGAGTTTGAGTGAATTTGTTTTTCCACACAAAAAATTATTGAATTTTATCATCTTTGTTTTTTTTTTTTTAAACAAAATCAAACATACTTAGTAAGGTTTCGTAGTATCGAACATAGCCGCAAGTGTTAAGTTTGTAGGATTTTTATAGGATACATTATGAAAAGTCTGAAGCTAATGTGCATGATCTGATACCTATTTTTTTTTACCTATTTCTTTTTATCCGCAAGCTGTTTTCTAGCTGTTACCCGCGACTTCGCCGGCGTAAAATTTTGAACGAAGCCTGTGTGGAATCAAAATAATTAAAATTTTGAGTTTTAATGATATTCAAGCAAGTTGAACCCGTAAATCTAAGCCAAGTCCTAGTGAAATGTTAATGTATGAATTTAATTGTAGGTAACACACACAAAAAATCAAGAACGAAAGAATCCAAATTTGGCATCATAATCCTTTTAGCAGCAAAAAACTTATTAGTACAATACAATAGAATACCAGTAACGCCACCTAGTGATGAAAGAAAAAATACATACCACAATAGCAAAACATCGATTTAAATGGCCTTTAGTGCTTTTAGATTTAAACTGGCATTAGCCCCATCTAATGAGAATATTATGTTGCTTGTTATTTTGATTGTGAACGCAAATCACCTACATTATCTACGCCAAAACGGGTGCATATATTTTTCATTTTTGGCTTTTACCTTACTATCACATCAACTTCCTGACGAAAATATATGCTTATATTAATATGGAGTTAAATGAAAATGTAGACTTATTAGCCCATGTGAAATTTTAGACTCTAAACTATATGTATGTGTTTCGTATGTCAACCCAAATCGTTGTGCCGTTTTGACGTGATAGTTAATATTTGTTTCCTTAGGGTCCATGCTTCTTTTCAGGTTGATAGGTAATAAATACATAAATGTGGTATTTCAGACTATGAGTTATTTCTGTTTCAATTATCTACCAAATTTGCTTAGTCTTTCCTACGTCACAGTAACCTATAAGTAACCGATTTGCTATTTCTGAGTTCAAACTACGTGTGTTTCGAATTCCATCCAAATATGTTCAGCCATTCCAACGTTGTCCTGTAAATATTATGAATGTCACTGTTTGGATGTTTGTTACGTAATACATAGAGTACTTATACATAGGCAATGTTTAGCCTATGTGTTCTTCCAGACTGTAATCTAATTCTATTTCAAATTTCAACCCGATCACTTGATACGTTCCGCCATGATTAAAGCGGCAATAGAAATACATCATCTGCGAAAATCTACCTATAATCTAAGTTCTAAGTCATATGTCATCCACCAACCGACACTGGGCCAGCGTGGTGGATAGCCTTGTCTCTCTCCTTGCGAGAGAAGGCCCCGACGCCCAGCAGTGGGAACATTTAATGGGTTGTTTATGCTGCTACTTATTATGCTGATATATTTTCTCCAAAATACAAAAATCTACTTCAATGACAGGTAATTTAATTCTGTCATTCGACTAAATTTTATAAGAAGGTATAACTGGCGTACAGATAAATGTAAGCTGATTTTAGTTTTTTGTTGATATTTGATATCTGTTTTCGATATCTAAGATCACCTCTGAAGTATTTTCTACCAAACAAAAAAGGAATTATCAAAATCAACTAACAATTAGCGGAGTTATCGCGTAAAATAAAACCAAATAAAAAAACATGCAACCCGATTGAGAACATCCTCCTTGTTTGAAGTCGATTATAACCGAATGATGTTTGTTTTTCCACACAAAAATATATTTTTGACAATTATTTTGTAATCCAAGATGACGCGACGCGATCACGTGGGCACTTTCTAGTATCAAGAATCTAGATATTCTGTGGATCGTCTGTGATACACAGAATACTTAGAAGTTAGTATGTACCGAACGCGCCGCGCGTGTCGTTATTATTTAATGTTTGTGTAATTTCCGAACCAACAGACCGATATTGTTCAAATTTTGACGGGACAATATAAAAATGTGCTCTTTCTAACAAAAAAGAATTAATGAAATTAAACAACGCAAACATGAGTTACAACCAAATACACATTCTGACTTTCACCCCCTCCCGCAAGAAAACCGATCAGAATTTGGGGATCAAAAGTAGCCTACAGCAATGTCCTTAGTATAAACTAAAATCATGCCAAGTTTCAGCTGAATTGAATCAGTAGTTTCGGCGTGATGCGTGATCCCTATACAGAAAGACAGACAGACAGACAGACAGACAGACATGAAAGAAAAAAATGCAGTTTCGCCATCAGTATCGACTATGGAGTGCCCCAAAAAAAAATTTTCTAAATATCTTCAATGTACAGAATTCGACCCGTTACAGTTTTATTTTAAGTATAGATAGTTCTGAGTTATAAATTTTTAGTTCTATCGGCAGCCCCTATGGCTGCTCATTTTTTTCCCGTTACCAATCCCTCCGTTCTGTTCCTTCTCCCACTGCCATTCCAACACTGTTTTCTGGAGTGAGATTGGCATCAAACTCCCACATACTAGCGCTGTCCTTCCAATTCCTACTTACAGATCTCGTCCCATTCTAACGACATTAAATGATTGATGCATTTAGTAAAAAGTAGGTCAATTGTGTGAGTAGGTATAGAGTCAATAGCTTTAAAAGTAAGCTTATTTGATTTAACCCTTTTGTTGGGACTTTTACAGAAATAATTATGCAACTTGAATTTATCACTAGATTTCTGGTAATAATTTAGATTGTTTTATTTATTCAAATTAATTATCATTTCGCAGATGTGGCACTCTAAAGAATGGGATAAAATATTGTGTGAATAATAAAGCATAATTTTTCATGAAGAACAGAATAAATAAAGATTATTATTTTGTTCCGAGTTACCCGTGCGAAGCCTGGGCGAGGTACTACTATGGTAAAAAGACAGGCAAACTATAATATTGAATGTAAAGTATAATTTGAAATAAATGTTTTATTGCCCTGTTTTTGATTATTTATTTAATTCCTCTTATTTTATTTACATTACATACATGAAAACTGTTTAACTATCCATTCTAAAATGTCATTTTAGAATGAAACTATCCATTCTAAAATGTCATTTTAGAATGGATAGAACACGGGCTGAGTTCATAAAACTATCGCAGCTACCCTTATCCAGTGGAATATTTTCTTTATGGCAATACTTTTTGAGTATTGGATTTAAAATTGAATTAAAATTGAAAAAACGACATGCACTTACTATAGTGCTTCTCGTTGATGCATGAACTTTGGATATCTCGAGGTGTGTGTAATCTGTGCCTACCTCTAATTTATTTTTCGCTTTTGTGTGTCTATTTGTGGTGTTGATGTCGTTTTTTTAACTTTTTAGTGTCTGTAATAGGTTTTTTGTTAACTACAGTAGGTGTTTTCTAGATTTTCTACGACCGAATTGATAACCTAGTCCTGTTGAACTCGGCTAAAAATACAGGTTAAATTGGCTTAAATTTAGTATTTACTCCAACATCTCTTCCATCCACTTTTTCCATTCATATTTATTACGGCGAATTAATCTACTTTTCTCACGATGAGATAGTCCGCGATATCTATAACATCTTATCTGCAAAATTGAATGATTTTTAACCTATACGGTATATGATACAATAAAGCAAATTCTTTATACCTAGCAAAAAAAGATAATTGATATCAGTGAGTAAGTTAAGGAGTAGGTAACGCTCAAGCTAAATTTACCTATTCTTTGAGCCTTTAAGAAAATCAAAATGCAGCTATAAATAAATTTGTGTTTAATCATTAATACAAGTAGGTAATAATAATAATTAAATACAGATTCAGACATTGTTTTTAATTTTATTTGATTTTAATGATTGAAGATACAATTAACAACATTGTTTTTATTATGACTCTAAAATGATTTAACAACCAAACTACCGCACAAAAATTAATCCAGCTTCCACAAGAACAAACTGATTTATATAACCAATTTTACCAGGTTACCAGGAATTAACAGACAAAAAAACTTCTATACATCAACATATACACCTTCATTTTATTGATAAACCTCACAAAAATTGGTTGTGTTCCTGGTATCCTCCAACTCGGCGGATAATTTTTGTTTACGTCTTTGGCAATAAGTATTGGCAACCCATGTAAGCAACTAGTACTTTTTAGTATTAAAATTAACGTGGTTGTTACACATATTTAATTGGATAACGGGACACTCACGTATATACGGTTGGTCAATCCGACTCGAGTTTCGGCCGCGTCCGGCGGCCTTTTTCAAGGCGAGTGCACACGCGCGGTGGCTGCCCGTTTGGCCCGTCGGGCCAAAAAACTCGAGTCGGATTGACCGACCGTATATACGTGAGTGTCCCGTTATCCAATTAACTAGTACTTAGCCCAGAATCCCTGGTAGAATGTTTGCAAGTGATTACTATCAAGTTAATTTTGAGTTTCTTACAGGAAATTGTTGGGCATCTCAAAATCAGCTTCATTTTCACGCAAAATTAGCTTGATAGAAATCAATTGCGAAAAAATTGTACCATGGATCCTGGATTATGTTACTATATTCGTATAATCAAATTTAAAAGACGTAACTTTTCTTAGATTCCGGTCATTTGACCTCTTCAAAATTCCGTATTCAGGATTCGGCAACCAGCATTCAAATGAGCTCAAAACAAATGATATAATAAGACGTTGCTCATTTCATGTGTTTGAGGTCAAATTCTCTGACGACATAGCAGAGGAGTTCATATGAAGTGAAAGCCACAACGCTGGTAACCTGAGCTTTGATAACAGTCACCTTCCAGCCTCGGTACAATCCTAAGAACCCCTCATATTTGACAGTTTTCACAAGACATTCAATTAGCGCTTTACATTTGATCAAGTGTTTTGATGTGCTCGGTGGCTTGTAGTTCTTATCTTCTTTATGACTCTGAAACAGAAAGTTCTAGTGTTGGGTAATTGTTTTTTTTTTTTTTGAATTTTTTAACGTTGAGATTCCTTTTTTCTGGCGTGCTCCAAGCAAACTGGTTCAAGAATTTATTTACTTCTATGTTCTAAATAAATTAAGTGATTACACAGAGTTGAATTTATCAAAAACAAATTATTGTCGGTGTGCTCTGTATCTTATGCGATCTGACTCGAAGTTAGAGCAGAAAATAGATGTGATGATAACAAAATTAGCCAAAGCTTATGCATTCTCTCCTCTGGAGTCAAGGCCTTGTGGGTGAAACTGGGTGGGACTGATTGAGAAGAGAGAATGCATAAGCTTTGGCAAGCATAATAGAGTAAGATCCCAGGGCCGCCAGACGTCACGTATTTTCTGATGGACGAAATGTGGACGATTGATTAAGAGTTAGTACGTACTAAGAACACATGCTTACCCGCTAACTTGCTTAGACAGCCAATTTTTGGGATATGGGGTCCAGAAGGTACTTATTCTACGTATTTTCTAATAACTGATTTTCATGTATGTCATAGGCAATATTTTCAAAAATAAGACCCCAATACTCCCAGACACTTTCCGTCGACCATTTTGATTAACATACGCTTTAAAACTCCAAAAATAATAATGACTTAACTTCACTTAAATTCTCATACTCCATTTGTATATATGAACGTCAGACAACTATTTAAAGCCTTTTCTAAAAAAAACAGACCAATCTAAGCGACCCATCATCACCTAAATTCAATTTTAACGCCTCTATGGGTAAGAACGCCAGACTGAGTGAGACATGTATTAGGAAATATTGACTTCAAAATGATTGGCCTCTTAGATCGGTCTGTTTTTGTGGCAAAGGCTTTAAAATAGTTGACTGAGGTACATATATACTTACAAATGGAATATGAGAATTTAAGTGAAGTCATTATTTTGGGAGTTTTAATTTTACGGAGACCGGTGACAATCGGTCCATGAGTTCCTAGCCTAAGACGCCGTATTAAGGCCTAATAGTAAAAACAAATAAACATCATTGCTTAAAAGGCGAAACTTTATTAGGTAATTTTGGACTGAAAGCTTTTTTAGACCCCCTTCCTTCTATCCTTTATACTTATCCGATCCTTTATACTTACTCCGATCTGCATCCTTCGCTTGGCTAAATCGAAAGGATACGTCATAGTCTTGGAAATGAAGCCAGAAGCGGACCCTGCAAGGGTGCTCGCTAGAAGAAGATATTCCGGTCGATGTTCACTGCTAGGGGCACTCCGACATTGATCATCTGTACAGGCTTCTTCCTTCACGTATTTCAAGATCAATGGCTGCATAAAACGGAACACACAGAACGATATACCCACTTGTGGCCCCATCTGAAAAAAATAAAGTATTTGAGTGATGCAGGTCTTTGAATATTATGAATATAATAACTCTACCAAAGAGTTTACATACTACGCATAGAGTTGGAACAAACGCTTTACATCGAAAGCACGGGTCTGATCGCTCTTGTCTTGTGACTCTTGTGGAAGTGTCATCCTTTTGCGGCGGTTCATCACTACGTTGCCAAAGCTAACACACACCTCTTTTGCTTACGATTGGTATAAAGGTACCGTGCGGAAAAACCTCTATCGGAACCGAAACCGTGCGTAAGATCTATTTAGTTATAAGGACGTCACAGACGTAGCTATAATATATATTTTCATATTTTCGTGACGTCTGCAAAATATACCGTAATATATTCATATTATGGCATATTAATATAGCAAGACATATTCTGAGTTTGCAGTATGTTTCAACATTGTCTGACCGCACGTCACGAGTCTTTTTAAGTTTTTAACCCCCGAAGCAATAACGACGGGGTGTTGTAAGTTTGACACAACTGTGTATGTGTATGTAGCATCGTAGCTCCCAAACGGATGAACCGATTTCATCAGGCCAAGACAACTAAAACGATCCCAGATTTGACGAAGTTTCGTCAATTCATTACAGAGTTCCTATGACCCACTTCAAGATCCATGATCAGATCTTGGTTAATATTGGGATAGGTGAAACTAATAAATATAAGCTTGTAAAACAACTCGTGATGTATACTCGGACAATGTTGAAACACACTGTATATTCGAAAAATGTCTTGCTATACCATAATTTATATTAATATTCTTTAATATATATTACGGTATAGTTGGGCGACGTCACGAAAATATGTATTATAGCTGCGTGTGTGGACACTCGCTTTATTTAAACTCGCAGATTTAAATAATATAGCTAGATATAGAATAGAATAATATAGAAAATATATAATATAGCTACGTCTGTGACGGCCTTTATTCTTTATCTAAGGAGACTCATGAATCCCGGCCCCAGTAGTTTTTTTTATATACCAGTGTTTTTAAATACAGCCCCAAATAATAATATTATATAAAACTAGCTGAACCCGCGACTTCGTTCGCGTAAGCAGATGTTACTGACTTATACATTAATTGGAAGTATCGTACGTCAAATATTTGGATAAGTAGTCATTGAAAAACCTTTGAGTTTGAGTGAATTTGTTTTTCCACACAAAAATTTATTTAATTTTATCATCTTTATTTTTTCTTTTTAAACAAAATCAAACATACTTAGTAAGGTTTCGTAGTATCGAACATAGCCGCAAGTGTTAAGTTTGTAGGATTTTTATAGGATACATTATGAAAAGTCTGAAGCTAATGTGCATGATCTGATACCTACTTACCTATTTCTTTTTATCCGCAAGCTGTTTTCTAGCTGTTACCCGCGACTTCGCCGGCGTAAAATTTTGAACGAAGCCTGTGTGGAATCAAAATAATTAAAATTTTGAGTTTTAATGATATTCAAGCAAGTTGAACCCGTAAATCTGAGCCAAGTCCTAGTGAAATGTTAATGTATGAATTTAATTGTAGGTAACACAGAAAAAATCAAGAACGAAAGAATCCAAATTTGGCATCATAATCCTTTTAGATTTAAACTGGCATTAGCGCCGTCTAATGAGAATATTATGTTGCTTGTTATTTTGATTGTGAACGCCACCAACACCTATATTATATACGCCAAAACGGGTGCATATATTTTTCATTTTTGGCTTTTACCTTACCATCACATCAAGTTCCTGACGAAAATATATGCTTTTAATAATATGGAGTTAAAACGAAAATGTAGACTTATTAGCCCATGTGAAATTTTAGACTCTAAACTATATGTGTTTCGTATGTCAACCCATATCGTAGTGCAATTTTGACGTTATAGTTAATATTTGTTTCCTTAGGGCCCATGCTTCTTTTCAGGTTGATAGGTAATAAATACATAAATGTGGTATTTCAGACAATGAGTTATTTTTGTTTCAATTTTCTACCAAATTTGCTTAGCAATGTTTAGCCTATGTGTTCCTCCAGACTGTAATCTAATCCCATTTCAAATTTCAACCCGATCACTTGATACGTTCCGCAATGATTAAAGCGGCAATAGAAATACATCATCGGCGAAAATATCAACTGTCTACCTATCAGCGTTCTTGAGATACAGCCTGGTGACAGACGGACGGTTGGACAGATAGCGAAGTCTCAGTAATAGGGTCCCGTTTTTACCCTTTGTGTACGGAACCCTAACAACGGTCTGCTTCGGTCACAGAAGCTTGTTGAACACTACCTTTAAATTTTAAACAGTAAGTTACAGCTGACCTAGTCGGGAGAACGGCGACTGTCGTTCCGGAGACCCAGGGTTCAAAACCACGCACACCACTACCTTTTCAGAGTCATGTTCGTAATGCCGGTAATTAAAACGGTGAAGGAAAACACCGTGAAGAAACCGAAATCTACCTATAATCTAAGTTCTAAGTCATATGTCATCCACCAACTGACACTGGGCCAGCGTGGTGGATTACGAGTATAGCCTTGTCTCTCTCCTTGCGAGAGAAGGCCCCGACGCCCAGCAGTGGGAACATTTAATAGGTTGTTTATGCTGCTACTTATGATGCTGATATGTTTTCTCCAAAAATACAAAAATCTACTTCAATGACAGGTAATTTAATTCTGTTATTCGACTAAATTTTATAAGAAGGTATATATAACTATGTCGTACAGATAAATCTAAGCTGATTTTAGTTTTTTCGATATCTGAGATCACCTCTGAAGTATTTTCTACCAAACAAAAAAGGAATTATCAAAATCAACTAACAATTAGCGGAGTTATCGCGTAAAATAAAACCAAATAAATAAAAAAACATGCAACCCGATTGAGAACATCCTCCTTGTTTGAAGTCGATTATAACCGAAAGATGTTTGTTTGTCCACACAAAAATATATTTTTGACAATTATTTTGTCATCCAAGACGACGCGACGCGATCACGTGGGCACTTTCTAGAATCTAGAATCTAGATATTCTGTGGATCGTCTGTGATACACAGAATACTTAGAAGTAAGTATGTACCGAACGCGCCGCGCGTGTCGTTATTATTTAATGTTTGTGTAATTTCCGAACCAACAGACCGATATTATTCAAATTTGGACGGGACAATATAAAAAATGTGTTCTTTCTAACAAAAAAAGAATTAATGAAATTAAACAACGCAAACATGAGTTACAACCAAATACACATTCTGGCTTTCACCCCCTTCCGCAAGAAAACCGATCAGAATTTGGGGGTCAAAAGTAGCCTACAGCAATGTCCTTTGTATAAACTAAAATCATGTTAAGTTTCAGCTGAATTGAATCAGTAGTTTCGGCGTGATGCGTGATCCCTATACAGAAAGACAGACAGACAGACAGACAGACATGAAAGAAAAAAAATGCAGTTTCGCCATCAGTATCGACTATGGAGAGCCCCAAAAAAAAATTTTCAAAATATCTTCAATGTACAGGGAATTCGTCCCGTTACAGTTTTATTATAAGTATAGATAGATAACTAAAAGTTATTTATGCATCGTCGAAGCCATCCCACAAAAATATCGTAGTCCGATCGTCTCGCTTAAAGTCGCAGAAACTAGAAATGCATTCGAAGCGGGCGACCGCCGCGTGACCTTGGAAAGGCCGAGCGCAGCCGAAGCCGAGCGAATGCACCCGATCGTTCTCAGTTAAAATTAACCATTCCGCAGTAACGTACGTTCGCCCGTCACTTGGTATCTGTTTGTTATTATTTTTGTTCCTCCGTGATATTGTTGTAACAGTTGTTTATTACAAACATTTTAGTAATCAAGTGCTTTTACTAAATTGTACATTGGCGTAATATCCCACACGCCACATACCACATATCTATTATAAAGCTGAAGCAGACGCGGTGGTAGTCCCAATTTTGGGGTTTGGGGGTAGTCACCAATTCTAACACAACATGTTGAGAATAAAGATTTTTTACTAGCAGCGTATATGTTTTACTGGCGTATTTGCCATAGTTTTTTCCTGAATTTAATACAAAATAACCTATGTACTTACTATTCGATATTTTGGGAATTTTTAGATTTTGCAATCTAGCGTACCTATACGGTTTAGGTCATGTATAGTAGGTACGAGTAAATATTGCGTGCCTTTGATGGGCAATACGCCTGCTATGAAACCATCGGGCTTACGAAGGACAAAGTTTACCCTAGAAGAGATGAGATTATTTTCTACAAGCAGTCCCCCGCGGTTTAACCCGTGTTCCCGTTCTCGTCGTTGTTTTTTTTTTTAACTCTTTATTGTTACACGAAACAGAAAAATTACAGTAACAAACATTACGAACTATTGTCTCATATGGCAGCCTTATTGCTGAGAGCAATCTCTTCCAGGTAACTAAGCGGAAAATCGCCTAGAACAAGGTCAGGCGCCGCGAGGCGATAATATGTTGCTTAATGTTCTTCCAGTCTATAAAAATTTATCTTTTTTTTTAAATTGCTCTAGTTCAGTACTTTATACGTGAATGAGTAACAAACATCCATCTATACATCCATCCATACTTACTTTCGAGTTTATAATATTAGTAGGAGTGGAAAAAAGTCAGATTGCATCCAACGAGTAATCATACTTCCACTTGAGCAAAACATACTAAAAGTGTCCCTTGTTACTACTCAGGTGTTTATAAAAACACTAGTAGCGTCTTCGGTGATACGCGGCTCTACAACTACTTTTACAACAGTATTGATGGGATAACAAGAACAAAATTAAAAATTTTGATTAACCCCCGACTACCTCGGAATTGTTATCTGTACAACATTCTACTAGTCAAGTCCATTCATTTGATACCCATATTAAGGGAGTTTTGAAAAAAGAAATGTATTTCGCCATTTTGCGGGAGCGGCCGTCTTGGATTAGAAATTCATCGTAGTGCAAAGTATTCTACTAGTCAAGTTCTTTCGTTTGACACCCATATTGTGGTAGTAGTGAAAAAAAAAATATTATTCGTCATTTTGTGGTGGCGGCCATCTTGGATTTGAAATTTGTTATAGTGTGTAGTATTCTACTAGTCAAGCCCTTTCATTTGATACCCATATTGAGGAACGTTGTAAAGAAATATTTTTTCCGCCATTTTGTGGAGGCGGCCATTTTGAATAGATATTAACCAAACATAGCTAAGAACATCCGCACGGATATTAATCTTTAAATAAAAGAAACCGCATTGAAATTGGCTCATCCGTTTGAGCTCTACGGTGCCACAGACAGACAGACAGACAGACATCGACGTCAAACTTATAACACCCCTTTTTTTTGGTCGGGGGTTAAAAAAACGAGTAGCCTGCAATGTGTTAATCCAAGCAATCTAGGTACTCATCACGAATTTAACTTAATCCCAATTAGTTTGCGAAATATGTGTGTATAACCATTCATACTTACAAAACACAAACATTTGCGCCTTTGTGACATTAGTGTGATTAGGTACGTTCAATTATAACTGACCTGCAACAGTGAAGCAGCCAGCCCCTCATAGAAAGCGAGTATACCGCCGGTTTTGTAGACTCCCCTTGGCTCCATTGAAGATGCCTCTGTACTGGTCTTTCACGATCATCTGCCGTACCCTGATCACTTCCAGGGGCAACACGAGGGTTGCGCTGACGCACCCCGCCAACATCCCGCTTATAAAATTGAGAATCTGTCTGTGTAAAAATATAAAACCGTTTTGTACTCGCCATTCATCGCTAGTTGTCTGAATGGGGAAGAATCTATGAATATTCCGGTGCATATACGTAAATGCCTATAATATACGAGTGAGCATCCTATTAACATCGGTATAAACAATTAGATGTGCCACTTTGAAATTAGTCACAAACTGCGTCTGTGTGTGTAGCGTGAGTGGTTTACACACCACCGATCTACTTGACCACTAGAATCACTATCGGCGAGGTATGCTGTGGTGCTACTTATTTTAGTTCTTGACAACAAAAACAAGACATCTATCTCGCTTTCGCTGGTAATAATAAATAAATAAAAAAAGCCCTTTTATTTCCAATCATCAGGAGTAATTTTACATACATGATTATTACCTACTTATAAACAAAAACCTTCTACTACCTACCTTCGGTGACTAAAGCAATAGCTCCTACAAATAAATTTGATTATAGAAGTATAAGTGCTGCAAGAACAACTTATATGGGGAAAAAACATACTTCAACGTAATACCGGCCGACACAAATAAACAAAATAACAAGAAAACTCACTACACTGCTGTTATCACGGATATTCCGAACCTGGGTTCCACAACGAAAGTTGGTTTGTCAATCTTCTAAAAGATACGTGAGTGACACCACACCAAGTACATTAACAATTTTCATCGGTACAACAACACAAACTTGCATTTTTCTGAACTTATTCGTCAAAAACAGAAGAAAACTCAAAATCAAGATCATATTAAAATTCATAACATTATGTTTACCCACATTTGAATTTTGAGTAAAAATGATAATGACAACTATTAAATTATGATTTTGACAATATGATACGAAACTGACATATTAATAACCTACTTCAATCAGTCATCCCACAGAGTAAAAAAAACGTTCCCCAGGACCATCAATATTACAAGTCTGCCATAGACTGTACCCCAAACCTTGTTTTCATGTCTAATCATAAGTACAGCATTTAATACACGCATGCTGCATAACGAGAACAGGTGAAAAAGACAAGGAAAGCCGTAAGACTACCAACTTTTACAGTTTTGACCTAAAATAATTATAATTCCCGGAATACTAATTGTTAGTTACAATCACTTAATTAAAGGTGTATTATTTTGTCCATGAATGGCGTACCCTAAAGAGGAGTGTATAACATATCAAGCTATACGTATAAACAACTATTGTTCACAATAACACTGCCTAAGCAAAATAAGTCACTATAGAAAATAGGATTATCGTCAGCATAATCAGCCCAAGTCCACTGCAGGACATAGACCTCTTCAATAAACTGCCACTCAATAGGAAATATACATATCTAATGCATTAAAATAGATATCACATGTTATAAGTATTAAAACCCAGACACCTACCATACAAAAAGGCTGCAAGATTAAAGTAGTCCTCATTTGTTTTGATTTGATTCGTGATCTGAGTGATTAGGAACACTAAAGACCAATTTACTAGTACCTAATAAAAAAAAAAAAAAAAAAAAAAAAAAATGGCAGAGTCAATAATGGAGATGTTGCAAGCATTACGCGGTCAAATAAAAGAGGATATGGAAAAGAGCTTAAAACACGCCGAAGAAAATATAACTCAAAATATCTACGAAAAAATTGAAGAAAAATTCAATAAATTCGAAGAAGACATTACGAGTTTAAAAAAACATCAGGAAGAAACAGAAAAAAGATTGGATGATAATGATAGAAAACAAAGACAGAAAAATTTAATATTCTTCGGTATTGAAGAGGAGGAACGGAACTATTCTGAGCTGGAAGACTTAATAATTGGAATCATCAACCTAAATATGGAAGTGGAATGTGATAAAAAGACATTGAATTTATAAGCAGAATAGGAAAGAAAAATTCCAAACCAAGGCCTATAAGGGTTGTTTTGACGACATACGGAAAGAAAATCGCAATCCTTCAACAAAAACCAAATAATGGAACACAATGGTACATAAAAGAGGATTACCCGCCGAAAGTATTGCAAAAAAGAAAAGAACTACAGGAAGAAATTAAAAAACTTAAAACCGAAGGGACCAGAGCAGTCATTAAGTATGATAAAATAGTCATACTAAAGGAAAAGGCAGAAATAAAACAAAATTCAGGGCAAACACAGGCATCCAAAAGAAAACTGTCACTGTCCCCGGTGACAGCAGATCGGAACAACACAGTCACTAAAAATAAGCCTTATAAACAAATACCACCTGCAACTAAATCAAAGAACATAACATCTTACATGCGAAGCCCAAATAATCACAGAACTCAAAAAATACAAACAAAATCACCTAAACTTAATAAAGAAGACGATAAAGTAGAATTAAAAACAAAAAACTAAGAAATAGAACTCTTCCAAGCCGGCTGGTCACCGTGGAAGAAGAAGACCTAATCCCCCCAGTCAACGTAAATAACACTAGAGGAAATTATTTTTACATAGCAAGTTTAAATGTGAGAACACTACTGGCAGAAAGCAGATTAGTTGAACTGAAAGAAGGCTTAAATAACGTAAAATGGGATATCCTCGGATTAAGTGAAGTAAGAAGAAATGAAGAAGTCATAGAAGAATATGAGGAGTTTATTTTATATCACAGTTATGCATCGAAGGGAAATGTGGAGTAGGATTTCTCATTAAAAAGAACTTGAAAGATAAAATAAATAAATTTGAGACTTTTCAGATCGGGTCGCATCAGTTGAGATCAATTTGGAAAATCGAAATTGGGCAATCATTCAAGCCTACGCCCCGACAGAAAAATGTACCAAAGAAGACTTAGCAGAGTTCTATGTCACCCTTGGAAAAGCCACCACAACATCCTCCACAGCGAATATAATTATAATGGGAGACTTCAACGCTCAGATAGGCACAAGACAACCGGGAGAAGAGTATATTTTTGGAAGATTCTCACATGGCAAAAGAAGTCCACATGGCAAAAACCTTGTGGAGTTCACCTTACAAAATAATCTGAGAATAATAAACACAATGTTTAAAAGACAAAACACAAGACTTGGACGTGGAAATCCCAAATGGAAAATATTTTAATGAGATCGACTTTATTTTGACAACCAGGCCAGACCACATAATGAAATTTGACATAATTAATCCGAATTTTTCACTGACCATAGAGTAATTAGATGCAAAATTAATATAAGAAAATCAAGAAAACCAAAAATCCTTCAACACAACAAAAATATGGTATATCCCAGAGTTTTCTGAAACAGACAATTGTAAACTAAGGGATAGATTCCAAAATATAAACTATGACGGAGATATTCACACTCAATACAAATCTTTGCATGCTGAAATATCCGGTATACTACAAGAAATACCCCAAATTACGAAAAGTAAGCGAAGTGAACTAAGCAAAGAAACGGAAATTCTTTTGGATAAGCGAAGAATTTTGTACAAACACAAAAGAACAAAAGAAAATAGACGGAAATCACGAAAATCAGCAAGGACATAAATAGAAACATCAGGGCAGATAGAAAAAGCGTAGGCAAGAAACCTTTGAGAAATTTATCAGAAATACAGGAGGAGTAAAACAAGCATTTAACGAGTTAAGAAATAAAAAAGAATGGACAGCAAACCTAAAGAGAAAAGACAAGATATTTTAAATGAAGCCACTGAATTCTACAAAGACTTATATGCAACAACCCAGACCTCTAACTTAAGCCTTTGCTCAGATAATATATATAATAAAGAAACAGCCTTACCTAGCATTTTAAAAAGTGAGATACTACATGCAATAAAAACACAAAAAGAGGAAAGGCCCCAGGCGACGATAATATTACGAACGAAGTCCTTAAATCACTAATAGATCCTTTGCTGACTCCTCTGCAAACATTGTTTGACAATATCTTGAGGTACGGACAGACGCCAGAAGATTGGAGCAAGTCCACGACAATACTCTTGCATAAAAAAGGCGACAGAAATGAACTTGGAAATTATAGACCGATCAGCTTAATGTCTAATATTTATAAAGTGTTTTCAAAGGTAATTCTCAATCGTCTTACACCAACGCTTGATGAAAGCCAACCACAAGAACAAGCGGGATTTCATAAAAGCTTTTCGACCACTGACCATATTCAGGTGGTTTCGCAGATAGTGAGCAAGTGTAAAGAGTATAGTAGAATTATATATATCGGTTTCATAGATTTTAAAAAGCGTTTGATTCACTCGAGCATAATGCTATATGGCAAGCACTGAAGCAGCAAGGGATACATGAGGGTTACATTAAAATTATTCATAACATATACTCCCAAAGTTCTTCCAAAATCAGACTGGAGAAGGATGGTCAGGATTTTCCAATTAGAAAAGGCGTTCGCCAGGGAGATCCTCTGTCACCGAAAATCTTTTGCTCAGTGTTGGAAATGATATTTAGTAAAATAGACTGGCAGAAGAGTGGAATCACAGTCAATGGACAATATCTGAGCCATCTGAGGTTCGCTGATGATATAGTGATTTTCGCGGATTCCTCAGAACAGTTAGAACAAATGCTAAATGAACTTGCATCCGAGAGTAAAAGGTGGGTCTTAGTCTCAATGCTTCAAAAACTAAAATAATGACGAACGGCACTCAGGATCCCGTAGCAATAGATATACACTTATCTTGGACAATCCATTGCTTTTGAAGACCTAACTGCAAAAGAAATAGAACGAAGGATTGCAATAGCGTGGAAAAATATTGGAGTTTAAAAGAATAATGAAAAACAAAGATATTAATATTGCTATCAAGACGAAATTGTACAATATAGCTATTTTGCCGTCTCTCATATATGGTTGCCAAACATGGGCTCTAAGATCAGAGGATGAGCAGAAACTAGCAGTGTGTCAAAGGAAGATGGAACGAAGTATGATGGGAGTAAGACTGTCGGACCGAATAACCAACAGAATGATCAGAGACGAAACAAAAGTAAGAGATATAACAGAAACAATAAGAACATTGAAATGGAATTGGGCTGGTCACATTTGTAGAATGAGTAATGAAAGATGGACAAAGAAAGTAACGGAATGGATACCAAGAGGAGACAAAAGGAAAAAAGGACGCCCTAACCGACGCTGGGAAGATGTATTTACACAGAGACAAGGGACAGAACGGATGAGAATAGCACGAGAAAGGAAAATATGGAAAGAACTGGGGGAGGCCTATGCCAAAGAGGCAACATCTGCACACGAGACACCTAATAAGCATTGACATCCAATACTTCATTGGCATAATTATTATACCTGAAATGAAATAATAATAATTAATTTACTAATTTGACATAAATTTTGTATAACAGATAAAAAAAAAAGTATAAATTTTAATGTGTATTAACTTTTGTCATACGAAATTGTAATAAATAATAATAACTGTATCAACTAATGAAGCGGAATGTATATAGATAGCTAAGTGTAGTTGAATAAAGGCTTTTTTATTTTATTTTATTTATAAACAAAAAACAAAATTTCACTCTGATACCAAAATTCACTTTTTCCTTTTCTTCTTTCGCTGGTAATAATTGTTATAATTCCCTCTCTGTCACACTGATGCGTGACATTTAAAAATGTAACGCGGAATCAAAAAATGATCAAAAATAATTTTAAATGCAGTACTTACGCATGAAATGTAATTATTTAGTGTTTCTTGAATTATTAGAACATTTTCTGAAGTCATGAGAAGGCATATTTTATATTTTGGATATAATGAATGAATTCAGTGTTAGTTAAAAACTTCACCAACGTGACGTTCAGGGCTTCCTACAAACGATTATAGAACAGAAAGAGTGAACTGTTCCCAACGATGACATAATTCCGAGCACCTGAAGTTTGGGAGGGCACATCTAATGGTTAATATCGATGCCTACTAAATGTTCCCACTGCTGGGACTCGGGGAATTTCTTCGCAAGGAGTGAATCAAGGCCATAATCCACCACGCTGACCCAGTGCGGGCTGGTAGTTGACACATGACCTCAAAAGATTCTAGGTACATATCGGTTTCCTCATGATTCATGATGTTTTACTTCATCGTTTTAAGTTGCTTACCGCGGAACCTCCGGATAGGCAGTCGCCGTTCTCCGGACTAGACCAGCCGTAACTTATGATATACTAGCATTACCTATAATTAACACGATTTTTCCCATGATTATATGGTAAAGAGAATCCCCGAAATGTTAACGCAGTTTCATACATAATGTTCCACTGCGGTTTTAACCGCGTATTTCCCGTTGCTTTAATTTTCCTGGGTTACAGAGTAGTCCAATCCAAATCAAACTAAATGTATAAAGTACACACTTTGCAATGTATTGGGTTATAAAATTGATGTGGGATTGAAGGATAAACTCATTGAACATGTACTATCTATTATTTTTCTGGGCATTTCGGTAGATACGAAGATTCAGTGGGGTCCTCACATATTAGAGGCTGATAATTTTATTATGTACACGGGGTTTTTATCTGTAGTTTTATTGTAATTGACTTAACCAAATGTTCATTTGAAATATGTAATGGTTCGAATAAAT
Source organism: Ectropis grisescens (assembly GCA_017562165.1). Classification (NCBI taxonomy): domain Eukaryota; kingdom Metazoa; phylum Arthropoda; class Insecta; order Lepidoptera; family Geometridae; genus Ectropis; species Ectropis grisescens. Next base: position 23,167,252 of record CM029767.1, read on the forward strand.
AAATTTAGTTAATAAAAAATTTAGGTCTGGGGCGCTAGGATCAGGCAGGCGCGCTGAAAGCATGTCTTCGCGTTGCGTCTACCATACATAAATAAACTAGCCTTCTGGACCACAATATTGAATTTGCAAAATGTTGGATTCTTAACTACGCCGAGACAAAACACTAAAACTAAATGCCCTTTGCACTGAAAGAGCTTGAGAGTCCTTGATTTTAGTACGCGTCTTGACAAATAGCCTAGAGCGGTCAGAATTCTGTGGCATCTACACTACTATTCATTTAGTGTTTTTTTTACAGAACCGATTGGTAGTAAAAAAGGGGGAATAAATAATGTTTTTAAATTCTCTCACTTTTTGTCTTTATCTAAGTGGGCGTCAGCCACATATCGAGTTGCCATCTCATACACGAAGAACTGGCTGCTGACTCCTAAGACTGAATATACCTGAAATATCAAGGGTGTAATAATCCAAGAAGAAAAAGAAATAAACATAAACGTAGGTGAATATACCAAAGATATAATAGTCTGAAGAGAAAAACATATTATTTCCATAGAATTTAACATTTTTGTTTTACAAATTCCATTCAAGTACAAAATCGGATTCTGAATAAGAATATATTATTTTTATTTTATTATTTCCAACAAAAACCGGCTATCTTTACTGAGGATATTTGGGGAAGTACCACCACACCAAATAAAATTTGTTAGTTATCCTACCGTCAAGCATTAATGTGTAATATCACCACAATATTTTAGTTTGAGGGCTATATTTCTAGAGATATTAGAGGCATAGAGAAAAAAACCTTATTTATTTGGTTGACGAGCGCACGACGAGCGAAGTTCAGATTTAGACTAGTTATGTTCCAATAGTTGCGTGACACTGTACTGTTATACACATTCACTTTGTATTTATAAAACTTACAGTTATAATGCCATCCTCTAATGGGACTGGGAGGGTACTAGGCCGGAACAACTTTGAGCCAAACGAACAACTAATTGGGTCCCACAACATGTACGACCGCCCGGGCGACCAAGGAAGAAATGGCGGATCGAACACGATACTTTTAGAGAAGACTAGCTGAACCCGCTACTTCGTTCGCGTAAACAGATGTTACGGACTTATACATTAGTTGAAAGTACGTCAAAATTAACTAAATTTGGATAATATTGATATTTGAAAACCGGAGTGAATTTGTTTTTTCACAAAAATTTTTTTATCATATCTTCTTTATTATTCTTCTTTTAAACAAAATCAAACATACTTAATAAGTAGGTTTCGTAGTAACGAACATAGCCGCAATTGTTAAGTTTGTAGGATTTTTATAGGATACATTATGAAAAGTCTGAAGCTGTTGTGCATGCTCTTATACCTACTTATCTCTTTTTCTCTAGCTGTTACCTGCGACTTCGCCCGCATAAAATTTTGAATGAAGCCTTCAAAAAAATTTTTTTTTGAGTTTTAATGTTACGCAAGCAAGTTGCAGCAATATTTGCACTAGGTGGGAATCGAACCCACGACTCTCGGCTTCGCAGGCAGAGTTACTACCCACTAAGCCAAGAGGATTATAATAACAGTTACAATCTGTGAACGCTGGAAATATACTACCTGTCCTAAATTGTGACCGTGCCAGAACGCCATAGCGCCTTCTTCCTTCATTATCTTCTTCATAACTATGAAAGGTGAGAGTATTTTCTTCCTCAAAGGAGAATTTTTCTGTAGTTGAGTTCTTAACTTTATTACATCCATGGGCTGTGTGATAAACCGGGTGATCACACCAGAGATGCAACCGGCGATTAGTTTTTCGTTGGTATTAAGGACATCATCTTTGTCGTAACCGACCATGATCTGCACATGTTGAGCTACCGGATCTAAAGGATTCTGACCTTTTCTTCTTATTGATCATTTTTTAGTAATCAGTTCGGCACAATGGCATTATACAATTTCTTTTTTCTGATACTGTACATTTAATTTGGAAACGCAAGGAATATTAAATCAAATTTCGTACGTAAATATGTAGAGTTGTATTGACGGATTTTTGACAGGCGTTATAATTTACATTATCTTTGATGTTTACGTTTCGTTATTTATGTAAACCATAGATTTCGAATTTTTTCACTACGCAAAATACAAAATCTGTTATGTAAACCATGATCAACCATGATGTAGGCGTGCATGTGGCAGTGTATCTCTCTACTTAGTCTGTGGCATGTGGCGTGCATGAATCTAATGGTACCTCAGATGAAACACCTCAAACATTGTCAGGAGGGCGTGGGTGCGGGCTGAGGGTTACTCGACTACAAAATTTCCTTCATTTTAGGATAATTTAAATAAAATATCACCACAAAAATATTTGGATTTGCAGGATAGGATTACATACTATGCTAATGAAAATCAAAAATTATGTATCTTTGATAGATGTACGAAAAATTATGTGAGTCATTACTAATAATACAAAATAGATTTAATATTAAATTTTCAAGATCAATGATTTTAATCCATCCTTCGAATGTCTAAAACGCTTTACGACGTCACTCGCCCATGTAAACATAAAACTTGGATATTATTGTTTACTATTGATATTTTTCATTTTTTCAGTCATTGTTACGCAATTTTCGATATTCTTTAACAACAATAGATACACAATTTTCGATATGCTGTAATAGCAAACTAACTTTTAACTGTTAACTGTGGGCCTCATAACGAAGCTCAAAGTCACACAGCGAGCTATGGAGAGGGCTATGCTCGGAGTCTCTTTGCGCGACAGAATCCGTAATGAGGATATTCGCAAAAGAACGAAGGGGACCGACACAGCTCAAAGAGTAAGCAAGCTGAAGTGGCAATGGGCAGGCCACATCGCTCGCAGAACTGACAACCGATGGGGAAGAAAGGTTCTCGAGTGGCGACCACAAACCGGAAGACGCAATGTTGGACGGCCTCCCACTAGATGGACAGATGACCTCATAAAGGTCGCTGGAAACCGCTGGTTGCAGGTTGCGCAGGATCGTTTGTTGTGGAAATCTAGAGGGGAAGCCTATGTTCAGCAGTGAACGTCTTGCGGCTGATGATGATGATGATGATGTAATAGCAATAGAGAATCTGAGAAACTGTCTGTGTTAATGAGCTATTATGATTTGTGCTTACCTCAAAATAATCGGTACAGAAATAGTATTTAGTCTTAGTGGACAATCACTTCGGATATCTTCTTGATAATTTCAACCATGAAATTCTCGTCTTTATACCAGTTGGCACTTAAAGCCATAATGCTCCCGGAGTTTTCACACTTGTTTTTTGACGTGACAACGTCTTATAAATTGGTTTGCCGGGTGACACTTCAAGAAACTGCGTTACGCTCCGCTCACGTTATGCGCTCACAACGAGAGCGAGTGAGAGGCACGCGTCCCTTCCACTCGGGCATGGTTAGCCCGCCTAAGAGCGAGAGAGACAGACATAAAAAGTGAAAGGCACGCGTCCCTTCCGTAAAATTATTTTACCATTCAAAGTCGTTGTCACGTAAAACTTTCGCCCGTATACCGACTTTACAGGCAACCAATTTTTTTTTTTACAGTCCATCATAAAACCAATGGTAATATGGACTATAACTAACTCATTATTTATTTGCAAAATATATTTATTCCGTTAGAGTAGCGGATTGTTTAAACCACTAGTGACGTCACAAATATGGTGGTGCATTCGAGAGTGTTTTGCCTAGAAATTGTAAATTGAAAATAAACATTTTGAATTTAACAACTTTTTTATCAACTATATATTAAATTAAAATACTGTTAGATAGAGGGTATGCCTATTGCGGGAGAAAAATCTTTCATAGTCTAACAAAGTTAACATCACTTTGGCAACGCTCGCTACACTTACTAGGTATGGTATCACTTATCTGTTGCAGTAACGATACGCTGCAGGTGGGATTAATTTCTCCCCAAATTATGGGATAAGTATCATATTTTGTGGAATTTAAGGAAATCGGGCACCGGAAACCCTGGTTGGCTTGACGGCGGCGTTAGTTCCCATTTTAGCCATGTGTCATTATATTCTTGTAATCCTACCTATTTACACACAGTGTTTACATGAATATCTCTCAGAACAAATAACCACAAAATACATTTTCTACACTCATTTTTTTAATTCACATTAAGCCTCATGAATCCAGACGACCACACCTCTACTTAGTCTGTGGACCAAACCGAGATATCGGAGGCACAGACTAAGTTTATATTCTCTTTGTAGAGCAAAGAAGTTGGAAAATTAATTGTAGAGAGATCTATCCTGTGATCCATATGCTGTGATCGGAGGCATCTTGTAACGACCTATTTTTGAAACGAAAAGTTTGTCTTTCATATTTTGATGTGGTAGGACTCTTTGAGGATTTAAGAATAGTTGGTCTGAGGCACAGAGAGATATTCTGTCTCAGGACTCTTTGCAGAGTTCACCTATGAAAGTATCCCAGCTCTGCTATTTATTTTATTTTACTACCAAGCAGTAATGTATAAAAGTTACTGTGTTCCAGTTTGAAGCTCAATTTTTCCAGGGTAATTACAGGACAAAGAGTAAAAAGAGATAAATAATATCTTATTGCCTTAAAATCTTTGTGAAAAATAAATGCTTCTGTCTCTGATTTGTTTTCATTTTTAATATATGTTTAAAGGGCAGTTTTTGGCCTTCGTATCTCACGGCTAAAATAACTATACTATACCACTGTAACTATACTACACTACAAACCTAGCTACAGCTATTGTACTTCGTTTTCATGTTCCATCCTAGATGTAGACCGCATCGGTCAAGTCTAACTACTTACATTTTAATTATCCATAGACCGATGAAGGTCTATAGATAATCAAGATGATAAGCTTGCCACCAATAAGAAGCGTGCCCAACATGCTGGTGGCATTACCAATGAATGGCAATGCTTATATGTACATTGAGTCAAATTAACACTAATTAGCATTTTGGAAGCGCTCAGAAAGACATTTGAAAATGAGATGATCTTCCGGCCCCCACGAGTACAATGTCTCATCACCAAACGATTGAAGACCATTTCCAAAGCTACATATTACATTTGTGTATAGCTAACTGCCCACGAAAGTTCCATTAAAATCGATTCAACCGTTTTAGAGATTAGCCGGAATTAACAAACAGATAGGCCGGCAGCAGCCACAAACAAGTCCGATAGCGCTCGACTAGAGTGCTTATATTCGGCGCTGTCGATGCTCTGAGTTCACCGAGCTTCGGGACTTCGTGCCCCATAGCCGCGTGTCGACGCAGCTACGTGTCTTCGGGCACATAGCTGCTTGTCGCCGTGCGGCATCGGGCACCGCGCAACGAGCTTCGTGTCGCCGCTCCGGGGGTCCGGTCGCAGGCACGCGTGGCGACGAGTCTTTTTCAGGGCTCGGGTAAAGCGTACAAAAAAGCTCTTTTCAGAGCTAGGCGGCCTTTGTCCCCAGCCGCCACCTCAGTTTCACTTACGTACAACGCCTCTCGTTGTACGTAAGACTTCCTGTTCTGTCACTAGTAGGACCGCGTGCCACTTAAGATGTCTGACCTCACTCCTCCTTCCCGCCTGTAAGCCTCCGTGCTGCGTAGCGCAGCATGGAGGGTGAGCTCGCGAAGTTGAGCCAGGACCCTACGTCCAGCGCTCTGCTCCTCGATTTCCTCGCTCAGAGATTTCCCAAAGGTTTGCCCCCTGCCCCCGCCCCCGCCCCGACCCTCTCCGGGTGTCAGGTGGCGACTCCTGTCGCCGCCCGTCCGACTCCGACCGTTTCGAAGAAGAAGAAGAATTCGAAGTCTAATGCCTGTTGTCTCTGACGGCATGGCTGTCATGGGCCTTTCGGACCTGATCGTCGAAGCCCACGCCACCCATTGTCACCGGTGTCGGGAGTATGGACACGAATCCCGCTACTGCGCCGTTCCGCCCCGCTGCGTAAAGTGCGCCGGAGGTCACGGTACATCCGAGTGCAAGCGCAAGATGGACAATCCCTTCCCGCCCTCCTGCGTCCTCTGCGGAACCACGGGACACACCGCGAATTATCACGGGTGTCCCATCAGGTCCCATCCCCGGCGCTCCGCACCCGTCCCTCAAAAAGCGCGCGAACAATATGTTCCCGCACAACCGTCCGCCTTCAACGCGTGGTCGTTACCGTGCCTTCCGCGCGGGCCCCCCCACCACGCTCCCCTAGTCGCGTCTGCCCCTGCCCCGGCCCCTGTCGCCACCGCACCGCAGGCTCCGTCGGCCAAGCGTCCCGCTCGTCGCGACCCGAGGCCGCAGGCTCCCGCCAGCGCGCCTTCGTCCCGTCATGAAGAACTACGTTTCCTCATGAACATCTCCCTCCTCATTGACTTTGACGAGGCCTACCTCGTCATGTCAAAAATAAGAGCCAGTGACTTACTGCAAGCAGTTAGTGGCCATAGCGAGTTTTTCGCTAAACTTCGCACACTTTCCCAGTCCGTCCCCTCTCTCTCCGCTAGGCCCGCTCGATAGTGACCCTAGCGGTCCCGAGTTATCGGATTTACTGCCGCCACCGCCGCCGCGGTGGAGGCGGACACGGGCCGGTTCCTCGGCTCACGGTGGTCTAGAGAAGCCACTTGTGGTATAGGCGCTGGATACCAATGGCAACCCGTTCACCTCACCTGCGAGGTTACCGGGTCCCCCTAATCCATCAGCGGATTTTAGTCATTGTTAAAATAAGTCAGGTGACATTAGAACTTTCATAAAGCCTCACCCGCCTCTAATTCGTCTCCTTTAATAATCAGTCCGAGGACATTTGCTGAATTATTAGTATTAATAATCAGTCAGATGATAACTAGTTAACTAGTTAAGACACACGTCGTTCTAAAACAAAACTAAGCCAGCCGGCAAAGTCTCTCTTCGCATGTCTTATCTTATCTTATACCTTTAAGCGAGCAATTCTTGTAGGTATGTATGTATGTAGGTATATATCTTATACCATTAAACGACCAATTTTTGTAGGTATATAGGTATATACAACGTGTGGCGGAAAGGTCCAACAATATTTATTGTAGTTCATCTGTACTAGGTATCGAATCACATATGTGATTATTAGACACGAAAGCACAACAATTTTTTTCCTATACAATGTTAAAAATTCGTTGTTTATTATTTTATTTGACAACCCTAATAACTGGCGGCGCCGACCGCCGCGCGCTGCTCCGTCGTCGCACGCCGCGCCGCCGCGCACTAGGGTTGAAGCTGGTCAATTTTACATCAAACTTTGACTCGTATTATCTCGCGATCTAAAGTGCTGAGGGGAAAGAGACCTTCGGAGATGAAGTCCATATCAGTATTGGAATGACCTATTCAAATATTGTTGGACCTTTCCGCCACACGTTGTATATATAGAGACGATCTTCTTAGCATTCCATGGATTCACCGTGCGGGTGCCGGGTCCATCGTGTGGCAGAGAGAGAAAAACTCGAGTAGTTCGAGACTTGTGACTCGGGCGTAGGTTTAAGGGGCCCCTTTCTGACGTACATCAACACTCACCTTCACCACTCGTTTTTTCTCTCCTGCCCAGCCAAATCTGATATGAGCCTACTAGTGCAGCTTTAGATACACGTTCTAGTATAGAACTTACTGCACTTCTGGATAAGCCAAGGTCTTTCAGTAGGTTATAGAGAGATTTTGCTGGTATACCTCTCGCTCCCACTTCTACAGCGTATAAACTAACTACATAGCCGTTTTTTGTTATTTCGTTTAGGAGGTTGAATACTTATTTTGTTTCATCGCGTGGTCTTTAGGTATATTAGTTTCCACGGTACGGTAAGTTCTACAAGGACTATGCGTTTCGTAGCTCTAGAAAAAGGAAAATGTCCGGTCTGGATGACGAAACACCCACATCCTCTGGGATTTTGTAGTGCTTTTCATACGTGTCCATTAAAATAGTCCAATCAGGTGCTATACCCAGGATTGAGTAAGGCTTGTTCCTGGAGTTTGAAGTTGAGCCTTCTTTTACAAAGTTAATTTGTCTGTTGTTTGTCGTCAATCCCTTTTGGGCTCTAGCTACTGAAAGGCTCATGGCTTCACGTATGATTTCAAGTACTCTGTCATGACGCCGTGAGTAATGACCCCATTATGAGCACCTTGCATCCCACCAATATGTGCCTTGCTGTACATATCGCCTCTCCACAAGTATAGCAACATTTTTCAGAGGCTTTTCCCACCTTATCAAGTTACTCTGGTCAGGAGGGTCATTTGGAATGCATTTAGATAAAATTTTAATAAGGCAGGGGACCAGTCATAGATCAAGGTGCGCCATTTTAGAGCTAATGGGATACAGAACTCACCTATGGTTAACCACTCACTTTGCATTTCTAAATTCATAGCGTGCACTTTGTAACCGTCATTTTCGTCTTGTTGTAGAAAGGTTTTTACCATGTCTCGGTCTTCCCTTTTCTTTCTCGCACCCAACCCAGCAGTATTTACTTGTGCACCTGCCATAAATTGTTTATGGAATTGAAGTCTAGATTCCAGGTCTGAAGCAGTTTTGTCTTTTGGGAGAGATGTAATTAATTCGTCTTGCGACTTTCCCAAAACATGCGTTTTTGTAACTCTTAGGTGTTTGTAAAGTTCAGACGGTTTCTTTAGTTTCAGCCCAAAACTATTGTGATCCCTAAAAAGAGTAGAGGGATCAGCCGGATGTGCCAATCCTAACCATGACTTCAATATCTTTATGACATTGGCATCTAGCTTTGCCAGGAGAGTTTTACCCATGTCATATACTAGGAAAGGCCAAGTGAGACGTGATGTGAGGTAGTTGTCATATATCCATGCTTTTTTGATATTGCTGATAGGCTGCTGGTCTGAATCTCGGAAATCTTCCGTAAAATTATTTTACCACTCAAAGTCGTTGTCACGTAAAACTTTCGCCCGTATACCGACTTTACAGGCAACCAATTTTTTTTTAAACATAATTATGCGCGTTTTTAGACAATGAAAAACTCCTACAATGTCATTAGAATTCGTATTCTAATTCGTAACTTATTTCGCCCTAAATGGCTCAGACGAAACATGCTCGCCCTCGGAGTCAACAGGCCCCGGTTCGAATCCTGATGGTTACACTCGAGTTTTTTCTTTTTGTTATTTTTTTTTGAGAAAATCTTTTACTTAGAACCCTTTATAAACGCATTTAAACCGAGCAAAGCTCGGTCAACCAGGTACTTGTCCCTAATAATAAGTCAGTAGACATAGTAACCCGCGTATTAGTACCGAGTTCGGTTACCGTCACGACTCGGTGGGTGTAACTCTGTAATTAGGCACTAAGTGCCGAACCTTGAATTCCTCCCCGGTGACAACGCGAGCCGAGGCCGTGCCGTCTAAGGCGCCCTCGCGTGAGGGAGATAGTCACCGTACCCGCGTCACTGCCACAGTAAATACATAACTGCCCTCCGCGACTTGCGGTTCACGGGCGCACTAAGTCCTATATTCGGTATGTATGTATGAGTTACGTAGCTCTCTCCTAGTTAGTTCGATTTCTCTTATGGGTCAGATTCGTAAGTGTGTTAGGAATGTCAGGTTAGGTTATTTTGAGTCCTGCGCCTCCGGCGCTAACTCAATGTGCGGTATCACACCTAAAACGATATCGTGCTGTGAGTAGGTAAAAATGGAGTTGCGCTAGAGATGGATAAAACTGTTCCAACAAGAACAAAATTAAAAATTTTGACTAACCCCCGACTACCTTAGATTTGTTATCTGTACAACATTCTACTAGTCAAGCCCTTTCATTTGATACCCATATTAAGGAAGTTGTGAAAAAAGAAATGTAATTTGCCATTTTGTGGTAGCGGCCATCTTGGATTTGAAATTTGTCATAGTGCAAAGTATTCTACTATTCAAGCCCTTTCGTTTGATACCCACATTGCGGTAGTAGTGAAAAAAAAATATAATTCGCCATTTTGTGGTGGCGGCCATCTTGGATTTCAAATTTGTTATAGCGTATAGTACTCTGCTAGTCAAGTCCTTTCATTTGATATCCATATCGAGGTAGGTTGTGAAGAAATATTTTGTCCGCCATTTTGTGGAGGCGGCCATTTTGAATCGATATTAACCAGACATAGCTTAGAACACCCGCACGGATATTAACTTTTAAATAAAAAAAACCGCATCGAAATCGGCCCAACCGTTTGAGCTCTACGGTGCCACAGACAGACAGACAGACAGACACACACACGGACAGACAGACAGACAGACAGACAGACAGACAGACAGACAGACAGACAGACAGACAGACGGACAGACGGACAGACGGACAGACGGACAGACGGACAGACGGACAGACGGACAGACGGACGGACGGACGGACGGACGGACGGACGGACGGACGGACGGACGGACGGACGGACGGACGGACGGACGGACGGACGGACGGACGGACGGACGGACGGACGGACAGACAGACAGACAGACAGACATCGACGTCAAACTTATAACACCCCTTTTTTGGTCGGGGGTTAAAAACTATCGACATCTCGATATTTTCCTCGCGTCATCATCATCGTATTGTCATTTAACCATCATTTAGCTAATATTTAATTATTTCCGAAATATTATGTCGTTACAGAACTGAAATTGAATAGTGGAAATCATAACAAATACTGCTTTTTGAAGTGTCAACATCTTTAGACGCAGCACACACAGATTTTTGGTGAGCTATGTACGAAGCTCATCGTCATGCTCGTAAATTAAAGAAAACTTCGGGTGTACGCGGAACTAGTAAATAAGTGATATATCGTAAACGGTAAGTTTTGGTAGATATCTCGGAAACTATGCCTTTTAAGACGAAAGTCATTGAGAGCATTATTGTAGATAACAACAGTTTGCATCTTTTGTTCTCTATTTAACGAACCAATTAAACTTATATTTTAAGAGTTATCGGCCGCAATAGGAAAACTGGTTCAGGAAATAAGCTATAAATCGTAAACGGTAAATTGTACAAAAAAATTGTTAGCAATTAAAAGATGTAAAATTACATTTTCTACAATAATGATTTTAATAATGTTTGCCTTAAAGTGCATAGTTTTCGAGATATCAGTCAAAACGTTTTTTCAAGATGGCGCTTGAGGCTCCACCTAGATCTGTCAGTATTTTGTAATTTCATGCTCAACAACTGATCCTAAAGCTGACAAAAAATATTTGATCGCCAATTTAGTGCTACTTTCAAGAATTCGCCTCAAACGCAGTTTTGAAAAAACTATTTTGGCCGATATCTCGGAAACTATACCTTTTTAGGCGAAAGTCATGCAAAGCATTATTGTAGAAAACAACATTTTAAAACATCTTTTGTTTTCTATTCAACGAAGCAATTTAACTGATATTTTAAGAGATATCGGCTGCGAAAGAAAAACCAGTTTATTAAATAAGCAATAAATCGTAAACGGTGAGTTGTGGAAAAAACATTGTAAAAAACAAAATATGTATAATTATATTTTCTACAATAATGATTTCAATAATGTTTGCCCCAAAGTGCACAGTTTTCGAGATATCAGCTAAAACGTTATATCATGATGGCGCCTGAGGTGAATTCTTGATCACGGAACATTGAACACGGCGACCTCACCTTTGAAGGCGAAAGTCATAGAGGTCATTATTGTAGAAAACATAATATTGCATCTTTCGTTTCCAGTAAACTCTTTTGTCAAAGTTACCGTTTATGATATTTGAGTTATTTAATAGTTCCGAGTTCACCCGAGGATTTCTTTCATTTACGAGCGTGACGATGAGCTTCATTCACAGCTCATGAAACATATGTGTGTTGAGCGTCAAAAAAAGTTATCACTTCAAAACGTAGTATTTGTTATGATTTGCACTATTCAATATCAGTTCTGTAACGTTATTTCATGATGGCGCCTGAGGCGAATTCTTGATCACGGAAACTTGCACTAAATTGCCGATCTAATATTTTTTGTCAGGTTTAAGATCACTTGCTGAGCGTAAAATCACAAATACTGACAGATCTAGGTAAAGTCGCAGGCGCCATCTTGCAAAAATCGTTTTGGCTGATATTTCAAAACCTATGTACTTTAGAGCAAAAATCTTTATTGGAATCATTATTGTAGGAAATACAATTTTACATCTTTTAAACTCTAACAATTTTTTGTCGAATATACCGTTCACAATTTATTGCTTTTTTCCTGAACCAGTTTTTCTATTGCGGCCAATAACTCTTAAAACATCAGTTTAATTGGTTTTTTTTTCTCCACAGACTCTGGGGTCCGTGACCTTTGTCATTACAATTATCTTGGATTAGGAGAAGAAAGTTTAATTGGTTCGTTAATAAACTATTTTTTACAAAAAATTAAACCGACTTCAACACCACAAATAGGCACTCAAAAGCGAAAAATAATTTAATATAGGTAATTATTATAACCGCTACTCACTCATCCATATGAAGTCGGTGCCGAATTTTGTATTTTCTTTTTTGTATTTTGCTATATCTACGGCGTAACAAGTTTCCAATTTTGTCCGTCACTCCTTTGATATATGGCAGGTACGCGGGTGACCACTCCACCTTTTAAAAAAGTTCTCTTTAAAATGTGTACTCGAAGGTAACGGGTTTAGCTGGAAACAAGGGTGGCGTATGGCGAATACATCGTCGAGAACGGGTCCAGCTTCGGTGGAGAGGTCACCCGCGTATCTGCCATATATCAAAGGAGTGACGGACAAAATTGGAAACTTGTTACGCCGTAGATATTGCATCAAGACAATGTTTCGTCCGCTCAGACAGCTAAGGCAAATGGTACGCTCTCCAAGAGACAAAGACCCTTTGGGTGTTCCGGGAGTGTACATGATTCCTTGCGATTGTGGCATAAGTTACGTAGGGGAAACACGGAGAAATGTGTCCACAAGACTCACGGAGCACATACGCGCCATGAAAATGTAGATGTTAACGGCTCTGCGGTGGCGGAACATGCTCTTAGGTCGGACGCCCAACATTTTATTCGATTCGATAAGGCGGAGGTCCTGGCACGGGAGAAGTTCTTTGTGCCCCGTTAGGTCAGGGAGGCCATCGAAATCGGTAAGCGTCCGACCTTTAATAGAGATGGAGGATGGCATGTGCCGCCCGCTTGGAAGCCGTGCCTCCATAGTGCTCGGTATGGTGTTCGCGATATGAGTGAAGACACAGTGAGCTCAGTGTGCTGCAATGTTCCCGACTCGCAGCTTACCAGTGATGAAGAGTTCGAGTGTATACCTGCGCAACCCTCTCGCACCCCCTCACCTGCACCCCCGCAACAGCCGTTGAGCTTGCGTGCGCGACGTGCGGCAGCCCGCAGTGCCAAACGGGCAGCCACCGCGCGTGTGCACTCGTTTTGAAAAAGGCCGCCGGACGCGGCCGAAACTCGAGTCGGATTGACCGACCGTATATACGTGAGTGTCCCGTTATCCAATTAAATATGACAAACATACATTCTTACGTATAAGTAGTTTAGTTTATGATTAGTAAGATTCACGTTGTTTCCAATTTACGGTGTCAAATAGATGAATAATAGACGTAGGTACTTAGTAGGTAGGTAGTACTTACAACAAATATCTATCTATCTTTTAACTGCTTTTCAACGATCTTCGAATTCCATACGTTTATTCAGGTCTTGAGAAAAGGCGACCAAACTATAGAATAGATAATATAGATAGAACGGACACTCTCCACCTCCCGCCAATTTCAAGCTTCCTCACCCCTCAGGCCGTTTCGGATACGCTAGGAGCACTCAACGAAGGGCTGGTATCGAACATCTAATTCCTAACGAAATATCATCATGGTGGGTTGTTGTGCTGTTTACAGCTGTCCGTCAACTAAACGGGACAAGATTAAAAGCTTTATTTAATTTCCTAAAGATAAAATAACATAAGATTAGAAACATTTCAATAACGTTGCTTTATAACATTACAAGCTTTGCTTAGTTTGGGGTCAGATGGTGTTGTGTGTGAATTGTCAACCAATACTTATTTATTTATAATAACAAAGTCATTTTTAACTCAAAGTTCGTAACTTACACAGCCAGTAACTTATGTGCCCAAGCACGGATTGATAATGCCTGGAGGAATAATTATAGTAACAGAACAAAGTTTCCTTCATGGGTAAGTGTAAAATAAAATGCGAATGTGTACCAACTAACAGAAATAGATATAGATCGATATATAGAAATAGATCTAGGTACCTGATCTAATCTATCATCGGTTTCGTTTCATTTTACGCGGCAATACAAACACCCACCGATTTCTGAAACAATTTAGAAATCTATGCAAACACCCTTTTAATTAGAATAGTATAATTTGGCTCCATTATATTTATGTAACTCAACATTATAGCAAGTTTATAGACTACTACTTTACGTCAACAGGTGAACTCAAGGGGCACAACTATTCAATAAAACAATTCAGTAGCCCTAGCTCTAACGCACACAATCACGCGTGTGTACGAACGACATCTGCGTAGTTGTGTGAAGAGTAGGTAGCTCCACAGCGGCGTTTGTATGGAATTTTACTGGAGTGTCCGTGACCAAACCCAAAACCTATCAAAATTTCGTGGCAGACTTAAGTCTGCCCAAAATTTATTTATAAAAATTCGTCGTTCTGTTATGCCCCGGCTTTTGAGGCTGTGATGCTTACCCAGCAACCCTGGATCAGCATCACGGACTTAGGACCGGAGAGTTGGGTTACGACACCGGTAGAATCGTCAGTCCGTCTTGAACCTCCGACCTGTGCGGTTGCTTTTACGAGGGTGTTCTGTGCAACCCCTAAGTTATTTTATAAAGTTTAAATAAGTAAACGTAATAAACCCTTTCCTTTATAATTCTGTCTTTTTTTAAAAAGACTCTAAACTACCACCGCATAACAAATTGGTGGCAGCGGTGGGATCGGAAATCCCCAGTGCCGCAACCGCACCGACGGACTCATCTTCATCGAAACCGTTCCAGTCATCCAGTGCACAGTGCAGTGCTATAGTGCAGTGCAATCATAACCAAGTGCATCGAATCACATCCAGTTAGCCTGTGACCAGGCTACCATCCAGCATCGCCGCAATCGCCGCTACCAGCCGGAGGCCATCCCGTGTCCAAGGCCTCCCCTTGCAGCAGCTCTCTTGCAGCTCCCTGCAGCTTATCCACTTCATCACCAAGAAAAGCTAAATCGAACATCACATCGCGCACCGCGCCGGAATGCAGCCGGCCGCTATAATCCTTATCGCCGCCTTCCTGTACCAGTGAGTCTTTGGTCATTGTTCTTAATTCTCATTAGGGTTGTCACTACAGTAAGACATTAATTACCACCTAACTTTACCTCATAAGTATACTCTAGTATGTCAAAACAGAAAAAGGTAGACGAAAAATTGTTATTAGATATACCATCCCCTAACGTCGAATTCGAGAAATCACCCTTAAGCGCAACCACTGTTGAGATGGACCTCAACACTCTGTTCAAATTTATAAAGCCATTTGATGGGACCCGTGAAAATTAAACTCATTTATCGTCAACTGTTCCAATGCTTATGAGCTCGCCACGGAACCCCAAAACCAGTCCTATTTAAGTATATAATCAGCCAGTTAAGTGGCAAAGCAGAGACCGCCTGCTCCATAAAAGAATTTAACTCATGGGAACAATTAAAGGACTTCCTTAAAACGCAATTTAGCGAAAGAAAACATTACGCACATCTATTGACAGAGCTCCAGGAAAGTAGTCAGGGTCCCAGTGACAATGTTAGTCAATTCGCTCTCAAGGTAGAAACGCTCCTGTCACAATTATTGATTGAAATTTCGTCATCCAATACAAAAATTAAGGAATTGCCCGGGCGCAGTGCTGCCATGGAGGACATTGCCCTCCACAGATTTCTGATGGGGTTGCACCCCCGTATTTCCAACATCGTCCGATGCCGTTCCCCGAAGACATTAAACGAAGCTATAAATTTAGCGGTCTCGGAGGAACGGATACAACAAACGTTGTATAAAAAACCAGAACCGAAGCCCAATAATAACCCAAATAGGTTCAATAATACAAACAGATCCAATTTTTCAAAACCCAACACCAACGCCACGAATTTTCATCCTAGACCGACTTACTCACAAGGCTCAAATGACACAAGGGCATTTTGCCGCTACTGTAAACTTCCCGGCCACGATATCTCAAATTGTCGCAAGAGAGAGTTTAACAATAATAGATTTAGAGTGCCTCAGGGCCCATCTACCAGCCAGAATTATAGACCACCGGCGCGCGTAAACATGATCAATCCCAATGAACCTGATGAAAACGACGATGTCGGCCAAGATGAAGTCGACCTCCCTGGGGAAAACCAGGATTTAAACGAATAAGCGTCTCGCCTCGGTGTCGCCCGAGACATAGCCATAAAGTCGACATCCACATACAAGCCAACCGACAGGGTAACCAGCCCCAAACTGACGGCTCTTACAAAATCCAAGCCAACCAACAGGGTAACCAGCCCCAAACTGACGGCTTTCACAAAATCCAGGCCAACCGACAGGGTAACCAGCCCCAAACTGACGGCTCTTACAAAATCCGAGCTAACCGACAGGGTAACCAGCCCCAAACTGACAGCTCTCACAAAATCCAAGCCAACCGACAGGGTAACCAGCCCCAAACTGACGGCTTCCACAAAATCCGAGCCAACCGACAGGGTAACCAGCCCCAAACTGACGGCTTCCACAAAATCCAAGCCAACCGACAGGGTAACCAGCCCCAAACTGACGGCTTCCACAAAACCCAAGCCAACCGACAGGGTAATCAGCCCCAAACTGACGGCTTCCACAAAATCCAAGCTAACCAACAGGGTAACCAGCCCCAAACTGACGGCTTCCACAAAACCCAAGCCAACCGACAGGGTAGCCAGCCCCAAACCGACGGCTTTTCCAATACCCAAATATTCGAAGTCAATCTAGACACAACCAAACGGCTCCTACCTCATGTAGTAGTAGACTCACAAGTATCTAACGTTCCCTAAATCTCCTAGTTGACTCAGGGTCAGCTGTATGCTTACTAAAGCAAACCTGTATCCACAATGTCCAAAAACTAGCCAAGGAACCTATCAAACTCAAGGGTATAGACCCTGGCGACGAGCCAACCCTCACTGAAGGCCACATCCAACTCAAACTAAAGTTCCATGAAACAAAGCCTATTTCCTACAAATTCCACGTTATAAAACTATAAACCTCCCTATGACGGTATCATAGGTACGGACTTCCTAACAACATTCGGATGCAAAATTGACTATACCCGGGACACCCTAAAGATAGGGAAACTAAATATAGAACTCCACTTCGTCAACCCTTCGTACATCATTCCACCTCGTACTGAGACAGTAATAGAATGTTCAGTGCAAACCACCAACCTGACAGAAGGCGCTGTATTAGACCAACACTTATCCGACTCCCTATTAGTATCCAATTGTCTAGTAAAAGTAAAACCAAACCATAGAGTTAACATAACTGTAGCCAATACATCCGAACAGCCAGTGAGGTTGAAATCGGACCTCAAGCTGAAACTCACTTCAATCGACTCCTTACATGTTAATGGTTATCCCAATGACTTTACAAACAATCAACGTAACATATCAAACTGTGTCTCTCGAGCAGAAGAAGTCCTCCGCCAATTACGTGTGTCTCATCTCAACAATGAAGAAAAGGAAGCTCTTTTCCAGTTATGTTACGAATTCTCTGACATCTTCCACCTCCCTGGAGAAGCCTTAACTCACACGAATGCCCTTAAACACGACATTAAAACGACAAGCGACATCCCTATACACGCGAAAACTTATCGATTCCCAGAAATTCATAAAACCGAAGTACGAAACCAAATTGATAAAATGTTACAACAGCATATTATAGAGCCCTCAGAATCCCCTTGGTCATCCCCTATATGGGTCGTCCCTAAGAAACTAGACGCTTCCAACACCCAGAAGTGGCGAGTAGTCATTGACTATAGAAAACTAAATGATATCACAATTGGAGACACTTATCCTCTTCCACAGATCACAGAGATCCTTGACCAGCTCGGATCTAGCAAATACTTCTCCACTCTAGATCTCGCATCTGGGTTCCATCAGATATTATTGAATGAATCCGACAAGGCCAAAACCGCATTCAATGTTCCTGAAGGACATTTCCAATTTCTGAGAATGCCATTCGGATTAAAAAATGCTCCATCTACTTTCCAGCGATTGATGAACTCTGCCCTCTCAGGCCTCCAGGGCACCCGTTGCTTTGTGTATCTCGACGATATCGTCTGCTATGCTTACGATCTCCCAACTCACATTTTGAATCTTAAATCTATTTTCGAGAGAATCCGTAAGTTTAACTTGAAACTACAACCTGACAAGTGTGAATTCCTCCGACGAGAAGTCGGCTATCTAGGTCATATCATAACTGAGCAAGGCGTCAAACCAAACCCAGACAAAATCAAAGCCGTTACTGATTTCCCAATTCCAAAGTCCCCTAAGGACATCAAATCGTTTCTTGGGCTAATATCGTATTACCGCCGTTTCATACCAGACTTTTCAAAATCGGCTAAAGCCCTCACCAACTTACTCAAAAAAGACGTCCCATTTGAATGGAAAAACGAGCAACAGCTCGCCTTCGAATCCTTGAAATCCAAACTCGTCACAGCTCCTATACTCGCGTATCCCGATTTTACACAACCTTTCCTACTGACCTGTGACGCTTCTAACTTCGGCATATCTGCCATTTTGTCTCAGGGACCTGTGGGACAAGACCGTCCTATAGCGTTCGCCTCGCACCCTGAACAAAGCCGAGTGTAATTATAGCACTACAGAGAAAGAATGCCTAGCAATAGTCTTTGGCACCAAAGTTTTTAGACCATACCTCTTCGGACACCGTTTTAAAATACTAACTGACCATAAGCCCTTACAATGGTTATTTAATTGCAAAGACCCAGGATCACGACTAGTCCGATGGCGACTCAAACTAGAGGAGTTCGAGTACGATATCCAATACAAAAAGGGCAAAATAAACGCCAACGCTGACGCGCTTTCTCGATTCCCTGTGAACCCTATCCAACGAAATACATCCCCAAGACCGGAAGCTCTGGCCGAAAGTGGACCTCAACCTTTAGACGAAGATTTATTAGACTTACTAGTCTCACCTCCATCATTCAATCCCGAAGAAGTCACCCCAATTTCCCCAGACTTGCTAGGCCCAATTGAAGATCTCGTGCCTCTACCAGACATACAACCTGAAATACTCAACGAAGCCAAGACAAGTAACGAGGAGGAAACGGAAACAGCAGATGCTGTCCCCAAACACTCTGCACCTCCCGAAGTTGCGGGCGGTGACTCTCCAGTCCCATCTACAAGCTCAGGCTTAGACATCCCCGTCGACGACTACCCTACATTTCTTAAAGCCATGGCTACCAAAGATGCCACATATAACACTGAAATAGAGGAACATAATGAAAGTCTTTTAAAATGCCCTTCCAGCATAATTTTAATCCCTACGTCCCTTGACCTGGATGAGTCAAACCCATATGTCCAAGAAGTACTAGCTGACCCCGAAATAAATGAGAGAGTAACCAACTCAGAAAGGGAACTTTTCTCTTACCAAAAATAGAGATTGGCCATAAAATCTATTACCTAATATTCACAAAGGTTCACCATTTCGACGAGGCATCTTACCCTGAAATCTTCCAGACACTTAAGTCAATAAGAGATGAGTTAGTTGTTTTTCAGAAAACAAAGAGATCGGTATTTCAGACCTTAAAAATCCTTTTGAAAACATTCATTTATTAAAATTTATAACATACTATCCTACTTGTTCCACAGAACACAAATTAAAATTAGAATATACCACAACAACATTATATACCCAGTCCCAACTGAAATAAAGAAGATCCTACACGACAACCACGACATCCCGTAGCAGGGCATCTAGGCTCCCTACGAATGTATAACAGAATTAAGCAGACCTATTACTGGAAAGGAATGCGCAGTGACATTGAATCTATGTGAAGGACTGCAAGTCTTGTCAAGCGAACAAGGCCCTCAGGAGGGTCAACTGAGCACCAATGCAGATCACTAGTACGTCCACGGCACCAGGCCAACGTATAGCCTTAGATATTGTCGGGCCACTACCCGAGTCTGGCCCTGCCAAACTTAAATACATCTTAACCATACAAGATGACCTTACTAAGTTCTCCTCCGCGTATCCAATCAGTAGCACTACAGCGGAAGAAACGAGTGAATGCTTAATCCATTACGTATCTATTTTGGTATTCCTAAAATGATCCTGACGGACCAAGGCTCTAATTTCACAGCAGACCTCTTTAAGAAAACTTGCGAGTTTCTAAAGATAAAAATCTTTGGTGTTCCCCTTACCATCCACAGACACAAGGAGCTCTAGAGCGTAGCCACTCTACCCTTAAGGAATACTTAAAATCATATATAAACAAAGACCAAACAAACTGGCCTCGCTATGTATATACCGCTATGTTAGCGTATAACACGTCTGTCCACTGTACAACTCACTACACACCCTACGAACTGATGTTTGGAACTAAACCACAAATACCCAATTCTGTATATGATGAGTCATCCGAGCCACATACCCTGACTATGTCAGAATGCTCCAGAACCGATTAAAATATTCTAGAGAAAAAGCCCTGGATTTTATTAGGAAATCTAAGGAGTCTTCAAAGAAATACTATGACGGGCATACTCGTCCGGCTAAATATAAGGTCGGTGACCTAGTATACCTCAAAAACCATTTGCGGTTACGTAAGGCTCTCTCCCCGCTCTGGAAGGGGCCCTACAAAGTAGTAAGAGTTGGCGGAAACAACACGCTGACCTTACTGATCAATCGGCGGCATGTCACACACCATTTCGATCAGGTGAAACCGGCAAGCCCCGAAATTAGTTTGTAGACTTATGATTTAGTGTAGGAATAGGATACGTATTCATATAACATAGCATGTAAGTAGGTATAGTATAAGTGCAACAAAGGCGTCATACCATAGTTAACTATAACTATTATTTACAGTCAAGTACGAGGTCAGCCTCAACAAGATTACGTCCAGCCGATAGTTACAAGCTCGGGCATCTACTTCGACCACCTGGGCACACTTAGGATAAATAACGTACAGTTAAGAGTTGTAATACCAGTCGATGTCTCTCGATTTGGCCCACACTTACAAAACATTCGGTCCACCCTAGCAACAATAGAACAACTATGTAATCAGACTAGAGTTATTGAAATTAATATGGATTGCCGCAGTAGACTCCAACCTTTAACAGCACGATACCAGGATGTTGCATCAGAGTTCTCTTCTATCTCCCACTTACTCGACAACAAGGTTAGACGCAGTGCCTGGATAGGAGGCTTAGGCACACTAGTAAAACACATTTTTGGAAATCTTGACGAAGAAGATGGATTAAAGTATGACACGGCAATAGAGATGATACAACAAGACCAGACCGAACTGGTCAATTTAATTCGGGAAAACATCTTAGTTACTTCTACCGCTATGTCGTCATACAACCATACTATCAGTACAATAAAAAATAACGAAATAAAATTAAATATGGCCGTTGACGAGCTCACACGCATTATATCCAATATAACAGAGAAAACCAACGGGTTCCTAATACTTAACAGCGTAAACGGGATGTTAAACTCCCTTGAGACAGCCCTACTTACTTTATCGTTTCAGCTAGAAGACGTGATCAATGGTATATTGTTCGGTAAGCAAAACATCCTGCATCCAGCAATAATGTCGCCTTACGAGTTATACCGAGAACTCGCCGTTAACTATAGGCATTTGCCTAGCGACCTTGAGCTGCCGGCCGAGTTAAGTCTAAACAACATACACACAATACTTAGCACGTCTACCTTAGTCTGTTACTATGTTAATTATAAAATAATTTTTGTATTACAAGTACCGCTAATTAGCTCTAAAACATTTATTTTGTCACATAGTATAAGTTTACCGACTCCTTACGACAGTAAGGAAAGCAACGCCTTCAGCGTCATACTGCCGGACTTTAAATATATAGCAATGACCAAAGACCAGTCTCAATATTGTACTATGGATAGTCTACGCGACTGTGTATCTGTAAACCCGGGAACATATATGTGTAAAATAGAGAATATTTATGTAACTGACGCAAAACCGATTTGTGAAAGTGAATTGCTGTCGAAAGCAATCACTTCGAAACCACCACAATGTAAAACAAAGGTAATTACTGGAAATTAGATGTTGTACATCCCATATCAAAAACAGGTGGATTTATGTATTTTCCGATCCAAGTAAAATCAGAATCGATTGTCAAAATTCAAAATTGTACGAAACCACCCTGTCCGGAACGGGAACCATAGCTGTCCCCGACAACTGTGTCGGGTATTGTAAACTACATCCCTCGTACCGAGATATGACATTTTAAATATAACTACACCTACAAACTTTGTACCAGGATTTAATATCACGGATGACGCCTGTTGTGACGTCACTCAATTGGTTGCACTGATTAAAGATAATGTGTTTCCTACACGGTTAGTCAACATATCAGACCTGGACAATCTCAACCCAAACGGGGTTGAAGTCGAGTCTCTTCTAGACCGACTGCACATACTGAAACTCATCAGACCAGGTCAAACCAGTATGGGACACATCAATCTGTAGTCATAACCATAATTATAGTCTTAATTAGTATCTACTTAGTGTATAATAGCTATAAGCGTTTTTGTTCACGTAACAGCAACCCGCAGTTCCATTCCATTTTTACCGTAGACCTCCAATACCAGCAGCGACATCATCAGGCTCAGCCGATGATTCTTCAGAAGCTCATGTCGAATTAACGACTTCGCGAGACCCAGTAGCACCCCTCAGACGTCAGATCTAATGGAGACCTGGAAGTACCCCATGTCTCCTCTAAAAGGGGAGGTGTTATGCCCCGGCTTTTTGAGGCTGTGATGCTTACCCAGCAACCCTGGATCAGCATCACGGACTTAGGACCGGAGAGTTGGGTTACGACACCGGTAGAATCGTCAGTCCGTCTTGAACCTCCGACCTGTGCGGTTGCTTTTACGAGGGTGTTCTGTGCAACCCTAAGTTATTTTATAAAGTTTAAATAAGTAAACGTAATAAACCCTTTTCCTTATAATTCTGTCTTTTTTTAAAAAGACTCTAAACTACCACCGCATAACAGTTCGTAACGTCAAACGATTTTAAAGAGACAAAATTGAGCTCAGGTGATGTTAGGTGATAAAGGGTAGTTAGACTTGAAACTGAAACAAAACTGCCGTGACGGAGCAATTTTGTATGAAACCGAGAGAGCATCCGCGTAACGCAGTTTCAAGCCTTATAGAGTACTAGCTGAACCCGCTACTTCGTTCGCGTAAGCAGATGCTACTGACTTATACATTAGTTGTAAGTATCGTACGTCAAAATATTTGGAAATGAATATTGTCATTGAAAAACCGAGTAAATTTGTTTTTCCACTCAAAAAAAATTGGTTGCCTGTAAAGTCGGTATACGGGCGAAAGTTTTACGTGACAACGACTTTGAGTGGTAAAATAATTTTACGGAAGGGACGCGTGCCTTTCACTTTTTATGTCTGCCTCTCTCGCTCTTAGGCGGGCTAACCATGCCCGAGTGGAAGGGACGCGTGCCTCTCACTCGCTCTCGTTGTGAGCGCATAACGTGATCGGAGCGTAACGCAGTTTCTTGAAGTGTTTTATAGGACGCTAACCAATTTATAGGACGTTGTCACGTCAAAATTATTTAATTTTATTATCTTTATTTTTCTTTTTTTAAACAATATCAAACTTAATTAGTAAGGTTTCGTAGTATCGAACATAGCCGCAAGTGTTAAGTTTATGAAAATTAACATAAGAATACATTATGAAAAGTCTGAAGCTGATGTGCATGATCTGATACCTACTTATCTCTTTTTACCAGCAAGCTGTTTTCTAGCTGTTACCCGCGGCTTCGGCCGTAAAATTTTGTATGAAGCCTGTGTGGAATCAAAATGATTAAACTTTTGAGTTTTAATGTTACTCAAGCAAGTTGAACACGTAAATCTAAGCCAAGTCTTAGTGAAATGTTAATGGATGAATTTAATTGTAACACAGAAAAAGAATAAAAAACGAAATGTAGTGATGAAAGAAAAAATACATACCACAACAGAAAAACATCGATTTAAATGGCCTTTAGTGATTTTAGATTTAAAGTGGCATTAGCGCCATCTAATGAGAATAATATAATGTTGCTTGTTATTTTGATTGTATTAAATTAAATTAACAGTAGTGTTTCTTTTTGACGTGACAACGTCTTATAAATTGGTTTGCCGGGTGACACTTTAAGAAACTGCGTTACGCTCCGCTCACGTTATGCGCTCACAACGAGAGCAAGTGAGAGGCACGCGTCCCTTCCACTCGGGCATGGGTTAGCCCGCCTAAGAGCGAGAGAGATAGACATAAAAAGTGAAAGGCACGCGTCCCTTCCGTAAAATTATTTTACCACTCAAAGTCGTTGTCACGTAAAACTTTCGCCCGTATACCGACTTTACAGGCAACCAATTTTTTATTGTATGAAATATAGCTTATTTATTTCAATGTGTACATTAATCTATACTTATAATAAAACTGTAACGGGTCGAATTCTGTACATTGAAGATATTTTGAAAAATTTTGTTTTGGGGCACTCCATAGTCGATACTGATGGCGAAACTGCATTTTGTTTCTTTTATGTCTGTCTGTCTGTCTGTCTTTCTGTATAGGGATCACGCATCACGCCGAAACTACTGATTCAATTTAGCTGAAACTTGGCATGATTTTAGTTTATACTAAGGAAATTGCTGTAGGCTACTTTGGATCCCCAAATTCTGATCGGTTTTCTTGCGGGAGGGGGTGAAAGTCAGAATGTGTATTTGGTTGTAACTCATGTTTGCGTTGTTTAATTTCATTAACTCTTTTTTTGTTAGAAAGAACACATTTTTAATATTGTCCCGTCAAAATTTTAACAATATCGGTCTGTTGGTTCGGAAATTACACAAACATTAAATAATAACGACACGCGCGGCGCGTTCGGTACATACTAACTTCTAAGTATTCTGTTTATCACAGACGATCCACAGAATATCTAGATTCTAGATTGCCCACGTGATCGCGTCGCGTCGTTTTGGATGACAAAATAATTGTCAAAAATATATTTTTGTGTAGAAAAACAAACAGCATTCGGTTACAATAGGCTTCAAACAAGGAGGATGTTCTCAATCGGGTTGCATGTTTTTATTTGGTTTTATTTACGCGATAACTCCGCTAATTGTTAGTTGATTTTGATAATTCCTTTTTGTTTGGTAGAAAATACTTCAGAGGTGATCTTAGATATCGAAAACAGGGAGGTAGTTTTTCAAATATCAACAAAAAACTAAAATCAGCTTAGATTTATCTGTACGACATAGTTATACCTTCTTATAAAATTTAGTCGAATGACAGAATTAAATTACCTGTCATTGAAGTAGATTTTTGTATTTTGAGAGAAAAATATCAGCATAATAAGTAGCAGCATAAACAACCCATTAAATGTTCCCACTGCTGGGCGTCGGGGCCTTCTCTCGCAAGGAGAGAGACAAGGCTATAATCCACCACGCTGGCCCAGTGTCGGTTGGTGGATGACATATGACTTAGAACTTAGATTATATGTAGATTTCGGTTTCTTCACGGTGTTTTCCTTCACCGTTTTAATTACCGGCATTACGAACATGACTCTGAAAAGATAGTGGTGCGCGTGGTTTTGAACCCTGGGTCTCCGGATCGACAGTCGCCGTTCTCCCGACTAGGTCAGCTGTAACTTACTAGACCAGCCGTAACTTATTAGAAAACGTATTATTTCAATCCAAATACTGTTTAAAATTTAAAGGTAGTGTTCAACAAGCTACGGTGACCGAAGCAGACCGTTGTTAGGGTTCCGTACACAAAGGGTAAAAACGGGACCCTATTACTGAGACTTCGCTATCCGTCTGTCCGTCCGTCCGTCTGCCACAAGGCTGAATCTCAAGAACGGTGATAGCTAGACAGTTGAAATTTTCGCAGATGATGTATTTCTATTGCCGCTTTAATCATGGCGGAACGTATCAAGTGATCGGGTTGAAATTTGAAATAGAATTAGATTACAGTCTGGAAGAACACATAGGCTAAACATTACCTATGTAGAAGTACTCTATGTATTACGTAAGAAACATCCAAACAGTGACATTCATAATATTTACAGGACAACGTTGAAACGGCTGAACATATTTGTATGGAATTCGAAACACACCTAGTTTGAACTCAGAAATAGCAAATCGGTTACTTATAGGTTACTGTGACGTAGGAAAGACTAAGCAAATTTGATAGAAAATTGAAACAGAAATAACTCATAGTCTGAAATACCACATTTATGTATTTACCTATTAACGTGAAAAGAAGCATGGGCCCTAAGGAAACAAATATTAACTATCACGTCAAAACGGTACAACGATATGGGTTGACATACGAAACACATATAGCTTAGAGTCTAACATTTCACATGGGCTAATAAGTCTACATTTTCATTTAACTCCATATTAATTAAAGCATATATTTTCGTAAGGAACTTGATGTGATGGTAAGGTAAAAGCCAAAAATGAAAAATATATGCACCCGTTTTTGCTTAGATAATATAGGTGATTTGCGTTCACAATCAAAATAACAAGCAACATAATATTCTCATTAGACGGCGCTAATGCCAGTTTAAATCTAAAAGCACTAAAGGCCATTTAAATCGATGTTTTGCTATTGTGGTATCTATTTTTTCTTTCATCACTAGGTGGCGTTACTGGTATTCTAAATTGTACTAATAAGTTTTTGCTGCTAAAAGGATTATGATGCCAAATTTGGATTCTTTCGTTCTTGATTTTATTCTGTGTTACCTACAATTAAATTCATACATTAACATTTCATTACAGGACTTGGTTTATATTTACGCGTTCAACTTGCTTGAATATCATTAAAACTCAACATTTTAATTATTTTGATTCCACACAGGCTTCGTTCAAAATTTTACGACGGCGAAGTCGCGGGTAACAGCTAGAAAACAGCTTGCGGATAAAAAGAAATAGGTATCAGATCATGCACATTAGCTTCAGACTTTTCATAATGTATCCTATAAAAATCCTACAAACTTAACACTTGCGGCTATGTTCGATACTACGAAACCTCATTAAGTATGTTTGATTTTGTCACAGATTTCTAAAACAAAAGGCAGATGGAACGTGCGGAACACAGATCCTTAGGTCCGGAAAGCAAATATCAAACGCCAAAGCAAATACAAACTCCAGTCAGTACGAAACTGACTTCCGTCTCGTACGGGAGGCCCGTGTGATTTTATGTTTTGTTTAAGATTATGCCGTCTTGTGTCATCAAACATTGCAAACATTGTTCCCAAAAATAAAAAAAGGAAATTTCATAGGAAAGTTTGAATATTTTTACTGGTATTTATATAATTTAGACGATTTTATTTCAATTGATGAATAGAAACACAACACCTCAACGAAAATAGGTCAGTGTTGCTATACTAAATTGAAATTATTTTCCCTGAAGTTAAGGTAAAATATAGATTCTAATTTTGTTTTGAAGATACTCGTAGACCAAATTATTGATGAACATTGTATAATTCAATTTTAAGCCCTATTTTTATAATCGTAATTTTTTTTATTTAATGTGAATCGATGCCAAGAACAAATCCTCGCCGTTACTAGGGTTAATAAAAATACTAATAGTGTTGACGAAAACTATCGTTATGAAACGAATAGATAAGAACAAATCCTCGCTGTTATAAAACGTCTCGTCTATGACCTGTGGATTCTAACTTGATCTGTACAGTGCTGTTAGCATATATATTTTTAATAATACGAACATATTTCTTTCTTACTCCTTGTTGAATTAGAGCCTCCCAGAGCAGATTGTGTTTGATTGAGTCGAAACCTTTATTGTAATCGACAAATGCAATGTATAGGTCTTTCCCATACTCTTAAGATTTTTCTATTAACTGTTTTAATACATGCATATGATCAATAGTTGAAAACCCTGCTCTAAAACCAGCTTGTTCAATAGGCTGTTCTTCATCTATAGTCCTTCATATTCTATTTAGGATCAGCTTTGAAAAAAAATTGTAAATATTTGACATGAGGCTAATAGGTCTATAATTTTCAATTACGTTTTTGTCTCCTTTTTTGTGGAGCAAGTTATTAACAAGAAATCCTTGCATTATATAGTATCGGTGTAATAATAAATTATTATAAAATAATGTTTTATGCGTTTATTATACGTGAAAATTTCCAAAGCTTAACAACACATATTAAGGCAATATTGGGTGGATGCAAGGTGCTCCTTAATGGAGGTCATTACTCACGGCGCCATGACAGAGTACTTGAAATCATACGTGAAGCCATGAGCCTTTACTGAAAGGCTCATGGCTTCACGTATGATATAATCCCTTTTGGGCTCTAGCTACTGAGCTAGAGCCCAAAAGGGATTGACGACAAACAAAAGACAAATTAACTTTGTAAAAGAAGGCTCAACACCATTACTACCACCATTACATCCATTACTCCAGGAACAAGCCTTACTCAATCCTGGGTACAGCACCTGATTGGACTATTTTAATGGACACGTATGAAAAGCACTACAAAATCCCAGAGGATGTGGGTGTTTCGTCATCCAGACCGGACATTTTCCTTTTTTCTAGAGCTACAAAACGCATAGTCCTTGTAGAACTTACCGTACCGTGGGAAACTAATATACCTAAAGACCACGCGATGAAACAAAGTATTACGACCTCCTAAACGAATTAACAAAAAACGGCTATGTAGTTAGTTTATACGCTGTAGAAGTGGGAGCGAGAGGTATACCAGCAAAATCTCTCTATAACCTGCTGAAAGACCTTGGCTTATCCAAAAGTGCAGTTAGTTCTATACTAGAACGAGTATCTAAAGCTGCGCTAGTAGGCTCATATCAGATTTGGCTGGGCAGGCAGAGAAAGACGAGTAGTGAAAAGGTGAGTGTTGATGTACGTCAGAAAGGGGCTCCTTAAACCTACGCCTGAGTCACAAGTCTCGGGAACTACTCGTTTTCTCTCTCTGCCACACGATGGACCCGGCACCCGCACGGTGAATCCATGGAATGCTAAGAAAATCGTCTCAACAATAGTGGGACTTTTTTCTTAAGACTAGGAACATTACACGCACACCAACGTGAGTAATTTGACAACGTCGGTGAGAGCTGTCACGCATACATAACTAATGACTGGCCTGACAGTGTCGTTCACGAAGGTTTCATCTGTTTAGAAATCTGTGGATTTTGTTTTAAAAAAAATAAAAATAAAGATGATAAAATTAAATAAATTTCTGTGTGGAAAAACAAATTCACTCAAACTCAAATGTTTTTCAATTACTACTTATCCAAATATTTGACGTACGATACTTCCAATTAATGTATAAGTCAGTAACATCTGCTTACGCGAACGAAGTAGCGGGTTCAGCTAGTAAAAAATAAAATTATAAATAACAAAATTTATTAATGTCTAATAGGTCTATAAATATGTATATTTATTGTGTTTTCAGAGTTTATTAATTGTACCTATGTTAATTTAGAGTATGGTGAAAAAATATTGTATGAAATTACGTAAAAACATTATTGTATATTTGCGAGGACAAAACTGTTGAAACCATTATTGTATCCGCCTACCATCTATGAACAATATAGTAGTTTATACAATAAAGACATTCTTATTCTTCTTATTCTACGCAAAAACAGGTCATATATTTTTCATTTTTGGCATTTACCTTACCATCACATCAGCATGAGCAACTTTTACAATGGGGTCAAATTCGGTATTTAAAGCTAGGTAGTTAGGGAATTATATAACTTTTGTATTCCATAGAAACTGTGTATTTTCTCGGGACAATAAGTAGCCTGTGAGTTATTTTAAACTATAAACTATCCGCTTCGCAAACCACTTAATCCAAAGTCCCTTACGAAAATATATGCTTATATTAATATGAACTTGTATAAAAATATAGACTCATTAGCCTATGTGAAATTTTAGACTCTAAATTAACTGTGTTTCGTATGTCAAACCAATTCGTTGTGCCGTTTTGACGACTTTGACGTGATAGTTAATATTTGTTTCCTTAGGGCCCATGCTTCTTTTCGGGTTGATAGGTAGTACATATACATATATGGTATGGTATTTTAGACTATAAGTTATCTCTGTTTCAATTTTCTATCAAATGTGCTTAGTCTTTCCGACGTGACAGTAACGTATAAGTAACCGATTTGCTATTTTTGAGTACAAACTACGTGTGTTGCGAATTCCTTCCAAATAATATGTTCAGCCGTTCCAACGTTGTCCTGTACCTAAATATTATGAATGTCAATGTTTGGTTGGATGTTTATTATTTAATCATGGTGGAACGTATCAAGTGGTCGGGTTGAAATTTGAAATACAATTAGATTATAGTCTGGAAGAACACATAGGCTAAACATGGCCTATGTATACACATTCTTGCCATAAGCTAAGCCAAGAATGTGTTTCAAATTTTAACTCGATACATTCAGCCGTCCTAACGTAATTGAGCAGCAAAAATTGAAACATTGACATCTAATATATAAAATTCTCGTGTCACAGTTTTTGTTGCCATACTCCTCCGAAACGGCTTGACCGATTTTGATGAATTTTTTTGTACTTATCCGGTATCTATGAGAATCGGCCAACATCTATTTTTCATCCCCTAAATGTTAGGGGTAGTCCACCCTAAATTTTTTATTTTATTTTTAGACAAAATTTTAATTTCTATTATTTTATGATACAACATACAAAAATACATACAATGCTCAATTTTTACCATTCTACGATCAACCCTTATTTTTTAATAGCCATTTTAGTAATTTAATCATTTTTCCTCTCCGGTCGAAAACTGATCAATCGTCATTTAATTAGTCATCCCCGCCAGTTGTCTACAGGTGTCACTTCTGATCCAGTAAACAGCACGATAATTTGGGGATCAAAAGTAGCCTATAGCATATTTATAGTTTGAACAAGCTAATCTCGGGAACTACTAGACAGATTTAAAAAAATCATTCACCGTTCTTTCATATGTACGTAATCCTCGAATGCTGTAGGTTATATATATGTACCACGGGCGAAGCCGGGGCGGGTCGCTAGTATTATATAATATTAGGAAAGGATAGGATTTCACAAAATTTTAGAAAAAATAAAACCGGTCAAATGCAATTGGGACTCGCGCGCGAATGGTTCCGAACCATTAGCAAATGAACGGCTTTTATTATATGGGAGCCCCCTTAATAATTTATTTTAATTAATTACATTGCATGCACACACAGCATGGTGACAGATGGACGGACGGACGGACGGACATCGAAGTCTCAGTAATAGGGTCCCGTTTTTACCCATTGGATACGGAACCCTAACAACGGTCTGCTTCGGTCACCGAAGCTTGTTGAACATGTTATTTGTCCTGAATGTTGTTGAACACTACCTTTAAATTTTAAACTGTATTTGTATTGAAATAATACGTTTTCTAATAAGTTACGACTGGTGTAGTAAGTTACAGCTGACCTAGCCGGGAGTACGCCGACTGGCCAAAACCAAACAAACCAGGAATTACCAAACAAAAAAGGCATTATCAAAATCAATTCACAATTAGCGGAGTTATCGCGTAAAATAAAACCAAATAAAAAAACATGCAACCCGATTGAGAACATTCTTCTTGTTTGAAGTCGGTTATAACCGAATGATGTTTGTTTTTCCACACAAAAATATATTTTTGATAATTATTTTTTCATTCAAGACGACGCGACGCGATCACGTGGGGACGTTCTAGAATCTAGAATCTAGATATTCTGTGGATCGTCAGAATACTTAGAAGTTAGTAAGTACCCAACGCGCCGCGCGTGTCGTTATTATTTAATGTTTGTGTAATTTCCGAACCATCAGACCGATAATGTCCAAATTTTGACGGGATTTAAAAATGTGCTCTTTCTAACAAAAAAAGAATTAATGAAATTAAACAACGCAAATATGAGTTACAACCAAATACACATTCTGACTTTCACCCCCTCCCGCAAGAAAACCGTCCAGAATGTGGAGATCTAAAGTAGCCTATAGCAATCTCCTTAGTATAAACTAAAATCACGCTAAATTTCAACTAAATTGGATCAGTAGTTTCGGCGTGATGCGTGATCCCTATACAGAAATACAGACAGACAGACAGACAGACATGAGAGAAAAAAATGCAGTTTCGACATAATTGTCGACTATGGAGTGCTCAAAAAAAATTTTTTTAATAAGAATAAGAATAAGAATAAGAATAATTTTATTAACACACAGAAAGTTACAAAATACACAAAAACTTAACAGGATAGCAGAAAAGGTTGACAATATCATTACAGTGTTTGTGTATATAAAAGACGTTTAGCGGGCCCCAAACTAAGCACCGAGCTTGTATCTTGGGGCCCTGGTGCGAAGTAATACAAGTCTTCCTGGGCGGAATACTAAGTTGCAAAGAGAAAATTTACAAAATTATGCATTCTCGGTTAAGCCGTAAAGTAAAACAAATGCATGATGATAATAATAATAATAACAATAATAACAGCTACCTCATCTCTGTACCATAGATAGTGGATTTATAATTTTTAGTTGAATATACCGCGGAGAATACTCTCTGTTTCCTCATATGACAGCGTAAACAGAAGGTCTCTAATACTTCTTTTGAATGAGAAAAGTGGAAGATCGTAGTGATCTTTTTTGAGTTGTCTACAAATGTTGTTGTAAACGTATGGGAGAGAAAACGAAGGGGAGCGTTTCGCAATTTGTGATCTCACTCGTGGTACTGGAATTCGACATGAGAAGGCGCGTTTGTCTTTGAGCAGCTCGTAGTCCGCGCGTGACTTTAGGGTAACGTGGTTTTTTAGAGCAGCGTTATACAGAAAGAGTTGTCGTACACGCAAGACTTTAAACTCTTCATAAAGCGAGTTGGTGGGGTAACGGAAAGGCTTGCGGAGAATTACCTTGATTAAGGCTCTCTGCGCTCTCTATCGACATAAATATGGTCTGACCCGCACTGCCCCAAACGACGATACAATACTGTATTATAGATTGGCACAGCGCAAAATAGACCTGTCTCAGAAGAGGCACAGGAGTACAGTCACGAAGATTCTTCATCACAAAGATTAGTTTACGTGTCCGTGCTGACACGTGCTGAATGTGCTGTTTATAGGATAGGTTTTCATCAATTAAAATGCCTAGATACTTCATGAAAACTACGCGATCAATTGAATTACATGAGCAAGGGTTCGATAGAGAATTAGGTAACGAAGTGCAGTAGTGAATTTTTAAGTTCATATCAGACGGAGGAGAGAGGACACAGGTCTTTGTGAATGCAACGTACTTTGTTTTCTCAGTGTTCAGTGTGAGGAGGTTTTATCAAGAACTTTAGCCACGGTTGAAAGTCCCTCTGGCCACGCCGTAGACATGGTTCCAGGTTTTCCCGTGAAAATAATAGCTGTATCATCTGCGTAGGTGATGATATCAGTGTTTTTATGTTTATTTTCAGAATATCATTGATGTAAAGAATAAAGAGCGTTGGCCCTAAGATACTGCCTTGCGGCACGCCAAATTTGATGGGTAAATGGTCGCTGGAGATGGGGGGAAGACTGGACTTTACGTATTGTTGC
Organism: Ectropis grisescens; assembly: GCA_017562165.1. Lineage (NCBI taxonomy): Eukaryota > Metazoa > Arthropoda > Insecta > Lepidoptera > Geometridae > Ectropis > Ectropis grisescens. Next base: position 23,200,996 of record CM029767.1, read on the forward strand.
CGGTTTGACAAGTAGCTTTCAAACCACTGGAGAGTTAAGCCCCTTATACCGACAGTGCTTAGTTTTTTCAGTAGCAGGCCCACTGAAAGTGAGTCGAAGGCCTTCGCCAAGTCAAGGAATACTGAGAGACACCGGTTGCCCTGGTCGACATGAGAAGACACAATATTCGAAAGTAGGGATACGGCATCTGTAGTAGACCTGCCACGTCGGAATCCAAATTGGTTGTCGGATATAAGCTTGTGTGTTTCCAAAAAACCAATTAATCTGGAGTTAACAAGTTTCTCCAATAGTTTAGAGACAATACTTAGTAGTGCAATAGGTCTGTAGTTATTTGGGATGTTTTCGGACCATTTTTATGGATTGGGACACTGCAGCCACTTTCCAACAGTCTGGAAAAGTGCCGGTCTCAAGACTCTGGTTGAATATGAATGTCAGTGGTATGACTAGGGAGCTGATTGATTTCTTTATAAGTTGAGCTGTGATAGCGTCAGGTCCTGGCGCACTATCAGCTTTTATACTAGAAACTACTTTGAATATCTCGTGCGAGTCCGTTGGATGAAGAAATAACGAATGCGGGTGACCAAAGCTAAGGTTATGTGATTTTATTAATGTTTCTTCCGTTTCATTGAGTTTTTTTAGGATAGTATCAGCAAGTTTTTGGCCGACGGAAACAAAGTGCTGATTACAATGGTTAAGAGGGTTCGCATTTGAGTCAGTGTCAAACAATTCGGACGCTGAATGTTTTGTTTTAGAGGTATAACATATGTTCTTTATAGTTTTCCAGAGACTTTTTGGATTGTGGGCGTTTTGCTCCAAAAGTAAACTATTGTACCGAGCTTTGACGTTACGAAGGAGTTTGCTACAAAAAATTTCTATATCTAACAAATACTTTATGACGCAGATTATCGGTTGGGTTGTTTTTGGATTCGCTGTGTAGCTTATCTCTATGGCGCAAGCAACGTATTAGTCCCGGAGTTATCCATGGTTTTAGGGGGACAGATTGTCTACGTAATTTTACTATCTGAGTGTGTTTATTCACGAGTTTTGCCATGATTTCGTTAAAAACCTCTACAGCTGAATTAACATTTAGAGTAGAAGTTACTGAAGACCAGTCAGTATTTTTTAACTCATCGACTGCGTCAACCAGGTTAAACTTTGGTTGATACCTACATTGCTTACTAGCGTTTCGGATGTGTTGGGAAACACTGGCTATTACTATAGAGTGATCAGTTATTGAAGATGAGCAAATCGAGCCAAAAGCGTTATGTTTAGATTTGATAAATATGTGATCTAGACAGGACCGAATTCGAGTTGGACTAGTAATTGCAGGGAGCAGTCCGTGTGATGCCATTAGACAGAGATAAGATGATACCTGTTTGTCGGAAGTATCACAAATGTTGATGTTAAAATCACCTGCGGTTAGTAATAGCGGAAAGTTCTGGAGATTACCTATAGCTGAGTCCAAAGAATCTAAAAAAGGTATTAAATTAGTAATAGATGGAGATCGATAAATCCCCAATATCGAAGCTTGCCCGTCGACTTGTACCACGAGAGAATCTGCGTCAACAATGTTTGGTTCAAAAGACACTGTGCGATACCTAGACTTGACATAAATTACCACGCCACCATTTTTGTTTGTTTGTGTTTTAGTTTTATAATGATTGTAACCCGGTAAAAGATTAATGTTGACACTGTCGGTCAGCCAGCACTCTGTTAGTACAATGACGTCAAAAGTGATGCCAAAACGACTCAGACAAACTGCAAAATCGTCAAAGTTACAGTTATAACTTCTGATGTTAAGGGAAATGATCTTAAAATTGTGTCCTGGGTTTTTTCATGAGAAGTAAGTTGCACGATTCTATAGAGTCATGAATATGACATGAAACTGTGAAAGTATCGTCGATTTCATCCATGGCATTAAATAAACCCATCAATAAAATTGGCAATTGTATACAGTTCATTAACAGTAGGACAAGTCCAGAAACTGGTAAAAAAATTATAAATAGAAATTGGTTATGGTTATGAGACCCACATGGTCCGCCGACACGAGTTTGATGACAAACGTGTTGGATTACGATTATTTCCGAGGTACAGAAAAGAGATAGCAGTTTTGTAAACAAGTAAAAAAATAAAGTATTATATGCTACAATTTCTACAAAATTACGAGGTAGATTCCTAAAGCTAGTTAGAAAAGCATACTGATAAAAGTTAAAGTCAATGAGGGAGTAAACTTTTAGTTAGGGATAAGTCGGAGTTGGGTGTTGGCGGCTTCGGAGACTGCACGACATCTTCCAGTGATTTGACGACGACGGCCGGGGCGCCTTCCTGACGTCGGATGAGTATAGTTCCGTTTTTGACCCAGCAGTATTTATAGCCAGCGTCCTTTGACGTCTGTCTGACATTTCGAAATAAACGCCTGTTTTCTTGGGTAAGGCGCTCGTTGAAGTACACTGTGGTACTCACTCCTGCGATCCCAATATCTGTGCTCGTCAGTGTGCGTCGGCTTTTTTCCTGCTGCGAGAAACTCATCTCTAATTTGTCGTCTCACAAATCTGACAACCAAAGGCCGCGGGAACTTGGAAGTGACTGTTGTGGTGCGCGGACCCACTCGTCGCAAAGTCGAGGTCAGAGTCACCAATTTTAACACCAATAATTTGAGCCGCAGTCCGAGCCAGGTGGAAAGGGTTTTCACCTCGGGTTTCGGGAAGGCCAGATATTTCTATTTCGTTCCTGAGCTCCGTTTGTGCTTTTACATTCAGCCGCTGCTGAAGTTCAGTAACACTCATTCTGAGGGAGCTAAGTTCAAGTTCGCGCTGTGCTTCACGATCCTCCAGTTGTTTGCATTTAGCAGTGCACTCATCAAGTTTAGCGGTGACGTGCTCGGAAAGGAGTGTGAAATGAGTTTTAAGTCACTTATTTCTTCCCGCATGAACCTCATTTCCATTACCAGCGATTCCAAAGCCTCTGGTTCCGGAGTTACAGCGGACGGGCAGACAGCCGCTGTTTTGTTACTGGAAGTACCGGAGCTCGCGCCGCACGCAGTCGTCGCTCGGATCTCGCTCAGCGCGGCCGCGGCCGCGGTCACGCGTACGGGTGTGTTCGAGTTGTCCGACTTAGGTATTTTACTCTTACATATCGGACATATCCAAGTGGCTCTGATGTCCTCCGTGAGGTTCCGCAAATCTGTTATGTTCACGCAGGCCGCATGAAAAGAACTGCTGCATTTGGAGCATTTCAATTGCTGTGGGGCTCTGATAGTTTTAGAACACGCCGAGCAACTAATGGGTTTTACGCTAGACATAGTTATACGCTAAAAATAGCGAATGCAGTACAAAAAAATGCAGCATATGCAAGTTGAAGCTCCGTAGGCTGCTGCACGTAGGCCCAAGCAGCAGGTAGCAGGTGGGGTCGGCGCGCGGTGCGGTGAGCGAGCGAGAGGATTTAATTTAAATCAGAGCCCGTCTTGTTTACCCGGTCTGTAGTGGGGTTCCTCGGCGCAATGTTGAGCTCGCAGCAACAGCAACGTGCACACAACTATGACATTAATTGTTAACGGAATTAAGATTAATATTTTGTGCCCAGTCAAACGAATATTTTAATTGAAAAGAAACACGTCCACTCGTTAACAGGGTTTAACTCGCACTCCTGTATATCTCCTCCTGTGTACCTCCAATATATCTGCAATGTACAGAATTAGACCCGTTACAGTTTTATAACTATTATTATACCTTTAAACGAGCAATTCTTGTATAAATATATAAATATAGAATCTGAATCTCGGAAACGGCTTGAACGATTTTCATGAAATTATGTATACAGGGGGGTTTCGGGGACGATAAATCGATCTAGCTAGGTTTTATTTTTTTTAAACATCATTTTATGCGCGTTTTTAGACAATGAAAAACTCCTACAATGTCATTAGAATACGATAACTTATTTCGCCACTGTTCATTAAGTCTAAATGGCTCAGACAGAATATGCTCGCCCTCGGAATCAACAGGCCCCGGTTCGATTCCTGATGGTTATTCTCGGAATTTTTCTTTTTGTCCTTTTTTTTCTGAGAAAATTTATACTTAGAGCCTTTTATAAATATCTTATACTTTTTTAACCGGCTTCAAAAAAGGAGGTTTCTCAATTCGACTGTATACTCGTATATGTTTTTATTTTATGTGTGTTCGCGGATAACTAACTTCGTCGTTTATGAACCGATTTTGATGATTCTTTTTTTGTTGTAAAGGAGATATTCAAAGGGTGGTGGTACCATGATAAGGACACCATGATCTGTTGATGGCATCCTAGAGAAATTGAGGATAACTTTCGAAAATTATAAAGATGAGTAGTACGTTAGTTGAGTTTTTCCTTGACCATTTTAAAGCAGTATAATTTAAAGAAGGTCTGGAGTCGATCTGATGAGGGAACCAAAAGACGGTCTAGGGAACTCCTCGACGGCACATAATAGTTACCTTGTGTTTGGGCTCGATGAATTTGTATTAATGAGAACTTTTTACCTAGATAGGTTGTGACTGTCATTAGGGGTCTGATGATGAAGACAAAGAACAGTCAAGGGAATTTCTTAACCGCTTACAGGAACTACCCCGTGTCTGGGCTTGATTCATGTATTGAGAACTTTCAGCCGTGGGAGAGGTGGAGAGAGTACCCACAGAACAGTGTTCTGTGTATAGACCTATATACCTCTAGACCTATGGAGATAGTTCCAGCAGTGAACTAAGATAGGCTGATGATGATGATGGATAATGATAAAAACTTTGCACCCATATGAGTTTTGAGCGCCATTACAGGTCTGTGTACACTGACCATCGTGGATTTGAATGTTATCATAGTGAATATTATTCTACTCGTCAAGTTCTTTCTTTTGGTACCGTTATTGAGGGAGTTTTGAAAATAAACACACATAATTTATCACTTTGTGGTGGCAGCCATCTTGGATTTAAAACGTATCACATTGTGAAGTATTGTACGCGTCAACCCCTTGCCCTTTTTTTTGCCCGTGCCTGTACCCGCAAAGAGACAAAGTGAAAACGAGTCAGAGAGAAAAGAGACAGAGAGGCTGTGAGACAGAGAAACAGAGGGTCAAGAGGGTCAAGAGTCAAGAGACGAGAAAGAGGGCATAGAGACACACAGAAACACTTAGAGACAAGAAGGCAGAGTAATTGAGGCTGGGACCCAGACCGAGGCACGGCGATACACAGACACGTCAAGTTTGAAATGTCTGTGCCTCTAATACGCCGCCGTTTTTGCATCAAAGTGCAAATAAAATATCAAAGTAACATTAAAATCTAACTTAGGACAACCACGTTACGACGATGCGTCAATTTGAGACTGCGTTAAAGTATCCTAATCGCGTTGTTTCTTTCGTCCGTCATATAGGCTATTATGTCCCCTATTATATATTTAGTTTTCCTTATTCGAGAATTGTTCTTGTTAGATCTACACATCACTTAAAATCGTAAAATAAAATAATTTTAACAAAAAAAGAACCGACTTCAAACAGAAAACTAAAAAGTACAAAATAAATTTATTTAGCACAAATATATACGTATTTTGATTTATTTAAACAGAAATGATTGAATAAATATTTTACACTTCTGAAGTCGGTGCCAAGTAAACGTTACAGCAACGGTTTACAGCAATTACGGTTTCAGAAAAATAGATGAATAGTTACGGAATTACTATCAAAGTAACTACATATATAGGTACTATATTAAGCATTGGCTTACAACCTATTAAGTAGTCAATGAAAATAAATTGTATATAAATGCATAAATATTTTATAATACCTAACTATTTATATATAACGCATGTTCTCAATGTAGAAAAATAACAAAAAAATACTTACTAATATTAGCTTCAGCTCTAATCGTTTTACTTGGCACCGACTTCAGAAGTGTAAAATATTTATTCAATCATTTCTGTTTAAATAAATCAAAATACGTACATTTTATAAAATACGTGAATTGTCCACCAATATTTATTTATTTATTTATTTTTGTGCTAAATAAATTTGTTTTGTACTTTTTAGTTTTCTGTTTGAAGTCGGTTCTTTTTTTGTTAAAATTATTTTATTATCTGGGCAGAGCCTTTATTAACAAAACTAAAATACAATGAGAACTACATACACTACACTATAAACCTAACTAGGTAACTACTTACACTAAGCACGCCTGAAGTATCCATAGACCACTGTAGGTCTACAGATAATCAAGATTCAAGCCCACTACCAATCGGAAGCGTACCCAGCATGCTGGCGGCATTACCACGCTGAATGGCAATGTTTATGCGTTGGGCCAAATAAACGCCAGCATTTTAATCACGCGTCGCGTCGACCAAGCGCTCGGAATGGCTTTTGAAGATGAGGCGAGCTCCCGGCCCCCACGGGCCCAATGTCTCAACCCCAAAGGGCTCAAATATGTAACCACTTCCGAGGGTTGCATATTTGCGCCGTTCGAGTCGCTCAGCTGAATTAGCCGCTGCACCGGCCCTACTATGTTTCTCTGGAAGATATGAAGGTGCCAGAGTATCGACGCAAGTTACGTCCCATACTAGGGGCCGACCCAACTTCCAAGGCACAACAGTCATGCCGTCAGGTCTTTTGCCATCGTCACGCGCAAGACCACTCGGCTCGAGTATGGCTGGGACATTGGCGGTGGAAAAAGCCCGGCGTATGATGTCGTTCAGGCTGGCGTGGCGGCCAATACGACCCGCGCTTTTCGAGCAGGAGACTTTTCACTAGCCTACCCGACAGACGTTGTCCTGTAGATACGCACATCATTCTTGAACCACTTGAACACACACGAAAAACATGAAAATCGATCCAGCCGCTAAGTCTTAGATTTTGGTAACAAACACGCACAGAAGATTTTTATTTATTTTGTAAAGCTTAATTATCTATGCATTATGGTGAGTTAGATGATATACACTTATACGAGATTGCCATTAAATTAGCAGTACAAACAACATTATAAATATTAAGCATTATAATTTAATTATATAAAATCTTACTTATATTCAACTTAATGTCTTGAATGAATCTTTTAGTTTTTAGTATTCGTCCGCTAATCCAACGTGGGAGCTGTTAGTCGATCTAAAATATTAACTCTGAAAAGTTAAAACGACATAATTTTTTTTCCACACCTCCAAGAACTCAGATAATTATATTACTTGATTTACGTATTTTTAACGGGCAAAACCTTTATTAACATAACTTAGGTAGAATTATTTTATTTTAGTTCTTTTTATTTTGGAGTTAATTGTAGAATAAAAAAAATAAGCCAGACAATTTAGTCGGGATTTTAACATTGCCAGGTGCGTACAAATATGTTTTGCAAAAAAAAAAAAAGGGTTTGAGGCAATTTGAAATTGAAATTGGGTGTTATTTATTATTAACAAGAACAAAATTAAAAATTTTGATTAACCCCCGACTACTTTAGATTTGTTATCTGTACAACATTCTACTAGTCAAGCCCTTTCATTTGATACCCATATTAAGGGAATTGTGAAAAAAGAAAAGTGATTCGCCATTTTGTGCGGCCATCTTGGATTTGAAATTTGTCATAGTGCAAAGTATTCTACTAGTCAAGCCCTTTCGTTTGATACCCATATTGCGGTAGTAGTGAAAAAATTATATAATTCGCCATTTTGTGATGGCGGCCATCTTGGATTTGATATTTGTTATAATGTATAGTATTCTACTAGTCAAGCCCTTTCATTTGATACCCATATTGAGGTAGGTTGTGAAGAAATATTTTGTCCGCCATTTTGTGGAGGCGGCCATCTTGACTCGATATTAACCAAACATAGCTAAGAACATCCGCACGGATATTAACTTTCAAATAAAAAAACCGCATTGAAATCGGCCCATCCGTTTGAGCTCTACGGTGCCACAGACAGACACACACACAGACAAACAGACAGACAGACAGACAGACAGACATCGACGTCAAACTTATAACACCCCTTTTTTTGGTCGGGGTTTAAAAATTAGGGATTCTCAAAAAAAGAGTTCATTTTGGAGGGACTATCTACCAGCCTGGTGATCTAAATTGAGGGATTCGTTTTGCCCTGCTACTCACCAGCCAGGTGGGCACCTCAGTGAAGGTAGGTACATAATAGGAGAACCATGTGACAAGTTTTCAGCGTGCCTCGAATACCTACCCAAATTTTGCTACCAGCTGTCTATGCCATAAGACCCAGACTGTTTATGTCATAGCATAAGAAACCCAAGAAATATTCCCACTGTTGATAATTGGGGCTTTCTCTTTCAACGAGAGTCAAGGCCATAAACTTAGCACTTAGATCGGATATACACACAAACATACATACATAAGTACACATAATTACATTTATAATATTTGTAGGGACAAGAACAAAATTAAAAATTTTGATTAACCCCCGACTACCTCGGATCTCGGATTTGTAATCTGTACAACATTCTGCTAGTCAAGCCCTTTCATTTGATACCCATATTGTGGTAGTAGTGAAAAAAATAATGTAATTCGCCATTTTGTGGTGGCGGCCATCTTGGATTTGAAATTTATTATTATGTATTGTATTCTACTAGTCAAGCCCTTTCATTTGATACCCATATTGAGATAAGTTGTGAAGAAATATTTTGTCCGCCATTTTGTGGAGGCGGCCATCTTGAATCGATATTAACTAAACATAGCTAAGAACATCCGCACGGATATCAACCTTCGAATAAAAAAAACCGCATTGAAATCGGTCCATCCGTTTGAGCTCTACGGTGCCACAGACAGACACACACACAGACAGACAGACAGACAGACAGACAGACAGACAGACAGACAGACAGACAGACAGACAGACAGACATCGACGTCAAACTTATAACACCCCTTTTTTTGGTCGGGGGTTAAAAACAAAAACTTTCGTACCCTTGATGAATATTGGGGTGAGACTCCCAGTCAAATGTCACTTCCGATATTCCATTTCTGAATATTTTCTCTTCCCCGAAGCCTCTTCTACACTTTTCAGAAGATCTAAGAAAGACAGGAATTTAAATATGTTTTTGAAAATGAAACATCTGATCCAGTAAAAAAACGTGTTTTGGTCAACTTTGTACTAAAATTTCCAGTCCAATTTTTTTTATAATAAGGTTTAGGATACTGAGCATAACATCACAAAATGCTGATAGATCCAGGTGGAGCTTCAAGCGCCATCTTGAAAAAAATGTTTTGGCCGATATCTCGATAACTATGCATTTATGACAACAATTATGGAGACTATTATTGTAGAAAATAAAATGTTGCATCTTTTGTTGCCAATGAACGTTTTGACGTGACAACGTCTTAAATTAGGTTGCGGCTGGGAGTCACTTATGAAAAAGTGTAACGCTCGGTAACGTTACGATGAGTCACCGAATGAGAGAGAGGCCCGCCGAATGCCTTGCGTCTCTCTCCCACTCAACTATGATCGGTCTGCCGCGCGCGCAGCACTAGAGAATTAGGCGCATTGAATCGGCGCATGCTTGTGTCTCTGTCTTTGTCTTTCTCGAACGTTCTTGGCGTTTGAAAACAAGAAAGCGTCATAATACAAGTTCACACGTGTGGTTAAAGTATCGTCAGCTGTGTCTGTAGTGAAAATGTGGAGTGCTTAGATTCGTCATTTACAACAACTACAACAATAAAGGTAAATAATTGTACACTGATATTTCATTATCGTAAACTATGATTGATTGATTAATTTCTTAATTTCATGAAAATACGTATAATCTTGATTGCGTATCAAACGTTTCTAAGTCAACTACGTTAAAAGGAACAACTATCGACTTGACTTTCGCAAGACACATTACAGCAGAAACACTTCCTTTCATTTCATATTTCTCCTATCATCGTCCTATCCTCAACAAAATCACTCAAATAGGAATTAGTTAAGTTTAAGTTTACATGTACAATGTTTTAGTAAACAAAATATATTTCTATAGTTAAAATTTGTGCAATTCTTATTTTCATTCAATTCCTTGTTCCTATTGTGCAATTTAATTATATTCATATCAATAAATATTCTACCGAGAAAAAGACGTTGTCACGTAAAATCTTCGCCCGTAAAACCGACTTTACAGGCAACCAGATTTTTTTTTTGTACTTACTTTAACTTACTGTTTAAGATTTATGCCTTTTTAGGTAATGATGCAATTGCGATGATGTCGATGATGGTGGATGAAGATGATACGGTCTACGACGAAGCTTACTTATCTAATAGAAACAAATTCTATCTCAACTTGAAGGTTCTAACCATCGTGAAAACCCCACTTTGGAAATGCGTTTCACAGCCTAGTTGTTCTTATTACAAAAGTGTAGACAAAACTTTTCGTTCGAGTCTTGAATCATGAAATGATGTTGCTTTTTCGAGCAACGAGCAATCTAATAGAAAAAAGGGCAATGTAAACAATGCTACTGGGTACAAATTTCAAACATCTTATTTTTTCTACATTGCTACCATTAAATGGGTCATAAATCGTAAACGGTAAGTTTAAAAAAATGTTTACTGAAAACAAAAGATGCAAAGTTTTATTTTCTACAGTAATGGTTTCCATAAATTTTCCTCTAAAGTGCCCAGTTTTCGATATATCGGCCAAAAACGTTTTTTCAACATGGCGCTTGAAGCTCCACCTGGATATGTCAGCATTTTGTGATTTTATGCTTAATAAATGATTCAACCTTAATTTTAAACCTTAGATAAAAAAAAATATGGATCGGAAATTTAGTGCAAAGTTAAATTCTGTTTTTACTGGCCTAATTGTTTATGGTATAGAGTACTGGACGAGTACCACATGTGCCTGAGTAGGCAAACTGCAAATCTATAAGTATAATACTTAGTTAAAAACAGCAATGGGACGGAGAGGAGTTGTAATAATTTGAAATACTTTTACACACCCAATGTCTTTATCAATGGCGCAGCTGATAAGATTCCTGTGGTGATACACGCTGGTGTATAAGTAAGGACCGAAGCATTTCTGGGTCACATCCCTCGTCATACAAGCCGACACTACACCAACCACTATAGAAGTCGTGCCGTGACCAACAACCAGAGGCCCACCGTGATCATTCTGGAAATTACATTACAATATAAATACTTAGGTATAAGCACAGATTTCTTAACAGATGAAACCTTCGTGTACGACACTGTGAGGCCAGTAATTAGTTATGATGCGTGACAGCTCTCACCGACGTTGTCAATTTACTCACGTTGGTGTGCGTGTAATGTTCCCAGTCTTAAGAAAAAATCCCACTATTGCTGTCTTAGCTTCGGAAATCTTCGCGTATAATAAACACATATATTATAATGTTAAAATAATGTATTATTACACTGATTATATATTATGCAAGGATTTCTTGTTATTACTATTTCCATCCTATGAACGTAAAAATTTTGATTTTGCATGCAACTAAAAATTCTAATATTCGTACAGAAAATTCGGAATAAAAAGGCAACGCCGAATAATAGTAAAAGTCATGTGTGTGTTTGTTTTGCGTATTCAATCAGAGCTTCTTGTGATATTTTTGAATATTATGCTTGACAAAAGGTGGCAACTACTCATGTAATATCAATGAACACAGGAGGTGCAGAGAATGTTTGTTAACTGATTTGATGTTGGGGGGGGGCCAGATCATTTAATTTGTTTACTGTCCAATCTTTGTCTGGACGCGTGTCGCAAACGAAAAGTTCACCTTTTCAAAAATGTTGATACAAACCAACGAAAACCGTCGAAGAGTTTTTGTAAATCAGTTGAACATAATTCACATCGCCACCCAAAGTTCCGTCGTCCAAGTGCCAAACGTTAAAATTAGACTGGAGACGTTAAATGATAGAGCGAATGGCCAGGGCGAAGTTCGCATGGTTTACCAAGTTGATAGCCAACGGAAGATAGCATAGGATTGTTTTCATAGTTTTGTGGGTCCGCCATAACATTTCCAAAGAAAATTGTAGAGGTCAAGAATTTTATTCTTCACTTCAGACAACGGGGCTACACGATCAACCAAATTAAAGGCGTTTTGACATCCACTTTTAACAGCCTTTTCCCCAATTTTGGACTAAGAAAGTCAGAACAGAATGAATAGCAGCCTCACGTCCACCCAGAGAACCAAAATCAAGTTTGTTGGGACAGGGAGCTCGAAAGAGCAACGTTTTATACCTACAACTTACCTTGGCAGCAAGGCCAGTATTTGTGGTGCCAACAGCGATTGGCCTGATCCCAGCATATTTTTTTTGTAAGAATGTACGCATAAATTAGCACCGTATAAAACTTCGACAATGTCACTACTGACTCGACCAGATAACATGAAATTAATTAAAACGATTAGATCTCTCAAAAGAACTCGCCTACTTTTTTAAGGTCCACTATACCTACTTACAAGTATTAAAAACTTGCTTCATAACTATAGTTTTCATCAACACTGTTAGTATTTTTATAAACACTACTAATGACGTGGATTTGCGCTAGGCATCGATTCACATTAAATTAAAATTACTATTATAAAAATAGGGTTCAAAATAGAATAAAACAATCTACATAAATAATTTGGTCTACGAGTATCTTCAAAAAAATCATAATCTATATTTTACCTCAACTTTAGGGAAAATAATTTCAATTTAGTATAGCAACACTAACCAATTTTCGTTGAGGTGTTGTGTTTCTATTCATCAATCGCCTAAATTATATAAATAACAGTAAAAATATTCAAACTTTCCTATGAAATGATATTCCTCTTTACTTTTCTTATTTTTGGGAACAATGTTTGCAATGTTTGAAGACACAAGACGGCACAATCTTAAACAAAACTTAAAATCACACGGGACTTCCGTACGTGACGGAAGTCCGTTTCGTACTGACTGGAGTTTGTATTTGCTTTGGCGTTTGATATTTGCTTTCTGGACCTTAGGATCTGTGTTCCGAACGTTCCATCTGCCTTTTGTTTTAGAAATCTGTGGGTATAAGTATTTGGAAAAAATATTTTCATTCCACCTCGGAACGAGTATTTTTGCTCTTTGATTCTATTCTGGTTTTTACCCTCTAGAGAGTAAATAAATTTTGAATTTAGAACGTCGTGTGCACTAAGGCTAAGAACTGATGGAACTATTTATACCCGCGGCAGCGCGCGTCGCTGTTCTGTAACTGAGGCGGGTGAGATTATCGCCCAAAAAAGTGGTGGGTGACGGGCGGGCAGCTACCGCGCGGTCGGCGCTCGCGCCGTGGCCGTCAAACTCATCGTAACTTGTGCTATAAATTTTTACATAAATATATATGCATTCCACAGAAGCTACGGGCCCGCAACCGCAGCGGGTGCGGCTGAAAATCGCTCCATTAGTTCTTAGCCTAAGTCTGTGAATTAAAAACATCATTAAACCTATTTACTTCTACTTCCATGGTGCCGAATTTATGATACAACTTTTTTGAAGTGAAAACTTCTCTTAGCGCAACACAAATAGATTTTTCGTGAATTGAGCTCAAGTACTATCAATATAATCATACACATATATGAACCGATGAAGGTTTGGAATACATATATGTATATGACTGAAACTGAACTGCTTTTGATGACGAGCCAACTTTAAATACCCCGCTGAATTGCTATCCTAACATATTCTACAGCATTAGTTATTAGACCAATATCACCTCACAAAATCCTCCTGATGGGACCTTGAACCGCCTAGTTGAGTTCTGGTGATGCTTTGCCCCGTGCAACTCTAGTCCGCTGGGATCTAGAACCCTCCGAGATTTCTTTCCGAGTCGGAGCTGTTTGTAATCATCGTCCTCCTCGCCAGAATACTCCAGCTCTTTGCAGTTTACGCCTCGTTCCTGTCAAATTATGAATAAATGAAAATTGTGTCACGATCGTTTGTTTGTGTGGTGATTTGTGGTGGTTATATATCGCTCTCCTTGATCGGTCCGCTAACGACGAATCTGGCTGGTTCTTTCGGTGAGCTCGCTTTTTGGTAAATAACGGTTCGCAAAACCAAAGATTGTTTTGAAAGCTCTTTTGCACTGGTGATGCTTAGTAAATCTAATAGACTGCAGGCCCGTGAACAAAATTTACGGGTCATATGATACAGCAGGAGACCTATGTAGGATGATAGAAGGGTATAAAGTAATAAGATTGAGCACTATGCCGTCACTTGTAAGCTGTCCAACTGAGTGCAGTTGAAGAGGGGGGGTTCTAAACCTCGATCATTTCTCCTTGTCGCTTGATTTTTGTACGGAATTGCGAAATAATGTATTAGAAGAGGTATTCAAACTGTATGGAACCAAAGCCGAACACAGTCAAATGACCAAACTTACTCTGTAAATCGTCGGAAAATCATGAATTTTTTTCACAAACTAACAATTAGAATTTTAAAATTTATAATTTTTATAGTTTCAATACCTCTTCTAATCTATTATTCCGCAGCGCCGTACAAAAATCATGCGGCAAGGAGAAATGATCGAGGTTTAGAACCCCCCCCTCCTCTTCAACAGCATTCAGTTCTTACAAGTGACGGCATAGTGCTCAATCTTATTACTTTATACCTTTCTATCATCCTACATAGGTCTCCTGCTGTATCAGATGACCCATAAATTTTGTTCACGGGCCAGTAATATAAGGTTTTATCCCTTGTGAATACTGGCATATGACTTGACTGGAGCGGAAAAGAGTTATTAAATTTTGGGTTTGGCTCTTGGCGGCATTTATGTTCAATAGAATTCAATTCAACAAAATTTTAAATGTGGTATTGCTCGTAAAAAAGTCAGTTGATAGGTAAATATTCAACTAGAATAAAATAAGGCTACAGTACAATATATTACTTGGTTCAACCAGATTTCCACTATCATATCTATCTATGACCGTCTGCTTGTCATTGTGATAAAGGAATAAATAGATAGGATAAAGAAATAAATAAGTGATGTTTCATCTTATTTATTTCTGTCACCATATGTAACGAATGACCTAAGCATTAGCCGGCCAGTTTATTAAATGCTGTAACAAACGATACAGCTGAATATCATTTAGGTCGCTAGAACAGTGCCGTTTAGTATTGCTGTTGATTGAACGTCTGATAAAGCTGGTTGGCTGTGACATAAATAAACGAACTATGCATGCGGCGCTCATCTGAGATCCATCTTGATCATCCTTCGTGCAGAGCATGTTATGGTCGATGATGCTATGGTACCGTGGCTCCCAACGTTTCTTGCAACTCTTCTTTGACATCAGCTGCACATCGGTCTCTAGAAGCTCGATGGAATTCTCCGATGTCCGAGCAGTTTCTGGCTGTGAACGATAAGGTTTGTTGTTGGAGGGGTTGATGAACTCATGATGAACTTGTCTTGTAACCTATGATAATATTTGCTAATACTCGAGAAGAAAGTTTTAAGTTTTTTTTTTATAGTTACAATAACACTGTATTTGTAACATAAAAATATTTAACGGAGTAAATTTATCAGCTTCACATTTACCTGTTGGCTGGATACGCTTATAAATTTTCTGATTTTAGACTATTTCGATTTAACCATGGATTTAGAGTAATTATGAAAACTAGTTTTCATAATTACTAACATTGGTTGGTTGCTATGTGGTCGAAATTCATTTAACCAATAATTATAATTAGATATAAGACCTATTAATCTATTCTCAGTTTGTCTTAATAATAAATAAAAGAACATTAATGCGTGTGTGTCAAAACAGGGTAATGTGTCAAATGGTGCAAAATTTCATACTACTTCGTCCGTGGAATTGTTGTTAAAAACGCTTTCGTTTTTGTTTCATACATATAGATTAACATATGTGATGATGTCATTGTCTTTTTTTCTAGAACTTTGCACCTTCAAATGTCGTACTCATGTGCCCAATGTGACTTGCAACGTAGTAAAGTACTAACATCACCAAAGCGTTTCACGGTACCCCACCCTGCCGTCGATCCCATTGTATTTGCCTTTTCATACTCTTCGCTGACGTTGTTGAATGCTATCATCTTCGGAATGTACTCGCAACCACGCGTTCTTTTTACGAAGTTGAAATCATCTTCCACTTTAACGACTGCGATGTCACCCGACATCCAGCGAAAGTTGTCAAATTCAGCGCCGTCAAAGTAGTAATCTGCAAAGTAAAAAAAAATCGTTTCAACAACCAACGAACCAAGCACAGCAAGACTGTGTATACTCCCTTATCTAAGTTCACAAGACATATTCAACGGAACCCCGAAAAACGCGTCATTCTATGATTTCTATTTCAGACTCCTGGAGTGTACAAGGTGGATTGTAGCTGTGGTAGTTCTGCTAGTAGTTAATCTATCTTTAGTAGTTAAACAATCTGTGGTGGTTAACCGAGTCAAAGCGTTTGAGGGATGTCGCCTGCGAGGCCTGGAGGAACTTGATCATAAACACCATGGTCGAAAATCAAGACCTAAGCCTTCCTACAGCTATACCTATGATGAATCGGGCCAACTACGAGTATATTGTAACGCTGTATGAGAGCTCATGCTAGACCTAATAGTGAGTAGGTCGCCGTCTTCGAAATCGATGAGGAGGACTATATATAATTCTGTTAACTGGTCAAACGAAGCGAATATATCAAAGTACAGTTCGCAGTTTTCGCAGTTATCGCAGTTGTAGTTCGCAGTTATCGCAGTTGTAAAAATCACCAGACACAGAAATCTGCGATGGTTGAGCATTTGTTTGATGCGGAAACTGGTTATTGGATTGTTATTGCTTGTGTTCGTCAACTGCTGGATAAAGGCTTCTCCCATAATACGCCACTTACACCAGCTGTCTTTCGTATATCGTCACTCCATTTAGTTTAACGGCGTCCTATATCGGGCTTTCCATTTGCCTTGGGAATCTTAAGATGACTATTTTTTGAAATACTTATTTTTTTCTTCGTTTACTTTCTAAAAATTAATGCCTTCAAAGATCAAAGACGCTCGATAATGATGACCAAAAACAGAAAAAACGTGATTTATGACGAGAAACAATAGCAAAAATTTGGCCAAGTGCCGAATAAATGATCGAAGAACGGTCGCCATAGAATATGGAGTGTCTTTTCACTGTAATAAATGGGCCTGTATTATTTTAGTTCAAATATGCCGTTATACGAAAATCACCTTTTGGGACACATTTCCAGACAGCTTTCTTCGCACCATATTTAATACATTCAGATTCCTCCTGAGGTGGTATCCATCTGCATAAAAAATAAACAATGAATTAATTTCAAAGTATAAAATACACCCACATAGGAACTTAATGTATTAACCCTTTCATAACTAGAAAATTCAGGACTTCCAACAATATCATTTTGGTTCTAACCGAAGCCAACCAACTTTAAGTTACAACTAATTAATTCAGTTGCCATGTTTCAGTTCATTCGCTGAACTTTTCTCGAATAAAGCAGTCAACGAGTCAACCACTTGACAGTAATTTACAACTGCCTAAACAACTGAAAAAGTCGCCTGAAGACAAACAACTGATAGATAGTTTCTTCTTTAATATTAGTGATATGTCTGTCAACGACTGTCTTTCGGTTTGGTGGGTAATGTTTCAAGAGAAATTAAAACTCTTTATGTTCCAATAGGTGCATGACACTGTGCTGTGATTGTGATGACCAGGCATGATACTTATATGCAAGCAATTGCTAAGAATAATGCATCAGGTATTCATGCTTGCATATTTGCATAGGTACCTTAAAATTATATAAATTATGATGCATGCTTGTGAACATTGCTTATAAACATGCGTCAGGCGTTCGACATTCTTTGGCTGTCCAAGAACAAAATTAAACATTTTGGTGATTTTGGTTAGCCCCCATACAACTTGGATTTGAAATTCATTACATTATATTACTAGTCAATCTCTTTCATTTGATACCTAAATGAAGATAGTTGCAAAAAAAGTGTATAGCGTTCTATTAGTAAGCCCTTGAATTTGATACCAACATTAAAGGGATAATAATAAGAGAATAAGCAAGCTGAAGTGGCAGTGGGCGGGCCACATATGTCGCAGAGCCGATGGGCGTTGGGGGAGAAGAGTTCTGGAGGGGAGACCACGTTCGAAACGTCCCGTGGGACGGCGCACTATGGGACCAAACGGTGCGATCCATCTCAAAAATGGTTTTAACAAAAGTCATGACTCTGAAGATGTTTTGATTACTTTATATTCTATAAAGATGGAGCTATACGAGAGTATAGTAAATAAAAAATAATAATTAGTTTTAGGTACACAAAATTGTGCTCCCAAACTTTGAACTTAGCCAATTTCACATTGCCGAGTCTACTCATTATGGAAGTTTAACATATGATATTTTAAAAGTTCTTCATGGAAATATATAAGCATTATATATTTTTGGATAGCTCAGGATTTTTTATTTATGAATACGTTTATGTTTTTAGTTAAAATGTAATGTTTTAATATTTTTTTTTATATTTAAGTGACAAAAGAAAATTTTCAGTCTTTCGGATTTTCAAGTAAAGGTTTTTTTGTTGCCGATAGCTGCCGATGTCGAGTTAATATCATTTTTAGATTCGTTAACTATTCAGGAATAATAAAAAATAAAAAAAAGAAGTGTGGCACTCGGGGACTGCCGCGGTAAAGCTATTGCATGTTGCATGCATTTTTATCAACATAAGCAATAGGGATGTTAACAATTTTTCGGAATTGCTTTTATTAACCGACTTCAAAAAAAGGAGGTTTCTCAATTCGACCGTATGTATGTTCCTTTTTTTTTTTTATGTGTGTTCGCGGATAACTTCGTCGTTTATGAACCGATTTTGATGATTCTTTTTTTGTTGTAAAGGAGATATTCCAAGGGTGGTACCATGATAGGGAAACCAGGATCTGATGATGGTATCCTAGAGAAATCGAGGATAACTTTCGAAAATTGTAAAGATGACTAGTGCGTTAGTTAAGTTTTTGCTTGAGCATTTTAAAGCAGTATAGTTTAAAGATGGTCTGGAGTCGATCTGATGAGGGAACGGGAAGACGGTCGAGGGAACTCCTCGACGGTACATAGTAGTTACCTTGTGTTTGGGCTCGATGAATTTGTATTGATGAGAACTTTTTACATAGATTATTATAACCGCTACTCACTCATCTATATGAAGTCGGTGCCAGCCAAATCCGTAGATAGATACTACTTACCTATGCCTACTTACTTACTACCTCGTACATAGTATATCTACTAACTTTTTAACTAGCCTGGCACCGACTTCATATGGATGAGTGAGTAGCGGTTATAATAATTACCTATATTAAATTATTTTTCGCTTTTGAGTGCCTATTTGTGGTGTTGAAGTCGGTTTAATTTTTTGTAAAAAATAGTTTATTTTGAAGAGTGCCATTTATTTACCTTAAAAAATACCACGGGAAATCCGTTAAGTTGGCAACACTGCTAAGAGCATTTAGTCTGTAAAGCAAATACAAATAAGATTCAAAGTCGAATGACCGAGTGGGGAGGACGGCGTTAAGGTCTTCCATCCCTCTTTCTTGTGAACATAAGAAAGAGATGCACGATCACTAAAATTCGGTCCTAGGCCCGCGACAAAAGCTTTGCAATAACTTAAAAAATCTGCGTCATTACTGCGCCTTTTCAAGCTAGACGCAAATATGTCGAAAGGGGGAAAAAAGTAATTTGTCGATTCTTATCATTTGTACTTATTTATGACATTCGTAGATACAAAAAAGTGCTTATTGTTTAATTGCAATTAAATACTTTTTAACCAACTTCGATAAAGGAGGATTACCTCCTTTTCATTCAATCTATGCTTTTTTGGTATGTATGTACCTATGTTACGCGATTACTCTACTAATAATAAAGCGATTTGAATGTTTCTTTTTTTGTTCGAAAGGTCAGAGATTTTTTTTTTTAAATCGGCTGAATCGTTTTTAAAACAACCAACAAAAAAAGTTGGCCCCAAATTCCGGCGAGCTTTTCGAATTTTGTACGCGATTGAACTCCCTTATGGTTATTTCACATGTAGGCATAACAGTGCATACGGAAGTACATCTGTAAATAATATTTCGATATAAAACATTCTCATGTGATTTTTTTCCATTGTACATTTTAACCACACCTACCTATGATAAAAATGATTTTCAACAGTTCCCATCAGTTGTGGTAATTATAATCAGTGTATTTCTATGGGAACTATTTTTATCAATTTTCTCGTGGTTTTGCACAAGTTACTAAACCTAGGATCGTATAAATACTCAAGTTTTCATTGTATTTGTTAAAGTATCGAACACCTTCGCTCAGTAATTAAATAAAAAAAGTTCAAAATGAGTGAATTTGTTTGTGCTCGACGCGACATTTGTGCTCAAATAATAAGCGGAAAAAGTACTTCAGATATTAAACAATATTTGTTGCCTTAATGTCAGTAGTACCTACCATTGATAGTACAAATGACACAACTTTGTATCCTTATTGTTAGACAACTTGTATTTATCAACAACAGATGTGGATACGGTTATCCAAAGTAATAACACAAAAAGATTGATTTCGAGTTGTAACAAAAAATGGGAGAAAGCTCAAAGAAAATTAGAAAGATTTGAGAGCCAAAACGAAAATTCTTAAACATATATCATCGAGGATTTTGCAGGTTTGCCAATAGGTGGGAAATAAAGACTAAGAAATATAGGCTGCATCACCCTAGGTAATGTTCTAGGTCAGCGACAATGGAAGGAGTTCTGCACATATTGTTATATACTTCTGATTCCTATATATCTAGGCTAAATAGGTCATGTATTATGATTCCGAAAAAATTACTAGACGAAGCTAAAGAGCTTTTAGTATAACAAGTGACGACAAGTCTTTTTATAGTTTAATATGTTGTAATTATGTAGTTTGTAACTTATTAATATTTTAAATTTAACCTAATGTAAGCAAAAAATAAACAAATATTAACTTCCTTGGGTATTTTTTATGTTAAGCTGATTTTTAACCCCCGACCAAAAAAAGGGGTGTTATAAGTTTGACGTCGATGTCTGTCTGTCTGTCTGGCTGTCTGTCTGTCTGTCTGTCTGTCTGTCTGTCTGTCTGTCTGTCTGTCTGTCTGTGTGTGTGTCTGTCTGTGGCACCGTAGAGGTCAAACGGATGGGCCGATTTCGATGCGGTTTTTTTTATTTAAAGGTTAATATCCGTGCGGATGTTCTTAACTATGTTTGGTTAATATCGATTCAAAATGGCCGCCTCCACAAAATGGCGGACAAAATATTTCTTCACAACCTACCTCAATATGGGTATCAAATGAAAGGGCTTGACTAGTAAAACACTATACATTACAACAAATTTCAAATCCAAGATGGCCGCCACCACAAAATGCCGAATTGTAGTATTTTTTTCACTACTACCTCAATATGGGTATCAAATGAAAGGGCTTGACTAGTAGAGCACTTTGTACTATGACAAATTTAAATCCAAGATGGTCGCTACCACAAAATGGCGAAATACATTTCTTTTTTCACAACTCTCTTAATATAGGTATCAAATGAAAAGGCTTGACTAGTAGAACGTTATACAGATGATGCGAGATCCGAGGTAGTCGGGGGTTAATCAAAATTTTTAATTTTGTTCTTGTAAATTAATTTGAAAACAAAAAAAGCAAATTCCGTTGTATTTGCTCGAACCGGTAGTGGTGTTGTGTCAGTAACAACACGGATTCAGATGAAGAAACACAGCATAGAAGCGCGACAACCCTCGTACGAATTGCGATAGTATATAACGCTAGTCTGAAACCGCTCATAGTGTAGATTTATATTTACAAGTTAGTTCCAGAGACAACGTAAAAATTTTTCACGTCTTCTATACAAGCTGCTGAGGTGAGAATGTAGCGAGGATGTATAATAACGCCTCCGCAGAGCCATTTCGTCGAAGTAAACTGGGTATCAGCTTGAAGAGATGGCCGTAAATACACCTGCGGATTATAAAATACTGATTAAATAAAAATTTTGGAACTGCCGCTAAATGTGAAAACTTACACTTAACCACACCACGGACACTCCACGTAGTTTAGTTTAGTAGGTACACATTCCCATTTTATTTTACACTTACCCATGAAGGAAACTTTATTCTGTCACTATAATTATTCCTTCATTATCAATCCGTGCTTGGGCACGTAAGTTACTGACTGTGTAAGTTACGAACTTTGAGTTAAAAATGACTTCCTTATTATAAATATTGGTAGACAATTCACACACAACACCATCTGACCCCAAACTAAGCAAAGCTTGTAATATTATAAAGCAACGTTATCGAAGAGTTTCTAATCTTACGTTATTATAAAGCTTTTAATCTTGTCCCGTTTAGTTGACGGACAGCCGTAAACAGCACAAAAACCCACCATGATGATATTTCGTTAGGAATTAGATGTTCGATACCAGCCCTTCGTTGAGTGGTCCTAGCGTATCCGAAACGGCCTGAGGGGTGAGGAAGCTTGAAATTGGCGGGGGGTGGGGAGTGTCCGTTCTATCTATATTATCTATTCTATGACTTAACTCAAAATTTACCCGAGCGTGACGCTAAAATTAAATTCACAGCCCATGAAAAATCTGTCTAGGCGCGCCAGAAGAAGTTTACACTTCAAAAACATAGATTTAACTATTTTTTTAAATTCAATTCAGTTTGTTATTTCTTAACCACAATAAAAATATAGGTTTATGGAACAAAAACATTAAATAAATAAATAAATAAAATTAATATTGGTGGAAACTTCACACACAACAATATTTCTGACTCCAAAATAACCAGAGCTTGTACTATAGAAGCCATTTAGCATAATTATATAATACTTATATATAGATTTAAATACATACGTATTATACATAGAAACACCCATACACAGAACAAATACTTGTATTCATCACACAAATATTTGCACTGAGAGGAATCGAAACCCCGTCTTTCGCCTTCGCTGGGAAACTTACTACCAACTAAGCCGCGAAACAGTTATTGTCACTCATGTAATGTTAGTAGGGATATCTTTTTTCATACTGTGCGTTATTTTATTTTACCGGTTGTGTATGCGTGACGTTAAAATCACAGCATCAAAATAAATCACAAGTATTATGTTATCACCATGTACGGCCTAGTTTCTCCAACTTCCTTTCCGTTGAGTATTCTTCTTGTATCAGGTGTGAATTGAGACTTCGTGGTGGTTAACCTTCCCACAGGTTCTGTTGAATTAAACGGATAAGTAGCTACTGGGAAATATGTCTGTCGATATATACGAGGGTCAAACTGAAAGTTCTTAGAAAATCAAAAACTGATTACATTAGCCAGTTATTAGTTTTATTATATCTTTTCAAAATATTGTCCATTCACGTCAATACACCACTGCATGCGATGGAACCACTGGGAAAAGCACTTTGCACACTCGTCCTTAGGGGTCTCTTCAATGGCATCGCGATACGCAGCCACCGCTTCTTCAGCATTCATAAACCGCTTTCCTTTAAGTTTTTCTTAAATTTTTGAAAATAAATAAAAATCACAAGGCGCAAGGTCGGGGCTATACGACGGGTGACCCAGTAATTCAACGTTTGATGTCGCCAAATAGTCGATCGTTCGCTTGGCGGTGTGCGATGAGGCGTTGTCGTGGTGAAGGAGGATCCTACTGCGAGGTCGTTTCTCTCGAACTTTTTCCAAGACAAGTAGCAAATAATTGGTAGTGTACCATCCTGCAGAAACTGTTTTGTTTTGATCCTCTAACACAATTGTTGCGAAATGACCTATCCTTCCAAAGAACGAGGCCACCATTTTTTTCCCCGCACTTCGATCTCTCTTCACTTTAGTTGGCAACTCCTCGAAAGGAAACACCCACTGAGCAGATTGTCTTTTGGTTTCAGGATCATAACAATAAATCCAGCTTTCGTCACCTGTTAGTATGTCGAACACAGCATTTGAGTCACCTCCGTTAAATCTTTCAATCATTTTACGGCACCAATCCACACGATGGAGTTTTTGAGCCTCAGTCAAATTATGAGGTATCCACCGGGCGCAAAGCTTCCTGACCGCTAAATGTTCGTGTAGGATTTTGTGCACTTGACTCATACCGATGCCTAAACTTGTCCGAATCTGCTGATAGGTCACTCTTTTGTCAGTCTCTATCATACGCCGCACAACACAGATGTTATCTTCAGTCGTCGCCGTAGAAGGCCGTCCTCACGTAAATCATCAGTGAGATTAGTGCGACCACGTTTAAACTCATTAAACCAGTTGTAAACAGTAGCACGAGATGGGGCTTCATCGTGAAAGGCCAATCGTAGTCTATCATAACTTTCTTATTGACTTAAATGACATCGAAAGTCATAAAAAATCATTGCACGAAAATTTTCTCGTGTTAAATTCATGTTGACGTGACACAGACAATTTTCAATTTGCCGCCAAATCGTAAAACAAATGACAAATGAATGAAGTATATACTCAGTAATATTGCCAAAGAGTTCTATTTTCAAATTATAGAATTATTTTTTTATTATATTGTTTATAAGTGGCCAGTTCTAAGAACTTTCAGTTTGACCCTCGTATATATATATATATATATATATGTTTGGCCCAATCTTCATAGGACCATCATAGATTCAGTGTTTCTTATTGTGGTACGTTCATTACTATGAGCCAAAGATAATGACGTATGCTATCAGCTGTTTACAGAAGAAGAAATTAAGAAGTTTACTTCAAATTAAAAAAAATAACCGCTCCAATTGGGATGACGACTTGATCAAAATTATACCCAAAGAGTTTACATATGTACTACGTATAGAGTTTTTATACTTTTTTTTTTTATTTTTATTTAAATTATCCGCTCCACAGACTCCGGGGTCCGTGATCTTTGTCATTACAATAATCTTTTTTTTTTTACACATTTCTTGGATAAAGAGAAGAGGAAAATAGAAGGGATGTGGGTACATTTAAAATCTAATTCTAGTGCTCGTCTGTAGAGCCGATCACTACCAGTTGGGATTCCGCTAGTAATCGACTCGACATCGAGTGTTTGCCTAATTGCCTTTTGCCATTTGCCTAAGCTGCCTCCTCCCGGCCCAGAGCCTCCACAACGGCCGCATTTCTGTCCCTGATGGCCATCTGTAGGTTGAAATCGCGGATGGTCTTCGATGATGCAGCCCACGCTCGCCGCACGAACCGACCGATGGCGTCGTCGGTGTCGTCAGCGTAGTATGTGAAGGTCCCCGTGTGCCGTGAGATTGCAACTACCGCATGGGGCACGCTCTCTGATGACGACTTGATCAAAATTATACCCAAAGAGTTTACATATGTACTACGTATAGAGTTTTTATACTTATATGTATAAGTTTATAGTTTCTTGCCTTGTCGCTCTTGTGGAAGTGTCATACTTTTGTCGCGGCACATCACTCTGTTGCCATAGAAAGTATGCACGTCATTTGCTTACGAAAGACACTAAGGAACCGTGCGGAAAATCTAACTCTCTACGTAGTATATTATGTAAACTGTTTGTGTATACCATTGTAGGTAATTAGTTTGTCACGTAAATCGACAAATTTAGAGATCGTCAAACTGGAGGACTGAGAGCTGTGACGTCACTTTATCGTAAAATTCGTAAGATGATAAACTGACTTTTCTTGAAATGTCTAAGCACTATAACTACCAACCTTAAGATACAATTTCGCGCTGAGACCGCGACACGAGACCGCGACAGGAGACCGCGACCGGAGACTGCCACAGGCACTTGAGTCTATAGAATTGTATGGGCGCCAGTTCGCGCCGAGACCGCGACACATCTCTCGCGACACGTGTCTCGGTCCCCTGTCGCGGTCTCGGCGCAAACTGGCACCCATACAATTCTATAGAGTCAAGTGCCTGTCGCGGTCTCCGGTCGCGGTCTCGCGTCGCGGTCTCGTGTTGCGGTCTCCGGGCGAACCGCTACCTTTACAATTCCATAGTGTCAAGTGCCTGTCGCGGTCTCCGGTCGCGGTCTCGTGTTGCGGTCTCCGGGCGAACAGAGCGTAAACGGCCGAGACCGCGACAGGCATTTGACGAACTGGCGTCCATACAATTCCATAGTGTCAAATGCCTGTCGCAGTCTCAGCGCGAATTTGTACCTTAAGAATAATTTGTCTGAGCTACTAACTGATTGATAAATTTGTCACTTCTATAATATAATGAAATCTAGGTAACTAATTTAGCATCTTCCAAGGATTTTAGCCTCATGAAAATTGGCAGCTGTATGTAATTCTGATAACAATACCTACATTAATATGGTACTGTCGACCTGAATTGATGATGGAGCCGGAAGATATGAACTGGAACTTCATGATAGGCCATTGTATCCATAGCTGTGTTTGGATTTATTAGAAAAGTCGAGTAATGAACTTTGACCACGATTAGGTATCACGGTCTGATGATGAAGCCAGAAGATAGGCAAGCGTGTTTTTCTAGTCTTTTTAAACTTTAAAATTATATTATTTATGACATAGAGTGACGAGACGAGTAGGACATATGTGCCTGATGGTAAGCAACATGCCTGTCACATGACAACACAGTGACACGCAGCTATTCGAACATGAAGAGTCCAAATCATTACCTAGCACTGCACTGCGCTCGTACCCCAGAGATATACTCTATGCCCTGTAATTTCAATGGAAATATTTCCGTACAAACTGGAACACAATAACTTTTGCACAGTACTGCCTGACTGCAGAATAACTGGAAAAGGTGTGGTACTTCCCCAGAGGGACTCTGCAAAGAGTTCTTACCACTATATTCTACTATAGTCGTTTTAGTCTCTCGACTATTGTAAAAAAAAATACCACCTCACTATTTGCCAGTGTGATAGATTATGAGCTTGACTCTCTCCTTATGAAAGGAGACCACAAGCCCCAGCAGAGGGAAATAAAAGTCGGCTGCTTATAATATTTTGCTTACCAGATCCCGTAAAGACGACAACACAAAGAAAAGTCGAAATAATACGAGTAGACATTCTACATATATCAAAATTAATAAATTCAATTTTTCCATAAATCAGTTATTCTTAATAAATTCACATAAACGTACAAGGTCACGCAGTCAGAGAGTACTGCTTCGAAAGCAGATTAACATCTATAAGTACTTATAATAAAACTGTAACGTGTCGAATTCTGTACATTGAAGATATATGGATAAAATATTTTTTGGAGCACTCCATAGTCGATACTGATGGCGAAACTGCATTTTTTTTCTTTCATGTCTGTCTGTCTGTCTTTCTTTCTGTATAGGGATCACCCATCACGCCGAAACTACTTATATAATTCAGCTGAAACTTGGCATGACTTTAGTTTATACTAAGGAGATTGCTATAGGCTACTTTTGATCCCCAAATTCTGGTCGGTTTTCTTGCGGGAAGGGGTGAAAGTCAGAATGTGTATTTGGTTGTAACTCATGTTTGCGTTGTTTAATTACATTAATTCTTTTTTTGTTAGAAAGAACACATATTTTTAATAGTACCGTCAAAATTTGAACATTATCGGTCTGGTGGTACGGAAATTACACAAACATTAAATAATAACGACACGCGCGGCGCGTTGGGTACATACTAACTTCTAAGTATTCTGTGTTCACAGACGATCCACAGAATATCTAGATTCCAGTTCTAGTACGTGCCCACGTGATCGCGTCGCGACCAAGCGTTGCGTTGTCTTGAATGAAAAAATAATTGTCAAAATATATTTTTGTGTGGAAAAACATTGATTCAGTTATAACCGACTTCAAACAAAGAGGATGTTCTCAGTCGGGTTGTCTGTTTTTTTTATTTAGTTTTATTTTACGCGATAACTCCGCTAATTGTGAATTGACTTTGATATCCTTTTTTGTTTGGTAGAAAATACTTCAGAGGTGATCTCATATATCGAAACCAGGGAGGTAATTTTTCAAATATTAACAAAAAACTAAAATCAGCTTAGATTTATCTGTACAACATAGTCATATAAAATTTAGTCGAATGACAGAATTAAATTACCTGTCCTTGAAATAGATTTTGGTTCTTTAGGAGAAAACATGTTCCCAACCCATTAAATGTTCCCACTGCTGAGCGTCGGGACCTTCTCTCGCAAGGAGAGAGTCAAGGGTAAAATCCACCACGCTGGCCCAGTGTCGGTTGGTGGATGACATATGATGTATCTAGGTACTACATTTCGGTTTCCTCGCGATGTTTTCCTTCACCGATTTAGTTACCGGCATTACGAACATTATAAAATCCTATCTTTTCCTAATATTATATAAATATGTAATATTATATAATATACTTAACACTTGCCGCTATGTTTGATACTATGAAACCTTACTAAGTATGTTTGATTTTGTATAAAAAAAGAAAAATAAAGCTAAAAACCAATTCACTCGGTTTTTCAATGACTACTTATCCAAATATTTTGACGTACGATACTTACAACTAATGTATGAGTCCGTAACGTCTGCTTACGCGAACGAATTAGCGGGTTCAGCTAGTTAATCAATAATTGTGAAAAAATTGTTCCTTACATACTTTTTTTATGGGAACGTAGTTATCACTTCAAAAACGAAACGTAATTTTAAATGTTACGTGAATTTAACGTACTTGATTGTTTTTACGGAAATTCCGATTCTGGAGTAAAATTTGTTTGTAATGAGCCCTTTCACTAAGGACGCCTTTTCTGTATAAGCCTGAATACTGATAATTACAATTTCACGGAACACCGACTTTTCAGTCAACATAAAATGAAACCATTATTTTTTATCAAACTACGACTCCAGTTTTGCTCACTATTTCATAATAGCGGTAGTATTTTCCTGGATAAAAATATCGAGTTTGTAATATGTTAATTCAATGTTTGTATCATGTTAATTCAATGTTTGTATCATGTTAATTCAATGTTTGTAAATTATTCAAATAAACTAAATTTATTGTGGAAAGAGTCTTTGCAGAGTACACCTGAGTAATTAGCAGACTTTTGCACAGATTATGTTATGTCAAGCACCAAAGAAGTTGGAAAAGAACAAGCACTGAAGTACAAACATAACGTTTCGGTTCGGTTCGTACAAACATAGCGTTTTTGTAAAAATTCAAGGGTTATGAGATGAATTATTTTACATATCTGAGTGCCGAATAGGCAATAGTAGTGGGTACCGGGCAGTCTTTTTGCTTACCACAAGGCGCAAGTCATGTTCGCCTCGTCACACCATATTAAAAAAAAATATGTTGGTGTTTTGATACATTTTCTTCTACGTAATAATATATCTAAATAGTGAGACATTGTTTCAACCTAGACATGATCTTTGATTAAATAAAAAAAACATTAGTTGCCTTGTTTTCCTGGCCTGGCTCCTTAATGTCGAAGGCCTGGTCTCCGTAGGCTCTAGTATCAGATTATACATGGTATATATGGTCTTCTTCGCCTATTTCGGCTGTGGCGACTATTAACTGTGTTCAAATGTTGTGACAGCGTTCGTGTGCGCGCATGTGACTGACGTAACCGACTTTTGCCCGAAAAGTTCGTGCGCAGGTAGTACACGTCAATATGCCGTTGTTAAAATTATAACTAATGTTAGAAGGTGGCCTGGTTTTAAGTTGGTCTCTTTTTTGCATCAAGGTCACACTTTCTTTCATTCTCAAATAATTGAATGTTGTGTTTTACTAAGCGTCTCCATTCAGTCTTGTTTGACGCCAGATCCTCCCAGCGAGAAGGTTCTACATTGCATCTCTTCATATGTATTTTCTGGACATCTTTATATCGAAGACATTGACCACCCTGTTTTCGTTTCCTTCTTGGAGTTTAGAAAAGAAAATGCGCTTAGATATCATCTTGTCGGACATTCTAGAAACATGACCGTACCACCGACATTTGCACGTCGTATAACTTCGGTGTTCCTGATGCGATCCGACCACTTAACCGTTTCCATCTCAAATGTCTTATTCAGTATGTCTCTAAGACATTTGAGACGGAAACGGTCTAGTACCCGTATATGCTTACGATACGGACACCATGTTTCCTAAGAGTAGAGAAGGTTAGGAAGTACGATTGCCATTTAAACTTTTATCTTTGTTTCTAACTTTAAATCATGAGTCTGAAAAATATTTTTGCGCAATTTTTCGAATGCAGCTGCAGCCGAACCAATTCTGCTATTAATCTCTGGATCAAGGTCTCTTTTTAACCCCCGACCAAAAAAAGGGGTGTTATAAGTTTGACGTCGATGTCTGTCTGTCTGTCTGTCTGACTGTCTGTGTGTGCGTGTCTGTCTGTGGCACCGTAGAGCTCAAACGAGTGAGCCGATTTCGATGCGGTTTTTTTATTTGAAGATAGATATCCGTGCGGGTGTTCTTAGCTACGGTGCGCGGCCCGGCCCGCGCCCGCGCCGCCGCCGCCGGTCACAAGCCCCTTCCCGCATAACCGCAACCCGACACTAACGATTTGCCATCAGAATATTAACACGCACTGGTTAAAGACTTTCGTCTTTAGGCATTGGGGTATTCTGGACTCAAAGATGTGCCGAAGTTTCCCGAACGCTGCCCATCCGAGTTGGATCCTTCGCTGGACCTCTTTGTCGAAGTTGGATCTACCTAATTGGATCTTTTGACCCAAGTAGACGTATTCGTCAACAACTTCTAGTGTGGTATTCCCAAGAATAACCGGCACAGGTGAGACATGAACATTTGACATGACTTTCGTCTTGTCCATATTCATCCTCAAACCTACCTGTTGGGATACTCTACTGAGGTCTCCCTGAGTATAGCAACGAGGTCCTCCAGCGACTCCGCCACAATGACTATGTCGTCGGCAAACCGAAGGTGAGCATTCATGCATATGCAATTCCCCACTCTCAACTCATCACCGCTACGTTTACCCAGTTTCGCGTTGAAGTCTCCCATCACAACTGTGAAATGTGTTGGCGAGACATGTATGGCTTTGGAGATGTCCTCATACATGCTCTCAACCTCTTCCCCGGGACGTGTCAAGGTCGGTGCGTATACTTGTATGACCTTTAATTAATACCGGTCGCTAATTTTAAGTACAAGGTATACAACCCTATTCGACACACTCTCGATCATTATCACGTTGTTGACGAGAGACTTGCGGACGATAAACCCGACAACCCCCTGGGATTGTTGATCTTCCTCCCGGTAGTAGAACAAGTTGCCAGATTCAAGGATTATCCTGTCCTCGCCCTGTCTACTAACTACTACTACTAAATGTTGCCAGGGCGAGTCGTTGGGATTGGTGGCGGGGCGTCTGCCGGGGATTCTTAGTACTCGCTTAGCATGCTCCGCCGGAACCAAGGCTGCCACCAGCGCCTGGAATAGCGGAGCCGCCGGAGACTAGGGGCCTTTTGTTTTTTTGTGACCATCATATGGGGGGGGGTATTTGCCATAGTCACCACGCTTGGCAGGCGGGTTGGTGACCGCGGAACCAGCCTTTTGTAAGTATCATACGTTAAAATATTTGGATAATTAGTCATTAAAAACCGAGTGAATTTGTTTTTCTACACAAAAAACTATTTAATTTTATCATCTTTATTTTTCTTTTTTTAAACAAATACAAACGTACTTAGTAAGGTTTCGTAGTATCGAACATAGTGAAAATATAATGTTGCTTGTTATTTTGATTGTATTATCTACGCCAAAACTGGTGCATATATTTTTCAGTTTTGGCTTTTACCTTACCATCACATCAGCATGAGCAACTTTAACAATGGCGTCAAATTTGGTATTTAAAGCAAGTTAGTTAGGGAATTAGTTAACTTTTGTATTCCATAGAAACTATGTATTTTCCCGGGATAATAAGTAGCCTGTGATTTACTTCGAACTATAAACTATCCGCTTCGCAAACCACTCAATTCAAGTTCCTTACGAAAATATGTTTACACTTATATTAATATGTAGTTAAATAAAAATATAGACTT
The DNA here is from genome assembly GCA_017562165.1 of Ectropis grisescens. Classification (NCBI taxonomy): domain Eukaryota; kingdom Metazoa; phylum Arthropoda; class Insecta; order Lepidoptera; family Geometridae; genus Ectropis; species Ectropis grisescens. The sequence continues at coordinate 23,232,875 of CM029767.1, forward strand.
ATTAGCCCATGTGAAATTTTAGACTCTTAACTAACTTATGTCAAACCAATTCGTTGTGCAGTTTTGACGTGATAGTTAATATTTGTTTCCTTAGGGTCCATGCTTCTTTTCGGGTTGATAGGTAGGTAGTACATATACATATTTATGTAGTATTACAGACTATAAGTTATCTCTGTTTAAATTTTCTACCAAATGTGCTTAGTCTTTCCAACGTATAAGTTCACAGTAACGTATAAGTAACCGATTTGCCATTTCTGAGTACAAACTACGCGTGTTTCTCTAATTCCTTCCAAATTTATGTTCAGCCGTTCCAACGTTGTCCTGTAAAAATTATGAATGTCAATGTTTGGATGTTTGTTACTTAATCATGGCGGAACGTATCAAGTGATCGGGTTGAAATTTGAAATACAATCAGATTATAATCTGGAAGAACACATAGGCTTAACATTGCCTATGTCATAGAATAGATAATATAGATAGAACGGACACTCCCTACCCCCCGCCAATTTCAAGCTTCCTCACCCCTCAGGCCGTTTCGGATACGCTCGGAGCACTCTACGAAGGGCTGGTATCGAACATCTAATTCCCTAATGAAATATCATCATGGTGGGTTGTTGTGCTGTTTACGGCTGTCCGTCAACTAAACGCCACAAGATTAAAAGCTTTATTTAATTTCCTAATGATAAAATAACGTAAGATTAGAAACTTTTCAATAACGTTGCTTTATAATATTACAAGCTTTGCTTAGTTTGGGGTTAGATGGTGTTGTGTGTGAATTGTCTACCAATATTTATTTATTTATAATAACGAAGTCGTTTTTAACTTAAAGTTCGTAACTCACACAGCCAGTAACTTATGTGCCCAAGCACGGATTGATAATGCCTGGAGGAATAATTGTAGTGACAGAATAAAGTTTCCTTCATGGGTAAGTGTAAAATAAAATGCGAATGTGTAGGTACCTACTAACAGAAATAGATATCTAGGTACCTGATCTAATCTATCATCGGTTTCGTTTCATTTTACGCGGAAATACAAACACCCACAGATTTCTGAAACAATTTAGAAATCTGTGCAAACACCCTTTTAATTAGAATAGTACCTATAATTTGGCTCCATTCTATTTATGTAGCTCAACATTATAGCAAGTTTATAGACTACGTCACCAGGTGAACTCAAGGGGCACAACTATTCAATAAAACAATTCAGTAGCCCTAGCGCTAATGCACACATTCACGCGTGTGTACGAACGACATCTGCGTAGTTGTGTGAAGAGTAGGCAACTCCACAGCGGCGGTTGTATGGAGTTTTAGTGGAGTGTCCGGGGTGTGCCTATGTGTAACTTCAGCTAAACCAATTATGTGTTTAAAATTTTAACTCGATACATTCAGCCGTTCCAACGTAATTGAGCAGCAAAAATTTAAACATTGACATCTAATATATAAAATTCTCGTGTCACAGATTTTGATGAAATTTTTTGTGCTTATCCGGTATCTATGAGAATTGGCCAACATCTATTTTTCATCCCTCTAAATGTTAGGGTAGTCCACCCCTAAATTTTATTTTTTGTTTTAGACAAAAATTTTAATTTCTATTTTTTTATGATACAACATACAAAAATACATACAATCCTCAATTTTCACCCTTCTACAATCAACCCTTATTTTATTAGGAAATTATTTATATGGCAAAACAACGTTTGCCGGGTCAGCTAGTATTTATATAATATTAGGAAAGGATAAGATTTTACAAACTTTTAGAAAAATAAAACTGGTCAAATGGAAGTGGGACTCGCGCACGAAGGGTTCCGAACCATTAGTAAATAAACGGGAGCCCTCTTAATAATTTATTTTAATTAATTACATTGCATACACACACAGCATGGTGACAGACGGACGGACTGAAGGACGGACAGCGAAGTCTCAGTAATGGTCCGGAACCCTAACAATGGTCTGCTTCGGGCACCGAAGCTTGTTGAACACTACCTTTAAATTTTAAACTGTATTTGGATTGAAATAATACGTTTTTTAAAAAGTTACGGCTGGTCTAGTAAGTTACAGCTGACCTAGTCGGTAGAACGCCGACTGTCGATTCGGAGACCCAGGAATCAAAACCACACGCACCACTATCTTTTCAGAGCCATGTTCGTGATGCCGGTAATTAAAACGGCGAAGGAAAACATCGTGAGGAAACCGAAATGTACCTAGAATCTAAGTTCTAAGTCAAGTGTCATATACCAACCGACACTGGGCCAGCATGGTGGATTATATCCTTGACTCTCTCCTTGCGAGAGAAGGGCCCGACGCCCAGCAGTGGGAACATTAACAACAACAATGGGTTGTTTATGCTGCTACTTATTATGCTAAAATGTTTTCTCTTAAGGAACAAAAATGTACTTCAATGACAGGTAATTTAATTCTGGCATTCGACTAAATTTTATAAGAAGCTATGACTATGTCGTACAGATAAACCTAAGCTGATTTTAGTTTTTTGTTGATATTTGAAAAACTATCACCGTGTTTTCGATATTTAAGATCATCTCTGAAGTATTTCTTACCAAACGAAAAAGGAGTTATCAAAATCAATTCACAATTAGTAGAGTTATCGCGTAAAATAAAACCAAATAAAAAAACATGCAACCCGATTGAGAACATCCTCTTTGTTTGAAGTCGGTTTAGTAGTTAGGAATTGGATTAGTAGTTTCGGCGTGATGCGTGATCCCTATACAGAAAGACAAACAGACAGATATGAAAGAAAAAAAAATCAGTTTCGCTATCAGTATCGACTATGGAGTGCTCCAAAATGTTTTTTAAAATATCTTCAATGGACAGAAATCGACCCGTTACAGTTTTATTATAAGTATAGAGAGATACAAGACGATATACAAGTTGATTAGTGTCGGAAAGCAATTGCATATGCTGAGCTTTTTCTACCCACCATCTATTTTTAACCTTTCTGGTTAGGTTTCTGAGATGTACTGAGCTTTCTTTGATTTTATTCCTTAAATCTGTGTTACAAGTATTATGCGGATGCAAATTCGCTTGCAACAGCTTTCGATGTTGGGCCAAAGCATCGGTAAGAAGGTATATAATTGTTCTCGTCAAACCAATCTTTTGTTGTCCGTCTTTTCCTGGCTAACGGTATCTGATGCTATTTTAGTAATCTGGGAACACAGGTCAGTCCATATTTTTTCTAAACAATCATCTTTGACATCCGTTTGTGAGACGAGGTTGTTGATAGTTTGTTTGTAGTTAGTTAATAAGTGGTTTTAATATCTTTATTTTCAAATTTGATTAAGTCTAAACACAATTTCTTTGTCTTGTGAGATCTTCGGGGGAAATGGGGACGGATAGCAAGTTTTGTAATTATTAATATGTGGTCTGACAATTTGCTCCTCGCATCACACGAGTGATTTGCACTTGAGCTATATCTCGCTGCTTTAAGGCCGTCACAGACAAAGCTATAATATATATTTTCATATTTTCGTGACGTCAGCAAAATATACCGTAATATATTTATATTACGGCATATTAACATAGCAAGACATATTTTGACTTTACAGTATGTTTCAACATTGTCTGAGCGCACGTCACGAGTCTTTTTAAGTTTTTAACCCCCGAAGCAATAACGACGGAGTGTTGTAAGTTTGACACAACTGTGTATGTGTTTGTAGCATCGTAGCTCTTAAACGGATGAACCGATTTCATCAGGCCAAGACAACTAAAACGATCCCAGATTTGACGAAGTTTCGTCATTTCATTACAGAGTTCCTATGACCCACTTCAAGATCCATGATCAGATCTTGGTTAATATTGGGATAGGTGAAACTAATAAATATAAGCTTGTAAAACAACTCGTGATGTATACTCGGACAATGTTGAAACACACTGTATATTCGAAAAATGTCTTGCTATACCATAATTTATATTAATATTCTTTAATATATATTACGGTATAGTTGGGCGACGTCACGAAAATATATATTATAGCTGCGTGTGTGGACACTCGAGGATTTGTAGATGTAGAAAATATACGGAAATATGTCTAGCTATGAAATATGAAAATATATATTATAGCTACATCTGTGACGGCCTTTACTATGGCATAATCTATAAGATGCCAATGTTTGGATCTTGCATGTGTATGTGTTTTTAGCATCGTAGCTTCCAAAAGGAAGATCTGATTTCATCCGACCAAGACAACTAAAACGATCCCAGATTTGACGAAGTTTCGTCATTTCATTACAGAGTTCCTAAGACCCACTCCAAGATCCATCAGATCTTGGTTAATATCGGAATAGGTGAAACTAATAAATATAAGCTTGTAAAACAACTCGTGATGTTGTGCTCGGACAATGTTGAAACACGCTGTACATTCGAAATATGTCTTGCTATACCATAATTTATGTTAATATGCCTTAATATATATTACGGTATAGTTGGGTGACGTCACGAAAATATATATTACAGCTGCGTGTGTGGACACTCGAGGATTTGTAGATGTAGAAAATATACGGAAATATGTCTAGCTATGAAATATGAAAATATATATTATAGCTACATCTGTGACGGCCTTTAATATGGCATAATCTATAAGATGCCAATGTTTGGATCTTGCATGCATCCATGTGGCTTTATAATTTGTAGGAAGTCGGAACATAGTATTGGTGATAGCTAACTGAAATGGCGCGCAAAGAGCTAACAACAACTGACCATTGGTGTTCATGTTGCCCATTTCATGTCTGCCCAATACTTTGGGCCATGCGTCATGATCATGTCCGACACGGGCATTGAAATCTCCTAATAGGAGCACTTGTTCTTTTGATGCTATTTTTGATAACGTTTGGGTGAGCTCTTCGTAGAACTTGTCTTTGAGTTCATCACTCCCATCCATAGTTGGAGCATACGCACTGATAATATTAAAATGGTTATTATCCGCTAAATGTAATCTAATGGATGTTACCCTATCCGATATATGTACCGGATATTCTACTAATTTATTGGTTGTTTTTGTGGTTTTAATCGTAAATCTCACACCAGAACGCCTAGGTTCGGTTGAGCTTATGTTCCTTTCCAATAGAAGGTATAACCACCACCATATTCTACCAACTCACCCTCATCAGCTAAACGTGTCTCACTAAAGGCTTGTTCGCATTAGGCTAGTAGATATATTAGTTTAGTAGAGAGTAATATAGCAGCTAAAATACTCGCCACTATTCAAAAATCGTTCGCACCGTGCTTTAGTACAGTTCACAAGTGAGTAGCGTTTTGCAACATGAAGAACCTACACCGCAATAAAATAAATGAATGAATAAGCTAATCGAATCGAATCGGTAGCTAAAAGTTGTTCTATTTTCAACGGGCGAGTAGCACCCCCCACCACGCGTTCGTTAGAAGCGGTGCGCTCATTGGCTCGCCGATTAAACAGGTTCGAACTTGTCAAATTAGTCTGAGAGAAAATAACTTCAAACAATTTTCCAAATACGAAATTGTTTGTGGAATAACTTATTTTATTGATCACACAAATTTCCTCATTCACCTCTTCTAAAATAGCCATTACGATTCGATAAGATTAGCTTATTCATTCATTTATTTTATTGCGTTGTAGGATCTTCATGTTGCGAAACGCTACTCACTTGTGAACTGTACTAAAGCACGGTGCGAACGATTTTTGAATAGTAGCGAGTATTTTAGCTACTAAATTACTCTCTACTAGACTAATTTGCTAGCCTAATGCGAACAAGCCTTTAAGACCGCGAATAAATGGATGCTTAGGCAGCCACGGTTACTACCTTCTATTTTGGGTGGGGTGAGCATTTGTTTGGGACACCTTTTCTAGTCCCCTCCCCGGCTGAGCGGAGGAAGCAGTGCCTCTCTAAATAGAGCTGCTTCGTCGCTGCAGGTGCTGCCGAATTGGACTGTCCCCCCAGTGCAGTGCAGAAGCGACCACTCTCCTACAAACGCCTACGAGCAAGCCTTAGATAAAGCCCAACTAGCATCACTGTCAGACCTCTCTACCGCAGCCCATCACTGTCGCCGTAGGACTTTATTCTCAGAATCCATAAAACAGGTATCTACAGTCAGCTGCGCAGGGTATACCTGAAAGTTCTTAGAACTGGCCACTTATAAACAATATAATAAAAAAATAATTCTATAATTTGAAAATAGAACTCTTTGGCAATATTACTGAGTATATACTTCATTCATTTGTCATTTGTTTTACGATTTGGCGGCAAATTGAAAATTGTCTGTGTCACGTCAACATGAATTTAACACGAGAAAATTTTCGTGCAATGATTTTTTATGACTTTCGATGTCATTTAAGTCAATAAGAAAGTTATGATAGACTACGATTGGCCTTTCACGATGAAGCCCCATTTCGTGCGACTGTTTATAACTGGTTTAATGAGTTTAAACGTGGTCGCACTAATCTCACTGATGATTTACGTGAGGGACGGCCTTCTACGGCGACGACTGAAGATAACATCTGTGTTGTGCGGCGTATGATAGAGACTGACAAAGAGTGACCTATCAGCAGATTCGGACAAGCTTAGGCATCGGTATGAGTCAAGTGCACAAAATCCTACACGAACATTTAGCGGTCAGGAAGCTTTGCGCCCGGTGGATACCTCATAATTTGACTGAGGCTCAAAAACTCCATCGTGTGGATTGGTGCCGTAAAATGATTGAAAGATTTAACGGAGGTGACTCAAATGCTGTGTTCGACATACTAACAGGTGACGAAAGCTGGATTTACTGTTATGATCCTGAAACCAAAAGACAATCTGCTCAGTGGGTGTTTTCCTTTCGAGGAGTTGCCAACTAAAGTGAAGAGAGATCGAAGTGCGGGGAAAAAATGGTGGCCTCGTTCTTTGGAAGGATAGGTCATTTCGCAACAATTGTGTTAGAGGATCAAAAACAGTTTCTGCAGAATGGTACACTACCAATTGTTTGCCACTTGTCTTGGAAAAAGTTCGAGAGAAACGAACTCGCAGTAGGATCCTCCTTCACCACGACAACGCCTCATCGCACACCGCCAAGCGAACGATCGACTATTTGGCGACATCAAACGTCGAATTACTGGGTCACCCGCCGTATAGCCCCGACCTCGCGCCTTGTGATTTTTATTTATTTTCAAAAATTAAAGAAAAACTTAAAGGAAAGCGGTTTATGAATGCTGAAGAAGCGGTGGCTGCGTATCGCGATGCCATTGAAGAGACCCCTAAGGACGAGTGGGCAAAGTGCTTTTCCCAGTGGTTCCATCGCATGCAGCGGTGTATTGACGTGAATGGACAATATTTTGAAAAGATATAATAAAACTAATAACTGGCTAATGTAATCAGTTTTTGATTTTCTAAGAACTTTCAGTTTGACCCTCGTATTTTAGTGCGTAAGTGGTCGCGCTTACACAAACACACTCTCTCGCCCTCTCTCTTCAGAATCCAATGGAACGGAGACCGCTACGATTGGAGAAGAGCTGGGTGCAGTGTTCTAGCCGGTGCCGGTGGTAACTTAATGACTCCTACCACCGCCTTAGGCCATATCCATATTCCATCAGATTGAACTGTATATATACATTTTAACATTTGTTGAGTTTATAAGTTTTGCACTGTAGATGTCGCAGCCGGATCGTATAATCCGCTGTATTTATTACATTACGGCTAGCCGTTTTGAAAAACAGGGCCGTTTTGTAATGAGGCGGTTCAACGATTAGCCGCATTGTCATTGCGATACGTTCTTCAATACGGCGGCCAACGTTTAGCCGCATTGTACTACTGCTTAAATTAAGGGTGACCATACTTACAAAATAAACAATGAAAATTAATTGTATTAATCATAAAAAGCTGACAGATTATCTCTTGCCATATTTCTTACACTTTTTTTTAAACATCATACCTCACAGATAAAACTTGAAAGCCCCTAACTTGATATTTTATATATTTATATAAAATATTAAGTTTACCATATTTCTTAGGTGATGGTACACCTAAGAAATATGGTGCACTTAGACAAGGGTGATCATTGAGATTTGACTCCGGGTGGGCTCCCGCCAGAAGCTCTGCGGTCAGCCTTGAGTGTCGCTTATCCATACTCGGCCTACGCTCCACTACGGAGGTCAGGACCTCCCTTGAGCTTCTGGCTCTCGTATTTTTTATAAACTCTAGGGGTACCTAGTAGCGACAAAACTAGGTGGAGTCGGAGTGCTCCGAGTCGGATCTGGGTCCTTCCTAACCTACCCGGTCCGACTAGTCTTAGCAAGGTGGTAAACCACCCCAATAATATTGTGTAGAATTCCGCCCAACACCAGAATTCACAGTCACCTTAGCAATATAGAGACACACACTTACTGTTTTCAACGCCATGTTTGCCAAACAGCGCCACGAGTGTTAAGAACCGGAACTAAAAATTGTCAAAGCGGCGGCTAATCTTTCGCTTTATTACATTATGGCTAGCCGTTTTGAATGACGTATGGCGTCGAATACATTCCGGCTGTTTTTAAACCAGCCGCTTTCAATCTGCATAATCGTCAAACCGCCACTTTACAAAACGGCCCTGGTTTTCAAAACGGCTAGCCGTAATGTATATAGCGTAGCGGATTATACGACCCGGCTGCGACATAGACATTGTGTGTTGACATTCTTTGACATTGCTTACACGGATCAAGTGTAAGATATGCTACTGCAAAACCTGAGTTTCAAACTACATACTACTGATCATACTTCAAAACAACATCCTGCTAAAACACAATACGTTGACGTTATGCTCATCGAGCAAATCTCACTTAATAAACACTATATTCATTTAAACATAAAATTCCGAGTCGTAGCTTTGAACAGACTTTTGATTGGGAACTCGGTGTCAGATTTTTGACTTAGCATGACTTAGCCAGAGAAAACCTCGGTCACGGTGATAAGGACGGAAAAGCGATATCTCTTTCTCTTTTTTTCACTAGGAATATATAATTAGACTGTCTCGTTTGCCCCCCTGGGCGGTCGCTAATTTAGTGCAAATGTATGAGTTTCGTTCATTCATCTGCTTTCGGCTCTAAGGAAATCAGATGTTGTTTTCGGCTTTCAGCGGCGGTATCAAATTGGCCGATGACGTCACAAATCAAAGCATAGCAGAATGCAGTAGCGTTAGGCGGTAGACCCCTACCCAGATCTGAAATAATATCATTTCCATACCATCTCTAGCTAGTACAGAAACTGATATGCAGTACATCTATACTAATACCTATTATAAAGCTGAAGAGTTCGTTTGTTTGTTTGAACGCTAGGATCTCGGGAAGAACTGGTCCGAATTGAAAGATTATTTTTCTATTGGATAGTCCATTTATCGAGGAAGGCTGTAGGCTATAAAACATAACGCTACTATCAATAAAAGCGGAGCATGAATAAAAAATGTAGTAAAAACCGGAAACAATATTCCTTTTTAACCGACTTCAAAAAAGGAGGTTTCTCAATTCGACCGTATGTATGTTCTTATTTTTTTTTTTTATGTGTTTTCGCGGATAACTTCGTCGTTTATGAACCGATTTTGATGATTCTTTTTTTGTTGTAAAGGAGATATTCCCAGGGTGGTACCATGATAAGGAAACCAGGATCTGATGATGGTATCCTAGAGAAATCGAGGATAACTTTCGAAAATTGTAAAGATGACTAGTGCGTTATTTAAGTTTTGCTTGAGCATTTTAAAGCAGTATAGTTTAAAGATGGTCTGGAGTCGATATGATGAGGGAACGGGAAGACGGTCGAGGAACTCCTCGACGGTACATAGTAGTTACCTTGTGTTTAGGCTCGATGAATTTGTATTGATGGGAACTTTTTACATAGATGGGTTGTGACTGTCATTAGTGGTCTGATGATGAAGATAAAGGACAGTCAAGGGAATTTCTTAACGGTTTACAGGAACTACCCAGTGTTTGGGTTTAATTCATGTATTGAGATCTCAACACGAAATCGTGTAAATGCATTAGTGAAAACTTGTTTAGCACTAAAAAGAGTAAAATAAACTATTTGTTACAAAAAATTAAACCGACTTCAACACCACAAATAGGCACTCAAAGCGAAAAATAATTTAATATAGGTAATTATTATAACCTCTACTCACTCATCTATATGAAGTCGGTGCCAGCCAAATCTAACAGGTAGTAGATAGATACTACTTACCTATGCCTACTTACTTACTACCTCGTACGTAGTATATCTACTAACTGTTTAACTAGCCTGGCACCGACTTCATATGGATGAGTGAGTAGAGGTTATAATAATTACCTATATTAAATTATTTTTCGCTTTTGAGTGCCTATTTGTGGTGTTGAAGTCGGTTTAATTTTTTGTAAAAAATAGTTTATTGAGAATTTTCAAACCGTGCTTTGACATGACAGCATGTGTATAAGATTGCGTCATTGAATTTAAACTTTTGCTATTCAAATTTGTTTTTAATTTGAGTTGGTACAACCAAAAACAGGTGGCGTAGCAGGTAGCTGATAAGGTTTTTTGTTTGAGAGCGATATTCTCAGTCCACCGATTTCAGTCATTCTTTCACCGTTGGATATGTACGGGATCCCGATGAGTGCTATAAAATGTACCACGGGCGAAGCCGGGGTGGACCTAATTAAATTTGTTTCTAAATCTGAGTTGGTACGACCAATTTCCGACAGGTGGCGTAGCAGGTAGCTGAAGAGGTTTTTGTTTGAAAGCGATATTCTCAAGAATGACTGAACCAATTTCCATTTCCAATCTATATAAAAAAAGTTAAGAATATCTAATAGGACATAGACTATTTTTTAAAGCGAGAAATCAACTGAAATGGGAATTACGCGGGTAAAACCGTGGGGCGCTACTAGTGAAGTATATTTTGCTCGATTTATTGTATATCTACTGGTGACCCCCTCCAAAATTCGAGGCTGGGACTACGCCTGTAGTGATTAATACAATACGTGGTTAATTAATTGATAAACGTTTTGCTTTTAGCATAACAACGTTCTTCAAAAAACATTAATATTTACTATTATAGAAGTAAAAGATCTCATAGTCCTATGTTACATACTTAGGCTAACTTAACCTAAGTCTTAACCTAGTAAACGTGACGATGAACTGACTTACCATTGGGTGGGTATGGCTCCCAGTAAATTCGATACCGTGTTTTAGCCACGGCCGGTCTGATCCGAACGCCATCTAACGAAACCAAATGAAAACATATGTACATTACCACAGGCTACGCAGAAAATAAATTCGTTAACAAAAAAACATTTATAAATGATTTTCTAAGTATGTAAACATAAGTTATTTCTGCCAAATGATTTTTTTTAAGTTATTTCTTTGTAGCGATTTTGAATCCATTTCGGTCGGGCTGAGCCACGGAAACTGGCCGCTACTAACTGGTTCGGGCAATTTGCGATTTTGAACGGAAATTCCTATTGCTTTTGACGTTTGCAACCAGTCTACCACACTTTAGAAATCTGTGCACACTAACTATCAGCTGTTTCCATTCGGTTGAGAAGTTGAGATTCGGATTCGGACGGAAAATTAAGGACAGTAAACGAGTTTTTGTTTACTTTAGTGTGTTGTATAGTATCAAGTACTATGTGTTTAGTTTTAGGAATTTTGGCTTTTGTCACGTAGTATATATAAATTATATTCTCATTGGCTTTTGTAGTCTAAGGTTGTGCCCAAAAAATTGCTAGAAATTGATTATTGCCATACTTTAATTGTAATTTTTATTTCTTGAGATGACACATGAAGACATGAAACATTTTGTTACATTTGCGATGATTGAGCAAAAGGCAAGAAACCACCAAGCACCAAGAAACTTTGGAGAAGATACGAGATATCACGTCATACACGATACTTACCTATAACAGCAAGAGCGGATCCAGCTTTGGCCCCAGGTGGTTGTCACATAGTCTGGGCTAAGTAAGAAGACCGTGTGATAAGTACGTGCATGCGTGTGTTTTACTTAGTGGTCCACCTAGGTACTAGAACCAGCCCAAGACCAAGTCCAAGTCATGACCGACGACCCCCTCTGGTCCTTGTATAACAAACAGTAATTTCGTATCTGTTCGATTTTAGCTCTACAGATGAAGCAAGGGTTACACAAAGGTACTTCTGCCAGCCATGATTTACATAAATATATGGTTATCGAGTAGAGTTGAATCATATATGCGGGAACTGCACCAAAATAATGGACAAGTATGGCTGTTAGGCGAGTATTTATTGCTAATTTTTCCTTTCCAAATATATTTGTTGTTTCCTTTAGTATTGTCTACAAAAGTCAATTATTCATTTTTCAGGTGATTCTGGATCCTTACTGACCTTAATGCAGTTTAAGGGTCAAGGGAGGAGCAATATACCCAGAAGCATGTGCAAGCCTGCATCCCAATAGAGCACTGTTTTGGATTACTTAAAGCTTGGTGGAGATGTTTGCTCAAAGATAGGGTACTCCACTATCAACCATATGTTGCTATCAAGATAATAATGGCATGTTGTGTATTGCACAACATAGCAATAAAAGCTGGGTTACCACCACCACCTGTGCTCACTGTGGATGAGGATGATGTTGTGAGTACGACTATTTCAATATCTAGTGTGAATAGGCAGTCTAAGTTAATACAAGGCAGAGGTATGTTGAATAGCTTAATAAGTAGGATTCAATGAATCCCAGAAATAGTAATAGTAGGAGAGGGAACAAACTGTTTGGAATATATTTGTTGAAATATTAAATTGAATATAAAATATGTTTCATCCAATAACCAGCTCAGTAATGGCCATTGTAAACATCCCTGTTTACAATGTTTTGTTTGTTCAAAACTACAATAATTTCAAGTGAAATGTGTTTTTTTATTGTTAATTAATCATATTTTGGAATGAATTTTTTTAGACAACCCATTTGCAATATATTTGTTGACATATTAAATTGAATATAAAATACTTTTCATCCACTAACCAGCTTGGTGATGGTTGTTTGTATGGTGGGGCCTTATTAATATAAATCTGTATTTGGTATTAATTATTATATAAATATAAAATTATTTCTATTTAGTATTTTATTGATATAATAGTATACATACTATAAACATAAATGCCTATGCTAAACCTAAATTGCTTGTAGCCCAAATGTTGTAATAATAAATGCAAAAAATAAAATAACTACCTTTACAACTTAACACTACGGATTTATAACTTGAGAAGTTCTTTATTTTTTTCTCTATTTCCTTTACTTTATTTTAACATAAAAACAATATAAATCAAATTAAAAAAAAAATTATTTAATCTTCTTACCCATGGTGCTTAACACTAGGGGTATTTTAACAATTTACTTTATAATTATCCCTCAGGCTGAGAACGACAATCACTAGCGATCCGCCCGGCTTTGCACTGTTGCATGACACATATATAAACCTTCCTCTTAAATCAATATACATATTAAAAAACCGCATTAAATAGGGATAGACAGCACGAAGCGACTTTGTTTTATACTATGTAGTGAATTTATATTACAAAATATAATTATAAAACAAAATCAAACTTTACATGTCGAGATTGTTATTACAATAATACAACTTTCTGTTCATATAGACTGCAGGCCCGTGAACAAAATTTATGGGTCATATGATACACCAGGAGACCTATGAAGGATGATAGAAGGGTATAAAGTACTAAGATTCAGCACTATGCTGTTACTTATAAGCTGTTCAACTGAGTGCAGTTGAAGAAGGGGGTTCTAAACCTTGATCATTTCTCCTTGTTGCATGATTTTTGTACGGCATTGCGAAATAATATATTAGAAGAGGTATTGAAACTGTATGGAATCAAAGCCGAATATAATCAAATAACCAAATTTGCTCTGTGACTCGTTGGAAAATCATGAATTTTTTTCACAAACTAATAATTAAAATTTTAATTTTTATAGTTGCAATAACTCTTCTAATCTATTATTCCGCAACGCCGTACAAAAATCATGCGACAAGGAGAAATGATCAAGGCTTAGAACCCCCCTTCTTCAACTACACTCAGTTGAACAGCTTACAAGTGACGGCATAGTGCTGAATCTTAGTACTTTATACCCTTCTATCATCCTACATAGGTCTCCTGCTGTATCATATGACCCGTAAATTTTGTTCATAGACCTGCAGTCTAATAGTAAGTACATTGTTGTACAAGTACATTGGTGATCATTATTGATGTTGGAATCCAGAATAATTGTAATAAAGGATGTGTTACACTATGCATGTAAAATTTTAACTGATTTTGCTACTACCGGACTGATCAGAAGACGAAGAAAGGATGTTGGTTGAAGGAAGTGATGATGAGGATGATAAAAGTCTGGTTGTTAAAGCCAAAATTAAAAAATCTGCCAAAATTTTATTGCGGTTTTCCTCTATATCAAGTCTTCTAGATTCCAACCGAAGTTCTGAAGAACTGCACGCTCGCGACGGTGCGCCAAGCTCGCTGTGCGCTCCCGCTGCCGCCGTCCCGCTGGCGATGTTGTTGGTGCCGGCGCTGGCGTACGTGCAGGGGCGAGTGGCGGAGGTGACGTTGCCGGTGGACTTGAATTACCACCAGAGGGAGGTGGTAAAATAGTCAGACTGCCAGATGCTATTTCTATGTATTAAGGGTAGTTATTTTACTAAGACTTGTTGCACGATGCTCCGAGTATTCGTACTCAGCAAACCACCTTAGACAGAAACCTAGACTCTTTGAAAGTGTGAGTAAAAGTCAGTAGAATGACTTTGTTAGTCATTCAAACTAAAGGACAATGTTTATCTAGGTATAGTTGATAACTGAATAAGCTTAGGTACTCAGAGTACTGTGAAACTAGCGATAAATCTAATTCGCTATTAACCTAATCTATTTCTAAATCACTTTCTTCCAAAGCACGATCAGAAGCATTTGTATGAGGTAACTTCAAATAAAATTCATGATAACGCTCAGGAATGATCCTTCCTCTGCAGAGATCAGCAGTATTCTTGTATTTTTCTTTAGTGATAGGCAAAAGCTCTTGATAGGCCTGTTTTAGTTCTCTGTCAATTTAAGTGAAATATTTAAAAACATAATTTTTAATTGTTAATTAATCATATTCTGGATCCCCCCACCAAATCGTATACGTTACATTAAAAATCTAAAAAAAATAAAAATATCTAATAATACATAGACTATTTTTTAACGCTGGAAAACAACTGGAACGGGAACTACGCGGGTAAAACCGTGGGGCGCTACTAGTAAAGTATCTTTTACTCGATTTATTATATTTCTACTGGTGACGGTGAAGATTCGACAAAAGTTATGAAACTCGATTCTGTCAATACGAAATTGTGTAAACGGATTAATAAAAACTTGTTTTTAACCCCTGACCAAAAAAGGGCTGTTATAAGTTTGACGTCGATGTCTGCCTGTCTGTGGCACCGTAGAGCTCAAACGGATGAGCCGATTTCGATGCGGTTTTTTTATTTCGAGGTTAATACCCGTGCGGATGTTTTTTAGATATGTTTGGTTAATGTCGATTCAAGATGGCCGCCTCCACCAATGGCGGACAAAATATTTCTTCACAACCTACCTCAATATGGGTATCAAATGAAAGGGCTTGATTACTAAAATACCATACACTATAACAAATTTCAAATCCAAAATGGCCGCCACCACAAAATGGCGAATTATATTATTATATTCTTATATTCTTTTTGAATTATACTCTTTGTCATCGACGCTCAATTTTGGCACGTAGGTATATTGAGTCTAAGGCTAAATTAGCCGCAAAAAAACTTGGTGTCCTCTCAAAGGTGCGAAGATACTTCAATTCTGAACAGTTGCTCACGTTATACAAAGCACAGATTCGCTCCTGTATGGAGTACTGTTCGCACCTTTGGGATGGATCGGCTAAGTATCAGCTGGAGACTCTGGAATCGATTGAGAGACGCGCCAAAAGAGTCATAGGCAATGACACTCTTGTGCGTGAAAGACTTCAAAGTCTTGATCATCGCCGCAAAATTGCTAGCTTATCGGTATTTTATCGGATACACTTCGGAGAGTGCAACTGATCTGCATGATCTAATTCCACCTTACCCTTTCTTCTATCGGACTTCTCGTTCCACAAAAGGGCGACATCGTTTCATGGTTGATGTTCCAAAAACACGAACGAAGCGATTTGACTCCACGTTTGTGATAAGAACGTCTAGGTTGTGGAATGCGTTGCCTGAGTGGGTTTTCCCCGATGGTTACAATCTTGGTGTCTTCAAATCGAGAGTGAATCGGTTTCTTCTAGGTAAGCACGCTCGATCGTAGATCGCATCATCGCTTAACATCGAGTGCGAACCTATTCTAATTAAAATAAAAAAAAATACGAGGGTCAAACTGAAAGTTCTTAGAAAATCAAAAACTGATTACATTAGCCAGTTATTAGTTTTATTATATCTTTTCAAAATATTGTCCATTCACGTCAATACACCGCTGCATGCGATGGAACCACTGGGAAAAGCACTTTGCCCACTCGTCCTTCAATGGCATCGCGATACGCAGCCACCGCTTCTTCAGCATTCATAAACCGCTTTCCTTTAAGTTTTCTTTAATTTTGAAAATAAATAAAAATCACAAGGCGCGAGGTCGGGGCTATACGGCGGGTGACCCAGTAATTCGACGTTTGATGTCGCCAAATAGTCGATCGTTCGCTTGGTGGTGTGCGATGAGGCGTTGTCGTGGTGAAGGAGGATTCTACTGCGAGGTCGTTTCTCTCGAACTTTTTCCAAGACAAGTGGCAAACAATTGGTA
This sequence comes from Ectropis grisescens, assembly GCA_017562165.1. Lineage (NCBI taxonomy): Eukaryota > Metazoa > Arthropoda > Insecta > Lepidoptera > Geometridae > Ectropis > Ectropis grisescens. The sequence goes on from CM029767.1 coordinate 23,249,637, forward strand.
GTGTACCATTCTGCAGAAACTGTTTTTGATCCTCTAACACAATTGTTGCGAAATGACCTATCCTTCCAAAGAACGAGGCCACCATTTTTTCCCCGCTCTTCGATCTCTCTTCACTTTAGTTGGCAACTCCTCGAAAGGAAACACCCACTGAGCAGATTGTCTTTTGGTTTCAGGATCATAACAGTAAATCCAGCTTTCGTCACCTTTTAGTATGTCGAACACAGCATTTGAGTCACCTCCGTTAAATCTTTCAATCATTTTACGGCACCAATCCACACGATGGAGTTTTGAGCCTCAGACAAATTATGAGGTATCCACCGGGCGCAAAGCTTCCTGACCGCTAAATGTTCGTGTAGGATTTTGTGCACTTGACTCATACCGATGCCTAAGCTTGTCCGAATCTGCTGATAGGTCACTCTTTTGTCAGTCTCTATCATACGCCGCACAACACAGATGTTATCTTCAGTCGTCGCCGTAGAAGGCCGTCCCTCACGTAAATCATCAGTGAGATTAGTGCGACCACGTTTAAACTCATTAAACCAGTTGTAAACAGTCGCACGAGATGGGGCTTCATCGTGAAAGGCCAATCGTAGTCTATCATAACTTTCTTGTTGACTTAAATGACATCGAAAGTCATAAAAAAATCATTGCACGAAAATTTTCTCGTGTTAAATTCATGTTGACGTGACACAGACAATTTTCAATTTGCCGCCAAATCGTAAAACAAATGACAAATGAATGAAGTATATACTCAGTAATATTGGCAAAGAGTTCTATTTTAAAATTATAGAATTTTTTTTTTATTATATTGTTTATAAGTGGCCAGTTCTAAGAACTTTCAGTTTGACCCTCGTATATTTTTCATTACTACATCAATATGGGTATCAAACGAAAGGGCCTAACTAGTAGAATACTTTACACTATGACAAATTTGAAATCAAAGATGGCCGCTACCATAGAATAGATAATACAGATAGAACGGACACTCCCCACCCCCCCGCCAATTTCAAGCTTCCTCACCCCTCAGGCCGTTTCGGATACGCTAGGAGCACTCAACGAAGGGCTGGTATCGAACATCTAATTCCTAACGAAATATCATCATGTTGGGTTGTTGTGCTCTTTACGGCTGTCCGTCAACTAAACGCCACAAGATTAAAAGCTTTATTTAATTTCCTAATGATAAAATAACGTATGATTAGAAACTTTTCAATAACGTTGCTTTATAATATTACAAGCTTTGCTTAGTTTGGGGTCAGATGGTGTTGTGAGTGAATTGTCTACCAATATTTATTTATTTATAATAACGAAGTCGTTTTTAACTCAAAGTTCGTAACTCACACAGTCAGTAACTTATGTGCCCAAGCACGGATTGATAATGCCTGGAGGAATAATTGTAGTGACAGAATAAAGTTTCCTTCATGGGTAAGTGTAAAATAAAATGCGAATGTGTACCTACTAACAGAAATATATATCTAGGTCTAATCTATCATCGGTTTCGTTTCATTTTACGCGGCAATACAAACACCCACAGATTTCTGAAACAATTTAGAAATCTGTGCAAACACCCTTTTAATTAGAATAGTGTAATTTGGCTTCATTCTATTTATGTAACTCAACATTATAGCAAGTTTATAGACTACGTCACCAGGTGAACTCAAGGGGCACAACTATTCAATAAAACAATTCAGTAGCCCTAGCGCTAACGCACACATTCACGCGTGTGTACGAACGACATCTGCGTAGTTGTGTGAAGAATAGGCAACTCTACAGCGGCGGTTGTATGGAGTTTTAGTGGAGTGTCCGGGGTGTGCCGCTACTGCAAAATGCCGAAATACATTTCTGTTTTCACAACTCCCTTAATATGGGTATCAAATGAAAGGGCTTGGCTAGTAGAATGTTGTGCAGATAACAAATCCGAGGTAGTCAGGGGTTAATCTAAATTTTTAATTCTGTAGGTACTTGTACACTAAAAAGGGTAAAATAAACTATTTTCGTACAAAAAACCACAAATAGGCACTCAAAAGCGAAAATAAACTAAAATCATTATTATAACCGCTACTCACTCATCTATTTGAAGTTGGTGCCAGTCAGGTCAAAAAGTTAGTAGATTGCTGATATGTAGGCACATGGTAAGTAGGAACAGGTAAGTAGTATCTATCCACTACCTGTTAGATTTGGCTGGCACCGACTTCACATAGATGAGTGAGTAGCGGTTATAATAATGATTTTAGTTTATTTTTCGCTTTTGAGTGCCTATTTGTGGTTTTGAAGTCGGTTGAGTTTTTTGTACGAAAATAGTTTATCGATACTACATAGTATACTGTGAAATCTAATGTAACAAATCGTCTCTTGTAGTAGAGTACGCTGATTTCTCCATAAGGACATACTAACACTTTTTGAAAGTCAAAAGTAGAGTTAATGAGATCGTTGTTGACTTGAGCTTCATGCTTGTCAGAGTTCTTTAGATCTCTTGCCCTTTTTTGCGATTCTGGTGTATATCATATGCAGCTTTCTCTTCGTCCGTTGTTGTTAATTTGTTTGCGAATACGTGGCAGACATCGCTTTTATCTTTTTTGGGTCTGTGCAATGCTATATTGAAGTTTTCATTAACTACTTCTCTATACTGCCTTTTCGTAGTTGCTTTTGAAGAATATTTCCCAGCATCAAACATTCATAGTACAACTTATACATTCAAGAAAACGCTGTCAACGCTTTCTAGGTCTATGTATAGAAATACGAACATAGTGAGCTTCAACTACTAGAAAACATCTTACGTGGTCGCAAATGCTTTTGACCATGTCATCATTATAAACACGTTTTCCATGTTTGTAAACACCTCTTTTATCTTCTTCCCATCAAAATTCTTCCAGGCTGTGCTCACCACGCGTTCACTTAGCGCTATAGAATTGAGGAACATTGTCTTGCATCCCTTAACTGATTTCTTTTCTGCGTCCGGTAAAAAGTACTGATAAGTATTCTGTCTATCATGCTTTGTAACTTCAGTTGTTTGACGTCGCTTCAGATTCTTCTTCGTGTCTCTTCTCACCTAATAACCAAAAGTATTAAAAGATACGCTTTATATCTTCATCGGAGATTTTTTGGGTACACTTCAATCGGCACTTACCGATAAGTGCCACAAGGATCCTTTAATTTTTTACTTTCGACCACTTTACCCGATTTGTTCACGAATTCTTCGCCATTATTTTTCTTTGGTTTTCTTTGGACTACAAGCCACTTTTCTTTATGGGCAAGACGCTTTTTTCTTTTATCAGTCTTATAAGTTTTTTTTTCTAGATTTGGTTGTGAATGAACATGGTGTATGAACTTGACTCACAGAAGAGACCTCGGATGGCGTACCCATATTTTTGTACATCTCGTGGGTGGGAAGACCGTGGTTTATAGAAGAGCTCTGAGATGTTTCTAGGTTTACACTCTCACCTTCAACTTCGTTAGGAATCCAAGAAGTAGGACTCGGAGACGTTATTGGTGTTGGTAGAATGTTGTCAAACTGTGTGAAAGCTTAATTATGGTTGGTGTCTAGAACTTTCGGTGAATTGAGACCTGTTGCTAAGCTGTGAGAAGCTGGAACACTTGGATCTGGTGTCTTTGGCGGTGTGGCTGGGCTCTGAAAAACATAATGTACGTACATAATTGCATTACCATGATGAAAAAACTAAAACGAAGATTTTTTGTATGAATTTCAATTTGAAAAACTATATCGGAATTACCATTTCAGGGACATCTTCCACGTAGCTCTTTGCACTGTCAACAAAAATGTCTCCTATCAGATCTTCCAGTTGTACAAGCTCATCTTTAAAGCCAGCAGGAAGAGGCGATGACTCTCCTAAAATAAACTTTACTGAGTAAACTATGCAAGAAACACAAATCAACAAAAAAATGTTTTGAATAAATATGTACATCCAACACCCAAAAATGAAAACAAACAGTTGAAAAAGTTATAACTGCCTTACCTATCCGACAAATTCCCTCAAAACACCTAGCAGTTTGTAGGAATAATGTAGGAATTGGTACATATTACAATCCTAATTATGAAATAAGCTTGCAACAAAGCTGATTGGATGATTAAATGGATTTGTTGGAAAAGCGCTGAATCGTATAATCGCGGATCAAGGGTGCGGTTGAACGAGAACGAGAGTGTAAGAGATAATCGGCCTTCTATCGCCTAACAAAATCGGCTTTCGCTTTGCTATTGCGGTCTCTATCATTTCAACCGGAAAGAAAAGAGAGAGAAATATCAAAGCTAAGACATGTTTCGTTCGGCGGTAGGTAAACCTCACGATTAGTAGCATGGCAGCAGATTGGTGATGCTGTTTGCTATACCTATATCTTTTCCTTTCCAACTACCGATATTCTGGATATGTTGTCTCTTTCTTCCGCGTGATATTTATAAATACAAATGGAAGTGTAGGTATTATGTGTACCTATGTGTGCAAGTTCCGCTGTGATTTATTGCATGATTGTTAGACTATAACGCCACAGATCAGAAAATAGTTACTTCGTAACAGATGCATCACTGCCATACAAAAGCGCAAATACCTACACGATAATAACCTAAACTTTTGTAAACTACTTACCTACTGTTACTTGCAAGCAAAAATACACCTTTGCAAAAGCACGCAGAGCTGAGAATACCGTGCGCTCCGTGTGACTTGTCGTCTGCTTACGTCACTGACCAAACGTGCTAGGGTTGTACGAAATATGATAAGATGATAAAAAAACCAAACTGCAAATTGTAATTTTCTTTATTGTTTATATAAATGGAATGAAAATGAAAAAAAAATTATTATCTCAATAACGAAAACCAAATCACAAGAAAAGCTACAAAACCTAGCGTCTACCGCCTTAAAGTTATTAAAAACAGTTTCACGAGCTCCCGGATGTTAAATACAAATCGACAATAAATACAAAGAACACATATATGTGACAATAAATAGGTACAAAGAATGAATACTTAACATGTTTTGCTAGTCTGAACTAGATCCCACACTATGGTGACCTGTTTTGTGGGATCCAGGCTAATTTTATGCAAGTAAAAAAATAGACTGAAACGACAAAAAAAATAGATACCTATATTTATTTTATTTACAAACAATTAAATTTTCTCCGAAAAAACAAACTTTCAGATACTCGAATTCTAGAATTTTATAATTTTGGCTAAGTTTACCATCACGTCATACAGATATAATAGATATATTAAATGTATATATTTACTTATGCTTTACATGCCATTGCAATTTTTCCAACATACAACCGAATTGAGAACCTCCTCCTTTTATGTCAATTAAAACTATTATATGCCTGAAATTAAGAAACTTGCTCATTAATTATATATTTAATCTTTACACTTAAATTAGAGTGGGTACAATTTGTTTCATAGATTTTTTTTAAATCAAGAATTTTGTGATGGAGGAGTCAATAAGTGTTAATGTTGAGATGAGTTAATAAATTACTACATTTTAGTGTATTGCTATTGCAGCCATCCACAATACAATAACGCCGCGACATTATTTATGCGCGCACTCGGCGTTCGTACACGCACGTCAACTCAAGCAAGCGGCTGGCGCCCCTGTGATTTTAGTACGCCCGGGTGGACGCGAACGAGTAGGTTAATATCTCGCGCCGTATAGCGAGTGGTGAGGGTGTGATAACGCTTTTATTTGTAATACTTCGTTGGCACTATGACAATTTTCAAATCCAAGATGGCCGCTTCTACAAAATGGCGAAATACATTTCTTTTTTCAAAACTCCCTTAATATGGATATCAAATGAAAAGGCTTGACTAGTCGAATGTTGTACAGATACCAAATCAGAGGTAGTCGGGGGTTAATCAAAATTTTTAATTTTGTTCTTGTAAAATATACGACGCGTGGCCGGCCAAACACCGCGATGACGTCACATCGCTCGCGAACGACGCAGCGCCCAGAGTCTACCGCCTAACTAGAACTGTTTTGAAATGATAGAGACAGCAATAGCAAAGCTATAGCCGATTTAGTTAGGTGGTAGAAGGGCGGCTGCAGCTGTTTGCCTTAGCCCGTAGCATAGAATAGATAATATAGATAGAACGGACACTTCCCACCCCCCGCCAATTTCAAGCTTCCTCACCCCTCACGCCGTTTCGGATACGCTAGGAGCACTCAACGAAGGGCTGGTATCGAACATCTAATTCCTAACGAAATATCATCGGCTGTCCGTCAACTAAACGGGACAAAATTAAAAGCTTTATTTAATTTCCTAACGATAAAATAACGTAAGATTAGAAACTTTTCAATAACGTTGCTTTATAATATTACAAGCTTTGCTTAGTTTGGGGTGTTGTGTGTGAATTGTCTACCAATATTTCTTTATTTATAACACAGAAATCTGTGATTTATAATAACGAAGTCATTTTTAACTCAAAGCTCGTAACTTACACTGCCAGTAACTTACGTGCCCAAGCACGGATTGATAATGCCTGGAGGAATAATTGTAGTGACAGAATAAAGTTTCCTTCATGGGTAAGTGTAAAATAAAATGCGAATGTGTACCTACTAACAGAAATAGATATTTAGGTACCTGATCTAATTTATCATCGGTTTCGTTTCATTTTACGCGGCAATACAAACACCCACAGATTTCTGAAACAATTTAGAAATCTGTGCAAACACCCTTTTAATTAGAATAGTATAATTTGGCTCCATTCTATTTATGTAACTCAACATTATAGCAAGTTTATAGACTACGTCATCAGGTGAACTCAAGAGGCACAACTATTCAATAAAACAATTCAGTAGCCCTAGCGCTAACGCACACATTCACGCGTGTGTACGAACGATATCTGCGTAGTTGTGTGAAGAGTAGGCAACTCCACAGCGGCGGTTGTATGGAGTTTTAGTGGAGTGTCCGGGGTGTGCCCGTAGTTAGTACTCGGTAGCTCAAAACAACAGCAGGTGGTATTATCATGTAAAATAAAACTAAAATAAATTAACTAATACATAGGTATAGGTACTAATACATACATTTTTTCAGAGTTTAATACACTATTTTATAGGTCTTAAAATTGTTACTTACCACCTGCCCACCTGCCCTTAAGTAGATCATAGACCGATTAATTACAAAATAATACTCCGCAACTGGGGAAGTACCACAACTTTGCCAGTTATTCTACCGCCAAGCAGTAATGTGCAAACATTTCCGGTTTGAAGGGCAATGTTTCCAGAGAAATTACAGGGCTTAGGGATATAACATCTTAGATCTCCGGGTGACGAGCGCAGTACAGTGCTAGGTAATGATTTGGATTCTTCATGTTCCGATAGCTGCGTGTCAATGTGCTGTTATATCGCAATCAAGTTGCTTACCATCAGGCACATGTCCTGCTCGTCTCGTTAGTCTTTATTTTAAAAAAACATGCTAGTAATTCAACCATGCAAGACAGTAGAGAGACTGGTAGAGTCATAGAGTAAATGACCTGAAGTCGTGTTTTTGTAATCTCTCATTAATGTATAAATTACCGTTTATCCGTTTCCTTTCTCTCATAAGAAGACATTTCTTGTTCTCTCTATAGCAGTTTGACTGGGTTGTGATTTTTTTGTCAGCTTTAGAACCTGCGTTAGAGCCAAGGAAATATTAATCCTAGTTATAGTAGTACATACACATAGTAATTTTTTTTTGTTTTTTTTTTTCGCTTTGTATTTTTTTTTGGTGTGTCAATAAAGAGTATCTATCTATCTATCTACATAGTATTGAACTTCCAGTTTGTAGTCCAATAATGGGAGAAAGTTGGAACTCGATGCTAGTATTGTAGCTTTTTGAGGGGAGGTGGAATATTTTTAAGGTCGAGAAAGTTCAGACGATGAGTAGAAGATACCTACTAACAAAGAGAATGTAATATACTCCTACTAAAAACTACTCGATACGATACTCTGTCTCTATAGTTTCACAAATGATCGAATGACAGGATATCTATTATAAGAGTAAACCCTAGGTTTATAAATCTCAGTTGATTGAAAATGTAGTTACTTTTGATGGCGTCAAATTTTAGTCAAATACTACGAGTAGTAGAATGAAAAGATACATATGCAATAGCTTTACCGCGGCAGTCCCCGAGTGCCACACTTCTTTTTTATACCAGCTTTGCGGCGTTGCATTACGTTTCTTCAGAAAGGTCCTTTGGTAAATAGCATGATTTTAAGTCAGGTATGATAACTTCTTGGTAACTTGCCTGAAAAACTTAAATCGTGCTATTTAGCTCTTCAGGAATTTGCTTTCTACAAAGGCTACAAAGAAAGTAGGTATTAAAAACAGAAAAGTGACAATTCAAATATTTTATTTCATTGGTTCAGCAATTTCTAAAAACTATCGTATAACTAGGTATAAAACATAATAATACAAACTATGCAACAATTAATACACTTCAGCTTCAGTGGGTCCAAGAGAATCTCCATCTCCATTCCTATTTAACCTATAACTCCTTCCCAACTTCAGACTTAATCATGGTAACCACAAATGACTATTTAAAGCTTTTATTGATATTTGAAGAAATTCGTTTTCACAATAAGAAACTCCTCTCTGTATGTTCTCGAGAAACAATCGCATTGCTGGTTCAGGTTTCGCATTGCATAATGTAAATTAGACAAATGAATGACTAATTACCTCAATATCCAAATCCCCAAAGCGTCGAATCAGGGTGATCAGAGGTCAGAGTGTCAATTTCTCGTGTGACATCAGCAAGTGTGAGAACCGTCATTTGATAATGTTTCATTTGTCGAAAAACATCAGCAAACTCATAATTCGATTGTTTCTTCTTTTCGAAAGGAACACCTGGAAACTTATTCGCAGTCTTGAAAAAATATGGCAGAAAACGCTTTTTCCACCAGCGTTTAATTTTATTCGAACAATCAAAACTCCTCGATATACTTCGTGGAACTAATAGTTTTTACGACAATAAATTATTTGGGAAACTGCCATGTGGATTGTGCTTGCTTAGTAGATGCTGCTTCTGGAGCAGCTTTCACCTCAGATTTTTGGTTTGATGCTGTGCTTTTGTCACTACGGTCCCATCCGTGTGATTCATGGACGTGCTCGTGATGGTCAGGAGAAGGAAACCATTCCGAAATCCACACGGGTCGCCAAATCTTTTTAACTCCAGGTACCCAAATTGTCTTGTAATCCTTAACCCAAATTTGTTTCCAAGCTTCTTTCCATTCCAATTTTTTGTCATCAACCCAAACGAGTTTCTTAGATGGCTTCCAAATTTGCTGCCAAGCTTCCTTCCAGATCAATTTCTTGTCATCAAGCCAGATTTGCTTTTTTTCCGTTTTCCAAATCGGCTTCCATTTGTCAACCCACTCTAATTTCTTATCGGGTATCCAAATAGCCTTTTTAGCCGGCTTCCAATACTTAGTCCATAATGGTTTCCATACTAACTTTTTCTTCCATAAGTCATGGGATGTGTATTCCCAACCGTCATGGTCTTTTCCTAAATATTTTTCACCAGGCACACCAACTTTGACCCATTTTGGAATCCATACTTTGTGCCAAGCTGGCACCTGTATATCTTTGTATCCGGGCACTACGATGTCTTTATATACAGGCACAGTTATTTTTTCGTAATCACGAACTTTAATGTCTTTCCATCCAGGGACCTTGATAGGTTTCCACACCGGCTTGTAGATTTTTTTCCAATCTGGAACTTTTATATCTTTATAAACAGGAATTTTGGTGGGTTTCCACACAGGCTTCCATATTTTCTTCCATGATGGCTTCCATATTTGCTTTTGGGCTTTGTTCCAAATTTTCTTGTAACCAGGTTTCCATATTAACTTTTTCTTCCAATACCCAGGATCATGATGGTCATGATGATGATCATCATGATGGTCATCATGATGTTCTTCGATATGATGTTCATCGTGATGATCGTGGTACTCATGATGCTCGTGGTGTTCGTCGTGGTGATCATGGTGATCATCGTGGTCGACTACGTCATGGTGGTCACCGTGCTGGTGCAAGTCGTCGTGATCTTGGAAGGGATTAACGAGACCGTCCGGTGGGGCTGGGTAGTCGTAGCCATCACGTCTTTGTGCTGTATTTCCATTAGGAGATTTTTGCTCCACCTGCTGCTGTGTTTGTTGATTATTTTGTTGTATTAATGCCTTCCCAGACACTAGAGCGATTTGTAAAATTACCGCTAGGGTAACCTGAAACAAACGAGAAATTCGTGAACACTGTGAAAGAAGACAATTTTAAACAAAAACATTTAAAAACACAACGCACAGCATTTCAGATTCGTTAAAAATAATCGCGAAGCTCACTTAAACTAGTTATTACGCAACGACAAGAAAACAAACCGATACTATTTATGCGGTCCACATCGGCCGAGATAATCACATGAGTTAATCGGGCCTTGCATCTATAACAAACAAAAGTTTCACCGAGGCCCTTGTTAAGAATTATATAAATTTAATGAGGCCGTAACATAGATCATTACGTAACGTTGTTTATGTGAATCACAAAAGGAAAGTGAGATTAAGACAAGTTGTTCTAAGCAAGGTGGGGGCCATGACCATTCTCGTACGTTCAAGCCAGGTCAGGAAAGAAAGGAAACGTTGCAAATCTAAAATACTTGTTCGTCGAACCGGACACCGTTTACTTGTCCGGTTTCAGTTTTATAGCCAACTCGCTCCAAGTAGGAAATGCATTATGCAATCTGGAAACATCCAGAGCAGAATGTTATATTCGACTGTTGTTTTCCACTTCAAAAAAGTCATGGTGACCTAGCGAATAGAACGTCCGATTTCATAATTGTGAGGTGATAGGTCCGAAAAAAGTGCTGTTGTACGAGATTGTCATCACTACTAACTTTAATAGCGGTGATGACGACATCATCTTGAGGAAACCGGCGTGTTTATACAAATTAAATTTTCAGGGACTTGATTCATCCGCCAACCCGCATTTGTGGCGTATTAGATTCATAATAGCTTTGATACTCTCCATAAGAGAGAATGCATCACATCCCAATAGTAGTAAGAATAACGTAAACAACTTACGCAAGAAAAGTTACTAGTCTATTAACTAACCCATGGGCAGTTCACGATAAGTACCTAGATTTGCTGTAAACAGCGCCGCGTCCGGCATTTATGCAAAATAGGTTAAACAGTGAAAATTGTCTAGAAAGTGTCCATCTAGTGCATTAGCGCTATTCACACTAGGTGCCAAATCGGTACATCGTTGCACAACAGTTACACAAGTGCCGTGGCATCGAAACCAACCACGACAATGCCGATCAACATCCGAGACATAATTAATGACCTCGTCCGTAAAAGAACAGAACCAAAACCATGAATACAATGGACGAGAGGATACTTGGTAATGTCACAATCGCGAAATACTTTAACTTTAGCATGGTCAATAAAACGTCCATACAATATGTATTATAACATTGTAAATAGATTTAAATTTAACATTTTAAATAATTTTTTTATTTGTAAAAACATTAATTTATTCAACTAAAACTTTAGCCATAAATAGTTTACTTATTATGTTCAAATTGTTGTATTTTTGGTAATGTAGATAAAAAAAAAATATATTTTTTCTCAAAATAAATGCGGTAGTTAGTTAGATGTGAACCTATGTGTAGTTATCATTGTAATAAAAAAAGTTATTACATTTTTTCTGTAACAATTCTCCCGATTTTGAAAGTCATTGTTTTGTAGAAATGTAAGTAAGTAAGATACGTTTATTTTTTAGGCGTATCGTGACGTAATTATCTTTTGAGTGAACAGTGTTTATTGAGCAGTTAATTTGTTCAAGGTTCAAGCACGCAAAGTTCACGGAGCGAACTAGTTTGTTTCGTTTTTAAAGAAACAAATAAAAAATCGCGGGACTGAACGCGTAACTGATTGACGTAATAATGATCCTTTAAAATGCAGTCAACGTTAATGCTGCATGTAATTTGCGCTTTAAACTTGGTCAATCGAGAGCTCAAGATACGTCGATAAGCGGAAGATCCGATTGTGCAAATAGTGTAACCTCGAGACGACCGAGACTGGGGCTTGAGTTCATTGTATCTCTTCATTGTGAAAGGGGAGCATAAACATAATGTTAGGAGAGTACGTATCATGAAATGCACGCGCAAATTATTTAGTATTAGGTTCAAAAATAAATATTATTTTTTACTAAAATTTATTTTCTTTTAAATAACTTTGGTTTTATTGACTTTTTTATTCCTTTAGTACTAATTAATTTGTCGCTTAGAGTACCTAATACATATTATAATAAAAAAGAGAAAGTTAATGCATGATTAATTCACCCAGTCATAAGGTCCACTAAGCAGGATTCCGATTTCATAAATATAAGAATTCCCAGAACTGTAGGAAGTTCTGAGAATGATAATCTCTCGGAATAATAATAATAATAATAATCATTTGTTTGCCACAAAAGACACAATACTAAGAATACTTTTTGAAGTGAAATCTTCTTTTGGCGCACTACAGACAGATTATTCGTGGGCTGTGAATTCTAACGTCACGCTCGGGAATGAGAAGAAATCTTCGGGTTAACTCGGGATCATGGCCACGCCGTCCGGTTTCACCCGCGTTGTTTCCTTAGCAAGCGTTCCTATAGGTACTACCAATTTTTTTTTAAGTTTTGTTTGCAATTGTTAAGTTTTTTTTTAAAATTAGATAATACATTCTCGTTTGAAAATTGGAGTATGAAATGTGTTTAAACTGCAAAATTGATTTTTTTTTTTTAAATCATTTTGTCATTGAAATATTTACTTGTACTTACATAATCATTTGCTTTTATACCATAATACCAAAGAACTACGCAATAGAAAACTGGCGAGACCTACAGATTCCCAACGAATATCTGAATTACCTATCTACAGAATATAACATTAGCATAAAGGCAGAATGACAGATAATGTTTTGCACTTGTTTTCACTCATGGATCTATTCACTTTCTGCTAAACAATAGTGAGGAACAGAACCCATGCAGCTAACAAGAATAACAATAATTTGCGTTTGCAAAAAAAGACAAATGCCATTGTCAGTGATGGAACCGAGCCATCACTTAAAACCTTTTTAGGTTCGCAATTGAGTTCATTAAAACGTCTTTGACAAATTTCTCTTCAAGAAAAATCAAAACATTAATAGTTCCGCTCGTTTAAACTGTACGAGATTACTTAGGATCTAAGTACATTTGAACTTTCATACGTGATGCGGAAGTCGGTATGTTAAAATCTTTGTTAAAACAGACATTGATTATGTAATTTAAAAGTTTAAATGTATTATGATGTCTATCTTCGTTTTATGGCTGGATTTATTATGCATTTATTAAAGAGTTCGCGACGTTATATTTTTTTATTATACTTATTATTTTTAGAATCATAATAACTTTAGCGTTTGTGAGTTACAATCTACTTAATTAATTTTTAGCTACATCATTCCGTGTTTACATTTTAAGTAATCAATCTAACACATTTTTGAATGATATTAAAAACATTTATTTAAAAATCGAACACGTTTTCGTCCATGTGCTATTTTATTTTTATTTGATAGAGTTACGAGACAAGCAAAACTTGCGTCTAATGGTAAGCAACACGCTTGCGTATAAAATCACAGTATCATGAAAAATAATGAAATATATTACAATGTAAAAGTTCAAATTCTAAATTAAATGAACTAATTTAAAAAGTACTCCGAAATGTAAAGCCAATAAACGATTAAGTATTTTTAAAGTAGAAAAGGCAGTCTGTGTAGCGGTTTGTTTGACGAGTAAAGAGTTTACTTTACACCACACAGTGGAAGGTGAAAACAGAGTGTAAATATGTAGTCTGGGCAAACTGTCAATATTGGTATAGAAGTAAATCATGCACGACATAATAAGACACATTATGCGAAGCAGAGATACTTCAAGAGTTCGCGAAATCTGCCTTATCACAACTGATAGCGTGGTTACAAATAAATAAAAGTTAATTGTTATGTTCTGTTATTATTATTTTAGTTTTTTTACTTTTTTGTTGCGCACAATGGACCAAGACGTGTATTTAAAAAAATATCAAATAAAAGAATAACGTAACGATTTCTTTTGTTTTTTCTAGTTGTAGCCACTGTTTATACAATAACTTTTATTTACAACAAACTATAAAATAAATAACAAAAACTAATCACGAAAGACAAAACACGCTTGCCTAATGACTATCGAATATGGCAAAAAAACACTGTTTGTCCTGAGGATCTTATCCTTGATATGTGAAATAAAACTGACCACTAGGCTCCAGATCCCTCGCATGGTGGGCGGGGACGGCCGGTTCACTAGCTGAGACGCCGGAACTGTTATACTCTATTAGTTTAAGTTGGGTGTGAGTTTATATATGAGCGGGCCTACCCCATACGTGGCGTGGTGGGGCGGTGGGGAGCTCACTTTCGCCAGCACCCTACCGCTGACGAGGCAGGAGGCGTGGGATGCTTAGCGCCAGGACACAAACACAACGCACGCACTTTTCAAGTTAACAACAACAAACGATAACACAACCTTCCGTATACCACGCAGACTAATTTATTCATACGCTACTTAATTGGCAAAAAAGATCATAAAGCGACGATGAAGCAAGGACTGTTTGTAAAAGCGGAAGTTTTATGCGCAGTCTTTATAAAAAAAGGTAATCACAATGTGAAACTAACTTGTTTTTTGACTGTCTAATCATAAAGAAATCAGAAAAGTAATTTTATAGGACGAAGCGCCTTCGGTATCCTTTCTAATCGTCTTCAAAATAAGAGTAGTTTAGGCCCCAAATGTCGTTACAGATGTCGACGACGGTTCTTTTGTTTTGTTCTGTGGTGGACCGTCTATTTGTTTGTCACTCTAATATCTCTCTCTCATAACATAAATGGTATCAAGAAACATCACTTTTATCCCCGCCAATTATTGAACCATGATCTAGGTATCTATTCGTTGTTAAAACTTAAAAAATCCATAGCATTCAAGCCGGAAATGCCTGTGGCCTGCCTTTGGGTCAGATTTGTTGTAGGCTCAGACAAATAGCTGTATTCCGTAAGATTGCATTGCATTGGTTTTGAATTTTAGTTTAGAAGTTTATCCAAATAAGTTGGGAGAAAATATCTGTTCAATATTATTGTATCTCTGAGCGTTGGGTTATGATCCCAAGATAAAAATTATTAATAATAAAGAAGAGAAGTTAGTACGTTGAATGTTAATGGTTAGTATCGAGTAACATATTAAAGGTCAATTTGTTGTGACGAAAACATCCCATTTCTGCGAGACAATCGAAAACTAACAGAAATAATGGTAATAATCAATCATAACTCCCAATGTTATTTAATTATTTTTTATTTATTTGTGTATTAGGATGTGAAATTATTAATCTATATATATAAAACTCAAAGGTGACTGACTGACTGACTGACTGACTGACTGACATAGTGATCTATCAACACACAGCCCAAACCACTGGAGGGATCAGGCTGAAATTTGGCACACAAGTAGATATTATGACGTAGGCATCCGCTAAGAAAGGATTTTGATAAATTCTATCCCAAAGGGGTGAAATAGGGATGAAAGATTGTATGAAACTTTTATTCCTTTGGCATATTTGCATGAACTTTCATATATCTATATATATAAAACTCAAAGGTGACTGACTGACTGACTGACTGACTGACATAGTGATCTATCAACACACAGCCCAAACCACTGGAGGGATCAGGCTGAAATTTGGCACACAAGTAGATATTATGACGTAGGCATCCGCTAAGAAAGGATTTTGATAAATTCTATCCCCAAAGGGGTGAAATAGGGGATGAAAGATTGTATGAAACTTTTTATTCCTTTGGCATATTTGCATGAACTTTCATATAAATTGAGTTCGGCTAAAATCATGGGGTACGTATTACAGCGTTTATCGAAATTCAACCCTCAAAGGGGTGAAATAAGGAATGAAATTTTGTATCGAAACGTTTTATTCCTTGGGCATATTTGCATGAAATTTCATATAAATTGAGTTTGGCTAAAATCATGAGGTACGTAATACAGCTTTTATCGAAATTCAACCCTCAAAGGGGTGAAATAAGGGATGAAAGTTTGTATAGTCTATCTATATATATAAAATATATATATATAAAACTCAAAGGTGACTGACTGAATGACTGACTGACTGACTGACATAGTGATCTATCAACACACAGCCTAAACCACTGGAGGGATCAGGCTGAAATTTGGCACACAAGTAGATATTATGACGTAGGCATCCGCTAAGAAAGGATTTTGATAAATTCTATCCCCAAAGGGGTGAAATAGGGGATGAAAGATTGTATGAAACTTTTATTCCTTTGGCATATTTGCATGAACTTTCATATAAATTGAGTTCGGCTAAAATCATGGGATACGTATTACAGCGTTTATCGAAATTCAACCCTCAAAGGGGTGAAATAAGGAATGAAATTTTGTATCGAAACGTTTTATTCCTTGGGCATATTTGCATGAAATTTCATATAAATTGAGTTTGGCTAAAATCATGAGGTACGTAATACAGCTTTTATCGAAATTCAACCCTCAAAGGGGTGAAATAAGGGATGAAAGTTTGTATAGAAACTTTTTATTCCTTGGGGATATTTGAATGAAATTTCGTATAAATTGAGTACGGCTAATATGTGTAATGAGTTATGTGTTTCAGTGTTTTTTTTTTCAAAATACATCGTCTAATGTAGTAAAATAAGGGAAAAAAGTTTGTGTGAGCATTTTTATTTCTTGTGACATATTTGCTTTAAACTTTGTAGGATATGAGTACGGAAAAAATAATGAGCTATGTAAAACAGAGTTTTCCTAAATTTAATCCCAAAGAAAGTGTATGAAAAGTGGGTATGAAAATTTTATATGTTATAAATAATATTACGCACAGGAGACATTGTATTTACATGTGTGAAAATGTAAGTATATATATATTTTATGAAGCAAACAAGAAAGAAGGATATTTTTCAAATTCATACTAGGTACGTAATAGTAGATAAAATTTTGTACGGACTTTTTAACCCTTGGACATGTTCTAAAGACTGTAACGAAAAACTTTGACTTGACTTTGACTTTTGTTACAATAACGCCTAGGCTGTGAAAGGCGTTCACAGACTAAGTGGAGATATACTCTAAGACGTTGCCTGAATGGATTTTTCATGATGATTACAACGCTGGTGTATCCAAATTGAGACTGAATCGGTTTCTTCTAGGATAGCAAGCTCTACCGTAGACCACATAATCACTTAACTTTAGGCGACATTGCGGTCAAGAGTAAACCGTTTATAGCAGTTAAAATATTTATTTGCATGAACATTAAAAATAATGAGCGTATTAGTTTTCCAAAATTCAACCCCTGAAATGAAATGGTAAAATAGGGAATTAAAATACATAATAACGCATAAACTACCCTTAGGCCTATTATAGACGAGCATTAGTTATGTTATTATTTGACGCTCATACTATCAAAGCAGGAATCTATAATAAAAAACTTACTGAACGCGAGCGAAGCCGCGGGTTAAAGCTAGTATGTAATATTATTGTATAGAATTAAATTAAAAATGTAAGTAATTATTAGTATGTTATTATAAAGAAATATGAATATTTATGTACTCCCAAAAGGTAAAAGTTGCCTGGATGAAATCGATTTTGCTTTTATTTTTTAATTGCAATAAAGAGTTTATCGATCTATCTAATATTGGTGTATTGAAAGAGTCACCATTGTAGTGATTGTCCTAAATAATAAATAATAAATATTGGTGGACAATTCACACACAACACCATCTGACCCCAAACTAAGTAAAGCTTGTGTGATGGCAGCCAGATAGCTGATATAATACTTATATAGTTTTAAATACATACTTATTATACATAGAAACACCCAGACACAGTGCAAACATCAGTTATCATCGAGACTACATAAATTCGATCATTTTTATAAGAAGAAATTTATTTTACGGCGAGATGATTGTTACGTCTAGGTTGCGGAATACGTTGCCTGAGTGGGGTTTTCCAGATGCTAAACAATGGTTTCTTCAAATCGAGAGTAAATCGGTTTCTTCTAGCTTCAAGCACACTCCATCGTAGACCGCATCTTTGCTTAACATCAGACGAGTGTACGGTCAAGTGTAAACGTATAAATTAAAAAAAAAAGAGTTTTGTGAAGTAAAGTAGGACCTGGGACCAGCCTCTAAAACTGCTCTGAAGTCTTTTCTGTCGCTTTTTGTGGGATCAGGCAAGATCCGTTGACCTACTACAATTCTAGAGCATTCGTAATAACCTGACTCATCGCAACCACATTTTTGGATATTTTGGTTTTTTCTTCGGTTCAAAGCTTTATATTGAAGCATCATACAAATTTGGTTACAGAATCCAACACCTGGTAAGTCTAGAATTTATTTCTAATAAGTATCAAGTGTGTATGCAAATTCTAAATAAAAGTTAGCTATTAACACAGCTCATACTACCTGCAAAACGTTAGAATTCAAATATTCAAACAATAATTCAAACCTCAGTGATTTTAAGCTATTGATGGATGTCTATTTTGCTAGTATTAAGATGGTACTATCTAATATATAAAATTCTCGTGTCACAGTTTTCGTTGCCATACTCCTCCGAAACGGCTTAACCGATTTTGATGAAATTTTTTGTGCTTATCCGGTATCTATGAGAATCGGCCAACATCTATTTTTCATCCCCCTAAATGTTAGGGGTAGTCCACCGCTACATTTTTATTTTTATTTTTTAGACAAAATTTTTAATTTCTATTTTTTATGATACAACATACAAAATACATACAATCCTCAATTTTCACCCATCTACGATCAACCCTTATTTAATTTATTCATTTTTCCTCTCCGGTCGAAAACGGATTAATCGTCATTTAATTAGTTATCCCCGCCAGATGTCTACAGGTGTCACTTCCGACCCAGTAAACAGCACGATAATTTGGGGCATACGCATACGCATATGGGACCTATAGCATAGGTATATATAGTTTGAACACGCTAATCTCGGGAACTACTGGACCGATTAAAAAAATCGTTCACCGTTCTTTCATATGTTCGTAATCCTTGAACGCTGTAGGTTATATATATGTACCACGGGCGAAGCCGGGGCGGGCCCCTAGTACCTCTATAATAATAATTAATAATAAACGACTAAAAATATACAGTTGAACATAGAACCTTCTCCGTTTTTGAAGTCGGTTAAAAATGCTCTTCATTGGTTCAAATTTTAGATTCAATTAATATTAACTAACCAATTTATTCATGAATGGTAAACAAAACGTTACAGGAATTAGGTTCCGTAAGCAGCCCACTAAATATTCCCACAGCTGGGGCTAACGGCCTTCTCTCAAAGCATTTCAGCAGTTTGTTATAATAGAAAAAAATGGTACATTTGGTGTATATTAAACGTATAACTATTATAAGTGTAAAATTACGTTTAAAACAAAGGTTGTACCTGCGTTTATTTACAAGCACTAAAAGTCAGATCTGTCTTTTTAGAAAAGACTTTAAAATAGTTGTCTGATAAACATATATACAAATCGAGTATGAGAATTTAAGTAAATTAAGGCCGGGTATTTCTGCCAAAGTAGGTGTGTATCGGCCGCGCGAACGCAGCGCTCGTCAACTGACATGGCTCCGTCCACCTCCACAGTGCAGAAATAATGAAAGTAGGATATTCCTAAGATTACATTTTTTACAAGTTTTGTTTACGACAGTGATGAATAATTGTGTTGGTATAATATATATGAACCTAGAAATAAATAGATATTAAAATAGGTATGCAATACATAGTATAATGTCGATATCTCTATAATCTATACTAATATTATAAAGCTGAAGAGTTTGTTTGTTTATTTGAACGCTAGGATCTCGGGAAGTATTAGCCCGAATTTAAAGACTCTTGTTCTGTTAGATAGTCCATTTTTCAACGAAAGCTATAGGCTATAGAACATAACGCTACTATCAATAAAAGCGGAGCATGAATCAATAATGTAACAAAAACGGGAAAAAATATTATTTTTTTGAGAGTTTTCGTAGCGTGCTTGACAGCTTGTGTCTAAGATTACGTCAACTTCAACTTTAAATTTTGAGTTGGTACGATCAATTTCCGACAGGTGGGGTAGCAGGTAGCTGAAGAGGTATTTTGTTTGAAAGCGATATTATCAGGAATGACTTAACCGATGTCAGTCATTATTTCACCGTTGGATATGTACGGGATCCCGATGAGTGCTATATAATGTACCACGAGCGAAGCCGGGGCGGACATTTAGTATTAACATATGGCTGTAGAGGTTTTTTGTTCAAACGCGTTAATCTCACGGACTACTGAACCGATTTCAAAATCTCTTTCACTGTTCGATACGTACCTGAGCACTAAGTGATATAGGTAGGTACATAATTATTACGTACCACGGGCTAAGCCGGAGCCAACCGCTACTTTAGTTTGTGAAACTACATTGAACCTAATAATGATGAGTCTCATTATCAATCTTCTCAGATTTGTTTCAGAGATTACAGCAGTTTTATTGGTACGTACCTCGTACCTCTATTTGTGTTATCTTTATATCTATGTCACCGTTAAGTTGTAAATCGGCCCGGGCACATGACGTTCCACCGATCAGTGCACAAGATGCGTTCCGTTGCATACTGTTTCACAATTTTACTGTTTTAATCAACCGAAATAATCCGTTAAATTGTAACCAATATGATCGTTTTAAAAAAATACACAGGTAACTCACGTTTGATATAGTCAGTCCAGTCCGACTCAAGTTTCGATCGCGTCCGGCGATCTTTTTCAAGGATTTTATATCAAACTTGTGTTACCCCGTGTATTTATTTAAAATGTGTATAACCACATTAGTTTTCAATATGTTTGGTTAGCAATATTTCGACAGATTACAATCTCACTAGTGAGATTATATAACGACGTTAAATTGTTAACGTCGTTATATAATCAAACAGACAAACACAAACAAAAAGAGACAAATTTCAAATCCAAGATAGCTGCTTCCACAAAATGGCGAAATACATTTCTTTTTTCACAACTCCCTTAATATGGGTGTCAAATGAAAGGGCTTGACTTGTAGAATGTTGTACAGATAACAAATCCGAGGTAGTCGGGGGTTTGCCTACAACATAGGTACGTGAAAATCAGGTATTAGAAAATATGTGTAGTAAGTAATATTTTTATGTACCTTCTGTACCCCATATCTCAAAATTGGCTGTCTAAGCAAGTTAGCGGGTAAGCATGTTGTGTTCTTAGTACCTACGTACTAACTCTACTCAATCGTCCACATTTCGTTCATCAGAAAATACGCGACGTCTGACGGCCTTGGGGTCTTACTCTATTATCAACGATTATCTAAATGTTGTTCAACGTATTTTTAATGTTAAGTACGTAATATGCATACGTACACGTACAACAAATCTATACACTTTTTATAAGACTACATATAAACTATATATCTAAGTAGGATAAAAATAAAATTGGAGTGTCTCTTACTAACTTCAAATGAACAGCTGTTCACTAACTGCATATGAAAGTACCTATATACGGTACTTACATAAACAAAACATTTCGAAAAAATTGTCTGTTTGTTCTGGCCAAGCTATGAAATGGCTATACCGATTTTAACGGGACTTTCACTGGCAGATAGCCGATGTTACATAAAGTAACATGGGCTGATTTAAAAAAAAATAAGTTACGCGAGCAACAAAAACAAATGTGTGCGCTTAAGACTGCACGGCCAAAGTGAAAACTAAAATAAGAAATACTTAACTATTTAAAGACTACTACATAAATCATTTTAATAATTTAAAATAAAAACGATTTATAAATTGAAATTTAATATACCTAGTAAGCACAGCAACACGAGAATAACATGGCAGAATGACTATTATCCATCGCCAAGAATAAATTAAAAAAAATGTTTTAAGCGGAAATAGCGTTTGACTCAAAAATTTTTTAGTATTACTTTTTATTCATTTCGTAAGTATTTCGTTAAAAATGCATAAATATGTAGTGTTATAATGTAAGTACCTACTGTGATGAAAATGGGTAGGTATCATTTTGTGTTTACGTAGTGTAGGTTAGTCCTGTGATAAAACAACAATATATTATACTATTATACTATACTATTTTTTAACAAATAGATACCAAACAGTGGAAGTAAAAATCAATGGTAAACAACAACGATCTAACGCGCTATGTACAAACATTGGAGTCCCCCAAGGATCATCACTAGGAAACACGCTGTTTATTTATTTTGTGAATGACATGTCTATGCTAGATGTAGGTGGAAGGATCATCCAATACGCAGATGATACCACAGTAATATTATCGGCACTTACTGAAGTAGAGCTACATGAGAAAGTCAAGGTTGCAATATCCAGATTTAATGAGTGGTTTAAAAACAACGGACTTAATCTAAATGCAGACAAAACTAATATTATGTATTTCACATCAAAAACAGCAACACAAACCGAAATTTCTGTTAATTGGCCAGATGGCACGGTAATCACGACCACTAATAATGTAAAGCTGTTGGGGTTTGAAATCGATTCTGCTTTATCATGGAAAAGCCACATAGATACAACTTCTAAAAAAATGGCAAAGGGTGTATACGCTCTTAAGCAGTTAAAGTGTGTAACGTCGCCGGAAAGTTTAAAGGAAATCTATTACTCATATGTTCATTCAATCATGACTTATGGCATAATCTTCTGGGGATGCTCTACAGACTTTCAGAGAGTCCTCAAAATGCAGAAGAGAGCTGTAAGAGTGTTAGCTGGCGCTAAATTTAAAGAAAGTTGCAGGAACATTTAAAAATTTCAAAATACTTACATCTGTTGCATGTTACATATTAGAAGTGATAAAGTACACTAGGTGCAATCTTAATAAATTTGTTACTGAAAAAAAAAAGACCGGAGGTCGGAACTGAAAAGAACCGTTTTAGAACCCATAGGACATTGCAGGCTAACTGTTGCAAAAAGTCACCACTACAGATGGGACGTATCTTATATAACAATTTGCCCGAAAGCTTTAAAAAAATCCCTAATGATACAACTTTTAATAATAAAGTGAAGCAACTTCTATTAGAGAGAACGCTGTACAGCATACAAGAGTACACCAGTGAAAAATATGACGATCGTGTTTTATAAATCTAATTGAGCTGTGCCTCCCTGCTGTTATAGATTACTATTGTTGCACAATCTAATGAATTATATATGTATATAATTGTTAAACAATTAAATTTTAGATGTTCCTACTGCCCCTTTACAGCAAAAAATTATATTGATTTATTAATTGTATCACTGCATATTTCTGACGAGACATATTCTAAGCCCTGTTAATCATTGTTTTACAATTTATTTATGTGAAAAATGTTAATGGAATGTTTAAGTATGTCAATAAAGATTATTCTATTCTATTCTATTACCTACAACAAAACCTTTTTGCAATGGATGTGAAATGCTAATTAAATATTTTATGACAGGTTTAATACCCAGAAGTTAATGTTGCGATAAAAAACATAAATATACTAAACACAGGGACACAAAAGCGAAGAGCAGTTGACTATATTTATTATTTTCCTCGCTCTGACGCGTTTGTTCACAATATTTTCTTTCTCGCTCTAGCATCCCGAGTTCACTTGAAAATGCCTTATCATACTCGAGCGTGACGCTAGAATTCAATACACAGGCCACGAAAAATCTGTCTAGGCGCGCCAAAAGAAGTTTTCACTTCAATAAATAAATTTGGCTTTCTATAGTTTAGGTAAGCCACGGGTAAATCCGCGAGCCGCAGCTATTATTACATATAACCAGTGCACACAAGTGGCACTCATAATATTTTGAAAGTAGACAGGTCTTGCTTAGGTTAAGTGGAAACTATTACTGCATTTTGTTCCGTTCGTTTCAAATATTCATAAACATTTATTTATGAGTAAAATAAAATGGCATAAGTCATAGAAGATATAAATTGGTAGAAAGAGAGCGAGTCGTACTCCTCCATCGAGAGTATCACTTCCTACTATCTTATAGTATGGTCATTTTTTTGTAGTAGTAGCACTCTTCGCAAAGTCAACCTGGAGAATTAGGTATAACATCGTTTTCAGAGTTTCTTCCGCCAACAGTAAAGCGTACACAAAACTGTGTTCCAGTTTGAAGTGCAATGTTTCCGAAAAAAATACAAGGCAAAGAGATAAATCTCTGGGCCACCAGTGCAGTGCTAAGCTGTGATTTGGATTTGGACTCGTGTTTAAATAGCTACAAAACAAATGTGGTACTGGGCAGTGCATATACCTACCCTCAGATGTAGGTACCTATATCAAGCTCGTGCAGTAGCTTTTCCATAAAATGATGAGCTATAACGAGTATTCCCTTACACTATCATCACAAATTAGAGAACAATTAACGTAATTTTTATATTTAAAAAATAGTCACTGCACAGACACCGGCAATCCGGCACATAGGCACTCAAAAGCGAAAAATAAACTAACATCATTATTATAACCGCTACTCACTCATCTATTTGAAGTTGGTGCCAGTCAGGTCAAAAAGTTAGTAGATTGATGCTATGTAGGCACACGGTAAGTAGGGACAGGTAAGTAGTATCTATCCACTACCTGTTAGATTTGGCTGGCACCGACTTCAAATAGATGAGTGAGTAGCGGTTATAATAATGATTTTAGTTTATTTTTCGCTTTTGAGTGCCTATTTGTAGTTTTGAAGTCGGTTTAATTTTTTGTACGAAAATAGTTTTTTAAACATTAAATGATATCCATTGGCCTCAAAATATTTTATGTGTAAATCATGATTTGGTTGATGTTAAGCAATGATAAATTACTATTGATGGACATTTTACACACAAAACCATCTTACCCATCTTACCAAACTAAGCAAAGTTAGTGCTATGGGCGCCAAATAGCTGATACATAACACTTGTATAGTTGTTAATAGATACTTATTATACAAAGCAACCCACGACCTATGATGCAACAAGCTTCCATATTTTCTTTAGACTTGTAGACACCAAGGTCCCAACTTCTCGGAATCAGGTAGAGTGTGTTTTTTGCAGTTACAGTTTTTCAGTCTGTATGATAAATGTGGATTCATAACGCTTGGGATGAATCTAGGGATACCTTCTTATTTCTAGGCAACCTCATAACATTTCAACATTAAGCTTCAAATTTCCCGTTTCACCCAGTGCAAATGTTTGTATGATGAATTCAATTATCTGTGTCTGGGTGTTTTCTATGTATAATACTTATATACTTAAAAATACATTTATAAGTATTATATCAGCTATCTGGCTTCCATAGAACAAGCTTTGCTTAGCTTGGGGTCAGATGGTGTTGTGTGTGAAATGGCCACCCATATTTATCTATTTGTATAAAGTCCCTCAGATAGAACCCTCACATAGGAAAGCCCAAAGTTCGGTACGTAGAAGATAAGAGATACAACTATCAAAAACTGTTACATTGACTGTAATTTATGGCTCTCTGAACTACGATCTACCAAACGAAAAATCATGTTCAAAACAGATTCACAATTGGCGAAGCTATCGCGTAACACACCCCTCCTCTATTACGGAGGAGAATCTCCTCTTTTTTTGTGAAGCCGGTTAAATGTTATTACCATCTGAGAACAAGAACAAAATTAAAATTTTTGATTAACCCCCGACTACCTCAGATTTGTTATCTGTACAACATTCTACTAGTCAAGCCCTTTCATTTGATACCCATATTAAGGGAGTTGTGAAAAAAGAAATGTAATACGCCATTTTGTGGTGGTGGCCATCTTGGATTTGAAATTTGTCATAGTGCAAAGTATTCTACTAGTTAAGCCCTTTCGTTTGATACCCATATTGAGGCAGTAGTGTAAAAAATAATGTAATTCTTCATTTTGTGGTGGCGGCCATCTTGGATTTGAGATAGTTTATAGTTTTCTACTAGTCAAGCCCTTTCATTCGATACCCATATTGAGGTAGGTTGTGAAGATATGTTTTATCCGCCATTTTGTGGAGGCGGCCATCTTGAATCGATATTAACCAAACATAGCTAAGAACATCCACACGGATATTTACCTTCAAATAAAACAAACCGCATCGAAATTGGCCCATCCGTTTGAGCTCTACGGTGCCACAGACAGACACACACACACAGACAGACAGACAGACATCGACGTCAAACTTATAACACCCCTTTTTTTGGTCGGGGGTTAAAAATTTCTAATGGTAAAATATAGAATTATAGATGATGGTCAGACACCTCGATTTGTCCGCTAGTCCGTAGTGTACCTAACAAATTGTTAGATTATGCAAAACTCAACAAGACAGGGGTTTCTCCGCTCTGAAACCTCCCGTGTAAGGTGTGAATGAATGCAAACCGTTTCTTGTAATCTGATATTGCGTAAAAGCATGACGGGCAGTTTTTATACTTCCTTTTACTTTAGGCTTAAAATCGAGTTTCTTAAATGTACAGTTGAATAGAGCTTTGTCTAAAAATAACGTCGGCCAAGCGGTTACGAACAGCATTCACAATTTCACACATTGAGCGTTCTGTACTAAAATATTTTTATAATTTTCGCTTGAGTTGACATACAAATTCGTGAGTTCTTTTGTCACCTAATTAGTCTGCTCCATTTTTAAGTTCTATTACTCTATTTCGTCGTATGAGGGAAATATTGAAACAAACTGGGTAGGTACATGTTTTTTTGTTCTGGATTTTAGATACTTATGTTCAATTATTTTTTACATATAAGTACTGTGTGTATTGATTATTTGTTATTTTGTCTTCGACAAAGCCTTTTTACAGTTGCATGTAATTGACTAGGCCCCTTTACAGCTGCTTTATTCTTTTTGACGTTGTTATTTTATCATATTATGTACACAGGTTCTTTGCCTTTTTGTAAATGACGTTACCAAGTGTTCTTATGAATTTATGGTATGAATAAATGAATTGAACAGAACTCATCATGTGTAAGCATATAATTGGGGTGTTTTTTGTATAGGTAGGATCCCATGATTTCCCAGATTCTGTCTCTTGCCAGAATCTACCCGGGAAAGTACACCTTCGACTATATATAAAGATTACGATGTTCCGGGTTGAAGGACATGGTTTCCCGAGAAGTTACAGAGTAACATCATTTATTTCTCTGTTGTTGGTGGGTACAGTTCCGTGCTACGAGGTGATATTGATATGGTAGACTATTCAAGTTTAAATAGCTGCATGGCTCTGCGCCGTTACGGGCAGGTGCTCACTATCAAGGGCATATCTTGCTTGCCCCGTTACTCTGTATTTTAAAAAGATGCTAAAGTACTGTATTATCACTAATAACAAATTAATATTTAGTGCTTTTTATGATAGTTTATAGTAATAGAATTTAATAAATCACGTATTTATCTATATCTATATCTATACTTCTATATCTATACTAATATTATAAAGAGGAAAGATTTGTTTGTTTGTTTATTTGTAATGAATAGGCTCCGAAACTACTGGACCGATTTCAAAAATTCTTTCACCTTTGGAAAGCTACATTATCCCCGAGTAACATAGGCTATATTATATTTAAAAAAATAGGAATCCTTACTAAAACTCCAATAATGTAACATAAGGTGTAAAAAGACCTGAAAAATTCCTTACGTCGCGTGCGCTGCGAAAACTATTGATGATAGAACAAAATCATTTACTACGACTTTGCAGAACTCATCATTATCTACAAAAGTGTCGCGAGTCAATGTAATAAAATAAAGTGCCGCGCGGCTCACTCGCGCGATCGGCTCCCTACGCAGCGGTCGTGTGCGTGATCGTATGATTTTAGCTTGAAAAATTTTTGAATTCGCTTTAAATTCGTTTCGTAGGTAAGTAAGTATATGATAATAAATATTATATTTTAATGTAACTTTTCAAACTGCTTATAGTAGTATTTTATGGGTATTCATTCCTGTTCAAAATTTAAGCAAAAATTTAGTAAAAGGTAGTTTTCTACGGCCATATTTTTAATTTTCTTTCAATAAGTACCTACTACTTACCTGATAATAAATATTATATTTTAATTATTCAAACAGCTTAGTACTTCATATAGTTCAATAAGCAAAAATTTAGTAAAATCCTGTTTAATTATTTATTTCCTTCTATTTTTCATTTTATAATGCCAAAAAGATCAAGATATCAACTTTCTAAACATAGTTCCCAGGCGAGGGCAGTAAAAATACGGCGTAATGAGGAATCTTCATCAGAAACTGAAAATCGCCTTGCAAGTCGGAGAATACGCGTCGCAATCGCGTGCTAGAGAGTCAAGTATCGAGCGTTCGCAGCGGCTTGCTGAACAAAATTTTATCACTGGCCCAGCAGCTGGTCAACTAGCTCATATACCGAGGATACCGATGATTCCAACTGATCTGCCAATCCCTTTTAAACGACTTCAGTTTCCGGTGAAATCATCTTTCGCGTTAACTATTAACAAGTCCCAAAGATCGACCTACGAAAAGAATGTTTCACTCATGGCCAACTGTAAATCTCCTGAAAATCTATTTATTTTGCTGCCACAAAATAAAACTACTTCAAATATCGTTTACAGGGAAGCTCTGACTCACTAAAACTAATGGTTTTTTTTTGTAAATTATATATATATGTACAAAATTTTAAAATAAAAATACAAAAACATTAATAAAAAAATCATAAAAAAATTCAAACTCCCTTTATAATTTTACTTTTTTAAACCCGATACAAAAAAGGGTGTGTGTGTGTGTATGTACCCGTGCGAAGCCGGGGCGGGCCGCTAGTAGTTTAATATTAGGTAGGGAGTAATATTAAACTATACATATAATATAAATGTAATATTAGTAAATATATCATAAATTATTTAAAATGCTATATTTATCGTCACGTGACAACAGATTTGTTGTCACGTGACTGCAAACACCAATATGAGTTTATTACGTCACTAACCGCAAAAGAAGCTGTCGAAGACTGAGTAGATGGTGGTTAGTTCTCTGCATTTTTATTATAGTTTGGGGGTCTTAGCGAGGACGATTTTGTTATTATTCAAGTAAAAATAAGAAAACACACACAGGCCTGGACATATGTATTCATTACTATATATATACATATATAGATTCATGACTATATATATACATATACATCCTGGACATACGTCCAGGCCTGTGTGTGTTTTCTTATTTTTACTTGTACATATACTTATACGTATACATATAGTATACTAATATATATAGTAATATATATATATATATATAGTCATGAATCGCGATCAATGTTTTGCAGTTAGTGACGTCATGTCAGTCAGTCAGATACTCAGATACTCAGATACTCATCGATACATAAAATATTTTTATTGTACACTAGCGTTAATCTTCAAAATAAAAGCAATTCCGACTAATTGTTAACTTCCCTATTGTGTAGTTCAATATGTTAATCGACTTCAAAAAAAGAGGACTTTCTCAATTCGGTTGTTATTTTATTATGTACCTACCTATGTTACGCGAATTATGAATACTCATACGATTAAAAAGTATTTATTTGTAAAATGTACGTGAATTTATTCTAGAAGACCGCTGTGCCAGCGGGAATCGTGCCCAAAATGCCACATTGAATGGCGATACTTATTCGCTGAGCAAAAAAAGGCCTGAATTTTGGTCACGAGTTGCATCACAATACTTAGATTTTAATAATTCCTTTTTTTGTTGATCATGCTTCTTAGGTTTTTACATATTTAACGAAATCAGTCTAGCGGCTTTTGATATATCAACAAAATTCCAAAATTTGCTTACCTGGATGACATATCCGTACCCTGCTACTGCTATTACCTCGCTGTTCCGTAGTTGAATTTAGTCCAGTCGAGTCCGAGTTTATTTATTCAATGAGCACACAAAACAATGTAATAAACACAAAACTATAACATAAGAGTATACTGTACAGAGAACTGTATTACATTCCAAACTATGTGGGCCTAGAAACAACATTTGTTTAAATACAGTGGATTGATAATAATATTAAATTAGAGAAAATTAGGCCAACAGATCTGAACTTAAAACTAACATGCTTTAAAACAGTAGATAAATATTTATTTTAAATTTAAATTGTTTATTTTAAATTGAAGTCGATTTATGTTTTTTTAGTTAAATTATTTATAGAAAACTTGGAAACCTCTACACCAATTTTCACAATTGATTTACTATTAACATACAAGAGTTATCTACGTAGCATAAGCTAGATCCAAAGGAAGCTGTGGGGTGAAAGCGAGATAGCTATAAGTAGATATAATAGATGGTAAGTTATAACGTGGTAGGAAGCCCTGTGAAGCTCAAGCTGTTATAAGCCGGAAGTATGTTCCTTGGCAAAACGGGTCGAATAGCTTTCTCAGAGATCGCGTCCTACCTACACCCACCTCACTTGTTTACAGACGTATTACGTAACGAGTGCGAATGTTGGCATCGGACGGACAAAACAACATTATAGTGTACTTACTCCTCTGGGGAAAAAATAAACTGTTTTGTGATAAACAAATAGTAGGTACCTACATGTTTTAAGGTATGTACGATATAAGTGTAACCGCCTGGGGTAGTACCACACTTTTGCTTCTGCCGCCAAGCAGTACTGTGCAAACATTACTGTATTCCGGTTAAAAGGGCAATGTTTCCAGAGAAATTGCTAGGTTAAGATATAAAACACCTTTTATCTCTGGGTGACGAGCGCAGTGCAGAGATAGGTGATGATTTGGATTCTTTATGTTGCAATACCTGCGTGTCACTGTGCTGTTATGGGCAGGCATGTTGCTTACCATCAGGCACATGTTCAGCTCGTCTTATCACACTACACTATAAAAAAAATTTGGAGTCGATTGAAAACTATGATGCGCATTAGAAAAATCTGAATAGTTTTAAGCTTGGATAACTATATACATAGGTAATTTACCTAGTTGTAGTGGTAGGACTCTTTGTGACATCCGCATGGGGAACTACCACACCGTTGCCTGTTATTCCACCGCCAACCAGTAATATGTAAACATCACTGTGTTCTGTTTTGAAGGTCAATGTGTTTGTAGAGATATAACAAGGCATTGAGATAAATCACCTTATGTCCTGGGTGACGAGCGCAGTATAGTGCTGGGTAATGATTTTGGCTTTTCATGTTCTAATGACTGTTACACTGCGCTGTTATGGGCAGGTTTTTGCTGTCAATCGTGCGCATGTCCTACTCGTCCCGTCACTAATAAATCAAGGTATCAAGTATGTACAAATAAATAAATGAAGCTGTAGAGATGTTTTCTCTATTATTTTACGTACGGTAATTAATGTAGAAAATACAGTACCTGGTTGACAGAGCTTTGCTCGGTTTTTTAAAATGATATTTAGGCAGGTACGAATTACGTAGTGATGACTTACTTAGACCTACTTAGATACGAATTAAATGCGTTTATAAAAGGCTCTAAGTATAAGATTTTCTCAGAAAAAAAAGTACAAAAATAAGTCCCGAGTGTAACCATCAGGATTCGAACCGGGGCATGTTGACTCCGAGGGCGAGCATATTCCGTCTGAACCACTTAGACTTAAAGAACAGTGGCAAAACAAGTTATCGTATTCTAATGACATTGTACGAGTTTTTCATTGTCTAAAAACGCGCATAAAATTATGTTTAAAAAAAATAAAACCTAGCTAGTTCGATTTATCATCCCCGAAACCCCCTGCATACATGATTTCATGAAAATCGTTCGAGCCGTTTCCGAGATTCAGATTCTATATATATATATACCTATACACCTACAATAATTGGTCGTTTAAAGGTATAAGATAAGATAAGATGTATAAAACGACATCGTTTCATGGTTGACATTGCAAAGACTCAAATGAAGAGGTTTAACTCTACTTTTGTTGCACGTCTAAGCTGTCCAAAGAATTCATAAAACACACTTGAAGCCTTGTAACTAACTAATCGTAATACCTGAGTTATCATCAGTTACGCCTTTAGGTATGCTCTACGTGAGTCCCTAGTCCACATTCATGCGTGATCGCTATAAGGAATCATTGCTGCAATAGTTTTGTCACCTTTGTACCTTAATTCGTGCCACAAACACACCATTGGAATTGTTAATACAAGCAAACACGACCACAACCCGTAATGGGCCTAGGGATCCACTGATAGAAACATGGGTATAAGGGGGCATACATTTATCACGTGAGGACCGAACGGGGCCAGACGACCGAAAAATAAAATCAACATAATATATTGGCAGTCATAGGAACTGCCCATAGAAGTAAAAACTTATAACTCATAATTTGATAGCTTATTTTGGAAACTACGCGGGCGAAACTGGAGGACCATGGTCCCGAGCTTACCCGAAGATTTCTTATCATTCCTGAGCGTGATGCTAGAATTCAATTCACAGGCCACGAAAAATCTGTCTGTGGCGCCTTCAATAGATGTTTTCACTTCAAAAATCTTACTAGAAAGAAGGGTATGTGCGGATATCACGTCAATTTTTTTTTACTTGGTATATTTACATATATCAAAAGGCGGTATGTGTTTTACATGAATCTTGGATTAGGAGAAGAAAAGGAAATAAGGGGGAGTAGGGAAAATTTTCATTCTAATTCTAAGTCTATTTTATTTTCTAAATTGCCTCTAAATTTTCAAGGCTCAGGGCTTCCACCACGACTGCATTTATGTCTTTGATGGCCATCTGCAAATTAAGTAATTTGTAGCTTTGTACCAAAGAAATACCCGTGAATTTTAGGAAGAGGATAGTCTGCAACCTCACCACGTATCACCATGGGATTGTTAAAAAGCTACTCAACTCGTGATTAATAATACACCCCGAGGTAACAATACATTGACTTACTTTTTACCAAAATATTCACTTATTTTCGCTTTTGAGTGCGTATGTTTTTTTTAATCGGTTTATTTTTTTGTATCAAAAGAGTTTATTTTTGTTTTAATAGTAACGATACATGAATCATTTTCTAATATGGAATTATATTTATATCATTCGATAGTTTAAAAGGTTAAGCGGCCATAAGTCCAATACACAATACGGCCTTATTCAGAAGTAACGAGTTATAGAAAATATCCGGACTTTTTAGGGTTCCGTAAAACGTAGATACGGAACCCTTATAGATTCGTCATGTCTGTCTGTCGGTCTGTCTGTCTGTCGGTTTGTCTGTCCGTCCGGATGTTACAGCCACTTTTTTCCGGAATAATAAGAAATATAATGTTGACACTTGGTAAGTAGATGTATGGTCTGTAAACTGTAAACCGCATTAAGATTTTTACATTAAAAAAAACAATAAATTTTGGGGGTGCCCCCTACTTAGAACTGAAACTCATTTTTTTTTCTTCAAACCCACAAGTAAGGGATGTATATGGATAGGTACCTATTCAAAAATGATGTTGAGGTTTCTAATATTTTTTTTTCTATAAGTACTGAATATTTTGCGCGCGAGACATTGTAAATTGTATTGTTTTTAATTAAGTATTAGTTTTGTCGGAAAAATGTATGATTTACCGACGATTTTCAGGGTAAATTTTGTCATTTGATTATGTACGGCATTGGTTCCATACAGTTTCAATACCTCTTTTAATCCATTATTCCGCAACGCTGTACAAAAATCATGCGACAAGGAGAAATGATCGAGGGATGCAAGCCTACAATCCCACTCTTCAACTTGCACTCAGTTGGACAGCTTACAAATGCCGCCATAGTGCTGAATCTTATTATTTACTTTATTTATACCCTTCTATCATCCTACAAAGGTTTCTTAGTAGTTCATATGACTCATAAATTTTGTTCACGGGCCTGTAGTCTATTCCTATTGATTCGGTCGATCAAAATTCGGTACTCATTTATAGGTGAAATCGAAACCTTGAACTCAACTTGAATCCGTTCCTTCACTTCGGAACACAGTAGCGCATTACTCTCTAACATTATAACATTAGCATAACTGGTATAAATACTTAAATAATTATACTCTTCAAGAGATATCGCACATACAATCATAATTCTAGAACCCAGTTGGCAGTCATTGTCTGTAGATATTATTTTCAGTAGGTAGGATATTTGCTTGGTTTTTTATTCCCTGAAAATACCCATCAAAAACAAAACTTTAAAAAAAAGTCTCGAAGCTCAATTCTTCTTCTAATAAACACGTCTTCAACAATAACTTTTTGTCTAAAATTACTACATTACATAACCTAACGTCTTATAGAGTAAGGTCCAGAAGCTACATTACTTACTTCGCGCATTTTCTGATAGCTGATTTTCACGTATGTTATAAGTAGGCAATATCTTTAAAATAAGGTTTCCCAATACTCCCAGACACTTTCCGTCGGACGTTTTGCTTAAAACTTCCAAAATAATAGAGTTTTAAAGCGCTTGTTAAGCAAAACAGCCTACGGAAAGTGTCTGGGAGTATTGGGGCCTTATTTTTAAAGATATTGCCTATAACATACGTGAAAATCAGTTATCAGAAAATATGCAAAGTATGTAATGTAGCTTCTGGACCCCATATCTCAAAATTGACCGTCTAAGCAAATTAGCGGATAATCATGTGTTCATAGTACGTACTAACTCTACTCAATCGTCCACATTTCATCCATCAGAAAATACGTGACGTCTGGCGGCTCTGGGATCTTGGACTATTATAGTGATCATATCCATCTATATCTATACTTATAATAAAACTGTAACGGGTCGAATTCTGTACATTGAAGATATTTTGAAATTTTTTTTTTTGGAGCACTCCATAGTCGATACTGATGGCGAATCTGCATTTTTTTTCTTTCATGTCTGTCTGTCTGTCTGTCTGTCTGTCTGTCTGTCTGTCTTTCTGTATAGGGATCACGCATCACGCCGAAACTACTGATTCAATTCAGCTGAAACTTGGCATGATTTTAGTTTAAATTAACGAGATTGCTGTAGGCTACTTTTGATCTCCAAATTCTGATCGGTTTTCTTGCGGGAGGGGTGAAAGTCAGAATGTGTATTTGGTTGTAACTCATGTTTGCTTTGTTTAATTTCATTAATTCTTTTTTTGTTAGAAAGAACACATTTTTATATTGCCCCATCAAAATTTGAACAATATCGGTTTGGTGGTTCGGAAATTACACAAACATTAAATAATAACGACACGCACGGCGCGTTCGGTACATACTATCTCTAAGTATTCTGTGTATCACAGACGATACACAGAATATCTAGATTCTAGATTCAAGAAGTGCCCACGTGATCGCGTCGCGTCGTCTTGAATGACAAAATAATTGTCAAAAATATATTTTGTATGGAAAAGGAGGAGGATGAGAACATCCTCCTTCAAACAAGGAGGATGTTCTCAATCGGGTTGCATGTTTTTTATTTGGTTTTATTTTAAACGATAACTCCGCTAATTGTTAGTTGATTTTGATAATTATTTTTTATTTGGTAGAAAATACTTCAGAGGTGATCTTATATATCGAAAACAATGAGTTAGTTTTTCAAATATCAACAAAAAACAAATATCAGCTTAGATTTATCTGTATTTAGTTAGTCGAACGACAGAATTAAATTACCTGTCATTGAAGTAAATTTTGTTCTTTTGGAGAAAACATATCAGCATAATAAGTAGCAGCAAGTAGCAGCATAAACAACCCATTAAATGTTCCCACTGCTGGGCGTCGGGGCCTTCTCTCGCAAGGAGAGAGACAAGGCTATAATCCACCACGCTGGCCCAGTGTCGGTTGGTGGATGACATATGACATATGACTTAGAACTTAGATTCTAGGTACATTTCGGTTTCCTCGCGATATTTTCCTTCACCGTTTAATTACCGGCATTACGAACATGACTCAGAAAAGATAGTGGTGCGCGTGGTTTTGAACCCTGGGTCTCCGGATCAACAGTCGGCGTTCTCTCGACTAAGTCAGCTGTAGCTTACTAGACCAGCCGTAACTTAACGTATTATTTCAATCCAAATACCTACTGTTTAAAATTTAAAGGTATTGTTCAACAAGCTTCGGTAACCGAAGCAGACCGTTGTTAGGGTTCCGTACCTGACTTCGCTGTCCGTCCATCCTTCCGTCTGTCACCAGACTATCTCAAGAACGGTGATAGCTAGACAGTTGAAATTTTCACAGACGATGTATTTCTATAGCCGCTTTAACAAAAAATACTAAAACTAAAATAAATATTTAAGAGGGACTTATTTCCATACAACAAACTTGACTTTTTTACCGTTTTTTGCTCGATACTAATAACGTACCTGTCACAGGTTGACGCTTTCACTATTCACATAATATTTAGTTTTATGTTCTCTTTAAATGTAAGTAATTAAAATAAAATAAATTTTTAAGGGGGCTCCCATACAATAAAATCATTTTATTTGCTAATGGTTCAGAACCCTTCGCGCGCGAGTCCCACTGGCATTTGACCGGTTTTATTTTTCAAAAATTTTGTAATATCCTATCCTTTCCTAATATTATATAAATATGTCAATATTTAAATTTTGCTGCTCAATTACGTTGGAATGGCTGAATGTATCGAGATAAAATTTGAAACATATTCTTGGCTTAGCTTAAGTAACACATAGGGACATATAGATAAGTAACTATACATAGGCAATGTTTGGCCTATGTGTAATTCCAGACTATAATCTAATTGTATTTCAAATTTCAGCCCGATCACTTGATACGTTCCGCCATGATTAAGTAACAAACATCCAAACATTGACATTCATAATATTTACAGTTACAGGACAACGTTGGAACGGCTGAACATATTTGGAAGGAATTGAAACACACGTAGTTTGTAATCAGAAATAGCAAATCGGTTACTGTGACGGAATCGAAATTGGAAAGACTAAGCAAATTTGGTAGAAAATTGAAACAGATAACTTATAGTCTGAAATACCACACATAGTTTAGAGTCTAAAATTTCACATGGGGTCTAAGTCTATATTTTCGTTTAACTCCATATTAATCTATAATAAGTATATATTTTTGTAAGGAACTTGAAGTGATGGTAAGGTAAAAGCCAAAAATTAAAAATTTATGCACCCGTTTTGGCGTAGATAATATAGGTGATTTGCGTTCACAATCAAAATAACAAGCAACATAATATTCTCATTAGATGGCGCTAATGCCAGTTTAAATCTAAAAGCACTAATGGCCATTCAAATCAATGTTTTGCTATTGTGGTATGTATTTTTTCTTTCATCACTAGGTGGCGTTACTGGTATTCTAAATTGTACTAATAATAAGTTTTGCTGCTAAAAGGATTTTGATGCCGAATTTGGATTCTTTCGTTCTTGGATTTTTTTCTGTGTTACAATTAAATTCATACATTAACATTTCACTAAGACTTGGCTTAGATTTACGGGTTCAACTTGCTTGAGTACCTATCATTAAAACTCAAAATTTTAATCATTTTGATTCCACACAGGCTTCGTTCAAAATTTTACGCGGGCGAAGTCGCGGGTAACAGCTAGAAAACAGCTTGCGGATAAAAAGAGAAAAGTAGGTAATCAGATCATGCACATCAGCTTCAGAATTTTCGTAATGTATCCTATAAAAATCTTACAAACTTAACACTTGCAGCTATGTTCGATACTACGAAACCTTAATAAGTATGTTTGATTTTGTTTAAAAAAATAAAAATAAAGATGATAAAATTAAATGTTTTTTGTGTGTCCATAACATTATCCTGCTGAAGCACAAGACGTTGGCGTAATTGTACTCATCAAACATATCACACTAACATAACACAACGGGATAGAAGCCAGAAATTAATACATGATGAATCAGATGACATATATGATACAACCGATTAAAAGTTAAAAATGAAAAAAGAAGAAGACTTTATCAGCTGACTATTATTATCATTGTAAAAATTCAGACCAATAGAAACTGCGTTGCCAGACATATTGCATGCCTCTAGAAGAAGAGGCCAGTTTGTATGGGTCAATTATTTAAATGTTTTGTATCATCTTATCTTACCTGCAAACAGCAATAAAGATTTTTGTATTGGTATTTGTATTTGTGGGAAAACAAATTCACTCGGTTTTTCAATGATTACATAATGCAAATATTTTGACGTACGATACTTCCAACTAATTTACACTATAAGTCAGTAACATCTGCTTACGCGAACGAAGTAGCGCGTTCAGCTAGTATTAAATATATTTTGTTTTAAATAAAACATAATACTGATTTAGCACTAACACTAACACACCACATAAGAAAACGTCCCATCAGAGATTCTGTATGGGTATTTCTATGCTTATATGTATATATGTTATGTTATAAGTTTGACGTCGATGTCTGTCTGTCTATCTGTGGGTGTATCTGTCTATGTTACCGTAGAGCTCAAACGGATGGGCCGATTTCGATGAGTTTTTTTATTTTATTTGAAGGTTATCACTGCGGATGTTCTTACCTATGTTTGGTTAATATCGATTCAAGATGGCCGCCTCCACAAAATGGCGGACAAAATAATTATACACGACCTTCCTCAATATGGGTATCAAATGAAAGGGCTTGACTAGTAGAATACTATACACTATAAAAAAATCAAATCCAAAATGGCCGCCACTACAAAATGGCGAATTATATTATTTTTTTCAATACTACCTCAATATGAGTATCAAACGAAAGGGTTTAACTAGTAGAATACTTTGCACTGTGACAAATTTCAAATCCAAGATGGCCGCTACCACAAAATGGTGAAATACATTTACTTTTTCACAACTCCCTTAATATGGGTATCAAACTATCAAATAAGCAGGGTTTGACTAGTAGAATGTTGTACAGATAACAAATCCGAGGTAGTCGGGGATTTGAAAGTTTCTTTTTCTATTGGATAGTCCATTTATCGACGACGGCTATAAGGCTATAAGCTATAGAACATAACGCTACTATAAATAGAAGCGGATCATGAATCAAGAATGTAACAAAAACGGGAAAAAATATTCCTTTTTGAGAGTTTTCGTACCGTGCTTTGACATGACAGCATGTGTCTAAGATTGCGTCATTGAACCTTTGCTAATCAAATTTGTTTCTTAATCTGAGTTGGTACGACCAATGTTGGACAGGTGGCGTAGCAGGTAGTAGAAGAGGTTTTTTTGTTTGAAAGCAATTTTCTCAGGAATGACTGAACCGATTTCAAAAACTCTTTCACCGTTGGATATGTACGGGATCCCTATGAGTGCTATTAATGTACCACGGGCGAAGCCGGGGCGGACATCTAGTAGTTTAATAGAATCTTTCAAAAATTCCCTTTCATAATTGGAAGGAAAAGAAACTAATGTCAAGGTTATACGCATAATATTCTTTGGCCATACTCGACACGTCCATAGCTTGAGGTCACGTCACGTATTTCTTTGCTCCCGACGATGCAATGCCGCACAAGAGGACCGAAACACGTCATACCTACATAAGTACCATTTTACATAACCGATCACTCTTGACATGACCAGCACCTGTAATGACACACATTACGATTGTACGCTGACAGAACGCGGCTTTATAACGGGGACAGTAAATTAGCATATTTATATCGCTATGGGTCATACTGATTTAAATAAATAAGTTGTAAGAATGACCCAATGGTTTCGACGTAGGCCGGTGGCAGGCTTAATTTCTTTGTTATGTAACTCTTGTGCTCGCGGAATTGTCTCAAATTAGCTAAGTAAAAGTGCTGTTTAAACAATAAACAACCTGCATAAGAAGTAGCAACACGTTGTAATTAGTTGTCTACTTTACTTACTACCTGTTATATACACTATGTACTTAGTTTATATAATAAAACTTATGTTAGTCTCTAGAATCTAGAGTCTAGATTGTAACTTGTAACCGCCGTATTGCAAGTCGGACTTTTACTCAACTTTGTTATTTGAGTATGTAGGTTGTAGGTTTGACGTCACGTCCTCGAAAATGTTTGTACCGTTTTGACTTTGCTCGATTTTTTCCAGTTTTACGTTTTATATCGTTTTTTAGCTTCACTTGTTCCGATGCGTGTCACTCAATCTTGCAAATTAAAATGGAACACTTTCCGTTAACGTTAAACACTGTAATAAAATGGTGGTATGAAGTTTGTCTGATAAATAGAGTATAATTAGTTCAAATCGATATTTCTATTTTATTATTTTTAGTACTTACTTAATAATAGTGTAAGGACTGTTTGCAGTTTAAAGAAAGAAGAATGTGCAAATATCCCTGTGTTCTAGTTTGAAGAGCAATGTTTTCAGCGGAATTACAGGGTAGGTATAGATACAGAGATAAATTAAAGGAAGAATAATTCGTTTTTTTTGTTTGATTTGGCGCGATGCAAAGTTGAGAACGGTACCAGATAGACGTTTGAAATATTCACAGATTTACCTGGGTAATATAAAATTTATAAGCGCACGAAGAAGACCACATGGGACCCTTCGTGCACCGTCTGTCCGGCCGGATTTTTGCTGCTGTTTTGTGTAAAATCATCACTTTTTATGGTGTATACATGGACGTATTAATAAAGTCGGATGTAGTCTCGCTAAAACAAAAACTGTGACTATCAAGTCGGCCACACAATATCCACGTGTGCGCTGTCTCATACAGGTTGACACGCTCACATCAGTGGGTCATTACACGCGCTACTTGTGTGTATGTGTGCGTGTCAGCCTATCAGTGACAACCTGACAACGCAGACGTGCAAATGTGGCCGACTCTAGTGACACACTTTTGTTTTAGCGAGACTACCTCCGACTTTTATATACGTCCATGGGTGTAGAGCTGTACAGTGGCCAGTCGAGCAGAACATGCCTGGTGGTAAGCAACGTGCCTGCCCATAAAAGAACATTGACACGCAGCTATTGGATCATTATGAGTCCGAATCATTACCTAGCACAACACTGCGCTCATCACCGGGAGATATAAGGTGTTTTATCTCGTAGCCAGTAATTTCTCTGAAAACATTGCTCTTCAAATAGGAAATTAATTTTTGCACACACCTGATTCACGGCAGTAGGTACCTATGTAAGTATAACTGGCAAAGGTGTGGTACTTCCCCAGGCAGACTGCACAGAGTCCTACCACTGCAAACTCTATTGGCTCTCGAAGATGAATGCACTACGTTTGCCGCTATACCTACATCTAATAAATAAGGATCTTAATGAAATTGTAAATAAAATTTATCTTAATGTAAGTAAATAGGTATGCTTCATACTAGTACGTTAGGGCACGTCTCCCGTAAGAGTTGTGAAACCTTACAAATATAAATACAAATACAAAAATCTTTATTGCTGTTTCCAGTTAAGATAAGGCGATACAAAACATTTTAATAATTGACCCATACAAACTGGCCTCTTCTTCTAGAGGCATGCAATATGTCTGGCAACGCAGTTTCCATTGGTCTGAATGTATACAATGATAATAATAGTCAGCTGATAAGTCTTCTTCTTCTTTTTTCATTTTTAACTTTTAGTCGATTGTATCATATTAAATTATGTCATCTGATTCATCGTCTATTAGTTTCTGGCTTCTATCCAGTTGCGCTATGTTAGTG
The DNA here is from genome assembly GCA_017562165.1 of Ectropis grisescens. Lineage (NCBI taxonomy): Eukaryota > Metazoa > Arthropoda > Insecta > Lepidoptera > Geometridae > Ectropis > Ectropis grisescens. The sequence goes on from CM029767.1 coordinate 23,291,198, forward strand.
TGAAATGTTTGGTGAGCACAATTACGCCAACGTCTTGTGCTTCAGCAGGATGCTGTTATGGATTTTGACAAGTGTGTGGTTTCATGTAGAATCCAAGGTCTTGCAGTTCAGCCGTGTGAGCAATGTCAAAGGATGTCATTATGTATAGAAAAATCAAAAATAATAATTCAATATGTCAATGTGTATAAAAGAATGTCAACATGTACAAAATTTAAATAAATTTTCTCACAATATATACAGAGTCCAAAGTTCCAAAGTCCAGTCCAGAGTCGTATATGGAGTCCAAGGCTAAATTAGCTGCCAAAAAACTGGGTGTCCTTTCAAAGGTGCGAAGGTAGGTACTTCAAGTCTGAACAGTTGCTCACATTATATCAAGCACAGATTCGCTCCTCTAAGGAGTACTGTTCGCACCTTTGGGATGGATCGGCCAAGTATCAGCTGGAGGCCCTGGAATCGATCGAGAGTCGTGCCAAAAGACTCATAGGCAATGACACTCTTGTGCGAAAAAGTCTTCAAAGTCTTGAACATCGCCGAAAAATCGCTAGCCTATCGGGTTTTTATCGGATACACTTCGGAGAGTGTGCAACTGATCTGCATGATCGAATACCACCTTGCCCTTTATTCTATCGGAATGCTATTTATTTCGTAGCTCGAAAAAGCGACATCGTTTCATGGTTTATGTTCCAAAGACACGAACGAAAAGATTTGACTCTACGTTTGTGATAAGAACGTCTAGGCTTTGGAATACGTTGCCTGAGTGGGTTTTCCCCGATGGTTACAATCTTTGTGTCTTCAAATCGAGAGTGAATCTGTTTCTTCTAGGTAAACACGCTCCATCGTGGACCGCATCGTCGCTTAACATCAGGCGAGAAGGCGGTCAAGTGTGATCCTATAAAAGGTAAAAAAAAGGAGTGATCTGATTAAACCTGTCAGTTACAATATATTATCTGGTCTAACATTAGTGAAATGTAAAGTTCCACAAAATATAGACAGTAGACACTAATACGGCTAATGGAATTTAATGTGGAAGTTAATGGAATGCAAATCTCATATTAAACGAAATCCAAAACTTCTATACCTTATGAAGGTTGGATTATAAGAGCGAAAAAGTAGCAATAATATTCCGTCCCTAAACTTATTTTAAACATCTTAATAAGGCAAGCATAGTGTAGGACGCCTTGAGACTAGACGGAGTGGCGATTTACGAAAGGCAGTCAGCAGATGGTGATTGGAAGCGGTAAGCCGAGGATCGGTCGGAGTGGCGTATTATTGGAGAGAGCTATGTCCAGCAGTGGACTAGGGACGAGATGATGATATGAGAAACTCAATAGCTCAATACATAATAAAATTATCTGAATAATCAATTAAGCTCAGAACATCAGACAAGCAAACTCTTATCGTATATCTATTCAAATTAAAAAGTTAATGTATTGCAAATTGTCACTGTCAACTGTCAATACCTACCAATCTATGTCAGCTTATGTCATATTATCAACGTCAAGCAAGGAGTGCGACCCAGTGCTGCAAACCGTGCGATTTAAATCGTATTTATACGGACTTTTGGGCTCTTTTACGATTTACGATCTAGTCACCGAAATCTTACACAAAATATGTAATCTTGTGAGTGGAACCTCACTAAATTAATAAATAAACAAATAAATATTTTTTTTCCTGAAAAAAATAAACGTTGGCGGAAGAATTGATGAGCTACAAAATTGTTATATTTTATATGCTATATGAACGCACCCAATCATTGGTAACATGTCATTCCCACTTTATAGATACACTAGCGGTCCACTCCTGCTTCGCCCGCGGTACATATGTGGTACGTACTCAGAGACGGGTACATATCCAATACCCAACAGTGAAAGAATATATGAAATCGGTCCATTAATTCCGGAGGTTATCGCGTTCAAACAAAAAACCTTTTTAACCCCCGACCAAAAAAAGGGGTGTTATAAGTTTGACGTCGATGTCTGTCTGTCTGTCTTTCTGTCTGTCTGTCTGTCTGTCTGTCTGTCTGTCTGTCTGTCTGTCTGTCTGTCTGACTGTCTGTCTGTCTGTCTGTCTGTCTGTCTGTGTGTGTGTCAGTCTGTGGCACCGTAGAGCTCAAACGTATGGGCCGATTTCAATGCGTTTTTTTTATTTGAATGTTGATATCCGTGCGGATGTTCTTAGCTATGTTTGGTTAATATCAATTCAAGATGGCTGCCTCCACAAAATGGCGGACAAAATATTTCTTCACAACCTACCTCAATATGGGTATCAAATGAAAGGGCTTGACTAGTAAAATACAATACATATTAACAAATTTCAAATCCAAGATGGCCGCCACCACAAAATGGCGAATTTTATTATTTTTTTCACTATTACCACAAAATGAAAGGGTTTGACTAGTAGAATACTTTTCACTATGACAAATTTGAAATCCAAGATGGCTGCTACCACAAAATGGCGAAATACATTTATTTTTTTCACAATTCCCTTAATATGGGTATCAAATGAAAGGGCTTGACTAGTAGAATGTTGTACAGATAACAAATCCGAGGTAGTCGGGGGTTAGTCAAAATTTTTAATTTTGTTCTTGTTAGCTTTATAATATTAGTTTAGCCGCTCTCTACACTGGCGAGTTCTTGGTCCTCGCGCTTATAATTTTGGGGGGGTAACGGGTGTCAGGTTATGTAAGTGCGTTGTTTACGAATCGGCATATGAAGTGCCACCTTACTTGTTACTTGTTTGAGGCCATTATTCTTAAGAGCTTTACAAAACAATTTGTAAAAAAAAATTGGCAGGCATTGGAACTGCCGATAGAAGTGAAAACTTATAAATCAGAATTTGATAGCTTACTTTGGAAACTATGCGAATGAGTCTGGATGGTGTACTGATGCATTTCTTTATGGCCAATGGTCATAGTCCCGAGTTCACTCGAAGATTTCTTATCATTCTCGAGCATGACTCTAGAATTCAATTTATAGCCCACGAAAAATTTGTCACTGGTGCACCAAAAGAAGTTTTCACTTCAAAAATCAATTTGTATCACTACAAAAAATACACCTGTCATGGTGTCATCTGATTTCATAATATTCTTAACCAAGTTTCAGAATGTACCTAACATTTTTGAAGTGAAAACTTCTTTGGGTGCACTTAGGACAGAATTTTCGTGGGCTGTGAATTGAAATGAACCGTCACGCTCGGTTATGATAATAGCTTTTCGGATAAACTTGGGATGCTAGAGCGAGAAACAAAATACAGTGAACAAGCGTGTCAGAGCGAGAAAGATAATATAGTCCCTGTGTACCTGTGTTTATTATATTTATATCCTTTTATACCGACATTAACTTTCAGGTACTTACCACGTTAATGTCATTAATTGAACTTGTCACGAAATATTACATTTGCATTTCACATCTAGTAATATTTATACTAGTAATACTGTTTTTAGCACTTACACTACGTAATGATACCCTTTTTCATCACAACACTTACACATACACTTCAAACACAACATATACATATGTATATGCATTTTTAGCAAAATACCTATAAAATAAATAAATAGCAAATACCTACAATTTGCTAGTCAAACCTTATTTCCGAACCGTTTCATGTTATTCTCGTGTTGCTGTGCTTACTGGGTATATACTAATTTTCAATTTCTAAATATTTTTTATTTTTAATTAATAAAATTATTTAGTGGTCTGTAAATATCAGTATTTCTTATATTAGTTCACTTCTGCCGTGTGGTTTTAAGTGCACACATTTTTTTTTAATCTAAAAAAGTTTAAACAATAATTATATCTTAAATACATAATATCTTTTGATGTTATGTTTAACCTTTGTTTGTAATATTTTTGTGGTATAATAAAGTGTTTTGTATTGTATGTTTTTGAAGTGAAAACTTCTTTTGGTGCACCACACACACAATTTTCGTGAGAAGTGATGCTGAGTGACGCGTGAGCTTATGAAGGTCATGAGCCCAGCGTCATGCTCGGAAATGAAATAATTGCTCAGTTAAACACGGAACTGTCGAGTGTACCAGAGCGAGAAAGATAGTTAGCAGCTCTTGTCTGATGTCACTATATCATTTTAAATTTATTCTTCCCCATTAATACAAATCCTTCAGCCGTATCTGTCACTGTTATGTCGAGGTGTTTACTATATTCAGTTTATATGTAATCGTGTTTTATTTTTAACAGGCGACCCACCGAGACTTCGCACTGTTTAATTGGATAACGATTAAATATCTATTGTTAAAAAAATCACTTTGTAAATAACCCATTAAGTCTCGTAAAACGTAAAGAATAAAAATGGGTATTGTAGGTTATCCCTAAGAGATAGACATATTTTATATGTACTTACCTATCATTGTGGAATTTTTATAGACATCTTGAGGCGTACAATACTGCAGTAGTATATTATTTTGATTTATTTCGTAGGGTTCAGTCAGAGTTTGCAATAAAAGCGCAAAAAAGTGTTTACTTAAGACATAACCTCTAAAACTAATTACCAATATTTCTCTATCAGATAATACGTTTATTATAAATGTAAACCTTCCCCGTGAATCACTCTACTTGTTAAATAATTCCCATCGAAATCCCTTGTATAGTTTTAAAGATCTTAAGTATACATATTATAGGGACAGAAGGATAGCGGGAGTCTATTTCATGAAATAACTCCAACCAAAGAATCGGTTACGATATTCAGTTTTTTTTATATCCTCTTAGATGATATTTGCAGCACGTGTTCTCAATTCAAATCGATGTCCAACGTCGTAAGGTTACATTATAAAATATTATGTTGTTCAAAGTGCTAAGGTTAGATTAGAAACAATTTTACACAGTGGCTAAGTAAAAAAAAAGAATCAGCAAAATCGGCCCAGCCGTTCACGCGTGATGCGATGACCAAGGTTTTTCAAACAGTGGTGTGAAAACATTACTGTGTTCCGGTTTGAAGGGCAATGTTTCCAGAGAAATTACAGGGCTTAGAGATATAACATATTAGATCTCTGGGTGATGAGCGCAGTGGAGTGCTACGTAATGATTAGAATTATTCATGTTCCAATACTTGCGTTTCACTGTGCTGTTATGTGGCAGGCATGTTGCTTACCATCAGGCACATGTCATGCTCGTCTCGTCACATCTTACTTAAAAAAAAGGGATATATTTTATACTTATAGATTATTGATCTGCGTAATTTTAATCTATTGCACTAATAGTATCTTTTGAATTCTTGGCCAAATATCATATTTTTATACTTATGGGACGCTTATCTGAAAAATAGAGTTGGCAATACCGCCTCCACCTACGGATGGGTTCCGGCTGAAGGAATAGTATCCATATCTAAGGCCAAGAATAAATAAAAAAGAACTGCATATGGTCTGGTTTGTTGTTTTATTTCCAAATCTACTTAATTATATTATTTATATTATAATTCTATTCTATACTCGCCCTTCACAAATTTTTCTGTTCAACAACACTAAACTTTATAAAATGAGTTCGAAAGGGCTGAAAGTAGCAGAGATGTTCAGACAAGCTGTCGCTACAACGAAGTGCTTTGATCAAAATCTCCGCAAGGTATGTTACAGTCGATCGTTACGTAGGAATTAGCGCCTAACCTGGTTATAGATTATCTCTATAGCTAACCTTACCATTAAAAGCTTAAAGATAAAATAACTAATGCCAACAAGAAGTATAATAAGTGTATCAATAAGGCCGTCACCATCGTGTGGCTCTAGTTCATAGTGTTTTATTGTAATGTTTCTGTTTTTTTGTGTCACGTTATAGAGTTTTTTATTTATCTATCTAAAACAGACAATATTTGTTACTGGGTACCACAAAAGTATATCACAGTTCTGCTCACAGAAATATACACCTTCATTCTTTCATCAAACAGTTTAGGTTAATTTACTAAATTTTTTTTGGTAATGAATATCTACAATCTACACTGTAGTGACGCCATAAAAACCTGCCCTGAACACCTAAGCATTACATACCATTACCAGAGTTAATCCTACTAATATTAAAATTGCAAAAGTTGCAAAAGTAAGAATGTATGGATGGATTTACTCTTTCCTGCTAAAACTACTGAAGGGATTAGGATGAAATTTGGTACACAGAAAGATAATGATCGATAAGATAATGAATAACACCGGCTTTATTTTCTCAGGAAAATTACAAGATTTGAAAACATGCGGCAGGGCGCTGCTAGGTTTTTTTACAATCATAAGGTTATGCTAACCTCCATCTTGCCTGCCGGATGCTTAGCAACCGTGTGATCTATGATTGCAAATGTAGATAGATATAATACTCTATATTTATATCTTACAAAGCTTCTCTTGACTTTAAAACACCAAAATTGTGTTGGTAAGGTAAAACTCACTCGGGCAATCTACTCAAAAATGTTGATATGATTGTGTTTGAATAACAAAAGTGGCAACAAACTTCTTATAGATGAATGTAAACTATGAAATTGTGTTGCCTTTTTGAGCTTGAAGTAGTCTGATAAAGTAGGGCTAGATGACATTGGATTATCAGCATATTTGCCAATTCCTTGAGATACCTTCACATAAATCATTAATAATTCATGGTAGCAGAAAATTACATTATTGTAGTGTTCTACTCGTATATCTTTGAAATGTTTATTTTATGCATACTAAAAGAGATATGCGTATAAGAGAGGTCCTTTCGTCCCAGTCAGGAAATTATTGTATTAGGTTTTTATAAATATGTAACTGGCCTTGTCAGATTCTTATCAAATACCTAATCTTTAAATAAATATTTAATAGAAATATCTCAAAACTCCACGAGTTTCTTTCATATTGTTAACATTTAAATAGTCTTTAAAACTAAACTTAAGCTAACCAACTAACCATTAAGCTTTATCATCATTTTTGCTTATGAAAGTCTAATTGGAAAAGATCTGAAGCCTTTGTGTGTATATGTGATGAAACTCCACAGGTTACATAATCTACAAACTGATAAAAACTCATATATATACACATACATACTACAATAAATTGACGGGACTTTAAAAAAACTTCCAGGTGAAGGTAGTGTGCTGTGACAATGGACGATTGATGACGGAGTTCCCAAGTGGGGCCAGAACATCTAAATCAGCGTGGCACTCTTCACGGAGGATTTATTGCTCATCTTGTGGATGCTGTGTCTACTTATGCACTCACTGCAAATGATAAGATTGAGACAAGAGGAGTATCGATTGATCTCAGTGTGACGTAAGTTTTACTATTAATATTATAAATGCTAAAGTTTAGATGTTTGTTGCTCAGTTACGTCTAAACTGCTGAGCTGATACTACGGTAGAAGTTTTTTGTTTGAACATGCTAATGGCAGCAACTACTGGACTGATTTTAAAAATTATTTTAATATTTTAATTATAGCACTCAGGGCCTACATCCACATCCAACAGATGTGGATGTAGGCCCTGAGTGCTATAGGCTATAAATTATGTATCACGGCGAAGCCCAGACAGACTGCTAGTGTTATCATAAAACAAACCAGTTTTATGATTAAGCTGAATAAAAACAATTTTCAACATTTTAAGTCAAGTAATAAGGAAATACAAACAGATATAATAATAGATATTACTACATTTATTTGATGAGATACTCTTATCAACCACTGCGGTTGTTGCAAATTGTTGTGAGATGATTAATTAAAATGAAAAAAAATAATTAGTGATATTTTTAACCAAATTCAAAAAAGGAGGAGTGTATAACATTCTTCCGTTGTTTAATTAACTATAGCAGGCTGTATTTGTTATTATTATGTATATGGACATAATATTCAAGTTACCTACCAACTCCACTAACCTACACGTAGAAATATGTTATGTAATCGTTATATCTCTCCTTAATGTTAAAATATGAGTGTTTATGTTTAGAAGTTTGATGTGATTGTCTGTGTTAGTGGCTTCATAACTCCGAGTTATAAAGCCACCACAACACAGAAGTTATTAACTCTTTAACAAATAGAAAATAGATATGGTGTTTCGTTTAAAAGATAACATGATGAAGATAGCTCTTAACCATCATATATTATTTGGAGACAGAAAATAGATTCTTGTTAATTATTTACAATTATCATAAACTCCTTATATTCATTTTAAGTATTTATTTTTTCAGTTACCTGAATGCAGCCAGAGAAGGTGATTGGGTAACTGTGGATGCTGTTACCAAGAAAACTGGTAAGAAAATAGCTTTCCTTGAAGTAGAAGTACGGAAAAAGGAAGGCGATGTATTGTTAGCTACCGGCAGACATACAAAGTATATAGGTATTTAGTTGTTTAAAAACTAACATTGTAGTAAATTGTATAGTAGTATTAACAGTAATCATAATTAATTAAATAGTAGTAAATATTTAAGTAGAAATGTTAATTTTCATGGAAAAGGTGCATTACACAGATTTCTAAAACAAAACGATGGAACGTGCGGAACACAGATCCTTAGGTCCAGAAAGCAAATATCAAACGCCAAAGCAAATACAAACTCCAGTCAGTATGAAACGGACTTCCGTCTCGTACGGGAGTTCAGTGTGATTTTAAGTTTTATTTAAGATTATGCCGTCTTGTGTCTTCAAACATTGCAAACATTGTTCCCAAAAATAAGAAAAGGAAAGAGGAATATCATTTCATAGGAAAATTTGAATATTTTTACTGCTTTTTATATAATTTAGGCGATTTTATTTCGATTGATGAATAGGAACACAACACCTCAATGAAAATTGGTTAGTGTTGCTATACTAAATTGAAATTATTTTCCCTAAAGTCAAGGTAAAATATAGATTTTTGAAGATGGTTTTTTTGAAGATACTCATAGACCAAATTATTTATGTACTTAAGTAGATTGTATTATTCTATTTTAAGCCCTATTTTTATAATCGTAATTTTTTAATTTAATGTGAATCGATGCCTAGCACAAATCCACGTCATTACTAGTGTTTATAAAAATACTAATAGTTTTAATGAAAACTATAGTTATGAAGCAAGTTTTTAATACTTGTAAGTAGGTATAGTGGAGCTTAAAAAAGTAGGCAAGTTCTTTTGAGAGATTCAATCGTTTTAATCAACCTCATGTTATCTGGTCGAGTCAGTAGTGACATTGTCGAAGTTTTATACGGTGCTAATTTGTGCGTACATACTTACCCAAAAAAGATGTTGGGATCAGGCCAATCGCTGTTGGCACCACACATACTGACCTTGCTGTCAAGGTGGGTTGTATAAAACGTTGCACTTTCGAGCTCCCTGTCCCAACAAATTTGATTTTGGTTCTCTGGGTGGACGTGAGGCTGCTGTTCATTCTGTCCTGACTTTCTTTGTCCAAAATTGGGGAGAGGGCTGTTAAAGGTGTACGTCAAAAACGCCTTTAATTTGGTTGATCGTGGAGCCCCGTTGTCTGAAGTGAAGAATAAAATTCTTGACTTCTACAATTTTCTTTGGCAATGTTATGGCGGAACCACAAAATTTTCAAAACAATTCTATGCTATCTTCCGTTGGCTATCAACTTGGTGAACTTTCGGCCATGCGACCTTCGCCCTGGTCATTCGCTCTATCATTTAACGTCTCCAGTCCAATTTAAACGTTTGGTACTTGGACGACGAAACTGGGTGGCGATGTGAATAATGTTCGACGGTTTTCGTTGGGTTGTATCAACATTTTTTCGTTTGCTACACGCCAGACAAAGATTGGATAATTGAATGATCTGCCCCCCCCCCCCAACATCAAATCAGTAGACAAAAATTCTCTGCACCTCCTGTGTTCACCGATATTAAATGAGTAGTTGCCACCTTTTGTCAAGCATAATATTCTCAAAATTTTACAAGAAGCTCCGATAGAATACTCAAAATAAACACACACATGACTTTTACTATTATTCGGCGGTGTCTTTTTATTCCGAATTTTCTGTACGAATATTCGAATTTTTAGTTGCAAGCAAAATCAAAATTCTTAACTTCATCGGATGGAAATAGTAATAACAAGAAATCCTTGCATAATATATAATCGGTGTAATAATAAATTATTTTAACGTTATAATATATGTGTATATTATATGCGAAGATTTCAGAAGCTAAGACAACAATAGTGCGATTTTTTTCTTAAGACTGGGAACATTACTCGCACACCTACGTGAGTAATTTGATAACGTCGGTGAGAGCTGTCACGCATACATAACTAATTACTGGCCTCACAGAGTCGTTCACGAAAGTTTCATCTGTTTTGAAATCTGTGGTGCACTAGGACAAAATTTGTTGTTGGCACTGTACTGTGGGCAGATCTGTCGTTTACCATCAACGGCTTATTCTGCTCGGCCCGTCAATGTATTGTAAAAAATCATGCTGTTATTTTAAAAATACATAGTGTAATGGTATACATAAGTTACGAGAAAGACCTTGAGGTAGATGTATCATAGGCCTTTTGACTGTTATTTCTTTGATATAATCTTTCTTTGATGAGTGTATAAATACTATCCCTGCAACATCAGCTGCATTGCAAAAATAAGGCAATAAGAGATATGTTTTGTTTGTACCAAATAAAAAAAAAAAGTAAAATACCTACCCATCATGAGGAATCATTGTTATCAACAAAGGTGTACAATAAAGTATACTGAACTGAAAGAAACAAATTGTGTCCACAAACCCCATCGTAGGTCAAGGGTTCCATTTCCACCTAGGACTAATCTTTTGTGTAATTTTTTTAAATCTTGTTGTTTCTATGTGTATGTCATTATCATGTATCATTAGGATGTATATACTACTAAATATTTTATATATATATACTTACTAGCGGTCCATCCCGGCTTCGCCCGTGGTACATAATATAATAAACTCAAACTGTAAAACATGGCAATATTGTATCTTCGAACGAACGTGAGGTGTGTGAGCTGTTTTCTGATTATTTCAGCTCAGTTTTTGAACCTCCCGAAGCGTCATCTAGCTCTTTTCAATGTACTGATAATAACACAAATGTTCTAACTGACTTAGCTATTACACAGAAGGACATTCTTCATAAAATATCTGAGCTGGATGCCAGCAAAGGTCCTGGACCGGACGGTATTCCACCACTTGTTGTCAAAAATTGTTCGAGGGAGCTAGTTTTGCCTCTTTACATTTTATTTAACTCATCTCTACAATCTGGCATTTTCCCATCTAAATGGAAAACAGCTCACATAGTTCCCATTTTAAAATCAGGTGATAAGTCCTATTGCACAAATTATAGACCTATCAGTATATTGTCTTGTCTGGGAAACTGTTCGAATCATTAGTTTATGATACTCTATATCACCACATTTACCCACTAATATCGCCTAAGCAACATGGTTTTGTTCGTAATCGTTCAACCACGTCGAATTTACTCGAATATAAAAACTTTATATGCCATGGCTTTGCCGAAAATGCCCAAGTAGATTGTATTTACACAGATTTTCAAAAGGCTTTCGATAAAGTCGATCACAAAATCTTAATGGCAAAATTAGCGGCGCACTTTGGCATTCACGGCAACTTGCTTCGTTGGGTCGAGTCATATCTTACAAGGCGCAATCAATTAGTAGTGATTAAAGGTTTTGTCCACACCTGCTCGCGTTACCTCGGGAGTACCTCAGGGATCGCACCTCGGACCACTGCTATTCATAGCCTTTATCAATGACCTTGTTGGAGCACTCAAAGTCCCTGCCTCTTGTACGCTGACGACCTCAAACTTTTACAAAGGTTCACTGTGTCAGGGACTGCGAGGCTCTTCAATCGGATATTGATACCCTGGCTAAGTGGTGTCGAGACAATAATATGTTTTTAAATGTAAAAAAGTGTTTTGTAATATCATTTACTACTAAAATTAAAAAAATAAACTTTGAATACAAATTGGATAGTAGTTGTTTAGAGAGGAAAATGGTAATCAAGGACCTGGGAGTTATGCTTGATGACAAATTTACATTTAGAGAGCACTACGACTACGTTACAAGTAGGTGCAACAAACTTCTGGCATTCATATCTCGCATCACCAAAGATTTCAAAACCCTCACAGTTTTCTTGCTCTTTATTCGTCGTTGATACGCAGCATACTAGAGTACAACTCCGTGATTTGGTCTCCTTTCTACAAATACACTCGAAACGCATAGAACGCGTACAAAGCAAGTGCCTAACCATTTTGAGTCACAGACTAGGCCTGAATCGGAAACTCAAAACTTACAAAGATAGATTGACTAAATTTAAATTACAAACACTAGAAACTCGACGATTAAACTCAGACTTGGTTTATTTGTATAAAATTATCCATTCAAAAATAGACTCACCTTCTCTTCTGTCAAGCATAAACCTAAATACTAAGCCGAGACTACGCAACGGGTTTGCAAACACGTTTACATTAGGTGTATACAAAAATAATACATCCTACTACAACCCAGTTGTTAGAATGTGTCGCCAATACAATGAAATATCAGACAAGCATCACAATTCTATTGATATATTCTGTCAAAAACTGTATAAATTCAAAAATGATGTCAAAAATATTGTGTTCACAAATTACGTAAACTCAAATCTAACTTAATAACTTGAATTTAGATTTATTATATGGTTATATTGTCACTTATATTGATTTAACTTAATTTTAATTAGTATCTTTCCTGATGTCATTTAATTACTCATGTGGTGTATACATAGTTAGGTGCATAGTTTAGGTCAAAACTGTAAATTGTTATATATTGTTTAAGTTTATTGTTAACTGTGTACTGTTTTGTATACCTAAATAAATAAATAAATAAATAAATAAATAAATAAATAGCCTTTAGCACTCAGACACAAATGAAATCAGTCTGGTAGTTCTTGAGATTAGCGCATCCATACAAAAAACCGCTTCACCTGTATAATATTAGTATGGATGATACATATAAACACCCAGACACTGACCAAAGCTCCATATCGGGAGCACGCTGACTACCAAAATCACCCCTGTAATCTATTTTATTTAGAGATTTTCAAATTACAGACGCCTCATTCATGAAGCACTTAAGTGTAGCAATATGAGTCTATCCTATAAAAAACTGTTTTCTGCAAAATAAATGAGTCGTTTGAAGTACGCCTACTAATATTAACCTGTCAAGTATATTGTTCAATTTCGTCACACGTCAATTTGATATCGCACAAATTCGCCGATGTTTTGTTTTGTAAAAATAAAACAACAAAATGAAACATTGACACCAGCTTTGGCGAAATTGAGAACTCCTAGACGACTCTTCGTAAATGTGTAAAAAAAATTGTGCTGTGTAAATCCCTGGGATCAAATAATAACCAGAGTGTTCCTGAGTATTGACGGCTCAAATTGATCAATTGCGATCATGGAACTGACATAGAATTAGGATGCCGAATGAAGTTGGGATGAGGTCATTTTAATGTCCGACAATATTTATGACACATTCATTGATTGCGACAATTGATCAGCGTAATAATATTTTCTGTTGTAAATTCATCAGGGCAACTGTAACTGATAATAAATGCCAATAGAAAAGGACGTAAAAACATCGACGTAATAGGAATTAAATTGTATAAAACTGTACAATTTAACTTGTGACTTGTGATTCTTAATACGTTAGGACGGTTTGTCAAGGTCATAATTTTTGCGAAATTTTGTTTTAAATATTTATGTGTAGGTATACCATTTAAGTTGAATATTGTGATATTGTTAAGAACCAACTGGAAATTATAGAAAATTGAAAAAGAAACGTATTAAAACTATGTAATATTTACGGTGTTGTGTGTGTTGCAGGAACACTTTGATTAAAATTAGTTTTATTGAATTTCCTGTTAATGGTTACCATTCTCGAGCTCACATTGTATATGTTACGATTGTACGTCACAGGTAGTAGAACTATGCTTGAATCGTTATTTTTTAAAATTTAATGCTGTCTTCTATAAAAGTACGATAAATGGTGTTTTTTATATTGTAAAGTGACGAGACCTTGCAAGTTAAGTGCCTGATGGAAAGTGATCTGCCCATAACATCACAGTGTCACGTAGGTATTTATAAATGAAGATCTTAAATCACTGCCTATAACTGCATTGCGCTCGACACCCATATTTAAGATGATTTATCTCTTTGTGCTGTTATTTGCAGCGGCAAAAGGTGTTTTTTTTTTAATTTGCTAGTCTAACCTACTCTGCTTATTGAATATTGTATATATTTTTGTCCACGAATTATCAAGAAACACCGAAATAAAATATAGAAAATACTAGTCAAATTGTAAAAATAATGATTATGTTAGTTTATTCTCTAAAAGGGAAATAAAACACGTTGAATGCATACACATATCTTTTAATAATTATACCATATTAGATACATCGGTTACACGACACGAAGAAAGTTATTATGAAACACCTTACATTTATATTACGTCTAGAAGCTCCTGATAGTGCATAGACATTGAGATGAGTAATAAAACGTAATTATACTATTTAGAGGGAAAATGAATATACTATGTATCTAAAAGCTTAGTGAAGCGTTCGAATTCGTTCTTAACCCATAATACAGGATCTGATAATAACGATGTAAAATTTCGTGACATTGGGTTGGTTGGGATTGTGACAGTGCTATTTTAGGAGCTGCTAGCACTGCTGTTGAGAACAGTACTTTCGTTAATTCCATGTAATACGAAACGTGGTAACATTAACGGTCAAAACTTGAACTAAGAGTTCAGCAGCACACTGTAGTACAACGATGCAAATATTGATTGCAGTGAAATCGTATTCAGGTGCCGTATTCTTGAACTTACACGAACTAAGATTACAAAGAAAGAATATAACAGTATTACTTCGCATACCATATACTGTTTATATGGTTGCGTTCTAAGTTTTTTAAAGTTGAAGTTCTAAGTTACATCGAATCATATAAGTATAATTACGGACGTGTGAGTCCATAAAACATAAGCCACAAGCCGCCGGAAAACACTCACTTAATATACCTACCAAATCGCAGTAATCATGATGCGAGAGTACGTTCAGGAGGGCTCGACGATCGCCCGAGTCCTGTCTAGTCATTTGAATGGTAAAGAGTATTATTTAGGAATTTGCTGACGAAATTTAATATGCTCAATAGAACCGCGTAATGAACTTCATCTAAAATGACATTACTGAGAAGCGATCTGAAACTACAGTGTGACGTTTATGGAATGGCGATTAATATCAGCAGTCAAATTTCAACTATACTCTTATAGTAATAACAGCGGAGCTGCGGTACTTGCATTATATAGTCCAAGATCCCAGAGCCGCCAGACGTCACGTAGGTATCTTCTCGGGTCCAGAATATACATTACTTATTTCACGTATTTTCTGATAACTGATTTTCACGTATGTTGTAGGCAATATCTTTAAAAATAAGGTCCCAATACTCCCAGACACTTTCCGTCGGCCGTCGGCGGCTCTGGGATCTTACTCTATAACAAAATAAGCTGGGCCATGACGCATTTATTGTTCTTTATGGCTCTGATCACACAAGATTTTGAAGCCGTCACTGGATATTAGCGACAAATAATTACGATTATTATTGAAAAAATCTTTAGAAGACATGTTATTTGTCTTTTGTAGATTTACTAATGTTGACTACAGGCTAACTTGAGGAACAATTACAACAGTTAACCATTTACAAATTTAACCGTTTACAAATATGCTTTCCATTTATAACTTTGTTTCCATAGTCTGTAAATTACTACCAAATTTTCTTCGTTCGTTATGCCAATTAAACGTCAAGTAATTTTTATTTCATTGATGTTTGTACTAAACAACAAGTTCACATTTGTTGTGTTGAAGCTGTTCAGTCCAATTAAAAAAGATACGTTTTATGAACAGTATACAGAATTTTCTACCATTAGGTAATATTTAACTTGTGTACAATGGTGTTATAAATAGATAATGTAAAACTTTGGTTATCGTATACGTGAAATGCCCATTTTTCCATGTATACCTTAAATATGCCCAGCTCCAATATTGTGTGTACCTGTATTAAACCTAAGATATTATTATCGACTAGAAGTGGGCAAATTTTAAAACACCATCTAAAAATACACGTCAAATGGCGTAAATAGGTTAGATAGAAAAACCATTTGTTTTTTTCTTCTCATAATGGTTTGATGACTTACTCAGTTACTATTCTAGTATAAAAATCAAAAGTACCTACATAGATAAAAACATTGAAAGATGAAGTAAATTCAATACTTGGACCACATCGAAAAAACTCTTCGCTTTAAAACGCAATAAATTTAGATTTTTAGCTGTTATCACGAAGATTTTCTTTCATACTTCAGTTGAAACCCTTATTATGTGCTTCTACATAATCAATACGGTGATGCATGTCAAGCAAGTTTTTACTGAGTTCCTCCAATCGCTTTTTCATTGCTTCTAGATCTTCTTTTTCGTCAGTCTTGACTTCACGACGTACGCGATACCCGATGCTGTTACTATCTTCGCACGACTCGCAATCGGCCCAGTAGCGGAAATCTATATAAGGTAAATCTTCACAAGAAACCATGCCGTCTTGTTGTTCGGGCAGTATGAAAACGTTTTCGCCGATGGTGTCGATATTATCTCCATTATCACAAAGGATGCGGGCCAAACTAGTTTCCTTAATTTGACGCAGTTGTTCGGGCTTAAAAATAGAGGGATTTTCATACCAAAACCGGTCGCCGTCTCGGAGACGCTTAAATTGTTCTACAAGCAAACATCTGAACAGGGGACCCACTTTTCCGCCTTCCACTTGGTCTTCTAATATTCCGCCGACCCAGACGTCAATGTTATGTACTGAACCGTAAAGGTCCTTCAGTTTATCCCTAATTGTCTTTTCAGATATTTCTCCAGCTAAATCTTCGAAATCATTAACATCTGTCATGTTGCAGAATTGTCTAAATTTTGTATAAGGTGGGATACCATGATCGCGACCTCTATGAATATTGATAGCGGCTAAGTCGAGAGCAACAGCGTGAGTACTGTAGAATAGTTTTTCAGTAAGCTCTGAATTTAAATTCTGCGAAGGAGTTTTAGCTTCGCTGGAGTAGTGAACATTCCTCTTATCAATGGGTCGACACCGCCTTCGTCCACTAGCCTCCATGGCGAGAAAAAGGCATGACGGAGAAGCAAGTGACCTTGCGGAATTGTCTCAAAGTTTTCATCGTATCGGTGTAATATGGGATTTATCAAAGAGTGTCCAAATCTTAGAGCAGCTGTAGCAAAAACGTTGGATACCGAAGGGTTGATGTTTGGATCGTATTTGGTGAATGTCCCTAATTCTTTGTACCCTTCAGGCCCGAGGACAATCGGTAACCAGTGCTCGTAAGTAATAAACTGAATTTCGGCTCCTACTACTTTTCTAGCCTCTTGGTATACTTTGTCGCCGTCCCACGATGGATTTGTTGTTTTAAGTTGAAGTGCTATTCGGTTATGTTCTCTCATCCAAATTGTATGGAAAGCAGCTAAGCCTATTTGTTCATTCGCTCTTATATCTCCGGCCACAAAACAAGCTCTGGTACTTTCGTCGAGATTACGCCGGCAGTCCATTCCATTAATACCTGTAGTTGGCAACAATGGTTTCTTTCCTGGAAATACAGCTCCAACGCGTAACAGCCCGTTGTCATTTGTTAAGTCTCGTAAATCACGAGCAACAGCGTCTTCAAATCCATAAACTTGTGAAGCATCAATGAAAGATGTTAGCTGGTTTATTTGTTCTCTTGGTTGCAAACTGCCAAAAAGAACGGAAGTCATACCAGATCCGCAAACAGCACTAGTTCTAATGAAGTCAATACATCTACGATTTGTAACACGGCTATCGTTTTGCGGAACTTCGATCGGGAAACAAGGAGGGGCGTAATCACATGTCTTTTTGCAGTCGACGCCGTCCCAAGTTTGTGAGCTAACTGACGGCAACGCGTGGTCTAAGTCATGGTCCAACCATTGACCCCATTGCATAACCATATGCGTTATTTTAACGTCTTCTGATATTTCGGTCGTCGTTATTATTTCAGTAGAAATTAATCTGGAACTCGGGAGAGAATAACCATTGTATTTTACGTCTTTATTCCAGCCTATGGGTTGACTAAATCCATTTTCGTATATTGGGAATAGTACTCTTCGGAAACCGCTCAAAGATGAGCCCCATGTTGGATGAGCGAAATTATTGCAGGTGCCATCGATGCTTCGATATTTAAAATGATAACACATATCTGAACAATCGTCTGCTTTTCTATGTGCAACACACCCCGACAGTCGAGCTATAACATCTAAATGCTGAATAGACAGAATGTCCTGATAATTAAATGCCTCCGCGGAAGCTGTCTTGCCGACTTGGACGTACTCTTTGACCTTGTCCAAAGCACGCTCGTATATTTCCGCAGCACGAGCAACTTCTCTAGCGGGTGCATTTGGGAAGCGTGTGATTCGATAAAGTTCATTGATATCAGCCTTTCCGCTTCTATTATTAAACAAATTGGTCATAGTTCTCTCGATAGCCTGATCGACATCACGCGTAGCTTGTGTTATTGCAATATTGACGTAGACATCTCCAGGGGAGTGTATGGTCTTTTACAGTTAAAAATGCAGAAGCTGTGTCTCGTCCATAGTCATTAAAAAACTGTACATTCATATCGACCAGTATCGGTTATAGAGACATTGTTTATAATAAGACTGCCTATTATAGTGATAGAAAATCTAGAATCTACCACAATACGTGTTCCATCTTTTCTCCATTCAATAATAGCTGGTGGTTCTGATTCTACTTCACATGGCAGTTGAACTTTGGTTTCTTTGAAGGCGTCAGTATCTTCTGGTTTTATCAGAATGTGAGGAACAATGATCTGAGCTTCTTCAACTTTCAGGCGAGCTGAAGTTTCAACAAAACCTTCACTGTTTTCAGCCTTACAATGATATAATGCATCGTCTTCCTCAGAAACTTCAGCTATAGTTAAGTTTTGTTTATCGTCGCTAAGAATAATATTGTCCTCGAGCGGCAAAGGTAATGTGTTTTTAAACCAAGTGATAGTTGGTTTTGGGACGCCTTTTGCCTTACAAATGAAAACTGCGTTATCTCCAACTGATACTGACTGACCCTTTGGTGTCACTTTAAAATTCGGCGGGACTGCAACAAAAAACATAAGTAGGAAGGTGAAATACAAATTTATTCGTATCTATAAGTATTCATTTTCTTTATATAAGATAGTGGCGTGGTGAACCATGCACCTGATGGTAAGTAGCACAAATGGTCACAAAAGTAGAGTATCACGCAATTATTGGAACACGAAGAGTAAAATCGCGACATTGCGCTCACGTCACCCTTTTTATATTTTATGTATTTGCCCTGTAATTTATCTGAATATTTAGTGCCGGAACATTACCATGTTTGCTTTTTACTGCTTGGTGTCTTAATAACTGACGAAGATGTGGTTTACACGAATTTAGAAAAAGACCTACCGCCATAATTTCTCTTTAGTATTGGTGCGTATTTACCCCTGACGTAAAAACGCCCCTCTCTGTCTCTCTCTCTCTCTGTGTCTATTTGTGGCATCGTAGTTTGACTTAAACACTTTGAAAATGCTGATGAAAAGAAAATGGTGGTACGAAGTTCGCCGGGTCAGTTAGTACTACATAATACCTTATACTTCTCTTATATTGAAAGCACGTACACGAGTTGTTATAGAAATTAGCTTACCATAAACTTCCAAAGTGGCAGAAGCTGGTGTCTTTCCATGTATGTTTTCAGCTTGGCAAGTGTAATTGCCGCTGTCAGATTCTTCAACATGTTTGATGACAAGTGAGCCGTTGTGGTGAATAGACAGGCGTTCCGTGAGCAACATTCTTTCACCATTAAAAAGCCAAACTACGTGGGGTTTTGGTTGTCCTTTAGCGTTACAATCGAAAATAATTGATTGTTTAGATTTAGCATACTGATTCGCAGGTATCACAGTGACTATTGGTACTGCTGTAAAAAAAAACATTTTTAAATGGATGCAGGAAGTGTTTTAACAGTAAGACTTCTTTAAACGGTTAAAGCAATTTCAGTTGAGCGGATAAAGAACCATCTGCTATTTTAGCAAATGTTTTTTTATTAATGCGGTTTTATTTGTTTACCCAGAGATATAAGATAATTTATTTCTATGCCCTGTCATTTCTTAGCAAACATTTCCCTTCAAACCGGAACACAGTGATATTCGCACGTTGCTGCTTGGCGGCAGAATAACTGGCAAAGGTGTGGTGGTACTTCCCGAGGCAAACTCTGCTAAGATTCCTACTACTACAAATAAATACCTACAATCTGTCATTCTTACCATTTTGTTCAGGTTTGTTTACGGTCATTTTCGCCGGCTTGGAATGCGCATTCCCTGCCGGGTTTTTTGCCATACATTCGAATACACCGACGTCAGTTTCGTCAGCATCGTGAACCATAAGGGTTCCGTTAGACATAACTTCGTAACGGTAAGAGTCGATAGGTATTTCAGCGGAATCTCGCAGCCAGACTATTTCAGGGGCCGGTTCCCCAGTAGCAACGCAAGTAAATGTTGCATCCTCTCCAAAGTTTACTACAACGTCTTCAGGCTCGGTAGAAAATTCAGGATATTCTGTAATTGTAAACAGTAATACGTATATGTCTTAGTAGTTATTACATACATAAATGAGCGGAATATAAAGACAGGGAGCATTAAAAAAAAAAAAAATCGACGTACTGTTTTATGTTGGACAAGGGTATCGTTTCCCCGTTACCACCCAGTGCTGTATTAGATGGTTTTTCATTAATTTCAAAAAATATGAAGATTTTAATCTTAGATTTAAAAAAATTTGTTGCCTGTAAAGTCGGTATACGGGCGAAAGTTTTACGTGACAACGACTTTGAGTGGTAAAATAATTTTACGGAAGGGACGCGTGCCTTTCACTTTTTATGTCTGTCTCTCTCGCTCTTAGGCGGGCTAACCATGCCCGAGTGGAAGGGACGCGTGCCTCTCACTCGGACTCGTTGTGAGCGCATAACGTGAGCGGAGCGTAACGCAGTTTCTTGAAGTGTCACCCGGCAAACCAATTTATAAGACGTTGTCACGTCAAAAATCTCGCTCACTGTGTTTGTGGTTGTACTCCTCCATAAGAGCGAGAAACTTAACGACTGCTTTATACCGTACGGCAGAATTTAAAACTTCATACACATAGTAATACGAGGGTCAAACTGAAAGTTCTTAGAAAATCAAAAACTGATTACATTAGCCAGTTATTAGTTTTATTATATCTTTTCAAAATATTGTCCATTCACGTCAATACACCGCTGCATGCGATGGAACCACTGGGAAAAGCACTTTGCCCACTCGTCCTTAGGGGTCTCTTCAATGGCATCGCGATACGCAGCCACCGCTTCTTCAGCATTCATAAACCGCTTTCCTTTAAGTTTTTCTTTAATTTTTGAAAATAAATAAAATCGCAAGGCGCGAGGTCGGGGCTATACGGCGGGTGACCCAGTAATTCAACGTTTGATGTCGCCAAATAGTCGATCGTTCGCTTGGCGGTGTGCGATGAGGCGTTGTCGTGGTGAAGGAGGATCCTACTGCGAGGTCGTTTCTCTCGAACTTTTCCAAGACAAGTGGCAAACAATTGGTAGTGTACCATTCTGCAGAAACTGTTTTTGATCCTCTAACACAATTGTTGCAAATGACCTATCCTTCCAAAGAACGAGGCCACCATTTTTTCCCCGCACTTCGATCTCTCTTCACTTTAGTTGGCAACTCCTCGAAAGGAAACACCCACTGAGCAGATTGTCTTTTGGTTTCAGGATCATAACAGTAAATCCAGCTTTCGTCACCTGTTAGTATGTCGAACACAGCATTTGAGTCACCTCCGTTAAATCTTTCAATCATTTTACGGCACCAATCCACACGATGGAGTTTTTGAGCCTCAGTCAAATTATGAGGTATCCACCGGGCGCAAAGCTTCCTGACCGCTAAATGTTCGTGTAGGATTTTGTGCACTTGACTCATACCGATGCCTAAGCTTGTCCGAATCTGCTGATAGGTCACTCTTTTGTCAGTCTCTATCATACGCCGCACAACACAGATGTTATCTTCAGTCGTCGCCGTAGAAGGCCGTCCCTCACGTAAATCATCAGTGAGATTAGTGCGACCAAGTTTAAACTCATTAAACCAGTTGTAAGCAGTCGCACGAGATGGGGCTTCATTGTGAAAGGCCAATCGTAGTCTATCATAACTTTCTTGTTGACTTAAATGACATCGAAAGTCATAAAAAATCATTGCACGAAAATTTTTTCGTGTTAAATTCATGTTGACGTGACACAGCCAATTTTCAATTTACCGCCAAATCGTAAAACAAATGACAAATGAATGAAGTATATACTCAGTAATATTGGCAAAGAGTTCTATTTTCAAATTATAGAATTATTTTTTTATTATATTGTTTATAAGTGGCCAGTTCTAAGAACTTTCAGTTTGACCCTCGTAGCAGTAAAGAACAGCTGACTGTATCTTTCTCACTCGGGTACACTTGGCGGTTCCGAGTTCATACGATCGAGCCTTTCATCTCAGCATTTCGGATCAGCTCACTTACAGCCTACGGAAAAATTTGTGTGCGGTGCGTCAAAACAAGTTTTCGCTTCAAAACCCGCGCGATTTAGTTTTTTTTATTGCAAATTGTGTTGCTTCTATAAAATATCCGAAAGAACTTCATTCCTACTTAGTGTCCCATGACACCACAACTTTTTTTCTATGTAGGTACCTTTTTATATTACGCGATAGCTCCGCCAATTATTGTGGATTAATTTTGATGTTTCACCAGAATTATCAGAGTTAGTCCCATATAAATTTTATCGAAATCTGTTTACGGGTTTTTGAAAATCAACAAAATTCTAAAATTTGCATACTTTGATGATATTTTCGTTTCTCTCTCCACCACTGAAGTAGAATGTACGAAACACAAGATGAGACATCAAAATCGATCGACAATTGGCTGAATATGCAAAGGTGCATATTCCGCCTATTGTCACAGCACAGCATTTATAACCTCTTAACACAGCCGCGTTGAGAACCTCTTCCTTTTTTGAAGTCGGTTAATAATTCAGTCACAGCGGGAGCGACGCTGGTTACAAACAGCTAGATTTACCGACTTCAAAAAAGGAAGAGGTTCTCAACGCGGCTGTGTTAAGAGGTTCTGAATGCTGTGCTGTGACAATAGGCGGAATATGCACCTTTGCATATTCTGCCAATTGTCGATCGATTTGGATGTCTCGTCTTGTGTTTCGTACATCATGTGTTATCATGTATCATGTGTTATTACACATGATTAAATCAGACCTCTGAACTTCTGAGTGATAACGTTTTATCGCTCTGAAGTTCACAGTCAATTCCGTTGTAAGTACGAAAAAAGATGCTTGCTCGTTTCTTCGTTACTTCCACCACAATTATGATTATTTGACCTAATATTAATATACTCGTATTCATTGCCTTTTATACCCTGAAACTTTAATTTATAATATACTTCTAGAGAAACGGGATGAGCGGAGATTTGCGGCTTAAGGTAAGTAAGCAATAACTGACGTATTATTGCTTTGTTAGTTTTGTTACAGCATTAAGCTACGGTAGTTATTTATAGTTATTAACATGAAGATTCCAAACCACTGCAAACACTAATCAGAGATATTGCTTTATGATTAGTACCTGGGTGACCGAGTCATTATGTAACAGTTTTTCATTGTCTAAAAATGCGCATAAAATGGCATATTTTAAAAATAAAACCTGGCTAGATCGATTTACCGTCCCCGAAACCCCTTGTATACCTATTTTCATGAAAATCGTTCGAGCGGTTTCCGAGATTCAAATTCTATATACAGATATATATATATTTATATATACCTACAAGAATTGCTCGTTTAAAGGTATAAGATTCGAAAACATTGCCTTTCAAGCCGGAAAACAGTAATATTCGTCCATTACTGCTTGGAGACACTTCCTCAGGCGAACAGGCCCTGGAATCGATCGAGAGACGTGCCAAAAGGCTCATAGGCAATGACTCTCTTCTGCGAAAAAGACTACAAAGTCTTGATCATCGCCGAAAAATTGCCAGCCTATCGGTTTTTTATCGGATACACTTTGGAGAGTGTGCGACTGATTTGCATGATCTGATACCACCTTGCCCTTTTTTCTATCGGAATGCTCGTAGCTCGAAAAAGCGACATCGTTTCATGGTTGATGTTCCAAAGACACGAACGAAGAGATTTGACTCTACTTTTGTGATAAGAACGTCTAGGCTGTGGAATACGTTGCCTGAGTGGGTTTTCCCCGATGGTTACAATCTTTGTGTCTTCAAATCGAGAGTGAATCGGTTTCTTCTAGGTAAACACGCTCCATCGTAGACCGCATCGTCGCTTAACATCAGGCGAGATGGCGGTCAAGTGTAAACCTATAAAAGTTAAAAAAAAAAAAACTCTGCAAAGAGTCTTGCCACTGCAAAATATTCCTAACGACTAAAGACTAGGTTATAGTCTTCACAAACAAATCATAGCCTAGATATATTTTATTTTTCCTGCATGTGAAATGCACAACATTTAAATTAAGTATGATATAAAAAAGGCGTTAACCCCGGAGACCATCGAGACTATTTTTATAAATAACTAGCTGTACCCTGCCACGCTTCGCTGTGGCGCATTGTGATGCAAAAAACAATCTTGCGGATTATATATCATTGTAAAATTTCAGCTCGATCGGTGCAGAACTTTGAAGCGTACACAAACCAACATAACATTTTTATAAATAGAGATTTTTTACCATCGTGAGTCCTGCAAGGCAAGGTAGACACTTACGGCAGTCAAAGTCGCTTTCCGTCATGGCGGCAAGAGAGGTTCCACTGTGAGCTACAGGTTCATAGCACGTAGCAGCTACGTTCATGTCCTGGTGTTCCTTCAGCATCTTCACCATCCACAGCATCGAGCAGTCACAGACCAGCGCATTGCTATCTAGCCGCAGTTTGTGAAGTCGGGTCAATCCTTTGAACGAACCCGATGGGATACTCCTTATCTTGTTGTTATGGAGATACCTGCATCAAAAAGATATAATTAAAGTGTCACAATTATACGAAGTTAGTGACCATAAGTTTGTAATAAAGAAACATAAACGATTGAGTATTAATAAAGTAATTCTAAATATTTTGGTGGAAATCTTTGTTTATTCTAAAATATCAAGCAAGACGCCCCGCCATCTTAAATGCTTGCTTGAAATTAAAAGCCGGGTCACACAGGGGCGGGAGCCGCGAGAAAGCGATCGCGATCCGGGACGGGAATTTTTGTAATATTCGAATTTGTATGCAACCTGACATAGCAAGCGGGAGCGATCCGGCGCGATGCGATTTCCCGCGCGACAAGATCGTGACGACAAACAAGAGATCGCTTCGCCATGCTTCGCGGGAAGGACGCGCGACGGACGGCCCGCGCGGGCGCTGTATTCTACGGTAGTCAGTACAAGCTGTCACACAGGACAGAGCGTTCGCGTAGCGATCGCGATCCGATCTCACGAGTTGTATTTTTTTACAACGTAAGGTCGTGAGCAATTTGATCGCTTTTGGTGTCACACCGGCTGTGTTCTCGCCATCTGCCCGCCGCGGGCTGCGGGCAGTAGCTCTGTGTGACATGATACGGACCGCTATCGCTTTGCACTCGATCGCTATCGGATCGCTTTCTCGCGGCTCCCGCCTCTGTGTGGCCCGGCTTTTAACAGGAAATTTACTAAATGTTAAAAAAGTGTGTGTGTTATGTAACCATGCAAGAAGTTATACTCCTTATTTTTTAAGAAGTGTCTATTATTGACGCTAATTAGCAACTAACGCTCCTGCGCTTGTCCAAAGTTGGCTAAGTTTAGTTTTCACTTGAGGCTAATTAATTAGTTTAGTGTCGAATTTGGGTGGCAAACATAAAAGGTACTCCTTTCTAGAAGTCGGTTTAAAAAGTGGTTGATGTATAAAAATATCTTATAAAAAATATTTATTTACAGGATAAGCAAAAGAAGACAGGTATTGTCTTCTTGAAATAACTAATTGTAATATTACTTCTTTTTATTGAAAAAAAAACCTGAGTAATCTGTGAAGGGAAATATTTTATATCCATCCTCATAGATAAAAAGCATTAGCAGCCCATTTTATGTTCCCACTGCTGGGACTCGGGGCATTCTCTCGCAATACTATCATATATTTATTTAAAAAACACGGTGTCGAACAGCAATCGTAATTTTGTCGTAGTTATTCGTAGGTACCTTACTTATGACGAACCTCGTCATAACTGGTAACTAATCAGTTAATGTACTTTAACTTTGTTAAAGATGAATATGATTTATTACTAAGTATTTGAGATTTATAAGATTTATACTAGCTTTGTTTTTTAATTTAGAGTTAAGGTATGAAAAACCGCCTGCCGGTAAAAGCACAGTGCCACGCAGCTTTTTGAATACGATGACTCCGAACTACTGCCTTGCACTATACTGTGCTCGTCATCCACATATATAAGATGACTAAAGTCTTTCATTCTCTCTCTTAATCTTCTAATCTCTGTAATTTCATTGCAAACAGGAAAGCACGGCTGTAATATTTACACATTAATGTTTGGCGGCAGAATAACTGTTAAGTTGTGGAAAACTATTCCAGGCGGGCTCTGCAAAGAGACCACCCACTAAAACAACATGCAATAATATAATTTTGACTATATAAGTACCTATACGTATTGCAACAATGTAAAGAACCATAAGCAGGCACAGTTTTCTCATGATGATACAAAAATAAAAGTACATGCGAGATGCAAGCGCTCACGAAACAATCAAAATATAATTAATGACGATCCTAACCCTGTAGCTTTACAAACAGAACAGCCAGTTAATGAAGAGAATATAAATTGCATTTCACAATCACAACTCAGCGGGATGTATTCAGTCGAAAGCAGTATACTTAAGCACGAAAACCCGGAATATAACACATAGTTTCATTATTCAAACATCTTTGGGAATCGAACCCATGATCTGTTGAGGCATGAATGAGGCAAAGGAGCTATGTTTCTTGTAGCTTAGCACGAGAATCAAATTAATATAAATTAATCCTGATATGCGCCACGTAGGCAAAGTTCATTCTGTATTTTAAACATAATATATGTTGTGACAAATGCTATAGGGACCTGCGATCGCGTAGAAACCTAACGGTCAAATTATAGTAGAGCATGTTCAGCGTCAACAATTTTGTCATTCATCCAGAGGCGTAGCAACTGCCGTATCAATGATACCGAGTCACCGGGCTACAAATTAGTAAATTTTATC
Organism: Ectropis grisescens; assembly: GCA_017562165.1. NCBI lineage: Eukaryota > Metazoa > Arthropoda > Insecta > Lepidoptera > Geometridae > Ectropis > Ectropis grisescens. Next base: position 23,318,508 of record CM029767.1, read on the forward strand.
CACAATTCTAACTATAATAATTTTGACACAGGGAATCCCTGTCCCTTTCAAGACACGCTCCACCACTGCACATATATCATTATAATACATATATAAGAAAAAGCTATTAAATGGATGACGAATTACTCACAATCTCTCAAGTCGTGGCAAGTTCGTAAATATTCCGGATTCGATGTGGTAAATTTCATTTACATGCAAATATCTGAAAATGATGAGAGATTATGTTATTTTAGATGGATATAAAGCAAAATACTTATTAATGGTAGCAAAATTAATTAACCAAACAGATTTAAGCAGAAAGGATGTACTGTCTAAAGGGAGTGTGTTATGTTATTAACATTTTGTAACTAAGTATTGTAGACTACAGGCCCGTGAACAAAATTCATGAGTCAAAAGAAACACCAGGAGTCCAATATGGGATGATAGAAGGGTATAAAATAATAAGATTCAGCACTATGCCGTACTTGTAAGCTGAACCCTGAGTGAAATTGAAGAGGGAGGTTGCAACTCTCGATCATTTCTCCTTGTCGCATGATTTTTGTACGGTGTTGCGGAATAATAGATTAGAAGAGATAACCATAAAAAATATAAATTTTAATTATCAGTTTGTCGGAAATTCATGATTTTCCAACTATTTACAGCGTAAATTTGGTCATTTGATTATGTACGGCATTGGTTCCATACAGTTTCAATACCTCTTCTAATCCATTATTTCGCAATGCCGTACAAAAATCATGCGACAAGGAGAAATGATCGAGGGTTGCAACCCTTCCTCTACAACTGCACTCAGTTGGACAGCTTACAAAGTGACGGCATAGTGCTGAATCTTATTACTTTATATCTTCTATCATCCTACATAGGTCTCCTGGTGGTTCATTTAACCCATACATTTTGTTCACGGACCTGTAGTCTATTGTAATAAAGCTACCATTCCGAAAATAACACCACTTACAGCATTCAAAAAATAAAAGCCCATTTTGACATCGCGACGTAACTATAAATGTGACCATACGACAACAAATAGAAATATAGGCAAGATTTGAACCTATAAACTCATGATTGCGAAATCAAACCGTTTAGCCACTGAAGCAACGACGGCTTTAATTCAAATTAACATTTTAACAGATTGCAAAACAGGCTTGTTATTTTTTAAAGGTGTGACAAAATGTATATTCTAATCATAACACCGCTCATTTGAGCTGTTTTACGTTATTTCAATGAATGAATTAAAATGAATTGAAATCTTATTTTTCTGTTTGGTGAGTACATACTTTCTGCACAACCATTATTTACATACATTTATTCTAGGATGATTGCCTTGACAGATTTTCACAAACTTTACAGTTAACTGTTTTAAAACTTAACGTTGGACAAGGATTGCAATATTACAACTATCACGGCGATCATCCATAATTTTACGAACTTTAGCCGTAATTACATGGTTAGAGAAATTTAACTCTAAAAAGCGGCAAGTCCAGATAGCGTATGGTTCTTTTTTTTATTTGAATATTTACTCTACATTTTCAAATCAAAAAAGATATAAACCAAAATAACGAATCATACATTATTTTTCTCTGAAAACGAAACAAACGACTTTATTTAAAAAAAAAATACTCACTCAGTTCACTTGTTTTAATAGAATTAATTGTAAACTAAACTATTATCGATGTACCTATGTAAATTTTTTTGATATTATAAAAACCTTTCCACCGATTTCGATATCATTTACATTGGACCATTCGGGGCGTTGGTAACGTAAGTAGGTAGTTATTCGAACAAAAAAAAAAATCAGTTCGGGCGTTCACGAGAAACTATTATTATTTCATACTATTGCATACCACAACTTATAGGCGCATAATTGAATATACAGCATTATAATCTCATTGACAGCGTTATAGCTCCTAAACTATAAATTCTACGGGAAAATGTTTCAATTAAATTTATAGGTAATTTCATGCTCTACAATTCAGTTACCAATATTTTTAATTTATAAAGTAAACATTGAAGCGCTATAATTAAAAACCTATGCATTATACCAAAAAAATTTTCAAATAAAAAAGATGACAAATATCTATTATCTATTATTATATATTAGATATTTATGATCTATTACCTACAAGTGTTTTCCAAGATGGCGGCTGAAGTGAACTCCCTCCCGCCGCGCCAACTTGGATTTACATTCAGGGGACACCAATCAACATATTTAAAAAAAAATATACCAGGTCCCGTACGTTGCTAAAAAACCCCGGTGCTTTGCCTATTTCAACGAAAATTGGTTTGAATTAAATCTAGTAAGTAGTTTTATGTTAATAAGTAATAAATTAAATGTTTTTAAAACACTGATTAAAGTAACAACGAACTACAAGAACTTTTATATTTTGTTACTTGCTGCTACGGTAGCCTTCATGGGCGATTCCGACGCGCACTTGACTACTTTTATTTAGTTTTTTCAGAAGTGATGCGAATTTTATGCCTACTGCTATGGTCATAAATGCGACATATCTATATTTGATTTATACATTCAAAGTTATTTTGCGTGTGTAGTTAAATTTAAATACTATGTTACGCCAAATAATTATTTTAGTACTAGCTGACTCGGCGAACCGTATTCTGACATGTAGATTAATATCAGTACTGCCAGTGACGCCACTCATCTATCTATACTAATATTATAAAGAGGAAAGATTTGTTTGTTTGTTTATTTGTAATGAATAGGCTCCGAAACTACTGGACCGATTTCAAAAATTCTTTCACCTTTGGAAAGCTACATTATCCCCGAGTAACATAGGCTATATTATATTTAAAAAAAATAGGAATCCTTACTAAAACCCAATAATGTAACATAAGGTGTAAAAAAAGACCTGAAAATTTCTTACGTCGCGTGCGCTGCGAAAACTATTGATGATAGAACAAAATCATTTACTACGACTTTGCAGAACTCATCATTATCTACAAGATGTGTCGCGAGTCAATGTAATAAAATAAAGTGCCGCGCGGCTCACTCGCGCGATCGGCTCCCTACGCAGCGGTCGTGTGCGTGATCGTATGATTTTAGCTTGAAAAGTTTTTGAATTCGCTTTAAATTCGTTTAGTAGGTAAATAAGTATATGATAATAAATATTATATTTTAATGTAACTTTTCAAACTGCTTATAGTAGTATTTTATGGGTATTCATTCCTGTTCAAAATTTAAGCAAAAATTTAGTAAAAGGTAGTTTTCACGCCCATATTTTTAATTTTCTTTCAATAAGTACCTACTACTTACCTGATAATAAATATTATATTTTAATTATTCAAACAGCTTAGTACTTCATATAGTTCAATAAGCAAAAATTTAGTAAAAGCCTGTTTAATTATTTATTTCCTTCTATTTTCATTTTATAATGCCCTAAAATGCCAAAAGATCAAGATATCAACTTTCTAAACATAGTTCCCAGGCGAGGGCAATAAAAATACGGCGTAATGAGGAATCTTCATCAGAAACTGAAAATCGCCTTGCAAGTCGGAGAGAATACGCGTCGCAATCGCGTGCTAGAGAGCCAAGTATCGAGCGTTCGCAGCGGCTTGCTGAACAAAATTTTATCACTGGCCCAGCAGCTGGTCAACTAGCTCATATACCGAGGATACCAATGATTCCAACTGATCTGCCAATCCTTTTAAACGACTTTAGTTTCCGGTGAAATCATCTTCGCGTTAACTATTAACAAGTCCCAGGGCCAAACCTTCGAATTATTAGGGATCGACCTACGAAAAGAATGTTTCACTCATGGCCAACTGTATGTTGGTCCACGTGTCGGAGCTCCAGAAAATCAATTTATTTTGCTGCCACAAAATAAAACTACTTCAAATATCGTTTACAGGGAAGCTCTGACTCACTAAAACTAATGGCTTTTTTGTAAATAATATTATATATGTATAAAATTTTAAAATAAAAATACAAAAAACATTAATAAAAAAATCATAAAAAATTCAAACTCCCTTTATAATTTTACTTTTTTTAAACCCGATACAAAAAAAGGGTGTGTGTGTGTGTGTATGTACCCGTGCGAAGCCGGGGCGGGCCGCTAGTCATGTATATGACTTGATCTCAATGAACCGCGGTAAAGTAATTTATGTATTGTTCAACATTGCACAGGAATAATATAATCGGTATAGATAATGAAAATGTTAGGGAAAGGATAAAAAAAATAAAAAAATCGTCTAATTGTTTCAGAGGAGTACCACGACAAAAATGGAGACATGACGTATTTTTAAATATTAAATTATTAGCAGCGCCTCGCGGTTTTACTCGTAGCGGATGTGTTATTCCAGACTATAACCTAATTTTACTCCAAATTTCAACCTGATCCGAGACGTTCCAACATGATTGAGCAACAAAGATCTAAATGTTCAAACTTTCGTATTTATATTCCGTATCGATTAAATATTTTGCTTGCAATATGCAACGAATCAGTACGGATCAGATGACTAATATATTCGTGAATGAGCCGATTTTATCAGAGTATCGCATTATCATATCGATTAAATACAAAAGGGTCTTTATCATAAAAATTAAGCTATTAAACCATCTTAAACCTCTATACTAGGTTAAACATTTATCTAGCACCCAACGTGAAATCATAGAAATGAGTCTTTGTATATATTTAGTTCCCTATTAGCTTTGATTTCTTCAGCCGTTTTTAATTGTGCGGTGATCTATACATCATACTTGTAAGGACATTGACTTTTCGTGATATTAATTAAATTGACAAGTTACCATACGGCATGAACTGTGAATGAACTCGACCAGTGGTCAAATAAAATAAATTCTAAAATTGGTTTCCTCTTCTGAAATTGGTAGATTTTTGAAGCGAATTTTATTCGAAAATGTTATGTTTTCCCGGGCTACGGTGACGAGCGGAATTCCAATTTATATTTCGCTCTATTTGGAGACATAGTTTTGTTTTATTATTTGCCGTACCTTTGCATTGCGTTCGCATGAGCGCTTAGGATACACAAGTTTTGAATCAATCAATCGATATCATGATCCAGCTAGCGTGCATTCAGCCCTCTACAGCCCGACTAAAATAGTTATAATTTTGAAATAGTTTTGAAACTCTTTGATTGCAGAAATAAAGATCAATTACAAAGCCAAAAGCATTTGTCTGGAAGTATTGAGCAGTGCTTCAGTCTCCCCAGCGATGCCGCATCGACTATCGCTATATCGAAGTGTTGAAGTGTATTAACAGCAAAGCCACAATGTCTGTCCGATTACAGGACCGGTGCACAAAACATATCCAGCTACAGAAAGGCGTGAGACAGGGAGATGTTATATCTCCGAAACTGTTCACTGCCGCGCTGGAAGATGTTTTCACTACTGGACTGGAACGGATAAGGCATCAATATCAACGGCGAATGCATCACTCACCTTCGGTTTGCCGACGACATAGTCATTGTGGCGGAGTCGCTGGAGGACCTCGGTGCTATGCTCAGGGACCTCAGTAGAGTATCCCAACAGGTAGGTTTGAGGATGAATATGGACAAGACGAAGGTCATGTCAAATGTTCATGTCTCACCTGTACCGGTTATTGTTGGGAATACTACACTCGAAGTTGTTGACGAATACGTCTACCTGGGTCAAAAGATCCAATTAGGTAGATCCAACTTCGACAAAGAGGTCCAGCGAAGGATCTAACTCGGATGGGCAGCGTTCGGGAAACTTCTGCACATCTTTGAGTCCAAAATACCCCAATGCCTAAAGACGAAAGTCTTTAACCAGTGCGTGTTGCCAGTGATGTCTTATGGAACTGAGACGTGGTCCTTCACTGTGGGTCTCATAACGAAGCTAAAAGTCCCACAGCGAGCTATGGAGAGAGTTATGCTCGGAGTCTCTTTGCGCGACTGAATCCGTAATGAGGATATTCGCAAAAGAACGAAAATGGCCGACATAGCTCAAAGAGTAAGCAAACTGAAGTGGCAATGGGCAGGCCACATCGCTCGCAGAACTGACAACCGATAGGGAAGAAAGGCTCTCGAGGCGCGACCATGAACCGGAAGACGCAGTGTTGGACGGCCTCCCACTAGATGGACAGATGACCTCACAAAGGTCGCTGGAAACCTGCGCAGGACCGTTCGTTGTGGAAATCTAGGGGGGAGGCCTATGTTCAGCAGTGGACGTCTTGCGGCTGATGATGATGATGATGATGATGATTGGGCTTTATTTTTAAGGATATTGGTTATAACTTACGTGACAATCAGTCATTAGAAAATACTTAAGTAAGTAATGTTTCTATGTACCTTCATTACCCCATATCTATAAATTGGCCGTCTAAGCAAGTTAGCCAGTAAGCATGTGTTCTTAGTACGTAGCCTACGTACTAACTCTACTCGATCGTTCACATTTCGTTTATCAGAAAATGGTGACGTCTGGCTGCCTTAGGATCTTACTCTACGAGACACTTGTCGCACTCTCCGGTCTCTCCGGTCTCAGTCTCCTGTCGGTCGCAGTGCGAACCGCCGTCTTAATGTATTCTATTGAGTAGATGTTCCCTATGTATTTTTAGCATATGAGCGCAATAATAAGTATATTGCATATCTAATTGTTAACGCCGAAACTTTGACTAATCTATATAGTTATAGCGGGTGTTCGATCTTTATAAATGGCATGAGGGTAGTTAGAGATTCCCTCCAATACTTGCGGCTGCGACCGTTGACCGGCAGTCACACGTCGACGACAGAAGCAGCTACACACCTCTCAAGAAAATCTCGTGAAGCCCTGGGGCTTCATGATACAATTCGGCAAGGAGATCTCCTGAGGCATCATTGTGGTGCCATAGGCGGGGGCGGTTAAAAGGTTGGTGGAAAATCTTCTATCTCTCATTGTCGTTTGTTGAAAGAATAATTATTTCTCACCTCTTTTCTTTTCACAACTTTAAATCTTACAGTCCATAAATCGAGGGACAGAAACTGACGGTGTGTACCGTACAGCGGGCATACTGCGGGAAGAAGCTAATCTTTTAATAAACAGTAGATGCAAGTATGTCGGTAGATACTTATTTGTGTTCTACTATATTTATCTTCCGATATGAACAATACATAATAAAGACAATAATTCGGGACCTACCTTTGTAAAAAAATTCAGGCATTTTAGGTAATACCTAAATGTAATATTTAAAAAAAACCGGCATAAAAAATTTGTACTTGTTGGTATGAAAGCCGCTTGTCAGGGGCTCCGGCTGGTGCCGCGTACTGTAAGCTAAGACCCAAGCTAAACACACAAAGCTACACAAAGGGATTATGAATACCTCTCATAGACACAGGCAGCGTTCTTTTTGTCCCTCTGTGACCGTGTGACCCACGTTTTTGTTGCAAACTCATGGATTAATTTAAAGAGACTTCAAATAAATGATATGATAATATGGTTAAAAGCCTTGATTTTACATTACTCTTCTTAAAAGGCTGAATCAGTGAATATTGCTTGCATATTACGAGTAAAAATCCAATTGCAGTATTAATGCGTGGCGCTGCAGTCGGTTAGCCACCAAAGGTATAAGTAAAATATGCACAGACGTACAGATTCACACGACGAAACACATAAAAGAAAAAACACTTTCCTATCTATACATTGTAATACTTTCAAACTAGAAGATTTAGTTCAGTTCAGTTTCAGTTTAAACCGTATGTAAGTTCAATATTCAAGCGAGGTTTGAATCCACGTAATATGAACGTCTAGACCGAGGAATACGTTGTCTGAGTAAGTTTTCCCCGATGATTATAATTTTGGTGTTTTCAAGCCGAGAGTGAATTAGTTTCTAGGTAAGCACTAAGCACGCTTCTTTGTAGACAGCGACTTTGCTTAACATCAGCTCAATAGCTTCATAGCGATCAAGTGTACAACCTACCATTGTCAAAAAACGTATTATGTTTTAAATTTTACAGTCAACCTCTGTACACAAGTCTCGGCGGTTATTTTATTCGTAGTTACTTTATCAAAATCCATTTTAATGTATTAACAGAATGGCTCTATCAATTTTACAATAATAATAACCTGTAAAAGTAAAAATTACCAGTCTCATTACAAAAAAATGTTTCCCGTAATAACTCAGGCCTACGACGGCATTACGTAGAATAGGGAAGTTAACACTAATCAAAAATTAATGTTTGATGCTAATTTTATGATAGTTTGCATTAATAGAATATCGAAAACCACATTATTGTAAAGTAATATTACGTAGTAAATTTATTATAAATGATTTTAAATGCTATATTTTTAATCTGTTGTCACGTGACTGGAAACACCAATACGAATTCTTACGTCACTAGTCACAAAAAGAAACTGTTGAAACTGATTAAACTGTTTACTTTTCTTTATTTTTATTATAGTTTGCGATCTTAGCGACGACGATTTTGATTGTTTGTATTCCAGTAATGATATGAAAACACATAAACTGGACATACAGACATGAATCGCGACCAATGTTTTGCGACTAGTGACGTCATGTCAGTCGTTAGTGATTTAGCGGCAAAATTCAAAAGTAGTCTAAAATTTTATATGTACTCATCGAAAATACTAATATTTTAAAATAAAATGTTATCTTTTACGATAAACAAGGGTCAATCTTCAAAATAAAAGCTGTTCCGAAAAATTGTTATCATCCCTATTACAAGACAAAGCTAGTTTTAAGATTTTTATTTTACCAAATATAATACATTTATTTTCTATAATTCAGCAGTTTCTTTTAGGGTTTATGATGTGGTGCTGTTTTTTCAGTCGTATTTGAAAGACTACATTTTTTCCGAACAACTTTCAAAAACAGTTGACTTCGCTCATTATCCTGACACAAATAAAAAATGTAGTAGATAAATATAAAAGTTTCTTGTATATTATTTCTTATAAAAACTACGTTTAAAAAAAACGGTTATAAAACGATAAATAGGCACTAAAAGCGAAAAATAAATCAATGAAATTGTTGTAAGCGCTACCCGCTCATCTATTTGAAGTCGGTGCCAACCAAATGTAACTACTGCATGTATAGTACCTAATAACTATCTATCGACTAGCTATTAATCTTGGCTGTTCTGACTTCGCGCTATCAACAAGTAAATTAATTTATTTTCGCTTTTAGTGCCCACTTGTGGTTTTGAAGTCGGTAAGGTTGTGCTTCAGAATATTCGTAACATCCGTGCTCTCACTGGTTTGTTAATCTATAACTATATTTAAATATGTTTTCGAAGTCCGTAGTGTTGGAACCCCGAGGAGGTTTCAGTCGGTAGGGACACTAAGTTCATCCATGGTGTCGAGTCCGACATAACCCGACTGTCCCCCCCTGGCGGTAGGGTATTGCGATAAAGCATTTCCTCCATGAAAAAAAGGTTGTTCTGTTAACTACAGTGGTTTTTTTTTCTAGATTAAATCAGGTAGATGATATTTTATTGCAGACTAGCGACCCGCCCTGGCTTCGCACGGGTGCAATGCTGATACTAAATATAGGTAAGTAGCTACTAATAAAAATGGTTATTGTGGGTTTTATGGATTATAAAGCTGAAAAGTTCGTTTGTTTGTTTGTTCGAACGCTAGGATCTCGGGAACTAGTGGCCCGAATTGAAAGATTATTTTTTCTATAGGATAGTCAATTTATCGAGGAAGGCTACATATGTAACATTACGCTACTATCAATAGGAGCGGAACATGAATGAAGAATGAAACATCACCACGAGAAATCACGTAGTATACACAGATTTCTAAACAGATGAAACCTTCGTGAACGACACTGTGAGGCCAGTCATTAGTTATGTTGCGTGACAGCTCTCACCGACGTTGTCAAATTACTCACGTTGGTGTGCGTGTAATGTTCCCAGTCTTAAGAAAAAAGTCCCACTATTGTTGTCTTAAGCTTTGGAATTTTTCACGTATAATAAACACATAAAACATTCTTTTAAAATAATTTATTATTACACCGATAATATATAATGCAAGGATTTCTTGTTAATAACAAGAAATCTTATTTCCATTTTATGCAGTTAAGAATTTTGATTTTACATGCAACCAAAAATCAACTTGAACCGCAAATATAAATTATTATGATTTGCTCGCTTAGATAGTCTAAACAAAAACCAAAACAATCATCTTTACCACCAAAACTAGTTTCGATAAAATGCATATGGGCTAGGTACCTTTTATAGGGCCAAACAAAAAACCAAAAAAAAAAGAAACAAATAATCGTTTAAACAATTCACTAATGCTTCACTACTTTTTTTTACAAAACCTCACTTTTAAACCAAGTAGTCGTATAATATTCAAAAACTGCTACTATCAAATGTTAATATTCTGAGACCTACTGCTGGCATTATATTATAACATTCTATTCTACTCGTATAATATTATTAAAATGTAAGTATTATGTATTTTTGAAAACTCCACAGAACATACAAGTATTAAAAACTCGTTTCATAACTATAGTTTTCATCAACACTATTAGTATTTTTATTAACCCTTGTAACGGCGAGGATTTGTTCTTGGCATCGATTCACATTAAATTAAAAAAAATAACGATTATAAAAATAGGGCTTAAAATTGAATTATACAATGATCATCAATAATTTGGTCTACGAGTATCTTCAAAACAAAATTAAAATCTATATTTTACCTTAACTTCAGGGAAAATAATTTCACTTTAGTGTAGCAACACTGACCTATTTTCGTGGAGGTGTTGTGTTTCTATTCATCAATCGAAATAAAATCGTCTAAATTATATAAATACCAGTAACAATATTCTAACTTTCCTATGAAATTTCCTTTTTTTATTTTTGGGAACAATGTTTGCAATGTTTGATGACACAAGACGGCATAATCTTAAACAAATCATAAAATCACACGGTACTCCCGTACGAGACGGAAGTCAGTTTCGTACTGACTGGAGTTTGTATTTGCTTTGGCGTTTGATATTTGCTTTCCGGACCTAAGGATCTGTGTTCCGCACGTTCCATCTGCCTTTGTTTTAGAAATCTGTGGTAGTATAAAACAAAGTCACTTCCCGCGTCTGTCTGTCTCTATATAAGCTTAAAACTACGATACAGATTTTGATGAGGGAATTTTAAATAGATAGAGTGATTTAAGAGAAAGATTTATATGTATAATACGTGCTGATGAAATAAAATAGCAGAGAAACATGGATAATTTTCAAACATGGTTAATTTTTAAAATTAAAATTGTCATTTTATGTATAACACCATCAAACACGCGGAATTTGTGTAAACCTAACAGAGGAATTCCAAGTTACCGGCCTGGCCGAGTTTGGGTTCCACTTCTTATTTGTTAAATTGTAATTGTCTAACTTGCAAACTGAATAAAAAAAATATCTTATCTTATCTTAATTATCTTTTAAATAGTGTGTAGTATTCTACTAGTCAAGACCTTTCATTCAATATTTTTTCCGCCATTTTGTGAAGGCGGCCATCTTGAATCGATATTAACCAAACGTAGCTAAAAACCATCACGAAAATGATCATTAAAAAAAACTGCATCAAAATGGGCCCATCTGTTTGAGCTCTACGGTGCCACAGACACACTCACATACAGAGAGAGAGCCATACAGACACACAGACAGGCATACATCAACGTCAAACTAATAAAACCCCCTTTTTGGTTGGGGGTCAAAAATGATTGACGTAAATCGGATCATTATTCCCGGAGTAATCGATGTACAATGTACATACTTAAAAAAAATACCGGCCGAATTGATAACCTCGTCCCGTTAAACTCGGTTGTTAAAAATAAATACGTAATTGGATGAAGCAATTACCTCCTAAAATCATACTCAATGGTAAATATTCCAGTCCAAAGAAAAGCTAAATTTATTTTCTTATATCCAATAATATCAAATAAAATTTTCGTTGAAACTTTTCACACAACATCTTCTGTACCTACTGTGGAAGTTAAATAGCTGATTTAATGAATAGTATCGAGTATGGTTTCCTATTGGCTTATTACTTTCTATTCGCAAACGTCTATTACTTGTAAGGCTAAGAACTCATGGAGCGGTTCCAACCGAGAACGCGCGCGAGCGCGAACCGCGACGGGCGACGGTTATATTTCAAAACTCACAAGACCGTTGATTTTCAAAGTTTCGCAGCCGCCGCGGGTGAGATTTTCGTACGCGAACGTGGCGGGTGACAGGTGGGCGGCGATCGCGCGGGAACCGCGTGGCAGCCGCGGGCGTAAACCACCTCATGGGTTTTGATTTCCATTTATGACTACGACCCAGTTTACAACTGTGCTGACGTTAGCGCCTCCTTGTCATACCTAATTGAAAACATACAGCGAGCAATAAATAAAAATACTAGAGTGAAAGCAGCAAACAGGAAATACAATAATATTAAGCCATGGATTACGCCTGGCCTAGTGCGATGTATCCGACACAGAGATAAATTGCATCTGAAAGCAAAATCCTCTCCAGACAACCATATACTGCAAACCACATACAAAAGATATCGAAACTTTTGCAATGATCTATTAAAAAAACTAAAAATTAACTATGACAGGGAACAATTAGCAAAAGCCGGTAATAACAATAAACGCATATGGGATCACATAAAAAAGGTCACTTTCACCACGAAACAATCAGACTCAAACTTGAAACTTCTCCTGACAGAAGACTCCCCAGCTCTTTCAGCAAACAAAGCCAATAATTTTTTTATCAATGTTGGGAAAAATCTCGCTGAAAAACTTCAGACGCAACAATTTATCTCACAAAACCAAGTTTATTATCAACCACGAGTACAGTCATTTTAATGCTAGATACCGACGAAAAAGAGGTAGAACGTATCATCCTTGGGTTAAAAGATAACTGTGCCGTTGGGTGGGATAATATCTCCAATAGATTTCTGAAAAAATTCAAACATATACTTGTACCGCCTTTAGCACATATTTTTCACAGTGTCTTACTAACGGTATCTTCCCTAAGTGTCTTAAAAGGCTGTAGTCATACCAATTTATAAATCGGGTAGTAAAGAACAAGTAACAAACTACAGGCCTATATCACTTCTATCCTCGTTGTCAAAAATCCTTGAAAAATTATCAACACCCGCCTTATAAAGTATCTAGAAAATAACGATATTTTATCGAACAAGCAATTTGGTTTTAGATCGAAGCTATCAACAGCAGATGCGGTACACCAACTGACAGACTATGTAGCCCAAGAGCTCGATAAGGGTAACCAGACATTATGTATATTCCTAGATTTGGCCAAGGCCTATGATACAGTGTATGTACCTTCCTTACTACAAAAGCTAGAAGCAATAGGCGGGGGGAATTCAGCTTAAACTTTTCACAGACTACATAAGCGACCGTACCCAATGTGTTACAATAGGCAACGTTGTCAGCGATGAACAGAAACGCACTAATTTCGGAATTCCTCAAGGCGGGACCCTCAGTTCTACCCTTTTTTGGTTTATATAAACGATCTTTGCAGTTTAAATCTGGAACATGGCAAATTACTGTCATATGCTGATGACACTGCAATTTTATTTTCCGCCCCAAACAAGATAGAGCTGCACGAATTTGCTCAGCGAGGTTTTGATAAGGTAAATAATTGGCTAACAAATAATCTACTAACACTAAACGCGGATAAAACAAAATACATATACTTTTCTATGCGTAAATCTAAGCAATCTACAACTAACTAGCATCTATATGCACACACGTGCACAAATCCTACAGCCTGTCTAGACAACTGCCCAACCATAGAAAGAGCAAATGACATCAAATATTTAGGTGTTATTATTGATGACACACTGTCCTTTCGGCTACACATCAAAAACCTAGTAAACAGACTTCGTAAGTTGATTTATGTGTTCAAAATATTACGGTATATCGTAGATACTAAATTAATAAAGCAAGTGTATAAAGCTCTGTGTCAATCAATAATTACATACTGTATCACATCATGGGAGGTGCTACTAAGACATTAATGCTTTCTGTAGAAAGAGCACAAAGAGCCATTCTGAAGGTCGCAACATTTCGTCCATTTCTCTTCCCTACGAAACTGCTCTATAAAGCCTGCAACATTCTATCAGTAAGACAACTATTTATTTTGAACACGACACTAAAACAGCACAAAAATCTTTCCTACTGCACTGAGATTACTAACAAGAGACGTAAGGATATCGTATGTAGCTCACTGGCACAGACAAAACATGCTTTCACAAGCAGATTTTTCATATTTCTTGGTCCAATACTATACAACCGACTAAATAGATTGCTATCTATTTACGACCAAAATGTTTATAACTGTAAACAAACTGTCTGTGAATATTTGCTAACACTGTCATATGAGGAAACTGAACATTTGATATTAGTTATAAAATAGTAAAGAAATTTCATACCTATCTTTTTAATAAGCAAAGTAGTTCATATATTTAACGATTTTATTGTTTAGTTTTATTATCTTCGATAATGTAACTCTTAGTTAAAATAGGCAATTTTCGAAATATTCCGATCTGTCCCCCTAATCTGTCCCCATGAGGTGACAGAAGGAACAAAAAAGTTCGATCTGTCCCCTGTTAGCGATAAAGGGACAGTTCGAACTTTATTCACCTGAAATATTCCGATCTGTCCCCCTATCGACATTAGGGGGACAGATAAAACATTTTAATTCCTGTTTGTCCCCAATAGATAAACTATAAAGTCAAAAGATAAACTATAAAAGATAAAATTCTTAATAGTAATGCAAACTTTTATGAAAATAAAAGACAAAATGATTTCGATTTATAATCGGCCTTATTTACTAACATATTTTTTAAATATTTCTTTTATTTCTCTAATAATTATCAGCCTCAAAAATCACGATACGTACATATCACAGAATCAGTCTTAATAATTACTTGCACTGTACTGTTGCTTACATAAAAAGACCACGTGCTTCCGAGAATTTCCTCAGTTCAAATAAACAACAAACATATTTCGTTTCTCTCTCTTTCTTACTCATAGGGCTTTGTTCGCAGATGCAATTATAATAACAAAAGATAAAATTCTTAATAGTAATGCAAACTTTTATGAAAATATAAGACATTTCGATTTATAAAGCGAAAAAAGATACAATGTCATTGTAAAATCCAGTGTCAAAACTATCATAGATTGAAATGTGATTGAAAAATATTAAAATATTACACGACCTTGGAAATATTTAGAAAGTGGAAATACAAAATGAACGATCGAACTTGTTTGTAATCATAAAACAAAAGTTATTCAGTACTTTCCACTTTTTATTTTACTGATTACAATAAGATGTCGGACATACCCGGTACTTCTGCTGCGGTAGATATCCAATGGAGTTTTATAAATAGAGGTGGGGGCCAGGTACTTTTACACGACGGTCATCAATATTATTAAAAGAAGACTTTAAAAAATGAAGTAACTGTATATGAGTGTTACCAAAGAAGGCAAAAATGTCGTGGATCAGTTAAGATTCTGGTAAGAATAGTGTTCATACCTACTCCTATTTAATGTTTCATGAATTTTTATTTTTTTAATGGAATTTATAAGCACGCCAGTAAAAGTGCTTTTTTGATTTTTTCCTGTTTCTCATATTTACAATAAGGAATTCCTACCTAAAAACATTAAGCATTGCGCTAAATATAGAACTTATATTTCGTTACAGAATAATGCTGTTATTTTCGAAAATTCGCACTCACATGCCCCTGACTTCGCCAAAAATATTTTGGATCAAAAATTACATGAAGTCAAACAAGACATTTCCGCAACTGACGCAAGCAAAAGTGTGCCAAGAGTTTACAAAGAAGCCATAGGTTCTATGAAAGATGATGGTCTGGATTTAATTAAAAAACTACCACCCTTTAAAAACATCAAGAGTACATTATATAAAAAACGGAATGATGCAGTACAAATGCAAAACTATTTTTAATGACATTAATGAAGTGACAGTACCTCCCAAATTCATACAATTTCCATTAGCGGACTACAGTTACCAAGGTTATAAAATAATAAGTTTTAGTGCCGGAGCCATGAGACACCTTCTGAGTACTTTAGAAGACTTTTTAAGTGATGGAACGTTTAAAAGCTGTCCAAAACCATTTTTACAGATTTATACTGTACATGCAGATTTCGGCAGTAAAAATATGACTACTGATATTGTGCCCGTAGTTTATGCATTGATGAGCCACAAGGATCAAATGTGCTACGAAATTTTATTTAACTTAATCAAGTCACAAATTCCAGCTTGGAAACCAAAAACTTATAAGTCAGATTATGAAATTGCAGCAACGAAGGCAATAAAAAAGACTTTCCCAGAAGTTATAGTAAAAGGTTGTTTCTTTCACTACAACCAAGCTGTCTGGAAGAAAGGAGCCGCTCTTGGGCTAACTAAATCGAAGCTTTTGAAAAGGCAAGTCGCATTGAGTGCCGTACTCCCACTGATACCGGAAAATGCAATTTTAAATGGATGGGCTTATATCGCATCAGAAAGTCCGGGTGATGGACAGAGTAAGAAATTTCGTCTGTACATGATCAAACAATGGATCAAACCGCGTGATGCTGACTTCAGAAAATTATGGTGTGTTTTTGATGAACGTCATCGTACTACAAATTTTATAGAGGGCTGGCACCATGCGTTAAATAACGCAGTCGGAAAAAAAAGGCCGAACATAAATATGTTGTTGAATATTCTACAAAAGGATGCAGATTTTTATAGAGTCATATCACAACAGATCCAAAACCAATTGTCTCCGATTTCAAATAGTCGCACAAAAAAATATTCTGAAAGACGAATATATAAATAATTGTCAAAAACAACATGAAGCTGGTGAAATCACTGTTGGTCATTTATTGGAGAAATTAAGATAGGTAGATATTTTATTTAACAGTTAATTTTTCGTTAGACTATTGATTACGTTTATTAAAGTTTTGAAATTATTTACAACTTTTACTTTTATAGTCAAGTTGTCATTTATAGTAATTAGGTTAGCAAATCAAATCAGCACGCTGATTGTAAATTGTGAAATATCTACTGTGATTTATATCACGGTTTTATATTTATTGATAGATCAATATTCGTGATGTATATTTAATAGTGGTTCTTTACAGTATGCCTGGACAAGCACCAGTCATAATCGCACCTTTTCCAATTATTCTACCGCCAAACTATATAACACAAAATATTTACTGAGATGAAGGCTAATGTTTCCGGTGTTTTTTTTTTATCTACAGTGACGAGACCATCAGGACGTGTGCTTGATGGCAAGCAACATGCTTGCCCATAACAGCGTAGTCCCCCTAATGTCGATAGGGGGACAGACAAAACATTAAGGAGGTGAATAAAGTTCGAACTGTCCCCTTTATCGCTAACAGGGGACAGATCGAACTTTTTTGTTCGTTCTGTCCCCTCATGGGGACAGATTAGGGGGACAGATCGGAATATTTCCAATTTTCGCGCCTGAAACACAGGTTCTACCTAGTTCAGGCTGATAAAATTAATATACCTGTGTATAGCTGTAAGAAAATATTGTATAGTTAAGATCTATGTTATTGAAATAAATTTTATTTTATTTTTTTATTTTATATAAATCTGCATTCTACAGAAGATGCGGGCTCGCGCTATTGGAAACCGCTCCATGAGTTCTTAGCTGTAGTGTGCGTGACCCCTATTATTTCGCGTCCCTGTCATGCCCTCCCTTCCCTTACATAATTTTAAAAATATATTTAGGATACGTAGAAGTAGCCAGACATAGAACAAATGTCCGGACACAAATGTTTGTCCTGGGTGGGATGTGAAACAGTAACTTAAAATGTTTTGGCTTTACTTTTATCCGTATCTTTTATGACTTCCTACAAACGTGAGCAAACTACCTACCGACTGAGGCACTAGGTAAGTCAATCATTAAGATCCAATCACTCTATTTTATCTGGATTAGCATAACTAGAGTGAGCGCTTACCTACCCGTTGTTCAGACCGAGTAGACCGCTCACTATCGCCTATCTATAGTCGAAGCTTTTAGGACCGCCAGGACAGAGAAACGTACCGAACGAAAAGCATAGTGCAATGAGCGATCAATACCTCAGACTACACATTACCTTCAACAATGAAAATAACGACTCAGAAGAGAAGGAGCACAACTTGGTGGTACTTACAGTTGTTCCAAATGAATGAGTTGGTGGAAGGCATCGGTATCGATGTGATGGATCCGGTTCCGATAGAGGTAGAGGTACTTTAGGTGCCTCAGGCCCTCGAAGGCACCAGACTTCAGTTCCTTCAGCTGGTTATCATTGAGAAGTAGTGATCGGAGTTGGTGCAGGTGCTTGAAACCTCCAGGGGCCAGCTCGCTGATCTTGTTGAAACGGAGGTCACTGTGAACAAAGTTTAAAAACGTCAGTTTTCTACAATAATAACAAAACGTTTTGACTTTGAGTAATTTTCTCCGTGCGTTTTATAACTAAACAAACTACTTACACTAATTAGTTCTAAATAATCCATATACCCATGTAACCGTGGGTAATTTGTTTTGCTTAAAACTATACCTTATAAGTTTTGTCTTTGGAAAAGTACCCTTCTTATACTAGTTATTTGACCGGTTTGATATGGGTCCTTGAGGGCTCAGTGTTAGGTGACGGGCTGAGCATCTAACTCGTAGTTGGGGACCAACGGTGTCCAGACGTAAGAGTGACGTCCACTTATTGGTTGGTCCCAGGGGGTCTACCGCCTAACTAGAACTGTCTTAGCTTTGATGTTCTCTCTCTTATCTTTCCGCTTGAAATGATAGAGACCAAAGCTGCAAAAGCAAAGCCAAAGCCGATTTAGGCGGTAAAAGGTCAGTCATTGTGTACCAGTAGTGTTCTGGCGCGTTAGTTACGGGGCGTTGCCTGTGAGGTAGGCTTGGCGATCGAAAGTTGCGAAAGCTCTTGGAAGAAAACGAAAGCTGAAGAATACGGAATACAGGTAGTATTCTCGCCATATGCGTCAAAGGTGGAACCCTGTGGAGATCTTAGTCACTAGGGGCTTAGGGTATCACTCGCGACTTTGAGTCTGACATAACCCGACCGTCTCCTTAGGCGAAAGGATATGCATTGCATTTACTCCGCGTAAAAAAAACATCAAATTGCAAGAAAACAGTAATTTCTATTCGGAAATCCGGAATTTCGATATCGCTCAGCGTGGCATCAATATTGCATTTCTCAGATTTAAAACCATAACACATAATACCCATAACTCTAAGTTTCCCGGAATCGAGTTGCAGGGATTCAATTATTCCGGATTTCGAGAACCGGCTACATTTTACCGAGAAAAATACAGAGCAGGTACTAATCTGTTAAAAACGTAGCTGCTACTATTAAATAAATAATCTAATAACGTTTGTAATCCCCTAAAGCTTGTTGTGGTCCTATTTTGGTAATTAGTCACAGGAAGTAACGGCTTAGTATCCCAGATATTCTACGTATATGTACCTACCTCCTTTTAATAAAAGGACTTATACCAGCTGGCCTCAAATAGTCTTTACTGCCTACCGAAATTTGGACTAGTGCAGTAAGCACAAATCACCAACCACAGACTAAGTAAAGAGACGCACCAACCACTAACCTAATATTACTAACTCTTACACATAACTTACTTATATAGGTACTCGTATCTTACTTATAGGTCCGTTAAACAAATTTAATGAACTATGGCTCTGGCGTACATACGCAGAGCATACCTGCAACCTTTCCGTATATTTTTACCATATTCCTAACACGAGTAAATACATCTCGTACCTACGACAACTAGTGCAAGGCCACCTCAGACGACATGACCTCGCCTTGGGTTTGCGCCAATACGGAAGATTAATGTACAACTTGGTATCCCCGAAAGGAGTGTTCCACAATAATAAATAAAAAATGAATAACCATAATAATAAAAGTGGAGCTAAAACATTATTTTTATTAATTCAACATATATTTCATATGATGTTGCCTGATTTATTAATTGGAGGTCGCGTTGCAAAAGATGCGTCTCAATCGGCTGACTAATTATTGAAAGTAAAACTGATGTCGTCTGACTGATTATTAGAAAAACAGACTAATTAAGGATTACAAACTATTATTATTACTTATTTATTATTGGCTGGTCTGTTGGCTTAGTTGGCAGTAAAAGTATGCCTGCAAAGCCGTGGGTCGTGAGTTCGATCCCCACCCATGAGGATGTGCATAGGTGTATAGTATATTATTATTATAATTCACACATCAATCGATTCCTCTTAGTCTCGCGAGTGACACTAAATACATGACATTAGTGAAAATTCAATATGGCGGCTACCGGACGCCATATTGTCCAAATTTAAAAAATGAAAGTCAACAAACTAGGAGATAGGTTTCGCTGAATAGGTACTTAAAAATAAATTTTAGTTTTCTTTCAACATTTTTTGATTTAAACGGTCAGCCGTTTAGGATATGTATCGATTTAAAGTTGCGTAACAACCATTCTCACATTTATAGGTTTTTAGGTAGCAGAGCAGAAAACTTCGTATAATTGTAGTGGTAGGTCTCTTGGCAGAGTCCGCCTGGGGAAGTACCACACTTTTGCCAGTTATTCTACCGCCAAGCAGTAATATGCTAACATTACTGTGTTCCGGTTTGAAGGGAAGTGTTTCCAGAGAAATTACAGGGCTTAGAGATATAGCATCTTAGATCTCTAGGTGACGAGCGCAGTGCAGTGCTAGGTAATTAATTGGACTCTTCATGTTCCAATAGCTGCGTGTCACTATGATGTTATGTGGCAGGCATGTTGCTTACCATAAGGCACATGTCCTGCTCGTCTCGTCATTCTTTATTAGCTTACTCTTTAGAAATCTAGCTGTACGTGTGAATGTGGATGGACATATGTACATATCTACTAAAACCTTCATGGGGTTACAACTCTCGTCGCTGATGGTAGGGACACGGAATCACTCTCGGATTCGGATTTACACCTCCTCGGTCACCCATCTCCGATTTCAAACGATGTAGTGCTCAACTTCGGTCGAAAATCTATGATTTTATAGGTACTTACACAAAACTATAAAAATTACATGCTGTAGAAAAAACCTACATATCATAGTATCAGTAGAAACGAAGACATTTGGTCAAAAACCAAAAGATTAAGCATAATAACATTCATAACGTTGTTCACAACTAAAGAGTATAAAATAAATAAAAAAACTTAATATAAAAACTCAAAAAACCCGACTGCATAAAAAGTGAACCCAAACTACAGACTATAAAACTGAAAAGAATAAAACAAGCACTTAGATTTCTGGTGGTCTAGAATTCTATAATATGTTATTGAATTAATACTATTGCAGAAAATAAAATATATTCTAGTAAAGGAACATAACAACTGAAAGTCGGGATCCATTATTATTCTACAGCCAATCTAATTGTTCAATGGATCCCGACTGTTCAGTTGATATGTTGCTTTACTAGAATGTATTTTATTTTCTTTAATAGTATTAATTCATAACATATTATAGAATTCTAGACCACCAGAAATGTAAGTGCTTGTTTTATTCTTTTCAGTTTTATAGTATGTAAGTAGGTACGTAGATTGGCTCACTTTTTATACAGTCGGGTTTTTGAGTTTTTTAATTATATATTTTTTAGTGATAATCATACTTGGCCCGATAACTTGGTTTGAATACCTGAATATATTTAGGTAGATTTAATTAAAACAACAGTGGTAATAAAAAAGTATACATTCATTACCAATTTAGGAAATCTTTGACAATCTCAATTAATAAAATCAAAATTATGTTAATGAATGAATAGTAATGTAACCTGATTGTACCTGTAACCTTGTTTACGAGCGCGAAATGGGAATTTCATTGCACCGAGTTACTCGGGCGAGTACTCGGTTGAAAACAAATTTAACCGAGTAAAACTCGGTTACTCGTTACTCTGCAAAACTGTTACTAGGCGCATCTCTAATAATAAGCATGTATTTAAACTATTATATCACTGACTCTCATACAACTTTAACTCCCATAGTAGGTACAAGCTTTGCATAGTTTGGGGCTACATTTTAATGGTGTTGTGTGTGAAATATCCTTTAATATTTTATTTAGTTACTGTTTTATTTATTTACATATTAAAAAGGTGATTGATATAAGCCTTATATCTATATTGGTGAAAAGCAAATAATCTGCTGATCGATCGTGATGGATGGTATCTCCCTCGCCAGTGAGTTTATAATATCTACATAGGTATCACAGAAATATCATACAATTCGATTCTGCAATCCTTAAAACTATTTTTTCCGCCGTGATATTTTTCACAAGATCCTTTGGTTCCGTGTTTACACTAGTCGAAAAAAATCGAAAATAAAATATTTGTTGAAATATTGCGATGAAAATTGGACTGACGAATACTCAAAACCAGACGATATGCGTGAGCTGCATTCATCCGAGCATTAATCACAAATATTTATGTAAACGTAAACTACTATCCAATTTCGCAGAACCAATAGATACTGTTTCACAATATTTTTTGTCAAATGATTCTGTAGTCCAAAACTTTTACATTTACTTATTCGCTTATATGTATAAGCTGTAGTCATAATACGGGCTTTAAAAATCTAACTAAACTTTATCGAAACCGCAGTTGTTAAAACTAAAGTAATGTGAAAATTGTCGACAGCGTAAACGCAAAAAAACTTCACCTTCCAATTAAAACTAACTAGATGAATATGACACCTACATTGCAGTTAAAAAAATTAGACATTAGCAAGACCTTCGTTAAAATTTTCGAGTTTCTCATTCTGAATGTCCCCACGAGTGAGGAGTGTAAATCGTTATTATTTTCACGCTATTGATAAAAAACATCTACATGTACCTATTGGTAGATTAATTTAAGTACCTGGGTGACCGAGTTTTGCTCGGTTTAAACACAGTATACTTGATACCCACAGATAAGGGGCTCTCAGTAATAGATTTTTTCAAACAAAAAAAACAAATTGAATAAAAGAGGAGCCGTCTGGATTTGAACCGGGATCTACTATTTCATGATTGCCCTTTTTTATACTATCACGCAACGTTGCAAAATTTACCGTCGCATTCATAAGTTAATGTAACAGTTTTTCATTTTCATTTCGTTTTTTTTAATGAAACCTAATTAGATCGATTTGTCGTCTACTCCACTATCGTTTCCGAGATTCAGATTCTATATATTATATGTACAAGAATTGCTCGTAAAGATATAAGATTCTAATATGAAAACTTTCCAGTTTCCATATTATATTTTACTTGAATGATTCAGCGATATGCAAAAATGTGCAAGTATGTCTTTACTATGCCTTTGGCAGAGCTTCATGTCAAAGGTCCAAAACTGGACAAAACCGGGAGCCCGTACCATTGTCCCTTATTGCGATGATTCTTCATTTCAAGGAACGCTGGCTATGTTGTTCGCCAGGACTCTGAACTGTATTCCGCAGCGACAGAGTTCGCAGTCACCTTGCATGTGCAGAGCATGAATAGTGATTCGAGATTTATCCTTGGTACAGGGTGAGGTAGAGCGCTTTGCCTACTCTACCCTAGTCTATTCATACACCGACTGTCAAAGAGCACTACTGCAGATCATATTACATGCATGCTGTCTAGCTATGTAGAACTAGGACGTTTAAAAGTAGACTTTCGTTGAAACTTAGGTAATCAGGATTTGGCTGTGTTTATGTTCGGAACATGTATTGTTTGGAAAATATACTTCTAACTATGGGGTGGGGAGAGGACGGGAATGTACATAAGTATGGTATTGTGGCAGAGCGAATGGAGATTTGTTGGCTTAGTGGAGATACGCTCGTCAAACTACGAGTATATACGTGTTTGTTTTGTTAAACGGTTTTATTTAGCTCACCCCGTTTGTTTTCTTTATTATTATTTATTCTTGGGTCAAATTTAGTAATTCAAATTTCACCCTCTTCCTGTCAACCGATTAATCTGAAATTTTGTATACACTTTGGATTTTGGTGACAATACAATTATGTTTATTTTTTTAAAGACCGATAGCAGTTGGTCCAAGTTTCCTATACAAGGGAGTAGAACTAAACCGAACGTACGAGTAGAATAAAGAATAAGTACGTGAAGAATAGCGCAGAAGGCGTAGGCGCACTAACTTAATCCTACCATACTCTATGTGTTATGTCGCGTGTGACGACTATTTCAGGGGCACCTAACGACGAAAAGACGGTACGACTTCGGCGTTTATAGGGAAGATCAAAGAGCGACCTAGCACCCCAGAAGGGGATGTTCTTTTTTTACCTTTTATAGGCTCACACTTGACCGCCATCTCGCCTGATGTTAAGCGACGATGCGGTCCACGATGGAGTGAGTTTACCTAGAAGAAACCGATTCACTCTCGATTTGAAGACACAAAGATTGCAACCCTCGGGGAAAATCCACTCAGGCAACGTATTCCACAGCTTAGACGTTCTTATCACAAACGTAGAGTCAAATCTTTTTGTTCGTGTCTTTGGAACATCAACCATGAAACGATGTCACTTTTTCGAGCTACGAGCATTCCGATAGAAAAAAGGGCAAGGTGGTATTAGATCATGCAGATCAGTTGCACACTCTCCGAAGTGTATCCGATAAAAAACCGATAGGCTAGCGATTTTTCGGCGATGTTCAAGACTTTGAAGCCTTTTTCGCACAAGAGTGTACTTGCTTATGAGCCTTTTGGCACGTCTCTCTTTAGCCTTAACGGGGCCTATAGGTGTTTATTTTTGAAGCTATGTGAAGTTGAATCATCAACAGAACCTCCACGCTTGTTTTGTCCATTTGGAGAACCACAACTATCTTTCAACATCCCATTTAACTGATACCGTCTGGACTTTTTCTTGAAAAACAAAGTAATGTAGCTATTAAAAATATTAATGATCATACTGTTACAGGCTTGATCGATAAATGATTCAAATAAATGTATAAAACATGGAAACTTACCTATCTCTATACACATTCGTTTCATACTCTTTGAAATAACGTTATCCTTGCCCACTTGTTAGTTTGTACCGATGTTTGTTGTGTGTCTAGTGTGGCTCCAGTGCAGTTGAAGAGAGCTGAGGTAACATTCATACGCAGGCGGTTAAAAGGCTCACCAAAATAAGCCTTTCTTACCACACTGTAGCTTTTAAATTTGCTTGATGGTAAACATTAAAATATTCTAAAATAAATAATCGACCTACGGCAAACTCGCAGAGGTTGAGGTTCATACGAATTTGTTGGGCCTGAATTATGATTTCGTCTCTACTCTATATCTCTACTTGAATTACGCTCTTCACATTATTACTACCAAATACTCAATAATTATTGCATATCACATTATGATAACAGCAAGCTTAAGTGGCAGTGAGCCGGTAATATCTGTCGTTGAATCGATAACCGTCGGAGTAGACGGGTTCCGGAGTAGATACCGCGAATCGGTAAACGTGTAGGACGCCCTGAGAATAGATTGAGTGATAACATACGGATGGCAGGCACCTGGTGGTGTTTGACGAAGTGACGTATTACGTATACGCCTATGTCCAGTAGTGAATGATAAACTGATTGTGAAGGCAAACACTTCTTAAATTAGTTTAGTAACTAGACGCCATTGTCATTAAGATCTATGAAAATAGAAAATTTAATTCAAGAAGCCAAAAAAATTTATAAAAATTTATTAAAACGATATTGGAACGTAGGCTAATTAGGACTTTGGTCCTCAACTCTTCGCCTTTATATCGATTCATTATTTATAATTGCCCCATAGAGTAAGCATTTCTGCTAGTGGAATTCATTCCATGGAATTGACTCTTTGCCTCAGTGTAGATCTGGAGGGGTTTGTCAATACCAGTATACAGAACACATTAAATTCTGACAAACCCATCTCGTTTATTTCGACTGTCCGGTATTGCTCTAGGGTGTACGTTTAAATAAAAGTGGTCAAGTGCGAGTCGGACTCGCCCATGAAGGCTTCCGTAGCAGCAAGTAACATAATACAAAAGTACTTGTAGTTCGTTGTTACTTTAATCAGAGTTTTAACAATAGTAAATTTATGACGTATTAAAATAAAACTACTTACTACATCTCATTCAAACCAATTTTCGTTGATAGTTTACATGGTAACGTACATCATACAATTTTTTTTTGTATTTTTGACATTCTCTTATTTTAGAAGTTACAGGGGGGGGGGGCACTTTTTACCTCTTTGGAAGAGTCCCTTTTAGAAAAAAATGTTAAAAACCTCAATATCATTTTTGATGAACTATCCATAGATACCACACATGTATGGTTTTGATGAAAAAAAACATTTCGAGTTTCAGTTCTATGTGGGACACCTCTAAATTTTTTAGTTTTTTTCTATTTTTGTATCAAAATCTTAATGCGGTTCATAGATTACATCTACTTACCAAGTTTAAATCAATTTAGTTCCAAGTTAACCAACTAAGTTTCAATAGTAGGTATAGCTTTTATAGTTTCGGAGAAAAGTGGCTGTGACATACGGACGGACAGACAGACAGATATGACGAATCTAAAAAGGATATTTATTTTATTGGCATTAATTGAAAAGAAACATAGTTTATTATTACTTCGACAACGAACTACAATAACTTTTATGTTATGTTACTTGCTGCTACGGAAGCCTTCATGGGCGAGTCCGACTAGCACTTGACCACTTTTTATTTGAATTAAACGGCAAAAGTATTTCATAAGGGTCGTGACAATTCAATCGTTAAAGCTTAGCACAGGTACGCTGTGACCCTTTGTCCTTTATTTTTACACTTGAAAACTTGGCTGTATGTCGTTCTTGACAGCTTTGTGAAATGCCATTCGCTTTCAAGCTTAACGTGGCATAACGTGTGACGTTTGGAACGAATGCAATGAGATGCGCACTAAAACCCGTTGTAATTCGAGTTTTGTTTAGCCTATTCAGTAATACTTTTCATCTAATCGAATGCCTTTTGGCATGTTAAGAAGTAAGTAACCTATTTTCATTCCTTAATTGTCCTGAGAGCTAAGTTTCTAAAATGAAAGTGTTTCTTATAACATCAGCTATCTGCGAGTGAAAGCCCCGTTATAATGGGTCTAGTCGTTTCAGAGATTAATCGGAGCACACAGACCGCTAAACATAGTTTTTTTTAATGTGAGTACCGCATTTACTTTTTGATGCATCAACTGAAAAGCTTTTAATTTGTAATTACAAACAGACTTCAATTATATGTATGTATTTATGTATAGATTTGGGTTTCAGCACTTATTTTTCTTATTAACACTATCCTACTAATAGGTATTATAAATGGTAATGGTTCCAACCATTCAAATTTATATGTTTGTTGCTCAATCACGTCATAACGTCTGAACGGATCGGGCTGAAATTTGGAAAACAGATAGATTGTAGTCTTACACTGAACATATAAGCTTTTTTTATCGGTAAAATAACGGGAACGGGAACTATGCAAGTGAAACCGCGGGGCGCTGCTGGCTTTTTTTTTATATGATGTCCGTGGTGGTCTAGCAGTAAGAATATCCGAATTCACAATCGTAAGCTAAGCTTTTTAAGCCTTAAGCGAGATACGAGCAATTCAATAGAAAAAGTTGGTGGAATTAGATTAATCAGATCAGTTCCACCACATTCCGAAAAATGATCGATAAAAAACCGAACCGGAAAATCTCTGAATTAAGTTTGGTTATACCTCTAAATCGAAATTATGTGTCCTACGTCCTACCGTAAGGTTTCTGGCATAGTTGCAATCTCGTTTGGTATTACTCAATTATATGACATAAATTTGGCCGAGTTTGATTCGAATGTATTTATGTGCAAATGTGTTTATATTAGGGATGTTACGAATAAGCTTCGATTCTGGTTCACAAAGATTGGGTATTTCGTCTGAAATAAATCGCCATTTTTTTAAACTGGTGTCTTTAGGTTTGGTAACAAATAGTAGACAGATGCTGCGGTAGAGCGCAACCAAAGAAAAAATGAATCGAATGTGTGATCGAGGACATGGAAAGAAGTAAACTCACATTTAACGAAAGGAGAAAGGAACGTGTTGTACCGACCCCACATAAAATGGATTTAGAGTAGGCGAATGATGATTCTAGTTCTCCTCAGACTTTTTTATAGTATGAGACGAGTAGGGCATGTGCCTGATGGTAAGCAACATGCCTGCCACATAAAAGCACAGTGACACGCAGCGATTGGAACACGAAAAGCCCAAATCATTACACTGCTCTCGTCGCCTAGAGATGTAAGATGTTTTATTTTATTTATGACAAAGAACATTAAAAAAATCTCCGGTTCCGATAAATCCAGTTTGGTAACAACCCTGATTTATAGACCGCATCGTATCGTCGCGTCATACCACAATTTGCGAGAACCGCCGAGGTGTCGGTTGCAACCCTGTATTTGCGAAGCTCATGTCATACGGCAAGTCTCAAATTTGCATGACATTCCATAGAGAAAGCTTTATGTGTACAATGATTTTAGAATGTGAATCACTACATAGTATAAAACAAAGTCACTTTCTCTGTCCCTATGTATGCTTAGATCTTTAAAACTGCCAAACAGATTTTGATGCGAGTTTTTTAAATAGATAGTGTGATTCAAGAGGAATGTTTATATGTATAATATGTGCATACAATGCAGACAAACACTAATCATTTTAATGGTTTCTTATGTGATGTCATATATAAACAATTTTTTTGCGGTTACCTTGCAAACTCTGGCTGGATCCTACGAGATGGATCAAAATAATGTACTGCAGTATCGTACCCCCTAAAAAGGTCTACAAAAAAGTCAATAATGGTATATACATGTCTATCTCTTAGGTACAGCCCACCATAACCATTTTTATTCGTATTTTTTTGTATCAGCATTGGACCCGTGCGAAGCCGGGGCGGGTCGCTTGTATAGAATATGTTTGATTACCTACCCATTTGTTTTATTGTTTACTTATTTGCTAATGTACAACACGATAGACCCACGAGCAAAGAATAATTCCAGCCTCGACGACAACCCCATGGCTACCGCAATAGCTGCGGTGCTGAGGCCAGCCGAGTCCTAAGTTCCCTTTAATCGTAAATGCCGAGTACCTATTCAAAACTTTAAAATTTTTGCGAAGCTTTTCTTTGTCTTGAACTTAAAGCGGGTTGATGGTCAAACGCGTACCTATTAGCACAATAAAAACTACGGGCAGTGCACTGATATAGCAGCTATCTGAATAAATTCCAATAAAAAACGTACTACACTGTGTAACTTTGTCAGTTTTATCAAAAGGTCATCCACGGCTGAACTTAACCCCTCATAGATGAGATACATCGGAACGCGAGTTTGCTGAACTTTGGTGTTACTGTGGCGTCACTTCTATTTTCTCAGTAAAACAGTCCATGACGTCTACTCGCTTTCTACGAAAAACGTAATTTCGAAATAAACTCGCGACTTCCCTACTCCGGTTCTTTGGAAACATTGCCCTTCAAACCGGAACACAGTAATGTTTGCACATTACTGCTTGGCGGTAGAATAACTGGCCAAGGTGTGGTACTTCCCCAGGCGGACTCTGCCAAGAGTCCTACCACTACAGTAATTTATCAAATAAAGCATTATCAGAGTGAAATATCTGATTGACAGAAGGGTGATAATATAATTATACTAAACTAGCTACGCCTGTGGTATAACCCGTGGGCCGTGGGTAACTTAAATATGTCATATTTATTTATTGTGTTTTCCGGGAAATTATATTTTTTCTAAATTAAAGTTGTTTAATTATCTGCCATCTGAAAAATCGTGTCAGCCTTTAAAAAAAAATTGCCGGAACAAACAGGCAAAAACTTTAAAAATAGTTTTACATAAGTACTGTATATATTTTGTAAAAAGCTGTTCATTTGGAATACAGACACTTCATTTTTATTTATACATACCTATAGAAATAGATCGATTGACTTGTGCTTTACTAATTTCTTGAGCAAATTTACCAATTTTTGACGTACTTAGTTAACATTCATCTGGTACCCTGAAAACTCCTTATTTGTTGTTTTTGATTGTTGGTAACAATGATTATTATTTCTGTGTTGAAATATACTGGTTGATAGATAGTAAGTATATCAATTGCAGAGTTGAAAATGTCGGTACAAAAAGGAAGTATGTCCCCGCCATAACTGCAGCTTCCTTTGTGTACAAAGTAGGCATTGTTCGGCATCAATGTTATTCTGTCGTGTTAAAGAACACCGTTGTAGTCTGTATCGCATCGTAGACTAGATTCAAAACAGCGCTCTTCAGTAAAAGTTCTACGTGAAAGTTGAAAGAACTTGCCTACGAACTTTTATGTAGCGCTACCGGTTTTTATGTTACTAGAATAACATGAAGGCTACTTACCAAGCCGAGACAATAATGAGAACGTGAACTACGCGGGTGAAACTGTGGTGCGATGCTAGTAAATGAATGTACGCAAAAATATTAATGATAATCCCATGGGATCATAGAGGCGAAAACATTGTATCTAAATCCCATGGGATTATTTTCATTGGATCCAAGTGGAAGGAAGGGATACGAGTACCTACATGCCTACAATACAAAACTGAGAAAAACTTGTTAGCTAGTTCAATTAGGCAGATCCATAGTTAAAAACCACATAATATGTATTTTGTCTGTTTGAGTTCTTTTGTTAGAAATGCTGAGAATTTATATGCACATTTTACTCGCTAATTTGGCAGCTTTTTGGCTCGAGTAAGCCTTGAGGAATACGATGAATGAAATAGTTTTTTCATCCCACCACCTCGGAAAGAGTACGTTTGCTCCTCGATATCAGGGCGCGAAAGTCGTTTTTAACCGACTTCCAAAAAAAAAGGAGGAGGTTAGCAATTCGACCCTTATGTTTTTTTTAATGTATGTTACCTGATTTATCGAGAACCTATGCACCGATTTTAAAATTTCTTTTTGTGTTCGGATAGGTATGCTTCCCATATACATTTTATCGAAATCAGTCGGGTGGTTTTTAACCCCCCACCAAAAAAAGAGGTGTTATAAGTTTGACGTCGATGTCTGTTTGTCTGTCTGTGTGTGTGTGTCTGTCTGTGGCACCGTAAAGCTCAAACGGATGGGCCGATTTCAATGTGGTTTTTTTCATTTGAAAGTTAATATCCGTGCGGATGTTCTCAGCTATGTTCGGTTAATATCGATTCAAGATGGCCGCTACCACAAAATGGCGGACGAAATATTTCTTCACAACCTACCTCAATATGGGTATCAAATAAAAGGGCTTAACTAGTAGAATACTATAAACTTAAAAAAAACAAATCCAACATGGCCGCCACCACAAAATAGCGAATTATATTATTTTTTTCACTACTACCTCAATATGGGTATCAAATGAAGGGGCTTGACTAGTAGAATACATTGCACTATGACAAATTTCAAATCCAAGATGGTCGCTTCCACAAAATGACGAAATACATTTCTTTTTCACAAGTCCCTTAATATGGGTATCAAATGAAAGGGCTTGACTAGTACAATGTTGTACAGATAACAAATCTGAGGTAGTCGGGGGTTAATCAAAATTTTTAAGTTTGTTCTTGTTGAAATATAAACCATAAACTAAAATTTGCGTACAATTTTCTGGATGACGTAGTTGTATATTTCACAAAAGTTATGAAACTAGATCCTGTCAATACCAAATTGTGTAAATGGATTAACAAAACTTGTTTTTAACCCCCGACCAAAAAATGGGGTGTTATAAGTTTGACGTCGATGTCTGTCTGTCTGTCTGTGTGTGTGTGTCTGTAGCACCGTGAAGGTTAATATCCGTGCGGATGTTCTTAGCCATGTTTGGTTAATATCAATTCAAGATGGCCGCCTCCACAAAATGGCGGACAAAATATTTCTTCACAACTTACCTCAATATGGGTATCAAATGAAAGGGCTTGATTAGTAAAATACTATACACTATAAAAAATTCAAATCCAAGATGGCCGCCAACACAAAATGGCGAATTATATTATTTTGTTCACGTTTTCCTCAATATGGCTATCAAATGAAAGAGCTTGACTTGTAGAATGTTGTACAGATAACAAATCCGAGGTAGTCGGGGGATAATCAAAATTTTTAATTTTGTTCTTGTTATTTGTTAAAAACTCAGACTCGGATCCTCCTTGGTATACATTTTTTTTAAATCCTTTGCGCGCAATTTTCTTTTAACGTATGGAGGATAGAGGTAAGGAATGTTATCTCAAATGGTAAAAGTAAATGTTCTACCATTTGAGATAACTAAAATGCTATAAATGAATCAATTGTAAACGACTTGAAGCATGCCGAGTTCAATAATTTTATATTATTGACGATTAAATAGTTACTAATAGAAAATTTAAACTACTTGTGTAGTACAAAATAATGTAGTAAATATAGCATCAATTAATTACTACTTTGAGAAAACATGTAGCTAGATTTATTTTTTCATGAATTAAAAATAGTCCGTTTATTTATTTCCTTTAAAATTTACCCTGATGCTAATGTGGTGCTACCATAATTTAATGCGTTTGGGCGGACACTTGTTCTAGTATACAGATGACACTCCTTACCTCAACGTCACGTCATATTGTTATTGTTAACACCACGGCTAATACTAACTCAAAGATAAGCTCTTAGATTAAACACAGGAAAATTGAATACAAGTGAAAACCAAAATAAGTGATTCTAGCGACAAAGAAGTTTATTATTTGTTTATTCAACAGAATTGTCTGAATTTGTTAATAATGTGCAAACTGCAAAGCATTTTGTCATTTTCTCGCTAAGGTGGGATGAAAAATTACGTGTTGCTCTCGACTGCAAAGATTTTTCACCTTGTGCCCTTTTGATTCCCTTGCTACGCTGCGGATTCTAATTTTTCAGTGAGTGTTTCAATTATAGAATCCTTCGCTTGCTCGGTCATTAAAATGGAGCACGCGGTTAAAACGCTACTTTGCACTCTTGTACAACAAATAACTATTTTAAGCCCCAGTGAGACGTGAATAATTTGTTTTTCAGTATGGCAAAGTGCCGAATAAAATTAGTATGTACAAAAAGTAATTGTTGAATACAAAGGAGCTGAAAACAAAATCGATATATGACACTGCGTTCGTCACTCAGATATGAAAACTGATCTGACTTGGAGATCGATATAAATTATAATTATTACATCGCCGCGTCGAATATCAATAAACATAATCTTATCTCATCAAGCTTTTACCTCATTTCGAGTTAGATATACCTACATAGGTTGTTTTGAACATAAGTTTGGGAATATTCAACGAAGTATTACATACATTACATTATTAATATTATTAAAGGTCATTGGGAATATTTGTGAATTTGCTACGTTCACGAAATTACTTGTAGTTGTGTAGAACAAGAACAAAATTAAAAATTTTGATTAACCCCCGAATACCTCGGATCTCGTATCATCTGTATAACGTTCTACTAGTCAAGCCCTTTCATTTGATACCCATATTAAGGGAGTTGTGAAAAAAGAAATGTATTTCGCCATTTTGTGGTAGCGGCCATCTTGGATTTAAATTTGTCATAGTGCAAAGTTCTCTACTAGTCAAGCCCTTTCATTTGATACCCATATTGAGGTAGTAGTGAAAAAAATACTACAATTCGGCATTTTGTGGTGGCGGCCATCTTGGATTTGAAATTTGTTATAATGTATAGTATTCTACTAGTCAAGCCCTTTCATTTGATACCCATATTGAGGTAGGTTGTGAAGAAATATTTTGTCCGCCATTTTGTGGAGGCGGCCATTTTGAATCGATATTAACCAAACATAGCTAAGAACATCCGCACGGATATTAACCTTCAAATAAAAAAAACCGCATCGAAATCGGTCCATCCTTTTGACCTCTACGGTGCCACAGACAGACACACACACAGACAGACAGACAGACAGACATCGACGTCAAACTTATAACACCCCTTTTTTGGTCGGGGGTGTTAAAAAAACTGTTTATCATTTTCTGTCTCATTTACGTAAATACTCGTAAGTAGAGTGTATATGGTAGTGGTTATGTTATGTGTGTATTCAGCGGGATAAAATCGCCTGTAGGTATGCGCTTGGGTACGCGTCCAACGGGTGATCATCAAACTATTTTATTTACAAATACGTTCCGATTATTTACCTACCCGTTATAAAAATCCCTATGTGGTATTCAATACTATAATATATGTTCCAAATTTCAACCCGATCCATTCAGACGTTCCGACGTGATTGAGCAACCAACATTCAAACTATCGCAGTTATAATATTAGTAGAATAACATTAGATGAGATATACCTAGTGTGCTGTAGTGTGTTTATTGACCACAGATTCAAGTTTTTTAAATCCTAGCTGCATGATTTTTGTATTTAAGAGCAAAAAAATATTTTTACATGTGTATATCTCTATTTATAAAAATGTTATGTTGGTTTGTGTACGCTTCAAAAACTTAAAAAAGTTCTGTACCGATCGAGCTGAAATTTTAGATATAATCCGCATCAAGGGTTGTTTTTTTTATCTAATCACAATGTGCCACAGCGAAGCGTGTACTAGTCAGAATTGAAATACTATTTTCTATTGAATAGTTCATTTATCGAGGAAGGCTATAGAACATAACGCTACTATTAATAGAAGCGTAGCATGTAACAAAATCGTGAAAAAATATAACGTACATGACACATGAAAGCATGTGTCAAGATTGCGTCATTGAATATAAACCTTTTGCCACTGACTACATAATACTTCTGCTAATCATTTTTTTTCTAAATCTGAGTTGGTACGGCCAATTTCCGACAGGTGGCGTAGCAGGTAGCTGAAGAGGTGTTTTGTTTGAAAGCGATATTCTCAAGAATGACTGAACCGATATCAGTCATTCTTTCACCGTTGAATATGTACGGGAACCTGATGAGTGCTATTTAATGTACCACGGGCGAAGCCGGGGCGGACATCTAGTATTTTATATAATGAGACTTTGGATCACATTTAGTACATTACGCCAATTTTTTTTTCATTGTGAATAATTTTCTTTTATAATTTAGATATAACCGTCATCTGCTATTTCAGTGATTTGTGCTTTGTTTGAAATAACAGGGATATTTCATTGAAACATACATTACTTTGTTTTTTCTGCGCTTTACATGGAATCTACTATTACAAACTGGTACATTATAGCATATTTAGCATATATTATCTGGAAGTCCAGATGGGCAAATGACCTGACCTGAATGCGTATATTTATATTATAGAAAATAGCAAATATATGTGTTTTCTGTATCGGTAAAGAGGTCACATGCCATTATTCAAAGGGAAAAAGTTGTATATATGTATTTACTTTAATGCATGATCAGATCAGATAAAATATATATTATTAGGTCCTTACATTTGAAATTGGTGTTATGTCGTACCTGATAAACTTAGATCTCAAATATCTCCTCTTTGGTTAATTCTAATTTCAAAGTTAGCTATTTACTCATGTTTTTGTGTGTAGAAAACCATAATTCATTTCATTGTTGTATGTAATTACAGTTGTATATGGGTTGGGTAACCTGGAATAAACTAATTTTGAATTTGAATTTGTTTTTCCTCTATTGGGTTTTTCTTTCGGTTACTTAGTTTAGAAAATGCCAAAACACCAATGTAAGGACCTAATTTAGAGGAATGCGTTTTGTTACAAATTTGTTCCATACTAAATAAGTATATCGTTTTATGTGAATGAAACTGACAAAAGTAAAGAAATCTTTACCTTTACTTGCTAGATTGAAGTATTACCCGTATATACCCGTAACAGACATTTTTTTTGGCAAAATTTTGACATTTATTAAATTTTTACCAATTTTAAAATCACAGCCACTGTGCGCTCCAGTCAAAACTTGGCCGGTTAACTCTTCACTATGTTTTTGTTACTAAGTTCGCGCAGAGATGCCGTACTAAATAATGTATATAAAAGTGAACGTAGGTACTTATTTAGCTCTACGAGTAACATGCAGAAAACTACGATTTCTTTAAAAATTGTTGAAAATATTTGCGTACAAATGGCATGAATCACACATGGACCAAAATACAAAGGGTTAACACCCAGTTTGTTCGTAGTATATATTAGATACCTCGCTTGCACTATTTACGAATGAATAAATGATTTGATTTGATGCATCTAACTAGGCTTCACGTATTATGTAGGTAAATTTGCTAGATTTAAATACACATAATACGCAAAATTATTTATTCACAAATATCAATAGCGAGCAACTGTTTGTATTATGTATATTTGCTAGATTTAAACACACATCATACGTAAAATTATTTACTGACAAATACCTACTACTATCAATAGCCAGCATCAAAATTTATTGCATATTCTACGTTTCATGTCTCTTTTATGACATAAACGTAGGTACAGGATATAACTGTCACATTTGATTCAGTGAAACCGGTTCAGTGAAACATAGTTTATTTTAAATGCACTTGTTCAAATAAGTTAAATAACGACTAACTTTATACAGGCGTGCACACGACACTGCACTTTAGTTTGCGAAAGTTAACTGTACTTAAACGTATAAATACACGGTACCTATACAGCAGATTTAATAATGCAAATGTTAGGAACGAGTTTATTCATAGATATTCTGGAGCGTTCGTGAGCAGTTAATGTTGTAGTGAGCACATCCAAGAGTTAAATATTTAGAGATAGATGTACTTTAAATTTTTAACAAAAGTGAAAGCGGGAATTGAGAAAACGTATTTCAAAGAAAGGATACATGATGCACAAGTTTTGGTAAGTTTCCATGTTTACTTATATTCCTAAAGGTGGTAGCAAAATTTGAGTAGGTATTTAAGGCAAGCTGAAAACTTGGCACATAGTTTTCCTAGACGGAGGTGCCGACCTGGCTGGTGAGTAGCGGGGCAAAATGAATCCCTCAATTTAGATCACCTGGCAGGTAGATAGTCCCTTCAAAATGATCTCTCTTTTTGAGAATTCCTATTTTTAGTCATAAATAATAGCCCATTTCAATTTGCCTCAAACCCAGTTTTAGTACTTTTGTAAAACATTTGCACGCGCCTGGCAATGTTAATGTCCCGTCTAAATCATCTGGATTGTTATTATTTTTATTCTTTAAACGTTAAATTACAACACATAAAAATTGCACATTGCCTCAAACTCATTCACTGAACAAAAAAACAAAATAAAAATTATGGATCCATTTTGCCCCGTCTCTCACCAGCCAGGTCTGCACTTCAGTGTTGGGGGATATAATAGGAGACATATGTGACAAGTTTGCCTCAAATACCTACCCAAAATTTGCTAGTAGCTCTCGGAATATAAACATGAACAGATAATGAAACTATTACGGTTATTTACTACAGTATTTTCCTTTTTATGAATAAGCACGAAATGCAATGAAATATCAAGGGTTCGCGCGTAATATAGGTCCCGTAATTACAGTGTACTCAATCAATCACACAATCGTTCGACGAAAACGTCTAAACGGGGCTATCATGCGGGGTGTGCGAGGCAAGACGCTGTAAGCGCACTCCCAAACTGTGAACACGAAAATGTTAGCAGTTTGGGAGCGTGGTTCGGGGCTAATATTGATGCATGTTTTGGTTTTAATTGTTAATAATTAGAAATTGTTTATATAAGAATAAATATGTTTCCAATAATGTTGCTGAAATTTAACAAAGTTGACAATATTGATGTATAGTTACGCGACGAACAGAACATATGCTTGGTGGTAGTAGCAACATTCCTGCCCATAAAAGCACAGTGGCACACAGTAATCGAAATATGACAAGCCCAAATTATTACTTAGCGCTGCACTGCGCTCGTCACTCAGAGAAATAATATATTTTATCTCTAGACCCTGTAATTTCATTAGAAACATTGCCCTTTAAACCGGACCACTGATATTTTCACATTACTGCTTGGCGATAGAATAATTGACAAAGGTGTGGTTCTTCCCCAGGCGGACACTGCAACAAGTCCTACCACTATAAAATATGTAAGTAAGTGCGTAATTACAGTTACTACTCGGAAATTTAGATTAGTGATGTCAGGCGCCATCAACACTAGCCAAAAAAAAAATACGTAGTTGAATTTGTAAATTTAGTTAACCAGTATTTTAAGTAGGTGTATTTGCTATCTCTAGGTGTATATTATGCGATCTACTGCAAAATCAAAAGAAATAAAGATGAGAGTCTCTATTCTTTCGATCGATTCCCATAAGGAGTCTAAGCTAACAAGAACCTCTTAACATTACGAGCTGGAACTGCGCTATATCGGGATTGTGTTCTATTTGATAGAGTTGCACAATTTCAGTTTTTATTTGAGTTCTATTTCATAGACTTGTTTTTCTTTGTGTGCTGCACATTTAAATACGAGTAACCAACTATACGGTTTCGTACAAATGACGCGTTATGATAGCTAATTAGGTCGGTACCCCACTGAAAATACTCTCGAGTCTTGAATCGAGTATTTTTACGCTGTTTCTGGTGATCCGTGGTTTTGTTGTAATTTTAGTTACGTCAGATGAGATCAAATAGACGATAGATGTACAGGTTTGTTTAATACGGCGGTAGGTAAATCTGTTTCATTAGGGTTCCGTAGCCAAATGGCAAAATACGGGACCCTTATAGATTCGTCATGTCTGTCTGTCTGTCCGTCCGTATGTCACAGCCACTTTACTCCGAAACTATAAAAGCTATACTATAATTTGAGTAATACGTAATAAGTGATTGATGAAGAATAATAAGTGATTTAAACTTGGTAAGTAGATGTAATATGTGAACCGCAATAAGATTTTGATACAAAAAATAGAAAAAAATGGGGTGGTCCCATACATAGAACTGAAACTCAAAAATTTTTTTTTGATCAATACCATACGTGTATCTATGGATCTATGGATAGGTCATTAAAAATGATATTGAGGTTTCTAAAATTTATTTTTTCTAAACTGAATAGTTTGCGCGCAGAGTCCCTCCAAAGTGGTAAGAAGTTACGGGGGGGCCTGTAACTTCTAAAATAAAAAAGTGTATGTATGATGTATGTTACCATGTAAACTATCAACGAAAATTGGTTTGAATGATATCTAGTAAGTAGTTTTATTTTAATTTTAATACGTCTTAAATTTACTATTGTTAAAACACTGATTAAAGTAACAACGAAGTACAAGAACTTTTGCGTTATGTTACTTTGCTGCTACGGACGCCTTCATGGGCGAGCCTGACTCGCACTTGACCACTTTTATTTTTTATTCATTTCTTCCCCGGCGAAAAAATGACAGGATGTTTTGACGTATCTGTGTGACTACGATTTAACGTAGTCGATTACACGATTTTGATTTTTTTTATGTTTGAAAAAAATGTTCTTAGCTGTGTTACATCAAAATTGATTCAGCCGTTACAGAATCAGTAACTTGTTGTTAGTTTCGGTAGGAATCTAAGACGTATTTGACTTTACTTGCAAACATACGTGGGACCTAGGATTTGATACAATTGCGCGGGGGTTTTTGAACTTTAATTACACATGAGGCTATGTATAAGATTAGGGTAGCACAGAAAGTCATGGAAAGGTCCTTGCTCGGCATCTAACTACAAGATCGAGTTCGTAACACTGAAATCCGACGAAGAACCAAAGTACAGGACGTCAGAACAGCA
Organism: Ectropis grisescens; assembly: GCA_017562165.1. NCBI lineage: Eukaryota > Metazoa > Arthropoda > Insecta > Lepidoptera > Geometridae > Ectropis > Ectropis grisescens. The sequence goes on from CM029767.1 coordinate 23,358,125, forward strand.
GTGACAAAGTTAAAATTGAGTTGGGCAGGACATATTGTTAGGCGGTCTGGCGACAGATGGACGAAAATTGTGACAGTATGGTGGCCGAAGCAGGGAATGCGGAGCGTTGGACGTCCACCAGCAAGATGGGTTGACGATATTGGAAATAACGCGGGCCGAACCTGGACTCGATTGGCACAGGGCCGAGGCAGGTGGTAAAGTAAGAGAGAGGCCAGCTTGGCCTATACCCAGCAGTGGGACAGAGAAGGGGTGGGTGATGGTGATTTTATGTGTGTTTGTACTGTCTAAAAGTTATATTATACCTATTATTTGGTGAAGCCACTAGCGGTGGGCGATTGTGAATGAACGGCATCATCGATTTATTTTGTGTTACAATAACTCCAAAGTTTCATGTCATTTAAAAAAAACTTACTAATGTTGATAATCGATTATGGAATTAGTAACTAATATGTTTTCATAATCGAATGATGTTACTAATTAGTACTATTAATCGTATTTTATGAAGTCTACGACAGTTGTTCCGTTGCTTGTGGTAGTAGGATGCATGTTAGTAGTAGACTTGTGTTAGTAGTATAAACATTGGTTTAGTTTGTTTTGTTTTTATTACGGTGGAATGTGACACTTTTTACTATTGTAGTTAATTAACGGGAAGTTTACCGATTTTTGGATTGATAGATTATTTTAGACTTTAAAGTTTTAGGTAGTAATATATTTCGCTCTCCCGCTTTTATAAACCCCACGAGAGACCGCATAGTGTTGTCTCCTCCTCATCCCACGCGGCTGTGCTGTGAGTGAGTTGCGACCGCGTGTGCCTATCTGACTATTAATTAGTAACTACTAACTATTATAATCGAGATATCTCGAGACATTCTCATAATCTAATGATTTCATTAGTACATCTCATAATCGCCCAGCGCTAGAAGCCACGTATATTTTGAACGACGGAGGTCGAGCTTCGCCTTGATGATGCAATAGACAATCGCAATGCAAATCAAATATGACAGCTGACTGGTCGTGGTTGCGATTATAGCGACGCGTGTTTAACGTTGTGAAGCGGCGCCGGCGGCGTGTCGACAACAAGCGATTTATATGTATTAAGCTAGCAGCGCCCTGTGGTTTCGCCCGCGTAGTTCCCGTTCTCGTTCTCGGGAAAAAAATAGCAAATGTGTTATTCCAGATCATTCTCTATCTATGTACCAAATATCATCCAATTTCCTTCTGTAGATTTTGCGTGAAAGAGTAACATACGTCTATACATTCTTACAAATTTTCGCGTTTATAATATTAGTAGAATGAAGTCGACAAAGCGATTGATAACATATCACTATTTGTCTCCGTAACCATTACTGTGCCGCCAACTTATCTATCTGTAGTACAGCCAAAAACGGAACTACGGAGTTACGAGTAATTGTGTTCTTAACACAGAAGTTGTCTGATTTTGTAATAGGTGACTACGCTTTTCGATCGTGGCGCCGTCAGTACCTACGAGTACATTCCACAGATAAGTTGGTCTGTATTTCGAATTTATGTGGCTTGATTGTCGATACAGCGAATTTCAGCAAGCAGAGGCGTATTGAAAAAACCGGATTGTGGGTGTTTCCATAGAATTGAAGATGAAATCAAATAAGCTACACAGTTGGCGAAGAGCGGAGCAAAATTCAAAGCAGTTTTTACATAATAAGAATGGCTCGCAATATTGGGAAATAAGAAATAAGATAGAGGACGATTTCACTCGATCGTTCCTCACTACGAACGAGTACACTCTAACAGTATTCTCGCCTCGGCGTATATCGTTTTTATTATAGGTACGAGTATTAATATACGACGTAGTAATTGGGCTCTTTTTCTGCACAACACTGCCTAGGAAAAAATCAAACTTATCTTTACAAGTTATATCACTATCACCTAGAACCTACACTTATGTTGTCGCGTTAAAAAAAGTTAACTTACTTATGTATTTCAACATTTACTTAAGTCTTGCGCGATCTACTTAAGCAGTGGTAGGACTATTGGCAGAGTCCGTCTAGGGCCACACATTTGTCAGTTATTGTACCGCCAAGCAGTAAAGTGCAAACATTACTGTGTTCCGGTTTGAAAAGCAATGTTTCCAGTAAAATTACAGGGCACAGAGATAAAACATCTTATATATCTGGGTGACGAGCGTAGTGCAGTGCTAGGTAATGATTTAGACTTGTCATATTCACATAACTGTGTGTCACTGTGCTTTTATGGGCAGGAATGTTGCTTACCGCCAGGCTTATGATCTATTCGTCAAGTAGGACATATGCCTGATGGTAAGCAACATTTCTACCATATAACAGATCAGTGACACGCAACTTTTGGAACACGAAGAGTCCAAATCATTACCTAGCACTGCATTGTACTTGTCACCCAGAGGTATAAGATATTTTATCTCTATTCCCTGTAATTTCACTGGAAACATTGAAATTACAGGAAATAGTATAGTAATGTGCCTATGTGAATACGTTTGACGTTCCAAGCGTCGTAATTTTTTTCAGTACGTATATATATGTATGACTATCCTAAAAAAATAAAGGGGATTGACTTGCGCTTTAAATATTTACTGGCTGGCTGTTTTTTGCAATAATTTGGAATACGACAGTCACCCTTGCACAGTCGGATTGCGCTGATGTTATTCCGCTCATCGCTGTGCTTATAGCCACAACCTCAATGGTGTATGGGCCAAATCATTGTAGCTAACGACAATGAACGGGTGCGGCGTCGCAACTTGATAGCCCGTGGAAACAAATTATAGGATTCAAGGTTTCCTATATTAGCCTATTCAACTGTATTTCCTGTTAGTCGTTAAAAGGTATCTCATCACAAACATTCTGTTAACAACTAGCCAAGTCTCGATGGAACTGCTTGTTTATCTCTAAAAAGTAATGACATCTAAGAGAAAGTCGTGCCAAGTCTAAGGTTCCTTACTGCGATTTCTTTATTATTATTATAGTTAATGTTGTGTGACTTGGCCGTATTTTGTGTTACTTGTTGAATGGTACACAAGGGTACAAAACCAGCTACTCCATGACACCATTGCACCAATCTGTCGAATCAAAAATCGAGAATCGAAATGAACAATATTTACTTGTATCCACTAACGTATAAATAATGTTCAATGGTAACACAACATTAACTATAATAATAAAGAAATCGCAGTAAGGAACCTCAGACTTGGCACGACTTTGTCTAGATTTCATTACGTATTAGAGATAAACAAGCAGCTTCATCGAGACTTGGCTGGTTTTTTACAGAACGTTGCTGGTGGGATTTCATTTCTTTTTGTATAAACGTGGGCATATTGTGGGCGTATCTTCGATTTTTGGCTTCAAATAAAGAAGCAAACAAAGTTGAATATTTTTGTAAAGGTTATATATCGATCTTTAATACTCGGAGTTTGGTCGGGCTTTTGTGTTTTCAAATAAGGGTCACAAGGTGCTCCAGATCTTCGATTATTCTGGTTTTTATAATTTCCCTTTATGTGGTCATTAAATCCTAACTCTGTACCCAATTTCAGCTCTCTGAGTTAATGGAAAGTACTAGTTCCATTGTGATGATCATGTATGAGCGAAACTTTGTTTTCTCTTAACTTCGGAACTAAATTACTTACAAACATGAAATTTTGGATTTTAAGTATGTGATTATAGCTTACTAGATGACGAAAACTCCTGAAAATGTGGCAAAATGGTTCCAGTATAGGATGGTACGGCAGTGTTTGCTTCGCGCTCAACTTGGTGGGGGCACTGCCGTGGCCCCCGATGTTTGATCTCATCAAACTGGACCGCGGTTGCTATGGCAACGGTAAAACGATAAAATTATCGTTCGGAAGAAGATTAAATGTGATATTTTTCCTACTCTTATTTTTTAGAAATTTTCTTTATATACAAATATCGGAGCACGGATATATCCGTGTATCGGAGGCTGAAATATGAAACAGACATATCAACAATCAGCTTAAAGGCGAGTTCTACTAATTAAAGTGATCAACAAGATATAGCCCGAAACTGTAATTAATAGGTACACCCTTGTATATACTAAGAAAGCCATTTATATGATTTACCTATACTAATATTATAAAGGGATTTTTAGTTTGAACGCGCTAATCTCAGTAAGTTTTTAACCGATTTCAAAAGTTCTTTCATCGTTGGATATGAGCGTAATCTCTGAGTGCTATAGGTAGGCAAAGAGTTTACTACACCTATACACTATAGGCTATATTATATGTACCACGGGCGAACCCTATAAAATTTAAATAAACAAACTGCGTTATGGAAACGCTCAATAATATAAAAACTACGTACTCATATAACAATACAAATGTTTGTCATGGGTGGGAATCGAATCCACGACTCAGTGCAAAGAGAATGTTATAAACTACACTCAGTGAATCAGTGAATGAGTCTGCATTACAGACTGTAACCTTCCAAAAAATCAAGAAACAAAATGTATCTGGCAAAACGTATGGGTTTTTTTTTCAAATCAAATTGTCAAACACTCAAGCTGATGCTCTATTTCAGTTTTGGTCCCAAGTTAAAACTTTAGCGAGTCTTTCAGTTAATGACTGGTAATCAACTTAACCCGTATATTTTTTTTAAGTATGCCGTAGGCGAGCAGGACGTTTTCCTAAAGTTAAGCAACACGCCTGCTCATAACAGCAAAGTGTCACGCAGCTAGTGAAACATGAAGAGTCCAAATCATTAACTAACACTGCACTGCACTCGTTTCCCAGAGATATAAGATCATTTAGCTCATTCTTTTAATGTATCTGGAATTGCGCTTTAAAATGGTATACAGTATTGATTCCACATTTCTGGTTGCGGTAGAATTACATACAAAATTGATACCTACTTCCCCACTCTGTAAATAGCCATACTACTACAAAAAATAGAGTGCGCTCGAAAGAAAGGAAGGTGACTAGAGCCGTTCTATAATCGTAGTCTGGGCTTTTAAAAAATATTGAACAAGAAAAATACTTACAAAGATCAATGTTGTAAATAGCGTGAGTTAAAGTGAGTTATGACTTAAGAAATTTCGAAAGGACTCTGTATCAAGTTAGATCTCGTTTCCTTTTGTAAGAAAATCTGTTATCCAAATCTTTCAATCTGTTATAGAGATCTTGCAAAAACTCTGACTTCTTCTATATTTATGTTTTTCATCGGATATTTCTACATGCCTACTTTCTGTTAAGTATTTGATTTAGTACAAAACATTTTACAAATTTTAATAAGTAGGTAAGTATGAGTACATGTCTATTCAGTTTCAGATTACACAATTTTAGGGTTGCGGTAAAATAGGCCTAATAAAAAACACGGGAATCAAACAACTACCTCTTATTATGGTGATTTTTTGACACATTCATGCTAGCACGGAATTTGGTAGCATTATTGAGTTCACCTAATTATTATATTTCAACAACTATATTTTTATTTTCAATTGTTTGTTAGAATAATCATACACCGCGCAGTGAACGATGTATTAATATAAAGTTAACAAATTCATGATAAAACCGGCCAAGTGCGAGTGGGACTAGCGCACGTAGGGTTCCGTACCAATAGCAAATAAACTGCGAAGACATCTTTTATTGTATGGGAGCCCCCCTATTTATTTAATAGATAAATAAATAGTGGATATGAGGTTTGGGAACCTCTACGTGGTACATCCTGGTCATTAGTCTACATCTTAGCTCAGTGGTATCTTATAGGCTGATAGCTAATCCCGGCCAGGGAGGACGAACTTCTATGCGTGAACTTTTCCCATCGAGAGTCGGGTGTAGTAGTTCGTTGGGGGGACTGGAATGACTTGTAACGAATAACAGTCCAAGTCGTTTAATTGAATTTACGGTGAAGAAACATCGTGTAAGCCCCTACATATTCCTAGAATCTTTTGAGGGCTTGCGAAACCAACTCACAATCCACCAACACTTGGCCAGCGTGGGGGATTATGACCTTGACTCCCCGTGTGAGGCATTGCCTCGAGTCCCTGCAGTGGGAACATTTTTTAGTGGGCTACATCTAGTTCTAACTTCGGGTTTTTAATAGCTTCATAGTTTCGCCAGGTGGGGAGCGGAACAACACCAGGTGACAATCAGTTGAATATTTCTTCAAAACATAATGAGGTCAACTTGGAGCGGAGCCTTTCCGAATAATCTCCAAACCTCTGACCTTTTTTCAAAGGTTGTTATCATAAACGCTTTCTAATCGAAATAGTTTTAGTTTGAAATTCCACCGTAAAATCTGCGTAGATGTATCAAGTAGCGAAATTAGCTAATGGATAATTATGCATGCAATCTCACTAGAACGTTGCATTACGTTGCACGTTGAACTAGAATAACTCAGTGAAATGGTTTACAATATGAAACTTTCAAAGTTCCGATTTGAAGTGTGTTACGTGTTTTCATTGAATTTACAGGGCATAAGCGCTCTACAGACGATGCCCTGAAATCGGAGGTTATGACGTAGATGTAGTGGAGCACTAAAATTGGGTATTCTCTACACACGTACAAATATGTCAGTACGATACTGGCTGTACAACGGACTGGTCGTCGATCAGAGCAAAGAGTATGTAATTACTACGTAGGAGTCGGCACTCAGTACAAACCAATAACAGCAGTTAACATGTCTGTTCAATACCAACCTAACAAATTATTTAGTTTTCATAATATATGCAATATTAGACTTAAACCGTTTCTAGTGGAAATGAAAAACTGCTTGGTAAACTACGTTTTATATTTACAATACAATAGAAAAATAAATTTACAGCTAATAAAGAACAAAAAACGCTGAAATAAATCTCAAAGAACAATTATGATCAACACGTAAATGCCACAATTACTAAACAATGCCAAATTGACAAATCGCCTAAATTGGTAAAGAGATGCCCGATGATATGATATTATATTGTACATCGTAAAATGCTATTGCCTATTATAAAATTTGAAATCGGATCGGTTGAAATTGCGAAAACAGTTGGATTATAGTCTGGAATAACTTAGACTTTATCAGCTGACTATTATTATCATTGTATAAATTCAGACCAGTAGAAACTGTGTTGCCAGACATATTGCATGCTTCTAGAAGAAGAGGCCAGTTTGTACAGGTCAACTTTAAAATGTTTTGTATCACCTTATCTTACCTTTTAGTTTAGTTAGTTTATGAATAATATTTGTAGGATTATGATGGGCAACAAATTGGTGTGTTTCTAATGGATAATACTGTTGGGGCTATTAAAAATTTATCATTTTTACTATGTACAATGTAAAAATGTCATCGTCATCAGTCTGTATTCGTCCACTTCTGGATATAGGCGTCTCCAATAATATGCTTCTCAACCCAATCTTTGGTCTTACGTCTGCTACCGCCATCAATTGCTTTTCATGTATAGCCATTCCATCTAGTATCTCGAAATCCTATACTACGTTAACTGATTCGCGGTTTGGCCAACAGCTTGATGTCTTGCTTGAAGTCAATCTGACCAAAAATCGACTGTAGGTATATAGGAACAGGAACTGAAACAATTTTAAATTCCAAAAATTTCTTCAAATAGTGAGTCAACATAGATATAAATACTATTTTAAAGAGTAACCTACTTCTTTACACGTATTTATTCTGTACTAACTAAAAATACTAGTTGTGGAAGGGTCATACTTTTGTCGCGGCACATCCCTATGTTGTCGTAGTTGACATAAACCTTATCCGCTTACGATTGGCACAAAAGAACCGTGCCGAAAACTCCTATCTATTCTATCTATTGACTTACATTTTATCTGGTTTCCGCAAATTTCAAATTTATTATAGACCATCTTTTCGGCGGCATTGTAGTAAAACTTTTTAAAATTCACTGCTTAATGCTTACATAATATTATTATGCAATATCTTCTATTCAACTTCTATTTCTTCTTCTTTTTTCTATTAAGCTCCTCGATTAAAATACACGAAACACAATACAAGCAATGTGACGGACATGACCACAGACTTAAGTAGATACTTTGATATAACAGTGAAAGAAAGAGAAGCTATACATACTGTGCTCTTGACATGGACCGTGTAAATTTCATACATTTATAATTGTTCCAAGTTATGATAGACTTACAACTTACAAAACTAGGGCGTGTATTCCGCAATTCCGAAATCTTGGAGATTTTTTTCGATACTTAAATTCCGAAATTGAAACACTTTAATATCGTTACTCCGATATCGGTATTTAGACTACCAACTTCTTTTCTAACGATACACACACGCGATAAGTTATAAAAATAAACCTGAGGGGCTCCAAAATTATTGAACTGGATTTGTTTAACCCCACCATTCTCCTACTTCAAAGAACTTTTTAAATCTTTACATAATTACCATAAGCTTCCTTTTAGGTCAAAAATCAGTCTTTCCCTAAAGGCCCCTTCTGCTTTAACTAAAATGTTCGATGGCATATCGTTTACTTGCAGGGCGGGCGACTCAGTTATGGAATAAATTGCCCGTGCACATCAGGCATTCTCCTTCACTGAACAATTTGAAAAAATATGTTTAACAATTATATTTGTTAAAATTGTAGACTTGTTGTTGGAAAATTTACTACTTATGCAATTACAGGCGTTTTTCATTTATGTTGTAATCGCATTACATTTATTTATAATCGTATTAATTAGTATTGGTATTATACATCAATAATTAAGTACCTACTAGTATTGTTGTATAAGATTAACTAACTACAATATTGTGTTATATTGTGTTTTTATTATTATTGTGTCTTTCATTCCGTTTTTTTGTTCTTGTTTGCGCACTCCATATTCTGACTATTTTACATATTCTTTTCCGTCCTAAGGTTGGCTGGAATAGATCGCTTTCAGCGGAAAGGCCGCCCACTGTCGCAGTACTTTACAATGTTTTGTTGAGTTTTGCTGTGCCTTTTTTTAATGTGTCAATAAAGAGTAAGCATAAATATTAATAAATTTTGTAGGTAAAATCCAAATACATTTTCCGGTTTCGAAGCTGTTCCGGAATTCCGATATTGGGTATTTACTATCATGATTCAGTGCAGGAATTGAAAACTTTCCGATATTACATTCCCTACTTAAAACAAAAACATAGGTGTTGCCATGGCACTTACTACTGAGAAAAAGAGACTTAGGTTAAAAACTGGTTGTAAAACATCATGAATTATAGACAAAACATTAGGGATGTTTTTGAAAACTTGTTGTAGCGCACACAGATTTTTCGTGGGCTGTGAATGAAATGAAAGAAATGTTCAGATGAACTCAGTATCGCCCAGACAAGACGATTATCACGTACACGCTCAACATCAGCTCTGTAAATAAAAATCAATACAAGCGGATTTTTGGAGCTACGAGCAGCCCAGTGGTATCAGTGGACCGGCGACAGTTCAGCGAGCCAGGAGCCGTGTTGACAGCCCCAGGACGTCAGGGATAAGGAAAATCACCAAAAATACCGGACGAACAGCCAAAACAAAGGTTAGTTTAGTTTCAACATCACAAGATCGCAAAGTTGTATTTGGACAAAAGTCACGTCCGTTGACAGCGATCTGGTCGGTATAGAAAACCTTCGCCTGACACGTTCCTATCGCTGCACGACCGACCGGCGCCGGCGACCGACGCACGTCATTGATTGGAAGAACATCATCATCATCGCCAACCCCTGTGGAGAAACTGATTGCTGGTGACTGAACATCTACTGGACAGCCCGAACATCATCTAAGTCAAGCGTGTACGTAAGACAGATACTGTGTTCCGGTTTGAAGGGCAATGTTTCCAGAGCAATTACAGGGCTTAGAGATATAACATCTTAGATCTCTGGGTGACGAGCGCAGTGCAGTGCTAGGTAATGATTTGGACTTCATGTTCCAATAGCTGCGTGTCACTGTGCTGTTATGTGTCAGGCATGTTGCTTACCATCAGGCACATGTCCTGATCGTCTCGTCACTCTTTATTTAAAAAAAAAAAAAAAAAAAGAACACTGACAAATCTTAACTTGGAGAAGAAGAAGAAGAAGAGGAAGAAGAAAAGGACCATACGCGAGTAGTATAAGTTTGTTACCATTTAATCTGACCTAATTCTGTTAAAGTACCATACAAAATGTCCGACATAAACAAGAAAGCCGCCCCCTCCACCTCTGCCTCCTCCGCCTCTGCCCCCGTCATCGCACCAAAACGACCAAGGGTGCTTTCTGTGAGGTCAGTAGCGTCAAACCTACATAAGCGAATCTTAAAAAAAAATGTTAAGGCCGGCGGGTCAGAAGTGATGCAGCCGACGCGGCAACATGGGAGAGCCCCAGTGAGGCCATAGATATATTCCGTAGTAGATTCCGGTCGCGTTCAGTCTCTCGGCAATGTGCCGTCGCCGCCACAGTCAGAAACAGCTAGTGAGACTTCGGCCCCGGCGACCTCGGTGCCCGAAACGAGCTCAGAACAAGTGGCGGCGGTGGACAGAATCGAGAACTGGAAGCAATGCGGGATATCACCGCCTAAAGAGCTGAGGACCGATGACGAGACGGACAGCGTGTCCGAGTTGTCTTCCCGACCTCCGCCCGCAGCACAAGGGTCAGCATGCTGATCGGAGATTGCGCAAAGCGGACGGGGGTCGAAATGGACAGCGCTACGAAAGTGGCAAACGACGCGCTGCTCCGGGGCAAGGACGCTCTCGAGTCGTCTCATAATGTGAGGCGCGATATAAGGCAAACGGCGATTGAAAGCTTACAAACGCTTTACGAGATCGTCCTTTCCTGTCGGAGTCCAGACATCGTCACATCGCCTCGCTCGAAAAAGAAAGGGCTCGACACGCCATGGAGCTGCTCTCAGTGGAAAGGGCTCACACAAAAGCAACACAAAAAAATATTCTAGATCTTACAAAGGAGGTAGCTCTGGCCAGAGAACAACTAGCGGAATTACAAAAAGAGACTAAAGCCGTTAGAGACTGGCAGAGCTTCGAGTCGAGAGAGCCCCACCAGCACATAAAAGCAACAGCGGAAGCGGTGAGGGACATCGGCAGTTACCTAAAATCTGTACCGTGTGAAAATACCACTGTCAACCTAACGCCGCTGAGGAATGATTGTCTCGGCATAAAAACTGGGATAGAAATTCTTCAGAGGCAGGTCGACGAATTCCGGAGACACTCCAACACACATAGTGAACAAGCCGCCGAAGTCCTTAATCGAAACACAGACATGTTGCAAGAGCTCGCCTCGACTCCTCCACCTGCTACTCCCCCAAATTATTCGGATAGTCTTAACAAAATAGAAAAATACTTACAGAAAAATGCTGACGAAACAAACGCCACCACCATCCTCCGCCCCAATTAAAATAAATATTGACGAGCACGTGCTACCTATCACAGAACGGTTAGAAGCTGTATCGTCAGAACTCCGGACGATGCGGCAGGAAAATTAATTCTTCCCTACCAGCCCTAAGTATCGAGGCCGAAATCAGCCAAGCGGAGACGGGCAAGCCATCTAAGCCCAACTACGCAAAAATAGCGGCTAAGCCAATCGTGCCAAAACCAAACCACACTCTCATCGTGACAACGGCGAACACCACATCTCCCACTACTGCCGAAAATCTAATAGAGAGGATAGCGGTAGCACTGGACACGAAGAAGACTGGAGCAAGGGTTGACCGAGTGCGAAAAGGTCGAAACAGGAAAGTTATCCTGAGTTGCAGCACAGAGGAAGACCTTGGTCTGGTTAGAAATCGTGTGCAGCAGGACAAGTCTCTGAAGGTGGAGACCGCAAAAGCGGGTAATCCACTAATCATCATCCGAGACGTTCTGTCTTACCACAAAGACAACGAGATTGTGGAAAACCTTTGGCGCAGAATAAACATCTGCTTCAGGGGTTGATTTGCAAGAGAGCACGATGAGAGTGCGGTACAGGAAAAAGCGCGTAACCAGCATGAGTGCCATCCAGTGATCGAGGTCTCACCTCGCATTCACAGAGCGTTTTTGGACGCCGAAAAGGTCTACATTGGGCTCCAGAGGAGACCAGTGGCAGACCACTCGCCTTTGGTGCAGTGCACCAAGTGCTTAGGTTTCGGTCACACAAAAGCGATCTGCCGGGAAAGGGATGAATGCTGCAGTCATTGCGGAAAACCCCACTCCTGGACCCAATGCAAGGCAAGAAAAGAAGATCTGCCACCCAAATGCAAAACTGCGCGAATGCTCATCCAAACAGCCCCAACAGAGAACTCGCTCACAACGCTTTTAGTCGCGAGTGCCCTGAAAGGGTAAAATGGGATGGCATAGCGCGGTCCCGAATATCTTATTGCTAAGGGCACTCATGAGGAACATGGCTCAATCTCCCAAAGAGTAGGCAAACTAGGTTTGCGTTTCATCCAAGCAAACCTGCAGCGCTCCCAGAATGCAACGACAGAACTCCTGAAGGTCGCGAGAGAAAGGGAGTTTCAGTTGCCCTTGTACAAGAACCTATGTGGGAAACAAAGGCGTGATGAAACAATATCCTGGAACTCGCATTATTCAGTGCAGTTTGAATAGGCAAAAACCAGTTAAGGCAGCCATAATAGTCTTCGGCGACATGATGGAGGTAATCCATGACCCCAGATTGTTACCGAAACGGAAGTGGCTGTCCTATTGGTCGGTACAGGCCTAAAATTGGGAGTGATTTCTGTCTACTTAGAAGGAGACCAAAAGTCGACCCCTACCTCAGCAGGATCAAAGCATTCAGCGAAAAACTAGCTACAAAAGACCTTATTGTTGCTGGTGACGTGAATGCATGGTCCCACTGGTGGGGAAGTACGTCTCAAAATGAGAGAGGAGAAGCCGTAAGCTCTTTCTTCAACGAAATGGACTTGTACATTCTCAACTCCGGCGATACACCAACCTTTGAGATCGTCAGGAAGGCAAACTCTGCACAAGTGTAGTAGATGTAACAACGTGCAGCGTGTCTCTCCTGGGAAAAATCGAGGATGGGAGGTTGACAAAAGTATCACAACATCGGACCACAACGCAATCACCTTCACTTTGCGTCTAGTTAAGGCTCTCGAACAACAGAGGCCAATAACAACACGCAAATACAACACCAAGAAGGCAAAGTGGCCAAACTTTATGTCACGACTAAAATCTTCCCTTAAAGAAAGAAACATCACGCCGGAGTCAGTGGGGAAATGTGAAAGTCCTCTAGAACTCGAGTCGATGATTACGAGCTACACATCTAGTATACACGAAGCCTGCGAACACACTATTCCATTAGTAAGCTCGCCGAAGGGAAATCCAACCCCCCCATGGTATACCAAAACGCTCGAAGAAGTTCTCAGAAGAAAGAGAAGGATCAGGAATGCCGCCCCTGACAGAGTTGAACTTGTAGTCGAAGAGTACCAAATTGCTCGGCAAGACTACAAGGAAAAAGTCAAACAAGCTCAGACGGAAAGTTGGAAGGAGTTCTGCACGAATCAGGAGAAAGAAAGTATGTGGGACAAGATCTACAGAGTGATGAGAAAACTTCGACGAGACAGGAAGAAATACTCCTAAGAGATACCGAAGGTAACACTCTATCCCGCAACTATCAGCAGAACTACTTGCCAAAACTTTCTATCCCGACGACTCTGAGAGCACAGACCAACCGTGTCATGCAGAGCTACGGGAGCAAACGATGGAAACGCCTATAGGCTTACCGGAAAATGATCCACCATTCACATCAGCGGAACTGGAATCAGTATTGAGAACTCTGAAACCGAAAAAAGCCCCCGGTACAGACGGGCTAACCGCTGATATTTGCGCAGCAAGCCATACGTTGCGAATGGGAGGTTTTCTTGGCGATAGCAAACAAATGCTTGTCACTGAAACACTTCCCAAGCAATGGAAAGAGGCGCACGTGGTCATATTACGAAAACCCGGTAAGACAGATTACACATCCAAAATCTTACCGCCCCATAGGTCTTCTGTCCGTTCCCGGAAAAATCGTGAAAAGCTTCTGGCAAACCGACTCCAATGGCATCTCCTCCCAACCATCAGTAGGAAACAGTACGGCTTCATGCCCCAAAGAGGCACCGAGGACGCCCTCTATGATCTGGTAGAGCACATCAAAAAAGGAGTAGACAGTAAAGACACCGTACTCCTAATCTCCCTGGATATAGAAGGCGCTTTCGACAATGCATGGTGGCCCGCCCTCAAAAATCAATTAGCGAAGAAGAGGTGCCCAACAAACCTCTACGACATGGTAAACTCATACCTCAGCGGCCGTAAAATCAAGGTCAACTATGCAAGAGCAGTCTATGAGAAGGAAACAACCAAGGGATGCGTCCAAGGGTCCATCTGTGGACCAACCTTTTGGAATGTGATCCTAGACTCGTTACTGCGAATGCTAGAAGCTGAGGAGTATACTGTCAAGCATTCGCGGACGACGTCGTTCTCGTATTTACAGGCAGTCCGAACATCATCGAACAGCAAGCGGGCAGGGCGCTGAGCATGACAGTGGAATGGGGTAAAATCAACAAACTCAACTTTGCAGCGCATAAAACCAACGCGATGCTTTTCACAAAAAGTTGAAGTACGAACTCCAAACATAGTCATGTCTGGCGTCCGGCTCAACCTGGTCGAGGAAGTCAAACTGCTAGGCTTACTGATCGACCGACGGCTCAACTTTAAAGCACATGTGACCGCCCAATGTAAAAAAGTGGCGAACATTTATAAACAGCTAGCATGTGCAGCGAAGGTGACCTGGGGATTAAATGGCGAAATCACGAGAACTATCTACGTCGCTGTGGTGGAACCTATCATCATGTATGCCTCAAGTGTATGGGCGCAAGCGGCAGACTTCGAGGAAAACAAGTCTCAGTTGAACGCTATCCAAAGAGGTTTGCCCAAAAATCTGTAAGTCTTACCGTACTGTTTCTCTGAAAGCAGCACTTGCTCTTTCCGGACTGCTTCCCTGGATCTGAGAATACAGGAAGCGGCAAATTTGTACAGAGTAAAAAAACCTCTCCCAAGACTACCTCCCACCAGAAGTGGAACTCGAACGGAATGTTAACTGCCTGGACCAACCTCATCCGTCAACGCAGTTTTCCGTAGAGTACGAGCTCCTAGAAGACACCTCAATCTTCCACAAGGGCCTCAAATTTATACTGATGGCAGTAAAATTGAAGGTAAAGTCGGAGCTGCTCTAACATGGTGGGAGAATGGCAGAGAGGTCAAGAACTCGACCTTCAAGCTCCACTCCGAATGCACAGTCTTTCAATCGGAACTTTATGCTCTTTACCGGGCAACTCAAATGGCGTTAAAGAGCAAGGACCCGAAGTCAATGTCCTGAGTGACTCCCGATCTTCACTCGAACTGCTAAGTAACCCAAAAACGAGCCACCCCTTGGTTAAGTGCGTAAAGGAAAACATTGGACAGATAAATGCTGAAGGAGATCTCTTCGTCTTTTCTGGGTGAGAGCGCATGTTGGCACCGTCGGCAACGAAAGAGCCGACGAACTGGCCAAATCGGCGGCACTCACGGAGTCACCCAGGGACTACGAGGGGATCCCTTGTCCTACGTCAAAAGGAAAATCCGTGAAGAATCGGTCAAGAAATGGCAGGATCGATATGAGACCTCGGACACCGGAAAAGTCACCCAGACGTTCCTCCCCGATATAGCAAACGCATATCGGGTGATGAGAACCACGAAACTGACTCCTTCCAGGTACAAGCGTTGACGGGACACGGAGGAATAGCAGATTACCTGTACAGATTTAAGCTCAAGAACAGTCCGGCATGCGAGTGTGACCCGACCAACCCGAAACGGTCTGGCACGTGCTAGTCGATTGTCCCCGATTCATGGTCGCAAGACATGAGCTCGAATCTATGATCGACAGAAGGCTGGTTGTCTCGGATCTCCACAACATCTTAGTAGATCCAGACAACAGAACACGGCTCCTGTCCTTCATGGAGAGCTCATTCCGCATAGCGGCCATGAGAAACTCCACTAACTCAAATACGCGCCCTCCATCGCCACCACACCCTGCCCCGCTGTCTGTAGACGCCACGTGGCATGCGGTTTCCGCCCAACATAACTCCTCGAAGAGCATCTCCGTCAAACAACTACTGGAGAACGCAGACCGAGGAGAAGCAGGGATCCGTATCCGCGGGTGGCTCTCTTCATGGACAGCAACAAAGAAAGATTCGGAATAAGCTTTTGCTTCGCCTGGGAACGGAAACGAGCCCGTTTGTCACCTGGATTGTCTTGCCTGCTCAATGGGAGTACCGCAAAGTCACAATGAAGCGGAAAACCTACGACGCCATGCCGGTGTGCGAGGTAGACGGCCACCGATTTCGGTTGGTGCGATCGAAAAACAAAACGATTGCACTAATAGAGTACTCGGAAGGTCGGACGCCTTTCACACAGGCAAGTGCGCTGCTCGCACATCTGAGCAGAAATGCAGGTGAAGCACCCGGGTGATAAGCGTGGATGCGATGGCAATCGAATATTCAAGAGCAAGAGTCGCAGACCGGCTGGGTTGCATTGAGGCCTCTAAACATCATGAGATTGTCGTATACGAAGACAGGGAGAAAATCTGAGCTTCCTCAGAGCCCCTTCGCACGACCAAACAAATGCAACCGATAGCTGGGGACATCCTGTTCCTAGTTCGACCATCCAAACCGGCTCCGAAAGAGCACAGCAGAAGGCAGCCGCGGAAAAAGCCTCAGCCAATCTAACTGGCAGCCGAGGCACCAACACGGCGTTCGTGACTGCCTTCAACGCAGCAGCAAGGAGCGTACTCCGAATCACATCCCATTCATCACCCCCTTGACGTCAAAGACCCCAAAGCAGCTTCACAGCAACAAATGAGCCGAACGAGAGCCGACATGGGACAGGTGGAACCGCCCCGCTATGTCACGGCTTCGGAGCCGCGGAGCCATGCACGTAACGCCTTCATCGAATTCATAGCCACACTGAGCGCGACACGACAAGTCAACCTCAAGACCTGCGAAAACATCATGCAGTCCTATAGGCTAGGAAGTGAAAGCCTTTTAAAGGCGAAACTCGAGGAGGCCGAAGCAGCCATTTACAATAATGTCACTTCCCGGGTCATCAAGGGAACCATGACAGGACAGTATATGGCAGCTTACAGTGCAGAAAATGGCTTCGTGACACTGAACGAGAGAGAGACAGAGCGCGCGGGAGTGCCTGTTTATGCGACACCACCAAACGACCCAATTGTAGTTACTGCCCGATGCACCAAGATTATGCTGGACGATAAGATCCTAGAGATGGCCAAGACCATCGAAGGAACGGAAACGTCAAAGCAGGTTGGGGAAATTGGGAGGTACCGAGAATACAGTGGGTCAACGGAGTTCCAGGATGTGGAAAAACAACATGGGTGATTAGACACTTCGACGTGGACAAGGACGCCATCATCACTACAACAACTGAGGCAGCAAAAGATCTAAGAGAAAAGCTATCGCACCGAATCGAAACCTGGTCAAAACCAGAGTGCGAACCATGGCTTCTGCTCTGGTAAATGGTTTCGGTAGAGAAAGTTTCAGCCGCCTCATGGTGGACGAAGCTCTCATGAACCATTTGGAGCCATTGTGATGGCTTCAAGGCTGTCTGGTGTTGGTGAAATTGTCCTCATTGGAGACGTCAATCAGTTGCCTTATATCGACAGGGAAAATCTCTTCGAAATGAGGTATCATCGCCCGAACCTGGTAACAAAGATCAGCCAGGAGTTGCTCTGCACACATCGAAACCCAATGGACGTCGCATATGCGCTGAGGGAAATATACTCCGGTATGTACTCCTCAGCGCCCCGAATAAAGTCCCTAGAGCAGAGAAGATATAAGGGAGCGCAAATACCCAACAACATACCAAACACCCTCTTCTTGGTTCACACTCAAGAGGAGAAGGAGACCCTGACAAACCAGGGTTATGGGTCAGGCACCGGGTCACGCATCCTTACCATCCATGAAGCTCAGGGACTAACATACGAGTCGGTAATCGCAATCAAAACCAAGGCAAACATGAAGCTGCACGAGAGCGTACCCCATGCGGTTGTTGCAATCTCACGGCACACGGGGACCTTCACATACTACGCTGACGACACCGACGACGCCATCGGTCGTTTCGTGCGGCGAGCGTGGGCTGCATCACCAAAGACCATCCGAGATTTCAACCTACAGATGGCCATCAGGGACAGAAATGCGGCCGTTGTGGAGGCTCTGGGCCGGGAGGAGGCAGCTTAGGCAAATGGCAAAAGGCAATTAGGCAAACACTCGATGTCGAGTCGATTACTAGCGGAATCCCAGCCGGTAGTGATCGGCTCTACAGACGAGCACTAGAATTAGATATTAAATGTACCCAACTCCTCCTATTTTCCTCTTCTTCTCCTTATCCAAAATATGTGTAAAAATTAATAATATATAATTGTAATGACAAAGATCACGGACCCCGGAGTCTGTGGAGTGGCTAATTTAAATAAAAAAAAAAAAAAAAAAAAAAGTATCGCCCAGAGGAGATGATCGATATTCATTGATGGTGATATCAATTTAATTTTGCAGATAAAAGTAGTACTGCGTAGAGGTACTAGGCGCAATCCGAACGGCTCAAATTCAAAATGACAATCCTTGCTTCTGTAATTCTAAACAGATAAAACAAAGACCGAGATGTGAGATTCCGTGTCGGATCAATCCGACTGGGTTTAGAATTGCTATGCTGGTTTCATTTAATTTCTACAATAAAATAGTCGTAACATATATCAACTAAAAATAAAACATACCTACACTTTTTTATAGAAAAGAGTGCTTGTCACTGTTTTCTATAAAAGAGCAGGACATATGCTTGATAGTAAGCAACATGTCTGCCACATAACATCACATTTTGGTAGTGGTAGGACTCTTAGCAGAGTCCGGCTGGGGAAGTACCACACCTTTGCCAGTTATTCTACCGCCAAGCAGTAATGTGCAGACATATTGAAGGGCAATGTTTCCAGAGAAATTACAGGGCTTAGAGATATAGCATCTCAGATATCTGGGTGACGAGCGCAGTGCAGTGCTAGGTAATGATTTGGACTGTTCACGTTCCAAGAGCTGCGTGTCACTGTGCCGTTATGTGGCAGGTATGTTGCTTACTATCAGGCATATGTCCAGCTCGTCTCGTCACTATTTACAAAAAAAAACACAGTGATACGCAGGTATTGGAACATTAAGAGTCTAAATTATTACCTAGCACTGCACTGCACTCGTCACCCAGAGATGTTTTATCTTTATGCCCGGTAATTTCACTGGAAGCATTGCCATTTGAACCGGCACGTAGTAATGTTTCCATATCACTGCTTCGGGGTAGAATAACTGGTTATTTATTTCAAGATAAGTTAAGAAAATATTTTGTGTACGATTTTGATTACTCGATCGTATATCGTACTAAAGCCAAAAAGTCGTATAAATACGATTTAAATCGTATGGTTGACAACACTGGCTGAAATCGGACCCGATTTTTTGATGAGTGATTTATCACGCCCCCTCCGCCCCTTTTTCGTCATTTCCTCCGATTTCAGGGCATCGTCTGTAGAGCGCTATAGACGTAAACATTTCTTGAAAATTTAAAACTTTCTACGAGAAATGTAGATTTTTTTAAACATCTAACGCAGAAACGACAGGATGTTATAATTTTTTTTGTGTAATATCCCTGTTTGTTTGTGTGTGTGGCATCGTAGCTGCCGTACAGATGAACCGAATTTATTCTAGTGTTTATCTTATACCTTTAAACGAGCAATTCTTATATATATATATATAGAATCTGAATCTCGGAAACGGCTCGAACGATTTTCATGAAATTATGTATACAGGGGGTTTCGGGGACGATAAATCGATCTAGCTAGGTTTTATTTTTTAAAAACATCATTTAATGCGATTTATTATTATTTAGATTAATAAAAAAACTCCTGCAATGTCATTAGAATACGATAACGTATTTCGCCACTGTTCTTTAAGTCTAAATGGCTCAGACGCTCTATACTCGCCCTCGGAGACAACAGGCCCCGGTTCGAATCCTGGTGGTTACTTTTCTTTTTGTTCTTTTCTTTTGCTCGCCCTCGGAGTCAACAGGCTCCGGTTCGAATCCTGGTGGTCTTTTTCTTTTTTTTTCTGAGAAAATCTTATACTTAGCGCCTTTTAGTAGGTCTATGTAAGTCATCACTTCGTAATTTGTACCTGCCTAAATATCATTTAAAAAAACCGAGCAAAGCTCGGTCAACCAGGTACTTTAGTTTAAAAGGTGCATTTTTGGGAGTGTTCTTACTCGTAGCTGCTCATATATACTGAATAAAAATTGTTCTAAGATGGCCGCCACCACAAATTAGTGGAAAAAATATTATGTTTTCACAACTCCCTCAATAGAGGTATCTAATGGAGGGGCTTACGGACGAGGCGAGTTGGAGGTGAAACGTAGTCTTAATTAGCAACGCGGCCCTAACAAAAGACTCTTAAGACTCAAGAATTCAAGACCTATAAGTTCTTCATTCGATGAGGTAATGCCACCTCAATATCATCGAAGTGATTGGATATTTTTAGACATTTTGTAATAAAATCCGACTAATGTTGGAAATGTGAAAGTTTGGATATTTTGGTGTATTTTGCTCAATAACTTCTAAACGGCTGAATGTATCGGATTGAAATTCGAAATACCGTTAGATTTAATTGTGTCAAATCATAATTCAAGATGGCCGCCACCACAAAATGGCGAATTATATTCTTTTTTCATTACTACCACAAAATGGGTATCAAACGAAAGGGCTTGACTAGTAGAATACTTTGCACTGTGACAAATTTCAAACCCAAGATGGCCACTCCCACAAAATGGAGAATTACATTTTTTTTTCAAAACTTTCTTATTATGGGTATCAAATGAAAGGGCTTGACTAGTAGAGTGTTGTACAGATAACAAATGCGAGGTAGTCGGGGGTTAGTCGAAATTTTTAATTTTGTTATACATAACTGAAGGATAATATTATATTGCGGTGACTTTAACACAATGTCTATATCTACGCTGATAAGTATATTTGAAAAGTTAATGAACATGTGTATTCTCTGTCGGTAGGATTTTAACAATATTTTTGCATCAGATAGCTAAACGCACAGAACTTATATTTAGGATGTAAATAAATTAATATTTGTGGACACTTTTTACACACAACACCCTCTTGCCCCAAACTAAGAAAAACCTATTTATTCTATGGACACTAGAAAGCTGATATATTATGTTTATAACAGTTAATCTTAAATTCATAAGACTTATAAATATAGATTTAACATCGACGGTAGGAAACTGCGAGAAATAAATAGAGCTTAATACCTACTTGGGATGAAATTGAAAAGGACTAAAGTGTGGGTAATTTTCCAGGCAGCAACTCCAGTCAGTACTTATTATAAAATAGGTCAAGAACAGTTCTTAGCTTTATTGGAAATTGATTTGATTCCGCGTAAATACTGTATCCACAGATTTCTAAAATTAAGGCAGATGGAACGTGCGGAACACAGATCCTTAGGTCCGGAAAGCAAATATCAAACGCCAAAGCAAATACAAACTCCAGTCAGTACGAAACTGACTTCCGTCTCATACGGGAGTCCCGTGTGATTTTATGTTTTGTTTAAGATTATGCCATCTTGTGTCATCAAACATTGCAAACATTGTTCCCAAAAATAAAAAAAAAGGAAATTTCATAGGAAAGTTTGAATATTTTTACTGGTATTTATATAATTTAGACGATTTTATTTCGATTGATGAATAGAAACACAACACCTCAATGAAAATACGTCAGTGTTACTATACTAAATTGAAATTATTTTCCCTGAAGTTAAGGTAAAATATAGATTCTAATTTTGTTTTGAAGATACTCGTAGACCAAATTATTGATGAACATTGTATAATTCAATTTTAAGCCCTATTTTTATAGTCGTTATTTTTTTTTTATTTAATGTGAATCGATGCCAAGAACAAATCCTCGCCGTTACTAGGGTTAATAAAAATACTAATAGTGTTGATGAAAACTATAGTTATGAAACGAATAGATAAGAACAAATCCTCGCCGTTATAAAACGTCTCGTCTATGACCTGTGGATTCTATCTTGATCTGTGCAGTGCTGTTAGCATGTATATTTTTAATAATACGAACACATTTCTTTCTTACTCCTTGTTGAATTAGAGCCTCCCAGAGCAGATTGTGTTTGATTGAGTCGAAAGCTTTATTGTAGTCGACAAATGCAATGTATAGGTCTTTCCCATACTCTTGAGATTTTTCTATTAACTGTTTTAATACATGCATATGATCAATAGTTGAAAACCCTGCTCTGAAACCAGCTTGTTCAATGGGCTGTTCTTCATCTATAGTCCTTGATATTCTATTAAGGATCAGCTTTGAAAAAAAATGTAAATGTTTGACATGAGGCTAATAGGTCTATAATTTTCAATTACGTTTCTGTCTCCTTTTTTGTGGAGCAAGTTATTAAAAAGAAATCCTTGCATTATATATTATCGGTGTAATAACAAATTATTTTTAAATAATGTTTTATGCGTTTATTATACGTGAAAATTTCCAAAGCTTAAGACAACAATAGTGGGACTTTTTTCTTAAGACTGGGAACATTACACGCACACCAACGTGAGTAATTTGACAGCGTCGGTGAGAGCTGTCACGCATACATAACTAATGACTGGCCTCACAGTGTCGTTCACGAAGGTTTCATCTGTTTAGAAATCTGTGACTGTATCTTGAATAACAATTCTTGATAACCTACTTGAAGTCTCGGATTTGTAAAATGAATAAGTCATCTTTATCATTGACGGTTACATATATGACTGGACTCGTATATGACATAACTGCTCATCATAATGCTTTATGACACATTACTTTGAACAAGAACCATAGAATTCAAAACACATAGCACTGAACTGTGGCAGATAAGGTATCAAGGATACTTATTTAGCATGGTTGACATGTTGTCCTTTTAAGTTTAACGAACATTTTGTCCTTTAAGTTTGACGAATTATTGAGAAATGTAAGGTACGTAACTTATGAATTCATAAGTAACGTTAGGTAATTTTATAATTTTTTCCCAATCTTTCGCTTGCTTGGGCATCAAAATAAAGCGCGCGGTTAAAAAGCTAAAAAGCTACTTTGCTATATCAAATAACTATCATCACGAAACGTTTTTCCGAGGTCCGATGTAATTACTAGGACTGAGAATATTTTATTCTTAGAAATAACACAAGGAAGTTCTTTCTGTGAATATTTCATTACGAAGTAAATTAAAATAGTGGTCGCCAAGAGGACGACATAAAGCTATCCATACTAATATTATAAATGCGAAAGTAACTCTGTCTGTCTGTCTGTCTGTCTGTCTGTCTGTCTGTCTGTCTGTCTGTCTGTCCGTCTTTACCGCCTAAACCAACCAACAGATTTTGATGAAATTTTATACATAGATAAAATAGATCCCGAGAAAGGACATAGGCTACTTTTTGTTCCGAAAAAAGGGTTGAAAGGGTTAAAATAAGGGATGAAAGTTTGTATGGAAAACTTCGTCATTGTTGAAGAACTATGAAACTACGTCTAGATATTTAACACGAAACCATAAAATGTATGTTTTAGCAGTTTTGTAGTTTCGAACTGTACCTACGGGGGTGGAATTGGGGTTTTCTTTTTTATTATTTATTCTTGGGTCAAATTTAGTAATTCAAATTTCACCCTCTTCCTGTCAACCGATTAATCTGAAATTTTGTGTACACTTTGGATTTTGGTGACAATACAATTATGTTTATTCATTATCATTATAAATTCAAGATGGCCGCCGCTACAAAATGGCGGATAATTTATGTTTTATTAATCCCATCAATATGGGTATCAAATTAAAGGGCTCAACAAGCAGAATACAATATACTATAAAAATTGAAATCCAAGATGGCGGCCGCTACAAAATGGCGGATAACGTAGGTTTTATCAATCCCATCAACATGGGTATCAAATAAAAGGGTTCAACAAGCAGAATACAATATACTATAAAAATTGAAATCCAAGATGGGGCCGCTACACAATGGCGGATAACGTAGGTTTTATCAATCCCATCAATATGGGTATCAAATGAAAGTGCTCAACCAGTAGAATACAATGTATTATATAAAATTAAAATCCAAGATGGCGGCCTCTACACAATGGCGGATAACTTAGGTTTTATGAACCCCATCAACATGGGTATCAAATAAAAGGGCTTGACAAGAAGAATATAGTGCACTATACAACCTCAATACTTAAGATGGGCGCAGCCACTAAATGGCGTATCAGACTATCAGACAGAATTTTGATAGTCGACGAGATTTCCATGGTGTCTTATCAAATGTTATGCATGATGGACGCTCGATTAAGGCAAATTAAGAACTGTGAAAATGAGTTTTTTGGAGGAGTAAACGTATTACTTTTCGCTAATCTTTTACAACTGCCTCCTATAAAATGATCAGGAACACCTGTTTTCAATTCTAATATGAAATTATATATATGAAAGTAACTCTCTCTCTGTCCGTTACCGTCTAACGCCTAAGCCACTTAAAGAGTTTGTTACAATTTGGTGCACAGATAGACTAGACTTAGGAAAGGACAACGGCGACTTTTTATCACAGAAAAGAGTTGAAAAGAGTGGAAATGAGGAGTAAAAGTGTGCATGGAAGGATCTTTGCACTCTTTGTATGCTATTTTAACCGACTTCAAAAAAGGAGGTTATCAATCCAGTTGTATTTCCAATTGTGAATCAATTTAGATGGTTATTTTTTGGTTGGTAGATTATAGTTCAGAGGTGGTCATATAAATTTTATCGAAATCAGTGCGGCGGTTTTTGAAATATGAACAACAAACTAAAATTTGCGTTCATGTAATCAGACGATATATCTACTAATATCTACTAATAGACTCTAATAAAATTTGGTGGACCGTCCCAATATGATTTTAAATTAAAGTCTGTTTTGATAAATTTTTGAGAACATAGTTTCTTTGTAATTTGTCGTGTAAATTGTACATTTATTAATAAATATAAAACTTTGACTTAGACCGATTTTGATTACGAAACGTGAATTTGTATGGTAGTAGACATACGAGTAGGTAGGTACTGCCTCAATTACTTTAATAAATATGTGGCGCGGACGAAGTCGCGGGTAAAAGCTAGTCTACCATAAAGCAATATCTATCTTTAATTTGAACACACACAAAATAATATGTATGTGTGTGTGTCAAACGTGTACGTGGTAGTGTGTGTGTTATGTTTTTTTGTTGATATGTTATTAATATAGTTACATAATGTTTTTAATGCATTTTATTAAAGACTTTGACTTTGTTTGATTTGAGTATATTATTAGAATTATCGTAAAGAGCTCTAGCTTTATATGTCTAAAATTTCAATTTCAACATCAATTTACTTGTCTCTTATACATTTTTGTAATAACTTCTAAAATATGTAATTTTCAATGTTCTGTCATGTTGTATAAACTTTTTTAAAAGCAATTTTTTTTTATTATATTGAAAATTTATTTTCAAATGTTATTTATGATTTGAAATATATTTTATACATTGTGTTGTTTCTTTTTCAACGAGTAGGTCGAGTCTTTATTACGTTTTACTACATTTGAATGTTTCTATTATGTTAAACAGTTTATTAAATTAGCAATATGTACCTACAGATCGTTTTCTATCACCTTATAGATTGGTCACGCGGGCCATGAAATGGCGAGAGTTCTATAATTTCAAATTGCCCGTGGAAATAAGATAAGCTCTCTTTCTGTGCGTATAGTGCAAGTCAACGAGCACTATCTGTACAAATAAATATAACTCTTAACCAAACTCCATTACATTCTGTTGAATAAGATCGTATATTTTTCTCAGAAAGTTACTCAGTACCTACATATTTTATGCATTAGTGTAAAGTATAATATTATATTTGTTCAGTCTTTTTTTAGGGTTTCGTAGCCAAATGGCAAAATACGAGACCCTTGTAGATGTATTATGTACAATTACCATGTAAACTTTCAACGAAAATTGGTTCGTAATGAGATCTAGTAAGTAGTTTTATTATAATACGTCATAGATTCACTATTGTTAAAACACTGATTGAAGTAACAACGAGCTACAATAACTTTTATATTATGTGATTTGCTGCTACGGAAGCCTTCATGGGCGAGTCCGACTCGCACTTGATATAAATAATACAAGTACATCTTAATCTCATTGTCGGCGTCCGTACCTATATGACTTGAAAATTAATTTCAAACTGAGAGTTGGGAAAACGGCGACTGCCGATCCGGAGACCCCGGGATCAAATTCCACGCATAATGATGTTACATAAAACGGTGAAGGAAAACATCATGAGGAAACCGAAATGTACCTAGATAATCTTTCTGGGTCATATGTTATCCACCAACCCGCATTGGGCAAGCGTGGTGGACAATGGCCTTGACTCTGTCCTTGCAAGAAAGAGGCCGAGTCCCAACAGTGGGAACATTTAGTGGTCTGCTTATGTTTTGCTTATTATGGATCCAAAAACTCAATAAAAATCGATTGACCTATTGTCGACTTTTCTATAAAATGTAATGTTATTACCTAAATTTAACATTATCTATTCTATGCCTAAATACTAAAAAAATTGTTCTTACACTTGACAACCTGAGGCTATTATTATATCCATTTACCATATGGCTTGCCATGATCTCAACGACGTACAAGACTTTCAAATAAGCACTAGATAATTATATGTTATGTCGCTATATAATGAGATTCCCTAGTACTCCACCGCCTTGGTTACGCAGACTGAACAAACATCGCTCCTTTGTGACCTATATAATCATATCACTCATAAATTTATAGATAATGTCAGCGCGGAATTCGAGGAATTTTGACTTGTTTGAGCACGCTTAATTCGGGAATGAGAACACAATTTATCATATGGGAATTTGTAGTTTGAAAAGATCAATCAATCAAGGGTTTTTTGGTGCAAAGTATGGAGCTCAATAAATTCTATTTTTTTTTTACTAGGTACTATATTTACTTACACCTGACCGCCATCTCGCCTGAAGTTAAGCGACGACGCGGTCTACGTTAGAGCGCTCTTACCTAGAAGTAACTGATTCATTCTCCTATCGTACAAAGTGACGGTATAGTGCCAAATCTTATACATAGGTCTCTTGGTGGTTCATTTGATCCATCAATTTTATTCGCAGGCCTGCAGTCTATCCACTTGAAAATACCGAGATTGTAATCATTGACTTAGGCAACGCAATTCAGGCCTAGACGCCCTTCATACGAAAATCAGTCTCTTCATACGAAAGTCAGTAAAACCTTCTCGTTCGAATACTTGACACGTCAATAATAAAACGATGTTCTTTTTTCATGATGTCCTATAAAAAAGAGTATGGTGGTACTTATATCCAGGGCAGATCCAGGCATATAAGGGCTAAGGGGTGCACTACTAATACGGAGCTATCAGTAGGTACTCGTATAAGCCAGAAGTTATGTTTTTATGTTATGTACTCATTATCATGAATAATTTTTACTATGTACCTAACGCTGATATTCCTTAGAAACCAAAGTAGTCCAAACAAAATTTAACTTTGAACTCGGCCAAATGGACTTTATTTTGTGGAATATGCCAAGTCGTTTTCACTCTTAATGAACTGACTTTGAGATTTAAATCGACGTGACGAAATTCATACATTCTAAGGGGACAACCACCAGTAACCTTGTAAAATAATGAAGTAATGGTAACAATGCTTAAACATTTCGCGAGATACGATGATTCGAGTTTTATATTTAAAACGGACGCAATATCAAATTTTTGGAACAATAACATGTCGCTATCGCCGGCAAGCTCGCTTCGCTCAAAACTCGTAAAGCACGTTTATTTTTAAACTTCGGCTTCTAAACAACTCATATCTGCGGTCCGGGCTGCAAACTTTAATAATATCAAGTTTACTCACAGTGTGTAGGTTTCAGGCGACGCGTAGGGCACCGTCAACAGGTCTTGGTGGAGGCACCCAACTTTGTTGCGATCACACCTACATTTCGGCGGACATAACTTTGCGGAGGTCAACGCGAATAAAAGTTGAATTAAGAATAGGAACTGAAAAAGTTTTTTTGGTTTCATTTTTAGAAACGAGCAAAATATTGGCAAGTTTGGAGTCTGATTTATTGTGGGACAACGGCACCGGTACGCGGTTGCGAGCCGCGATGCCGAGACCCGACTGACGCTCGGAACGTGCGCCGTGCAGGCTGAAGCTGACGAGTCTGGATCGCAGTGTTCTGGATAGGTATTCTATCCGCTAGCACACGACATGTGTGCACTTCGTCCTCTATCGCCCGCCACAACTGCGCCGATAATGGCTTTACCAGGCTTTTAAGCGCACTACACAAAGTCACAAATTCGATAAATGCATCCGGCGTCTCCCAAGATGAGGCCGTTATATGTCAGTACTTATTCATTTAACTAATAGAGGTTCTCAACTTTAAAGCGCAGAGATTTTTTTCTATCAAATTGATGCATTTACCTACTGTAATAGACAAAAAATATTCAAAGCACGTTATATTGCTATGTAACGTATAATTTAAGGACATTTTCGTTATTTGAAGTGGTAGACTATAGAATGCATTGTCTGAATAGGTGAGAATCTTGGTATTTTCGAATTAAGAGTGAATTGGTTTGTTTCTATCAGGTAACACGTTCCATTAACATCAAGCGAGATGTCAGCCAAGCATAAGTCTAGCAATGAACAAAACTGTCTCATTAAATGTTCTAATATTACGTAAACGATGTTTCCTTGTTGGGAACCAATTGGAAAGTCAGCCTAACTCTGCATTTATCGGTCTGAGATGCCAACTAATAAAAACTGGTCAATATTTAGGCTAAAAAGAAGTCTGTGTTGATTACGGTAAAAAATAACACGAAAACGAACATTCGCTTCGTGGACCGTCTGCCCTACAACAATTGCCTAACCAAAATCGTTACATAAAAAAATAAGACCGTTTCTTTTGATTTTTATATAATTATTAGGCTCGTTTAAATAATTTAACATTTTTTTTCCTGATTAAATTAAATTATTATTGGATTAATAAAAAATTAACATTTTACAATGTTGTTTGGTATTACTAATCGATAAAAAAATTGGGAGTCACCTAAGTTATTAAACTGAAGATAAGTAATTAAACGATAGAACTGAAAACTCAGAGTTTTAGTATCAAGTATTAATAAACAACCGTAAGGTAACGTCACCTGTACAGCTCCAGATATACCTATTCGACCTATTTTGTTTGTTTGAACGCTAGGATCTCGGGAAGTACTGGTCCGAATTGAAAGATTATTTTTCTATTAGATAGTCCATTTATCGAGGAAGGCTATAGGCTATAGAAAATAACGCTACTATTAATAGAAGCGGAGCATGAATCAATAATGTAACAAAATCGGGAAAAAATATTCCTTTTTGAGAGTTTTCGTACGTTTCGTGCTTTGACATGACACATGACAGCATGTGTCTAAGATTGCGTCATTGAATATCACAGATTACATACCTCTTGATAATAAAACCTTTACTAATCAATTTTTTTTTCTAAATCTGAGTTGGTACAACCAATTTCCGACAGGTGGCGTAGCAGGTAGCTGAAAAGGTGTTTTGTTTGAAAGCGATATTCTTAGGAATTACTGAACCGATTTCAGTCATTCTTTCACCGTTGTATATGTACGGGATCCTGATGAGTACTATATAACGTACCACGGGCAACGCCGGGGCGGACATCTAGTAAGTAAATAAATAAATAAGCACTTAAGTAATACCCAATTAACTCTAAAACCCGTGATACTGCGCCAGTGAGTTGTGTGTTTGCGTTATAGTTACTTGTGATTGAGAATGACCTTGAAGATTTCATTTTTTTTATATAAACGGGCTTATCTCTCGAACCAGCCGGCCAGATGTTGATATTTATTTTTTGTTAAAAAATATAAGTACATAGATTTCTTCAATGTGCTTATCTGCTCACCATAGTACAATCTCTGCTTAGTTTGGGGTCAGATGGTGTTGTGTGTGTAATTGTCCACCAATATTTATTATTTATTTATTTAAATATTCCTTTAATATGTTTGTAAATAATGTATTGTGACTTATGTACGAGTATTTGTCATAAATCTACAGATACACTGTTATTACGCATGTCGGTGAAGTGAACTCACAAAATTTAATTCATCTAAAAAGCGACGCGCACATCCGGCCCTTCTACCGCCTAACTAAATCGGCTTTCGCTTTGCTATTGCGGTCTCTATCATTTCAAGCGGAAAGAAAAAAGAGAGCAATATCAAAGCTAAGACAGTTCTACTTAGGCGGTAAACCCTCCGGTCCGTTGTGCTTTTATATTGGCAAAAACTGCTCAACGTGGATAAAAAAGTTTTTACAAATGATTGGCTCACAGTGGCCTTCGATAGAGATCACCGAAGAGAGAGAAGAGAAGCATTTTCTCAACGTTGAGACAAGATAGGATAATATTAATACAAACATAAAAATCCGGTGTTGTGATGTTTTGTTCCCAGTGAAGTTCCTTGGTGAAAAGTCTTCACCAAGTGCAATATTCACGAAATTTGTCATTTATGTGTAATTTGATCCAAATAAAAGATAGTTTTCATATCGATTCCTGGACGTCTACTCTCTTTCTACGAAAAAACGTAATTTCAAAATAAACTCGCGACTTTCCTACTCTGGTGCTACTTCGTTTCGTCCGATCGAACATTGTTTGACTCTTATTAGAGTAGGCTTAGAAAATTTAAACGGACGAAACGACGGATCGAAATGAAACCGTCGCGAGTTTATTTCGAAATTACGTTTTTCGTATAAAGAGTCCTGGTCTTTATTATTACAATTTCCGTGCGAAGCCGGAACGGGTCACTAGTATACAATACAAGAGTGAATTATTTAGTTCCATCTAAACAGGTACGAGTGCAGAACTAACGTAAGACCACTTAAAACGTTTTCCCAACATCCAACATACCTGTAACAGCCGTGTGACCCTGAAACCGCAAGGACCGTTTTTGCGCCTCATCCTTACCCACAATTTCATAAGCGATTTATCAAAGCACTTTTGGGACTTTCGTGAATGTTTAATCATTTGGCACTTAAAGTTACAATGTTATTAAGGAAGTTAAACTTGTCAGCTGGGACTCGATAAACCGTAGTAAATTTGTTCGCAAAACGATAATCCCTAACGGTTGTAAATCTCATAGTTAAATCACAAAGTTACACATTACCTCTGTGCATAACTGAAAGACGTGTATATTTTGTAACCCACACATCTATCCTGATATTATAAAGCTGAAGAGTTTGTTTGTTTGAACGCTAGGATCTCGGGAAGTACTGGTCCGAATTGAAAGATTATTTTTCTATTTCGACGAAGGGTATAGGCCATACAACATTACGCTAATATCAATAGAAGCGGACAATGAATCAAGAATGTAACTAAAACGGGAAAAAATATTCCTTTTTGAGAGTTTTCGTACAGTGCTTTGACATGACAGCATGTGTCTAAGATTGCGTCATTGAATACAAACCTGTACTAAGAGGTATTTAATCTGTGTTTGCTAATCAAATTTGTTTCTAAATCTGAGTTGGTACGACCAATTTCCAGGTGATCGCACGACCGATAGGTGGCGTAGCAGGTAGCTGAAGAGGTTTTTTGTTTGAAAGCAATATTCTCAGGAACGACTGAACCGATTCTGACAGCCATTCTTACACTGTCCGATATGCAGGTACCTACGGGATCCCATGAGTGCTATATATGTACCACGGGTGAAGCCGGGGCGGACATCTAGTCCTACTATATAACTAAATGTGAATGTTTGTAGGTATATGTTACGCTTTCAAGTAAACTACTGGAAATATCTAGAGGTAGATGAAATTTAGTAGGTGCAAAGAAAAATAATATACAGTCTAGAATAACATATAAGCTAGTTTTTATCCCAGGAAAATGATGGAAGTGGGAACTACGCAAATGAAACTGCGGGATGCTGTGACGCTGATGATGTCACTCTTAGCTCCCCGTGTGAGGTCAAGTCTGTGGTCCTGCGATCTATCAGTTTTCGGGTCAGTTCATCAGTTTCAGGGCTGGCCCTTCTACCGCCTGACTTAGTCGGCTTTGGCGTACCTATTGCTGTCTCTATCGTTTCAAGCGAAAAGAAAAGAGATGGCTATATCAAAGGTTAGACGTAGTGAGGCGCTAGACCCCTGGGAGTTTGGTGCGCCGCAATAGCGGCTGCCCTTGTCCCCTTGCAGCCATTTAACAGTGGCGACGTCGATGAGGCCGCGACGCGATGGGTAGAGCAAGTGGCGCTCCGTAATACTACCGACGCGACGACCTTTTCCTTGACGACCGACGGTCCTCTTCCGCCGTGGCCTCCACCCCATAGCCATGATGCGTACCCCCCAAAATCGCGCCTCACCTGGTCACCCAAAAAGTGGTCACCAGGCTACGGCTACGAAGCTCCTCGACTCAACAATGCTGGAATCCCTCTGGTAACCCAACTAGTGCTTAGTACAATCGCATTAATCAACTTTTATGTTCCAACTTGCCCTAACATTGAATTCGTATCTAAGTAATTATTATATTTTTTTCTCATAGTACCGTAGTAGGTACTGAATTAATTAAACTAATTGATATCGGTTTCGATGGATTATCAGTCCTTCAAATACCTTCGAGGATCAATTAATTAGAAAAGTAGCAAAGAACGATCAAGTGGATAGTTTTGTTTTCTAATTCGCATTATTCTTTGTTTCTATCATCATTAAAGCCATTATTAACTATTCGAGAACATTTATTTTCTAGTTGAAAACTAAAGATACTTAACAAAGTAAGTGATACAAGTACCTAACGTTTCTTAGGACTCTCATTGTCGACCCAATTAATCGATATCCTACTTATATGTATATTATAAACGCAAAAGTTTGTATGAATGTTGATTAATCTTGGTCAAAAGTTGGTTGGTAAATCTGGTTGGTTCATACATGGATAATGTTCTGGAATAACACATAGGCTAATTTTTTTATCGAATAAAAACAGGAACGGTAGTGGGTAGCTAGTGCTAGTCATCGTTATTTCTATATAGATGACTCTAACAAAATGAATAAGCCCTTTTGACTTCAGTTTTATTGTGAAATAGGTATGTTGTGTGATTTGGTATTCCTTGATGCGTGTAATCTAGGTGTCTTGCAGTCAAGAGTATAGTTGCCGGCAAACAAGTTGACCCAATGAAGTTAGCTGCGCATGGCTGCGCAGAAACGTTTTTAACCCCCGACCAAAAAGGGGATTGTTATAAGTTTGATGTCGATGTCTGTCTGTCTGTGTGCGTGTCTGTCTGAGGCACCGTAGAGCTCGAACGGATGGGCCGATTTCAATGCGGTTTTTTTATTTGAAGGTTAATATCCGTGCTCCGATGTTCTTAGCTATGTTTGGTTAATATCAGTTCAGAATGGCCACCTCCATATGAAATAGCCATTATTATTCGTGTATCTCTTTTATTTAAACCTATACCTTTTATTTACTGTACTGTGGATAGGAAACAAGCTTTCGATAGGCTTTGACGAAAAATTGGAATTGGGAAAATGCCTCTATGTTGCAATATTCCAATATAGCGCTGTGCAAATGATGAAACCGACCTCGGTGCGAATGAGTAAACATTAATTTTAATATTTACAGCCGAAAACCGTTGTAGATTTTTCATAAAAGTCGGCTCTGGTTTTTAAAATCGTTTGGAAATCGAAAACTAGTGAAAAAAACACGATGGCTGCAAATAGATTTCTTCAATTTATTTTTGTTGTCAAGTGTTATTTCTTTCTGGTTCTTATGATGGTGGATTCAGTCTTCCTTGTTTAATTATTCTATGTAACAACATCGCTATCTGAGATCCTGAGATCTCATAGTCTCTCACACCTTTTGCACTACTACCTATCTTGTTCTAAGAATGAAATCCAGCTACCACTTTGCAGTGCCTCACTAAGGTAACTGTCGACTTATCATAGGTAGTTTACCAAGAGTATTCGATTCTAACGAACCTCTGTTTGATACAAATTTTTTAAATAGGATTTAGAGACATTTCTTATCTACCTAAAGTAAAGTAAAATGTCTTATATTTTCCAAATAGTAACTTTAGTTACAAGTAAAGGACATTACATGTTTGTCTTAAACTAGACTGCGCCTGTATTTTGGGTACTTGGAAATAACAATTCATATTGCAATACAGATGCAATATTGAGAATCGCAATAGTCACAATGTAAATTGGACGACTTTTTACTTCTATTTCGGAGTAAAAATATCAAAAAATCCTTATTTAATTATCAATACAGTTATTTTGTATTGCAGATTTCCAGTCTTGCAAAAAACCAGCAGTGGTATTACAGTCTGCGTAGCAAATAAGTTTGTAGTTTGATGTGTTTAGAATATAAGATGATCAAGCCCACTGTCAGTGTAGAATTCTATAATCATCTCTAATTTCTCGTGTCGTTCCCTGTTTTCAAACTTTATTTCCTATTTGTTAAGCGACTGGTAAACCAAGTTAGATAATTTCCCCTAATGCTTAAGAATTTACCTTTTTCTGTAGTAGCATATAGGCAATATAGTACTTCTCCAAAGCTTTTGGCTTTGGAGAAGTCGAAGAAAACACTGATACATCTCTTCTTTCTATCCAGATAAGAAGCCTCTGTCTCAGTAAAAAGTTCAACTACGTCTTTAGTTGATTTTCCTCTGCTTAATTCTCCGCTTCATGCTCTGCCAAATTTATAATTGTTGAATAAATTGTGTGTGTGAATTTTTTTAAATTGTAATTGTGTTAACAATACTTTTAAAAAAAAAAGCAATCCTAAGCAGCGCAATCGGCTTGTAAATATAGGGGTCCATCTTGACTCCAGATTTATGACCCGCGGAATACTTATTGCTATGTTATTACAGATACCCGATGCCAACCTGAGATATAAGTGAAAGTTTCAACTAACTTGCTAAACGCTAAACTAAAGATTGCTAAACGTACTTAAGTAATAGAAGAGTAAAGGCGTCAACCGCAAGAGACAGTATGCGTTTAAAGATTCTGGATAATATCCATAACACAACCAATATCTGTAGGTGACAAGTATAATGAAGTTTTACAACAACTCCTAACTATCGTCGAACTAGAGTTTCCTGCGATGCGTTTTGGTATACCTAGTTGTAGTGAAATGTGTACCCGTCATACAAAATATTTAAAACAACTGTGTAACGCAGTCTGAGAGTCGTTTCTATACTTCTATGTAGGTCACTCCATAGTTTTTTTGGAGCTTGGTGTGTCATATACCTTTTTGAATAATTTTTGAGAGTATAAGTTGTCTCTTTCTCTCAAGTTAGGAATAAATAGATTTAGTAAAATCTCTAGAATTTATTTTCTCATTGTAGCAGAAAAACTGAAGAAAGTAGGTAAAGTGAAATTAGGTTTTATCGAATAAAATGGAGTTCTAATTTTTAACCAGATATGTGGGTAATGATCGACTTTTCGTCAATCATACATATTATACTAGGGGCCCACGGAGCTGCGGACTAGCGGAGTTTTTGCAGGGAACAAACCATGATTATTATTCATCATCATCATCATCAGCCGCAAGACGTCCACTGCTGAACATAGGCCTCCCCCCTAGATTTCCACAACGAACGGTCCTGCGCAACCTGCAACCAGCGGTTTCCAGCGACCTTTATGAGGTCATCTGTCCATCTAGTGGGAGGCCGTCCAACACTGCGTCTTCCGGTACGTGGTCGCCACTCGAGAACCTTTCTTCCCCATCGGTTGTCGGTTCTGCGAGCGATGTGGCCTGCCCATTGCCACTTCAGCTTGCTTACTCTTTGAGCTATGTCGGCCACTTTCGTTCTTTTGCGAATATCCACATTACGGATTCTGTCGCGCAAAGAGACTTCGAGCATAGCCCTCTCCATAGCTCGGTGTGTGACTTTGAGCTTCGTTATGAGGCCCACAGTTAAGGACTACGTCTCAGTTCCATAAGCCATCACTGGCAACACGCACTGGTTAAAGACTTTCGTCTTTAGGCATTGGGGTATTCTGGACTCAAAGATGTGCCGAAGTTTCCCGAACGCTGCCCATCCGAGTTGGATTCTTCGCTGTACCTCTTTGTCGAAATTGGATCTACCTAATTGGATCTTTTGACCCAGGTAGACGTATTCGTCAACAACTTCGAGTGTGGTATTCCCAACAATAACCGGTACAGGTGAGATATGAACATTTGACATGACTTTCGTCTTGTCCATATTCATCCTCAAACCTACCTGTTGGGATACTCTACTGAGGTCCCTGAGCATAGCACCGAGGTCCTCCAGCGACTCCGCCACAATGACTATGTCGTCGGCAAACCGAAGGTGAGTGATGCATTCGCCGTTGATATTGTTGCCATATCCGTTCCAGTCCAGTAGCTTAAAAACATCTTCCAGCGCGGCAGTGAACAGTTTCGGAGATATAACATCTCCCTGTCTCACGCCTTTCTGTAGCTGGATATGTTTTGTGCACTGGTCCTGTAATCGGACAGACATTGTGGCTTTACTGTAGATACACTTCAACACTTCGATATAGCGATAGTCAATGCGGCATCGCTGGAGAGACTGAAGCACTGCCCAGGTCTCGATGGAATCGAAGGCTTTCTCATAGTCCACATACGTAGTCGCCGATTATACTCCTCGGTTTTCTGTATAATCTGCCGGAGCGCATGGATGTGGTCTATGGTACTACAGCCTTTTCGGAAACCGGCTTGTTCGGGTGGCTGGAAGTCATCAAACCTGCGTGCGAGACGATTCGTGATTACCATCGAAAACAACTTATAAACGTGGCTCAGAAGTGAGATGGGTCTGTAGTTCTTCAACAAGGTGTTGTCACCTTTTTTGAAGAAGAGCACCACCACACTTCTGCTCCACGCTTCTGGCGTATTACCGTTAAGTATGACGGAGTTGAACAGCTTCTGGAGGACTTTAAGTACCGGTTTTCCACCCGCTCTCAGAAGCTCAGTCGTAATTCCGTCGTCGCCAGGTGCCTTGTTGTTTTTAAGTTGTTTGAGGGCCATCCTAATCTCATACAGGCTGACTTCCGGGATATCTTCGGTAAAGTGTCGGGTCAGCTTGGCTCTGGGGTCTTTTGCCATGCTAACGACAGGTTGTGCTTGCGTAGAGGTGTATAACTGTTCATAGAACCTCTCAATCTCCTCCAAAATCTCGGGCTTCGACGAGACGATGTTACCACTATCGGTCTTCAGTTTGGTCAGCTGACTTTGCCCAAGAGACAGATTTCTTGCGAACACTTTCGAGCCTTTGTTCTGCTTGATTGCTTCTTCAATACTCGAAGTATTGAAGCAGCGTATGTCGCGTCGCACACAAGTAGATATTTGTCTATTGAGCCGTCTGTATACCGTCATATCGACCGAAGACTGTAACCGCATATCTCGTCTGACTGCCATGAGATCTAGAGTTTGATCGGAGAGTTTTTGGGTTCTATTTTGGCGTCGGCTCTTATAAAATTTTCTGCCAACAGCATGAACAGTTTCCACTAGCCTGTCGTTTATTTCGTCCGCCGTTACGCACTCATCTAAGGATTCGAAGCGATTTTGAAGTTCGAGTTGAAAGTTATCGGGATCTTCGATTTGAGCATAATTTGGTCGGAGCGTGGAGCGTGGACTTCATTAGACGTGACCTTTCGAACTTAATGTTTAGATTCAGCGTGCCTCTTACAATACGGTGATCGCTGATCGCAATACGGTGGTCGGTGATTATTATTATTTACCATAGATTAAACAGCCTGTTGATCGGC
Source organism: Ectropis grisescens (assembly GCA_017562165.1). Classification (NCBI taxonomy): domain Eukaryota; kingdom Metazoa; phylum Arthropoda; class Insecta; order Lepidoptera; family Geometridae; genus Ectropis; species Ectropis grisescens. Next base: position 23,395,956 of record CM029767.1, read on the forward strand.
GATGAAACGAATTTTGCTTAAATTTACAAGTCACCAGCGGGGGCGCTGGACGAGGTATAAAGCCGCGCTATGATAAGCCGAATATCCGTGTGACGTGGCACTACTTTCCACCATTGATCGGACAAAACGACATAGAGTTATGCAAACTTCTAAGGACAGAGCAGGATGCAAAGAAAAACATCAACGAGATCCCATTTCGTTTTTTTTTTAATGTTCGTTTAATTTTGTAGATTGATGATGTTATGTTTTTCTAATTATTGCTTTAAATTACTTACTTGTGAAATGATCCTTTGTAAAGCTGGATGTCCTGCTATTCTTTCCCCACTATTTCACTGAGCAGAAACCCACACTTTATTTATTTTTACGGTTTTTTTGCCAGCACACTTTCGGTCGATATCAAAAGCCTGACTGACCGAACTCGCAACAGGTATAGTGCAATAATCCATACTTCCATACTAATATTATAAATGCGAAAGTAACTCTGTCTGTCTGTCTGTCTGTCTGTCTGTCTGTCTGTCTGTCTGTCTGTCTGTCTGTCTGTCTGTCTGTCTGTCTGTCTGTCTGTCTGTCTGTCCGTCTTTACCGCCTAAACCAACCAACAGATTTTGATGAAATTTGATACATAGATAAAATAGATCCCGAGAAAGGACATAGGCTACTTTTGTTCCGGAAAAAAGGGTTGAAAGGGTTAAAATAAGGGATGAAAGTTTATATGGAAAACTTCGTCATTGTTGAAGAACTATGAAACTTTACGTCTAGATATTTAACACGACACCATAAAATGTATGTTTTAGCAGTTTTGTAGTTTCGAACTGTAGTACCTACGGGGGTGTGGAATTGGGGGTGAAAGTCTGGAAGTTCAATATTATTGAAGATAAAACCATGAAACTTTGTATCTAGACACTTGAAATGGAGTCGATAAACGTTTGTTCCAGCAATTTTATAATTTCTAACTATACGGGGATACTTATATAACCGCTTTAACACTGGCCGCTTTTCGCGTTTTACAAATTTGGCGGGAAAACGGGTGTCAGGTTACATAAGTGCGGTGTTTATGTTTCGGCATATGAAGTGCCGCCTTACTTTTACCCGTTTGAGCCATTTACTCTCAAGAGCGTTTCAAGACGCTTCTAGCGGTATCATTTATTTATAATTAATGTACTTACATAAATTCAAGATGGCCGCCGCTACAAAATGGCGGATAATTTATGTTTTATTAATCCCATCAATATGGGTATCACATGAAAGGGCTCGACAAGCAGAATACCACATACTATAAAAAATTGAAATCCAAGATGGCGGCCGCTACAAAATGGCGGATAACGTAGGTTTTATCAATCCCATCAATATGGGTATCAAATGAAAGTGCTCAACCAGTAGAATACAATGTACTATATAAAATTAAAATCCAAGATGGCGGCCTCTACACAATGGCGGATAACTTAGGTTTTATCAATCCCATCAACAAGGGTATTAAATAAAAGGGCTTGACAAGAAGAATACAGTGCACTATACAACCTCAATATTTAAGATGGGCGCAGCCACTAAATGGCGTATCAGACAGAATTTTTGATAGTCGACGAGATTTTCATGGTGTCTTATCAAATGTTATGCATGATGGACGCTCGATTAAGGCAAATTAAGAACTGCGAAAATGAGTTTTTTGGAGGAGTAAACGTATTACTTTTCGGTAATCTTTTACAACTGCCTCCTATAAAATGATCAGGAACACCTGTTTTCAATTCTAATATGAAATAATATATATGAAATTACTCTCTCTGTCCGTTACCGTCTAACGCTTAAGCCACTTAAAGAGTTTGTTACAATTTGGTGCACAGATAGACTAGACTTAGGAAAAGACAACGGCGACTTTTATCACAGAAAAGAGTTGAAAAAGTGGGAATGAGGAGTAAAAGTGTGCATGGAAGGATCTTTGCACTCTTTGTATGCTATTTTTAACCGACTTCTAAAAAGGAGGAGGTTATCAATCCAGTTGTATTTCCAATTGTGAATCAATTTAGATGGTTATTTTTTTGGTTGGTAGATTATAGTTCATAGGTGGTCATATAAATTTTATCGAAATCAGTGCGGCGGTTTTGAAATATGAACAACAAACTAAAATTTGCGTTCATGTAATCAGACGATATATCTACTAATGTCTACTAATAGACTCTAATAAAATTTGGTGGACCGTCCCAATACGATTTTAAATTAAAGTCTGTTTTTGATTAATTTTTTTGAGAACATAGTTTTTTTGTAATTTGTCGTGTAAATTGTACATTTATTAATAAATATAAAACTTTGACTTAGACCGATTTTGATTAGGAAACGTGAATTTGTATGGTAGTAGATATACGAGTAGGTACTGCCTCAATTACTTTAATAAATATGTGGCGCGGACGAAGTCGCGGGTAAAAGCTAGTGCTTATATAACGCTAAGGATGACTGCCCCATACGATCAGTCAAATGGGTATTTTGTCTTTGGTATTTATTCTCTAGGCAAGTAAGTAGGGGCTAATCACCAATTCTATCCCTAACCCCACACCTAAGCCTATAATATCGTTTCATTTTAAAGGGGTCCATAGCAGTTGACCTTAAGTGGGCTACTGCCTAGGTACCTACTAAACATTGGGCTAATGCAGAAAGCGCAACGCCCTATTAACCTAATCTTATCAACCAATTACATATACTTACGCACATACAATAAAATAGTATTGCCTACATACGAATAATGAGACTTAGCACTTAGTTCATACTTCGACGAACTATTTAATTTGAAATTTCTTCTCGAGAATTAAGAAATATCTGTAGAAAGAGATGAGCATACTTAATTAACCAAACTCTTCAACTTTTTTTGAATGCCAGTTTGTATAGGTAACATTTATCAGAAAACCCAGAACCAATTATTTACTTAAGTAATATTATTCTCAATTTATCTTCTCAGTTCAAGGCAAATTCTATCGATGTAAAATGGTCTGAGGAATAGTAGAGATAATATTGGTACGAAAAGAATTAAGATAAAATGTAGTTTTAAACTATGTTAGTTACTTCATGAACAGAGCGAACGCAGGGTGGGGGGGTGGAGCGGGGTCAGTACGATGAACATAACAAACTTATCAAGTCTGGTAGCTGAAAGTAAAACTAACGATGCCAATATGAAAACTATCATCATTGTCGATTTGCAATACCGACGCCGTTCAACGAATCACAAAAGCTTGATACACAATCCCGTCGTTTTAAGGTAACGTTTCTCAAATTAGTAACCCAAAAAAAAAATATTTTCTTGCCAATAAAATCATATAAAATATACACGTCACTACTAGCTGTTACCCGCGACTTCGTCGTCTACGTGGAATGTTACAGGTATTGTAGGAATGTAGAGGGGGGGGGCATAAGGATTGATTTCTTCATCAAACATCACGAACATTGCTTTGGGAGATTTAGAAATATAACTGTACCTACATAATATGTACCTATATCCGTTCAACTGATGCAGCGCTGGGAAACTAATAATAAAATTTTAAAATTTTGAACTCTCAATAGTTACTACGAGTAGTAGGTAAATACTAAGTTTGGATGATTGATGTTCAATCAAATCGGAACTTCTGCACGGGTTGAAATTTGGATGGAATACAGTTGGATCATAGAATCATAGTTGGCCTGGAATAACACACATGCTACATTTTACCCTAGGAATATAATAGGAACGGGAACTAGGCGAGTAAAATCGTGGGGCGCGGCTAGTTTATAACATTAGCAGGATATTCACTTCAAATATCATTTCTCATTTCAGTCAGATATTAGTTAGCAAACATATTTCGAAATATAGAGGTATAAACTATACGGAACACAAAATTACGCCGTTCGTCGCTTCATGCATTGCTATGTCTGTAATTATAAAATATTTTACAAAACACTTATAACCAACTGGCTGAGCCCGCATATCCGCCTCGTTCGAGTATGCAGTTGTTGCTAACGTATTTCGAATTAATTTTTTTCCTATCACAATTCTAAATATTATAAATATGACACCAAAGTCAAAGTTCTTTATTGATAAATGTACAATTTACACGTCAATTTTATAAAAAAAACAAAATAAGAGTATACAAAGAGTATACATTTTTAAAGTTTAAATTGAACTTTATATTGTACGATAAAGGTATCGTACAAATAAGTGTCAAAAATTAAAATATATGTACTTATTACAATTGTAATGAACAATGTCAATTTTTACAACTTTATTGTGAGTTTGCCATCACTATATAAAAACTCGCTGTAACTATAAAAAGTTTGATCGATAAGCCAGCTTTTTAATCGGTTTTTGAAGCTACCCGAACTCGGTGCTAATTTAACTACTTTAGGAAGAGTGTTATAAACTTCCGTTCCCATAATGTGAGTCAGTTTTTCCGATCTCGCGAGAGAATGATACTATCCAGCTTGTCAGCGTTACGTATATTGCGCCTAAAGGGCTTGTTCGCACTAGGCTAGTAATTTAGCCTAGTGGCGAGTAATTTAGCAACTAAACGTGTATGAACAGTGAAAATTTAGTCGAGTAGTTTAGGAAGTGATTTAGTCGAGTCAATCCATTTTGTTCTATTTTCACCGGGCGAGTAGCACCCCCCACCACGCGTTCGTTGCGAGCGGTGCGCTCATTGGCTCACCGATTAAACAGGTTCGAACTTGTCGAATTAGCCTGGAGAGAAAAATAACTTCAAACAAATGCGTTGTAGGATCTTCATGTTGCGAAACGCTACTCACTTGTGAACTGTACTAAAGCACGGTGCGAACGATTTTTGAATAGTAGCGAGTATTTTAGCTACTAAATTACTCTCTACTAGACTAATTTGCTATCCTAATGCGAACAAGCCTTAAAGGTAGCGGTTCGCGCAGAGACCGCGACAGGAGACCGCGACGGGACACCGCGACAGGCACGTGACACTATAGAACGCGACACGTGTCTCGGTCTCCTGTCGCGGCCTCCGCGCGAACTGGTGCCCATACAATTTTGTGATGGATAGTCAATATTTTTTTGCCCCTGACCAAAAACGAGGTGCTATAAGTTTGGCGTCGATGTCTGGCTGTGTGTGTGTCTGTCTGTGGTACCGTAAAGCTCAAAAGGATGGACCCATTTCGCTGCAGTTTTTTTTTTATTGGAAGGTTAATTTTAGTGCTGTGGTTCTTAGCTATGTTTGGTGAATATTTATTCAAATTTTTTTTTCCCGCCAAAACCCAAAACGCAACTATAAGTTTGTTTGTTGTCGTCATCTACCAAGTTTTTGGGTATAGTCTATTTCAACTAGAGAGCGAAAAATGTACGTTCACGCCACGGTACCACGAGAGCACCGAAAACAAACGATGCGTATCGTTATCCATACATTTATGTATCGTTTCCCTATCGCTTACGCATTTACCGTGTTTCGTGGTACAGGGCGAGGCGAGCGACAAGGTCAACCAGATATTGCAAACCTATTTTGAAATGTTTGGGTAAGATATTATTACGTAGTCCTGGCTCCACATTCCGCTCTGGAATGCGCTTGGATTCGGATCGCTTCTTTTAAATAGGTAATAATAATAAATAGTTTATTTGGCACACACTTAAAGCTTAAACTAATTACACCTGTCAATGTCAGATAATTCATTTACTAATTTGTAGGTAGATAGTTACATGTAAAACTTGTTCACAGTTTTGAGTTAAATAGTGATAATAGTAATATAATGATAATTGTTAGTTAAAAACTGAAAAGCTGATTTTGGATAGTGACAAAATAGTTGTTAAGTATTAAAATAATTTTTTGATGCAAAGAAGGTTGGTCTTCCCTGCGCAACACTAAAGGTAAATGTCCGTTTTTCGCTCTCTAGTTGAAATAGACTATAATATATTACACGCCGGTGTATCAAGCGGCTAGTAGAATACTATGCGCTATGACAAATTTCAAATCCAAGATTTGAAATTTGGCCACCACAAAATGGCGAAATACATTTCTTTTGTCACAACACCCTCAATATGGGTATCAAATGAAAGAGTTTGACTAGTATAATGGTGTAGGAACAGATTGCAAATCTAAGGTAGTCCAGGGTAAACCAACATTTTTAATTTTGTTCTTGATAGTGACTTATTTTGTATGAAGATTATCGATCTGGGTAATCTTTGTGGTAAGAAATCACGCTTTTGTGTGTACTGTAATTTCCCGAGGGTAAATAAGTAAAAAATCAATCGTATCTGTATAATTTTTTTTAACTACCTATACTATACCTGAGTATTAATAATGTTTTATCGTCACTTCGTTGAGAGAGCACAGCTATAAAAATTAGCCATTGAAAAAAGTCAATCAATATTTACAACCACATCCCTGAATGCATAAAAAAAGAACCAAACATCAATACATTCCGAAAGAAACTCCGTTCGTTTTTAGTAGATAAGTGTTACTACTGCGTAAAAGACTTTTATAATGACAAAATTTGATCTCTCTTTTATTAACCGACTTCCAAAAAAAGGAGGAGGTTATCAATTCGACCCCTATGTTTTTTTTTTTTTTCCTTTTTTATTACTAATGTAAGTACTCGTGTGAGTTGTGGGAGAAGTCCTATAAATAATCGTATCTATACTAATATTATAAAGCTCAAGAGTTTGTTTGTTTGTTTGTTTGTTTGTTTGTTTGAACGCTAGGATCTCGGAAAGTACTGGTCCGAATTGAAAGATTATTTTTCTATTGGATAGTCCATTCATCGAGGAAGGCTTTAGGCTATAGAAAATAACTCTACTATTAATTGAAGTGGAGCATGAAACAAGAATGTAACAAAATCGGGAAAAATATTCCCCTTTTGAGAGTTTTCGTACGTTTCGTGCTTTGACATGACACATGACAGCATGTGTAAAAAATTGCGTCATTGAATTTCAGTAATCTGTGCATTGAATATAAACCTTTGCAAATTTTTTTTTTTCTAAATCTGATTTGGTACGACCAATTTCCGACAGGTGGCGTAGCAGGTAGCTGAAGAGGTTTTTTGTTTGAAATCGATATTCTCAGGAATGAGTGAACCGATTTCAGTCATTCTTTCACCGTTGGATATGTACGGGATCCCGATTAGTGTTATATAATATACCACGGGCGAAGCCGGGGCGGGCATCTAGTGTTTAAATATATTTAGAATATAGGCATGCAATTTTTATTTAGAACATATGAGCACCTATTGTAAACTTTGTAAAAAAATTGAACTTTAGTTATTATTAAGTAATTTGTCTCTAGTATTAGGTATGCGTGTGTGTATGTTTTGATTGCCAAAGTTTGTTGTCGAACATGCACATCGTAAAATTGCAACGCTCTTTATACAGGGTTAATGCATTATTGTAACCTAAAAAACTAGTTTTTTTAGAAAAATAATGTATTTATAGCAATAAAGAAATAAATAAATAAATAAAAATGGGGCAATGTAATTGAGTGTGTTTAAAAACATATTCAGGACCTAGTGCCAGTGTGAATTAGTGAATTCTATTTTTAATTTTTTAAGCTTAAGTAGATTAGACGTTCCATTTTAATCTATTTATTTTTTCTCTCACACCTCTTTACAATTTACTTTTTTTTACAATTTACTACTACTTTACACCTTATCCTATACCTTTCCTACATAATTAAATTTTGCTTACTCTTTCATACCTACACTTGTCTCACATCTATGCTTCTGTTTCACTCTAACACGTTACATTCACAAGCTATTTATTTTCACTTTTCCTTTTAGGTAGTTAAGGGCGTGTGGGCCGTAATTTTGAATTTTTAAAACAACTTTAAGACCTTTAAAATAGTTTATTAAACTCTGAAAAAAATATATGTATTAGTTAAGGACCTAATCTAGTGCAATTCGCAGTCAATAACACGATTTAATGAATTTTACTTGATAGAAAAAAATCCCAAAGTTACCCCTTTTCAAAAAGTTTTTTCAAGTTTATGACTAAACTAATGAATTTTTTACTAAATTTTTGTACTCAACGAAAGCCACTAAAAAGTTATAGATGCGTTCGCAGAGTTTGACTTGATAAAAAGTATCAGTTATTCACTATGTTCTAATATCTACCATATATATAGCGCGCCGTTCTGCAGGCCTGATCCGCGAGACGTTCTGGGTGACCCGGACGACCCCATCGGCGCCGCTACCGCGGCGGCGCTGGGGTCGGCCGATCCCTCAGCTCCCGGCAATCGGAAATATGCCGTATTTGGTGTAGGCGCCGGGTACCGACGGCAGCACCGCCCACCTCGCCGGCGAGGTTGGCGGCCCCCCTCTGGATCTATCAGCAGATCGGTTAGTTTCACTCCTGCAATAGTCAGTCAGCCGACAGCAGCTCACCCCCCGCAAATGGGACACCCGCCGAACACTCTATCAATCGACCCGGTAATAATCAGTCAGCCGACAACCCAAGTAAATACCACAATAATCAGTCAGACGACAGAGGATGCCCCCTGTTAGCAGTCAGTCAGATGACATCTGCTCTACCACTCAAATCAGTCAGCCGACAAAGCCCCTCTTGCTTTTGCTGGTACCCCCAATAATAAGTCAGCCGACATAGATTCACGCGTTTAGAAGCGAACTCGATACCGACGCAAGTCGGTGGGTGTCTCACCCCCCACTCCGCTAGGGCACCAAGAGGTGCCAAACACTATGTCCCCCCGGTACTAGCCCGAGCCGTGGTCGAGCCGTCTGAGGCGCCCTCGTAGCTAGCAGCCGTAACGCGTCCCAGGTATCATCCCATGCTACAGTGCTAGCATACCAGTAGGTTTTATATAGGTTAGGTTCCTTTTGGGTCCTGCGCCCTCGGCGCTAACCCGAATAGTCAGATCGGTAGTAAAGGCGACTAGCGGCCAGCTGCCATAGGTTAATTCAAAAAAAAAAAAAAAGCAGGCCTGATCAGTCGCGTTTTGGCGCTCACGGACGACGGGCCCGTGCTTGATTTTGCAATTTTGACAACCAATAAATTTTAAATATTACGATCATAGTGCCACAGTATAACAATATCAGTAGGTATTACTAGTGAAGCACGCTATGATCTTGATTTTTGATACCGTTTTCATTGAATTGCAAATAGACGCTGATACTAATTAGTACGCTGTTTACTTTATGTTGTAGACCAATAGGGGAGTCTCAAAAAAACTGACGTCGATAACACATCAGTAAAAAATTCAATGCGGATGCAATGGAAAACAGATAAGTATCGGTAAAATATTCGTCTGTCAAATCAGAGATCGGGATAAGGAAATAATGAAAGGAATGCGTAAATTCCTAATATAAATGCAAGTTAGGTATCATAAATTACACCTAACTTGCATTTATATGCCATTTAGGTAAATTCTTTGGTAGTAAGGTACTTAGTACTTGGAAGAAAAGCCCTCACATACTGATTTTACCACTTTGGAAGAGACTCTTGCGCAAACTATTCAGTTTAGAAAAAAAATGTTAGGAACTTCGATACAATTTTTGAACACCTATCCATAGATACACGTATGGTTTTGATAGATTTTTTTTTATTTCTTTTCCAAGTTTGTGACACCACCAAAATTTATTGTTTTTTCTTTTTTTGTATGAAAATGTTAATATTGTTCATAGAATACATGTACTTACCAAGTTTTAATAGTATACTTCTTATAGTTTCGGAGAAAAAATGGCTGTCACATACGGATGGACAGACATAACGTATATTTTAAAATTTGTCTACGAATCCCTAAAAACCCAACTTCGTTTATTTAAAACTTATTTAAAATGAAATTTAGACAATCGACCAAATTTGATAAGAAGCCTTTTAGGCAGTAAAATTACTCGTACAATTTAACTCTGTACTAAATTTCCGGTTCGTATTTTTTATATAAGGTTTAGAATCATTTCCTGAGCATAAAATTACAAAATAATAACAAATCCAGGTGAAACTTCAAGTTCCAGCTCGAAAAAACGTTTTTGGCCGATATTCCGAAAAAGTTATAAAGCCTATTATTATTGTAGAAAATAAAATTTCCCATCTTTTGTTTCCAGTAAACTTTTTTTTCGAACTTACCGACTACGATTTATTATGTCCAATTTAATGATAACAATGTAAAAAATAAGATGTGAATTCTGTTCCCAGTAAGTAGCATAAACATGTCTCTTTTTACCGGAATGTAAGAAGGGTTATGTTTTTCGCGCGTATCTTTATGTTTGTAAAACTTTTATTTCCACATATCTTCCAAACGGCTGGATGTTTTTTTGTAACTAAGATATTCTAAGACTAGTCTAATTTGCCAAAGTGTCCTTAGATACTAGGTAATATTTTTTTACGTGTAGTTTTTTTGTAGTCGGGGTTTTTAAATTAAAGTTATTCTATCATATTGCTCGTTGCTCGAATAAACAGCACCGTTCATCATCATGATTGAAGAGTTGAACGAAGAGTTTGGTCTCCACTTTTGTAATAAGAACAACTAAGCTGTGAAACGCATTGCCAGAGTGGGTTTTTGTCGAAGGTTCGAACCTTGGGGTTACGAGGTACACTGTGTTTGTTTCTATTAGAGAAGCAAGTTTCATCGTAGATCACATCATTTTCATCCACTATTATCGGCATCATCGCAACCGTATCATTAAATGGGTTATAAATCGTAAACGGTAAGTTTTACAAAAAAAGTTTACTAGCAACAAAAGGTGCAAAATTTTATTTCCTACTAGCGGCCCGCCCCGGCTTCGCACGGGTACATACACACACACTCATACACCCTTTTTTTGCATCGGGTTTAAAAAAAAAAGTAAAATATTAAGGAAGTTTGAATTTTTTTTATGAATTTTTTTTATTCATATTTTTTTGTATTTTTTAATTTTAAATTTTATACATATACAATATTATTTACAAAACAAAAGCCCTTAGTTTTAGTGAGTCAGAGCTTCCCTGTAAATGATATTTGAAGTAGTTTTATTTTGTGGCAGCAAAATAAATTGATTTTCAGGAGCTCCGACACGTGATAGGCCAACATACAGTTGGCCATGAGTAAAACATTCTTTTCGTAGGTCGATCCTAATAATTCGAAGGTTTGGCCCTGGGACTTGTTAATAGTTAACGCGAAAGATGATTTCACCGGAAACTGAAGTCGTTTAAAAGGGATTGGCAGATCAGTTGGAATCATCGGTATCCTCGGTATATGAGCTAGTTGACCAGCTGCTGGGCCAGTGATAATGGTCGCTACAATTAAATTGTCCTTCAATTCCTTAATAAGCAGTCTCGTCCCATTACACATGCTCGGAGGGCTTAAATTTCTTAAAAGCATTATTGGAATTCCAATTTTTTACGTCAATTCATGTGGTGGCAGTCCAGAAGGGTTTAGTGAATTCAAAATTCCTGTGGATAATGGACTGCGTCTTCAATATTAGTCACGGTATCGATCGATTTGTAATTTTTAATTTGGCCGGAGACTTTTTGAATAATGACATTGTTTATTTCGTTGACAGTATCATTCCTGGGTAACACTATTGCCCTTGAATACAACCAATGAAAGTCCTTTTCGTGCAAATTCTCGATGTCAGGGTATACAGCATCTATTAAATTTTCTAAATTATGGACTATTTGGCCTACAGACTCATCCAGCAGGATGTCACAACTGCTTACATTTGGAGTAGGAAAAATTCCTTCTCCAAGTTTTAGCAGTTGTTGTGGGAAATTACTATCTGTGATTCCATGAAGATGAGCTCTCATATTCGTCCGTAATTTTAAATTTTCTATCGAAGTCCATAAGGGAGACGATATCAAGCATGATTTGATGATATCTGCTCGCGTACCTCTGTTAATGACAGGAAGAGTCTGTCGGAAATCTCCAGCAAATACAAATGTAATCCCGCCCATGAGGGCAGAAGAGTTTCTAAGATCTTTTAATGTTCTGTCCACGGCCTCTATATGCGCTCTGTGACTCATAGTGCATTCATCCCACATAATCAATGATGCGTCTTGTAATAATTTACCAAGAGGGCCGTTTTTACGGATTGAACATAACGATTGTTGCTCAAGATTTATGGATAGTGGAAGTTTAAAAGTAGAATGAGCCGTTTTTCCATCCTTTAAGAGAGTTGCGGCAATTCCTGGCGAAGCAACTGCAATCGCTATCTTCCTGATTCTCTTATCTTAGCTAGTATCAAATTTGCAAGAAAAGTCTTGCCAGTGCCACCTGGCGCATCCAAAAAAATATTTTCCTTTGTTATTATTAACGCTATCGACTATAGTGTCAAAAGCATATTTTGATCTGGAACTAATTTTGGCAGGTTTTCATTGACAAAAGCGCTCAAATTATTTGTATTATAGTGATGTGCCATTGTATCTGTAGCATTGTTGTTTGTACGAACTGAAACAGGCAATCCAAAATTACTTAAGCTTTTATCATTTAATTGCAAAAGTTTATTTTCTATTTGAATCAATCCTTCATTATAAACGTCTTCACTGTATGGCAAGGCGAAGTCTTGATTTTGCTGTCTGATTCAATGCATAATATCTTGACATAAATCATCTTTGAAACGGTCCCATAACTTCAATGGTTCCGATGGCTGACAAAATAAAAGGATGACCACAAATAAGTCTCTCAGTTGTACTGGACATTGCGAAAGCGATGCTTCTCTCAGAGTATTTTCCAGCAAACCTCTGTCACGGCAAGCTGCTTGATAGGTTTCTTTGAGAACTCCGTCAACGGTTTTTAAGTACTCAAATGAGGTTGGACCACGTACGTGATGTAGCAACATCCTAAGATAAAAGCACTCTGATTGAGAAGGATGTACACCGTAGACTCGTCCTAAAGCGGCATCTTTTTTTATACCTGGATGGCCAACTACGTCCTCACCACGCCTCCTTCTTGTGAATTTATTACTGGCCCATGTGTAGTATTGCGGGACTTCGTGGTATAAAAGTGTCTTTGCGAATTCGTCGTCATTACAGAGCTCAAAGAACGCCAGCAAAGTAGTTTTACGTGGGTTATGAGCCACTTGTTCAGCCGTTTCTGGGGTAAAATACACCTTTGGCCGTTTTCTAAGTGGACAGCTAACTGTAAGACTGTAGGATGCTGCTCATGGATCGGAAATTCAAATATTCGCCACACAGCCTCGGATGTACTTATGTACCGGCCATTCACGTAGTTTTCCACTTCATCATTTGGGTTTCTGACGCTAAAAGTAGCTTGGTCAGATCCTTTATTTATATATTTACAAATATATTTGATGGCTTGAACTGAGTGGCAGTACTCACGTTTATGTGAGCGTTAAACGTCCTACATAATAGTGGAGAATAAGGAACAATCCATCTATTATCTATATTGAACGTACTTCCTCTGATATTTAGCGTAGCGCTTTGTCCTCCATTTTCGGCGTCACGACGGCGATATACCGGATACCCGTCCTCTCCAGTTTGGGTATCATTGGCGAAACGTCGTGGGTACTTTTTTGTACAGATACCGTTTTTCATACATGGTGCTGTTAAATTATGCTCTCCGCATGGCCCGTGCACCATATTTTTAGTTACGATATCGTACAACATTGGATCATTTTGTTGGTTGGGCAGTTCCGCAACTATGACACTATCAATTTCGTCTGGCTGTATTTTCGTTCTAGCCAAAACAGCAAATGACAGTGTGGTAAACCACGCTTCTGCCACTCCACACTTGCCATGTAACATTTGACTTTGCCGAATATTTCGTCTTTTGTAAATAATTTTATAAATTTCTTCATCTTCAAATGGAATACCCTTGAAATTATGTCATGACGATCGAAAGATCGTTGCCCAGATAATAGTTCCGCTTTAATTTCAGGCCATTCGGGGTTACACGTGAAAGTGACAAATAAGTCTGGTCTCCCATAGTTTCGGACATAAGTCATCGCATCTTGGGTTTTCGTGTAAATAACGCGGAGAACCTGTGAATGACGATGGCAGGATTACGCGTTGGCCGATATTTGAGGGGTTCACATTTGCGTCTCGATTTAAAGCGTCTATGAGATGAATGTATTCCTCAGCCCTCAGTCTCAGTGTTGATTACGACATATGTAATTCAATCTTTCTGATATCATTTTCGCCATCATATCGACAATATATTGACTAAATAAGTCCCTGTAATAATGTAGTGGATTAAAACAGTTAGCTCTAAACATCAACCTAAATGCATAAAATTGCATGCACGTCACTGTCTTGTTACGCGCTGTACCTTGCTGAGGAATGGTCAAGTAATAACCTTCATCACCCATTACGAATATTAAGGGATACTGTAGTGGATCATACGATCGGTGTAACTCAGAGACCCTTTTAAGTTGACCATCTCTACCGTGCAGCACTATATCTCTGGAGCCTTTTTCTTCGTCAACTAAGAGAACGGCTACCTCGTTTACAGCTGGAGCATTGTATCTACCCGGATGTGATGTCTGCGGTGGACGGTCGGAGTGAATAATTAGCTTTAAATTATCCGAATAGTTACTTTCTAAGTTTTGTTTAAAACTTCGTATGTATACATTGTAGCTATTTAGTGCGGTCTGTAGTTCATTAATTAAATCGATTTTTAGCGTTGGAGCTATGTTTGACCGAAACGATAGCTGATCTGCGTCTGAAATGAAATATATCTGCAGGTATTGTGGATTTTGACCTGATGGTGGTAAAGGCTACCTATAAGGTGATATACTTGTCCTCTATTTTAAAAGTCGGCATAAAATTTTCTTCTCGAATCTCTTTCGCGCCAAACGAAGTCATTTGAAAAAGTCTATTGTACCTACGTATGTTTCTTAAAAATGTCCAGATAGTGAATGATCATTTGTTAAAAGACTTTTTATTGGCTGTGGCGGCTCCTGAATGTTGGGGAGACTAACTTTTCCAGAAGCACAGCACAAACCATTAGGTTCATCGGCCCATTTTTTAGCAGAGCACTTAGAGCAGATCTTATTCATGGCTCCGATTTGGACGGAAGACTGTTGAGCATAATCAATCTGTGGATCGTATCTGAAAGCCGATCTGTTACTGTAAGCTAAAACTCGATTACGGACTCTAGTCCTTGACACCTGTTGTCTCTCTCGCTGATCTCCAAGGCGTTGGAAACGCTCGATACTCGACTCTCGCGCGCGTACTTGGGATGTTCTCAAATTTTGTTCAGCAAGCCGCTGCGAACGCTCTATACACGACTCTCGCGCGTGTACTTGGGATGTTCTCCAATTTTGTTCAGCAAGCCGCTGCGAACGCTCAATACTCGACTCTCGCGCGCGTACTTGAGAGGTTCTCAAATTTTGTTCAGCAAGCCGCTGCGAACGCTCGATACTTGACTCTCTAGCATGCGATTGCGACGCGTATTCTCTCCGACTTGCAAGGCGATTTTCAGTTTCTGAATAAGATTCCTCATTACGCCGTATTTTTATTGCCCTCGCCTGGGAACTATGTTTAGAAAGTTGAGATCTTGATCTTTTTGGCATTTTTGGGCATTATAAAATGAAAAATAGAAGGAAATAAATAATTAAACAGGCTTTTACTAAATTTTTGCTTATTGAACTATATCGTCGTTGAAGTTCTAACACCACGTAAGTCTCTTTTTGGCAATTTTGACTTTTTGATGCCATTCGCTAGAAAATCGGAAGACGCATTGTTTAAGCCAATCAGGAACACGTAACGACCAATAAAAACTCGTGAAATTAAGAAAAAATGCAACTACACGGGATCCACCAAATCGGCGTTATATTTGGAAACAGCACGTAAATCATTTAATTTCATACTGAGAAACGGACTATCCGGTTTTAGTAAGGATTCCTAATTTTTTTTTATATATAATATAGCCTATGTTACTCGGGGATAGTGTAGCTTTCCAAAGGTGAAAGAATTTTTGAAATCGGTCCAGTAGTTTCGGAGCCTATTCATTACAAATAAACAAACAAACAAATCTTTCCTCTTTATAATATTAGTATAGACAATTATTGTCAAAATATATAGTTTCCAAAATATCGGCTAAAACAGTTTTTTTCAATTGGCGTTTGAAGCTCTACCTGGATCTGTGAGCATTTTGTAATTTTGCATTTAAGGCACCGACTTCAAATAGATGAGTGAGTAGCGCTTATAATAATGATTTTAGTTTATTTTTCGCTTTTGAGTGCCTATTTGTGGTTTTGAACTCGGTTTAATGTTTTGTACGAAAATAGTTTATTTTACTCTTTTTAGTGTACAAGAACAAAATTAAAAATCTACTATCTAATATATCCCGACTACCTTGGATTTGTTATCTGTACAACATTCTACTAGTCAAGCCCTTTCATTTGACACCCATATAAAGGGAGTTGTGAAAAAAGAAATGTATTTCGGCATTTTGTGGAAGCGGCCATCTTGAATTTGAATTTTTTCATAGTTCAAAGTATTCTACTAGTCAAGCTCTTTCGTTTGATACCCAAATTGAAGTAGCAATGAAAAATATAATATAATTCGCCATTTTGTCGTGGCGACCATTTTGCATTTGAAATTTGTTATAGTACATAGTATTCTACTAGTCAAGCCCTTACATTTGATACCCAAATTGAGGTAGGTTGTGAAGAAATATTTTGTCCGCCATTTTGTGGAGGGGGCCATCTTGAATCTACATTAACCAGACATAGCTACGAACATTTGCTATGGTATTAACCTTGAAATAAAAGAAACCGCATCGAAATCGGCCCATCTGTTTGAGTTCTACTACGGTGCCACAGCAGAGAGACAGACATCGACGTCACTTATAACACCCCTTTTTTTTGGTCGGGGGTTAAAAACAAGTTTTTATTAAAGCATGTACACAATTTTGTATTGACAGGGTCGAGATTCATAACTTTTGTGAAATCTACAACTACGTCATCCAGATAATTGTACGCAAATTTTCAGTTTTTGGTTCATATTTCAAAAACTACTTGACCGATTTCGAAAATATTTATACGGGACCATTCGGGAAGCATACCCATCCGAACCACAAAAAGAAATTTTAAAATCGGTTCAGAGGTTCTCGAGAAATCAGGTAACATACATAAAAAAAAAACATAGGGTTCGAATTGAGAACCTCCTCCTTTTTTTGGAAGTCAGTTAATAATACAAAATTCAGATACTGAAGTTTTCACTTCTGCCATGCGATCATAAGCATTATTATTATACCTATTATGTTTAGGTACTTATGAATATTAAATAATAATTATAACATACATTTGGCTCATATATTTGCGCGATTTATTTTGATTTGAGCCCTTGAGAATATGTATGCACATGATTTATGTCTGTTGGTGTCAATAGAGCACGTGACATACCT
This sequence comes from Ectropis grisescens, assembly GCA_017562165.1. Classification (NCBI taxonomy): domain Eukaryota; kingdom Metazoa; phylum Arthropoda; class Insecta; order Lepidoptera; family Geometridae; genus Ectropis; species Ectropis grisescens. The sequence continues at coordinate 23,413,214 of CM029767.1, forward strand.
CATCATCATCATAATCAGCCCACATTCGTCCACTATCAGGTTATCAGGTCTCCGAGCTGCTTTTGTCCATCTTTTACATTCGTCATCTTTGGTATGCATGCAGCTATTGTTAACGAATCGAACCCGAGAAAAAAAAACTGTCGATTAAAATATTTACTTAAAGAAAATTTCCGTTTAGAATCCTTCGCTTCCTTAGTCATCAAAATTGAGCACGCGATTAAAAAGCAACTTTGCACTCTTGTATAACTAACAAAATAACTATTAATCATTTGAAAACCCAAAATTTTATAATATTTGTTGTAGCTTCTATTACAATATACATATATATGAAAAATCTTCGGAAAACATTAAATTCATTTTGTATACCTAAACCAGGGGTTTAATTTTAGAAAACTGTGACCTAAACGTTTTTTCTAGACGCTATCATGAAGCTAATTCTTATTCTGCCATTGTTTTTAAGCTCGATTAATTCAGATATTACGACGTGATTTAGCAATTAACACCCAAAGTTTCACATTAATATTAAGATTTACCGATAGGTACAATATATGAGAGTACCTACAAATGTAATTAGTGTGTAAATAAAATAGATATAATTTAAAACTCAAATAACCCGACTGCATAAAAAGTGAACCAAACTACGTAAGTACTTACATACTATAAAAACTGAAAAGAATAAAAACAAGCACTTAGATTTCTTGTGGTCTAGAATTCTGTAATATGTTATTTAATGAATACTCTTGCAGAAAATACAATATATTCTAATAAAGTAACATATCAACTGAACAGTCGGGATCCATTGAACAATTAGATTGTCTGTAGTATAATACTTACGTAGTTTGGTTCACTTTTTTATGCAGTCGTGTTATTTGGGTTTTTAAATTATATTTATTTTATTTTATACTTTTTAGTTATGAACAATGTTATGACTGTTATTATGCTCAACAAAATATGCATCTAATATGACCATATGTCTTCGTTTCTACTGATAATATGATATGTAGGGTTTTCTACTGCATGTAATTTTTATAATTTTGTGTAAGTAGTAAGTACCTATATAATCATAGATTTTCGACCGAAGTTGAGTACTAAATCATCAGCGGCAGAGTTGAAAACCCATGGAGGTTTTAGTTGATAGAGGCACCATATCCTTACTCGGTATAGAGTGCAACATAACCCGGCCGTATCCCCGGGCGTAATGGTATGCGTAAATACATTTCCTCCACGTACGAAAACAGGTAGTCCAACATACCTACTAGATAATTTTGTATACTTACATATTATATGTCCATCCACATTCACACGTACAGCTAGTTTTTTTAAATAAAGAGTGACGAGACAAGCGGGACATGTGATGTTATATCTCTAAGCCCTGTAATCTATCTGGAAACATTGCCCTTCAAACCGGAATACAGTAATGTTTGCACATTACTGCTTTGGTGGGAGAATAACTGGCAAAGGTGTGGCATTTCCCCAGGCGGACTCTGCCAAGAGTCCTATCACTACAATTATACGAAGTTTTCTGCTACCTAAATACCTATAAATGTGACATATTTGGTTGTTACGTAACTTTACATCGTTTTTTACATAAACTCTCGTATTTATATATATATATATATATAGTCCTCCTTGACGTATTCGTCAACGGCGAACCCAGCTAAGAGCGATTATGCGCGCGAACATGGCTCGCAAAACCAAGTTTCGTTTTAAACGTCCTATCGCATGACGCACAATGCAATAGGCCATTCGAATTGTATGTATAGGTGTAGGAAGGCTTCGGGCGGGTCTTATCAATGAGCCTTTTTGCGTCTAGATCTTGTAAACGCTTCGTTTCAAAATTTTTGATAGCTTGATGGACAGAGCTGCGCCATACGGATCTCTGTTTTGCCAGCTCTTCCCAACCATTGCTCGTATTTATAATACTGTAGGAAGCAGGGCTTACAACACCGATACGTCGTCGAGGGCGCCATTGCGCTGCAGGGTCCTCAAAATTCCAGAAACTTCCCATAATCGCTAGAATTATAAACTTTAAGATAAATAAAAAAATGCGAGAATGCTGTAAGATTAAACATGAAATTTCAGGAATGACAGAGGCACTGAAAAATATAATTTACAAGTCAAGTTCTAGTACCTTGACCATCCAAACATGGGAACCGTGTTTTATTTTAAAATTAGCAATGATACGTTGATGGTTTATTTCCTTTGGAACATGACAATTGATCGAATTAGTAATAAATTGCCAACATTTGAATCAATGTACTCGGAGGACATTCACAAGTGATGTAAGGGTAAAAAAATTGACTTTAGCTTATAAACACTATCTATGAAGCAGTTGTCGAAGGACTTTGCTGTCTCGGACGTAGGTTTCAAGTAAAATCGACTAGGTCTTTAAGGCACGAGATAGCAGACGTCTGTAGGCCTTAAAAACAAAAGCTTGAAGTACGCCGTCGGCTAACGGTGGATTTACCAGCAGACTGAGTAAACTAGAACCTACGTCGACAAGAGATGATAAAAATGTATCATTTCGTAATGCGACCGTTTTTCGCCTGTCATTTTGAACGATTATCAAAAAGACCGTTTGCAATGAGTTTATTCTCTTGATAACTAGTAAGTTGGATCAATCTACACATGGTGTCCAAATTTCATTAAAATCGGTTAAGTAGTTAAGGAGTCCATCGCGGACAAACATCGTGACAGGAGATTTATTTATATTAAGATATACGAAGTAAAAACTTTGTTACCCTTTTTACGAAAATTGCACGGACGGAGGAGTATGAAATTTTGTACACATAACGATAGAGCAGAGTGATTTCTAGAGCGTGAATCTATATCTATACTTATAATAAAACTGTAACGGGTCGAATTCTGTACATTGAAGATATTTTGAAAAAAAAATTTTTCGGGCACTCCATAGTCGATACTTATGGCGAAACTGCATTTTTTTTCTTTCATGTCTGTCTGTCTGTCTGTCTTTCTGTATAGGGATCACGCATCACGCCGAAACTACTGATTCAATTCAGCTGAAACTTGGCATGATTTTAGTTTATACTAAGGACATTGCTGTAGGCTACTTTTGATCCCCAAATTCTGATCGGTTTTCTTGCGGGAGGGGGTGAAAGTCAGAATGTGTATTTGGTTGTAACTCATGTTTGCTTTGTTTAATTTCATTAATTCTTTTTTTGTTAGAAAGAACACATTTTTTATATTGTCCGTTCAAAATTTGAACAATATCGGTCTGTTGGTTCGGAAATTGCACAAACATTAAATAATAACGACACGCGCGGTGCGTTCGGTACATGCTAACTTCTAAGTATTCTGTGTATCACAGATGATCCACAGAATACTCTTTTCCAATTTCTTTGACAGAATATCTAGATTCTAGAAAGTGCCCACGTGATCGCGTCGCGTCGTCTTGGATGACAAAATAATTGTCAAAAATATATTTTTGTGTAGAAAAACAAACATCATTCGGTTATAATCACAGACTAAGTAGAGAGCACAGACTAAGTTGGTAGAGAGATACACTAATCGACTTCAAACAAGGAGGATGTTCTCAATCGGGTTGCATGTTTTTTTCTTTGGTTTTATTTTACGCGATAACGCCGCTAATTGTTAGTTGATTTTGATAATTCCTGTTTTGGTTTGGTAGAAAATACTTTAGAGGTGATCTTAGATATCGAAAAAACAGGGAGGTAGTTTTTCAAATATCAACAAAAAACTAAAATCAGCTTAGATTTATCTGTACGACATAGTTATACCTTCTTATAAAATTTAGTCGAATTACAGAATTAAATTACCTGTCATTGAAGTAGATTTTTGATATTTTGGAGAAAACATATCAGCATAATAAGTAGCATCATAAACAACCCATTGAATGTTCCCACTGCTGGGCGTCGGAGCCTTCTCTCGCAAGGAGAGAGACAAGGCTATAATCCACCACGCTGGCCCAGTGTCGGTTGGTGGATGACATATAACTTAGAACTTAGATTATAGGTAGATTTCGGCTTCTTCACGGTGTTTTCCTTCACCGTTTTAATTACCGGCATTACGAACATGGCTCTGAAAAGACAGTGGTGCGCGTGGTTTTAAACCCTGGGTCTTCGGATCGACAATCGCCGTTCTCCCGACTAGGTCAGCTGTAACTTACTAGATCAGCCGTAACTTATTAGAAAACGTATTATTTCAATCCAAATACTGTTTAAAATTTAAAGGTAATGTTCAACAAGCTTCGGTGACCGAAGCAGACCGTTGTTAGGGTTCCGTACACATAGGGTAAAAACGGGACCCTATTACTGAGACTTCGCTATCCGTCCGTCCGTCTGTCACCAGGCTGTATCTCAAGAACGGTGATAACTAGACAGTTGAAATTTTCGCAGATGATGTATTTCTATTGCCGCTGTAACAAAAAATACTAAAAATAAAATAAATATTTAAGAGGTGTTGTATGGGTGCATACAACACACTTGATTTTTTACCGTTTCTTGCTCGATACTAATAATAACGTACCCGTCACAGGTAGACGCTTTAACTATTCACTTACGTTGGAACGGCTGAATGTATCGAGTTAAAATTAAAGACACATTCTTGGTTTAGCTTAAGTAATACATAGAGTACTTATACATAGGCAATGTTTAGCCTATGTGTTCTTCCAGACTGTAATCTAATTCTATTTCAAATTTCAACCCGATCACTTGATACGTTCCGCCATGATTAAGTAACAAACATCCAAACAGTGACATTCATAATATTTACAGGAAACAACGTTGGAACGGCTGAACATATTTTGATGGAATTCGAAACACACGTAGTTTGAACTCGGAAATAGCAAATCGGTTACTTATAGGTTACTGTGACGTAGGAAAGACTAAGCAAATTTGGTAGAAAATTGAAACAGAGATAACTCATAGTCTGAAATACCACATTTATGTATTTATTACCTATCAACCTGAAAAGAAGCATGGGCCCTAAGGAAACAAATATTAACTACTAGCAGCCCGCCCCGGCTTCGCACGGGTGTTATGGAAAATAAGTATAAAACAAAATTATTAGACTTACAAATTTTAACACACTTTTGGCAGAATTGCCATGCTTAGGACATAAGACAAAACAAACAATCCCAATCATCTGTTTATCATTTAAAACGCATGCTTTTTTGCCTATTTTACTTTATAAAAAAAATGCGGGAGCCAGAAGCTCAAGGGAGGTCCTGAGAGGAGCGAGCCAAGCGAGCTCGTCGCCGTAGCGAGAGGTTACTACACTCAAGGACATAGAGCTTCTGGCTCCAGGAGCTCACCCGGAGTCGTACCTCAGTGATAGACCATAATAGGACCAATTGTTATGTTTAGGTATTGTTACGCTTCTCTCAATATGTGCCTTTAAACATTATGCTAAGTTATGTTTATGCTATATACGGCAGCAAAAATTATGCGAAAACTGTTATGCGTTAGTTGTTATGGTATATTATCATTAGTCCTAAAAACTTTAGGCGTGTCTGGCGTCGTTGTTATTCCCCTTTTACTTTTACGCATCAAATCAAAAATTTAATCAGTAAATATTTAATTGTTGTAATTTAGTGTTAAAAATCTGCTAATGCCACCTACGACGTAGTTTATGGTTGTACAATGTTTTATGTAGGTACTAAAGTCCATTAGTTCTAAATACGTACTAAATAGTTACGGCTGGTCTAGTCGGGAGAACGGCGGCGGCTGATCTAAAGCCCCGGTTTTAAATCCCCACGTGCACCAGGCACCACTGTCTTTTCGGAGTAATATGCGTAATACCGCTAACTTAAAACGGTGAAGAAAAACATCGTGAAGAAATCGCCATCTACTTAGAATCTTTTGGAGTCCTCATCTACGGAATGTAATTTCCCGCACTAGGAAACTTATGTTTGTCTTCAAAAGGCTAAGGGCGACTGCATCACGGGAGCTTCTAAAGACAGTGTATTGTGCTCTTGCGCAGTCTGTGTTATCATATTGTATCACGGCGTGGGGAGGCACCTACACTACTAATATGCTCTCCCTGGAAAGGGCACAGAGAGCAGTACTCAAAATTATGACTGGTAAACCACGTAGGTATCCTACTAAACAGTTGTACAAGGATTGTGCTGTTCTCACGGTCAGACAGCTCTACGTGAAGCAGGTGCTTCTCCGCAAACATTCAACACTCCCGTACAGTCGATCCAGCGGGCGAAGGAGTCACTCTGTCTGCGATATAACTCGCACACGAACAGCCCTTGCCAACCGACATTATGATGACGTAAGCGCCCGATTATATAACCGAGTGAACAGAACCTAAATATTTACAGTCTGAGTCTGGTAAATTGCAAAGTTATGCTTGAGAGATGGTTGATGAGCTTGACTTATAACAACACCGAAAACTTGCTCAAAATTACCTCATAACGCGAAGCTATGCGACAAAACACATGTAGACTTTTTTTCCTACCACACACGACATACTCTCACACACTCACAGACACCCTCACACACACACACGGACACCCTCACTCACTCACCCACTCCCTCCCAGCCTTGGACACTCACCCCTCACACACTCTGCCAGACTCGCACACACACCCTGACACACGAGCATACAATCCACTATTATGCCATAAAAATATCCTATTTCAATTGTAAGTTAATATTATTGTACTAAAATTTTTAAATCTAATTTTAAGTTATTGTAATTTTTTTTTCTCTGATATAAAATAAATGATGTAAACAATATAGATAATAATCAAGAATTGACGAAGTGTACTTATATAGATTGAAGTAAAAACGAATAGGCCTAATACCCAAAATACAGGTGTGAACTCACCTAGTTTGGGAAATTAGTAATGTAAGTGAATATGTACCGATTTTATTGAATAAACATTTTTATTATTTATTTTTTTTATTTTGAGGTCATGTGTCATCCACCAACCCGCACTGGGCCAGCGTGGTGGATTATGGACTTGACTCTCTCCTTGCGAGAGAGGGCCCCGAGTCCCAGTAGTAGGAATATTTAGTGGGCTGCTTATTGAATCTATTGACACAGCTAGATTTCTGATCGTCTCATCATCGTAGTCCTTAATGTTCCGTTTTATTCTACTTTAGTAGGTAGAATAAAGGGGGATGACCTATATCGTATCCTATCCCCCCAGCTCAAATTACACGCGCATCACTATTTTTTCGAAGGCATGTCCGTAATGCCTCCTATTTAAAACGGTAAAAGAAAACATCGTGAGGAAACCGAAATGGAATAAATTTAATGTAATACTGTGTGGAAAGTGCGAGAAAACTTGAACAATAACAGTAGGTAAAGGTAGAATAAACTTATACAAAAGTAGTTCTGAAAAGAACATTTTGATAGAAACATAAAAAGTGTTACGAAAAAATGTTTAATATTTAATATCATTTGCGTCCACTACCTACCTAGCGAGGCGACCACGCGAGTTAGTAGACGCGCGCGCAGCTACTCGTACTTACCTATTTCATAGCTGCGAACACCTCTCCCCCGTGCCTCGGTGTGCTATCGGTGTTGCGCCGCGCGGCGCCGCATTTTGATAGGATTGATATTTTTAATTTCGTTAAATATTTTGAATGGAATGTCCGACTTCAATAATTCAAAAAGTAATCAATAGGTATTAAAAGAGTCTTGAATAAGAAATAATTTATTTGGATAAGAATTAATACAAATGTGTTGATAACATGGTCTGAATTTGATAGGCATTTTTACTTACTTTTAAAATGTAAAAAAGTAGTTGTTGCGAGGTAATTACTGAAGTTAGACATATGGTCTCGCGAGGTTTTTTGTAGATTTTAATACGCTCTATAATATTGTACAACATTGTTTTGGTCTATCATTAGTACTTTCCGCAGCGTATGCGATGAAAGCCATTTATGACTGTTTTTTATACCTTGCGTTGGTTTTAGTAAAATTTACGTAGATATCTCATTTTTTTCGTGATAAACATAGCCTATGTTACTCAGTGATAATGTAGCTTTCTATTGGCAAAAGAATTTTTGAAATCGGTCCAGTAGTTTTTGAGTTTATTCGTGCCATACAAAAATACAAAAATACAAATCTTTCCTCTTTATAATATTAGTATAGATTACGTCAAAACGGCACAACGATATGGGTTGACATACGAAACACATATAGTTTAGAGTCTAAAATTTCACAATGGTAATTAATAAGTCTACATTTTCATTTAACTCCATATTAATATAAGCATATATTTTGGTAAGGAACTTGATGTGATGGTAAGGTAAAAGCCAAAAATGAAAAATATATGCACCCGTTTTGGCGTAGATAATATAGGTGATTTGCGTTCACAATCAAAGTAACAAGCAACATAATATTCTCATTAGACGGCGCTAATGCCAGTTTAAATCTAAAAGCACTAAAGGCCATTTAAATCGATGTTTTGCTATTGTGGTATGTATTTTTTCTTTCATCACTAGGTGGCGTTACTGGTATTCTAAATTGTACTAATAAGTTTTTGGTGCTAAAAGGATTATGATGCCGAATTTGGATTCTTTCGTTCTTGATTTTTTTCTGTGTTACTTACAATTAAATTCATACATTAACATTTCACTAGGACTTGGCTTACGGGTTCAACTTGGATTTACGGGTTCAACTTGCTTGAATATCATTAAAACTCAAAATTTTAATTATTTTGATTCCACACAGGCTTCGTTCAAAATTTTACGCCGGCGAAGTCGCGGGTAACAGCTAGAAAACAGCTTGCGGATAAAAAGAAATAGGTAAGTAGGTATCAGATCATGCACATTAGCTTAAGACTTTTCATAATGTATCCTATAAAAATCCTACAAACTTAACACTTGCGGCTATGTTCGATACTATGAAACCTTACTAAGAATGTTTGATTTTGTTTAAAAAAAGGAAAATAAAGATGATAAAATTAAATAATTTTTTGTGTGAAAAAACAAATTCACTCAAACTCAAAGGTTTTTCAATGACTAATCCAAATATTTGACGTACGATACTCCCAATTAATGTATAAGTCAGTAACATCTGCTTACGCGAACGAAGTAGCGGGTTCAGCTAGTGATAAATAAAGTTATGAAAAGACTAAGTAAAAAAAGCATCTGTCTGGTAACTGAGCACCCTGAATGGAAGAGGCGCATTAACCACTTTGTACAATTGACAGCCATTTTCTTATAGATATACAAAGACGTTGGAAGGTCAAATTAATCCTATTGGCCACGTGTGCGGAAAATGTTCAAGCTGAGATTTCCTACCATTGAAGACAACAATGTTGGCAGTTTATTCCCAGGGTTATAACCCCAAGGTCACTAGGAAGCGAATAAAGAACCTATTGACGATGACATTGGAGCTATAGCTTGAGAGAATTGCACGTGTCACTTTCAATGTGGTTTCGTCCGTGGTATACAAAAAAGGGAATTCAATGGTAAGCTGATCCCTGCTGTTATTCGAGTTCAGAACAGATTACACAAGGGAACAAAATAAGACTCTTTTTTGTTGCATGGAATTTTATGACTGTTGTTTACTAATTCTAGGTCGCTGATTTGAAATCAACTCACAGTTTTTCTCTAACAGCTTTAGTTTTTGAGATACAGCTATTGACCGTATTTTCGTTCTAGCTACATCGTGAAATATGTGTGAAAAATGATTCTAACAATTTCTATAATGTACGTGGCACGTGTAACTCGAGTTTAGGTGTGAAAACGTACCAGACAAAGTTATTTTAATATTTGTATGGATAGCTTCATGTCAAATATCTAGATACAAAGTTTCACGGTTCTATCTTCAACAAAAACGAACTTCCAAAGACACTTTCAAGATGCAAAAAGATCTGTCAAATACAGTTCCCAATTTCACCATAGGTGGCGCCAATGTTTTATTTTGTTAGAGAAGTTTCACAAAAACAAACAGTGGTGCCACACTTGGCAAAATTTAGAACTATTTTTGACAAGTAAATTTGCATCTGAAAGACGCCCCATTCCCAAATTAACTGCATTCAATATTTTTTAGCAATAAAGGGTGGCTTATGTCATTTAGTTACGGGTGATCTAGTCGAGCGAACGACGACTGCCGATCCGGAGTCCCCGGGTTCAAATCCCACCACGCGCACCACTGTCTTATCAAAGTCATGTGCGTAATACCGCTAACTTAAAAACGGTGAAGGAAAACATCGTGACAAAACCGACATGTACCGAGAATCTGTCGAGGTCATGTGTCATCCACCAACCCGCACTTGGCCAGCGTGGTGGATTATGGCCTTGGCTATCTCCTTGCGAGAGGAGCATGGAGTGTGTATGTAATTACATCTATTTTATTTTTCAATTTATAGAGTAATCAAATTCGGTTTCTCTCTTTTATGAAAGCCTGACTCTATGTGGGCCTCAATACGAACTACGAGTATCATCCCCTAACCCTATAACTTTATGTGGATCAACCCGTGGTATCAACGATATAATGATGTGGATAATATTATTATCCACATAAATTTCGAATTTTCAAACTCGCCGGAACATACACTTATTTCCTTCATGTCAAATTTAATGGTTTAATCTTCAAAAATTACGAATTCGCATAGAAAATTACCTTATATCATTCATTTAACACTTTTATGAGATAAAAAGGTAGCGTATATTTTTTCTTGGGGTCTAAATCAGTTTAGTAGTTCGGGCTTTAAAGCGTAACAAAGTTATATGGCTACACAACATGACTTAATCTTCAACAATGACGAATTTCCAAAAATAGGTTTTTATCTACCATTTCATCCCCAATTTCACCCCCGTACAGTTCAAAATTAGAAAATTGCTAGAACAACCATTAATTGGTTTCGTGTTTAGTATCTAGACACAAAGATTCATGGTTTTATTTTCACAACTAGCAGCCCGCCCCGGCTTCGCACGGGTATTGTGGAAAATAAGTATAAAACAAAATTATTTGACTTATAAATTTTAACACACTCTTGGCAGACTTGCCATGCTTAGGACATACGACCAAAATAAAACAAACAATCCCAATCATCTGTTTATCATTTAAAACGCATATATTTTACCTACTTTACTTTATGAAAAAAATGCGGGAGCCAGAATCTCAAGGTCCTGAGAGGAGCGAGCCAAGCGAGGCCAAGCGTAGACGCCGGCGACCTCCGTAGCGGAGCGTATGTCGAGTATGGAAAAGTGACACGCATGAATCGAATCTCAGTGATAAGCCCTAATACTTCGATCAGGAATGTACGTTCGTGATCGAAGCCCTAATAGGACCAATTCTTCTTTGATCATTATGTTTTGGTATTGCTATGCTTCTCTCAATGTGTGCCTTTAAACATTATGCTAAGTTATGTTTATGCTATACATGGTATGCTATGGTAGCAAAAATTATGCGAAAACAGTTATGCGTTAGTTGTTATGGTATATTATCATTAGCCCTAAAAACGTTATGCCTACATGCACACGTTTTAGTTTTAGGCGTGTCTAGCGTCGTTTTTATTCCCCTTTTACTTGTACGCATCAAATCAAATCAGTAAATCTTTAATGGTTGTAATGTTGTGTTAAAACTCCGCTAATGCCACCTACAACGTAGTTTAGGGTATCTTTTAATAAAAAAAATGTGGTTTCTATTAGTTCTAAATACATGCTAAATAGTTACGGGTGATCTAGTCGGGAGAACGGCGGCAGCCGATCCGGAGCCCCGGGTTTAAATCCCGCGTGCACCACTGTCTTTTCGGAGTCATGTGAGTAATGGTGCTACCTTAGGTGAAGGAAAACATCGTGAGGAAACCGCCATGTACTTAGAATCTTTTGAGGTCATGTGTCATCCTCCAACCCGCACTGGGCCAGCGTGGTTGATTATGGACTTGACTCTCTCCTTGCGAGAGAGGGCCCCGAGTCCCAGTAGTGGGAATATTTAGTGGGCTGCTTATTGTATCTATTGACACAGCTAGATGTCTGATCGTCACATCAACGTAGTCCTTAATGATCCGTTTTATTCTACTTTAGTAGGTAGGGTAAAGGGACCTTTGGGGATGGGCTATATCCTCATAAGTCTCGGCTGGTCTAGTCGGCAGAACGGCGACTGCCGATCCAGAGCCCCCAGCTCAAATTACACGCGCATCACTGTTTTTTCGAAGTAATGTGCGTAATGCCTCTAATTTAAAACGGTGAAAGAAAACATCGTGAGGAAACAGAAATGGAATAAAATGAATGTACCTAATACTATGTAGAAAGTGCAAAAAAACTTAAACAATAACAGTAAAGGTAGAATAAACTTATTTAAAAGCTGTTCGGAAAAAACCTTTTGATTGGAACATAAAAAAGTGTTACGAAAAAATGTTTAATATTTGATATTATCATTTGCGTCCACTACATAGCGAGCCGACCGCGCGAAGTAGACGCGCGCCTTGCAAATTCATAGCTGCAAACACTTCTCTCCCGTGCCTCGGTGTCCAACGCGCCGCGCGCCGTATTTTGATAGGATTGATATTTTTAACTTCGTAATACCTTTTGAATGGAATGTCCGACTTCAATAATTCAAAAAGTAATCAATAGGTATTAAAAGAGTCTTGAATAAGAAATAATTTATTTGGATAAGAATTCATACAAATGTGTGGATAACATGGTCTGAATTTGATAGACATTTTTATCTACTTTTAAAATGTAAAAAAGTAGTTGTAGCGACGTAACTACTGTAGTTAGACATATGGTATTGCAAGGTTTTTTGTAGATTTTAATACGCTCTATAATATTGTAGAACATTGTTTTGGTCTATCATTAGTACTTTCCGCAGCGTATGCGATGAAAGCCATTTTATGTCTGTTTTTATTCCACCTTGCGTTGGTTTTAGTTAAATTTTCCGAGGATATCTTATTTTTTTCGTGATTAATATAGCCTATGTTACTCAGTGATAATGTAGCTTTCTATTGGCAAAATAATTTTTGAAATCTGTCAAGTAGTTTTTGAGTTTATTCGTTGCATACAAAAATACAAATCTTTCCTCTTTATAATAATAGTATAGATTAGGAAAGGATAGGAAATTACAAAATTTTTGAAAAAATAAAACCGGTCAAATGCCAGTGGGACTCGCGCGCGAAAGGTTCTGAACCATTAGCAAATATAAAGATTTTATTGTATGGGGGCCCCCTTAAAAAAATATTTTATTTTAATTAATTACATTTAAAGAGAACATTAAACTAAATATTATGTGAATAGTGAAAGCGTCAACCTGTGACAGGTACGTTATGAGTATCGAGCAAGAAACGGTAAAAAAATCAAGTTTGTTGTATGGAAATGAGCCCCTCTTAAATATTTATTGTAGTTTTAGTATTTTTTGTTAACAACGGCAACAACAGACATACATCGTCATAGCGGCAACAGAAATACATCGTCTGTGAAAATTTCAACTATCTAGCTATCACCGTTCTTGAGATACAGTCTGTTGACAGACGGAGGGATGGACGGACAGCGAAGTCTCAGTAATAGAGTCCCGTTTTTTACCCTTTGGGTATGGAACCCTAACAACGGTCTGCTTCGGTCACCGAAGCTTGTTGAACACTACCTTTAAATTTTAAACAGTATTTGGATTGAAATAATACGTTAAGTTACGGCTGGTCTAGTAAGCTACAGCTGACCTAGTCGGGAGAACGCCGACTGTCGATCCGGAGACCCAGTGTTCAAAACCACGCGCACCACTATCTTTTCAGAGTCATGTTCGTGATGCCGGTAATTAAAACGGTGAAGGAAAATATTGTGAGGAAACCGAAATGTACCTAGAATCTAAGTTCTAAGTCAAATGTCATCCACCAAGCGACACTGGGCCAGCGTGGTGGTTTATAGCCTTTGTCTCTCTCCTTGCGAGAGAAGGCCCCGACGCACAGCAGTGGGAACATTTAATGGGTTGTTTATGCTGCTACTTATTATGCTGATATGTTTTCTCCAAAAGAACAAAAATTTACTTCAATGACAGGTAATTTAATTCTGTCGTTCGACTAAATTTTATACGAAGACTACGTCGTACGGATAAATCTAAGCTGATTTTAGTTTTTTGTGGACATTTGAAAAACTACCTCCCTGTTTTCGATAAATACCTCTGAAGTATTTTCAACCAAACAAAAAAATAATTATCAAAATCAACTCACAATTAGCGGAGTTATCGTGTAAAATAAAACCAAATAAAAAAACATGCAACCCGATTGAGAACACCCTCCTTGTATGAAGGAGGATGTTCTCATCCTCCTCCTTTTTCCACAGAAAAATATAATTTTGACAATTATTTTGTCATTCAAGACGACGCGACGCGATCACGTGGGCACTTTCTAGAATCTAGATCTGTGGATCTGTGGATCGTCTGTGATACACAGAATACTTAGAAGTTAGTATGTACCGAACGCGCCGTGCGTGTCGTTATTATTTAATGTTTGTGTAATTTCCGAACCACCAGACCGATAATGTTCAAATTTTGACGGGACAATATAAAAAATGTGTTCTTTCTAACATAAAAAGAATTAATGAAATTAAACAACGCAAACATGAGTTACAACCAAATACACATTCTGACTTTCACCCCCTCCCGCAAGAAAACCGGTCAGAATTTGGGGATCAAAAGTAGTCTACAGCAATCTCCTTAGTATAAACTAAAATCACGCCAAGTTTCAGCCGAATTGAATAAGTAGTTTCGGCGTGATGCGTGATCCCTATACAGAAAGACAGACAGACAGACAGACAGACAGACAGACAGACAGACAGACATGACATGAAAAAAAAAATGCAGTTTCGCCATCAGTATCGACTATGGAGTGCTCCAAAAAATTTTCAAAATATCTTCAATGTACAGAATTCGACCCGTTACAGTTTTTTTATAAGTATAGATGACGAACTTAGTTACTTAGAAATTCAATAATGGCAATCAAGTTTTTCTGTAAATTAATAAATTTTCGTTTTATAAATTGAGTTGGTTGTCAAACAACAGATTGTAAAATAAAATTTTGTCAACTGTTGGTATTGTTTTAAACATTTTTTTGTTAATCTCTATATATAAAAATGTTATGTTGGTTTGTGTACGCTTCAAAAACTCAAAAAGTTCTGCACCGATCGAGCTGAAATTTTAGAATGATATATAATCCGCATCAAGGATTGTTTTTATCTATTTTTTGCATTAGAATGTGCCACAGCGAAGTGTGGCAGGGTACAGCTAGTTAACAAATAAATTGATAGAATCATTTGTCAACAAATTGATTAAAAAACGAATGTTTGTCAAATAATCCTCTCTAATCAGTCTCCTGGTGGTTCAAATGACCCATCAATTTTGTACACGCGCCTGTAGTCTAAGTAGGTTATTCTCGCTCTCCGCGGAGGAGAAAGTGGACAAGGAGGTGAGCCAGCCTGGCTCACACCCTGTGTCCACTTGGAGTGCCCGGATTCGTCAAGCCCGGCACCCATTCTAGAGATCGAATCTCCCGAGGCGTAGACGCCTATATGGTTTCCGGCGCGAGTGTCACGCAGCTATTGGAACATGAAGAGTCCAAATCGTTAAGCACTTCACTGAACTCATCACCCAGAGATAAATATAATATGATTTATCTCTATGCCCTGTAATTCCTCTGTACTTAATGGAAATATTGCCTTTCAAACTGGAACAAAATTATGTTTGCTCATTGCTGCTTGGCGGTAGAATGAATGGTAACGGTGTCATATTTACTTCCGCAAAGAGCCGAAGACAGGCGCAAGAAACATACTTGCCGGCTATTATAACTACGAAACATTCGCTATTTGCTGTTTGTATAAATAAGGAGCTACTTGAATTTTGAAATGCCCAGGTGTAACAAAACATATTTTTCTGTTGACTTTAATTGAGTTTACATGGCTTCTGTATATTGTTTTCGGAATTTAGATTGTTACTCGAGATTCACAAGAAGTAGGTATTTCCTGTTCCTTGACTTTTATACGGATTAGTAAAGGTTTTTAAGGGAAACTTTGTGAAATACCCATGTTTTATGGCATCTTCGTGGACCTATTGTGTCGCAGCACAATGTCTCTCTCGGATAATGTTTTACAGGGAGTGGAGCAAAACGGGAGGGGGGGGCAAGACGGAGCGACCGATCTTGGAGCACACGAATTAGTCAATCAAGATCGTTTTAGCACAGTATAAAGAAATACTACCGGTAGCACATCACGGACACTCCACTAAAATTCCATACAAGCGCCTCTGTGGAGCTACCTACTCTTCACACAACTACGCTGATGTCGTTCGTACACACGCGTGAATGTGTGCGTTAGAGCTAGGGCTACTGAATTGTTTTATTGAATAGTTGTGCCCCTTGAGTTCACCTGGTGACGTAAAGTAGTCTATAAACTTGCTATAATGTTGAGTTACATAAATATATTTATTTATTTATTTAATTTGGCTTTGTGTTGATAAATTACAATATTACATTGCTTATTAAACTAATTGTTCTTAATCTGTTATTGTTAAAAGTATTTATCGTTGAGACAAAGCACAGCATGCAATTAGCATTTAGATAATTCGTTAAACTATGTGTAGGGAATTAATAATTAATTATAATTGAATTGGATATGAGTTTCAGTAACGCTCGGTACTTACATATTACTATTTTTTAACTTAACTTTAATGTTGATGAGACTGTCACCAAATATGTCTATTTCCGAAGATTTCTGAAACTCGTTCACAAGTCTACTCAACCTAGGTATAGGTGAGTTTGCACCAAGTACTGTTCTCCTAAATATAGGTGCAAACGGAGTAATTGGCATTCTTGGATATCTATATGGAACTCTAAGTTTGAATTTAGAAAGGAGTTCAGGACAGTCTGTTCCACTATGCAACAGTTTATGAAGAAACGTTAATTCAAGGTAAATTCTGCGATCAGACAACGATTGTAAATTGAAAAACGTTAGCCTTTCCTTGTATGATCGCAGAATTTTAGTTTTTTTTGCAGCAAACGTTAAGTGCCACATAAATCGTTTCTGGATTCTCTCTAGCCTCAAACTATGTATGGCATAGTGGGGCCTCCACACTGGACTACAATATTCCAAAACGCTCCTGACTAAACAATTATACAATAAAATTTTGTTTTGGTTTACGAAAGTCTTTACCATTTCTAATTAGGAATCCTAACATCTTTGACGCTTTTTTTTATAATATTGTCTATATGAGGTACAAAAGTCAATTTTTCATCAAACGTGACACCAAGATCTTTTATGCATTTTACTCTTTTTAATTCCGTTGATCCCAGTCTGTAGTTTACATTGAAATTGTAAATTTTTCGACTAACAGTGATTAAGAAACATTTTTCTGAGTTTACAAACATTCCATTTAGTTTGCACCAAGTATTGAAATTGTTCAGATCAGCCTGCAATTTTTCCACATCTTCAAATGTATCTATAATTTTTAAAATTTTAACATCATCAGCAAACATAAAGGGCACACAATGGGCAAAGCAGTATGGAAGATCATTAATAAAATAATTGAAAAATAGAGGAGCAAAATGAGTTCCTTGTGGGGCGCCTGAGTCGATTATAGGTTGAATAGTGGACACAAACCCTGCGGCTACCACGAAAAAATGTCTGTTATGTAAATATGAAGTTATCCAATTCAGCATGGGTCCAGAGTAACCGTAATTTTCAAGCTTGTAGAGTAGTACAGAATGCGGAATTTTATCAAAAGCCTTACTGAAGTCTGTGTAGATTACATCTATTTGCTTATTATTATCGATAGCCTCTGAGAGTGTCTCAACATAATTTATCAAATTCGTACAAGTGGATCGTTTCTTTATAAAACCATGTTGGCAATCAGATACAAATTGTTTAAAATGTTCGTACATATATGGGTATATTAGAGTTTCAAAACACTTTGCAAATGTAGAGATTATAGATATTGGCCGATAATTACTAGCCAAATTTTCATCACCATTCTTGAAAACTGGTACTACTTTTGCTATCTTCCATGTATTAGGAAAGACTCCTAATCGGAGAGATTTATTGTAAATTAAGCATAGAGGGACTGAGAGAGCACCAGCACATTTTTTATGAAAGTGGGAGGAATGCCGTCTGGTCCGGCTCCCTTGTTAATGTCGAGATTGTTTAGAACTTTTTCCACGGAATCTTCAGATAACTGCAGATTTGTAAAGCAGTGACTATTGTTTTTGATTTTAAATAGTTGTTTTGATAGAAACTTTCGGCATTCATCGTTAATACCTCTATCTTTTTGGTACACAGAAGCAAAATATTTGGCGAAATTGTCGCAAATATTAACTCCACCTGTAACCGTTTCTGCTCCGTCGAATAATGAAACAGGATAGGTAGAGTTCCCCTTTCTCTTACTTTTCATGAAAGACCAAAACAACTTTGGTTGTGTCGGGATCTTACACTCAATAAAATCGCGATATTTATTATAGCTCTCGGTTGCTAGTTTGTCACAACGTTTATTTAACAGTTTTAGAGTTATTTCGTCCATTGGATTTTTATAGGTTTTAAATCTTCGTAACACTTTATTTCTCTCTTTGACTGCTTTAATTATATTTTTATTGAACCAAGTGGGGAATTTAGAATTTTTTGGTCTATTAAGAGGAACGTGTGTTTCAATAATGTCATTTAGGATATAATAAAATGTTTCTATAACTTTGTTAATATCATTACTGTCATCTAAAGCATTAACCCAGTCAACCTCTTTCATAATTGCATTCAATCTAGTATAATCACATCTATTGAAATTGTGTCTCGGATTAACAAGAATTTTCATTTTTTTTTGTTTTATTGGTTTTTATGTAAATATTTAGAGGGGGATGCTGTTTGTCTAATTTGCTGATTTCAAAGTCAGACTTCACAACTTCCATATTATTGATATTAGTTAATACTAAATCGAGTATTTTATTTAGACTATTAGGTATATTGTTCAGTTGTTTAAAATTATTCAAGTAGGTGTAATCCACAAGAGGTTGTGCTACCGATGGTACAGTGAACTGACAATTTGGGTCTTCTAAAAGACACCAGTCAACAGAGCTTAAATTAAAATCTCCGACAATACATGTTTTATGATTATGTAACTCTGATACGCGACTGCAGTTATCTAGAAAATGTTCAAGGTACTTTTTATCCACCGGTGTGGGTATATACGTTGTACAAAATACAAAAGACTCATTAATTTGTGAAGTCTTTACATTATTAAAAACTAACCATAAATCTTCACAGTCACTCTCCCATTGGAACATACGTTTAACATCAATTTTTTATTTACTGCAACTAGTACTCCCCACCCTCCTCTATAACTTTGTTTTCCTTTTCTTTTCATACTTAATTTGGACGTCTCTATCTCTTCTAAACACGTTATATCTGCCATCAAAAGTTCCGAAGAAAATACTGTAGAGTTCAACCATGTCTCCGTTAACACTATGATATCGTAATTAGAGCTTGCTAATTTAGTTGTAAAAGATAATGTTTTGTTTTAAGTCCGCGAACATTTTGATAATATAAATGCAATGAGCTAGCCATAATTATCGAAATAATGTACCAAAACAAAAACGTGGTCCTTTCACTCTTATTTAACTAAACTAGCTTATTAATACAGATCATGTTTCGAATATAAATCAATTCAGAGTTTTCGGTTTTACGCATAAAAACTTTTCCCTTTCTCACCCATACGAACTTATAATTCTTGTCTTTGGCGGCGATCCTGGCCGCTGCATGGAGAGATTTGATTTGTGCCGATAGGTGCTCTCCAACGAAAACTGGTCTTGTTTCCCCTTTTATACCAACGTGCGATGTATTGAGCTTGTTTTTAGGGTGTGATGAATTGTATTTTATGACCGCAGCCAGTATAGTATCACGAAGTCTTGGTGAACTCAGTTGCATCACTATCGACCTTGGTCTCGTACTGGACATATTAATCTTCGGGACTCGAGTACAATTCAATATATTCTCATCTTTTACAACAGCACAACCCACAGAAGAACAAAGCTGTAGCATTAAATTCACCAGGTTTTCCGATTTGTTTTCTGGAACGCATTGTATTTCGATGTTGCTCATACGATTACGTTGGTCCATCTGATTGAACTTACCGGACAACTCAGCCACAGTAGCTTGCAGGTTGTCATTTTCAGTCTGTAATTTCTTTACTTGATTGTTTGTTTCCTCAAACTTCAGTTTTACCTCATCGTATTCATTACTAAGGAAGGAGACAGAATCCTTTAATTCGGATATATCACTTTTGATAGAGGTCAATTCTCTCGCTAACGCCGCGGTTATTGTACTATCGATTTTCGCCAACAATGTACTCATCTCTGTTTTATGATGTCACGCACGTCATCAAGGGTGAATGGTTTCATAACATCTTGTGGTGGGGATGATACAGCCGGTCTTTTGAGGCTCTCAAAATACCTCCCTCGGCGTCGATGTATTTGTTGTGGTTGGACGAACTAGCTTCCCATCATGATTTTCCCTTTCGGCGTGACACTTAAACATAATGGACATTTCCAAATACTTGGATTCTTTATATTGATAGTAAGGCACTCCATGTGATAGGACTTTCTGCAATTAGTACAGGTTACATAGTTCTCATCGACTAGGCCCAGATCGCAACACCCCCAGCTGACTTTCACCTCAGACATTGTTAAAATATATTTTTTAGAAGTTCCTTGTAGAATATATATTAGGATCAACTAGATTATACAATCTTTGTAGCTGTTTTATTTAAAAACTTTATTCCCAATTAAGCTGTGTCAACAGCGTTACTATTCAAATCTGTATTAAAACACTCAAGAACAAATTGCTCGGATTATTTCATCAGTAGGTTTATTAAATGTATGATTATTTATGTTGGGGGTAGATATATGTATTATTTAGTAAGCATTGAATTTGTCCAAATAGATGGGCTGAGTAATTTCCTCGATTGTACTCACAGTTGTACGTTATTTTCCGTAATAACGCAATATGTTGTGAATTGTGACCTAGGCTACACGGTAGTTTACAACTGCATGCTTCTACACAACTTTAAACACTTTATTTTTTATTTTAATGGGATAAACTTTAGAAACGTACTGTCTGTCAAAGTTTTACTTACAAGAAATAGTTACATAGTAAATAATATAATAAATATAATAAATATATATAATAAATATACTTATATAAATATATAATAAATATATATATAGTAAATAATATAATAAATATATATAATACATAATATAGTAAATAATATAGTTACATGAATGGAGCCAAATTATACTATTCTAATTAAAAGGGTGTTTGCACAGATTTCAAAATTGTTTGTTCAGACTCAGAAATCTGTGGGTGTTTGTATTGCCGCGTAAAATGAAACGAAACCGATGATAGATTAGATCAGGTACCTAGATATCTCTTTCCATTAGTAGGTACACATTCGCATTTTTTTTTACACTTCCCCATGAAGGAAACTTTATTCTGTAACTATAATTATTCCTCCAGGCATTATCAATCCGTGCTTGGGCACATAAGTTACTGGCTGTGTAAGTTACGAACTTTGAGTTAAAAAAGACTTCGTTATTATAAATAAATAAATATTGGTAGACAATTCACACTCAACACCATCTGACCCCAAACTAAGCAAAGCTTGTAATATTATAAAGCAACGTTATTGAAAAGTTTTTATCATTAGGAAATTAAATAAAGCTTTTAATCTTGTCCCGTTTACGGACAGCCGTAAACAGCACAACAACCCACCATGATGATATTTCGTTAGGAATTAGATGTTCGATACCAGCCCTTCGTTGAGTGCTCCTAGCGCATCCGCAACGGCCTGAGGGGTGAGGAAGCTTGATATTGGCGGGAGGTGGGGAGTGTCCGTTCTATCTATATTATCTATTCTATGCCGGTAGTTCATCGGGAGCCTTTGACCTTGGGAGAAACGCCGATAATGTCTAGACACGGGTAGGGTTGTCGCAAATAATAATACTAATTAAAATATTTTATAATTAATTAATGATCAACATTTTATAGACCCAATATTATTATGAATATATTAATTGACAAATATTAAAGACTCAAAATTATAATAAGCATATTAATTAACAAATATTTTGGTGACATGGTGCTGGTCTGATGATGAACCTGGAAGGTGACCATAGAAACTCAGTTATTAAACGACATAACCTAATCGAGTTTGAGATCGTTTTATTCGTCCAGCTTCATTATCAGACCATCTAACGACAAAATAATCATCAAGACGAACGAAACGAGCCCAAACTCTATGGGGATATGTCGTTAAATAACTGAGTTTCTATGTCCACCTTCCAGCTTCATAGTCAGACCCTGGTCACCATCTACCGACAAAGTGCTCAGCAAGACGAATAAAAGAAGTTCAAACTCGTTGGGGTGATATAGTTTAATAACTGAGTTCCTATGGCCTTCCAGCTTCACCATTAGATCTGCACCATGTCAAATATAAAAGTATAATAGTAGTGGGCAATAGTAAAATATTTAACTAAATAAGATTTTATTTGCGACTATACTACCGGTGTCTAGTCATTAGCGGCGTTTCTCCCAAGATTGAAAGCGATGAGCTTTGATGGGAGTCCTGAATACTTTGCTAACTCCCTACCTGGGAAATAACAAAGATTTGACTGATACATATTCTGTTCTGTACTGAGGTGCTATCGCGGCGTCAGCGGCGTGTCAAGTTTCCAGACGCTGACCGTGCAACACGAACCGCTGCGCTGGAAATGTACCCGCTTGACAAATACGAATAGAACGGCGTATCGACACATTTAGGACTCTTATAGCAAAGCTAATCTGCTTCAATCAAGGGAACAACCGCCCCTAAGTCATGCGTTTCATAACACAGGCATTCGCTGGGACTGGTATTAGCCGCCGGTACTATCCAACGATACGGAATGTATTGACTATCTAAAGCAGAAAGTGTATTCGTGGGCAAACCGTATTCAACGCTAGAGTGAGCGTGTAAATCGATATCGGCAAAATCGCGACTTCCAAAGTTACCAACGGAAGGTATACCTACCGAAGCTGGGAAGGAATTATGCCATCGTGCCCATCGTGGGAACGATGGGCAGCTACCGGATGCCAGCGCTATGATAAACTTTTGGCGCAGCATCTGGTTGTTGCCTATCGAGCACACGGAGGGTAATTGGATGTGTGTTATCGAACGTGCGTGTGAGCTTATCGAACAGGTGGCGTAGAAGGTAGCTGAAGAGGTTTTTTGTTTGACAGGCCTGTTTTAGTGGCGGCCGTTGGTAGTATACGCTTTCTTCATGTGAGAGTTAAGTTCATGTGACAATGGATTTAGGGCCAGACAAACCAGCACTAAAAGTCGCCTTGAAATATTCTTTTTTTGATGCCTAGCTATTTCTTTAGTTATTATTGTGTTTGATTCAGCCCGTAGGTATAGTAGTCTAGTCAACAAGTGCTTTTTAGGTCAACAATGTTTCGCCTTCTCCTATCATTATGACTGAGGTGTCATTCGATTCGGAATGGAATCTAGATATTTTTTGTGAAAATTCTAAGCCCGCTCGCAAAAACTGCAATAGTTATAAACAATTTAGTTAAAATAACACAGACTAAGTAGAGAGATTGGAAAATATAAAATAGTATTTTGTTATTGGACAATACCTACGTCAAAAAACAATTTTAGATACTTCAGTTCAATTCAATTTATTGATTCGAACCATTATTTCAAAAGAACACTAGGTAACGTCACTTACAATAAAATTATACATAAATAATCTGTGTACATAATAAAATAATACCAAAGAATAATGTCAAATAAAAAATAATCAGCTGTAAAGGGGCCTTGTCATATAAGTGCAGCTGTAAAAAGGCTTTGTCATGGTGAAAAAACCAACTATCCAAATAATGAATAGGTACATACAGTACTTAGACAAATTTAGACACCTAAGAAATATGGTGCACCCTTGTCTAAACAAGGGTCTATCATTGAGATTTGTCTCTGGGTGGGCTCTCCCGCCAGAAGCTCTGCGGTCAGCCCTGAGTCACAGAATAGATATTACTACAGAACCCTCACTTAGCGAATTTTTTTATATAAATAGCGACTCTTGCTGGGACGCAACAAAGTGCAATTCAGCTCGCATTAGCGCTTAATGCCTATCGCAATTTTTAACCTAAACATTTGCGCTCTCTTCTAACGGGTAACTCAGTCGCTGTCTGGCGCGGAATGATGCGCATCGAAAGGGTTGTCGACATATTATCTAATAAAAAATTAAATTAACCTTTCGTTATGTAGGTAGTCAGCATTGTAGCTCAGATTATATATTTTAGTTATTTACTTCGTAACGCGCAAGACAGCTAGAAGAGGCCGTAACCACACCCCGGACACTCCACCAAAACTCCATACAAGCGCTGCTGTGGAGCTACCTACTCTTCACACAACTACGCAGATGTTGTTCGTACACACACGTGAATGTGTGCGTTAGCGCTAGGGCTACTGAATTATTTTATTGATTAGTTGTGCCCCTTGAGATCACCTGGTGACGTAAAGTAGTTTATAAACTTGCTGTAATGTTGAGATACATAAATAGAATGGTGCCAAATTATACCATTCTAATTAAAAGTGTGTATGTATTGCCGCGTAAAATCAAACGAAACCGATGATCGATAGGTACCTAGATATCTATTTTTGTTAGCAGGTACACAATCGCATATTACTTTACACTTACCCAAGAAGGAAACTTTATTCTGTCACTATAATTATTCCTCCAGACATTACCGATCCGTGCCCAAAACTGGCTGTGTAAGCTTTGAGAAATTATTACTACGTAAATAATATTATCTCAATGTGTGTAAGTTACGAACTTTCAGTTAAACATTACTACGTTATTATAAAGCAACGTTATTGATATTATAGAGCGTGCCCCATGCGGTAGTGGCAATCTCACGGCACACGGGGACCTTCACATATTACGCTGACGACACCGACGACGCCATCGGTCGGTTCGTGCGGCGAGCGTGGGCTGCATCACCGAAGACCATCCGCGATTTTAACCTACAGATGGCCATCAGGGACAGAAATGCGGCCGTTGTGGAGGCTCTGGGCCGGGAGGAGGCAGCTTAGGCAAATGACAAGGCAAACACTCGATGTCGAGTCGATTACTAGCGGAATCCCAACCGGTAGTGATCGGCTCTACAGACGAGCACTAGAATTCGATTTTAAATGTACCCAACTCCCTCCTATTTTCCTCTTCTTCTCCTTATCCAAGATATGTGTAAAAAACGATAATTGTAATGACAAAGATCACGGACCCCGGAGTCTGTGGAGTGGCTAATTTAAATAAAAAAAAAAAAAGCAACGTTATTTAAAAGTTTCTAATCTTACGTTACTTTATCCTTAGGAAATTAAATAACGCTTTTATTCTTGTCCCGTTTATTTGACGGACAGCCGTAAACAGTACAGCAACCCACCATGATGATACTTCGTTAGGAATTAGATGTTCGATACCAGCCCTTCGTTGAGTGCTCCTAGCGTATCCGAAACGGTCTGAGGGGTGAGGAAGCTTGAAATTGGCGGGGGGTTGGGAGTGTCCGTTCTATCTATATTATCTATTCTATGCCGTAACATAGGGTCGGACACATTGAAATTATAACAATAAAAGTATACTTTGACTGTTTTTATTCTACTTGATCGTCTAAATGTTGTTTGATAAATATGTAACATATTTTAATGTACTTATCTACACTAATACATACAACCAGCTTCGATTACAAGCTATTTTATAATGTCCCGTACTTTTTGTACGGTTAGCAGAAAAATTTAAAAAATAATGGTATATTTTGTACAACTAGGAAAAAATGATAATTCTTTGTTTTTTGACTCGTGCATCCATATACAGCACAATATATGGCGACGTCATTTTGCGCGGGAAACGTGTTGCGCGAGCGCTCAGACGTGCGTTCGACAACCGCCGGGCACTTGTTCCGTGCGAGGAACGGTCTAGCTGTAGGCTAAAACTGCGCGACCTTGAGCGAGTGAGGATGCACTGCCTGAGTGTCGCTTCTCCATACTCGACCCGCGCCACCCGCGCTCCACTACGGAGGTCACCGACTTGCTTCGCTCGCCACCTCCCTCCTTCGCCAAGCCACATTATTGCTGAGTGTCATAGGTTATATAAACAACCGAAAAAATAAAAAGGCTTTTCCGTGGTAGTCCGTTTTGCAAAGTGAATCGGAGAAAAAACGGTCGAATGAATGCGTTCCTTACGAACGCTGCCTTAACTATGAAAGATATATTTTTGAGTTCTAAAGATAAGATGTGGAGCTTGAAAATGCCTACAAAAAAGTCAACGACAGCATTTGTCTAAGTTACAAAAAGTAGTTTTTTTTTTTTTAATATTAGTATAGATAATTTAATTTTTAATATCAATAAAATAATTTAAATCGTTACGTCATATTTATTAGTCATATTACCATCTATACTAATATTATAAAGAAGTAAAGTTTGTGTGTTTGTATATTTTGCGGGCGATTTTCGTCAAACACTGCATGTAGTAACAAAAGGAACACGCGCCGTTGTCTTCAAAGCATGCTTAAAATCATCTCACTTATGGAGTTCGGTTGCATCTCTCAATTTACGAACAAACATGAGAGCCCATTTGAGCGACAACGACGATGACGACTTTCCGCGTCAACTATTCAATCTTGGCGAAAGAAAAAATGTCTCTCCTAACACCAACAGCACAGGTTGATATTTTGAGAATCTGATATTATGCCAATGAGGCGTTGGAACGTATTATTGATGCAATATATCACGGTCTTGAAAATTTATTGGAGAGAGATTATCATTGGCTTTGTTCCATGGCAATAGTGTCACCCCGAAACGAAACAGTAAATTAAATAAATAACTCATTTTAGAGAAAATTCCCGGTCAGGTCAAACACTATAAGTCTATTGATACGGTATGTTTTATTGAGGATACAGTGCACTATCCCCAAGAATTTTTAAATTCTTTGTACCCTTCTGGCTTACCTTCTCACGACCTTTTTTAAAAGTTGGCATTCCTATCATGCTATTAAGAAACTTGAGCCCCCCAACATGTGTAATGGGACAAGGCTGCTTACAAAAGAGTTAAGAGACAATATAAACGTGGCGACAATTCTCACAGAGCCAGCAGTGGGACAACTGGCTTATATTCCGCGGATATCCATGATTCCCACTGATTTACCCATTCCGTTTAAAAGGCTACAGTTTCCAGTGAATATCTCTTTTTATAAAACCGTTGCCATCGCTTTTCTGGGTTCCGCGCATGGTGTTACGGATTTGGTTGCCAGGATTTTGCCTAGCTTTGGCGATTCTCCTCGAATTCCTTTTGTCGCTGAAGCGCTAAGCTTTTGGTCTGCATTATACCTAGCCAATGGCCTTCCCGCAAAGCCGGATGTGCAAAGTCACTGGGATAATTTGCTGGGATCCCACATCCTGACGTAGTTGCGTGTTGGTTCGTCGGAGGTCGAGTTGGCTCGCCTCAATGCCGTTTCTAAGCCGGAGTCTGGTGCCTGGCTGCGTGCCCTACCTTCTCCTCAACTGGCTGCTGCTGGACGACGATTCCATTATGGTGGCGGTGGGGCTTCGTCTTGGCTGTGCCGTGTGTGAACCTCACAGGTGTCTTTGCGGGTCGATGGTGGATGCTACTGGCTTGCACAGTCTCAGTTGTTCCCGTTGTGCGGGACGACGACCACGTCACCATGCTCTTAACCCGTCCAGGGCACGACGCGTAAACAAATGCCATGAACCAAAGTGCCACGCTTCCCGCCAAAAATATTTTTTTGAGGTTGGGAAGATTCTAAATTGGATAAATTTTGATGTATTCGTTAATTATATTGTACAAAATATACATCACTGCAATGGTGATGGGGCTCTGAGGCGAGGGCTTTTGTTGCCGACTTGGGTCGTCTTCTTAGGGACAAAGAACGTGATCCCCGCTCGGGTCTCTATCTGACCCAAAACATTTCTTTGGCCATACAGCGGGGAAATGCCGCCACTCTGATGGGCACTTTTGGTCGGCGATTTGACGAGTGTGGAGACTAAATTGATGACTCCAAACTTGTGTTTTTTTTTTAATTGACGTGTAAATTGTAAATTTCTATATAACCTAATAAATTAAAAATTTCTGTGAACCGGATTAAGATTTTCATACAAAAATTAGAAAAAAATTAGTAAATTTTGGGGGCTTCCCATACTTAGAACTGAAACTTTATCTTAGAACTGAATATCTAATATTTGGGTTATCTATGGATAGGTCTTCAAAAATGATATTGAGGTTTATGACATATTTTTTTTCTAAACTGAATAGTTTGCGCGACAGAGAGAAGTTTGTCTCAACTGTTGCCGGTTTGACCACGTGAAAGGACAATGCTGCTCGAATCCAAGATGCTACCGATAGACCCAACCCCATTCCGGGGAATCCTGCAGTTTTGGGGAGTGCAAAGCCACATGCCTCCACTGCTTAGGTCAACATTTTGCTGTCAATAAGAGTTGCCAGGAGCAAGTTCGACAGAAGGCGATTACAATTTTGATGTCCCAAGGCAATATTCCATATGCAGAAGCCTCCCTTCGCTGTCCTAAGTCTTTTAGACTTGACCCGGATATAGTTAAGTCTACCTAAAAAATAAGAGTCGAAATCATTACTAGGTAATTATCGCGACTCTACACGTTCCAATAGCTGCGTGTCACTGTGCTGTTATGGGGTTGTTGCTTACCATCACACATAGTTAGTTAGTTTGGCGGGGCTTTTTCCGCACTTAGCCTCTCAATTGGGCCATTGTGCGTGGCTCATACTACCCTTCTACTCCAGCCATCCCAGGCTATCCCAGAAGGCAATCAACCTATTCAGGTTGGTAAAGACCTCTGGAAGTGCCGCTGGGGAGTGGAGGAATTCTGCCCGTTGATCTGCCACGCTCCTGCATTCCACAATCACATGCTGTGGCGTTTCTTCTCCCTCCATGCATCCTCTGCATAGAGGGCTATCTGTCACACCTAAATAACACCTAAAATAAGTGCTTGTTTAGAGGACAGTGGTCAATCATAATACCTATGACTTTACGTATTTTGTCCCTACTTAATCTGATAAGGTTGCGGGCAAGTTTTTTAGTTGCTACCGGAGCAGCATTTTTGGTTTGCCTGCAACCTTCAGTGTTTCTCCATTCCATTGAATGTGCTTTTCCAGTATTTTCCTGCAGCCATGTTTTTATTTGGGCCTGCTTTGAGACAATTTTGATATTCAGGTCCCCAACATCTCTGGCTGCAACCACCTGTGACGCCCTGGTGATGCCAATACATTCGGCTTGAAATATTGTGTTGAAATTACTTAGTGTTGTTGATATTTTTATGTTTAGGTCATTTGAGAAGACACCGGCCCCTGTACCTTGTGTGGTTTTGGAGCCGTCTGTGTATATCCTTACTTCTCTGCTGCCAGAGCTGTCTTTTAATTCTGCATTAAGTTGGATATTGTATCTTCGATCAAAGACATGTTGGCATATTGTTCTGTCCATGGGTGCCTCGAGAAATGGTATTTCTTTCAGCACCCGTTGCAGAACTTTTGAGTGTTCTGTTTCTATATTTTGTTTCCACAGTCCGTTTGCTCTTAGTCGCAGGGCGGCTGCCGTGGCCTCCTCCTGTATGACTAAGTGTAGAGGTCTCAAACTTAAGCGATATTCCAAAGCGGCTGAGGGTGTGGTTTTCATGCATCCAGTAGCTGCTATGCTTGCCAGGCGTTGCAGACTTTGGAGTTTAGCTTTTACTGTGGTTAGTTGTGTTCTGGGCCACCACACAACCGATCCATAGGTCAAAGAGGGTCTGATCACTGAAGTGTACAACCACAGTGTTATTTTTGGATTGAGACCCCATTTTCTCCCAATGAGTCTGCGGCATTGCCAAAAAGTTAGGCAGGCCCTCTTAATTTTTGTATCAATATGACTCGTCCAGTTCAGTTTATTGTCAAGGATAACGCCCAGGTACTTCACTTGAGGTGATAGGGTGAGTTTGGTATTATATAGTTTTGGGAGTTGTAGTTCTGGTAACTTTCTTTTGTTTGTGAAAAGAATGAGTTCTGTTTTTCTCGGATTTACTGACAGTTGATGTTCGCCACACCATTTCTCCACAATCTGAAGAGCCGCACGCATGGATTTACAATAGTTATTTGTTATACAAGAATGCAAAGTTGTTTTTTAACCGCGTGCTCAATTTTGATGACCGAGCAAGCGAAGGATTCTAAAATTTAATCACGAGCGCAGCGAAATGGTTATGAGGTCATCCTCATAACCAATAGTAGTGTTTCCTCTATTGTTTAACGTCTTTAAGAGGCTGTCCACTACTATGTTCCACAATAGTTGTGACAGGACGCCGCCCTGGGGGCATCCTTTTACTACCCTCGCCCTTATTTACCATCACGCAAATGTCCTGCTCATCCAGCCCTCGATTCCGCTTTCAGCTCAATAATATAAGTGCGGTGCCAGTACCAAGCCCGGGTAAAGAGGGGGCACTAGGAGGGAAGGATGGGGTGCACGTATTTCAAATCATCACTTGGTATGCTGTGTACAACATCCCGCCTGGGATGAAGTAGCTCACTGGGGGGAAATAGCTCGGGCACCTACTTTCACACAACACTTGGAGCCCATCTAATCTTCAGTTGTAACAAGATCTTCAGTTGCAGATTACTAAAAAAAAAGGAAGATAATTGAAATGGAAGGTACATATAATGAAATTGTTGTGCCATGCGATTCGGCTAGCGACCGGCGCTCTGCGTTGCCCGGGCTGCAGAGTGACAAATTTGCTACCGAAGGCGACGGCGGAGTGGAGTCCCAGGCTCTGCCGGCCGCTGCTGCTACTGGGGCCGCACCTGCGGCGAAGGAGACGGCTGCGCAAAAAGATGGACCTGGACCAATGCAGAATAAGAAGCGCCCTAGACAACCTAAAAGGAAGATGCTGCGACTTCGGGAGGAGGAAGCGCGCTCTGAAGCTGTGTTGGGCGAGGTAGGTACTGGGCGAGGTGGCAGCGGAGCTTCAACGCCTAACTACGCCTTGCCACACATAACCGGTGGCAAAAACCACCGCAAAAAACAATCAGCCTACTTAAAAGAGAAGGCAGAAAGGGCGGATGCCATCAACTGCAGCTTGGTAGGCATCGCAAAGTTGTCTGGGTTGACGGAAGTTGTGCCTGCTGTCGTGGCGTGCATGGACCGAATAAACCCAAGTAACACAGTAGGTGCAATCGTTGATGGGGTGCCAGGCCCGAGCTCAAAGGTGACGCCCTTTCATTCGGTCCTTCCCGTTAGGGATAGTGTGCCGGGTGGATGTGCGGCTGGATCCAAAGATGTGACGGACTGCAAACCAAGCCAACGAGTGCAGCCAGTGTACAATACGGCAAGCCGACAACACCACAAGAGGTTGTAAAAGGTCGCGGCGATGTGTAGCTCCCAAGTGTGTCTCTGCAGACACCCTTCCATCTGGACAGGGTCGTCGGCGGGGTGCGCAAAAGGTGCGATGGTACTTCAACCACACCGACTAGGACCGAAGTGATGTTTGTGGCTAAGGAAGGAACTAATTCTGTCGTGGAAGTGGCACGGGCAAATAAACGTCAAAGAAGTTCTGACCAGGTGTCACCAAGCCTCGCCGCAGCAGACAAAAAACTTTTCCTGGCTAGCGGGTCCACTGATGATGGTGCGCGGTTGGGTGAAACCAATAGTAGAAGCAGGAAGTGTTATGCCAGTGCTGTCAAACGGTACCGTGTGGTGGTACAAGACCTAAACGGCATCAGGATGGAAAATCCTAAAGCTCCTCTACTCCGTAAGTCCATTGATAAAGCGCAGTATTAGCTCTTTAAAGCAAACAGGGCGGTCCCAAAGCACAAAAGAAGGCTACCGATGTTTGGACAGCGACTGACCAGACTGCTTCACAGATGCCTAAAAATAACACCCTGTGACGACTTCTCACTTGCGTGTCTCGTCTCGACTCTCGAAAAGTTGCCGCCTTTGTGGGAGCGTGCCGGGGATTTCCCAGGTGATACCCGAAAGTGAGTTGCCTAAGTACCACACTGGGATAATCTACGTACCGGACTTCAACGAAGAAAGGGATGACCTTGAGAGATGGCCGTGCATCTTGAGAGAATTCCCTTCGGAATTGAACAGATCGTACAATACAGAAGGCTGACCGGTCTTCAAACATATAGTACGACAGAAAGACAGACCTTTAATCACATTCTCGTGATGGGTATCCCGGCAGTAGAGAAAAACTAAAGAAAACGAACAACCGCCTCCACTACACTACTGGTTCGGTGTATGGAAAAATAAAAGAGAATAAGATCGGGGTACCAGCGAGACCAAAGGCAGAGGCTGGGAGGGTCGCCAGCGCCGCGATAAGCGGTGAAGGCAGTTCCTCTGCGGCTGTAGCTAGTGCGGAAGCGGGTACCCCCCGGAAGATAAGAACTGGGAGGAAGTCGACCATCTTCTGGAAGTGGATGACGAGGGCGAAGAGGATATCACAGACGATATTATGGGTCTGACAATCTTCTCGCCCCTGTCTCTCATAGACACGGAGCGGGAGGGCGCTGACTTTGTTCATTCCTTAGACAACTAAATTAGTTTAATAGTAAATTCACTTTCATGTTTTAAAAATGCCTCTAAATAATGCAAATAATAATAAAGATAAAATCAACAATCATAACTACAATACAGCTAGGGGTTCGGAATCGCTAGGAAATGAGAGCACAGTCTCAATAGATATCATACAAACTAACGTCCAACATAGTATCACAGGCTCTAACAGGCGAAGGACGCTGGAAGAACAACCTAACACGATAGCACTGGTCTAAAAACCATACCTTTACCACGGCAAGATGAGCGGGCTTACAGCGGGCAGCGTATTTGCGGCTCAAATTCAAAATAAAACTCGTACTTTTATATGTATATGTACCCAAACATCTAAAAGCGTCGTTGGTAACACACTTGTGTACAGATGACCTAACGGTAGTAAGACTAGACACAGCCCTATAAGATAGGCTCGGCTACAACTTCCTGGC
The DNA here is from genome assembly GCA_017562165.1 of Ectropis grisescens. NCBI lineage: Eukaryota > Metazoa > Arthropoda > Insecta > Lepidoptera > Geometridae > Ectropis > Ectropis grisescens. The sequence goes on from CM029767.1 coordinate 23,446,208, forward strand.
CTCAGCATACTATGATGGAAAACTAACTTAACTGCACCACCACCTAGAAGAACTAATACAGTTATGCGACACCAACAAAATAGAATGTGTTATCGGCTGTGATGCAAACGCACACTGTACTGTGTGCCTGACACAAACGAGAGAGAAAGACGTGTTAGACTTTGCTGTCAGACACAACCTCAACATCTTAAATAAAGGAATATCATTAGCGAATGGCCAAAACCATTATAGATATCACGGTAGCAACATGCATTATTGCTGAACTGACCAGACCATCAAAGGATAAGGTTCAGCCTGAAGATAAGTAAACGTAAGCCACGGACTTACAGAAATAATATACTTGTATAAAAAGACTGACAAATGTCTTTTCTCAGAAGCACTCGAAAAAAATCATGCCAGAAAATACCGAGGTAACCAATGAAAAAGAGCTTACAACAAGCAAAATAGAAGAAACGGTAAGACTTTCTAATTAAAAGCTTTACATCCTCATGTCCTCTAAGGACCGAAAACACCGAAACTTTGAGCAAAAAAGATCCCACCAAAAACATTCTGTAAAAATAGTTTTTTACAGAATGTTTTTGGTATTGTTGAAATATGCATACGATAGAGCTGCATATTTATCTCTAAAAAGTAATGAAATCTAAACAAAGCCGTGCCAAGTTTAAGGTTCCTTACTTAGGTAACTAAATGACGTAGTGACTTGAAATTTTGGATTTTAAGTATGTGATTATAGCTTACTAGATGACGAAAATTTCAGCGTTCTGGTCTCATCCAGACGTTCTCAAATAGGGGCCTGAAAATGCAGCTAAATAGTTCCAGTAAAGGATGGTACGGCAGTGTTTGCTTCGCGCTCGGCTTGGCGGGGGCACTGCCGTGCCCCCCAGATAGATGGTGGAACAAAGAACTCGGTAAACTGAGAAAGAAAGCAAGACACTATTTTAATAGAGCTAAGAATACCAACCAAGATCAGGACTGGAAGAAATATAAAAAATCTCGACAAGTTGAAAATAGAAATAATCAAAAGTAAAAAAAACATGTGGCGCAAATACAGCAGCTCAATTCAATCGGAGAGTTAGACTGCTTGGCTAAGAAAAGAAAACTGCTATCAAACAACTCTCAAACCAAACAAAACCTAATAAGGCGGTCCGAAATTACATTTATACTTGATCCCTTAGGAACTGTGTATGTTTTCGGGATAATAAATAGCCTGTTTTGTTTTGATGTTTGGATCTGTGTTTCAAATTGCAACAAAATCTAGTTAGGCGTTCCGATGTTACATATTTATACTTGATCCCTAAGGAACCGTGCATTATTTCGGGATAAAATGTAGCCTATGTGTTATTCCAGACTATAAGCTATCTGTGTACTAAATTTCAGCTCGACCCGTTCAGCCGTTCGGGCGTGATTGAGCAACAAACATCCAAACATCTATACATTGAGATTTATAATATTAGTAGGATATAGACGCATACCAATCGGGCAAATCGACCGGAAGCGCTCTACATCAGGTAGTTCACAAAATTGAAAGCGCAATAGAAAAGAAACTGTCATGCTTGGTAACCTTCATTGATATTGATGGAGCATTAAGGAAGGAAGGACTAAGGCGACGACAGAGTGAATTGATGGATCACTAAAATGCTGTCAAGTAGAGCAGCCAACATAGAATCCTCGGCAGAGTCTCGCTACGTACTCACGAGGGGATGCCCGCAGGGAGGAGTAGTATCGCATCTACTATGGGTAATTGTAGCATATGAGTTGATCGGGCTTCTAAACAAAGAAGGTATAACTACCGTTGTACATGCTGACGATTTAGCAATCATGGTCTCAAGGCTCCGCGAATCGACTTTATGCGAAAAGATGCAAAAGACACTCAAAATACTTGAAAAGGTTTGTGGTAATCGAGAGCTCTCCGCTAATCCAAACAAAACAGAGATGGTGTTATTCACGCGCAAGACCTAAATACAAAAGTTAAAACTTACCACCTTATTTGGAACGCAAATAAAGTTTAGTAAGGAAGTAAAGTACCTTGGTATCTGGTTGGACAGTAAGCTACTGTGGGGAAGACAACAGGACCACGTAATCACAAAGGCTACAAACATATTATGGCAGTGCATCAAAGCTATTGGTAGAGACTGAGGACTCAAACCAAAACTGTGTCGATGGATGTACACAGTAATAGTTCGACCAGCACTCACTTACGGCTGCGTAGTGTGGTGGCCTAGAACTAATCTAGTAACCACAATCTTTGAATTGCAAATGATGCAACGTTTAGCATGTTCATTAATCACCGGTTGTGCAAAATTCACACCGTCGGCAGCACTGGACACAATACTTGGCCTGCCACCACTCCATCTCTACATACAGCTACAGGCGATGCGCGAAGCGCTAAGAATTAAATCGACAGAACAATGGGAAGGTTCAGGGATTCCCACAAACCACTGTAAGATCCTAGATCGTGCGAAAATAATTATCCCAGAGGTATGCCATGGCACAGACCGTATAGCCAGCACATATTTAGATGGGAAAAATTATGGGTTGGTTACAGAGAAACATTCCCAAACAGACACTGCTGAGAAAAGTAATAATGCATGCAACATTTTCACAGATGGTGTCAAAACTAGCATGGGAGTTGGGTGTGGATACCACTCACCAGAGCTAGACCTGGCAGAATCGCTAAAACTACAACAGTACTTCGAGCGGAAGCTGTGGGCCTCCTGTTAGCAGCTAAATCTGTCCTTAAAAAAGAAATACACAGCAAAGTAATGGGGAACTCACTGGAACTTAAGTTTATAACGGACAGTGCAGCCACCATTTATACATTACGAAAACCCATAACCAGGTCAAGAGTGATTGCAGAGTGCCATTCTATCCTACAGCGCCTCGCACTCCCTCATACTGTCACAGTTGAGTGGACAAAAAGCCACGGCGTTTGCTACGGAAATAAAAAAGCGGACTTGCTTGCCAAAGAAGATGCAAAGAAGAATATCAGGGCAAACATAGCAGAGCTGTGCAAGCCAACTGTTCCAGGATGTGGAAAAACAACATGGGTGATTAGACACTTCGACGTGGACAAGGACGCCATCATCACTACAACAACTGAGGCAGCAAAAGATCTAAGAGAAAAGCTATCGCACCTAATCGGAAACCTGGTCAAAACCAGAGTGCGAACCATGGCTTCTGCTCTGGTAAATGGTTTCGGTAGAGAAAGTTTCAGTCGCCTCATGGTGGACGAAGATCTCGTGAACCATTTTGCAGCCATTGTGATGGCTTCAAGGATGTCTGGTGTTGGTGAAATTGTCCTCATTGGAGACGTCAATCAGTTGCCTTATATCGACAGGGAAATCTCTTTGAAATGAGGTATCATCGCCCGAATCTGGTAGCAAAGATCAGCCAGGAGTTGCTCTGCACACATCGAAACCCAATGGACGTCGCATATGCACTGAGGGAAATATACTTCGGTATGTACTCCTCAGCGTCCCGTATAAAGTCCCTAGAGCAGAGAAGATTTAAGGGAGCGCAAATATCAAACCCCTCTTTTTAGTTCACACTCAAGTGGAGAAGGAGACCCTGACAAATTAGGGTTATGGGTCAGTCACTGGGTCACGCATCCTTACCATCCATGAAGCTCAGGGACTAACATACGAGTCGGTAATCGCAATCAAAACCAAGGCAAACATGAAGCAGCACGAGAGCGTGCCCCATGCGGTTGTTGCAATCTGACGCCACAGGGAGACCTACACATACTACGCTGACGACACCGATGACGCCATCGGTTGGTTCGTGCGGCGACCGTGGGCTGCATCACCGAAGACGATCCGAGATTTCAACCTACAGATGGCCATCAGGGACAGAAATGCAGCCGTTGTGGAGGCTCTGGGCCGGGAGGAGGCAGCTTAGGCAAAAGGCAATTAGGCAAACACTCGATGTCGAGTCGATTACTCGATGTCGCGGAATCCCAACCGGTAGTGATCGGCTCTACAGACTAGCACTAGAATTAGATTTTCAATGTAGGAGCCTACCCAACTCCCTCCTATTTTCCTCTTCTTCTCTTTATCTAAGAAATGTGTAAAAAAAGATAATTGGAATGACAAAGATCATGGAACCCGGAGTCTGTGGAGTGGCTAATTTAAATAAAAAAAAAGCCAACTGCTTCAAAAATACGGAATCTGCTATGTCTACACATAGAAAAAGAACAGCAAAAACAATGAGATAAATCTACTAAATGCAAACAAACAAGAACAGTGTTCCCGCTCATAGACAGAAAAGTAACAAATAAGCTGCTGAATCTGACAAGACCTGATCTTTGTCTGATGATAGGTTTAATCACAGGCCACTGTGAGCTGAACTATCATCTCCACAAATTAGGATCTACCGACAGCCCCATTGCAGGGGCTGTTTGTTGGAGAATGAAACTGTGGAGCATGTGCGCTGTGAAGCCACTATCTAACTATATCAAGTATCACGGTAAAAACGTTGATTCAAAACAAAAATAAATACTTAAATAAATTGGCGACTCATCAGTATAAATTACCTATGATTAATAATTATCTATATATATTTTACACCCACCCACATACACCCTCACCCTCACACATTCACTTCAAGCCGAAGCCCGTGCCTAGGGCGGTACGCCCCAGGGGGCGCCAAATTGAGCGACTCATCACGTATTTCAAGTCATCGTCGTAATATCCGATCCAATATTATCATCATGAATTCTTCCTTTCTTATGTGGGGAAAGTTAGGGGAGTTAGATAGTCTAGGTGAAAATATGTGCAAGCTTCAGCATAGCACGGTACGGGCAAACGTCAGTGCTTTCGCGCCCGTGACGTTCTCGATGGCCGCATCAGGGCTTGGAGGATTTACATATTATATATTCGTGTTCCAATAGCTGCGTGTCACTGTGCTGTTATGTGTCAGGCATGTTGCTTACCATCAGGCACATGTCCTGATCGTCTCGTCACTCCTTATTAAAAAAAAAAAAAAACTCTGGTTTGGGCCATGGGGTATAGAACCATCGCCTGTTTTCTTTCTTCCTGTTTAGCCTGGAGGATATTACGAGGGAAAGTACGCTAGGTCCTACACGTTAGAAGGACTCAAATGATATGACGCAATGTTCTGTGTGGTGGTGTGAATGTGGTCCATAGTCTGCGTGATCAAAAACACATACCGTTAGTACACTGGCCGTACAGGAAGCGTATCAAGCCGGGGGGCTTGCCCCCCCCCCCCCCTAGATCCGGGGCTGTGCTCATCATGTCTATCTTTATTTTTTTTTAAATATATATGTTATGGTAAATTGTCATTAATCCTCAAAACGTTATGCCTACTTAAATTAGTACACAAATTGTTATGCTACCAAATATAGACCAGACCAATACCACCAAAATTAGATAAATACCTAGAATAGCAAAGAACTGCATGGAAAATATTTAAAAGATTTAAATCAACCTGCTATCCATAAGAAAGCATTACAAAGATGGTTAGAGTAGGTATAGTGGGTTATTTCCTGAAACTGAGGGCTTTCTTATAGCAATACTGGATCAAGTTGGTTGCAACAAAAACTATAGAAAATCTACAATTAAAGATAATACAAACATTATGCAATGATTTATGTAGAAATCATTACATGAGCATGAGCATGTGTGACGCTAACAAAAGCTTATTACACTCACACACACTATCACTAAATAGTTAATATAATTTATCAAAATTTTTGTATTAAACACAAACTCAGTAACTCTACTCCTGCACCCTGCACCATACCACACATATTCAACACAAACTGTCTTAGAAAGTTCCATTCACAAAATTTACTATGATCATACCATGCGCGGTCCGAAAGGGGGGGTCACAGGGGACATGACCCCCCCCAAAATCGTATACGTTAAACTAAAAATCTAAGAAAATTAAAAATATCTAATAGTACATAGAGACTATTTTTAACACGTGAAAACAACTGGAACGGGAGCTACTCGAGTAAAATCGTGGGGCGCTACTAGTAAAGTATTTTTTACTCCATTTATTGTATTTCTACTTGTGACCCCCAAAATCTGAGGCTGCGTTTTGGTGACCCCCTCCAAAATTCGAGGCTGGGACCGCGCCTGGATCATACTCGTACTATACTCACAGACCACACAATAATTTTACTATGCAACAATAGGCCTGACATCACACTACGACAAAGTGAACAAACACGTAAGTATTTTTAATTGGCTTAGCAATACCTAACACAAATAATGTTCAAAGTACACTAAGTACCTATCTGAAATTAATCAACAATTTGTTCAACCTGTTCACGGCTGTTGGATGTTGATCGTTTACCAGAAATTGTTAAGTTTCGTTTTGATTTGAAAATCGGACAACGATCCACATCTAGATCCAATCCACTCTACATAGTCTGTGATCCAATCTGGACCTCGAGCTAAAATCTAGCTGTATAGGGTGTCACACTATAACAGCTTCCAAAAATCTAAATAAACTCGGAAATGAAAGAGTAGGTACCTACTGCTAAAGTGAAATAAGAGAGTAAAATGGTACACATTTTGCGGCAAGGAACAGCATATCGTGTTAATCAGTACCACAGCGCCATCTTCCTTTCGTTCGAAACAGATTTTTTTTGTGTTTCACTGTGATGCTGTTGTTGTTGTTGCGTCGTGTAAATAGGTTGTAGGTACAATGTATTGATTTAGAAAACATGTAAAATTGCTTTTATAACTAGCTTTTAAATAAAATGTGTAAATTCAGAAATCCTTTGCCATTTCTTATTCTATTGCCAATCAATAACGCGCAATTATTACAAAGTTCCGGATGGAAGGAAAAAAACGTTTCCAGAGAAACAAAGTGATGATGAGCCCGGTGCAGTGCTATTAGGTAATGATTTGAACTCTTAACATTCAAATAGTTTCGTAGCACTGTGTTGCTATAGACAGGCGTGCTGCTTAGGTACTTACCATATATACGCAAATTTTGGTCGACACTTCAAACATAAAAAATCAGACCTGGTCCAGCGGTTCTGACGCTCATGACAAATCAATATTACGAGAAAAGTTGAACTTTATGTTGTATTGCGGTTCACGACAAAAAGCTCCCCTAAAACGAAAGTAGAGATATTAGTTGCCAATCGTCATTATCAGGCTCATTTCCGGGTCAACGCAGATAAAGTGATACCTACGTCCCGTCCTTTGGCCGCCAGAACAAAATTGTCATGGTTTTCGCTCTCCCTCTTTAAGGAAGGAGTGCAAACACGAAAGGCAAATACCACTTTAGTTAGGCGGTAGTATATCGGAGGGTAAACCGCCTAACTAGAAATGTCTTAGCTTTGGAGGTTGCTCTCCCTTTTCTTTCCGCTTGAAATGATAGAGACCGCAATAGCAAAGCCAAAGCCGATGTAATTAGGCGGTAAAGGGCCGGTGTTCTACTTGCCACGAGACTAATTTAAATGATTAAATGTAAGGCATGCATTTTACGCCACGTCACGGCAGGCTGATCAAAACACTTGAATCGAGCACCGAAATTTATCCGCCCGATGACGGCGCTCGTAAATAATTATACTCGTATTAGGGATAGTTCCTATAATAAATATTAAACAAAATTTAGTTTTGTTATTTAGTTTATTATAAAATCTTCACCTACCTAAATGGTAGAACTTATATTTAAGATATAGAACTAAAATCGTACAAAATGCATCTTTATATTAACAATCGTAGTTTTGCTCTAACTAGTTTGGCACCGCAATCTGTACGGATTACATACGTGTTACATTTTACAATGACCAATCAAACCCAATGTATCGTTGAAACGTTGTTTTATAAATTTTTACGAAGGAACTTTTATTATCTTTTTCAGAAAGGTATCGCGGTAAAACAAGGCTTCTACGAACGAGTTTGTCTAAAATCAATAATAAATCTAAAACAGTTGTTTTGTAAAACACAGCATTTCATACTTAATTAGTTAAACGTAAACAAATTATGTGGTATTTTTATTACAGGCTATGTTCTGAGTATACTTGAGTAAACCTAGATTGTTTGTGTAAAACGAATGGTATTTTGATTATAGACTTCCTGGTAACGATCTCAATTCTTCCTGGCCTATTTTCAACTCTAATTATAAAATAAAATAAATTCGGCGACTCTAAACTGCTTTCAAGTGCTGCGATTACGTCATTGCCCGCGCATGCAACTGACGTAACTAACTTTAGCACGAAAAGTTTGTGCACAAATAGGACACATTAAGATGTCGTTGTAAATAAATAACTATATGTATATTAGACTATGGTCTGGTTTAAGTTGGTATTTTTTTTCACCTAGGTCATACGTTCGTCTTTCGTTCTCATTGAATGGGAACTAAAATTAGTGTGTACCTAAGTTTTAGTTGATCTCTTGTAGCGTAAAACTATAAGAGCCTTCGACACTAAGGTACAAAAACGAACCAAACACGGTACCGATGTAATTCACCAATACTTTCCTGGGCTTCTGTGTTTATTTTTATATATGTCAATTAGATATACGAATTAGCGCTCACGTTATCAAATACGTGAAAGGAAGTAAAAGACATACTAGAATAGATCACTCTTACTCACGTACCTATTACACATATAACTACCACTCAGCGCAATCTCTGAAAGATCATAATGTTTTGTGCGAATTTTGTCAATGCCAGACTCACAATAGATTAAGTAGGAAATGCATGTTACGGCATGCTACACACTGTCGCTGCCTAAAACTCATGGTCGGTTGGTAAATCTATATATGAGATCACAGACGGTTTAACAGCGATGACCAAATTTAGATTGTTCTTTAAATTTTTACTTATGTCTCTGTAAACCATGTAACAGATCTCTAAAAACTTGGCACTTTTTAATCAACGAAAGTGTATCTATTGTGTTTTATAAGTGACATCTATATCTGTTGTGCCAAATATCCGTGGTTGTGCGTATTGGTTCGGTGAAATAAATTTACTACAGTCTACTGGTGTGGTCGTACGTATGTGCGTAAGTATAGTTGCTAAGTTAAAGTTAATAGGGTTCCGCGCCTTCTGCACTAACCTAAGTTCGTTAGGCAGTATCGCTCATATTAGGCCAGCTGTCAACGGTCATAAGATATGAATAAAAAATGCTAGAAGAAGAAAAAACCAGAGAACCGAATTCCTAAGCAATGACTTACCAATGATTTAACGAAATTACAAATTGTGGTTATTTTGTGCCTAATTGAAGAGTAAAATGACAAGAAAACTGATTAACAAATAAAATAGGGATGTGAAGATGAAATGGCTAAACATAAAAATATTATTGTAAATGTACGGCACTAATGGATAAGTCATAGTTTTGTCATATGTGCATGAACTCAATCAAAGATATTATTTTATGAGTTAGGGCGTAAATTTCTGCAGCGTTATTCCAAAGCTATACAAGTCAGTAGGCCCAGCACAAATGACTCGTATATCAGTGCCATCTTTGGCTTTTAGGCATCCAGAAACTACCACTGGTTTAATTTCAGCGACCAACACGGAAGGGAGTAGGCATACACAGCGTTTCCCCTCTGTCAAAGTACAAGTCTACGTGGACCATGGAGTTTGATAATATTATACTGTGGCTGAGGGCGGGGCTAGATTTGTGAATGGTGCTTTATTTTTTATGTGTTAGTGATTTGGCTGTGTGAGTATGATCGGCAATGGATCGGTACATGTATGTTTTGTATGTAATAGTGCGGCTTTGCGCTAGTGTGCAACTTCCCCTCCCGCAAGAAATGACAGAAAGATTTGAACAATATTTTTAGCTAAGGCTACTACTCCCTTCCGTGCTTGCGCGGAAGATCGAGTTGCTCGATGTTTAATTTAGGTAAAATATGTTCAACACTTAGTAAGAAAATTATACAAATGCATTTTTTTACCGCGTACATTTGTAATTGAACTTGATCATTGGATTTGCGAAATCCATTTAATAAGGGATTATAATACAGCTCCTATGTTCGCATTAAAATTTTAAAATGTTTGATAACACAGTTCACTATTTTCACTATCACTTACCTACTCGCAATGTTTGGTGTTTGATTGTAAATAAATGCTTAAGTACATAAAAATTGGCACATTTCTCTAACTACTAAACATAACTATTACAAATAGCTTATAACATTTGTTAGAAATAATATAATTATCAGTAACATTAAAATTATCTATAATGTTCTTATTATTAACGTAACTATCTAAATCAATTAATAATCAGTTTATGAACGAACGCAAATATAATATAGGTTAAAGCCGAAAACAGCGGAGGAAAAATAATGCGTGCAGACGTGAATCTTATAACGTGTTGATACAATTAAATTTTGGACGACATAGATCTAGGAACAACGAATGTAGGTACTAGAAACTACAGTCAAATAGTTTTAAATTGAAAGAGTCACCTCAACATCAATAAATATGTACTGTATTCCACGAAACAACAAATGGCGAAGCATTTTGGTTATTTTTTGTTTTACTCATCTGTCATCAAGTCTTAGGGTTACAACAACTCAATGTTACTTACTCTAAATAGAATAAAATTAATAGGAGTTCGTAACCTTAAAAAAACATACATTTTAAGTTCCAAAATATCGTAATCAAGTTTTCATTACGTTATAGAATTCCATTAACGAATTATTTGTAGTATATTTATTTATTTAATGATTTACTAAAGATAAAACTGATTTTAAAGTAAAAAAGTTATGCAACTGACAATTAACTTTTTTTCCATAATAAAGGTCTTAATATCTAAGTATTAAGATATCTTTTGGTTACTGTTACACACACAAGAATGTTTAAGTCATAACCGCCGCTGCCTGGGCCATCTCTAACAAATATACTACGTAACTTGTACTTTTACAAGTCAACTTACATTAAACAGTATTTAATAGTTAAAACTAAACATGAATTTGGCAATTCTATTTGGCACTCATGTAATTATTTCTATGAATTAAAATGTTTTAAGTAAAATTGTATCGTCAAGAGTTGGCCGACTTGATATTATCCTAGTGATGTGATGACTAGTCTGTAATCAAAATTAAACTTTGAAAAGTTGGCAAGATAGTTCCGTGATTTGCGAATCGGTACAATCAAAACGAAATATAAACCGGTGTAACTTAATCGATGATAGCACAGAATAGTAGACTGCAGGCCCGTGAACAAAATTTATGGGTCATATGATACAGCAGGAGACCTATGTAGGATGATACAAGGGTATAAAGTAATAAGATTGAGTACTATGCCGTCACTTGTAAGCTGTCCAACTGAGTGCAGTTGAAGAATGGGGGTTCTAAACCTCGACCATTTCTCCTTGTCGCATGATTTTTGTACGGCGTTGCGGAATAATATATTAAAAGAGGTATTGAATATATTCCCGTGATATCACGATTTTAAAATCACAATTTTGGTCTTTCCTAAAAACGCTTCATACAAAAACACTACTAAAGAGTGAAGTTACTGTCGGGTATGCGTCGCGCGTAAAGTTTGTATATTAAATAAATATTACGTTTAGGAAACTGGTTTCATAACAAAAGTCACTTTAAATTGAATGTTTGAAATAAAACCTAAATTAAAAGAAATCTAATAAACTTTTAAAATGGACTTGTAAGTTAAACAAAAAAGATATCAAAATTAAAATTGGAACATCTATATATATAAAATCAATGCCACTTTTCGTTGTAAGTAAACTCCTCCTAAACGGCTCGACCGATTTGAATGTTATTTTTTTTGTATACGTTTGGGTAGGGCCCTGGATGGTTTAGATTCACAAATCAGCCCGGCAGATGGCGCTGCAGTTGGTATCTAGGTTATTATCCGAGCGAAGCCGGAATAGGCCGCTAGTATTTTATTAAATTTAAATACTGTCATTATATCAAATAATTTAATATAATTGCAGGACCTGTCGTCATACCTATTGCAGCGATTCTAAGTTCAAGCTACACCGGCAAACATAACGCTACTTTTGATATTTAACCACACTATTGTTGTTAATTATGGGATGTTTACTGTGCTTAATATTTAATACCGTTGTTGATAAACACTAAAAAAACTGAGAAAGAAATTTATTATCGATTAAAAAGAGAGTAGGCCGATATGTCTGCTCGTGACTTTGTGCCAACTTTTTCCATTCGTCTGTTTTCCTGTAAACATGGTTCACGAAACTGAATCTAAATATCGGAAATCGGGGACTAGCCCCACCATGTAAGCACAGTAAATACCCTATAATTAACCATGATATTGTAGTGGAACTTGAAAGCTTTAAACAATATTTCATAATTGGCCATCTAAAATACAGGGTCCTAGATGTTTTAAAGATATAACACACATTTCTAGTTTTCTTTATTGTACTGCAAATAAACTAATTATGTTAAATATAATTTCAATGAATACAAAGTGAAAGACAAGACTTAATTTAATTATAGCATTGACGATAACAATGTCGTAAAATTATTGTGAAAATCACTTTCTTAACTGGAAGTAGATTTTATTAATTTGCTTGAAGGAAGCATTTGTACTTTAAACTTTAAAAGAATTTTATTTAAAAATTAGCTTACATATACGCCAGTCTATTGCAATTACCAAGTAGGATACACACATCTATGAATAATTTACGCTATTTTGATGTAAGAAAATATGTAGCATATGCCAATACAAATATGTAGCTTATACCAGTCTATTAAATCATACAGTCGTTCAACAAAGCCGTTTTGAAGGGACAATCGTGCGGGGAGTGCGGCGTGAGACGCACAAAGCGCGCTCCCGCCATTGCCAACATTACAATGTTAGTATTTCGTGAGCGCGATTCAGCTTTCGGTGTTATCCCCCGTGTCTAGAAATTATCGGCGTTTCATCCAAAATCAAAGGCGCTGAACTACTTGTAGTATTTCTTTATACTGTGATAATACTGAGGGTTCATTATAGAAATAACAAGCTTATGAGAAAATCGCAGTCATTTACCTACAAATAAAAATTAGACGGTATAGTAAAACTTTTTTTTGGTGTTCTATTCTAGTTTTAAAATCACCCCCTCGAATGAGGTACAACAATGTCGATTCTATGGCACGACTAAAATAAACATCACAAATGTATAGTATTACTAACAACCATGATATCATAAAACAATGTCAAATTTATTAATTATTTATTAATTTCATTACAGTTTGATAGTTTTGATTTTGTCTAGTTTAGTCGAACACCGAAATTGACAGATCTCACTATATCAAACAGGGCACTCACTATCGTTATCAATTGGTATGGTTTAAATTTAATGCTATCTTTTATCACTACGAGCTTTGTATAAATAGTGTGATTTCCGCTGTAAACGTTATTACATGTAGGTCGTAGGTGTTTTCGATTCAGGTTTTTTGGTTAAACTTTATAGATACGCAGGGGATATCTGGAAGATTTTATTTTCTTAGCATAGAGAGTATGATTTTTTAATCTTTCGTGTAAGTCCCACAATGTTTTTTGTTGTTTGTTCGTATTATGTTCACTATTTATCCTAATTTTATTTTGGGAATGTATCCCGCGACTGCCAAAATTCAAACTCAAATTTGCATCAGTATACTTTGAACTTACATTTGTAGACAGACCTACAAATGCATAAAGTTAATACGGGTGCCGGGGTCAACATACATTGGAGCATCTTTGCGTTTCGGTCTTTAAAATGACGGAATAAAGGATTACAATCGAAAATGGCAGATAATATTGGCATAACTACACCAAAACGAGAGCTCTTAGGAAACAATAAAGATACAACGAGGCAGTTATAGAGAGTATGAAAACTTTTGGACACAATAGTCGAAATAACTTTCATCGAAAGCCTTCATACTAGGTACTTATAAGAGAAACAGTCTTTTACAATGTGTGCTTGGTTTTAAACGCTGTCTTTATTGGTAGGCCTTGGTTTAGTTAATAAGCCATAAAAGCATGTACCACTAAATCCACTTCAAGCGAAACTCGAGTACAAAGAAACACATCAACACAGCGTAACTCAATACAGCACTAAACAGGTCTGTACTAAGCTTAAAAAGAAGTATTGTACTCAACAATATGAACAACAACTACAATAATTATCGTAAAAAACACACACACACTTTTCCCAAACAAAATTTAACTTTGGACTCTGAAATATGACTAATGACATTAGTACAATACCCCGTAGATTTGTATTAAGTATTTAGGTCACAAATTTCAAAGCTGTTTCTTTTGAAATAACTATCATTGAAACGTTGGGAAATGGCAAATAAGTTAACTAAAATTCGAGATCTTGGATGAATATGATCATTTTGAACTCATTATCGCCCACTACTGACAATATGGCTATTTCTATATTTATATAAATGCTTAACATATTAAGAAGTATCGAGACGAAATTGACAAACATCTGAAAGGACTGATCTATTTTAACTTCTTTCTTTGGTCTTTGTCTGGTCTTTGCTCAGCATTGGTACACAATGAGCTTCCTTGGTAATAATAATTAAGTAGCGTTGTATCGCGTAGTAACGTTGTAGTGAAGTTTCGCTCACAGCAAGTGGATTACTAAATAGAGAGGTATAAAACAGACGTATTAAACTATACCTATACAAATGACACGTTAACAACTTTTAGTATTATTAATTCGTATAACAAATCAATTGAAGTACTGAAATTTCAGTGCCACCTACCAGCCTATAATATATCTATCTATGTAAATGCAAAGATTTGACAGTCAAAGCGTGAACTCTCTGGTTTCGTGCTTCTTCAGGGTGTAATTGCTGAGTAGGAAGGGCGTAGGAACCAACTGGGCGCGGTGACGACGCGGCAGCCGCAGCGTTACGCATGCGTCCCGCTGCGACGCGACGGACACTGAAAATTTATAGTTGAAAAAAAAATGTGAACATAAAATTATAAATGAGAGAATAACATCCACAATGAAATCTCATTACATTTCATTTGAAAAAATGTATTCATTGAAATTTCCAAAATGTTGTTCGGGTTAATGTTTTAGGCTCATGTGTGTTATTAATTTTTCTTATGTCGTATTTTGTTACAAAGCAACGATGCGCTCTACAATATTCTTTTTGACGTGGCAACGTCGAAATAAATCGATGAACGCCGGCTGCATGCACGAAAAATTGACCCGTTATGTCCTATTATATTGTATGTTGTTCCGCTCATTGTACGCTTGCGCCGCATCTATCAATATTTTGTTATGACGTTGTTGTTGCGTTAAACTTTCGTCCGTAAACCAACCGACTTTACAGACAACCAATTTTTTTTTTAATTTTTGACCCCCGACTGATAACGTGGTGTGTATCTGTCTGTGGCACCGTTGAACTCAGGGAGGGGGGGGGGTTATATTTGAAGACTAGCTGAACCCGCTACTTCGTTCGCGTAAGCAGATGTTACTAACTTATACATTGGTTGGAAGTATCGTACGTCAAAACATTACAGTACGTCAAAATATTTGGATAAGTAGTCATTGAAAAAACCGAGTGAATTTGTTTATCCACACAATTTTTTTTTAATTTTATCATCTTTATTTTTTTTTAATAAAATCAAACATACCTACTTAGAAGGGTTTCGTAGTATCGAACATAGCCGCAAGTGTTAAGTTTGTATGATTTTTATAGGATACATTATGAAAAATCTGAAGCTGATGTGCATGATCTGATACCTACTTATCTTGAAATGTTAATGTATAAATTTAATTGTAATACAGAAAAAAAAATCAAAGAACGAAAGAATCCAAATTCGGCACCTTTGAGCAGCAAAAAACTTATTAGTACAATTTAGAATACCAGTAACGCCACCTAGTGATGCAAGAAAAAATACATACAACAACAGCAAAACATCGATTTAAATGGCCTTTAGTGCTTTTAGATTTAAACTGGCATTAGCGCCATCTAATCTATACTAATATTATAAAGCTGAAGAGTTTGTTTGTTTGTTTGAACGCTCGGGAATCTCGGGAAGTACTGGTCCGAATTGAAAGATTATTTTTCTATTGGATAGTCCATTTATCGAGGAAGGCTATAGAACATAACGCTACTACTAATAGAAGCGGAGCATGAATCAAATATGTCATAAAATCGGTGAAAAATATTCCTTTTTGAGAGATTTCATACGTTTCGAGCTTTGACATGACACATGACAGCATGTGTCTAAGATTGCGTCATTGAATATCACAGATTACATACCTCTTGAATGTAAACTTCTTTCTAAATCTGAGTTGGTATGACAAATTTCCGACAGGTGGCGTAGCAAGTAGCTGAAGAGGTTTTTTTGTTTGAAAGCGATATTCTCAAGAATGACTGAACCGATTAGTCATTCTATCACCGTTGGGTATGTACGGGATCCCGATGAGGACTATATATGTACGAGGGTCAAACTGAAAGTTCTTAGAAAATCAAAAACTGATTACATTAGGCCAGTTATTAGTTTTATTATATCTTTTCAAAATATTGTCCATTCACGTCAATACACCGCTGCATGCGATGGAACCACTGGGAAAAGCACTTTGCCCACTCGTCCTTAGGGGTCTCTTCAATGGCATTGCGATACGCAGCCACCGCTTCTTCAGCATTCATAAACCGCTTTCCTTTAAGTTTTTCTTTAATTTTTGAAAATAAATAAAAATCACAAGGCGCGAGGTCGGGTCTATACGGCGGGTGACCCAGTAATTCAACGTTTGATGTCGCCAAATAGTCGATCGTTCGCTTGGCGGTGTGCGATGAGGCGTTGTCGTTGTGAAGGAGGATCCTACTGCGAGGTCGTTTCTCTCGAACTTTTTCCAAGACAAGTGGCAAACAATTGGTAGTGTACCATTCTGCAGAAACTGTTTTTTGATCCTCTAACACAATTGTTGCGAAATGACCTATCCTTCCAAAGAACGAGGCCACCATTTTTTCCCCGCACTTCGATCTCTCTTCACTTTAGTTGGCAACTCCTCGAAAGGAAACACCCACTGAGCAGATTGTCTTTTGGTTTCAGGATCATAACAGTAAATCCAGCTTTCGTCACCTGTTAGTATGACGAACACAGCATTTGAGTCACCTCAGTTAAATCTTTCAATCATTTTACGGCACCAATCCACACGATGGAGTTTTTGAGCCTCAGTCAAATTATGAGGTATCCACCGGGCGCAAAGCTTCCTGACCGCTAAATGTTCGTGTAGGATTTTGTGCACTTGACTCATACCGATGCCTAAGCTTGTCCGAATCTGCTGATAGGTCACTCTTTTGTCAGTCTCTATCATACGCCGCACAACACAGATGTTATCTTCAGTCGTCGCCGTAGAAGGCCGTCCCTCACGTAAATCATCAGTGAGATTAGTGCGACCACGTTTAAACTCATTAAACCAGTTGTAAACAGTCGCAAGAGATGGGGCTTCATCGTGAAAGGCAATCGTAGTCTATCATAACTTTCTTGTTGACTTAAATGACATCGAAAGTCATAAAAAATCATTGCACGAAAATTTTCTCGTGTTAAATTCATGTTGACGTGACACAGACAATTTTCAATTTGCCGCCAAATCGTAAAACAAATGACAACTGAATGAAGTATATACTCAGTAATATTGGCAAAGAGTTCTATTTTCAAATTATAGAATTAATTTTTTATTATATTGTTTATAAGTGGCCAGTTCTAAGAACTTTCAGTTTGACCCTCGTACCACGGGCGAAGCCGGGGCGGACATCTATAGTCCGTTCCACGGAGAGATGTAGAAAATGTAAACAAATCAATGTCACTCTCAAAATGACAGACCAGCATTTCTCAACCTTTGTTTTAGAAGATAGTTCGTTGTAAGCGTCTCTGTTTGCGCTTTTAGATTTTCGTCACATAACAAGGTTAAATATATTCCAATAATTCCGTTTCCAACCTTTTGTCTTATTTCTATTATTTTATAATTATACGTTTATTAAATATGTGGTGCGCATAAGTTTAAAACATTAATACAAAAATAACTTGGATGGTTGGTTCATGGAACACAATAGTAACATATAAACAGTTTTTATTAATATTAATTATTAAGTACAGCTTTGTTTTGTTATGTAGCACTTAAATTCCTTTTTCATTATATATGTGAACTGACTGACTTTTTAGTAAACTTAAAATTAATGAGCTATATATATATATATACATGAGACGATCTTCTTAGCATTCCATGGATTTACCGAACGTGTGCCTGGTCCTTCGTGTGGCAGAGAGAGAGAAATCCCGAGTAGATCCCCAGACTTGTGACTCGGGCGTAGGTTTAAGGGACCCTTTACTGACGTACATCAACACTCACCTTCACTACTCGTTTTTCTCTCCCTGCCCAGACAAATCTGATATGAGCCTACTAGCGCAGCTTTAGATTCTCGTATATATATCCACATTCAGATCCGTATCCGTGGATGTACTTTTTTCACAATCCAGCACATCACTAGTGTAGTTCTTATTTGAGCAGCGTCCAGCAAATTTACCCTCTTAGATCCAATTTCCGTAATTTTCCGTAATTTTTAAAATAAAAATAAACCTTTACCTATGCTTTCCAGATCATAATCTAACCGTGTTCCGCGTTTAAACCTGAGCCGTTTAGCTGTTCCAACTTGATTGAACAACGTACATCCAAACTTTTGCACTTATAATAAGTATTAGTAGATTTTCTTGCGAATAAATAGACATTATTTGGTGGTTCATTAGGTAAACGTCTTATAATTTACATGCAAAAAGTAATGGTATCCCATCCAAATCATGAGTATATTTAAGTGAAGTGAGATCAAAGTTCAGTATTATGATATTATATGCCTTGTTTGTTGACTTCAACGACTAAAGAATAGAGATCTAAATGGTCTTAAATGGTCAGTTCTAAAATCTATTTATAATAACATAGACTAGTTTTAAACACTTAAAATATGATTTGTTTTTATAATTTATGATGATTATTAAAAGCAGTCTGACTTAGCTGGTTTTAATATCATAATATTGAACTTGTATTTCACTTCACATTTATGTTTTGATGGGATTCGCAGTTTGAGAAACACAGATCAAATTGCCACTGTTTAAAACCGTATCTACCACATTCTACTATTACTATTTATAACTTTCAAGATAAGTTAATAAATCATTATTTGATCAATACAAATCCAAGTATGTTGTATTTAAGATCACAGTAAAGTCGAATCATATTTCTGAAAAATATTTTAAGACAGTTTTAGAAAAATACTAAGGTTAAACGATTTTTATGTTATGGTAGCACCTTTGTTTACATTTTCTACACCTCTTCGTGGAACGGACTATAGTGAGAATATAATGTTGCTTGTTATTTTGATTGTGAACGCAAAGCACCTGTATTATCTACGCCAAAACGACTGCATATATTTTTCATTTTTGGCATTTAGCTTACCATCACATCAAGTTCCTTACGAAAATATATACTTAAGTATATTAATATGGAGTTAAATGAAAATATAGACTTATTGGCCTATGTGAAATTTTAGACTCTAAACTATCTGTGTTTCGTATGTCAAACCAATTCGTTGTGCCTAACAACGGTCTGCTTCGGTCACCGAAGCTTGTTGAACACTACCTTTAAATTTTACACAGTATTTGGATTGAAATAATACGTTTTCTAATAAGTTACGGCTGGTCTAGTAAGTTACAGCTGACCTAGTCGGGAGAACGGTCAGCCAGGTTTTGACCCAGGGTTGAAAATCACGCGTACCACTACCTTTTCAGAGTCATATTCGTAATGCCGGTAATTAAAACGGTGAAGGAAAACATCGCGAGGAAACCAAAATGTACCTAGAATCTAAGTCCTAAGTCATATGTCATACACCAACCGACACTGGGCCAGCCTGGTGGATTATAGCCTTGCCTCTCTCCTTGCGAGAGAAAGCCCTGACGCCCAGCAGTGGGAACATTTAATGGGTTGTTTATGCTGCTACTTATTATGCTGATATGTTTTCTCCTAAAGAATAAAAATCTACTTCAATGACAGATAATTTAATTCTGTCATTCGACTAAATTTTATAAGAAGCTATGACTATGTCGTACAGATATATATATATATTTTTGAATAAAATCTAAGCTGATTTTAGTTTATTGTTGATATTTGAAAAACTACCTCCCTGCTTTCGATATATGAGATCACCTCTAGTATTTTCTACCAAACAAAAAAGGAATTATCAAAATCAATTCAAAATTAGCGGAGTTATCGCGTAAAATAAAACCAAATAAAAAATCACGCACCCCGATTGAGAACATCCTCTTTGTTTGAAGTCGGTTATAACCGAATGATGTTTGTTTTTCCACACAAAAATATATTTTGATAATTATTTTTTCATTCAAGACGACGCGACGCGATCACGTGAGCACGTTCTAGAATCTAGATATTCTGTGGATCGTCTATACACAGAACACTTAAAAGTTAGTATGTACCGAACGCGCCGTCGTTATTATTTAAAGTTTATGTAATTTCCGAACCACCAGACCGATAATGTTAAAATTTTGACGGGACAATATAAAAAATGTGTTCTTTCTAACAAAAAAAGAATTAGTGAAATTAAACAACGCAAACATGAGTTACAACCAAATACACATTCTGACTTTCACCCCCTCCCGCAAGAAAACCGATCAGAATTTGGGGATCAAAAGTAGCCTACAGCAATCTCCTTAGTGTAAACTAAAGTCATGCTAAGTTTCAGCAGAATTGAATCAGTAGTTTCGGCGTGATACGACAGACAGACAGAAAGACAGACAGACATGAAAGAAAAAAAATGCAGTTTCGCCATTAGTATCGACTAAGGAGTACTCCAAAAAATTTTTTTCAAAATATCTTCAATGTACAGAATTTGACCCGTTACAGTTTTATTATAAGTATAGATATAGATACGGTTTTTATTTTAAGGATAATTTTTGTGCTTTGTGCGGATGTTCTTAGCTATGTTTGGTTAATTTCGATTCAAGATGGCCGCCGAAGAGGGCCCCGCGTCTTCTATGCTATCGCAAACTTTGGTAGACAGTAGAGGCTATTGGAGGCTAACTGCCACAAGATACTGTAAAAAATCCTTAATATTATATTTGTGAGAGTAAATTTGTTTACAACTCTTTCACGCGACATCAACTAAACCGATCGCCATGAGTTTTTGTATATATATCCTTGGAGGTATTAGAAGTAACATAGGCTACTTTTTATATATACTTTACCGGGTAAATAATGGGAACGGTAATTACGCGACGCACAGGTACTGCTAGTAATAAAAAAACAGGGACAGTTAGAACTCACCTGTCCTGATTCGCGGCAGCGTGTAAGTATGCAAGGGTCAGACCCAGTATTGGTTGCGACGCAGCATAGGGTTAGGTGCGCCAGCTCTCACTGGATACGCTGACTCGCTGGTTTCGTAGCTGCTCCAGTCTTCTGCCTGCAACGTGTGATAATAGTAGGTAAAACAATAACACTGGGGGGCAAGATGACATTAGGTTACGAGATTACAATAAGGCACGAGATGCCTATAGGGTGGGTACGAGCTTACAGGATACAAGATCATAGTAAGGTACAAGATAACAATAAAACATATTTTATTTCCAATTTTTTTTTTTATCTATGTAAGTATAATATGTTAGTTTTTCATACTTAGTTTATTCTATGTTATTTATTTGTGTCTTACTTAATATAATGTTTTTTCCTATGTATTATATCATGTTATTTTATTTTGTTAGTTATGTATTAATTTTTTTTGACGTGACGTCTTATAAATTGCTTTGCCGGGTGACACTTCAAGAAACTGCGTTACGCTCCGCTCACGTTATGCGCTCACAACGAGAGCGAGTGAGAGGCACGCGTCCCTTCCACTCGGGCATGGTTAGCCCGCCTAAGAGCGAGAGAGACAGACATAAAAAGTGAAAGGCACGCGTCCCTTCCGTAAAATTATTTTACCACTCAAAGTCGTTGTCACGTAAAACTTTCGCCCGTATACCGACTTTACAGGCAACCAATTTTTTTATCAAGTTAAACTCTGCGAATGCATCTATAACTTTTTAGTGGCTTTCGTTGAGTACAAAAATTTTGTAAAAAAAATCATTAGTTTAGTCATAAACTTGAAAAACTTTTGAAAAGGGGTAACTTTGGGATTTTTTCTATCAAGTAAAATTCATTAAATCGTGTTATTGACTGCGAATTGCACTAGATTAGATCCTTAACTAATACATATATTTTTTTCAGAGTTTAATACACTATTTTAAAGGTCTTAAAGTTGTTTTAAAAATTCAAAATTACGGCCCACACGCCCTTAATGGCTTGTGGTATATTACTTTTAAAAATATCCTTGCGACCCCAGTACTTGTTCCATGTTTATTTATTTATTGGCTAATAATAAGTACGGCTACAATGCCAATTACACTTAAAATTCATTTAAAACATAATAGTTAATTGTATTTTCTCTATTTCTATGTTTTTATTTTTTCTGTCGAAGCTTAAAGTTTTTCCTAAGTAGACATATTTTTCAACGTATTCTAATGGTTTGTTATTAACTATTATTGGTATTTTAAAACTATTTGTCATTGTTTTAGTCTTTGTAATATTAATTTCTAGTCCCACCTTTACACTAGCTAGATGTAGAGTGTCTACCATGTTCTGTGGTTGGGAGGATGACTTGGATAACAACACTAGGTCATCCGCGAATCTCAGGTGGCTTAAGTAGGTGCCATTTATGTATTGGTTGTATTTTTGTTGACCAAGAAATTAAGCATGCTAAGTTTTATGACTCCTTCTGTGCTGCTATTTGACCTAGTGACTGTATTGTCAATCCGTTGTGTCTTGTTTTTTTTACTAGCCTAAGTATGGTTGTCTATTTTATTTTGTGGGGATGTGTCTGGAGATGGCCGGTATTTTCTTTTACTTTGGTATTTTGACACTATCAGTTTATCATATTTGAGTATAGCTGTATATTTCCCTTTCTCTCACTAATTTCAGTTGTTTCTGTAGCTCCTTCCTTTTTTCAAGCACATATTTAGGAAAATCTTCTTTATTTTTTTTATTCATTTAATTTGGCTTTGTGTTGATAAATTACAATATTACATTGCTTATTAAACTAATTGTTCTTAATCTGTTATTGTTAAAAGTATTTATCGTTGAGACAAAGCACAGCATGCAATTAGCATTTAGATAATTCGTTAAACTATGTGTAGGGAATTAATAATTAATTATAATTGAATTGGATATGAGTTTCAGTAACGCTCGGTACTTTCATATTATTATTTTTTAACTTAACTTTAATGTTAATGAGACTGTCACCAAATATGTCTATTTCCGAACATTTCTGAAACTCGTTCACAAGTCTACTCAACCTAGGTACAGGTGAGTTTGCACCAAGTACTGTTCTCCTAAATATAGGTGCAAACGGAGTAATTGGCATTCTTGGATATCTATATGGAACTCTAAGTTTGAATTTAGAAAGGAGTTCAGGACAGTCTGTTCCACTATGCAACAGTTTATGAAGAAACGTTAAGTCAAGGTAAATTCTGCGATCAGACAACGATTGTAAATTGAAAAACGTTAGCCTTTCCTTGTATGATCGCAGAATTTTAGTTTTTTTTGCAGCAAACGTCAAGTGCCACATAAATCGTTTCTGGATTCTCTCTAGCCTCAAACTATGTATGGCATAATGGGGCCTCCACACTGGACTACAATATTCCAAAACGCTCCTGACTAAACAATTATACAATAAAATTTTTGTTTTTGGTTTACGAAAGTCTTTACCATTTCTAATTAGGAATCCTAACATCTTTGACGCTTTTTTTATAATATTGTCTATATGAGGCACAAAAGTTAATTATCAAACGTGACACCAAGATCTTTTATGCATTTTACTCTTTTTAATTCCGTTGATCCCAGTCTGTAGTTTACATTGAAATTGTAAATTTTTCGACTAACAGTGATTAAGAAACATTTTTCTGAGTTTACAAACATTCCATTTAGTTTGCACCAAGTATTGAAATTGTTCAGATCAACCTGCAATTTTTCCACATCTTCAAATGTATCTATAATTTTTAAAATTTTAACATCATCAGCAAACATAAAGGGCACACAATGGGCAAAGCAGTATGGAAGATCATTAATAAAATAATTGAAAAATAGAGGAGCAAAATGAGTTCCTTGTGGGGCGCCTGAGTCGATTATAGGTTGAATAGTGGACACAAACCCTGCGGCTACCACGAAAAAATGTCTGTTATGTAAATATGAAGTTATCCAATTCAGCATGGGTCCAGAGTAACCGTAATTTTCAAGCTTGTAGAGTAGTACAGAATGCGGAATTTTATCAAAAGCCTTACTGAAGTCAGTGTAGATTACATCTATTTGCTTATTATTATCGATAGCCTCTGAGAGTGTCTCAACATAATTTATCAAATTCGTACAAGTGGATCGTTTCTTTATAAAACCATGTTGGCAATCAGATATAAATTGTTTAAAATGTTCGTACATATATGGGTATATTAGAGTTTCAAAACACTTTGCAAATGTAGAGATTATAGATATTGGCCGATAATTACTAGCCAAATTTTCATCACCATTCTTGAAAACTGGTACTACTTTTGCTATCTTCCATATATTAGGAAAGACTCCTAATCGGAGAGATTTATTGTAAATTAAGCATAGAGGGACTGAGAGAGCACCAGCACAATTTTTTATGAAAGTGGGAGGAATGCCGTCTGGTCCGGCTCCCTTGTTAATGTCGAGATTGTTTAGAACTTTTTCCACGGAATCTTCAGATAACTGCAGATTTGTAAAGCAGTGACTATTGTTTTTGATTTTAAATAGTTGTTTTGATAGAAACTTTCGGCATTCATCGTTAATACCTCTATCTTTTTGGTACACAGAAGCAAAATATTTGGCGAAATTGTCGCAAATATTAACTCCACCTGTAACCGTTTCTGCTCCGTCGAATAATGAAACAGGATAGGTAGAGTTCCCCTTTCTCTTACTTTTCATGAAAGACCAAAACAACTTTGGTTGTGTCGGGATCTTACACTCAATAAAATCGCGATATTTATTATAGCTCTCGGTTGCTAGTTTGTCACAACGTTTATTTAACAGTTTTAGAGTTATTTCGTCCATTGGATTTTTATAGGTTTTAAATCTTCGTAACACTTTATTTCTCTCTTTGACTGCTTTAATTATATTTTTATTGAACCAAGTGGGGAATTTAGAATTTTTTGGTCTATTAAGAGGAACGTGTGTTTCAATAATGTCATTTAGGATATAATAAAATGTTTCTATAACTTTGTTAATATCATTACTGTCATCTAAAGCATTAACCCAGTCAACCTCTTTCATAATTGCATTCAATCTAGTATAATCACATCTATTGAAATTGTGTCTCGGATTAACAAGAATTTTCATTTTTTTTGTTTTATTGGTTTTTATGTAAATATTTAGAGGGGGGATGCTGTTTGTCTAATTTGCTGATTTCAAAGTCAGACTTCACAACTTCCATATTATTGATATTAGTTAATACTAAATCGAGTATTTTATTTAGACTATTAGGTATATTGTTCAGTTGTTTAAAATTATTCAAGTAGGTGTAATCCACAAGAGGTTGTGCTACCGATGGTACAGTGAACTGACAATTTGGGTCTTCTAAAAGACACCAGTCAACAGAGCTTAAATTAAAATCTCCGACAATACATGTTTTATGATTATGTAACTCTGATACGCGACTGCAGTTATCTAGAAAATGTTCAAGGTACTTTTTATCCACCGGTGTGGGTATATACGTTGTACAAAATACAAAAGACTCATTAATTTGTGAAGTCTTTACATTATTAAAAACTAACCATAAATCTTCACAGTCACTCTCCCATTGGAACATACGTTTAACATCAATTTTTTTATTTACTGCAACTAGTACTCCCCCACCCTCCTCTATAACTTTGTTTTTCCTTTTTCTTTTCATACTTAATTTGGACGTCTCTCTATCTCTTCTAAACACGTTATATCTGCCATCAAAAAGTTCCGAAGAAAATACTGTAGAGTTCAACCATGTCTCCGTTAACACTATGATATCGTAATTAGAGCTTGCTAATTTAGTTGTAAAAGATAATGTTTTTGTTTTAAGTCCGCGAACATTTTGATAATATAAATGCAATGAGCTAGCCATAATTATCGAAATAATGTACCAAAACAAAAACGTGGTCCTTTCACTCTTATTTAACTAAACTAGCTTATTAATACAGATCATGTTTCGAATATAAATAAATTCAGAGTTTTCGGTTTTACGCATAAAAACTTTTCCCTTTCTCACCCATACGAACTTATAATTCTTGTCTTTGGCGGCGATCCTGGCCGCTGCATGGAGAGATTTGATTTGTGCCGATAGGTGCTCTCCAACGAAAACTGGTCTTGCTTCCCCTTTTATACCAAGGTGCGATGTATTGAGCTTGTTTTTAGGGTGTGATGAATTGTATTTTATGACCGCAGCCAGTATAGTATCACGAAGTCTTGGTGAACTCAGTTGCATCACTATCGACCTTGGTCTCGTACTGGACATATTAATCTTCGGGACTCGAGTACAATTCAATATATTCTCATCTTTTACAACAGCACAACCCACAGAAGAACAAAGCTGTAGCATTAAATTCACCAGGTTTTCCGATTTGTTTTCTGGAACGCATTGTATTTCAATGTTGCTCATACGATTACGTTGGTCCATCTGATTGAACTTACCGGACAACTCAGCCACAGTAGCTTGCAGGTTGTCATTTTCAGTCTGTAATTTCTTTACTTGATTGTTTGTTTCCTCAAACTTCAGTTTTACCTCATCGTATTCATTACTAAGGAAGGAGACAGAATCCTTTAATTCGGATATATCACTTTTGATAGAGGTCAATTCTCTCGCTAACGCCGCGGTTATTGTACTATCGATTTTCGCCAACAATGTACTCATCTCTGTTTTTATGATGTCACGCACGTCATCAAGGGTGAATGGTTTCATAACATCTTGTGGTGGGGATGATACAGCCGGTCTTTTTGAGGCCCTCAAAAATACCTCCCTCGGCGTCGATGTATTTGTTGTGGTTGGACGAACTAGCTTCCCATCATGATTTTTCCCTTTCGGCGTGACACTTAAACATAATGGACATTTCCAAATACTTGGATTCTTTATATTGATAGTAAGGCACTCCATGTGATAGGACTTTCTGCAATTAGTACAGGTTACATAGTTCTCATCGACTAGGCCCAGATCGCAACACCCCCAGCTGACTTTCACCTCAGACATTGTTAAAATATATTTTTTAGAAGTTCCTTGTAGAATATATATTAGGATCAACTAGATTATACAATCTTTGTAGCTGTTTTATTTAAAACTTTATTCCCAATTAAGCTGTGTCAACAGCGTTACTGTTCAAATCTGTATTAAAACACTCAAGAACAAATTGCTCGGATTATTTCATCAGTAGGTTTATTAAATGTATGATTATTTATGTTGGGGGTAGATATATGTATTATTTAGTAAGCATTGAATTTGTCCAAATAGATGGGCTGAGTAATTTCCTCGATTGTACTCACAGTTGTACGTTATTTTCCGTAATAACGCAATATGTTGTGAATTGTGACCTAGGCTACACGGTAGTTTACAACTGCATGCTTCTACACAACTTTAAACACTTTATTTTTTATTTTAATGGGATAAACTTTAGAAACGTACTGTCTGTCAAAGTGACACACTGAGGTAATAAAAGTACTGTGTATCTTTCAGTGCTCTTCTTTGTTTAAATATTTCGATTTTTATTCCTAGTGTAGTGAAAGTTACAACAGTTGGACTTGGTCTCTCTCCTTTCTTCCCCACTTTTTTTATCTCCTGAATTGACATTCACTGTAGATCAGTTTAATAGAAAAATACTGCTCAATCCATTTAATTTTTATTTTTTCAAAACTCTTATATGTTTCGTTTTCCTCGATACCGAAAAATACGAAGTTTCTTACTCTTGCTTGTTTTTCTAGGTAATACATTATTTTTTCTTGATTTTCCACTCTTTGTTTCATTTCTCCAAGTTTTCCTTCCCAGGCCAAAAATTTCTCCTCGAATATTCTGGTAATATTTTGTGTAAGTAACTTGTTCCGTAACATTTTTTCCGGTGTCCCTAATTTCAATTTTTTGTTCTTCCGGTTGCTTTTTTATTGAATTTAGCGTGTTTAATGGTACAAGTGATGCCCTCTAGCGGTGCGTGTCTGAATTAGTTAGCGCTTGACATGAAGTACTATGGATCGCCTCTAAGTATCGATGCTTGCTTGGTTCACAGTAAGTGTGACGTGGTGGTTTGCTTCTGTTCTAATAGATGGCGCTGTGTGTGTGTGATGGAACGATTCATTGGAAGATTATTAGCACTTGTTTTGTTCTTCACTTTGATCTGTTAATTTCACTAATTCACACACAAATGTGTTTTGCCTTGCGGTGTCCAAATAACGCAGAGGTTCACAGTAAGTGTGACGTGGTGGTTTGCTTCTGTTCTAATAGATGGCGCTGTGTGTGTGATGGAACGATCTATTGGAAGATTATTTGCAAAACAACAATCTTTTAGGTTATGATGATTAGCACTTGTTTTGTTCTTCACTTTGATCTGTTAATTTCACTAATTCACACACAAATGTGATTTGACTTGCGGTGTTCGGTCTCAAGAGACGCATAAATGCTCTCAGAAGGTGTCGGAGATCAATAACTTTATAGATGCTTTGCACAACATTTGGTTCAAGTTTTTACGAGTTTAATACTAGTGTTTCCACTGTATTTTATCTTCACTAGCTCACTAAGTACTAAGTCTCTATACACATTTATTTAATACTAACTGTATCCCGCCACGCTTCCCTGTGGCACATTTTAATGCAAAAATTAGATAAAAACAATCCTTGATGCGGATCATATATCATTCTAAAATTTCAGCTCGATCAGTGCAGAACTTTTTGAGTTTTTGAAGCGTACACAAACCAACATAACATTTTTATAAATAGAGATCTAACAAAAGTCACTTTTTAGATTTTATTTTTGTTATTTTTATCGGAGTCGTTGTTGTATCGTGCCACGGTCCTGTCATGTTTAGTTCAAGATAACAGTAAGGCTTACAATGTGTAGAATGGAACTAGAAATAATTACCCCGTCAAAAACATAAATGCAAAATGAGAGCCAAGTTCAATAAATATTATAAATTATAGTCCTTAAAAGTAAGAAAAAAAATATATATTTTAGGTCTTACAGAATATTTCAAGTTGTTTTAATTAATTTGAGGATTGATAATTGAACTTGGCACCCATTTAGAGGTAGATCTCACTTCTTTTATTGTCGAAGTTAACAATTAAGTCATATATAGGTAATTATACTTCGTTTCAAATAACTATGAATAAAATGACATAAACTACAGGCCCGTGAACAAAATGTATGGGTCATATGATACACCAGGAGACCTATGTAGGATGATAGAAGGGCATAAAATAATAAAATTCAGCATTATGCAACACAATTTGTAAGCTGTCCAACATAGTGCAAGTTGAAGAGGGGGGTTGCAACCCTCGATCCTTTCTCCTTGTCGTATGATTCTCAAGAAAAATATCAGGTTCTCTCTCCTATCTTCGGATATGACAACCTCGTGATGTTTCGAGGCCTCAATGCAACATAACCGGTCTACGACTTTCGATCTCGAATATTCGATCACCATCGTATCCACGCTTGTCACCACGCTTGCGGTGTCTCACCTCTCATTTCTGCTCAGGTGTGCGAGCAGCGCGCTTGCCTGTGTGCAAGGCGTTCGACCTTCCGGGTACTCTATTAGTGCGATCGTTTCGTTTTTCGATCGCACCAACCAAAATCGGTGGTAGTCCTCGAAACTTCACACACTGGCTTTTTATCGTTTGGATATGGTACTCTAAAAACTTTCGACAATTAGGCAAAATTATGCTTGTCTTGCTTGTCCGCATATTTACATATGCGGACATTTTTGATTGTCACAAGTAAACCAAACGTGGTTTATTTAAATTACGCGTCGCGTTGTTTGTCAGCGATGGACTCCCTAACTGTTTTAACCGATTTTAATGAAATTGGCACACAGTGTGCAGTTTGATCCAACTTGAAAGTTAGGATAGTTTTTATTTCAATGTATACAACAGTCTTTACCTATATGACAATATTCAAGCAAAGCCGAAGCGGGCCGCTAGTTATATGTACATTTGTAAGGTTAACTTCCATGTAATTTATTGTTTTTTTGATTTGTACGGCTGGCTAGAAAAGATCGTTCTAAGCGATAAGGCCATTTATTGAAATTTCTAGATTATATATCATTCGTACGTTTATTTTTGTGGCTTTTAATAAAGAGTTTTCTTATCTTATTAATTAATTATTACATTTTATACATTTGCATCAGATTTAATTATTATCATTAAATGTTCATCAGCTTTCATCCAACTCAGCATGCTTATATTAAACTTAAGAATGGAAATTGTGTTTTTTTGTTATAAAATTATAATATTATATCATTTTAAGCTTTTAAAATATAATGTTACCAATTGTACTTCAATTTGACAGTTTTATTTCTGGCATACTAGAATAAGTACATTTCATAAATCAGTCATTATGGGAAAAGGTCATTCTAAGATTTGTTCTTTGTTCTGTAGCGGGAGAGAGAGAGAGTCGGTTGTGATTTTGGATTGTGGGATTTTGTAATGAGATCCACTAAAACAACACACTTACGTCAGTATGGTCTTCGGTACCATACGGGTAGCGCGTGTTCAGATCTGGGAGAGTGCTTTCCGCGACCAAGGGCGTGACTTTACACGCCACGCTGCCACCAGAGGGAAGCGGCGTGCTAGCTCCCGTGTGAACCGACTGCTCAGATGACACGTAGCTGAAACCATAAAACAAAATTAAAAAACAAATTGAACTTTTTAAAGACTCCGACGTTATGTGGCGGCTGCCATCGTTGACTTGAAATTTGTCATAGTGTAATAGCATTCAACTGGTCAAGCCCTTTCATTTGATACTTATATTGAGGGAGTTGCGTAAATATACTTAATCCGCCATTTTGTAATGATTTTCAGAAAACATATCTTAGACAAAATAGCAACAAAATTGGTTCATCCGTTTGGCAGCTACGATGCCACAGAGAGCGAGGGAGAGAGAGAGAGAGACATACGTCAAACTTACACCCGTTGTTTTTGCGTCGGGGTTAAACGATATACGATTATTACTATCCCTATTAATATCTATAAAATATATCGGGCACGAGTTTCAAGCTGGTCTGGTCATTATATATAAAAAATTTAAGTTTGTCAGTATGTTCGGGTGATAAGCGTGGATGCGATGGGAATCGAATACTCAAGAGCGAAAGTCGCAGACCGGCTGGGTTGCATTGAGGCCTCTGAACATCATGAGGTTGTCGTATAGGAAGATAGGGGAGAAAATCTGAGCTTTCTCAGAGCTCCTTCGCACGACACCCCGTTCCTAGTTCGACCAACCAAACCAGTTCTGAAAGAGCACAGCAGTAGGAAACCGCGGAAAAAGACGCAGCCAATCAAAGCGGCAGCCAAGGCACCATCACGGCCTTCGTGGCTGCCTTCGACACTGCAGCAAGGAGCGTACTTCGAATCTCACCCCATGCATCACCTTCCTTAACGTCAAGGACCCCAAAGCAGCTTCAGAGAAACAGATGAACCGAACGAGAGCCAACATGGGACAGATAGAAGCGCCCCGCTATGTCACGGCTTCAGAGCCGTAGAGCCATGCACGCCTTCGTCGAATTCATAGAAGCAGCCATTTACAATAATGTCACTTCCCGGGTCATCAAGGGGAACCATGACCGGACAGTATATGACTACCTACAGTGCAGAAAATGGCTACGTGACACTGAACGAGAGGGAGACAGAGCGCGCGAGAAGCTACATTTATGCGACACCACCAAACGACCCAATTCTAGTTACCTATAATAGTAAGATTAAGCTGGACGACGGGATCCTCGTGATGGCCAAGTCCATTGAACGGAACTCAAACGTCAAAGCGTATTAGGAAAACTGGGAGTCCACAGTAACAATGGGTCAACGGAATTTCAGGATGTGGAAAGACAACATGGGTGATTAGACACTTCGACGAGGACAAGGACGCTATCATCACCAAAACAACTGAGGCAGCAAAAGATCTAAGAGAGAAGCTATCACACCGCATCGGAAACCTGGTCAAAACCAGGGTGCGAACTATGAAGCTATAGTAAAGTAGTGCTTCTGCTCTGGTAAATGGTTTCGGAAAAGATAAATAAATTCAGCCGCCTTATAGTGGATGAGGCTCTCATGAACTATTTCGGAGCCATTGCGATGGTCTCACGGCTGTCTGGCGTTGGCGAAATCGTTCTCATCGGAGACGTCAATCAGTTGCCTTACATCGATAGGGAAATATCTTCGAAATGAGGTATCACCGCCCGAACCTGGTAACAAAGACCAGCCAGGAGTTGATCTGCACACATCGCAACCTGATGGTTGTCGCATATGTGACCTATATCCTCAGCACCTCGTATAAAGACTCTAGAGCAGAGAAAGTATAAGGAGACGCAAATACCCGGCACCCAACCCAACACCCTCGTCCTAGTGCAAACTCAAGAGGAGAATGCGTGCCCCATGCGGTTGTGGCAATCTCAAGGCACACGGGCATAGAATATATAACATAGATAGACATAGATAACGGACACTCCCCAACTCCCACCAATTTCAAGCTTCCTCACCACTCAGGCCTTTTCAAATAAGCACTGCTAGCGAGCAGCGCTCAACAACTGTAGTGGGTTGTTGTGCTGTTTACGGCTGTCCGTCAACTAAACGGGACAAGAGCAAAAGCTTTTTTCAATTTCTTGAGTATAAAATAACGTAGTTTTAACCATTTTTACCTCTAAGTTCTTAACTTACACAACCACTACAGTGTGGCCAACCTAGTGAATATTTTCTAAAACTAGTAATAGTTTATTGAGATAGCTCTGTAAGTTCTACATTTATAAATTTCGTTTTATGATAATGACTGCTCTAGAAAAGCGAAAGGGATTAATGGTGTATCATAATTTTCAGTAATTACATAGTTACTTTGTCAAATCTGCTCTAAAAAGCAATACTTAGACATTCACATTCACAAAGTATCCAGTTGTTAGATTATTTGCTTAAATGTTAAAGTCAGGAAATAAAGCTGTTTTTTTTTTTTTTGATCATATGTATTCATTTATAAGCATCTACGTAAGTTTATTATATGAGATAAGAACATTTTATATTTATGTACCTGACTTTTGTTTGGGACGTTGTACACGAGTATCCATAAGATATAACGTCATTGGTCTACTACGTATAAACTTTAATGCGTTTCCTAAGAGTGTGCTACAATAAAAAATATGAGAGTATATAATTTGATAAATTATTATTATATAAAAATGTAATTAGGTGAAAATCGAAACTAGTAACACTGGCCGACGGAAGGCCGGCCGGCGCCCGCGCCATCATTGATTTGTCGTTGTCGTGAAGCACAAACTTTTGTGTTGTTTTGAAAAATCATAATAATTACATAATTCATTGTTTGCTGATATAGTTGTGAATAATCACAGTTACTTATTGCAGTGTACCTAAATCATAATCATAATTTATTCATAAAACATTTTACAAGTCAAAAAAATATTACAAAACATGTCATTAAATAAAAAAACTAGTACATGTGCCGTTGCACTTAATCATAAATTCAATAAAAATAATGTCAAAATTATATTCTTAATGTTCATACATTGAGTGAAAAGTGATTATGGTTCAATGCATTGTAGAGTGAAATTAAAAATGTGTAATGGAATGTTGGCTCGTGAAGTTCAATATTCCAAGCAGCGAGTTCTGGGAAAGAATATTAAATTTAAGTGCATGGAGCAATGATTATAGTGTCAGGATAAAGTTTCTTTCTTGGGTAAGTGTAAATTAATATGAGAATGTTTATCTACTAATAGAAATAGATATCCTGTCCTACCTGTCTATCATCGTTTTCGTTTGATTTTACGCGGCAGTACACACACTTTTTAATTTTTCTTTAGAATAGTAAAATTTGACTCTATTCTATTTATGTAACTCAGCATTAGAGAAATAGAGAAAGATTGTAAACCACATTACGTCACCAGGTGAGTTCAAGGTGCACAACTATTCAATATTTAATAAAACAATTCAGTAGCCCTAGAGCTAGCGCACCCATTCACGCGTGTGTACGAACATCTGCGTAGTTGTGTGAAGAGTAGGTAATTCGACAGCGGCGTTTGTATGGAGTTATGCCCGATTGTCCGGGGTGTGACACAGGGACCTTCACATACTACTCTGACGACACCGACGACGCATCGATCGGTCGGTTCGTACGGCGAGCGTTGGCTGCATCACCGAAGACCATCCGCGAGTTCAACCTACAGATGGCCATCAAGGACAGAAACGCGGCCGTAGTGGAGAATCTGGGCCGGGAGGAGGCGGCTTACGCAAAAGACGATGACGAGTCGATTACTATCGGAATCCTAACCGGTAGTGATCGGCTCAACAGACGAAATCAGACTGACTAGTACTATAATTAGGTTTGAAAAGTTAACAACACTCCCCTCTATTTTCCTTTTCTTTTCCTAATCCAAGAAATATGTAAAAAAAAGATAATTGTAATGACAAAGGTCACGGACACCCCCGAGTCTGTGAAGTGGCTCAATTAAATTTTAAAATAAAAGTAACAAGTGCGAGTCGGACTCGCCCATGAAGGCTTCCGTAGCAGCAAGTAACATAATATAAAAGTTCTTGTGGTTCGTTGTTAGAGATTTACTACGATAACATGGCCCGCCCCTCCAAATTACTGTTTTAATGTGTGTAGTCACATCCTTACGAAAGAGTTTGTATGTAGTTGTAATTATTCGTCTGCAGTAGCAGTACGCACACATGCGTGGTGGTGCGTTGTATATACTTTCACAAATACAAACGTTTTGAATTCTGCGTCATGTTATCGTAGTAAATCTCTACTTTAATCAGTGTTGTAACAATAGTGCATTTATGACGTTTTAAAATAAAACTACTTAATAGATCTTATTCAAACCAAATTTCGTTGATAGTTAACATGGGACATCAAACTCTTTTTTTTATTTTTGTCATTCTCTTATTTTAGAAGTTACAGGGGGGGGGGTTACATTTTACCACTTTGGAAGAGTCTCTCGCGCAAACTGAATAGTTTGCGCTTTTAGTTGTTTTCTATTTTTTGTTTGAAAATTAATGCGGTTCACAGATTACATCTACTTACCAAGATTCAATAGTATAGCTCTTATAGTTTCGGAGAAAAGTGGCTGCTGTGACATACGGGCGGACAGACAGACAGACATGACGAATCTATAAGGGTCCCGTATTTTGCCATTTGGCTACGGAACCCTAAAAAGTATGTCCTTTATAGAATAGTAAAATAGCATTTGATCGTTTAAAAAAAATATATTAACGGGGGTTGTTACAAGTCAGTAAAGAATAAAAAGAGCAATAATCGGTTGCCATATCACAGGATCAGCTAAGTAAGATATTTATTAATACACGTAGTTAATTCGTTCTACTGACCGTTTGATGGGTGGCGTCGCTTGCGCGGGCGACGGCATCAGGTGATCCGGCGGGCGAGGCAGCGGTATGGGAGCCACCCCCCTGCGCCTGTCCATGGATCTTAGCTAGAGCGTTCTGATCGCGCATCAGATAACGCCTACACTTCAGGAGACCGAAAATAAACAATATGGCCACCACGACACCGGACAACGCCATCAGAATCATCATGTAGTAGGATGAATCGCCATTCGCCACCTGTAATTTTATACCAACGTTAAAATAACCTTATTTACATCATTGCACTACAAAAAATTTACATTCATAGAGAAGAGCACAGACATAAAGAGACCAGTGCCAGACGTTCTCACGTCTAGACCCTTTGTCTCCCGCGGCGGGCTATTGCTTCATCAACTACCACCATCCGGGAGAGAAGGAGACAGCAGCTCACCGATATACCGGCACTCGTCTTCCCCTTACAGCCCCACCGCGTCCGCCATCATACGTTGGCGACCACGCAGCGCCACAGTGGGCAGGGAGAGCGGATCATCGTTATACCGGTATTTATCTTCAGGCGAGGGCTCTCCTCTACAGCCACAGTGCATACCACCAAACATCGCGGCACGTCTCAGTCACGTCGGCACCGTATACGCCACGCAACTCCCTCCCGACCGCAGGGCTTGGAGCCCACAGTCCTGGCAAGCAGTCCCACGCGGGTGCGGGTTTCTCTTAGCTTCACCGTGGCTGACCAGGCCACGGCTACTGAACCTTTCGCTTCATCAATGCGGGAACCCCTCGAGACGGAAGCAAATCGTACAGCAACCGGCGGCTGACCGCCGTCTTCTTTCTATTTGCCGCGATCTTTTAATAGTTGACAATTATCCGCATTTTTTATGTGGTCGAATACATTTACGCATGGTCACGCATTGACAAAGAGGGATATGTCGGGATCGACATTACGTACGGATATTACCGATAAAAACCCATACAGGTTTTCCCAGCCGTGGGCTGGCAGCAGTCTCGGGACCGCTATCGCATTCGACCGTAACTCTGCCATTGCCACCTTTGCCATTGATTGTAAAAACTTAAACCCAATAAATCGAATAAATGGCTTTTATAATAATAAAATTAGCTTTAAAATAAATAATCATTAAAAGTAAATCAATAAACTCGTAAATATATACTCGTATAAGTGGAGTTTCCATACAATAGACATAAATTTAATATCTCTGAAGTAAAAAAACCGCCGCGGATTCGGATTTTAGCCCTCGAAAACCCATTATGACACTCGTAATGATATTTTTTTTCAACACATTTTCCTTCGTTCAAGTTGATTTATGTCTTACTAGCTTTGTTCGAGATAATTTATGCCCAACTGCGTCCCTCGATGTTATCCGCATTAATTCGGGATAAAAAATTCTATGATAATATGTTAAACCAAAGTCGAAGCTTTACCAAATTTCAC
Organism: Ectropis grisescens; assembly: GCA_017562165.1. NCBI lineage: Eukaryota > Metazoa > Arthropoda > Insecta > Lepidoptera > Geometridae > Ectropis > Ectropis grisescens. The sequence continues at coordinate 23,483,212 of CM029767.1, forward strand.
CCCAATCGCTTCAACCGTTGCAGCGTGAAAGAGTAACAAATATAATATACGCATACAACACACACTTCCACATGTATACTATTAATAAAAGAAGTTGTTATATTTTTGAAAATGATATACAATTAATTTCACCGGTTTCCTCAGAATTTTAGTGGGATTTAGTAAAATGTTTGATAACAATGAGATACAGCCAAACATTGCTAGAAATGGCCTAAAATGAAAATATAATTATGAATACTACAATTTGGACGTACTCCTATTAATAATTACTCTTTACTTAGTATCCAGTCCCAATCCTACTGCAATGACATTTCACACAAGAACAAAATTAAAAACTATTTTTTACAAAAAATTAAACCGACTTCAACACCACAAATAGGCACTCAAAAGCGAAAAATAATTTAATATAGGTAATTATTATAACCTCTACTCACTCATCCATATGAAGTCGGTGCAAGGCTAGTTAAAAAGTTAGTAGATATACTATGTACGAGGTAGTAAGTAAGTAGGCATAGGTAAGTAGTATCTATCTACTACCTGTTAGATTTGGCTGGCACCGACTTCATATAGATGAGTGAGTAGAGGTTAAAATAATTACCTATATTAAATTATTTTTCGCTTTTGAGTGCCTATTTGTGGTGTTGAAGTCGGTTTAATTTTTTGTAAAAAATAGTTTATTTTACTCTTTTTAGTGCTAAACAAGTTTTCACTAATGCATTTACACGATTTCGTGTTGAGATCTCAATACATGAATTAAACCCAAACACTGAGTAGTTCCTGTAAACCGTTAAGAAATTCCCTTGACTGTCCTTTATCTTCATCATCAGACCACTAATGACAGTCACAACCCATCTATGTAAAAAGTTCTCATCAATACAAATTCATCGAGCCCAAACACAAGGTAACTACTATGTACCGTCGAAGAGTTCCCTGGACCGTCTTCCCGTTCCCTCATCAGATCGACTCCAGACCATCTTTAAACTATACTGCTTTAAAATGCTCAAGCAAAAACTTAACTAACGCACTAGTCATCTTTACAATTTTCGAAAGTTATCCTCGATTTCTCTAGGATACCATTATCAGATCCTGGTTTCCTTATCATGGTACCACCCTTGGAATATCTCCTTTACAACAAAAAAAGAATCGTCAAAATCGGTTCATAAACGACGAAGTTATCCGCGAACACACATCAAAAAAAAAAAAAAAAGAACATACATACGGTCGAATTGAGAAACCTCCTTTTTTGAAGTCGGTTAAAAATATTGATTAGCCCCCGACTACCTCGGATTTGTTATCTGTACAACATTCTACTAGTCAAGCCCTTTCAATTGATACCCATATTAAGCGAGTTGTGAAAAAACAAATGTATTTCGCCATTTTGTGGTAGCGGTCATCTTGGATTTGAAATTTGTTATAGTGTTATTCTGCTAGTCCTTTCATTTGATACCAATATTGAGGTAAGTGGTGAAGAAATATTTTGTCCGCCATTATGTAGAGGCGGCCATCTTGAATCAATATTAACCAAACATAGCTAAGAACATCCGCACAAATATTAATCTTCAAATAAAAAAAACCCGCATCGAAATCGGCTCATTCTTTTGAGCTCTACGGTGCCACAGACAGACACACACACAGACAGACAGACAGATTTCGACGTCAAACTTATAAAACCTCTTTTTTTGGTCGGGGGTTAAAAAGGGAAGTGCAGAGCAGTAACGCCCCGCACTCACCCCGCGACCCCCTTCCACGCCCTAAATTGTTTTGGAAAATGGAAAATAAAGAGAATTTCTAGAAATTTTTTAACTCTCCGATGTTAAGATATGTTCCTGTTTTATTTTGCTGTCGAGTATCATTTTTGCAAAATAAATCTGCACTTTGTAGCATATTTAATAGATTTTCTAATTATTTCTGTATCGTGAACAATTCGCAATGACACACTTTAGTAATTAATATCTATATATAAACTCTTTGGCAATGAGGCAAAGTGACTCCGGTACTTAGACGATTGCAACGTTCTCCGAGCCGTGCCAACGTTCCGTTCTACTTTGTATCTATTTTTAACCGCGTTCAAACAGGACAAGGTTATCAACTCAGCTGGTTTGTCTTTATATGTATGTATATCGATTACTCTGAGATTTATGGTCCGATTTCTGTGGTTCTTTTTTTAGTATAAATGTATGTATTTGTATTTCACGATTATTTGCACTGATTGGGGATCGAATCCCCGACCCACGGCTTCGCAGGCTGACTTACTACGAAGTAGTTGGGCCAAGTAGTTTTCATTTATGAACATTATTCATGAAAATCTTTGTTTGTTCGGATGATGTAATTTTGAGTCATTATATTATATATTATTTCTAGCAATATCTAGCTGTCTGGTCGCCATATTACAAGCTTTGCTTAGTTTGGGGTCAGATGGTGTTGTGTGTGTGAATTGTCCACCAATATTTATTATTATTATTTATTATTCGGGAAGCATACTTATCCGAAACAATAAGAAATTTTAAAATCGGTCCAGGGTTTCTCGAGAAATCAGGTAACACACATAAAAAAAAAGATTCCGACTGTTCAGTTGTTATGTTCCTTTACTAGAATATGTTTTATTTTCTGCAATAGTATTAATTCAATAACATATCATAGAATTCTAGACCACCAGAAATCTAAGTGCTTGTTTTAATCTTTTCAGTTTTTATAGTATGTAAGTATGTAGTTTGGTTCACTTTTTATGCAGTCGGGTTTTTTGAGTTTTGAATTTATTGCTCGGCTCGGGTGGTCTTGTTACGCCAATACGCAACCGCAGTGCCTGATTCTAATCTCACGCGCACCTCTGCCTTTTCGAGCTCTTGAGCGTAATGCTGCTAACGGTAAAAGAAAACATCTTGAGCAAACTGGCATGTTCCTATAACCTTTCGAGGGCAGAGAGGTTTATTGTGATCCACCACCAACACGGAAGAATTATAGCCCCAGTAAGGAACTTTTAGTGGGTAGCTTATGTGAGCAGCATCCCGCAAATTTCTCCACTTAGTTCCCTTTTCCGTAGTTTTCCTTCCATAAAAATAAGCTTATACCTATTCTTTTCCAGATCATAATCTAACTGTGTTCCGCGTTTAAACTTGAGCCGTTTAGCTGTTCCAACTTGATTGAGCAACGTACATCCAAACTTTTGCACTTATAATAAGTATTAGTAGATTTTCTTGCGAATAAATAGACATTATTAGGTGGTTCATTAGGTAAACGTCTTATAATTTATGTGCAAAAAGTAATGGTATCCCATCAGTAACATGCGTATACTTAAGTGAAGTGAGATCAAAGTTCAGTATTATGATATCATATGCCTTGTTTGTTGACTTCAACGACTAAAGAATAGAGATAGATCTAAATGGTCTTTAATGGCCAGTTCTAAAATCTATTTATGATAACATAGACTATTTTTAAACAACTAAAATATTATTTGTTTTTGTAATTTATGATGATTACTAAATGAAGCTGAAGCTGAAATAGTCTGACTTGGCTGGTTTTAATATCATAATATTGAACTTGTCTTTCACTTCACATTTATGTTTTGATGGGATTGGCAGTTTGATCAACACAGATCAAATTGCCACTGTTTAAAACCGTATCTACCACGTTCTAATATTACTATTTATAACTTTCAAGATAAGTTAATAAATCATTATTTGATCAATACAAATCCAAGTATGTTGTATTTAAGATCGCAGTAAAGTCGAATCATATTTGTGAAAAATATTTTAAGGCATTTTTATAAAAATACTAAGGTTAAACGATTTTTATGTTATGGTAGCACCTTTGTTTACATTTTCTACACCTCTCCGTGGAACGCACTATAGATACTTTTGTATATATGTCCATTGTCCATCGACATTCATACGTAAAGCTAGTTTTTTTTTAATAATAGTGACGAGACAAGCAGGACATGTGCTTGATGGTAAGCATGCCTGCACATAACACCACAGTGACACGCAGCTATTGGAACATGAAGAGTCCTAGCACTGCACTGCGTTCGTCGCCCAGAGATCTAAAACGTTATATCTCTAAGCCCTGTAATTTATCTGGAAACATTGCCTTTCAAGCCGAAACACAGTAATGTTTGCAAATATCTGCTTCGCGGTAGACTAACTGGCAACGGTGTGGTACTTCCCGAGGCGGACTCTGCCAAGAGTCGTACCACTACAATTATACGAAGTTTTCTGCTACATAAAAACCTATAAAAGTGAGAATGGTTGTTACGCCACTTTAAATCGATACACATGCTAAACGGCCAGCCAAATCAAAAAACTTTGAAACAAAACTAAAAAATATTTTTAAATACCTATTCCTCGATACCCCTCTTGACATAGTTTGGTGACTTTTATTTGGACATTATGGCGTCCGGTAGCCGCCATATTGAATTTATACTAATGTCATATCTTTAGTGTCACTTGCGAGACTAATAGAAATCGATTGACGTGTAAATCATAAAAATCGGCCCAGGCGTTTGGTCTGTATAGTGCTTCAAAGAATCATACACACATACATACATACATATACATATATATATATATATATATATATAGACTGATAAACACATTACCACTCCTTTGCGTCGCGCAGTCGGGTAAAAAACCGACTTCAAAATCAACACTAATCCAGCTAGGTGCGTTACATTTTAATTCAAAAATGTGTTGCCAGGAGTCGAGAAAGAAGAGCCACGGAAGTCAGAATCGGCCTAGTAAATAGGGCATTCGCGCTGTCGCTGAATCAACACACGAAAACGCTGTGAGAATTCAACCGTATACTTTTAGAACGTTTTGGTTTTCGAATGAACTTTTTAACTTTTGTGAACGTGCGGAATAACTGACTTATAACAACAGATGTGTACGGTGGTGAGAGGAACAAACACGAGTCAGTAGGGGCCGAAGCTTTACCTTGGTTTGATCATTTTGTTCATTACGTTACGTTTGATATTCTAAGCATCAAGTGTTATTATGAAATTAATTTGGTACAATATTATACTCACAGGCACACCCTCATGACTCTCTGGATCGTTAGGGCCCGGTAAATTCTTCTTGAGATTATTCCCCGTGTAAATTTTCACGTCGCCCGCTGCAGGTTGAAATATCGTCGACGCCAACAAAAATCTAAAGCTATCCATCATTCCGTTCAAATCAGATATTTTCTTTTTGGTCACATAATATATCACGCCAGCCTTTATATCCTCGTGAGTGAAATATGCCACCTCTCTTTCCCTCGCGCTAGTTTGTTCACCAGAACTTCTGATAATTTTCTTCAACGTCCCATATTTCGGTTTTCTAAGTAGAGTGTAAATAGGATCGCTCGCCGTCAACTTGGCGAGTCCACTAGCATCCATAGTGTTCAATGTAATTTTTGTTTTATCTCCTTCTACTTTCAAATTAGCTAGATTCATTAGAGGTTGTACAATGACTTCTATTGTAAACGGAGTGGTTCCGTTACTGTGATGAACGTAAGCTATAAGATCGAAGCTATCGTTAGCAGTCGTCATATCGTTCTGCATATATATAACAACCTTTTCCATCAAGTCCTTATGTGAAAAGTAAGTCACAGGATTCCGTCCCACGTATATCATACCGTAGGTGGGTTGCCGCGTTATATTGTACCACACTTTCGTATTTTGAGCGTTCGTTTCTACGTATATCTGATCTGTAGTCACTGTAGCAACATTGGAACCTTGTTGCAAGTATATGGGATGTGATGACGTAGCATTTAGGATAACAGGTATTATGTCGATAGTGAACACTGTGTACGTAGGTTTAAATTCACCGTCCCATACTCTGAAGTAGAATGTAGCCGTTTGTAACATCCCTGAATGTTCGTATATCACACGACCATTGTTGATATCGTCTTGGGTGAACTTGTTGATAGATTGTGCTTCGTCCATCGTTCGATTTTTATCGAGCATCACCATCCTGCCTTGCGTTGGACCACTTATTATGTCGTATATAATTCCTGATGGTCCGGTATCAGCATCTTCTGTTAGTAAATCGCTTTTAGCTATGGTATAATTTTCCCCTTGCACGACCTGAATCTGAGGCGTGTCCGTGAGCAATCTGAATGGCTGATCGTTTACTGGAACGACATGAATCGGTATCGTCACATTACAAAGCAACACATAATCGGGAAGAAGGAAAATTGCCATTTCAATTTTGTCTTGAAGCGTATCAGAGCCGTCGTGGTCGTAGTTGACTACACCACTTTCTAATTGTGATTGTGTAAGAGACGAAAGATAAGGTTTAAGTTCGCCGTGTGAGGGTCTCGACCATTGGGCTTCAATCTGCGGGTGTCTCACTCCCGATTGGGTCTCCAAGTACCCAATCACATCAGTGACATTTACTTTTATGGCAATTTTGCCACCTTCCTGCACCTCAATCCGTGGTATGTGCACATACTTTGCTAAGCCACCGGAGGACACGGATATCTCTATGTTGAACGTCTGTTCGTTCAGAGATTTTGCGAAAGGAGAGTCAACAGTAAAGATGAAGGAATCATTAGTCTGAAGATCTGAGAACGGATGAGTATGTTCGTAGTATACTCTCGATTTGTTGACGTCTTGCTGAGTAAATTGTTTTGCGGATCTGTGATAGTTTTCTCCGTTCACCACGATAAGCCTCCCGAGCGTTGGGGCTCGCTCCACTTTGTAAATGATATTCCTCGTGGGGTCTGAACATTTAGACATTAATATGTTATTTGTTAGGGGTTCTCTCATAAGTGGGAAGACAATTAATTTCTGTTTGCGCGTAATTTTAAGTGAGACTGATTTTGTGGTTATAAGAAATGTGATTTTGGACAATTCATGAAGGCCGTCGCTGACGTTGAAGATCATTTTTCCTTTCGTGCCATCTGTAAATTTAGGTATAATTTATAAAAATGTATATCAATGTTGAACTGTTGAAGAAGAATGTCTAAATAGAAATACTTACTGGTGTGAACAAAAATTACAAGTTCCTTGTCGATATCGGCCTGCGCGAAGTGGTTGACGGGTGTCTCAAGGTTATCTTTAAGCGCCATGTAGCCGGATACTATATCCACCACAATGATGGTAACATTTTCCAAAGGAGTATCTATATCGTTCACATCTGCAACAATCAACAAAATACAACAGTTTTATATAGTCCTCTTCTTAAAAAAATAACTTAGACTTCACATTAATTAATTATCTTTACTAATATGATAGTCATAGTATTTTATTGATAACAATGTAAGTTACATGTTTTTGTTTTATATGTAGTGAAGTTGTGCGTGGATATGATATCGCTTAGTTTTCTTTGGTCAGAATTGTGTGGACAAATTGTATCAATATTGAACAAACCCAGAACAACAAACTGTACTGAATCTTGAACAAACTTATCAAACAGGCATTGTAGAACAGGAAAAAATTGCGTAGTGCTTGTTATATTTGACCAATAGATACACACAACTGTAAGCTTCCTTTCAACTAGTTCGATGGCAGAAATCTCGCAAATTTGTTCTGTTCTATCGACATCTTCGAGTAACATGCTAAAGATTTATATTTTATACTAGCGGCCCATTCCGGCTTCACTCGGATAATAACCTAGATACCAACTGCGGCGCCATCTGTCGGGGTGATTTGTGAATCTAAGCCATCTAGGGCCCTACCCAAACGTATAAAACTTATTAAAAAACATTCAAATCGGTTGAGCCGTTTAGGAGGAGTTTACTTACAACGAAAAGTGGCATTGATTTCATATAATTATATAGATTAAAAAATAGGGGTTGGTGATAAAAGGGTAAAAATTTAGGGTTGTATGTATTTTTTAATGCCACAATTAAAAAAAATAAAAACAAAAATATTGACCTAAAATAAAAATAAAATTTTTAGGGGTGAACAACCCTTATCACACCCCACTTAGGGGTGCGAAAAAAATCATTCAAATCGGTCGAGCCGTTTACAAGGAGTTCACTTACAACGAAAAGTGGCATTGATTTTTATCTAATTATATAGATTAAAAAATAGGGGTTGGTGATTAAAGGGTTAAACATCGCATCTTATATTATTTAAAAGCGGTTTTCCTTTCAAATGCGTGCATAATGCATTAGCGGTGTAGTTACGTACCGAGAGATATCAACGGCCGCACGGCCGCGCTACCTGCGTTTTTCAAGATCAAGTATCACCAATAATATAAGTCTTACAGTTTACGTTGATGTATTAATTGAAAAACAATTAAAAAGTTTACTTTATTTTACTTTACTTTATTTTACTTTATTTTTTACCCGATTACATACCAAAATAGTATAGCATCATGAAATATTTTAGGAAAACACAAACGCAAAAATCTAGCGTTTTCTAGCGTGGATCCGTATTCCGGCTCAGACGTGTAATATGTTCACATACAACAACAAAATTAATGTATTCGGAAAACGAAAGGTATGTTTTGATGACAAATCGTATTGTGTGTTTGACTCGATAGCGCCACAGAATGTTCCGTCGCCGGCACGGCGCACAAAGTAATTCATCGCATTTAGCCGGGTTCGCCGCGGAATGAGAGCGCACTCCGTCAACTCCACGAGCGAGCGAGACCGCTAAACAAGTTTGCAAACCTAATTCCTTTGGTTTTCATTTGGCTCAGTTACTTGTCGCCTTACGGCAGACCAGACAAAAATCTGTTTTAATGTCACGTTTTAACTTTGTTTGTGTTAGTGATGTGTTGTTGAAGCAGCTAAAACAGCTACCTCCAGTTGTTTGCCTCAAGCTGCCACGCTGCATGTTGAGCATGTTGTTTATTATTATTATGTGTGTCACGTGTAAATTATTTGTGTAATGAACCTTGACATTATTATTGATTGAAACCAACTGGGCCAGCTGGTGGATTATAGCCTTAACTCTCTCCTTGCTAGAGAAGGCCCGAGTCCCAGCAGTGGGAACATTTAGTGGGCTGTAGATGTAGTGAAAAGCTGTTAATTTGATATTACATACAGGTTATTTGTTCTAGCACAAGCAGTCTACTAAATGGCCCCACTGCTAGAACTCGAGGCCTACTCTCGCAAGGAGAGAGTCAAGGCAATAATTAATTCACATTTTATTTGTAAAGTGTCTGATCTGTGGCCTAGTTAGTGGCTTAATTGGTAGTAAGCCTGACTACGAAGCCATAGGTAAATTGGGTTCCTATTCAGTGTAAGTATTTGTGTGATGAATTACAACTACTTGGTTTGTGTATGGATGTTTCTTTCCACATACAATATCTATGTATGTACAATTATATAAGTATTATATCAGCTATCTGACCCTAACAGCATAAGCTGTGCTTAGTTTGAATCTAGATTATGTTGCTTGAAAAAATGACCAGCAGTATTGCGTTTATTTCAGGCGTTTGTAGAATACAAAAAGAAACTATGAATAACATCACCAAAACGGCGTTAGTGTTAAATTTAATTAGATAAGCTTGATAAGCATAATATTATGTCAAATTATGGATTGACATTGGCGAACGCTTATCAAATATCTCTAAATAAATTTAACATTCACGGCGTCTTTAAGCTATTATTTTTTCGCATTCTACAAACGCCTGTAACAAATACTGAAATCACTCATTTCGAAAGCGCCCTATTGCGACGCTTAAAATAACCTACAAATATTTTTGCTGAACCAGCGCTATTACATTTATAAAAGTAAGATTATGAATAAATGGGTGTATGTGACTTATAAGTATAAATAATGAACAAACGCAAAAACTGATTACCAAATTTATTTCTAACAAACATTTTGGGTTTACATACCAGCTTAATAATGTATGACATACATTATACACACTCTAAATAGATCAATCTTTGATTTAGTTACCCGCAGTAAGACAGTAATGTCTGTATATCGCACGGGTTCATGCAGCACTCGTCTGCGATGCCGCGCTTGTTTCGCAGCCTTTTTTTTGAGGAATCAGGATCAGCTCGAGGTCCGTCTTGAAATATATTCCATAATTTCGGTTTTTCGATGTATCGTTTTTTTCTGTTTCCCGGTTTTTCTTCTGGATAGCACAAAATCTTCATGGCTTCTGAAAGAACCCTACCACAGAAGATATCAGACTCGTTATCTTCTATGTTAAGGTTCCTTCTCCTGCCTAGCATTGCTTCCGTTGGATATATTAATATCCAACCAATTAATAACACTTTTGTTGGAAAAAACATTTTCACAAATTTATGGCGGCAATTCTGTTGGAGCGATGTGTTGATCCAACGTTTGGATATTAATGTTCTGTATTTCGTGACACACCAGCGAGCCGCCCTCCGGCTTGACCCGTAGGAGAAAATGTATAGCCTATATATAGCACTCAAGTACATATCCAAAGGTGATTATATTTATATTTACAACTAGGGCATTATGAAGTGCTTTCTATTATGATTTCATATTATTCTTGTATTAACATTGGCTACTAAATACTGTCATTAAATTGCATTAAGCGTAATTGACATTTGGGGCATTTCACGCCAAGCGGACAACCAAAAATATATGAGGTCGTGAATTTTATTCATACTCTGGTCAGTTATACACACAATTTTTTTCCGTGTGACGCTTTATTGCCGAGTATTGATCTTTTAAAAATTAGCTAAAAATTAAATTATGATTTTTTTCTATGCTTCTTATTTGTATCAATTAACTATTTAAAAAAACTAAAGTATTGATTGTAAAGTTAGTAAATGAATGTATATTGTACCTATATGAAAATAAATTGAATTGATTGTAAACTATGTATTGCCCTGCGGTGTAGCTCGTGGTTTACTTAAACTATTAAATATTTTTTTTAATGTATTGTTTTAATTTTTGCCTTATCTGCATAATCATCTATGTGGTAGTGAAATTTTCGTAATAATCGGTTGTTTCGGAGATTAGCCGGAGCAAAAAGAAAAACAAAAATGAATTAACATTTTATTTAAATATCGGCACCGTACATACTATCATGTGGACTTGTCATTTGATGTTAGGTACATACAGGCCCTGAATTTTTTATTACAATCGGACAGGTGAAACTAAATAAAAGCTTGTAATAAAAAACTGAGTGCCTGTACATTTGTACATAACATCACAACAGAATCTTACGAGTCAAATTTGACCCACTTCCCGGTTACCGATTGAGCTGAAATTTGGCACGCCTATGTAATTTAGATTACAATGCATTAATATGGTACCATGGTCTAGTTGGCTGGTCTGATAATGGAGCCGGAAAATGGTCATGGATACTCGGTAAGTAAACGATACAATCCCATCGAGTTTGGCCTCGTATGATTTGTCTTGACGAGTACTTTGGTGCTAGATGGTAACCAGGGTCTGATGGTCGAGCTGGAAGATGGCCATAGGACCTCGGTAATTTAACGACACAACGCCATCGAGTTTGGGCTCGTATGATTCGTCTTAACGAGCACTTTGGTGCTAGATGATAACCAGGGTCTGATGGTCGAACTGGAAGATGGCCATAGGACCTCGGTAATTTAACGACACAACGCCATCGAGTTTGGGCTCGTATGATTCGTCTTAACGAGCACTTTGGTGCTAGATGGTAACCAAGGTCTGATGGTCGAGCTGGAAGATGGCCATAGGACCTCGGTAATTTAACGACACAACGCCATCGAGTTTGGGCTCGTATGATTCGTCTTGACGAGCACTTTGGTGCTAGATGGTAACCAGGGTCTGATGGTCGAGCTGGAAGATGGCCATGGGACCTCGGTAATTTAACGACACAACGCCATCGAGTTTGGGCTCGTATGATTCGTCTTGACGAGCACTTTGGTGCTAGATGGTAACCAGGGTCTGATGGTCGAGCTGGAAGATGGCCATAGGACCTCGGTAATTTAACGACACAACGCCATCGAGTTTGGGATCGTATAATTCGTCTTAACGAGCACTTTGGTGCTAGATGGTAACCAGGGTCTGATGGTCGAGCTGGAAGATGGCCATAGGACCTCGGTAATTTAACGACACAACGCCATCGAGTTTGGGCTCGTATAATTCGTCTTAACGAGCACTTTGGTGCTAGAAGGATTTCTTGTTTTCTGGGAGACTGTATTACCTTTTCTGGGAGATTTTGGTATATTTATTGGTAGATTTTGGAAGGTTTATTGATGAATTTTGGTAGATTTCGGGAGGATTTCTGGGAAATTTTGGTATGTTTTTGGTACGTCTTGTTTTTATAGCATAGTAACAAAACGAGCAGGACATGTGCCTAATGGTAAGCAACAAGCCTGCCCGTAACAGCACAGTGGCATGGAGATATTGGAACACGAAGAATACAAAATCATCAAAATAAAACCAATCATTTTTTGTAGATTTTGGTATGTTTTTTGGTACATTTTGGTATTTTCTTTGGTAGAATTTGGTAGATTTTGGTATTTTCTTTGGTAGAATTTGGTAAGTTTATTTGGTTGTTTTTGGAAGTTTTTTTTAAGATTTTGGTAGGTTTTTTTTTGGATTTTGTTAGGTTTTTTGGTGAATTTTGGTAAGTTTTTTGCTGATTTTGGTATGTTTATTGATTGATGTACGTAGGTTTTTTGGTAAATTTTAATGTGAAACGTTTATATCATCGCCTCAAACTTTTTCGCCTATCTATTGCATTTCGCGGGACGGTCGGCCGCTCAGTAGGGGTAAATCGAAAGGTGCTCGTTAAGTTACTTAAATTAGTTACTAATCTAACAACATGAAATTATTAAAATAAAATGTGAGAATATTGTTACATATAAATCGGAGATTACAGGTTTTTACTTACTTAAATATAATATTTATCCAACTTTTTTTTAGTTAAACCTCTGGTATCCATTCATTTCACAAACTTTTTTTCACAAATCGACATGTGACCAACTTTAGCCAAAGTCTCGGATTGTGAAATGATTATTGTACAAAAAAATATTTAACAAATTACTTATATCTCATAGTAATTGTTTGACAAACTGTCGTTCCATAACGTATTTTTTAAACTAATTTTACTTTGACTATTTCTTATTTCAATATTTTTGTTAACTAACAAATGCTTAAAAACTCATCCAAAACATGACACATTTTTAATTCGTAGTGTTGTTTGGCAATCAACTCAATTTACAATACACATTTTTATTCAATTATGTAAAAACTTGATTGCAATTTTTGAATATTTAAGTAACCAACTCGGACCAATTAGGTTACTTAAGACCCAGATCCGACTCGGAGCACCCCGACTCCTCCTAGTCTTGTCGCTACTGCCCCTAGAGTGTATATAAAAAATGCGGGAACTAGAAGATCAAGGCAGATCCTGAATGGAGAAAGCGACACTCGCGGCTGACCGCAGAGCTTCTGGCATATCTATCAATATCCGGCATCAAATTTCAATGATAGACCCTAATCGGACCGGTTATCAAAAGTCAATGACAGAACCAAATCAGATTTGATAGTTTACATAGACAATTTATCGGGTAAGAACTTTTAAAGTATTTGTTCCAAATTTCATTTTGGAAAATGTTTTATAATTTGTAAAAATAATAATTTACTAAATAAAAAATTTACAAAAAACAAAATGTCATTCGATATTATTGTAAGTGAAACGTTTGCTAATAACCATAAAATTTTGGCTTGTAAAATAAAACATTTGTTGATGTAAGATGTAGAGGTAGGATAGGTGATGATTTGGACTCTTCATGTTCCAATAGCTGCGTGTCATTGTGCTGTTATGTGGCAGGCATATTGCTTACCACCAGGCACATTGCCCTACTCGTCTCATCACTCTTTATCAACAAAAAAAACAAAAGATATTTTTGAAATAAGTAGGTATTATGCGAAACGTTGTTTGTAAATTGAAACATTTTTACATTGTAAAATTTTTGCAATGAATATTATACGATTAGTGGGTTTTAACGTGATGTTTTGTAAAAAAATATTTGTGAAACATTAATGAACCTAAACGTCTACAATGCGAAAAAAGTGTAACATTTACCGTGGTTTCATAAAAACAAACAATCTTTTTTTTTTCAACGTACTACTTAAATTATTAATAATATAACTGCGAAAGCTTGTATGCGTGCACGTTTGTTACTCTTTTACGCTGTAATGGCTAAACCGATCAGAATTTAATTTGGTATAGAGATAGCTTTGTAGCTATAGTAATCCAGGTAGACCTTGGACAAAGATATTATTGTTAATATCTTTGTCCCAGGTCTACCTGGATTACTAAATTATAATACTTTTTATACCGGATTAAACCATGTCCCATCAACGTTTCTTTTTTTTAAGTATTATAAAAACCGCACCATCGACTTGATGTTGACTCTTTCGAACAAAACATAATGATTAAAATATTAATTCATCAATTAGGAAGTAAAACTGTGTGACGCAGTTGACAAACATACACGGTGTACACTTACAGAGTTCATTCCTTGTGAGAGCAAAAGTGCCTCCTTCCCAAACGCAAAGGCCCGTGTTGGCAGCAACGATGGGCGTCTCGTCGTTCACGGCTACTATGTTGACTCGTATGTTGAAAGTGCAGCTCTGCTTGCTGTTCTCTGTGAGTGCCACCAGCTTGAATATGTCGGTAGTCTCTTCTGAGCCGTCATTTACGTACTGTAACAGATTGATTTATTTATTTTATGGAATCAGTGTACTTGCTGTGAAAACTTGGCCAAGCACAAGTCAGCCGAAAGTCAAGACTTATGACTAACATATAATACTGACAGATTCCCAAAGGTTAAAGGACCAGGCTGACCCACAATTCGATAGAAATATGAAAGAAATGCCAACAATACAAATAATAACTGGCATGCTATAGGTAGCTATCAACAGAGACCAGTGAAAAGGGCGGCCTCTTCCCAATATTAAGACATCACTAGCCGAAAAAAAAATTTACAGCAGCATAATGCCATTTAGACTGTTTTTTTACCCGACTGCGCGACGCAAAGGAAGTGGTAATGTGTTTATCAGTCTATATATTATGTATGTATGTATGATTCTTTGAAACACTATACAGACCAAACGCCTGGGCCGATTTTTATGATTCACACGTCAATCGATTCCTCTTAGTCTCGCGAATGACACTAAAGACATGACATTACTGTAAGTTCACTATGGCGGCTACAAGACGCCATATTGTCAAAATTAAAAGAATTAAAGTCTACAAACTATATCAAGAGGGGTATCGTTGAATAGGTATTTAAATATTTTTTTTTGGTTTGACAGACCGTGTAGGATGTGTATCGAGCTAAAGTTGCGTAACAACCATTCTCACATTTATAGGTTTATAGGTAGCAGATAATTTCGTATAATTGTAGTGGTAGAACTTTTGGCAGAGTCCGCCTAGGGAAGTATCGCACCTTTGCCAGTTATTCTACCGCCAAGCAGTAATGTGCAAATATTACTGTGTTCCGGTTTGAAGGGCAATGTTTCCAGATAAATTACAGGCCTTAGAGCTGCACGACGGACGAGCGCAGTGCAGTCTTAGGTAATGATTTGGACTCTTCATGTTCCAACAACTGCGTGTCAATGTGGTGTTATGTGGCAAGCATGCACATATCCTGTATATCTCGTCACTCATTATTTAAAAAAACTAGCTGTACGTGTGAATGTGGATGGACATATACTATACAAAAGTATTTAGTAGGTATATATATTGGACTACCTGTTTTCGTACGTGGAAGAAATGCATTTACGCATACCCTACCACCGCCCAGGGGACACGGCCGGGTTATGTTGCACTCTATACCATGTATGGATATGGTGCCTCTATCTACTAAAACCTTCATGGGATTTCAACTCTACCGCTGATGGTGGGGACACAGAATCTCTCTCGGATTACTTCGCCTTGGCCCCCAACTCCGACTTCAAACGCAGTTGAGTACTAACAACTTCGGTCGAAATCTATGATTATATGTATAGGTATTTACACAAAACTATAAAAAAATTTAATGCAGTAGACAAACCTACATATCATATTATCAGTAGAAACGAAGACATTTAGACAAAAACCAAAATATTATACATACATACATATTATGCATACTTTGTTGATTATAGTAACAGCCATAACATTGTACATAACTAAAAAATATTTTTTTATTCAAGTCGACGCGATGCGATCACTTTCGCACGTTCTATGTATTTTGTGGATCGTCTGTGACACAATGAATTCCTAGAAGTTAGTATGTACCGACCGCGCCGCGCGTATCTTTATTTAATTTCTGTGTAATTTCCGAACCACCAGACCGATAGTGTCCAAATTTTGACGGGACAATATTAACAAGAACAAAATTGAAATTTTGATTAAACCCTGACTACATTGGATTTGTTATCTGTACAACATTCCACTAGTCAAGCCCGTTCATTTGATACCCATATTGAGGTACTAGTGAAATAAGAAATGTATTTCGCCATTTTATGGTGGCGGTCATCTTGATTTTGAAATTTGTCATAGTGTATAGTATTCTACGAGTCAAACCCTTTCATTTGATACCCATATTAAGGGAGCTCTGAAAAGAAACATGTATTTCGCCATTTTGTGGTAGCGGCCATCTTGGATTTGAAATTTGTCATAGTGCAAAGTATTCTACTAGTCAAGCCCTTTCATTTGATACCCTTATTGAGTAGGTTGTGAAGAAATATTTTGTGCCCCATTTTGTGGAGGCGGCCATCTTTAATCGATATTAACCAAACATAGCTAATAACATCAGCACGAATTTAACCTTCAAATAAAAAAAACCGCATTAAAATCGGCCCATCCGTTTGAGCTCTACGGTGCCACAGACAGACATCGTAGTCAAACTAATAACACCCCTTTTAATGGTCGGGGATTAAAAATGTGTTCTTTCTATCAACAACAAGAACAAAATTAAAAAATTTGATTAACCCCCGACTACCTTAGATTTGTTATCTGTACAACATTCTACTAGTCAAGCCCTTTCATTTCATAGGCCCACATAGTTTGGAATGTAATACAGTTCTGTACAGTATACTCTTATGTTATAGTTTATATTTATTACATTCTGTTTTGTGTGCTCATTGAATTAATAAATAAATAAATAAATAAATTTGATACCCATATTAAGGAAGTTGTGAAAAAAGAAATGTAATTTGCCATTTTGTGGTAGCGGCCTTCTTGGATTTGAAATTTGTCATAGTGCAAAGTATTCTACTAGTCAAGCCCTTTCGTTTGATACCCATATTGCGGTAGTAGTGAAAAAAAAAAATATAATTCGCTATTTTGTGGTGGCGGCCATCTTGGATTTCAAATTTTTTATAGCGTATAGTACTCTGCTAGTCAAGCCCTTTCATTTGATACCCATATTGAGGTAGGTTGTGAAGAAATATTTTGTCCGCCATTTTGTGGAGGCGGCCATTTTGAATCGATATTAACCAAACATAGCTAAGAACACCCGCACGGATATTAACGTTCAAATAAAAAAAACCGCATCGAAATCGGCCCAACCGTTTGAGCTCTACGATGCCACAGACAGACACACACACAGACAGACAGACAGACAGACAGACAGACAGACAGACAGACAGACAGACAGACAGACAGACAGACAGACAGACAGACAGACAGACAGATAGACAGACAGACAGACATCGACGTCAAACTTATAACACCCCTTTTTTTGGTCGGGGGTTAAAAAAGAATTAATGAAATCAAACAACGCAAACATGAGTAATCAACCAAAAACACATTCTAACTTTCACCCCCTTCCGCAAGAATACCGTCCAGAATTTGGGGATCAAAAGTAGCCCATACCATCTCCTTAGCATGAACTCAAGTTATGCCAAGTTTCAGCTGAATTGAATCATTAGTTTCGGCGTGATGCGAGAACCCTATACAGAAAGAAATGAAAGAAAAAAAATGCAGTTTCGCCATCAGTGTCGATTAAGGAGTGTACCCAAAAATTTTTTTTCAAATATATCTTCTACGTACAATTTCGAGCCGCTACAGTTTTATTATAATTTATTTCACAATTACATTTTTTGTAGAAAGCGAGTCGACATCATGCTCTGTCAGAGATCTACTCCATCTGCCTAACCCAACGATTAAATATTCATACTTCTAGAATTTTCCACTCGAATCGATTGCGTCATCATGAATGTACCAAGTACCAGTATTGAATAATATTATCAACGTCATGTAGCTACTATGTTCCTTCGGCACATTAATTCACGATATGCGAGTGGATGTCTGTAAATGGGTCAAATTGCAAGTGCAAAACGAGATTGTGCAACGTAGGTATTTGAACTGCGTAATACATGATTCATAATTCATCAAACACTACATAGTATAAAACAGAGTCGCTCCTCGGTGTTCATATATATGCTTAGATCTTTAAAACTACGGAACGGATTTTGATGTAGTTTTTTTTATTCAACAGAGAAATTCAAGAGGACGGGTTAGGTATGTATATAATGCATGTTATTTTGGCGAAACACTGATAATTTTAGAGGTCTCTAATGTGATGTAAGTCAACACATTTTTGCGCTTATATTGCAAACGCTGACCGAACCCTACGACTAAAATAAAGTATAATTAGTTTAGTTTTTACCTTAAAAAGGTATACAAACAGTTATTCGTTGTGCAAAGTGGCTTTTTAACCGCATGCTCAATTTTGATGACTTAGCAAGCGAAGGATTCTAAACTAGAATCATGAGCGTAGCGAGTGATTCAAAAATTAGAATCCTAAGCGTAGCAAGAAAATCAAAATGGCACAAGGTGAAATATCTTTGCACTCGAGTGCAACACGTAATTTTTCATCCTACCGTACCGAGGAAATGACTAAATGCTTTGCGCATTATTAAAAGTTTCAGTCAAATCTGTTGAAGTTAAATAAACTTCTTTGTTGCTAGAATCACTTTTTTCATTTGTATTCAATTTTGCTGTTTTTAACCCCCCGACCAAAAAAAGGGGTGTTATAAGTTTGACGTCGATGTTTGTCTGTCTGTCTGTCTATCTGTCTGTCTGTCTGTCTGTGTGTGTGTCTGTCTGTGGCACCGTAGAGCTCAAACGGATGGGCCGATTTCGATGCGTTTTTTTTTATTTGAAAGTTAATATCCGTCCGGATGTTCTTAGCTATGTTTGGTTAATACCGATTCAAGATGGCCGCCGCCACAAAATGGCGGACAAAATATTTCTTCACAACCTACCTCAATATGGGTATCAAATGAAAGGGCTTGACTAGTAGAATACTATACACTATAAAAAAATTCTAATCCAAGATGGCCGCCACCACAAATGGCGTTTTTTTTTTACTACTACCTCAATATGGGTATCAAACGAAAGGGCTTGACTAGTAGAATACATTGAACTATGACAAATTCAAATCCAAGATAGCCGCTTCCACAAAATGACGAAATACATTTCTTTTTTCACAACTCCCTTAATATGGGTATCAAATGAAAGCGCTTGACTAGTAGAATGGTGTACAGATAACAAATCTGAGGTAGTCGGGGGTTAACCAAAATTTTTAATTTTGTTCTTGTTTAACCTAAGGTTAACAATAACAATATGACGTGAAAATATGGAGAGCTGACCGGTTGTTGTAAGGAGTGTCATCTGTGTACAAGAAAAAAATGTCAGCCCAAATGCATAAAATTATGGTAGCGGAACATTAGCATCAGGATAAATTCCCTGTTCCGGTTTGAAAGGCAATGTTTCCAGTGAAATTACAGGCCTTAGAGATATAACATCTTAGATCTCTGGGTGACGAGCGCAGTGCAGTGCTAGGTAATGATTTGGATTCTTCATGTTCCAATAGCTGCGAGTCACTGTGCTGTTATGTGGCAGGCATGTTACTTGCCATTAGGCACATGTCATGCTCATCTCGTCACACATCATTAATAAAAAAAAATAAAGGAAACAAATAAACGTACTATTTAGAATTCATGGAAAAAAAATGTTGTACATGTTTTCTCCAAATCTTATACCTTTGAACAAGCAATTCTTGTAGGTACATATGTATGTAGGTATATCTAATATATAAAATTCTCGTGTCACAGTTTTCGTTGCCATACTCCTCCGAAACGCCTTGACCGATTTTGATGAAATTTTTTGTGCTTATCCGGTATCTATGAGAATCGGCCAACATCTATTTTTCAACCCCTTAAATGTTAGGGGTAGTCCACCCCAAAATTTTTATTTTTATTTTTTAGACAAAATTTTTAATTTCTATTTTTTTATGATACAACATGCAAAAATACATACAATCCTCAATTTTCACCCTTCTACGATCAACCCTTATTTTTAATAGCCATTTTAGTAATTTAATCATTTTTCTAGGATGTTATTTATATGGCAAAACAACGTTTGCCGGGTCAGCTAGTATATATATAGAATCTGAACCTCGGAAACGGCTCGAACGATTTTCATGAAATTATGTATTCAGGGGGTTTCGGGGACGATAAATCGATCATTTTATCATTACATCATTTTATGCGCGTTTTTAGACAATAAAAAACTCCTACAATGTCATTAGAATACGATAACTTATTTCGCCGCTGTTCATTAAGTCTAAATGGCTCAGACGGAATATGCTCGCCCTCGGAGTCAACAGGCCCTGGTTCTAATCCTGATGATGGTTACACTCGGGTCTTTTTTTTCTGAGCAAATTTTTACTGAGAGCCTTTTATCAACGCATTTAATTCGTATCTAAATAAGTACATATTCTAACAAAAACACAATAAAATCCTATTGACGATGTATCTGCACAAACTAACAACTGTTGTACTTGACAATAGATGGCATTACAAGCGGAAAGCGACTTTGTTTTTTATTACATTATATTTCATCACTACGTACTTCATTTAAAAAAACCGAGCAAAGGTCGGTCAACCAGGAACTAGTTATTAATTGGTGTTATTTAGTACACTATTTTGTCCTACGCAAGTAGTTGAAATTTTCTATTAGTAACTATTTTAGTCGTTAATAATATTTATTAAATTATTTGACATATTATGCTTTCGTTTACAATTGATTAATTCATAGCATTTTTAAATATTCTAACATTTTAGATAACATTCCTTACCTCTATCCTCCATACGTGAAAGGAAAATTGCGCGCATAGGATTTAGTAAAAAAGTACACCAAGGAGGTTCCGAGTCTGAGTTTCTAACAAATTTAAAAAAAATATGATGACTTTGGCACCAAGAACTTACAAATAAATAGTTTAATTATTATGTTTTGAATTCAAAAACTTAGGGTACACGATGTTCTAAATTCAAATTTACTTTACACCTTCTAGAGCTCTAGAAGGTGTAAAGAGCTCTTCTTCTAGAGGGTAAAAACGACTTTTGCGCCCTGATATCAAGGAGCAAAAGTACTCTTTCCGAGGTGGTGGGCTGAAAAATACTTTACGACGGTTTATGTGTATATCTTAGGGAAACCTCACAATAACCATTTTTCATTTAATTTTTACGAAAAATAAAGGCTATATTTTATCTTTTATCTTATACCTTTACACGACCAATTATACAACAATATATATACAACAATATATATATATATATATATAATCTGGATCTCGGAAACAGCTCGAACGATTTTCATGAAATTATGTATACAATGGGTTTCGGGGACGATAAATCGATCTAGCCAGGTTTTATTTAAAAAAAAACGCCGTTTTATGCGCGTTTTTTGACAACGAAAAACTGTTACATAAATATTAGAATGCGATGGTAAATTTCGCGACGGCGCGCGACAGTATATTAGCTCAGTCGGGAAGATGGGTGGTTGAAATATGGTAGGTCCGGGTTCGAATCCAACCGGTCGCGTTCTTTTTTCATGTTCATTTTTTTTTTAGAAAATCAGTATGTATCTAAGTGTGGGTATTCATACAACATAACATAACTCATACTTACATACATACATTTTATACATACATATATTTCATACATAAATATAATATAACTAATATAAATTCAATATTATATTTATTTATTATAAACAAAACTAAAATACAATGAGAACTACATACACTACACTACAAACCTAACTAACTACTTACGCTAAGCACACCTGAATCATCTATAGACCACTGTAGGTCTATAGATAATCAAGATGTTCAAGCCCACTACCAATCGGAAGCGTACCCAGCATGCTGGCGGCATTACCACGCTGAATGGCAATGCTTATGCGTTGGGCCAAATAAACGCCAGCATTTTGGTCACGCGTCGCGTCGACCAAGCGCTCGGATAGGTTTTTGAAAATGAGGTGAGCTCCCGGCCCCCACGGTCCCAATGTCTCAACCCCAAAGGGCTCAAATATGTAACCACTTCCGAGGGTTGCATATTTGCGCCGTTTGAGTCGCTCAGCTGAATTAGCCGCTGCACCGGCCCTACTATGTGTCTCTGGAAGATGTGATGGTGCCAGAGTATCGACGCAAGTTGCGTCCCATACTAAGGGCCGACCCAACTTCCAAGGCACAACAGTCATGCCGTCAGGTCTTTTGCCATCGTCACGCGCAAGACCACTCGGTTCGAGTATGGCTGGGACATTGGCGGTGGAAAAGCCCGGCGTATGATGTCGTTCAGGCAGGCGTGGCGGCCAATACGACCCGCGCTTTTCGAGCAAGAGAGACCATGGTGACCGAGTTGGTCGACGGCAGTACCACAATGGCAGCGATGGGCTTCATAGCACCTGGCACCCAAGCGCAAGCTAACAGCTAGACGAAATGCAGTTGGATCTAATAGGCTACCGGTATTGAAAGATGGCAAAGCTTGTAACCAAAGGCCCGATTCCCACACAGACACAGCAAGGATACGAGCACGATCCGCGATACTAGGACACGTATCGAGAAGAGAGTTCCGTGCTAGATCGCAGATCGGTCGATCCCACTGTCTCTGAGATGACAGACATCTGGGGAAATCGTTTTTTTTTTTTTTTTTTTTTTAACTATAATTGGTTTGCACTTGACCACCATCTCGCCTGATGTTAAGCGATGATGAGATCTACGATGGAGCGTGCTTACCTAGAAGAAACCGATTCACTCTCGATTTGAAGACACCAAGATTGTAACCATCAGGGAAAGCCCACTCAGGCAACGCATTCCACAACCTAGACGTTCTTATCGTTGTTTGGACAAGCCAGCCTCCAAGCATTCTTAGCCTCGCACAAATTAGCTACTACTACATCCGAACGGCCTAATGAGGGTGCGAGAATTTTTTCGATTAGATTTTGAGTACTATGAACTGAGGACAAGAATGCCGGTAAAGCTACACTTGAAATTTGGCGGACCCCTAGGCCTCCCAACCTTATGGGTAGTGAGGCTTGTGACCATGCCCTCCCACTCAGGTCCATATTCAACACCGATATTAAAGATTCCTTTACGACATTGTCTAAGTTCCAAAGGAGCTCACCATGTTTCCACAGTGGACTACATCGTAAAGCGTACATAAATTAATAATTTATTATATAATCTACGTAAATACATATTTATTTATAAATACATCTATTAACTCCTATAAAATACTTATACTATTTATTTTATGTAATCAAACTATCGTTTAAATAATCGTATGTATAATCGACATTTGAACTGCAACGGAGTCATTGGAAACAAGCGCGCGCGCCGAGCCTTTTGTTCGGATTTGAATAGCAGCCGCAGCTTAGGTGCGAGTAACTGTGGCTCGGGCGCAACAGCTTACGCGCCAGTTTCTATGGTACTAACCGGCTCCGGCCGGCGAGCTTCGCACGGCTCGCCAGTACGATGCAAACCACCAATAGTTCGTTACGTATACCGATATATCGCGGAGTACTGTGCGGCGCCACTCACGCTTTTGTGTTGCGCCTTTTACTTTATATCATATTTCAAATATTGGACGATTGTGTGTGAGGAGTTTAACCCATTAAATCAATACTGAAGATTCAGTTGTTTGGTGTCGACCTCCACTCCTCCACCTGCACGACCATACTGGTGACCCCAACAAAAGGACACATTGAAGATGAGTGACGAAGCCAGCGGTGAGTCCGACAACTCTAAAACTACAGTGAGATCGCACGAAAGCAAAGAGAATATTACCACGCGGCAATGCCACAAAATGCGCGTGCCCATTGTACCAAATCAAGACGTCACGAGAATTAAGGTTCCGTCATTTTCACCGGACGATCCCGAGATTTGGTTTGCTCTTTTGGAAGGTCAATTTGAGAATTTTGGCGTGACGGATGACAAGGCTAAATTTAATTTCGTCATAGCCAACCTGGACTTACACCACGCGAAGGAAGTAAAAGACCTTATTATCAACCCGCCGCCCAGAAACCGATTTGACAAAATAAAACATGAGCTTATCCGACGTCTATCAGCATCGCACGAGAAGAAGGTCATACAGCTGCTGTCTCATGAACAGCTAGGAGACCGAAAACCTTCCAGTTTCTGCGACACCTGCAAGATCTAGCCAGACCAGCTGTCCCGCGGGAATTTATCCGGACCATATGGAGCAACCGCTCACCCAGCTGTATCCAGACCGTCTTGGCATCCCAAACATCGCAAAACATGGAAGAACTCTCAGACCTAGCTGACCGGATTCACGAAATAACGCAGCCGAATAACGTCGCAGCAGCATCAACCAGCACCACGCATGCCCAGCCATCCAGCGAGATCGCGGAACTGAAGCAGATGGTGGAGCGTCTTTCCATGAAGCTCGACGAACACACCCGTGCAGCGTGCAATGTTGGCAACCGTGCCAGACCACAACAGCGCCGTTCGTCATCCCGTCCGAGGTCAAGATCCAACTCCAGCTACCGCAAGTACCCCCTGTGCTGGTACCACTCAAGACACGGCGTCAACGCTCGTAAGTGCATCAAGCCATGTGATTTCGAGAAGTCGGGAAACGCAGCGGGCAGTCGCTAATGGCGGCTGACGATTGCCCTACGTCATCTGGTCGCCTCTTCGTCACCGACCGCAGCTCCAACACCCAGTTCCTGGTGGACACCGGCAGTGACCTGTGCGTCTACCCTCGGTCTGCACTCCGGGAGCGGCGAAGTAAGACGAACTACCAGCTGTGTGCAGCAAACGGGACCAACATCGACACTTACGGTTATATCGAACTCAGTCTCAATTTAGGTTTAAGGCGTAATTTTATGTGGCGTTTTACTGTCGCTGATGTTAGAAAGGCCATTATTGGTGTAGATTTTTAAGTCACTACAATTTAATTGTTGATTGCCGTAATCAACGCCTAATTGACAACACAACGACATTAACTTCTGTAGCATCTAAGGTTCACACTGATGTATTTTCAGTTAAAACTTGGTCAGGTGACTCACGGTACCACGCGATTTTAAGTAATTTCCCTGAAATTACCCGCCCTTCCGGCACACCAATGACACCGATGCATAACACACAACACCACATCAGAACGACACCAGGTCCACCTATATCATGCACTCCCCGCCGATTAGCTCCAGATAAACTCAAAGTAGCTAGGCGGGAATTCGAACTCATGTTGAGTAACGGTACAGCGCGACCATCTGAAAGCCCATGGGCTTCGCCATTACATCTAGCACCTAAAAAAGATAACGGCTGGAGACCTTGCGGCGACTATAGACTACTTAACGCACGCACAATTCCCGACCCTTATCCCATTAGACACATCCATGACTTCGCGCATAGTATTTCTGGCTGTAGAGTGTTCTCTACAATAGACCTCGTAAAGGCCTATAACCAGATACCTGTGTGCGAAGAGGACATCCCAAGACCGCCATCTCCACTCCATTTGGTCTCTATGAATTTCCTTCATGACCTTTGGGTTGAGAAATGCTGGGCAAACTTTTCAGCGATTTGTGGATGAGTTAACCAGAGGCCTAGACTTCTGCTTCTGTTATCTCGATGACTTTTTGGTCTTTTCTAGAACAGAAGAAGAACATGAGGCCCATCTTCTGGAACTCTTCACACGCATGAAAAAATATGGTATCTTACTAAACACATCAAAGTGTATCTTCGGAGTTAGTGAGATATCATTCCTAGGGTATCGCATATCAAACACTGGCACGAAACCCTTGGATACGAAGGTCGAAGCCATAAAGAATTTCCCCCCTCCAAAGACTGTGAAGGAACTGAGACGTTTCTTAGGAATGCTGAGTTTTTACCGACGTTTTTTACCAAACGCCGCAAAAATTCAAGCACCTCTAACTGCACTGCTAACTGGCTCAGTGAAAGCGTCTCACCCAGTGCACCTGTCTGGAGACACTCTTTTAGCCTTCGACCAGAGTAAGGAGAACCTGGCAAATGCTGCATTACTAGCACATCCAGACTGTCAGGCAAAACTTGCCTTAGTCACTGATGCGTCTGACTTTGCTATGGGTTCCGTCTTACAACAATTTGTTGACGGCGTTTGGCAACCACTTGCATTCTTTTCTCGCAAGCTAAGTTCTGCTCAGAGCAAGTATTCGCCATACGACCGTGAACTTTTAGCCATATACGAAAGTATAAGATACTTTCGCCATATGGTAGAAGCTCGACACTTCGTGGTGTATACAGACCACAAGCCTCTCAGTTTTGCTTTTAGCGAAAGAAAAGCAAACTGTTCCCCACGTCAATTTAGACATCTCGATTACATCTCACAGTTCACCACCGACATCCGACACATATCTGGCAGTGACAACGTCGTTGCCGATACGCTTTCGAGGATCGAGGAACTGCAGATGCCAATTGACTGGGACTTGCTGGCTGCATCACAAGCTTCTGACACCGAAATGGCAC
This sequence comes from Ectropis grisescens, assembly GCA_017562165.1. Taxonomy (NCBI): domain Eukaryota; kingdom Metazoa; phylum Arthropoda; class Insecta; order Lepidoptera; family Geometridae; genus Ectropis; species Ectropis grisescens. The sequence goes on from CM029767.1 coordinate 23,509,876, forward strand.
AACTTCTTAAAGGGGAATCCTCTCTTCGCTTGGAGAAGCTAAAACTACCCCATAGTCGTGCCGAAGTCTATTGCGATGTAAGTCTCAATTCACCAAGACCATTCGTGACCAAATCGTTTCGAAAACAGGTTTTCGACAGTCTGCACAACCTAAGCCATCCAGGTGCAAAAGCCAGCGCTAAATTAGTAGCCGAACGTTTTATTTGGCCTGGAGCGCGCAAAGATTGTCACCAATGGTCACGTACATGTCTGGCTTGTCAAAGAGCTAAAGTAAGTCGACATGTAACATCTCCATTGGGCACTTTCGATTTACCACGAGCTCGATTTGCTTACGTCCACATAGACATCATTGGACCTTTACCACTATCCCAAGGTCAGAAATACTGTCTTACAGCAGTGGACCGGTTTACACGTTGGCCAGAGGTAACGCCGATGCCAGATATGACAGCTCAAACTGTCGGTAAGGCGTTGATGTCATGGATATCCAGATTTGGATCACCAACTGACATCGTGACTGACCGTGGTGCTCAGTTTGAATCAGCACTCTTTCAGTATCTTGGCAAAATGGCTGGAATCAAACACCGCAGAACAACAGCGTACCATCCAGCTTGTAATGGTTTAGTGGAGCGTTTTCACCGCCAACTGAAAGCGGCAATAATGTGTCATGCCGACAGTAACTGGGTTGACACTTTACCTTTAGTACTTTTAGGCATTAGAAGCGCGTTCAAAGAAGAACTACAGGCTTCCTCAGCAGAACTGGTCTATGGCGAGCCATTACGTCTACCATCAGAGTTTCTGCAACCAACTCCCCTTGGCAACACTGATATATCAGACTTTACGACACGCCTACACCACTTCGTGAATAAACTGCAGCCTAGACCAGCTTCGCGACACTCTAAAAACAAAATCTTCATTTTCAAAGATTTAAGCAGTTCAAGCCATGTATTTTTACGGGACGATACAGTCCGAGGTGCTCTAAAACCTCCCTTTACCGGCCCCTACGAAGTGCTTGAGCGTGGTGACAAAGTTTATAAATTACGGGTAAAAGGAAATATTGTCACTGTCTCAATCGATAGGCTCAAACCAGCTTACATTCTGACAGACGCAACCCTTACACCCGGTTCTACCCCCACTACCCTAGACCCACCTGACCCTAAACTAATTAAACAAGAAAATGTCACAGTACCGAAGACAATTCCAGTCCCAACTGGGCCAACAGTCCCAGTTCCGACTGTTATACCAGTCCCGGTCTCGAACCAGGATGTTATAAAGACTCGTTCTGGACGCGTAGTACGATTTCCCAACTACTATCGACCGCACTAACGGTCTGGAGGGAGTGATGTGGGCATTCATACAACATAACATAACTCATACTTATACATACATACATTTTATACATACATATATTTCATACATAAATATAATATAACTAATATAAATTCAATATTATATTTATTTATTATATTTATTTATTATATAATCTACGTATATACATATTTATTTATAAATACATCTATTAACTCCTATAAAATACTTATACTATTTATTTTATGTAATCAAACTATCGTTTAAATAATCGTATGTATAATCGACATTTGAACTGCAACGGAGTCATTGGAAACAAGCGCGCGCGCCGAGCCTTTTGTTCGGATTTGAATAGCGGCCGCAGCTTAGGTGCGAGTAACTGTGGCTCGGGCGCAACAGCTTACGCGCCAGTTTCTATGGTACTAACCGGCTCCGGCCGGCGAGCTTCGCACGGCTCGCCAGTACGATGCAAACCACCAATAGTTCGTTACGTATACCGATATATCGCGGAGTACTGTGCGGCGCCACTCACGCTTTTGTGTTGCGCCTTTTACTTTATATCATATTTTAAATATTGGACGATTGTGTGTGAGGAGTTTAACCCATTAAATCAATACTGAAGATTCAGTTGTTTGGTGTCGACCTCCACTCCTCCACCTGCACGACCATATAAGTAACCGAGCAAAGCTCGGTCACCCAGGTACTATACACTTATACACATACACTATACACTTGACCGCAATATCGCCTGATATTAAGCGACGACATTATCATCATCACAGCACTACTTGAGAAACATAAAGTGTTATCAGTGAGGAAACTATTCATTTATCATTGCATTCGTAGATATCATAGGGAAAAACAATCATGATAATTAAAAAGTATAACTAGGTATCATGTACCGGTTTACAACAGTGAAGTTGCTCGGAGACATTATTAGTTATCATTATTCACCCATAGTTTACAATTATAGTTCGTAAGATATACGTAAATTGGTGTCATATAAATTGAAGAACATTGCTTACAATTGGTTAACGGGCTTTGATTATGCTGATACTGAGAAACTGTTGAAAAATAATTGTAAGATATTATTTTTTGTTTTTAACCTACTAGTAGAATACATTGCACTATGACAAATTTCAAATCCAAGATGGCCGCTACCACAAAATGGCGAAATACGTTTATTTTTTCACAACTTCCTTAATATGGGTATCAAATGAAAGGGCTTGACTAGTAGAATGTTGTACAGATAACAAATCCAAGGTAGTCGGGGGTTAATCAAAATTTTTAATTTTGTTCTTGTTACATGGTAACCTTTAAACGACCAATTCTTGTAGGTATATATCCATACTAATATTATAAATGCGAAAGTAACTCTGTCTGTCTGTCTGTCTGTCTGTCTGTCTGTCCGTCTTTACCGCCTAAACCAACCAACAGATTTTGATGAAATTTGATACATAGATAGAATAGATCCCGAGAAAGGACATAGGCTACTTTTTGTTCCGAAAAAAGGGTTGAAAGGGTTAAAATAAGGGATGAAAGTTTATATGGAAAACTTCGTCATTGTTGAAGAACTATGAAACTTTACGTCTAGATATTTAACACGAAACCATAAAATGTATGTTTTAGCAGTTTTGTAGTTTCGAACTGTACCTACGGGGGTGGAGTTGGGGGGTGAAAGTCTGCAAGTTCAATATTATTGAAGATAAAACCAAGAAACTTTGTATCTAGACACTTGAATTGGAGTCGATAAACGTTTGTTCCAGCAATTTTATAATTTCTAACTATACGGGGATACTTATATAACCGCTTGATATACTGGCCGCTTTTCGCGTTTTACAAATTTGGCGGGAAAACGGGTGTCAGGTTACATAAGTGCGGTGTTTATGTTTCGGCATATGAAGTGCCACCTTACTTTTACCCGTTTGAGCCATTTACTCTCAAGAGCGTTTCAAGACGCTTCTACCGGTATCATTTATTTATAATTAATGTACTTAAATAAATTCAAGATGGCCGCCGCTACAAAATGGCGGATAATTTATGTTTTATTAATCCCATCAATATGGGTATCAAATGAAAGGGCTCAACAAGCAGAATACAATATACTATAAAAATTGAAACCAAGATGGCGGCCGCTACAAAATGGCGGATAACGTAGGTTTTATCAATCCCATCAACATGGGTATCAAATGAAAGGGCTTAACAAGCAGAATACAATATACTATAAAAAATTGAAATCCAAGATGGCGGCCGCTACAAAATGGTGGATAACGTAGGTTTTATCAATCCCATCAATATGGGTATCAAATGAAAGTGCCCAACCAGTAGAATACAACGTACTTTATAAAATTAAAATCCAAGATGGCGGCCTCTACACAATGGCGGATAACTTAGGTTTTATCAATCCCATCAACATGGGTATAAAATAAAAGGGCTTGACAAGAAGAATACAGTGCACTATACAACCTCAATATTTAAGATGGGCGCAGCCACTAAATGGCGTATCAGACAGAATTTTTGATAGTCGACGAGATTTCCATGGTGTCTTATCAAATGTTATGCATGATGGACGCTCGATTAAGGCAAATTCAGAACTGCGAAAATGAGTTTTTTGGAGGAGTAAACGTATTACTTTTCGGTAATCTTTTACAACTGCCTCCTATAAAATGATCAGGAACACCTGTTTTCAATTCTAATACGAATTTATATATATGAAAGTAGCTCTCTCTGTCCGTTGCCGTCTAACGCCTAAGCCACTTAAAGAGTTTGTTACAATTTGGTGCACAGATAGACTACCTAGACTTAGGAAAGGACAACGGCGACTTTTTATCACAGAAAAAGAGTTGAAAAGAGTGGAAATGAGGAGTAAAAGTGTGCATGGAAGGATCTTTGCACTCTTTGTATGCTATTTTTAACCGACTTCAAAAAAGGAGGAGGTTATCAATCCAGTTGTATTTCCAATTGTGAATCAATTTAGATGGTTATTTTTTTGGTTGGTAGATTATAGTTCAGAGGTGGTCATATACATTTTATCGAAATCAGCGCGGCGGTTTTTGAAATATGAACAACAAACTAAAATTTGCGTTCATGTAATCAGACGATATATCTACTAATATCTACTAATAGACTCTAATAAAATTTGGTGGACCGTACCAATATGATTTTAAATTAAAGCCTGTTTTTGATTAATTTTTTGAGAACATAGTTTTTTTGTAATTTGTCGTGTAAATTGTACATTTATTAATAAATATAAAACTTTGACTTAGACCGATTTTGATTAGGAAACGTGAATTTGTATGGTAGTAGACATACAAATTCACGAGTACGAGTAGGTACTGCCTCAATTACTTAAATAAATATGTGGCGCGGACGAAGTCGCGGGTAAAAGCTAGTATATATAAATATATATATATAGTATAGTATATATATATATACTAGCTTTTACATATTTTCATGAAAATCGTATACATATTCAACATCGTATACATATACAATCGTATACCCCCTGTATACATATTTTCATGAAAATCGTTCGAGCCGTTTCCGAGATTGAGATTCTATATATATATATATATATATATATATATATTTACATCCTCCAAACAATTATCCGTCCTCTGAAGGAAAAAGTGCATTTAAACTGGCGTCCACCTGCTTTTGGCGTCCGCATACCGGACGCCACTTTTATAGCCATTGCCATTTACGTCCTATCGGTCCTGACTAGCCGTAGGACAAATATCGATAGAAGCCAAAAAATCTCCAAAATGGGTTCAATAATATATTAAAAAGTTCGCGACGAAATCTCAGCGCAGGTGAGGCGCTGCTGTCGCGCGTATATTCACAGTCGTATAACTCAGAGATTTTCTGACTATGGATCCGCGTATTTGGCGTCCGCAACTGCGACGTTGCCAGCTCGCAACAGTAATAATAGATCACATAATATCACGGACTGAAATCAAAAAAATAATATTCGCCCTAGGTGGTGTTGTGCGCGTTGCGTATTATTAGAAGTCCGACTTTATTTAAACTATCAAAAAGTTGCAAAAAATAAATTATGTGTTATTGGAATGTATTAGATGTAGATAGAAGATGAATTATCGAGGACTTCAGAGAAGAAAATAATATCATATCATCATCATCATCATCATCATCAGCCGCAAGACGTCCACTGCTGAACATAGGCCTCCCCCCTAGATTTCCACAACGAACGGTCCTGCGCAACCTGTAACCAGCGGTTTCCAGCGACCTTTATGAGGTCATCTGTCCATCTAGTGGGAGGCCGTCCAACACTGCGTCTTCCGGTACGTGGTCGCCACTCGAGAACCTTTCTTCCCCATCGGTTGTCGGTTCTGCGAGCGATGTGGCCTGCCCATTGCCACTTCAGCTTGCTTACTCTTTGAGCTATGTCGGCCACTTTCGTTCTTTTGCGAATATCCTCATTACGGATTCTGTCGCGCAAAGAGACTCCGAGCATAGCCCTCTCCATAGCTCGCTGTGTGACTTTGAGCTTCGTTATGAGGCCCACAGTTAAGGACCACGTCTCAGTTCCATAAGCCATCACTGGCAACACGCACTGGTTAAAGACTTTCGTCTTTAGGCATTGGGGTATTCTGGACTCAAAGATGTGCCGAAGTTTCCCGAACGCTGCCCATCCGAGTTGGATTCTTCGCTGGACCTCTTTGTCGAAGTTGGATCTACCTAATTGGATCTTTTGACCCAGGTAGACGTATTCGTCAACAACTTCGAGTGTGGTATTCCCAACAATAACCGGTACAGGTGAGATATGAACATTTGACATGACTTTCGTCTTGTCCATATTCATCCTCAAACCTACCTGTTGGGATACTCTACTGAGGTCCCTGAGCATAGCACCGAGGTCCTCCAGCGACTCCGCCACAATGACTATGTCGTCGGCAAACCGAAGGTGAGTGATGCATTCGCCGTTGATATTGATGCCATATCCGTTCCAGTCCAGTAGCTTAAAAACATCTTCCAGCGCGGCAGTGAACAGTTTCGGAGATATAACATCTCCCTGTCTCACGCCTTTCTGTAGCTGGATATGTTTTGTGCACTGGTCCTGTAATCGGACAGACATTGTGGCTTTACTGTAGATACACTTCAACACTTCGATATAGCGATAGTCAATGCGGCATCGCTGGAGAGACTGAAGCACTGCCCAGGTCTCGATGGAATCGAAGGCTTTCTCATAGTCCACATACGCTATACATAGTGGCCGATTATACTCCTCGGTTTTCTGTATAATCTGCCGAAGCGTATGGATGTGGTCTATGGTACTATAGCCTTTTCGGAAACCGTTTTGTTCGGGTGGCTGGAAGTCGTCAAACCTGCGTGCGAGACGATTCGTGATTACCCTCGAAAACAACTTATAAACGTGGCTCAGAAGTGAGATGGGTCTGTAGTTCTTCAACAAGGTGTTGTCACCTTTTTGAAGAAGAGCACCACCACACTTCTGCTCCACGCTTCTGGCGTATTACCGTTAAGTATGACGGAGTCGAACAGCTTCTGAAGGACTTTAAGTACCGGTTTTCCACCCGCTCTCAGAAGCTCAGTCGTAATTCCGTCGTCGCCAGGTGCCTTGTTGTTTTTAAGTTGTTTGAGGGCCATCCTAATCTCATACAGGCTGACTTCGGGATATCTTCGGTAAAGTGTCGGGTCAGCTTGGCTCTGGGGTCTTTTGCCATGCTAACGACAGGTTGTGCTTGCGTAGAGGTGTATAACTGTTCATAGAACCTCTCAATCTCCTCCAAAATCTCGGGCTTCGACGAGACATCATATACGGACGCTCAATAGCAATATACGGACGTCCAATTGCCATTTTTTTTTAATTTAATAGGTTTGCACTTGACCACCATCTCGCCTGATGTTAAGTGACGATGCAATCTACAATGGAGCGTGCTTACCTAGAAGAAAACGATTCACTCTCGATTTGAAGACACCAATATTGTAACTATAAGGGAAAACCCACTGAGGCAACGCATTCCACAACCTAGACGTTCTTGTCACAAACTTGGAGTCAAATCTCTTCGTTGGTGTTTTCGGAACATCAACCATAGAACGATGTCGCTTTTTTGAGATACGAGAAGTCTGATAGAAAAAAGGACAAGGTGGTATTAGATCATGTAGATCAATTGCACACTCACCGAAGTATAACCGGTATAAAACCGATAAGCTAGCAATTTTTCGGCGATGATCAAGACTTTGGAGTCTTTTACGCACAAGAGTGTCATTGCCTATGAGCCTTTCGGCACGTCTCTCAATCGATTCCAGAGTCTCCAGCTGATGCTTAGCCGATCCATCCCAAAGGTGCGAACAGTACTCCATACAGGAGCGAATCTGTGCTTTATTTAACGTGAGCAACTGTTCAGAATTGAATCTGTATGTTTATCTGAATGGTATCTTTGCACCTTTGAGAGAATACCTAGTTTTTGGTGGCTAATTTAGTCTTAGACTCAATATACTTGCTAAAATTGAGCGTCGACGATAAAGAGGAGAAATATACAGAAGCTTAATAGCTATATACGGACGCTCAATTGCTATATACGGACGCTCAATTGCTATATACGGACGCTCAATAGCTATATACGGACGTCCAATTGATATATGCGGACGCTCAATAGCTATATACGGACGTTCAATTACTATATACGGACGCTCAAAAGCTATATACGGACGTCGAATTACTATATACGGACGCTCAATAGCTATATACGGACGTCCAATTGCTATAAACGGACGCTCAATAGCTGTATACGGACGTCCAATTGCTATATATGGATGTCCAATTCAAATCCAGTGAGATATTTTCCCACCGGGGACGTCAAGAGAAATTGTTTAAAAAATATTTCTTCATACTGCCAGTAATTCCCATTTCTCCCTCGTCATCCCTCATTATCATCAGCCGCAAGACGTCAACTGCTGAACATAGGACTCCCCCCTAGATTTCCACAACAAGCGGTCCTGCGCAACGTGCAACCAGCGGTTTCCAGCGACCTTTGTGAGGTCATCTGTCCGTCCAACACTGCGTCTTTCGGTTCGTGGTCGCCACTCGAGAAACTTTCTTCCCCCATCGGTTGTCAGTTTTGCGAGCGATGTAGCTAGCCCATTGCCACTTCAGCTTTCTCATTCTGAGCTATGTCGGCCACTTTCGTTCTTTTGCGAACATCCTCATTACGGATTCTGTTGCGTAGAGAGACTCTAAACATAGCTCTCTCCAAAGCTCGCTGCTGTGTAACTTTGAGCTACGTGTTGAGGCCCACAGTTAAGGACCACGTCTCAGTTCCATAAGCCATCACGGGCAACAAGCACTACTTAAATACTTTTGTCTTTAGGAATTGGGGTATTTTGGGCTCAAAGATTGGCTGAAGTTTCCCGAACGCTGCCCATCCGAGTTGGATCCTTCGCTGGACCTCTTTGTCGAGTTGGATCTACCTATTTAGATCTTTTGACCTAGGTAAACGTATTCGCCAATAACTTTGAGTGTTGTATTGCCAACAATAACCGGTACAGGTGTGAACAGTTTCGGAGATATAACATCTCCTGCCTCACGCCTTTCTGTAGCTGGATATGTTTTGTGCACTGATCCTGTAATCGGACAGACATTGTGGCTTAACTAATACACTTCAACGCTGAAAAAACTGAAGCACTGCCCAGGTTTCGATGAAATCGAAAGCTTTCTCATAGCCCATATACGCTATACATCATTATCTGCAGCTTGCCCATTGCCACTTCAACTTGCTAATTTAATTGGAGGATATTTTTAAGTTTAAAAGCTTAAAATATCCTCCAATCTCGAGCTGAACAGTTTCGGAAAGATAACGTCTCCCTGTCTCCCCTTTTTGCATTTGGATCAGATTTGTGCATTGGTCCTGAAGACGGATAGACATGGTGGCTTTGTTGTATAAACACTTCAACACTTCGATATACCTACGCTATACATAGTAGCCGATTATACTCGTCGGTTTTCTGTATAATCTCCCGAAGTGTATGGAGATGGTCTGTGGTACTCGTACTATAGTATTTTATAGGTATTATATCAGCTATCTGGCCGCCATAGTACAAGTTTTGCCTAGTTTGGGGTCAGATGGTGTTGTGGGTGAATTGTCTACCAATATTTTCGGACACCGGCTTGTTTGGGTGGCTGGAAGTCGTCAAACCTGCGTGCGAGACGATTCGTGATTACTTATAAACGTGGCTCAGAAGTGAGATGGGTTCTTCAACAAAGTGATGTCACATTTTTTGTAGAAGAGCACCACCACACTTCAGCTCCACGCTTCTGGCGTATTACCGTCAAGTATGACGGAGTAGAACAGCTTCTGAAGGACTTTAAGTAACCGTTTTTCACCCGCTCTCAGAAACTCAGCACCCGTTTGTTTCTACTGGGGATGAATGAGTGGAGACAAATGAGAATAATCCAGTATGGCGCAACACGATTGGCAGCAGTATTTCTACCATACAGTAGCTCGTTGCCAAACATAACTGCTTCACATAGTGCCGTATTTTTATAATTAAAGTGGCCAGGCTATTGAACATCCGTATATAACTATTAGGCGTCCGTATATAGATATTGGACGTCCGTCCATCCGTCCACCGTGATCCACAAATGAGGTTATTACGTACCTACTTGTCTTAAATTAATAAAAAATGTGACTAACCAAACATGTACATCTACATTTATGCTTGTTATTCTAGATACTACCTGCGATTATTGGTGTAAAAATCTTATATATAGGAGCTTATTTTTTTTATCTTATTAAGTAATTGTTTACTAAACTTTGTCAAAATCCATTGTTACTAACTAGTAACAATGGAATAGGTTACTACGTGGAAGTGTGACATACATTTGTTACACAATTCATTCATCTGTGATCATTCACAACAAGACGCCTTATAACAATTTCAATACCTTAATATTGTGAGAATAAATTTGTAGATAGATAATAATAAAGAATATAAAAATATCGGGCATCCATATAACTATAGATCTTACGAAATTTAAAAGAAGAGAGAAAGTAAATCTGAACTAGCTGGCAACGTCGCACTCACAAATGCCGTTCATCCTATGCAGACGCTAAATAGTCGATGCCATTGGTAAATCAAGATCAATATATCCAGGACGTTTATAATTAATGACCATGGTTCGGGGTTCAAAATGTTGCGGCATGAACGTAAGAGGAATATCGCGAAAATAAAATTATCAGAAAACGATGTATCCCACGGAGCTGGCAATCGAAAAACTAAGCAATATTCATTTAGAGATGTTAAAATAAGCAAGAGGAACTGGAGGACGTCGTAATAATGCACGACGTGCATGACGCCAAAAATGTTGTAGGATGTAAAAATATATATATATATATATATATATATATATATATATATATATATATATATATATATATATGTAGAATCTCAATCTCGGAAACGGCTCGAACGATTTTCATGAAAATATGTATACAGGGGGTATACGATTGTATATGTATACGATGTTGAATATGTATACGATTTTCATGAAAATATGTAAAAAGCTAGTATATATATATATACTATACTATATATATATTTATATATACTAGCTTTTACCCGCGACTTCGTCCGCGCCACATATTTATTTAAGTAATTGAGGCAGTACCTACTCGTACTCGTGAATTTGTATGTCTACTACCATACAAATTCACGTTTCCTAATCAAAATCGGTCTAAGTCAAAGTTTTATATTTATTAATAAATGTACAATTTACACGACAAATTACAAAAAAACTATGTTCTCAAAAATTAATCAAAACAGGCTTTAATTTAAAATCATATTGGTACGGTCCACCAAATTTTATTAGAGTCTATTAGTAGATATTAGTAGATATATCGTCTGATTACATGAACGCAAATTTTAGTTTGTTGTTCATATTTCAAAAACCGCCGCGCTGATTTCGATAAAATGTATATGACCACCTCTGAACTATAATCTACCAACCAAAAAAATAACCATCTAAATTGATTCACAATTGGAAATACAACTGGATTGATAACCTCCTCCTTTTTTGAAGTCGGTTAAAAATAGCATACAAAGAGTGCAAATACATACATACATATTTATATATATATATATATATATATATATATATATATATATATATAAATATGTATACAGGGGGTTTCGGGGACGATAAATCGATCTAGCTAGGTTTTATTTTTTTTAAACATCATTTTATGCGCGTTTTTAGACAATGAAAAACTCCTACAATGTCATTAGAATACGATAACTTATTTCCCCACTGTTTTATAAGTCTAAATGGCTCAGACGGAATATGCTCGCCCTCGGAGTCAACAGGCCCCGGTTCGAATCCTGATGGTTACACACGGGACTTTTCTTTTTGTTATTTTTTTTCTGAGAAAATCGTATATTTTTTTATCTCGCCTTTTATAAACGCATTTAATTCGTATCTAAGTAGGTCTAAGTAAGTCAGCACTACGAAATTCGTACCTGCTAAATATCATTTTAAAAAACCGAGCAAAGCTCGGTCAACCAGGTTCTTTTATTTATATGCGTATTAAAAGCAAAAGGGGAGGCATTCGCCCAGTAGTGGGAAGCAATAGGCTAGATTAAATTAGAAGATGTGTCCCATTATGCTGGATTTTTGAAATGACAGTCGATTTTTTTATGTACCAATAGTAGAATGGGGCATTGCTATATCTATACTTATAATAAAACTGTAACGGGTCGAATTCTGTACATTGAAGATATTTTGAAAAAAATTTTTTGGGGGCACTCCATAGTCGATACTGATGGCAAAACTGCATTTTTTTTCTTTCATGTCTGTCTGTCTGTCTGTCTGTCTGTCTGTCTGTCTGTCTTTCTGTATAGAGATCACGCATCACGCCGAAACTACTGATTCAATTCAGCTGAAACTTGGCATGATTTTAGTTTATACTAAGGACATTGCTGTAGGCTACTTTTGATCCCCAAATTCTGAGTGGTTTTCTTGCGGGAGGGGGTGAAAGTCAGAATGTGTATTTGGTTGTAACTCATGTTTGCGTTGTTTAATTTCATTAATTCTTTTTTTGTTAGAAAGAACATATTTTTTATATTGTCCTGTCAAAATTTGAATAGTATCGGTCTGGTGGTTCGGAAATTACACAAACATTAAATAATAACGACACGCGCGGCGCGTTCGGTACATACTAACTTCTAAGTATTCTGTGTATCAGACTATCCACAGAATATCTAGATTCTAGAAAGTGCCCACGTGATCGCGTCGCGTCGTCTTGGATGACAAAATAATTGTCAAAGATATATTTTTGTGTGGAAAAACAAACATCATTCGGTTTTAATCGACTTCAAACAAGGAGGATGTTTTCAATCGGGTTGCATGTTTTTTTATTTGGTTTTATTTTACACGATAACTCCGCTAATTGTTAGTTGATTTTGATAATTCCTTTTTTGTTTGGTAGAAAATACTTCAGAGGTGATCTTAGATATCGAAAACAGGCAGGTAGTTTTTCAAATATCAACAAAAGCTAAAATCAGCTAAAATAAAATTAGATATATCTGTTACGACATAGTCATAGCTTCTTATAAAATTTAGTCGAATGACAGAATTAAATTACCTATCACTGAAGTAGATTTTTGTTATTTTGGAGAAAACATATCAACATAATAAGTAGCAGCCTAAACAACCCATTAAATGTTCCCACTGCTGGGCGTCGGGGCCTTCTCTCGCAAGGAGAGAGACAAGGTTATAATCCACCACGCTGGCCCAGTGTCGGTTGGTGGATGACATATGACTTAGAACTTAGATTATAGGTAGATTTCGGTTTCCTCACAGTGTTTTCTTCACCGTTTTAATTACCGGCATTACGAACATGACTCTGAAAAGATAGTGGTACGCGTGGGTTTGAACCCTGGGTCTCCGGATCGTCAGTCGCCGTTCTCCCGACTAGGTCAGCTGTAACTTACTAGACCAGCCGTAACTTATTAGAAAACGTATTATTTCAATCCAAACACTGTTTAAAATTTAAAGGTAGTGTTCAACAAGCTTCGGTGACCGAAGCAGACCGTTGTTAGGGTTCTGTACACAAAGGGTAAAAACGGGACCCTATTACTGAGACTTCGCTATCCGTCCGTCCGTCCGTCCGTCTGTCACCAGGCTGTATCTCAAAAACGGTGATAGCTAGACAGTTGAAATTTTCGCAGATGATGTATTTCTATTGCCGCTTTAACAATAAATACTAAAAATAAAATAAATATTTAAGAGGTGCACCCATACAACAAACATGCTTTTTTACCGTTTCTTGATCGATACTAATAATAACGTACCTGTCACAGGTAGACCCTTTAACTATTCACATAATATTTAGTTTTATGTTCTCTTTAAAAGTAATTAATTAAAATAAAATAAATTATTCAGGGGGCTCCCATACAATAAAATCCGTTTATTTGCTAATGGTTCAGAACCCTTCGCGCGCGAGTACCATTTGCATTTGACCCGTTTTATTTTTTTCTAAATTGTTGTTAAATCCTATGCTTTCCTAATATTATATAATTATGTCAATGTTTCAATTTTGCTGCTCAATTACGTTGGAATGGCTGAATGTATCGAGTTAAAATTAAAGACACATTCTTGGTTTAGCTTAAGTAATACATAGGGTACTTATACATAGGCAATGTTTAGCCTATGTGTTCTGCCAGACTATAATGTAATTCTATTTCAAATTTCAACCCGATCACTTGATACGTTCCGCCATGATTAAGTAACAAACATCCAAACAGTGACATTCATAATAATTACAGGACAACGTTGGACCGGCTGAACATATTTTGAAGGAATTCGAAACAGACGTAGTTTGAACTCAGAAATAGCAAATCGGTTACTTATAAGGTTACTGTGACGTCGGAAAGACTAAGCAAATTTGATAGAAAATTGAAACAGAGATAACGTATAGTCTGAAATACCACATTTATGTATTACCTATCAACCTGAAAAGAAGCATGGGCCCTAAGGAAACAAATATTAACTATCACGTCAAAACGGCACAACTATATGTGTTTCGTATGTCAACCATATGGGTAGTCTAAAATTTCACATGGGCTAATAAGTCTATATTTTGATTTAACTCCATATTAATATAAGCATATATTTTCGTTAGGAACTTGATGTGATGGTAAGGTAAAAGCCTAAAATGAAAAATTGATGCACCCGTTTTGGCGTAGATAATATAGGTGATTTGCGTTCACAATCAAAATAGCAAGCAACATAATATTCTCATTAGATGGCGCTAATGCCAGTTTAAATCTAAAAGCACTAAAGCCCCATTTAAATCGATGTTTTTGCTATTGTATGTATGTTTTTCTTTCATCACTAGGTGACGTTACTGGTATTCTAAATTGTACTAATAAGTTTTTGCTGCTAAAAGGATTATGATGCCGAATTTGGATTCTTTCGTTCTTGGATTTTTTTCTGTGTTACCTACTATTAAATTCATACATTAACATTTCACTAAGACTTGGCTTAGATTTACGGGTTTAACTTACTTGAATATCATTAAAACTCAAAATCTTAATCATTTTTATTCCACACAGGCTTCGTTCAAAATTTTACGCGGGCGAATTCGCGGGTAACATCTAGAAAACAGCTTGCGGATAAAAAGAGATAAGTAGGTATCAGATCATGAACACTCGCTTCAGACTTTTCATAATGTATCCTATAAAAATCCTACAAACTTAACACTTGCGGCTATGTTCGATACTATGAAACATTACTAAGTATGTTTGATATTGTTTAAAAAAAGAAAAATGAAGATGATAAAATTAAATATATTTTTGTGTGGAAAAACAAATTCACTCAAACTCAAAGGGTTTTCAATGACTACTTATCCAAATATTTGACGTACGATACTTCCAACTAATGTATAAGTTAGTAACAACATCTGCTTACGCGAACGAAGTAGCGGGTTCAGCTAGTCTCTAATACAGCTGAGACAAGCTGAGGGTTCTTCATCAGATACTTCAGACCTTTGATTTTTTTTTTTTGACATCAAATGAAGAGGCAAACAAAGTTGAATAGTTTTTGTAAAGGCGGTATGTCGATCTTTAGTAGTTTGGTTGGGCTCTTGTGTTTTCAAATAAGGGGCACCAGGTACTCCAGATTTTCGATATTCCTAGTTTTTATAGTTTTCCCTTTATGTGGTCATTAAACCCTAAGTCTGTACCAAATTTCAGCTATTTGAGTTTATGGGAAGTACTAGTTTTATTTTGATGATCATGAGAGTGTCGTAAATGCGTAACTTTGCTTTCGCTTAACTTCGGAACTAAATGACGTATAGATTTGAAATTTTGGATTTTAAGTATGTGATTATAGCCTACTAGATAACGAAAATTTCAGCATTCTGGCCTTATCTAGAAGTTCTCAAATAGGGGCCTGAAAATGCAGCGAAATGTTTCCAGTAAAGGATACCTATAGATGAACGTAAGTAGTGAAAAAATATGAAAACGTTTATTGTGCCAAAATAAAACAAATATACGTAAGTAGTTGAAGTATTTTTATAGCTAAGGGCGACGAGACAACCAGGACATGTGTCTGATGGTAAGCAACGTGCCTGGCCATAACAGCACAGTGAAACTCAAGAGTTGAAATCATTCATCAATCATCACAAGCACTGCACTGTGGTCGTCACCCAAAAATATGTTTTTCTTTATGTGATGCAATTTCACTAGAAACATTGTCCTTCAAACCGAAACACAGTGATGTTTGCACATTTACCGCCGCCACGCTTCGTTTACCTTCCTGGTAATCCTGGTACCTTGGTGTTAATAGTTAATCAGGTAATACGATTGCGTTTACACGATATTAAGGATGTGAGCTACGGCTATATCGTCGTCCGGTTGGCGAAAGTTTAGTATCAACGTTATTTTTTGCAAAGCTATGTATGATCATTTGTTAACCCCCGACCAAAAAAAGGGGTGTTATAAGTTTGACGTCGATGTCTGTCTGTCTGTGGCATCGTAGATCTCAAACGGATGGCAATTTCGAATTTTTTTATTTAACGTATAATATCCGTGCGGATGTTCTTAGCTATGTTTGGTTAACATCGATTCAAGATGGTCGCCTTCACAAAATAGCGGACAAAATATTTCTTCACAGCCTACCTCAATATGGGTATCAAATGAAAGGGCTTGAGTAGTAGAATACTATACACTATAAAAAAAAACAAATCCAAGATGGCCGCCACCACAAAATGCCGAATTATATTATTTTTTTCACTACTACCTCAATATGGGTATCATATGAAAGGGCTTGACTAGTAGAGTACTTTGACTATGACAAATTTAAGTCCAAGATGGCCGCTACCACAGAATGGCGAAAGATGTACATTTCTTTTTTCACAGCTCCTTTAATATGGGTTTCAAATGAAAGGGCTTGACTAGTAGAACGTTATACAGATAATTCGAGATCCGAGGTAGTCGGGGGTAGATATTTTTTTTTATTTTGTTCTTGTTATGATTTTTACACAGCTTACACACTACACAGCTTACGCGAAATACCTCTGTATTTTAAATTTTATTTCATGTCATTTTTTTTACAGTTTAATTATTATAACACTACTTATAAGTAACATTTTTAATAATTATAAATATTTGCTTTGGTTAGGAGAGCGATCAGAAACGGTGACTTTGAACCGTGACATAAAGGCCATGATAAAAAATATTCAGGAAAAGTTTTCAGAAATTATTTTTCACTAGCTGTACCCTGCCACGCTTTGCTGTGACACATTGTGATGCAAAAAATTGGATAAAAAAAATATTTATGAAAACAATCCTTGATGCAGATTATACATCATTCTAAAATTTCAGCCCGATCGGTGCAGAACTTTTTGAGTTTTTGAAGCGTACACAAACCAACATAACATTTTTATAAATAAAGATTATGGGATTAATATGTGAAAAAATTGTTATTTATGTCCATCAACGGGCCTAGGATGACAAAACATTGATGCACTCTTTGCAAAAATCTCATTTATAGGTCCTAAACTATAAATACGTGCAGTAGATATGTAAAATAGTGATATATTATTAAAAGTCTCATAAATTAGTTTCTATTAAACTAAACTTTAGTGTCTTGTACCCACTTTCTAATTTTAATGAATACTACTCGTATGATTATTTTTACGTTTTGTAATTGCGTAGTCCGCCTAGTGAAAGTTAAGTTACTATGTCATATATCAACATATAGTTTAGTTACCTATGGTTAGAATTATCTCTTAAACTATGCAATGTACGATAAGCGTAGGCCGAATCGTGGCTTAATATCAGTCGAATGGGGGGTCAAGTGCAACCCTGACATTGTTAAAAAAAGATAGGCAGGTAACCTCACCTTTATATTTCCAGAGTTCAGTTTAAGAACCGGCAACAAATTGAGACTCTGTTCTCCCATAACAATCTTGCCGTATTTCGGTTCCTGAGTAACTTTGTAAGAGACCACCTTTCCTTTATAGTATTCAGTTTCCGTTTTAAACAGATCTGGTCGCAGGCTCACGGCTTCGCCCTCGATCACAGTCAAATTAAACGCAGACACGTAGAAATGTTCAGGGATTATGATTATCGATAGTTCTACGTCCCCTCAACCACACGATGCCGTTAGTGACGTCCATTCGAATTTTATCCCTCGTTCGGTTCACTCCGGATTGTACATAGACGAGCCTGTTAGCGTTTACAATAGATTGGTCGAAGACTTTCGTATGAATTGGTTCTTCATTGTAATTCTCTACTTCTAAGGTGCCTGGTGAAGATGCAATTTCCAACCAGCCGTGGTGAGGGCCTTCAGTTACTTTGTACACTATGTTAGATGGCTCAATCTGAGGGTGCATTACCTGTAAGGAAAGTTACATTTATACCTAAATCGTCAACAAAATAATTAAACAAATCGTTTTTCCGTTAGTCGGTACCCGGATATTTACCAAAAATCTGTGCGATCGGGATTCCCTTTGAAATAACACACCCACTGACTAGAAGAAGTCAAATCCATGATCAGATCATGTTACTTCACGTTGCAATATCAGTGATTGATTACGAATTCATGCATGCTGGGTAATGTCGCGCCCTAGGCTACACCTTAAGCCGCGCCAAATCTTAACATTATAATCAATAATGTAAAAATAATTGTTTGTATTTCCTGCCGTTATTATCATGTGTTTTATTTTAGTATAGAGTGACGAGACGAGCTGGACATGTGCCTGATGGTAAGCAACATACAGCATAGTGACACGCAGCTATGGGAACATGAAAATTCCAAATCACTACCTAGCACCCCACTGCACTTGTCGCCCAGAGACATACGTTGTTTTATCTCTATACACAGACAGTAATTTCACTGGAAACATTTACCTTCAACGCGGAACACAGTAAGGATTGCATATTACTACTTGGCGGTAGAATAACTGGTAAAAGTGTGGTACTTCCCAAGGCGGACTCTGCAAAGAGTCCTACCACTACAAATAAATGTTTAGTCCGTTTCCCCCCTGGATATGGGTTTGTTTTACTATTTGAAGTAACGGGATGATCAACACGTTTATGCGTCGGATGGTAAGCAACATGTCTGCCTATTACAGCTCAGTGTCCAGCAACTACTTGAACATGAAGAACCCAAATTACCACCTCGCACTGCACTGCAGTCGTCACCCAAACATATTTATATGTGGCTAGCTGTACCCTGCCACGCTTCGCTGCGGAACATTGTGATGCAAAAAATTTATAAAAACAATCTTTGATGCGGATTATATATCAATGTAAAATTTCAGCTCGATCGGTGCAGAACTTTTTGCGTTTTTAAAGCGTGCACAAACCAACATAACATTTTTATATATAGAGATTGATGAGACGATTCATAGTTACGGCTGGTCTAGTCGGGAGAACGGCGACTGCCGATCCGGAGCCCCCGGGTTCGAATCCCACCACGCGCACCACTGTCTTTTCGAAGTCATGTGCGTAATGCCACTAACTTAAAAACGGTGAAGGAAAACATCGTGAGGAAACCAACATGTAATCTTTCGAGCTCATGTGTCATCCACCAACCCGCACTGGGCCAGCGTGGTGGATTATGGCCTTAAACTCTCTCCTTGCGAGAGAAGGCCCCGAGTCCCAGCAGTGGGAACATTTAGTGGGCTGCTTATGATGAGACGATTCATCTATTTGCCCTGTAATTTCTCTGAAAACATTGTTCTTCGCACCGCTCTCAAGCTACGCTACATTAGCATGTCGGTGACATGAATCCATAACATTTTCTCTTACCAAAAAATGTTCAGGGTTGCTAAACAGTTTCATCTTTTTTTTAATCGTACTCTGCTAAGTGATTCTTCTTGTAGTGGCATACTATAGCATACTATTGGCAGAGTCCGCCTGGGGAACCACACCTTTGCCAGTTATTCTACCGCCAAGCAGTAATGTGCAAACATTACTGTGTTCCGGTTTGAAAGGCAATGTTTCCAGAGAAATTACAGGGCTTAGAGATATAATATCTTACATATCAGGGTGACGAGAGCAGTGCAGTGCTAGGTTATGATTTGGACTCTTCACGTTCCAATCGTTGCGTGTCACTGTGCTGTTATGTGGCAGGCATGTTGCTTACCATCAGGCGCATGTATTGGTCGTCAGGTCACTCTATATTAAAAAAAAATCAATAAGGTGTCTTAACTCATGTGCTTCTGTTTTGTAGGAGATGCGGGGAATCCGATCGTTTTATTACTTGTCGTACATAACTCACCTCCATTATTTCTTTAGTAATATTGACACTGGTAGACTCTTCGACGACCAGCGGTTTGTTAGTTGTTACTCTCAGAGGCTCCCAGTAGCTCGATGGGAAAATTTTGATTATATACACGCCTTCTCCCCATGTATCGAGGCACATGACTTTGAATCTGAAAAAAGGACATAAGGTCATAAAATATGTAATCATTTGATTCACTTGTGTTCTATATGGATCATTTGGATTGGGGATATTTCGGATCTGGATATAGGAATAAAAATTAAAATTATAACGGTTTCGGATATGAAATTCTTTTGGACAAAACATTACTTTCGGTTGCGGATATTGGACTGAAATGAAATGTAAACATACATGATGTGCTACGCCTATCACCTAATTATAGTTCTAATAGTCAAAACTAAGCACCTACTTGGCGGTAGAATAACTGGCAAAGGTGTGGTACTTCTCCACACAGACACTGCAAAGAGTCCTACCACTACAAAAAGAGTCCTAAATTCCTCTACATTAATATTAATGAATAGTACTAAAGTTTCCCTGTACTAATGTAATGTGTAATGTTACTAAACTAATGTGCAATGTTGAGATGATATCGTGAAACTTTAGCTATAACTGGAAACTTATTTAATTACTAGCTGTACCCTGCCAAGCTTCGCAGTGGCACATTGTGATGCAAAAATTATATAAAAACAATCCTTGATGCGGATTATATATCATTGTAAGATTTCAGCTCGATGGGTGCAGAGCTTTTTGAGTTTTTGAAGCGTACACAAACCAACATAACATTTTTATAAATAGAGATGTATGTTATGCGATTGCGACGCTAATCATGAATCGATTTTAATGGTTCTTTTTTTTTTTTGTTTGGTATATAATACTTCAGAGGTGGCCCCATACAACGTTTCTTGAATTCGGTGTTTTGTATGTTTTGGAAATATGAACAAAAAACTAAAATTTGCTTTCATGTATTTAGATGATATGGTGATAGATTCTTATGAAATTTGGTCGAGTCTCTGAATTGAATTTTATATTGAAACCGTATTTTCTTTTTCTTTTTTTGAAGATAATAGTTTATTTGATATATTGCCATATTGAGGCAGTAATGATAAAAAATGTAATTCACCATTATGTGGTGGCAAACACCTTGGATTTTAAATTTGTTATAGTGTATAGTATTCTACAAGTCGAGCCCTTTCATTTGATACTCGTATTGAGGGAGGTTGTGAAAAAATATTTTATTCACCATTTTATGGAGGCCGCCATCTTAGATTAATATCAACCAAATATAACTAAACCCACCGCACGGAAACTAGCTTTCAAATAAATAAATAAACGCATTAAAATCGGTCCACCCGTTTGAGCGCCACAGACAGACAGATAGACATCGACGTTAAACTTATAACACCCCTCGTTTTTGGTCGGGTAGGTTAGGATAGTTATATCTAACGTCCTTGAATTGTAATTTAACGGTATTTACAATTTTACGTTGACTATATGTATATTGTTGAAGTCAAAGATTGAATGTGTGCTAATTAAATATTTACCTAAACTGATCGGTGGGCGTCTTCGGCTCGCGATGTCTGTACGCGACCCTTCCCGCTGCCACGTCTAGCTGAGTAAATGTGTACGCTCCTTGTCCTTCCCCCACCTCTATAGCACCATGTTTAGGCTCCAGAGTCACTTCGTAACGAATGTCTTCCTCAAGGCAGTTCATGTTTGTGTCGACCTATAAAATATGAAGAAATACATATATAATCCTACTGTTTTTGCGAAATTTTGTATGGGTTGATGTTTGGCTTTATAAACAGCCAAATATCAACCCTAACTCTTTCATGCAAATACTACTGAATGGATTTTGAATAAAATTTAATATATGAACAACGTCTAAAAGTCTGGACACACATACGATACTTTTTATCGCGGGAAAATTACAAGAAGCTATGCGGATAAAACGCACCGTGTGGCGCTACTAGTGGGACAGAGAAGGCTGTAGATGATCTTGTTTTTTTTTTTTAAATATCTTTATTACAAAAATAACAGTTGTTCAGTTTTTATTATTTAAATATACTTCACTTTAGGTCTTCTTTCTTTATACTTTTAACACGACTATATATTACAGAATCATTTTATTATAATGAAGATGTTCATATTATTTTTATCTATTTACCTGCATGTCTCTTCCAGTTATAAGAACCGCCTTCCCATTCTCTACAATGGATCCCTCACTGGGGTACATCCTAATGAATGGCGGCGACGCTTGTATCTCCAAATTGCCGTTCACGTCAAATAGACCGTCGGATATCCAAAAAGCCATCTTTCCATACTCTTTACCTTGATGCTTAAACAATACCAAATTCTTATTGATATCCTCCTGTGAGAACTGCGCTATTTGCTCTGAAGGATTGTCTGCTCTGAAAATACCTCCATTCGGAGGATCTTTGGTATAACGTTGGACAGTATAAATTATATCTGCCGGTTTAGTATCCAAATCTGCATCAGTATAGCTCAAATCTCTAGCAGTTATCAACCTCGCGCCGCCGTGAACTATATGGAATATATTTTCGTTCGCCCTTACTGGACTGTTGTCATTTTTCAATATGATGTCGATATGAAACACGCCGACGTACTGGAAGTCTTCTGGTTCTGGACTTAGCGCCATAAAATGAAAAGAGTCATGTCGGCTCTCAGAATCGTCGTGGGAGTAATACACTCTATCAGAATTTAGCTCTTGTAACGTAAAATACGTAGTGTTATCTCTTACGACTTTCAAATCTTCGTTTATGACTTCAATCTTACCGTGTTTCGGCAGGTGAGTAATATTGAAAATAAGATTGGTGACAGCATCAGTGCGAAGATTTAAGTGAGTGGCGGGAATGACCATTCTGGAACCTTCCATGACTTGTAACCGCTCTAAAGTCGTTTGAACTCTATTAGGAGAATGATCCGTAGATAAAGAGCCTGGAGTATGTTTGATTGTCATTACTCCGGTCACGTTTTCGCACTCTGTCGCTCCTACTATAAATGAGAACTCATCTTGTATGTGAGAATATGCTCTTCTATGCAATCTGTACCAAAGCTGATCATTGTCTATATTTTGCTGGGTAAACGTATTGTGCATTTGTAAATGACGTTTGCCAGACGAGAGATGAAGTATTCCGTACTTCGGTGGTCTTAGTATAGTGAAGGATATCCTGTCGGTGGGTAAAGCCAGAGGCTTAGTCTTAAACTGTAGATGTTCCGACGATATGAACGCTTCTCGAGTGTTGTTGAGAACTAATTCTTCATTGATGGATTGGTACAATTCTAGTTTTATGAAAGTTAATCGAAAATCGTATAGCGTGTTCGTTCGTATCGTACCGACGGAGGCTTTGAACTGAAACAATACAACACATCATTAATGCAATAACAAATATTTAATTGCCAAAAGCAAGGAAATACAAACAGCTCAATAAACAATACTAAGGATTAAGCTATAATAAAAATACATTTTAAAGTTTCTCTGTGCAGAAAAGCTGTTATTCTATAGCCCCAAACTAGGCAACCCCTGTATCTTGGGGCTCAAGTGCGAGTTTGCTAATTAAGTTGCTAAAATCACTTTCACATTGTCACAATTTACATAAAATTATAGAGTAGGTACTGTTCCAAGTTTTACTTTTCTCTAAACTAACCAGTATTGCTACTCTCCATACACACTGGAATCTTTGGTGTCATCGTATGACGCAAAAGGTAGTCCCTGAGTTTTATCTTGAAAGCATGTTTTGGAAGGTCTGGTCTGGAAGGGAGTATGCAGGGGTGCGCTTGGTAACCAGACGCGAGGGACCGGTAGTAAGTTGGGTCTGGCTGCGCGCTTGGATGTTAAACAATGTCATAGTAGACTTTCATCACGAGCATGAGCAAAAACAGCTGGAACG
The DNA here is from genome assembly GCA_017562165.1 of Ectropis grisescens. Lineage (NCBI taxonomy): Eukaryota > Metazoa > Arthropoda > Insecta > Lepidoptera > Geometridae > Ectropis > Ectropis grisescens. The sequence continues at coordinate 23,533,857 of CM029767.1, forward strand.
TTTTCTGCTAATTTGAATACATGCGACTATTTCCATGGAAAATAATGGCAGTATCATCAGCGCAGGTGATAATTTCTACATTTGGGAGTTTCATGTGTACAATTTCGTTTGACCGAGAATGCTACCTTGCGGAACGCCGTATTTTATAGGTTGATCGTCGCTAGAAACACCGTTTACCCTAAAAAATACGACCCTCTAAATAACTTTTAAACAAATCGAGAGGCACGCCCCTACCACCGAACGCCTGAAGCTTTCTTAAGAGCAGAGCAATTTACAACCCATCAAAAGCTCGTGCTACAACAAGAAATACAGTAATTCATCTTTCGCTCCTATCAACGTACGACGACACCAGACCAGACCGTAGTAATAATCTTCGGTTGACCTCCCCTGACTGAAGCCGAACTGCCTGTCAGCGATTAATGTGTGTTGTTCTAGGAATTATACTACCTACATGCATACCAGTAACAAATTCTAAAATTTTCGTAACACACTGAGCAGGGCAAAATTGGTCTGTAATTGTCAGGAGAGTGTTTGTGATCGTTTTTGTGGATCGGACTTAATGCAGCGAATTTCCAATACTCTGGAAAGACGCCTGTTTCCAAGCGTAAATCTAAAAATATGGGTTATAGGTAAAATTATAATAGGAAGCTTGTAAATTTTGCTGAGATACGATCTGAGCCGGAAGCACTGTCCGTTTTCATGCTGGACACAATTTTTGCGATTTCAACAGAATCAGTGGGTGATATGAACAGGGCATGTTTACTAAGATATTTTATGTGAGTCGATTAAAGAAGTTTCTGAAATTCAGTCTGGAAAGAGTTGAGCAAGCAACTACTACGTCAGGGAAACATGATTTGGAGTAGTTTTTCGCGAAAAAAATGAAAATTTAAGGGTCGTTGTAAAACTTAGTCGCTCCCAAAGCTTAACAACGACAATTGAGTGTTGTCTGTAACTGAAGGTTCTCAGATTAAGCCTTCAGCTGAGTTTTTATGAAGAGAAGCATGAGGGAATGCGAGTTGGACCTGTGATATCAGGTAAGAGACGATGCGACGCCATCATATATAATTATTGTGCGATCCCGAAGATGTTACATTCGAGAGGTTTAAATTCCGCTAGGCACTTCTATTATATTTGCCAGCTTTGGGAACATAAAGTGGGCTGCTTATACATAATCTTTTCAGTTTCATACAGGCCGTATTTTTGAAGTTATACTTCTTTAGGTACGTTAAGGAAAAAGCACCCTGATGTTTAAGCGTACATTTAAGTAAAAATTGTAACTAACGTAAGTTCATACTTCTTGCGTTGCAAATAATATTTATTCTATGGTTTAAGTTAAGACTTCTTAGCACGAATAGAGAAATGTATTCATTTCTTGCTTGCACATAAGTAGATACACCTTTTTTGGCATTGACTTGTATAGATTACTACACTTAAACCACAGAACATAACTAGGTCCTATGTTCTGTGACGACAACTCACCTTGAACTCATCATGCGTAGGGTTGCCCAATAGATGCATGTACCGCACTCGTCCAAAAGTTACCATTTCGTTAGTGAATGAATCGACTGTCTGCCAAGTCCCATCCAACACTCGCAGACGTTCCACCACGCCAAACTGGGGTGGTTTCACTATGTCGTATCTGAAAACATCAACATACATTTTTGGCTTTTTTTTCTCACAAAAATACCTAAAACTAACCGTAGTTCATGTTACAGACCGATAATCTTTAGTTGTAATTGCAGTTTACACGAGCGTAAACACACGGTTTTTGCGCGCGTAGTTTTTTACCGAATTTGCACGGGATTCCAGCTTATTATCTGCCTATGTACCAAATCCATCCTCATTCCAAATTTTCACGTTTTAACATCTACTAGCGGTCCGTCCCGACTTTGCACGTGGTACATCTATATCTATACTAATATTATAAAGCTGAAGAGTTTGTTTGTTTGTTTGCTTGAACGCTAGGATCTCGGGAAGTACTGGTCCGAATTGAAAGATTCTTTTTCTATTGTATAGTCCATTTATCGAGGAAGGTTTTAGGCTATAGAAAATAACTCTACTATTAATTGAAGCGGAGCATGAAACAAGAATGTAACAAAATCGGGCAAAAATATTCCCCTTTTGAGAGTTTTCGTACGTTTCGTGCTTTGACATGACACATGACAGCATGTGTCAAAGATTGCTTCATTGAATTTCAGTAATCTGTGCCTTGAATATAAACCTTTGCTAATTATTTTTTCTAAATCTGAGTTGGTACGACCAATTTCCGACAGGTGGCGTAGCAGGTTGCTGAAGAGGTTTTTTGTTTGAAATCGATATTCTCAGGAATGAGTGGACCGATTTCAGTCATTCTTTCACCGTTGGATATGTACGGGATCCCGATGAGTGCTATATAATATACCACGGGCGAAGCCGGGGCGGGCATCTAGTAATAGTATATAGCCTATAGCACTCAGGGATCACGTACATATCCAACGGTGAAATAATGTTTGAAATCGGTCCAGTAGTTTATGAGATTAGCGCGTTGAAACAAAAAACCTCTTCAGCTTTATAACATTACTAGCTGTACCCTGCCACGCTTCGCTGTGGCACATTGTAATGCAAAAATTAGATAAAAACGATCCTTGATGCGGATTATATATTATTCTAAAATTTCAGCTCGATTGGTGCAGAACTTTTTGAGTTTTTGAAGCGTGCACAAACCAACATAACATTTTTATATATAGAGATTATAAATTAGTAGGATTTTGACCGCCAGAAGTTGCTCAATGACACAATCAAAAACCACCATTATTCTCTTACACTTTAAATGTGTGTATACACTTTTTATTGCATCTAAATAAATCTTAATTCAGCGCTTATTCCCCACGGCACTACCAAGCTGCTCTACAGGTAGTGCCGTGGGGATTTTTTCCCCTTCTGCATTACTGGCCAGTAGCGTCGTGGGGAATTTTTAAACGTCTTACATCTTCGTTCCCTTCTGCACTACTGAGTACAAAAACGTTTTACCAGTAGTGCCGTAGGGAATATTTCTGCACTACAAGCCAACAGCAGCTGTACCATCCGCATGTGTGCTCCACTATCAGTATATTTCTTCTAATTACGCTTGAGTTATACACTAAAGAAAAAAAAGAGAGCAAGTGATTATAACACCTACTTGACAGGTACGTTATTCTCGTCAGCATTCGTAGTGAAGGTGAGATTGTCGGAGGATATAATCGCATATGAGTTGTGGACGAGTTGAAGGCCCGTATTGTTGACGAGACGCACTTGCAGCGGAACTACCGATATACGGAGAATTCCCGGCCCGCTGGTTTCTATACCATCGGATACCTGAAAATTAAATACATTTTGTTTAAATCCTTGACACTCAACGTAATATCACAGTATAAAGAAGTACTACCAGTAGTTCATCGCCTTTGATCTTTGGGAGAAAGACCGATGATGCCTAGACACGGGTAGATAGAACCGAAAACTGAACCGCCCTCACGAAATAGTAACATTGCAATGTTGGCAATGGCGGGAGCGCGCTTCCCGCGGCTCACCCCGCACGATTGCCCCGTCTATATGGCTTCGTTGAACGACTGTATGATTTAAAAGACTGTGGTAGTAATGTTACGTACGCACATTTAAAGTTACTGCTGGTCTAGTCTATAGAATGACAACTGCCAATCCGGAGCCCCTGGTTCTAATCCCACGCACACCAATGTCTTTTCGAAGTCATGTGCCGTGTTACCGTTAACTTCAAAACGGTGAAAAAACCCATACAAAGAAATTAAAGAAAACAGTAACCTACAAGGAAACCGACATGTTCAAATTCAAATACAAAAAAATATTTTGCTGTTTGCAGCTAAGATAAGATGATACAAAACATTTTAAAAATTGATCCATACAAACTGACCTCTGCGAGAGCTATACAATTTGGCTGGCAAAATAATTTGTTTTACTCCTAATTTTTATACAACGAAAAAAATTATTGTCAGCCGATGAAAGTCTTCTTCTTCATCATCTTCTATGTTCCTAGAATCTTTCCAGGCCATGTGATATCCACAAACGGATTATGGCCTCGATTCTTTCTTTGCGAGAGAAGTAGTAGTAGAAGAAGGAAAAAATAGTGGGCTGCCCTTTTTAAACTAGTATGGCAAGAATGAAAACAGCAGCAGTGACGGAAAGATTGAGAAACACTAGTTTATCGTGATTCGTGGTCGACTGCATGTGCACAAAAATAGTTTGATTGGCCATATATGAACGTATCTACATTCATGATGATGTGGTAGAGAGGGAAAGAAATGTAGTGAATTCAAAAATGCGAGAGAGAGCTTGGAGATACAGACGAATGGAAGAAACGTACAAATCGTACCTTCGCCGTTTTTAAGCTAACGGCATTACGCATATGACTTCGAAAAGATTCTAGGAACATGTCGGTTACATCACGATGTTGTCCTTGGTTCGCGTGGCATTCGAACTCGGGGTCCCGGATTGGCAGTTGCCATACTTTCGACTAGACCAGCTATAACTTCCTAGATCAGCTGTAACTTACAAGACCACCCGTAATTTACTGGACCAGCCGTAACTTACTAGACCAGCCGTTTTTTTTGGCCCAGGTATAATTCTTTATGAATTCCACCCTATTCGGGGAGTACGGTGGATATGTGGGGCTCGTCACCAGGTGGTCTACCCACTAAAACCCATGGGTGGATTCGTCCATGCGGTTATGTGCCGAAGCTAGGAACACTTTCGCACTAGCCTTGAGCCCCGGCTGCGCGTGTCCCTTCGGACCCTTTCTTGCGGGGAGTACAGTGAATATGTTGGACTCGTCACCAGGTGGTCTACCCACTAAGACCCATGGGTGGATTCGTCAATGCGGTTATGTGCCGAAGCTAGGAACACTTTCGCACTAGCCTTGAGCCCCGGCTGCGCGTGTCCCTTCGGACCCTTTCTTGCGTTCGAAGTGGTACCGGTTATCCACAACACTCATTATCTGGTACGCAGTAACACTGCACGCGCCTCCTCAGGGGCTATCCTCATTGAGCAGCGGACCCCCCTAAGTCCGTCCCTCTTCATGGAAGTTAGAGGAGGGCATGGGAAACCCTCCTACGACGTCCAGGTCGTGTGTGTTGTGCCGTGACCTCCTCGCAGTCACATTGGTGGCACATTGTCGTCAGTTCTTTTCCAGCTATTCGGCACAAGTACTTACCAAAGCACCCATGCCTGGTAAGCACCTGCACAATCCAGAAGGTAAGCGACCCATGACCTTGTCCAGGCAATTTTTTTATATTATAGTGACAATACGAGCAGGACATGTGCATGATGGTAAGCAACGTGCCTGCCCATAACAGCATTACATACAATATATACATACAATTACCTAGCACCGCACTGCGGTCGTCATCCGTAGATATATAAGGTGTTTCATCTCTTAGCCCAGTAATTTCTCTGGAAACTTGCCCTCGGATTGCCTCGACGATCCAGCTTCCAGACATGGGTTGGGCTAGTCGCTGCTTCCACTCTTCGTGGGAACTTATTAGACGAGCCATAACTTATTTTTATTTTTTTGTTAATTGGAGGAAATAAATTAAATGAATAAATATTGGTGGACAAGTCACACACAACGCCATCTGACCCCAAACTAAGCAAAGCTTGCACTATGACGGCCAGATAGCTGATATTTTTTTTTTACATACTTATAACACATAGAAATGTATCTACTGCGAAAATGGTGCCCCTACTGACTTAAGCCTCCACGGAATCCAACTCTACCGATGACGGCGGGAACACGGGACAGCCCTCGCATTACTCCACGTCCTCGCCGCGGCTTGCCTGTCTCTGGGCCCTTATCTGGGGCATACCCCCGTCACCGACGCTCCTGAACCCAGGATACGCCGTGACTACCACGGGGACAAAGCAGTAAGTGGTCTCTAGCGACGGGTCAGGTCTGTGGTCCCGACGCGTCGGGACGCCTAAAACTTTTCAGCTACAGAGGATAGGGAGAGCGGCGCACCGCAATATCGGCACTCATCTTCCCCTGCAGCCCACCGCATTCGCGGTGCCGACACCGTCTAGGCGGGCAGGGAGAGCGGCGTATCGTAACACCGACGGTCTCTCTCCCGCCGCGGCCTCTACCACACAGCTGCAATGCCCACCTCCCAACATTGCGGCCCACCTCAGTTGCGCTAGTGCCACAACATCGCGCAACCTACATGGCCGCATTGTCGTCGGCTTGAAGGCAATGCGTAGACGAGCGGCCCTATCTCGGGATCCCTCTTCGCTTCACCGTGGGTGACAGGCCAACTCGCTAGACCAGTCGTAATTTACTGGACCAGCTGTAACTAATTAGACCAGCCGTAACTTACTAGACCAGCTGTAATATACTAAGCCAGCCGTAACTTGCTATATCAGTCGTGCCAGCGAGTTTACAATATAGTAGTTATAAAATTACCTGCAGTGTTAGCCTCAAAGACGTCTTATTCAATTGTTTGTCTCCCGTTGAACCGTGCACGAAAGAAATCACACCAGAATCGATTTCTTGTTGCGTGAACGAGTCTACCGGTTGACCCAGCATTTCTATATGACCCCTGAAATCGAAATAGTCGTCTGTTTTATTTTGTGTATAAAGCCTTAGCAAATTAAATACGCTTAAAATACTAGTAATTAACAAAAGAGAGAGACTAGCTGATCGACTCAGTTCAGCTGCCCACGCAGTTCGTCAAATTAAAAAAATATCAGACGTTGCAACAGCTAGGCTTGTTTATTTTGGCTACTTTCACAGTATTATGTCCTACGGGATCTTATTATGGGGTTCGGCTGCGGACAGAAACTCTGTTTTCGTATTGCAAAAAAGAGCAATCCGTGGTCTATATAATTTATAATTTATCACCTAGAGAATCAGTACGGGAGATGTTCAAAACTATTAACATATTAACAGTCCCTTCATTGTATATTTATGAATGTATAATGTATGTAAGAAAAAATCGAAGTCGTCTGCAGAAATTAACTGATCTGAATCCAAAAGCGCACCATAAACACAAAATTGTATTTCCTAAGTGCAGACTTCAGAAAACAAATAACTCTTTCAAATGTAATGGTATTCGCTTCTATAATGCAATCCCTGTACAAGTGGAAGGCCTCAATGAAACCAAGTTTAAAAATGAAATAAAAAGCTACCTATTGAGCAAGGCATATTATAATATAGACGACTTTGTTAAAGATAGTAACTTATGGAAGAGAAATGTGTCGAAATTAGAATCTTGTAATAAGGTAAAATAATAGATTTTTAAGACTTTTGATGTTACATTGTTTGTACTAATGTAGTATCTGTATACTGTGTGTATTGATTATTTGTTATATGGTCTTCGACAAAGCCTTTTTACAGCTGCATGTAATTGACTAGGCCCCTTTACAGCTGCTTTATTCTTTTTGACGTTGTTATTTTATCATATTATTTACACAGATTCTTTGCCTTTTTGTAAATGACGTTACCAAGTGTTCTTATGAATTTATGGTATGAATAAATGAATTGAATTGAATTGAAAAAAAAAACAATGGCTATCTATTTGTCTCTTGATAACGAATGTTTGTTACTGTTATTTTTAATTTGTTGAAAAAAGTATTCCTTCCTTTTTATTTTCACAACGTACCAGCCGAACCCTGCGCGCTTTGCTACCGCACCTATCGAAAATTGACCGTACCAACTCAGATTTAGAACAAATTTGGTTAGCTTAGGTTATATGATGCAACTTAAACGATAGAAACTTGCTGTCACGCACTTCGACGCACGTCAGCACGCGCAACGAAAGCTCGATAAGGCCCGTTTTTGTTCCATTCTTCATTCATGCTCCACTACTATTGATAGTAGCGTAATGTTATAAAGCCTTCCTCGATAAATAGACTATCCAACAGAAAAATTATATTTAAATTCGGACCAGAAGTTCCCGAGATCTTAGAATTCAAACAAACAAACAAACTTTTCACTTTTATAATATTAGTATAGAAGTATAGATAGAATTACGCTTGACTGTCTTGGTTGATGTTTATCATCTTCATAAACTTACCCTAGTCCACAGCTGGGCATAGGTCTCTCCCATGACACGTCACTAAGTAAGCACACTTCGTCGTACACCGCATCATCGTTTAACATCAGGAGATGGCGGTCAAGTGTAAACCTATTATGGTTAAAAAATGATGTGTAGTTATGTGTCCACACCAGAGAGTTTACATATACTACGTATAGAGTTAGAACAAACGCTTTTCACCGTAAGCACGGCTCTGATCGCTCTTGTCTTGTGCAAGTGCCATACTTTTGTCGCGGCACATCACTATGTCGCCATAGCTAACATACACCTCATCTGCTTACGATTGGTACAAAGGAATCATGCGGAAAACCCTGATCTATTTACTTATTCTTTATCTAAGGTGCACACTAACCCAAGAGGTTCGTTCTTCCCATGCAGCACGGTGTACAAGAGATCCTCCGGCGCCGTATCTGGGTCTTCCGCCTTCAATATCTCAGATGTAATTACTTTTCTCGTACCCTGAGAAACGTAGAAAGAACTCATTTTATTTTTTAACATATTTCAATGTGTGCATTTGGTGCACTTATTGGTTGTCCCGTTAGGCCAAGAACTCATGGAAAAATTATCTCCCGCGCCTGCCGCGGTTTTATAACTCACGAGACCGCTGATTTTCGTGGTTTCGCAGCCGCCGTGGGTTAGATTATCGCCCACGAACGTAGCAGGCAGCGAACGTGCGGGAGCCGCGCAGCAACCGCGCGCGTGGCGGGTGTAAATCGCGTCGTGAGTTGTGCTTTTTACATATATTTCTACATTTTACAGAAGCTGCGGGCCCGCAACCGCGGTGGGCACGGTTGAAAATCAGTCCATGAGTCCTGAGCCTCGCTTTATCTTATAAATTGGCAGTCATAGGGACTGCCGATAGAAGTGATTACTTATAACTTAGAATTGTATCATTAAACATCACTAATGTTGCACATACGTCACCTGTATAGTTGCATAATATATACTGCTATGACGAATGGCCGTGAATGGTTGAATGGAACTCACAAAATTTCACGCATACAAAAAGCGTCTTAACGCTTAATACCCGCTCCGGTGTTCCGACGCTACATATGTCACTACGTATGTCACTGACGTAAACCCACAAGGTTTTCCCCTATCATAAAGTGCTTAATGTGGTTAAAGAAGTTTTCACTTCAAAGATACCACTACTGGGACTGGTAATCCACTTCTGGGACTCGGGCTGGTGGGGCCTTATCTGACAAGACGTTCAAAACCATAATCCCCCACCCTATCCAAATGCAGGTTTGCAACTAACATTTTTATTTGAAAGTCGTTCTTCGTGGAACATGTCGATATTATTGTTATTCCACGAAATTTGTATATTAGCACTTGGCAAAATGCTCACGAGGTGGACGCGGGGGTTGAGACTACGCCCCCGCGTTTGTGAGATACCTTCTCACTACTGGCACATTTTGGGCCACCGTAGCTTTTTATGAAAATCAGAAAAAAATAGGAACAAAATTTGCAGATTTTGATACTACCTATACACAGTGTGCCTTCTAAGCTAAAGTACTCGTAAGTTAAAAAGAACAACATAGGCGTGTTTCGGGCGTGTATGTGTATGTGGGTTCCTACACGCAGGATAATAAAGGAATGCAAAGATTTTGATGAACTGTGTGAAGAGATGATCATACGTGTAACAACACACACCCAAACATATGCACAACTTTTTTAATAAAAGGGCATCTGGACTAAGGATGGCCTAAGTTGTACTGCTCTGACAGTACATTTGCAATTGGCATATATTAAGGTTAGGCAACTCGTAACAAGCACAATGTAAATCAAATTATAAACTCTAGAAGCAGTTAAATAAAAATTTAAAATACTCACACAATGTTAATTTGGTTAGGTTTTTGTAGTAACTGCTAGAGGTGTACATGGTAGTAAGTTCATGCAACTACACGTAAGCAAATAAAAAACACTAAATGCGCTGGGAAACATCTGAAAATAATAAAAAGGGGGTAAATTTTATTAAAATGCATGCTTTATAAATAAAAACTTTTGGGCTGCCGGTTTTTTACAATGACGGGCAAAATATAGAAGTATATCTTTATCAAGTCCATAAGACAATTGGTAAAGTCTCTAAAAGAATTGGTCAAGTCCCTAAGATAAACAATTGATGTTGGTCCGAAGATAATTGATCAATTCAATAATAAAATTAACGGATTCCCTAAGATAAAATCCCGGGGTATGACAGGGTCGAAAGATATTGCCTAATCTTTAAAGATTTTTTTAATTCGATCAAAGATTTGGCACAGCTTAGTGAACTGATAAAATTAAAACGGTTGTTTTATTTATTCATAGTATTTTTTCAGATGTGCATAAATAGTTTTTGCTTCTAAAATTCTTCACGGATTTGTCAAAATTTGACTGGTTTAACGTATTGATCAAATCCCTTACTTTATTTTTTTGTTTCCTGCGACAACTATACTGAATGGTACTTACTATACTGGACTAGGAACCATCGAAAACCGGATGGCTATTCGGTTAAAATAAATTTCAATTTTACATGTCTATTTCGACATAGGAGAGGTGACTTATCTACTGTTCCGTATATTTTCCCCTTACAACTCCGATTAAATCTTGTCTTATATTGTAATTCAAAATCTTACCTAAGCGCTTACTCAAGAAATATCAGGAGCTCAACTAATTAGCAAAACTGTTTGTTTTTAATTCATTCCACTTCGATGTTTTATAATAACTAATCAATTATTCCGTGATATTATTTTGCCTATTCTAAATAGTACGTTTCCAAAATAATAATTACATCTATACTTATAATAAAACTGTAACGAGTCGAATTCTGTACATTGAAGATATTTTGAAAATTTTTTTTTTGGGGCACTCCATAGTCGATACTGATGGCGAAACTGCATTTTTTTTCTTTCATGTCTGTCTGTCTGTCTGTCTGTCTGTCTTTCTGTATAGGGATCACGCATCACGCCGAGTAGGCTACTTTTAATCCCCAAATTCTAATTGGTTTTCTTGCGGGAGGGGGTGAAAGTCAGAATGTGTATTTGGTTGTAACTCATGTTTGCGTTGTTTAATTTCATTAATTCTTTTTTTGTTAGAAAGAACACATTTTTTAAATTGTCCCGTCAAAATTTGAACAATATCGGTCAGTTGGTTCGGAAATTACACAAACATTAAATAATAACGACACGCGCGGCGCGTTCGGTACATACTAACTTCTAAGTATTCTGTGTATCACAGACGATGCACAGAATATCTAGATTCTAGATTCTAGAAAGTGCCCACGTGATCGGGTCGCGTCGTCTTGGATGACAAAATAATTGTCAAAAATATATTTTTGTGTGGAAAAACAAACATCATTCGGTTATAATCGACTTCAAACAAGGAGGATGGTCTTAATCGGGTTGCATGTTTTTTTATTTGGTTTTATTTTACGCGATAACTCCGCTAATTGTTAGTTGATTTTGATAATTCCTTTTTTGTTTGGTAGAAAACATTTCAGAGGTGATCTTAGATATCGAAAACAGGGAGGTAGTTTTTCAAATATCAACAAAAAACTAAAATCAGCTTAGATTTAAATTTAGATTTGACCAATTAAATGTTCCCACTGCTGGGCGTCGGGGCCGTCTCTCGCAAGGAGAGAGACAAGGCTATAATCCACCACGCTGGCCCAGTGTCGGTTGGCGGATGACATATGACTTAGAACTTAGATTATAGGTAGATTTCGGTTTCTTCACGGTGTTTTCCTTCACCGTTTTAATTAACGGCATTACGAACATGACTCTGAAAAGATAGTGGTGCGCGTGGTTTTGAACCTGGGTCTCCGGATCGACAGTCGCCGTTCTCCCGACTAGGTCAGCTGTAACTTACTAGACCAGCCGTAACTTATTAGAAAACGTATTATTTCAATCCAAATACTGTTTAAAATTTAAAGGTAGTGTTCAACAAGCTTCGGTGACCGAAGCAGACCGTTGTTAGGGTTCCGTACACAAAGGGTAAAAACGGGACCCTATTACTGAGACTTCACTATCCGCCCGTCCGTCCGTCCGTCTGTCACCAGGCTGTATCTCAAGAACGGTGATAGCTAGACAGTTGAAATTTTCGCAGATGATGTATTTCTATCGCCGCTTTAATCATGGCGGAACGTATCAAGTGATCGGGTTGAAATTTGAAATAGAATTAGATTACAGTCTGCAAGAACACATAGGCTAAACATTGCCTATGTATAAGTACTCTATGTATTACGTAACAAACATCCAAACAGTGACATTCATAATATTTACAGGACAACGTTGGAACGGCTAAACATATTTGGATGGAATTCGAAACACACGTAGTTTAAACTCAGAAATAACAAATCTGCTACTTATAGGTACTGTGACGTAGGAAAGACTAAGCAAATTTGGTAGAAAATTGAAACAGAAATAACTCATAGTCTGAAATACCACATTTATGTATTTATTACCTATCAACCTGAAAAGAAGCATGGGCCCTAAGAAAACAAATATTAACTATCACGTCAAAACGGCACAACGATATGGGTTGACATACGAAACACATATAGTTTAGAGTCTAAAATTTCACATGGGCTTATAAGTCTACATTTCATTTAACTCCATATTAATATAAGCATATATTTTCGTAAGGAACTTGATGTGATGGTAAGGTAAAAGCCAAAAATGAAAAATAAATGCACCAGTTTTGGCGTAGATAATATAGGTGATTTGCTTTCACAATCAAAATAACAAGCAACATAATATTCTCATTAGACGGCGATAATGCCAGTTTAAATCTAAAAGCACTAAAGGCCATTTAAATCGATTTTTGCTAATGTGGTATGTATTTTTCTTTCATCACTAGGTGGCGTTGCTGGTATTCTAAATAGTACTAATAAGTTTTTGCTGCTAAAAGGATTATGATGCCAAATTTGGATTCTTTCGTTCTTGATTTTTTCTGTGTTACCTACAATTAAATTCATTTCATTTACATTTCACTAGGACTTGGCTTAGATTTACGGGTTCAACTTGCTTGAATATCATTAAAACTCAAAATTGTAATTATTTTGATTCCACACAGGCTTCGTTCAAAATTTTACTACGGCGAAGTCGCGGGTAACAGCTAGAAAACAGCTTGCGGATAAAAAGAAATAGGTAAGTAGGTATCAGATCATGCACATTAGCTTCAGACTTTTCATAATGTATCCTATAAAAATCCTACAAACTTAACACTTGCGGCTATGTTCGATACTACGAAACCTTACTAAGTATGTTTGATTTTGTTTAAAAAAGAAAAATAAAGATGATAAAATTAAATACATTTTTGTGTGGTTAAACAAATTCACTCAAACTCAAAGGTTTTTCAATGACTACTTATCCAAATATTTGACGTACGATACTTCCAATTAATGTATAAGTCAGTAACATCTGCTTACGCGAACGAAGTAGCGGGTTCAGCTAGTATTATATAAACGTATACTTTAGAAATCTAATCCCGAATCTAGATTGCTACAAATCTAAGTGATTAGCTTGTTTTAACTGACTACTTCATGCAGAAACTAAATTCACACTAGTAAAAGAACATAATTTTGCTCCACAACATCATAGATACATCAAAATATTACTTACTTGCGTTAACCTGAGTACTTTTCCCGGCAACAGATTTAGCACGGGTGGATCATTCACCGGAGTTACGTTTACGTGAAGTACGAACGTATTCCTGCCTTGCAGATAGCTTGGTAGAGTAAACTTAGTTTCTTGAATAAGTTCCATGTCTAAGACTATGGCGTCTTGATGATTCTCTGATCCGTCGTGTACATAGCGTACCTAGAAATGCATTTTTTTATATTAAGCATTAAGATTTTCACAGTGAAATAAATAATTTCAAGGTCAATTTTGATGTCAATTAGCTAGCAAAGACGCGATCACATTATTTCACGGCTATTGGCAGTAAAAGCTTAAGGTTGAATATTCACAAACGATGTTCAAGGCAACTGGACGATGAAATAATCGACCAATATCGTGAGCACGTCTAGAAAATAAAGTTGCTATTGATAGACGATTTTTCACGCTCAACAAAATACCACTGCATAATCGTATTTTTTTAATGTATGTACTTTTCAGCTTCATCTGTTTCGTCATCATCATCATCAGCCAGTATTCGTCCACTGGTGGACATAGACCTCTCCCATAATACGACACTCAATCTCTCTCAATCTTACGTTTCCAACCGCTACCAGGCGGTTTTCGTATAGATAGGTAGATAGAAACACTTTATTGTTCACAACACAAAAACAAAAAATGAAAAAAACCAAAAGATAAATTCTTAAATCTAGTGACAAATGGCGGCCTTATCGCTAAGAGCGATCTCTTCCAGGCAACCGGAGGATGGCGAGAAAATTTTAAACAGCAAAAGACGGGGTACGGGACAATGTGCCGTAAGGTATAAAGTACACAAACATACATATTAAGAAATATACATCCTAATACTTTTATTACAATTTGTAGGCAAGTATAATATACTAATAGACCAATACATTTACATACATTAAAGATATTATAGCAAGACAATATGAAAAAGAGTAGAATCAGTGAGGTGACAGCTGTGACAAGTATAAAGCCTTAACTTGGTCTTTAAAAACAGGCAGTGATGGAGCATGTCTGATAGCCACGGGCAATGCATTCCATAGAAGGACTGCCTGGAACGCGAAAGATTTGCCGTAAAATGTTTCGGAACGTGCTGATGGAGCATTCAACGATAAATTGTACTTCGATCTTAAAGGACGTGGATGAACATTGCTCCAAAGCATGAAATTTTCTTTTAAGTACTGGGGGGTTGAAGGGTTAAACAAAATATTATAAAGAAGAGAGAGGATATGAGCATTCCGGCGAAAACGGATAGGGAGCCACTTGAGCTTATTACAAAATTCAAATATGTGATCATATTTGCGCAAGCCAAATATAAATCTAATACAGTAATTTTGGAGACGCTCAAGTTCATCTAGCTGGGCCTCGGTTAGATCAAGATAGCAGACATCTGCATAATCAAGAATGGGAAGAAGTAGAGACTGAGCTAGAGACGTATAACGTCACTCCTTCTAGTCTCAGGGGCTACGCTACGTTTACCGATTCGCGATCTACACTCCAGAAGCCGGTACCTCATGGTTATCGGGTCTGCGACTGATATGACCGGCCCACTGCCACTTCAGTTTACTAATACCCTGAGCTATGTCGGTGGCTTTAGTTCTGTGATGAATTACTTCACTCCACTTCGAAACCCGGCTTGTTCAGGAGGTTGAAACTCGTCGAGTCTTCGGGCGAGACGATTTGTGATTGTGATTGAGAACAACTTACAGATGTCATCGTGAAGTTGAAACACCGTTAGATTATAAACTAACCTAACCGACCGTAAGATTGTAATATCACGCGTTAGATTATAATTTTCCGGTGCTTACAATTCTACCATGACATAGGCATGGATGAGAAGCGATATTGGTCTTCAATTATTTTAAATGGTTTTATCTCTTCTTATTTTTAAAGTGGATGACCACATTTCTGTGCCGTGCCCGTGAAATTTTTCCCGTGAAGAGGACGGCATTAAACAGTTCTTGCAGCTTTTTTTATAAGTAAGCTCCACCAGACTCAAAGGGTTTCTGTCATATTCACGTCCTCGCCCACGGATTTTCTATTTTTAAGTTTCCCAAAAACCATCGCGATTTCTTTGGACTATACATAAACCAAGAATGTGCCATCTTATGTGGGCCAACTCTTCTTCCAACTGACCGAGCCTATCGTCCTGGCGAATCGTTTCATTATGTACAGCAAGGGTCAGTTGGGTTTAGTGATGGCATTTTACCCGGAAAAAAACCCAAAATGGGAAAAATGAGGGAAAAACCCCGCGGAAAATTTCCAAATGGGAATATATTCGGGTTTTTTCATATTTTACAATATTGGTGGACATTTACAATATAACATATAGATAATGTGTATAAACAAGTAGGTACCCAATATAGTAGATATACAATTTATTATATATCTACTAGGTATATTGGGTAGGTATATTGTTTTTTATTTTTAAAATTCAATAAATAAGTTTATCATATATTAAGCTATCTAATTTGATAAAATTAAATTAATTCAAAAATCTATTTGTTGGTGTGGATACATATTTACATATAATTATAGCACAAATAACTCATAATAGAGTAAGATCCCAGGGCCGTCAGACGTCACGTATTTTCTGATGCACGAAATGTGGACGATTGAGTAGAGTTAGTACGTACTAACAACACATGCTTACCCACTAACTTACTTAGACGGCCAATTTTGAGATATGGGGCCCAGACGGTACATAAAAACATTACTTCCTAAATCCTAAGTCTTAAACAGATATTTTTTTTTATCAACTAGAATTTATGGTAGGGTTAAGTTATAATAATTATTATGTAAGACTTAAAAGTTTTCCAGACATTATACCCTTGAGATGTGTGGCACATACATTCAATTTGATATGTGAAGATTAAATAAAAGTAGAACTAATTTTCTACCTTTATATTGATAGATACGACAAAAGCTATAAAAAGAAACCAATGTATGAGCTCATTATTAGCTCAGATTGTAAAAGAAAAGAGTACAGGAGAATTACACATTAAAATTATCTGGGGCACCTCGTTGGGCCAGTTATTGCACTGAATTAAATACAGTGGATTTCGGTTATAACGACGGCGACGGGATCACTTAAATGCCGTCGCTTATATCCGGAAGTCTCTATAACCGAAATAATTAAAAATTACGTTTTTTGGTTTGTTTTTTGAAATTGTAGAATGTGAAACTACAAATTAATTACATGGATCAATATTCTTTTCGCCATTTTTCAGTCTCGAAATGATGTCTACTTCTTCTTTCACAGTAAATGTACGTCTAGGAACCGTGCATTTTAATAAGTTTGAGAAAAACTTTTTACTAACTAGTTGATTCTAATTTTAATTTCATGCACATGTAAGTAACCCTACACACAAATAAAGTATTTATTTTGACCATCTGCGAATGCAAACAAAGGATAAAAAAGCTCAATAGTTAAAGAATATGAGTGAGTCGTTGTGCCTTTGCCACCGACTCGGTCGCTATACCCGCAAGAAATTTCTAGGAATTTATCTAAAAGAAGTTCAGTTGCTATTGCCTAACGAATTTCCTACGAAAGTATGCTTTAAATTATAGAGACATAAGTACGACGTCGCTATAACCGAGGTCATTATTAATGAAGTCCACTCTAAATTAAAAATCGTTTTTAGTAATAAATTATTGATTATAAGTTTTTTTTTATATATAATTAAAATTGTAATGAATGTTTTTAATAATTACTAACACAATTTAATATAATAAACTAAAACAATGTGAAGAAAAAATCACATGAGAAATCAATTTTGTTTATTGGACCTATCATGGAAGGAAGAACTTTTTGCACCAGTGACGCTCCTACCTATCTTTGGCCGAGATGTGAGTTATACCCTTACTGTGATGGTTTAACCGCCATTAGTCAGCGTCCCCATTTGTGGGCTCTTGCCGCATGTAGGGGGACCGATACAATATTTTATGCCCGGGCACCAGGGCCAGCTGCTTTGTCAGCTTACCTTATCTCTGGACAAGTCCATGAGCGTGAAATACTGCTTCGATTTTCCGTCTTCCACAAAGTTTGCATATTGTGCGCTGCGCTGTAGCAAGAGGTCGATAGCAATACGGCCATGCTGCGGAGACTGCGTCACGTAAAATACGACACCAGAAGGTCGTACTCCGTATTTGTGGTGGTCTAGTACTACGTCTATGTTTTGTGACGTAATTACGGTAACGCCCCCTTCTTGAACTGTCAGCGGATACAAGGCAACGAGTTCTAACTCGCTACTCGATTTAGAGAAAACCTGAAAACAAATAGAAGAGTTGTTAAATGACAAAATTTATTCAGAGTTTCAATAAATAGAATAACAATGTGACATGTTTTTACTGTTAATGTCATAATATAGTTTTCCCGTCTTCGCACGAATAAATTAATAATTTTGTGTATGTTTCCGGGAAAATCTAGGCAAGAACATTGAACGCAAGTTCAAAATTCTGAGAGAAACTGCAGGACTGTTGCTTATAAAGTCACCTTTTACTAAATTGTCCATTTACTTTTATTGACTGAAAAATTATCCTATCTTTACTATTTACTTCCAATACTAACTAACCTTATACTTTTCGGCGTAATCAGGATTGATGCACAAATCAGAGTCACACTTGCAAGTGAAATGGTCGACCCCGTGTTGCTCGCACACCGCTTGATTCACACACGGTGGCGTGCCAGGATTGGACAGGCAAGGGTAGAACCACACGCATTTAGGGCTCACACCGTATGTCACGACAGCGTTAGGCAGTCCGAAAATTTTGTCGTCCACTTCTATAGGTTTGATGCAACCCTAGAACGTATAAAACGTTTGTTTGTACTCAGAACTACGTAATGAGGATTGAATTAAAGGTTCAAATAGTAAATGCAGAATAGTTTACGAAAAAGTGAATTAATTTGTATTGGTTACAGCTCCTATACATAGTTTCATAAACAGCCGGCTAAACCCAAAACATAACAATCGTTTAATCTCAGTTTTTTTTATAAAACTCTCTTAAAATATTTTTCACAATATTAGAGTTATTTGACTACATTTACTACTACTTTATTTGGTCAGTCTACGTCTAAAGTAAAGGAAAACAATAACGGGGTATCAGCGAGACCAAGGGCAGAGGCCGGGAGGGTGGTCAGCGCCGTAGAAAGGGGTGAATGCACTTCCTGTGCGGAAGCGGTACCCCCTAGAAGATAATGAGTGGACCAGGGAGGAAGTTGACCGTCTCTTATCACCAAAGTGGGCGACGAGGGCGAGGACGATATCACAGGCGATATAATGGGCCCAACGATCTTTCCGCCCCTATCGCTCATGGATACGGAGCGGGAATGCGCTACCTCCAACCACTTCCTAGATAATTAAGAAAGAATAGGAGGTACGCGCTCTGGTAAATGGTTTCGGAAAAGAGAAATTCAGCCGCCTCATGGTGGATGAGGCTCTCTTTTCCGAAACCATTTACCAGAGCAGAAGCCATAGTTCGCACCCTGGTTTTGACCAGGTTTCCGATGCGGTGCGATAGCTTATCTCTTAGATCTTTTTGCTGCCTCAGTTGTTGTGGTGATGATAGCGTCCTTATACACATCGAAGTGTCTAATCACCCATGTTGTCTTTCCACATCCTGGAACTCCGGAGCGAAATCGTCCTCATCGGAGACGTCAATCAGTTGCCTTACATCGATAGGGAAAATCTCTTCAAAATGAGGTATCACCGCCCGAACCTGGTAACAAAGATCAGCCAGGAGTTGCTCTGCACACATCGCAATCCGATGGATGTCGCATATGCTCTGAGGGAAATATACTCAGGTATGTACTCATCAGCACCCCGTATAAAGTCTCTAGAGCAGAGAAGGTTTAAGGGAGCGCAAATACCCGGCACAAAATCCAACACCCTCTGCTTAGTGTACACTCAAGAGGAGAAGGAGACCCTGACAAACCAAGGTTACGGGTCGGGCACCTGGTCACGCATCCTTACCATCCATGAAGCTCAGGGATTGACATACGAGTCGGTCATCGTAATTAAAACTAAGGTAAACATGAAGCTGCACGAGAGCGTGCCCCATGCGGTTGTTGCAATCTCACGGCACACGGGGACCTTCACATACTGCGCTGACGACACCGACGACGCCATCGGTCGGTTCGTACGACGAGCGTTAGCTGCATCACCAAATACCATCCGAGAGTTCAACCTACAGATGACCATAAAAGACAGAAACGCGGCAATAGTGGAGGCTCTGCGCCGGGAGGAGGCGGCTTAAGCAAAAGACGATGTCGAGTCGATTACTATCGGAATCCCAACCGGTAGTGATCGGCTCAACAGACGAAATCGGACTAGTACTAGAATCAAATGTTCACAACACCCCCCTGTTTTCCTTTTCTTCTAATCCAAGAAATTTGTAAAAAAAAAAGATATAATTATAATGACAAAGATCACGGACCCCAGAGTCTGTGGAGCGGCAAAATAATAATAATTAAAAAAAATTACCCACTTCATTAGTTAATCAGGTTGATTAACTAATGAAGTCGGTAATTTTTTAGAATACCGAGAATACTTTGAACGCCCGTCGTATACACACATATGTGTGCAGAGCAACTCCTGGTTGGTCTTAGTCACCAGTTTCGGGCGGTGATACCTAATTTCGAAGAGATTTTCCCTATCGATGTATGATTCACGTCTCCGATGAGGACAATTTCACCAACACCAACAGCCGTGAAACTATCACGATGGCTCCGAAATGGTTCATGAGAGCTTCAGCTACCATGACACGATTTAAATTCTCTTTTACGAAACCATTTACCAGAGCAGAAGCCATGGTTGGAGCTCTGGTTTTGACCAGGTTTATACGGTCCGATACGATGCGATAGCTTTTGTTTCAGATATTTTGCTGTCTCAGTTGTTGTAGTGATGATAGCGTCCTTGTCCACGTCGAAGTGTGATTAGACACTCATGATGCCCTTCCACATCGTGGAACTCCGTTGACCAACTGTATTCTTGATACTTTACAATTTTCTCAGCGCGCTTTCACGTTAGAATTCCCTTCGATGGTCTTGACCATCTCTAGGATCTTATCATCTAGCGTAACTATTACAACTGGATCGTTTAGTGGTGTAGGTCGTCTCGCTAGCTCCGTATTTTTCTCGTTCAGTACCACGAAGCCATTTTCTGCACTGTAGGCTGCCATATACTGTTCTGTAATAGTTCCCTTGATGACCCGGGAAGTGACATTATTGTATGGCTGCTTCGGCCTCCTCGAGTGTCACCTCTAAGAGGCTTTCACTTCCTAGCCTATAGGACTGCATGATGTTTTTTTTTTTTTTTATAAAGAGTGACGAGACGATCATGACATGTGCCTGATGGTAAGCAACATGCCTGACACATAACAGCACAGTGGCACGCAGCTATTGGAACATGAAGAGTCCAAATCATTACCTAACACTGCACTGCGCTCGTCACCCAGAGATCTAAGATCTTATATCTCTAAGCCCTGTAATTTCTCTGGAAACATTGCCCTTCAAACCGGAACAGTAATGTTTACCCAATACTGCTTGGCGGTAGAATAACTGGCAAAGGTGTTTTCGCAGATCTTGGGATTGACTTGTCTTATCACTCTTAGTGTGGCTATGAATTCAATGAAGGAATTTCGTGCGTGGCTCCGCGGCTCCGGAGCAGTGACATAGCGGGGCGGTTCAACTTGTCCCATGTCGGCTCTCGTTCTGCTTATTTGTTGATGTGAAGCTGCTACGCTCCAAAAGGTCCTTGACGTCAATGGAGGTGATAAATGGGATGAGACTTGGAGTATGGTCCTTATTGCAGGGTTTAAGGCACGTCACAAAGGTCATGTCTTGGCTGCTGCTTTGATCAGCTGTGGCTTTTTCCGGGGCTGCCCTCTGCTGTGCCCTTTTGGAACCGGTTTGAATAGTCGATCTAGGAACGGGGCGTCCGTAGCTATTAGTTGCATTTATTATTTTTCAGTTTTGTGGTTCTTATCAAAAGATATGCGTATGCTCTCAGGTCTCATAGCGATCTTCCCTCATTTCGACCGATTCTCCGCGGATTTTTCGTGTGACATAGGACAAAGGGATGCCCGTCCTCGTAGTCTCTGGGTGATTCTGTGCCACCGTCTTAAGTCAGTTCGTCGGCTCTTTCGTTGCCGACGATACCCACATGCACTCTCACCCAGAAAAAACGATCCAATTAGACGTCGACGTCTTCCTTCTGCATTTATCTTACCAATGAAGCCAAAGAGAGCACCCCGTCCCAATCTGCTGACTTATTTCGCCGCAACGGCCGGTTGTCTCTGGGGCTGGGATCGGACGGATGGTAGATGGATATATATTTCACCAAACGGTGAACGGAGCTGCCCAACGATTAAGATACCGCCACGAAATATCGGCTTGGATCTGTTGGCAGCATCTACTGCCATCCATCTGGTCCAGATAATATGGTGTATGCGACTCAACGTCAGATCTTGTACTACCGGGCTTAGGAGTCTAACGATAAAGGTAGCTTTCTCGTTTCCAGCCCAACATGGTAGTGGTTCGGTATGGGTACATCCATTTTTTACGGTGGAATCCTTCAGTAACACTAATTTGGCAGTTGGGTACATCTACTGACCTTGGGTTGCTGCCTCAATTAAGTACACAATTAAATGCAACCGATAGACACAATCATATGACAGAGACATTCATCAGACGGCCTTCTGTCATCAAGGTTAAGAAGATGCCAACATCAGACATCGTCACTGGAGTACAAACACATTTCAGCACGCGTCTGGACATCGGATCTGCGTTTTCGTAAGAAGCAAGAGTGACGGCTCTTCAGTCTCAAGAAGACTGCTGTGTTATTTGTGCGGGGGTTTTTTTGGAGTGCAAGTGTCGAATATTCGTGAAATTCACTTTGAGGACCAAGGAATTAAGCCGTTATTTAACTTAGTTTTAATTTTTGGTCTTTGTGTTTATAATTGGGAGCAAGTTTCAGTGGGAAAACTGAACAAGAACGAGGCAACACACACATCGCTGACCGACGGCCACAATACACAGCACGATTACATCCACGGAAAACTAATCTGGAAATAGAAGGTGGCGCGCGACTACCGCATACAGCTAATATAAAGCTTATGATACTCACAAATAATGTGGCTTGCTATAGATGAAATATATTTCTTAAATTCGGCTCAGTACCTAGATACCAGAGAATGGCCCTTACGAGCTCACAAAATCAAAATCACAAAGTTTACCCCTCTATAATATGATGAGTGCATATAATATGCATATGCACGTCTTTCTTGACATCACGTTATGTACCATTTAGCTTAGATCATAATGTTTCCTTGTAACATAAAGGTATATTTTAAGATCAAGGCATGATCAATTTCGAGAATTAAAGCCAAGCCGCAATACATACAACTAAAATAAGGAAATACAACACAAAATAGGGTAAAGTAATAAAAATAAACTATCGTATTTTATAGGAGGGGTAATTCACTACTGTTAAAAAAATACCTATATTACTATAAAAGATGTGCATATACCATACTAACCATAATACTCGAATCAGCAGCCTTAACACCTTTAGCGAAAGCTCTTTGTCGTTTATCACTCTCTATCCCGCCGAGATAGAAAGAGTCAGATAGATCGAGATATCTCGTGCCTCCGCTTTCTATACGTGTACTCATAGATATGTTGTCCACGGATAGCTGGAATGAAGAATGTTTCCGCTTGTACTATATACATTAGATGTAAAATAGCGAGGATTTCATTGAAAACCACACGCTTAAGGCCTATTCAAACCTGAGCGGTGTTCCCTGGCGCCTGCGGTAGAGATAACCGAGTGGGTAAACGGTAATATAACTGTTCACATCAAAGCGGATTTCGGCGCTTGCGATAGCGAAACTTGTAGCCAAACAAGTAAAAACCCCGCCTACCTAGTCGGTACGTAAAGTTTTCGCTCTAGCCGCGCGATGTCATACAAAATACCGCGCGGTATTTACCTCTACCCACAGCGGCAGCGAATACCGCTCCGGTTTGAACAGGCCTATATGGTTACGTTTATTGCTGTCGAAAAAGCATGTAGTGCCACCAACTTATCTATAGAACGCCTAAACCCGAAACTACTGCGTTACAAGTACTAAAGAACACAGAAGTTTTTTTTTTTTAAATATGTGGCACTTCGATCTTGGCGTCATTGCTACAGATAAGTTAGTCGTACATGCGTGCCATAAATGTATTTCGAGCACATCTAAATTGTAATCCGTATTTCACTTTGACTTTGTCGTACATAGTTATAGTTATTTGTTTTCTTTTCCTATTATCGATCATATTATTTTTGGCGTTTTTATTTTAGTGATGTGTTATTTTATTCTGCGTTGATAATTTTTTAGTTATAAAAATCGTTGAAATTGGGTTAACCCATTTGGCGCCGCTGTACCTGATTGAGTACAGCTAAATAACTGAGGGTAGTTAAAATCCAATTAAAACTGTGGTTGTTTTTTCGACATTGCTTAGTAGTAGATAGACAAAGCAAGGCAACAATTGCAATATAGAAAGTTTTAATTGGGAAATTTGTTATTGACGAAGGTTTCAACTTAGCATATTGTTTTTGTAGACAGGTAAGTGTTTCATGTTATTATTTTTTCTAATTTTTGTATACCAACTTTTTGTCATGTGGAACTTTGTTGTTGTTTACATTCTTCCTTACTAAATAAATAATAAAGAAATGTTATCCAACTTATATTTACAAAATAATCGCGACTGAAACATCGGTGTACTCATTTGGGTACAGCGGCCGAATCCATGTAACAGTGGTAATCTCTTCTTCAAATGATTATTAGGTATGATTCAAAATATTTCAACGTTTCTAACAATTACCAATTACAATCATTGGTATATTGTTACTTTTTGGATATCACAAGTTACCCAGAGAAGATTGGTATTGGTCCTATGATGTAGATTTACGGATAATGGTGTCAAAATACATCCCAAGGCAAAGATTTCAAGACATAAAAAAGAATCTTCCTCTTGAAGACTTTAGTAGTACTTCAGACAAATATTCAATATGCACTCAATAGCCATTTTTCTAATGAAAATGTTCTGCAGTGGGGTGTAATGCTCGAGCATATTCCAATGGATAGTTAAGTTTTTTGGTCATCATCCTGCTAAGCAGTTTATCCGAGGAAAACCAGTGTGGTTTGGCAGTAAAAACTGGGTAGCAGCAAGTTCTAAGCATACCCACTGAGAAAGCTAAACCGATGAAGAAAGAAGATCGTGCCTCATATGATTACAGGGTCTAGAAACTCAAATGCTATTAGTTAGATGCAAATATAATAGTATATGCTCGATGGACTCAAATTATGACACCATTGAACCGTTAGAAATTGAAAAGGTCTTCTGTACAACATCAAAAGTTTGATATCAATATACCAAAGTTATTTCAAACTTATAATAAAAACATGGGTGGCGTAGACAAGTTAGACCAATCAACTTCAGTTTACGGAATTGCAATCCACGGCAAAAAGTGGTGGTGGTTTTATGGTCGATATGGCTATTGCAAATGTCTGACATTTACAATAGCCATATCGACCCTTTGCACGACTTACTCAAAAACGGGAAAAGCCGTTACGATGCGTTTTGGGTCACGCAAGAGTTCGCTGATTATGCCAGAAGTGTCTTAAACGTTTTGTGTCGAAAAACAATGCTTAGAAAATTTTCACACATAATACGCTGCTGTACCCAATTGAGTACACCCTCTTGAAAGAAACCCTAATTATTTTTTTCAGGTTTTTTCTTACTTTTGTATTCATTTAGTGTCTAAATAACAGCAATATAAAGATTGTGTAAAAAAAAAATTGGTTGCCTGTAAAGTCGGTATACGGGCGAAAGTTTTACGTGACAACGACTTTGAGTGGTAAAATAATTTTACGGAAGGGACGCGTGCCTTTCACTTTTTATGTCTGTCTCTCTCGCTCTTAGGCGGGCTAACCATGCCCGAGTGGAAGGGACGCGTGCCTCTCACTCGCTCTCGTTGTGAGCGCATAACGTGAGCGGAGCGTAACGCAGTTTCTTGAAGTGTCACCCGGCAAACCAATTTATAAGACGTTGTCACGTCAAAACATCGTTACTTTCATTTTGGCTGTAAATGTGTTAATATCGTAACCGTCAATGTTTGGATGTTAGTTGCTCAATTACGTCCTAACGTCTGTACGGATCTAATTGAAATTTGGAACACAGACAAATTATAGTCTGGAAGAACACTTGGGCTACTTTTTATTGCGGTAAAATAACGGAAACGGGAACGACGCGGGTAAACCGCGGGGCGCTGCGAATAAATACATAAATATAGGTGAACATTTCTCATCCAACACCATCTGTATGACACTATATATCCGTCTTCCATTATTAATGTCTTTTTTACCATCCTACAGTTGTTGCCTGGAAGAAATTGCTCTTAGCGATAAGGTCGCCAATTGCTACTTTATTCTAAGTTTCTTTATAATTTTTCTTTGTAATTTAAGTGCAATAAAGAGTTAATCTATCTATCTATCTGTATATATACTTGTATTTGTAATGTAAGTGTTACGAGTATATAAAATTTACATCCTGACATGATATGGAGTTTTTATAGCTCTACCTAACATTAAATATGTTAGGTACAGCTATCATAGTGCTATCATAGTATTATTAATAAAATTTTACATTCTCATGAGTGAAATTCGGTTAGTCTCTACTAATTGATGTAAATATAATAGATATACTATGTATATCATACGTTGAGCGATTTGATTTGACGGTGCTTACGCGACTACAATAATCAATTATTATTGAGTCGTATGATTAACGAAACAGCAATAATGAACCCACATGTGATCAACAGTGAGAGTTAGGTAGTTTAACAAACAGCTTTTCTTATATTGTAACACAAATTGAATGCAGCAAGTAAGGAAAGTGTGTAAGGCCATGTCGAACGCTACGCTTTAAACCTCACGACAAGAGATCAAATAATGCCCTCGCTTCTTTCAACTGGACTGCATTCAACATCCACTTTTACCTAAATAGTACATTGACTTGACTGTATCATGCACTGATTTACAACTGCCGAATAAATAGTTTTTTTAAATCGACCATATGAATGTTGAAATTGGGTATTTAATACTGTAATTTATTGAACGTGTTTTCAACAATTCACAATGAGGCTTTTTTAGAATGACACATGAGTTATGAAGAGTTGAAAAAAAATATGTCAAATACTTGACATGTCTTATGTTACATTTCAAGGTTTTCTATTTTTTCTAACAAATTTAAACATAATTTTAATTATACAAGCAAAATAATACCACATTTGACTAATATTCTCGTATTTGACAGATTTTCGCATTTTTAAACTCTTCGTCAAACAATACTACTTTTATTCCGTAAAAATAATTAGATCTTTTAATTTCACGAATCATGAAATAAAATGCAGAACAAAAATTAAAAAAGCGCTTTAAACTTGAAGTTTGTGTGATTTGTTACAATTTCTGTTTTGTATTATCGAAATAACTCTTGCTTTCCGGTATCAGACAATTATACTATAACAATGCTGAGACCTGGAATCAAAACGTCATACAGCTAAGATCGCATTGGCTATTTTAACGCACACAAATTTTAATATAATTACGAATATTCTGCGCCGACGCGCCCACATAAATAAGTTTTACAGTTCAAGATTACGCTTTCTTTCAAATTTAAAACCTTTGCAGACGCGCGCATAGCAAACGATTTTACAAACAAATGCCAACGTTTTTTTAAACCACGACAAAACCTTCGCGCTCAGCTAAAAGATATTTGTTTTCATAACAATGCGCAATTCGAACTTCGATCCAGGAACCGAAGCCGGAACGTACTTCTTGTGTGAGGTTGGTATCTTTCTCATATTCAATATAGGTTCTTGTTTGAGCATGATTAGCCTGATATTATGTAATAACGTCTTTATTACGATAAGTTATGTTGATTAGACTTCTCGAATATTATGTAGTAATTCCTGTTTGGAGCACATGTGCTACACTCCAGGTGACAAGTAGTGTTAGGAAACCCACACCTACTATTATGTACTTTTGATTTGCAAACACAAATTTTTTTGTTTCAATAATTGTTTGTTTGTATTGTTTGTTGAGTTAACTAATAAAGCTGGCTTTATTAGTTAACTCAACAAATAAGTTAACTAATAAAGCTGGCTTTATTAGTTAACTCAACAAACAATAATAGTTTCGCACGCACGAAAGTCCCTTAAGTCTGTCGCATTTGCATAAATTCAAAATGTTTCGCCAAATACTCAGATGTGATCAATCACTTGCTCTTCTACAGCTAAGCAGTAGTGTTCAAGCATTACTAAGTATTTCTACCAACTGACGTATTCGTAGTCAAATACGAGCCTATTTTGAGTAAAAATATGATTTATTGTGAAAGATAAATTCTAACCACGGATGACGATTACCATCAGAGCATCAGAATGCCAGATACTTTACTTATTCCACTATTTTTACATATAATAAAGTTAGTAATATAATTAAAGAAACTATTTAAATTGAAGACGTTTCATGTAATTTTTGCATTGCTGGTTTTTCATAAAAAGTATAATCGCCAAATTGCAAATACAATATAAATTTAAAATAAAATATCGCAACATCAAATGTTGCAAAAATATTCGCCAGCAATATCACTTCATGACATGAACATATTCAACAATGGTTACGGCAAATTCCGGATAGGTAACCCAATTTATCTAAAAGCTCTGATATTCAAATATTAAGAATAATTCAACGAGCATATTAAAACATAGGTATTTGATCTATTATATTAGCCCATTTTTAGCTCCCGACCAAAAAAAGGTGTGTTATAAGTTTGACGTCAATGTCTGCCGTGTGTCTGTCTGTCTGTGTCTGTCTGGGGCACCGTAGAGCTTAAACGGACGGACCGACTTCGATGCGGTTTTTTTTATTTGAAGGTTATAATGTCCGTGGGAATGTTCTTCGCTATGTTTGGTTAATATCGATTCAAGGTGGCCGCCTCCACAAAATGGCGGACAAAATATTTCTTCACAACCTACCTCAATATGGGTATCAAATAGAGCTTGACTAGTAGAATACTTTGCAGTATAAAAAATGTTAAATCCAAGATGACCGCCACTATAAAATGGTGAATTATTTTATTTTTTTCACTTCTGCCTTAATATCAAACCAAAGGGCTTGACTAGTAAAATACTTTGCACTATGTCAAATTGAATATAAACTTCCGACTAGAGAGAAATAGGCTGGTAAAGTCTACGCTACGTTCTTTGGATCCGTCCGTAGCCGTGGTGAATATGGCAGTGACTAACACGGTGACGTACGGATCCAAAGAATACCAGCTGGAATTGCGAAACAGATTCAGTTTGCTTTAACTTTAAACCACTGAGGACGTTAATCAATACGTCAACGAATTTACGACTGTTGTCCGAGAGATAGAAGAGAAGTTCTACCAAAGGAAACATAGAGTAAAGTGTGTAAGCTTTCGCCAGCAACAGTGGATCTCATGAGACACTTTGTCTCACACACGGGAGTCGTCGGTAAATTCGTCAGGCTATCACCTTCTCAATGTGCGTGTAAAGAAGAGAATAGGATTTGACATACGACTAAGCAATACTCGAGCAATCGAAGATGCAATTAGTCGAAATAGAGGTTCGAAAGTATTCGCAAAGCAATACGGATGTTAACAATTTTTCAGAACTGCTTTTATTTTGAAGATTAACCCTTGTTAACCGTAAAAAATAACATTTTATTTCAAAATATTAGTATTTTTGATGAGTAAATAAACAATATTAGACAAATTTTGAATTTTGCCGCTAAAACACTAACGGCTGACATCACGTCACTAGTCGCAAAACATTGGTCGCGATTCATGACTGTATGTCCAGTGTATGTGTTTTCTTATCATTACTTGAATACAAACAATCAAAATCGTCTCTAAGATTGCAAATTATAACAAAAATTCAGAACCTTAAACCGTTTAATCAGTTTCAACAGTTTCTTTTGCGACTAGTGACGTAATAATTCATATTGGTATTTCAAGTCACGTGACAACAGATTAAAAATATAGCATTTAAAATCATTTATTATAAATTTACTACGTAATATTACATTATAACAATGTGATTTTCGATATTCTATTAATGCAAACTATCATAAAATTAACATTAAACATTAATCTGTGATTAGTGTTAACATCCCTATTGGGAAGGAGTCACCTGACAAAGCTTACGACATCTAACGGTCGAGTCCTTACAGCAAAACCAGATCTACTTGTACAAGCCGAGACGTTCTACTGATAACTATACTCCTCACACTAGACTAAGGGCCCGTGTACAAAACTGATGCGTCGTTTGGAGCACCAGGAGACCTATGTAGAAATATATAAAATAATAAGATTCAGCACTATGCCCTCACTTGTAAGCTGTCCAACTGAGTGCAGCTGAAGATAGGGCGTTGCAACCCTCGACCTTTGCAGCTTGTCACATAATTTTTGTACGGCGTTGCGGAGTAATGGATTACACGAGGTGGTGGTTCAAATGACACATCAATTTTGTACACGGGCCTATAGTCTACACGCACCGAAGCCCACACCTCAGGCTACAGACGACACTACCTCAATGCCTAAAATCCAAAATGTATAGCCAGTGGATCGTCCCGGTCCTAACCTATAAGGCGGAAACGTGGACATTAACAAAGAGCCTCGTCCACAAATTCCAATTTGCACAGCGAGCTATGGAGAGAGCTATGCTCGGAGTCTCTCTGAAGGACAGAATCCGTAACGAGGATATCCGACGGAAAACTAAGGTAACCGACATAGCTTTGAGAATAAGCAAGTTAAAGTGGCAGTAGACGGGTCACATATGTCGAAGAGCCGATGGACGTTGGGGATGACGAATTCTGGAGTGGAAACCACGTTCAAGACGTTCCGTGGGACGGCCTCCTGCTCGGTGTACCGAAGACCTGAAGAGAGTGGCGGGAAGTGGGTGGATGCGGAGTACCGAGGTCCAGATTTGGTTGCACAATATTGGAAAGGCTTATTTCTAGCAGTGGACGAATACGAGCTGACAATGATGATTATGATGATGAATATGTTTATTATTTAATGAGATCAGTTAATACTAATCAAAATAATTATCAACATTAAACAGTACTGTTTTAACGTTTTTAATCTGTAAAATTTAACAAAAATCTAATTATAAAAAACAATACACTCCACACTTTTGGTAGTTTTTTTTTGTTTAGTATTTCTAACGCCAGTGCTAAATGTTCTGTTGTCCGGTTGATGTGGCGCGGCACTCGCCTGATTTTCATTTGTTCTTGCGAAGATCTTAAAATTGAAACGAAGAAATGAAACAGTTGAATATTTATTTATTTTAAACAACTTAGGCGACGGTTACACGTTAAGTATTTACTGTGATCCGTCAATATAGTATTTGTTGATGGATTTCAGTTTTTACTGATGGATTTATACACTAGCCTACACGTTCAATATTTATTACACACATTTGAATTTAATGGCATAAATTAAATAACATGGTCAATTCGA
Source organism: Ectropis grisescens (assembly GCA_017562165.1). Classification (NCBI taxonomy): domain Eukaryota; kingdom Metazoa; phylum Arthropoda; class Insecta; order Lepidoptera; family Geometridae; genus Ectropis; species Ectropis grisescens. The sequence goes on from CM029767.1 coordinate 23,565,131, forward strand.
TGATTACGAGAATTATTTTCGAATGCCTGAACCCTGCTTTGAAAAACTTCTGACAATAGTAACACCTTTTTTAGCCAAACGAGATACCGTGATGAGAAAATCTGTTATCCCGAGAGAAAAATTAGCGCTAACTTTGCATTATCTAGCAACGAGACGGAACTTTAAGGATATAAATAAGGTTTTCGGCTATAATGTCGCCGGCTACAATATGCCAGGCAGTCATGGATGCTTGCGAAACTTTGATATATTTTCTACGAGACTATATAAAGATATAAGTCAATAAAAATCTTATTGAAAAAGTAATATTTTATTTTATTTATTAGCCTAAAACTTACACAGCCAAACAAGTAACTTACTAACTATACATTTTCAGGGTTCCGTACCGTACCGTTCATTTGACAAAAACGGAACCCTCATAGGATCACTTTGTTCCCATCTATCTGTCTGTCCGTCTGTCAAGAAATTCAAATCAAAACTTAAGAGGTAATCTCAGTTGTCCTAGGATTATGAAATTTGGCATTTTCGTAATATACCTATTACGACAACGACGGCGACAACGACGACGGTGCGTCCACCGCCACAGGCGGCGGATCAAGATCAAAAAAAGTCGTCCTCCTCCATTGCTAGCGTAACGCGTACTGACGTGATAAATATTGACGCGAGGCTACACGATCAATTTTTTATTATAATCCGACGGATCATCAATCCAGAATCAAGAAATCTAGAAATCCATGAATAAATAATGACATACGTCAATACATTAGGTTACACGTTAATTAAATACCACGATACGTCATTATTTGCTGACGGATCACAGTAAATACTTTACGTGTAACCGTCGCCTTAGTCACTAACAGTTGGAATAAACACAATAAACAAAAGAAAACTTTTCTCGTTAAAGAATGCATAGTTGCAGATAGGTCCTAGGGCGACTATCCTTTATGCCACTGATACTAGGAAATTGCCCTTTCTATTTGCAAAATAAATAAAACTATTTATTAACAACACGTAATAAACAGTGTAATTTTGAAACAAAAAGTTGACTGAAACAATCAGTAACAAATATATTTAAAAGAAATAACTAATGAATATAATTTCGACGATCGTCATTCTTTCGCAGCGGAGTATTTTTGCTCACAAATACAAGACACACGCGCCTATTCTAAAAACTTTGATGGAGATGAGGAATACAGGTGGGGCTTTGTCATTTATACTTAAGCACTAAATCCATCAACATCCCTAACATGACGAATCCAAAACCGAGGCATATATCCGACTGACTATTCGGGTTTACCCTAATAGCAAGCGGCGTCCAAGAATGAACCATATTGATTTCAAAATAAAGTCACTATATTATTTCAGACATGTACCCAAAAGTTTAGTGCTAGTTTTCGTGATCAGAACGAATAAATAATTAATGATGGAAACACCAGTTACAATCTATAATCCGAAACCAAGCAAATATTGTAGGTACAATGAGAACACGAGAGCTATACGTAAGAAACACCCAGACACAGATGCATAACAACCATCCAGGTAACAAACTCAAGATACCGAATACTGCGTCTTCAATATGCAGTATTCCCGTCGCAATTATTAAACACAGTAGTAACCATGTGCTATTTCCACCAGTGCATAGGTACATCACGCAAACTTCAAGTTTTTTAAGTTTCTTTTTAAGATGCGGCTGTTCTTCTATAGCGTCAAACCCGGCCATACACATATGCAGACACTTCGACAAAACAACTCTTAATATCAGACTCGAATAAAATAAAAGTAATTTGCACTCGTTTAAATGTATAGAACTGCATATACATTGTCATTATATCAGAGTTGATCTTCAAAAGTGATTCAGCATAAAATACCGTGGGACTCGTGAATAGCAGAATAGTAGAACCGTTTTTTTTCTGTTTCGCTTTGCATTATTGGGAGGTTTATACGTAGATGCGCATTTTTTAATAAACGCTTAAATATTACATCATATTTTACACATTATCAACCAATTAATCATATATTTTTGAGACATGCACATAATTCAGCGGTAATTTAGTTCGCACAGCATTAATCGGAAAATAATCTGGAAGTTAAATATGAATATATATTAATTTATAGAAATTTGACAAATTAAGTTTTTACACATAGCATTTTAGTCTCAAAGAACAGCCGCAAGCTTTCAAGTTAGCAAGATAATGAATAGTTTCTTATTAATACTTGCAAATAATACCATAAATAAGCATAGTTTTACGAATAAGAATCATGCTTGAATTTGAGAACCGTTCTGTTTCAGAAATTAGCCAATTTCAGTACGATGTCGAATGTAAATTTCCAAGACCAAGTCAAGGATCAGAAGATGTAGTATGTAACTTTCGAATACTCACAGACATCGAAACAAAAGCATCAACATTTTGTCTTTCAATATCAGTAAGTGTCGACTACGGAAATTGGCCATTTCAACTAGTAATAAACGAATCAATATAATAATACTTACAGGTTATATTGCTAGGAGTCTGTAATGAATTTTTTGATACTTTAACTACTGATAGAACCTATATGAATTATAGTTTTCATATTCAAGATTTATAAAAGATTCGACAGTTTTAAATGTATCAAAATTTCACGATAGATTATGTTTCCGTCATGTTCTCACCTCTATGAGGGAAGGGTTGAATAGTAGGTGTATTTTGTGCCACAAGCCATCATTCACGACGGCCGTATGAGCAATCTGTCCCCGCGCCATTTTAACTCGCACTCTACCGTCAAGTATCTCAAGCGCGAGATAGTCAGAGCGGCCACCGCCGGCGTTGTATAGCATTACAGCGTTCTGTGCGATCGTTTTGAATTCTATTTGCCATCTGGAATTTATCAAAGGACACGATTTAGAGTACCAAGAAATACATTGTTTCATACTGCATATATTTTCAATGGAGATGTTAACACTCATCACAAATTAATGTTAATTTTATTATAGCTTGTATTAGTAGAATATCGAGTAATTTTGTAATTTAATATTACGTAGTAAATTTATTGTCAAACATTATTTTAAAAATTAGTCAATTTAATCTGTTGTCACGTGACTGGAAACACCAACATGACTTGATACGTCACTAACCGCAAAACAATCAGTCGAAGACTGACTCGACTGTTTACTTCTCTGCATTTTTATTATAGTTTGTGATCTCAGCGACTACGACTTTGATTGTTTTCAAGAAACTATTTGTAATTCAAGAAAATATAAGAAAACAGATCGTGGCCAATGTTTTGCGGTTAGTGACGTCATGTCATTCGTTAGTGTTTTAGCGGGAAAATTCAAAATTACTTTATTATTTACTCATAGAAAATACTAATATTTTTTAATAAAATATTATTATTGTGGTAAACAAGCGGCAATTTTCAAACTAAAACCAATTCCGTAAAATTGTAATCATCCCCATTCACACTATAATATTATAAAGCCAACAGTTCGTGTGTAATTGTGTTGTGTAGTTTTCACGTATTTATGTAACTACTGAACGAATTCGAATCAAATTAAACACGTTATAACTACATTACCTGGATACGCATACTTGAGTTACTTAACTTTAGAAAGCTCAGATCTTTAGGACAAAGCCTGTATGTTTTTCCTGATTGTAATCTATCTAATTAATAAATTTCAGCCTCATCCGTACAGTTCTTTCGACGTGATTGACCAACAAACAAACAAATTACTACAAAAAAATCTAACTTTCTCGTATCACATCATATCATATCATAAAGACTATCAGCGCCCTGCGATTTTACCCGCGTAGTGCCTCCTCCCATTATTTTCGCAGAAAAAAAGTGGCGTAATGGTTCTTCAATACTTTTATCTATCTATGTCCTAAATTTAATAATTAATAATATTTTTTTTACGTCAGTAATTTGGAACGTGGAGTTATTGGCACCAACATAATTTTTTATTTGGGCCCACACTAATTCAATTGGGTTAAGTTTGCAATGGTAAGGCGGCAGGCGAAGAATTGTAATTCCATTACTTTTGGCACTCTCATCTATTAAATATTTATTATAATGTGGGGCGATTTCGGCAACTTTCATTAATAATTCTTTTTTTTAAATAAGTCATGTCCATGGATTTGCCTTTGCTTTGAAGCCAATCTATTATTTGCTGTTTGTTTCAGCTGGTTGTTGGTATTTTTTCGACTCTTACCGAATGGTAGGGAGCGTTATCCATGACAACCACACTTCCTGGTTCTAGCTTAGGCATTATATTAATGAACCAATGAAGGAATCTTTCACCATCCATCTCTTCATGATAGTCTTTTGTAGACTTAGATTCAAATACTAGTAGACCTTTATCCACGAATCCTTTGTCGCTGCCAATGTGCAATACAATTAACCTTTTACCTTTTCTTGTCGGAGCCTTTGGACCGCTTGATAAACCATCTAGAAAGGCTTGTCTTTTATTTTTTACCGTTGTATCCAACCATGTTTTTGTCTTAACGTGTCCGGCGTTTACCCACGTTTCGTCAAGATAGTAAATGGTTTTATTAGCGTCTTTGTATTCTTTTATTTGCCTAAGATATTTACGCCTCCATAAAACAATATCTTCCCTTTCGACTAACATTGTTCTATAATCCAGTTTATTGAAATCGAAACCAAGCTCGTGCAATATTTTATGAAGTGTAGTACGTTTGAAAACAGGAATATCTTCGTCAGCTTCGCAAATTCTCATAATTTTGTCCAATGTCGGGTAGTCGTTATTTAAATATATTGTGTGAACTTTTCTTCTTATTGCACATTTGTCTAGTTCATCTAATTTATCGACTGTGGATAGACGAGCTCTTTTTTTCACGGGTGATTTTAATGTGTTAGTATCCTTTTGTTTTTTAATAATTTTATAAACAGTATTTTTGGACACACCGCATGCACTTGCTGTTTTTATGACTATGCTCTCCACAGTTGCATTTAAATCACACAATTCAAAGTACTTATAAACATTATAAATTATGCGTCTCTCTCCGCTATGGATTATAGAACCACTTTTATCCTTTCGAATAGGTGAAGTATTCATTTTCAAAATTTATTGTTGATCGAGTCACGCAAAATACACCACCGTTTTGTTCGAAGGTCAGACTTCAACTGGTCACTGTGAACTCGACTTTTTAATTTCTAGCATTCCAATTGGCTGGGGGGCGTGGCCAGGCCGGCGAACAACAATGACTCACTATTTTCTTAACGCGAACGGACTATAGTGATTATTGACGTGTGATACAGTCGATCCAGACAGACTTAAAATATCCAAAGATACAAACTCACAAAAACATAATATTAATTAGCGACCTGTTTCAGCTTCACTAGGATATTTTCATAAATAAAGACCGTTGATCGAAATAAAAATATTTGTCCTATCTCTCAAGTTCGACTATACATAAATGCCAACTTTCGTGAATATCGGATGACTGGGTGAAGAGTTCACTGAACCAAACATCAAGACAATGGATTGTTATATTCGTGGACAATTCACACACAACACCATTTGACCCCAAACTAAGCAAAGCTTGTAATATGTTATATGTGTATACCTATAGCATATATGTCCAGATATTCAAGGCGGCAACCTAACCGTCGCGTCGGAAGTTTGAGCCAAAGAGAGAGTTTAGAACCGAAAGCAAACATGACGTCACAGTTAGTCATGCTTGGACGCGATCGTTGGAGCGGGCAGCGGGCATTCTACAATGGGAGCTCATGCCGAGCGTGTCTTTTCGACTAGGTATTGCAAAACTCCGTTACATAATTCTCGTCGGTTTTCGAGTTATACTCAATGCTACCGTAGTGACGTTTGAACCCAATAAAAAAAAGTGTGAGCCCTCTGAGCCTTTAAAGCCACCCTACAACACATATAATTAGTAGGTACGAACCTGCCCCCGGCCCTTGAATTGATCTTCGGTAGTATTAGGTACGCCCCTTCGTCTACGAAACTGATGTCAGAATTAATGTCGGCATCGAACTCTGGGGCACAGTTCCAAGTCACGCCTTCAACACTCACTGAGCCGGAGCGACTACGTGCTTTCTCTATTATTTTAACTCCATTGTAATATACCTGAAAAAATTAAGTAAATATTTATTTAAACACTGTCTTAAGTATTTTCAAAAAATCCTGCTCAAGTATTACTCGATACAGTACCTAATAGACTGCAGGCCCGTGAACAAAATTTATGGGTCATATGATACACCAGGAGACCTATGTAGGATGATAGAAGGGTATAAAGTAACAAGATTCAGCACTATGCCGTCACTTGTAAGCTGTCCAACTGAGAGCAACTGAAGAGGGGGGGTTCTAAACCTCGATCATTTCTCTTTGTCGCATGATTTTTGTACGGCATTGCGAAATAATGGATTAGAAGAGGTATTGAAACTGTATGGAACCAATGCCGAACATAATCAAATGATCAAATTTGCTCTGTAAATCGTCGGAAAATCTAGAATTTTCCCGACAAAGTAATAATTAAAATTTTAAAATATATAATTTTTATAGTTTCAATACCTCTTTTAATCTATTATTCCGCAACGCCGTACAAAAATCATGCGACAAGGAGAAATGGTCGAGGTTTAGAACCCCCCCCCCCTCTTCAATTGCACTCAGTTGGACAGCTTACAAGTGACGGCATAGTGCTGAATCTTATTACTTAATACCCTTCTATCATCCTACATAGGTCTCCTGGTGTATCATATGACCCATAAATTTTGTTCACGGGCCTGCAGTCTATAATACACGGATTCAAATTTCGTTCAGAAACAAAATTTGCTTAAAAATATTTATTGATCATTTCAAAAGAACACAATTTCAGTAATACCCCGTTACGTATCGGAGAGTATGCAACTGATTTGCATGATCAAATACCACTTTCTCGTTTTTTATATCAGCTGCTCGTAGCTTGAAAAAGCGACAACGTTTCATGGTTGACTTTCTAAATATTAGACACTCCTAGATTTGACTCCACTTTTGGAATCAGAACGTCTAGTCTGTGGAATGTAATGCCTGAGTAGATATTTTACGATGATTACAATCTTAGTGTCTTCATCTTGAGATTGAATCGGTTTCTTCTACGTAAACACGCTCCATCGTAGACACCATCGTCGCTTAACATCAGACGAAAGGTCAAGTACAAACCTATCATAGTTAAAAAAAGAACTCTCAATATTAATGTATTTGAATACATTCATATAGAGGTTGTGTTATAGAAGATATTTATGTTTAGATATTGTTATAGGTATTTTTGCCATGTCATGTCACCCAGTAGCCTTTGTGTCTGCCATTGCTACTCGCTGCAATATATAATAAGTGCATTTGTGCATACAATAGTAGAGAAATACTGATAATTTTATATATTTCTAATGTGACGTCATAAATAAACACATTTATTTGCGTATTGCAAATGCTGGCTGAATCCTACGAGATAGATCAAAATAATGTACTGCAGTTTTATACCCCTTAAAAAGGTCTACAAAAAAGGTAGTTGTAGTAGGTTAACTTAGGGATAACCCACAATGCGGAGGGAGGGGGAAGAGCGAGAGATGAGACTCTCTCGCTTCTGCATGGAGGAGAAAGCGGACACGGGGGCGAGCCACTCAGGCTCGCACCCCGTCTTCGCTTGGAGGGCCTGAGCCGTCGAGCGTCTAACCACGCCCGATGTCCCATCTGGGGATAACACCTCCCGAGGCAGTGACACGCTGTAATGGTTTCCGGCGCGCTCCTGGAGCCAAACTCACAGGTTCCGATCCCTGCGAAGCGGGTCCGAAAGGGTGATGATGGAAGTGTCAAGAGTTGCGTGAGCGAATATGAAAACGGTTCCGTAAGTCTGGCACTTGCCATGCCGCATAAACCTGTGGAGGGTTTTAGTCGGTGCCACTCTGGTGCCGAGTCGTGCGTAAGAGGATTTCCCGGGACACGCAAAAAAAGGGATAACCCACAACAACCATTTTTATTGGTATTTTTAGTATCAGCATTGCTCCCGTGCGATGCCGGGGCGGGTTGCTAGTAACTTATAACATCATAATGATTTACTCTTATACAGTTAAAGAAATGCGCCGTGCACAATGACCCAACTAGGCTAAGTGCGGAAAAGCTCAGTTTAAACTAAACATAATGATATACTCACATCTTCCATGCATCCTCGAAAATTTTCCATGTGCCCCAAAAACAGTTCGGAGAAGTGCCCTTGTCCGCCCAGGAATATCCCGAAATGTATATTTAGTTCAAAGAATCTGCCCGGGAGACGTTTCTTTACAACTGTATCATCGACCTGAAATAGTTTGGCATAAAAATTTTATTCACAAAAAAAAAACAATATGACCAGATTTTCATAAAAATAGATAAATTATTGTACATCACTACATAGAATAAAACAAAGTCGCTTTCTCTGTCCCTATATCTCTATGTATGTTTAGATCTTTAAAACTACCAAACAGATTTTGATGTGGGTTTTTTAAATAGATAGTGCGATTTAAGAGGAAGGTTTATGTATGTATAACTAGCTGTAGCCTGCCACACTTCGCTGTGGCACATTATGATGCAAAAATTAGATAAAAACAATCCTTGAAGCGGATTATACAGAACTTTTTGAGTTTTTGAAGCGTCCACAAACCAACATAATATTTTTATATACAGAGATATGTGCATACAACAGTAGATAAACTCTAATAATATTAAAGGTTTCTATTGTGATGTCATAAATAAACACATTTTTGCGCTTACTTTGCAAATATTGTATCTCCAAGATGGATCAAAATAATGTACTGCAGTATTCTCCCCCTTAAAAAGGTCTACAAAAAAGTCAACAATTTTTGCACACATATTTTTAAGACGTAGGCACTAAGGAAGGATTATTCAAAATTCAATCCCTAAAGGGGTGAAATGGGGGATGAAAGGTTGTATGAAACTTTTTATTCCTAGAACATATTAGCTTGAAATTGCGTATCAATTGAGTATGGTCAAAATAATGAGTTCCGTATTACTGCGTTTTTTTCAAAAAACTTTCAAAGACGTGAAATAAGAGATGAAAGTTTTACATAAGCACACAGGACAAACCCTTGAGGCATACTTTATTTATTTAGGCATACTCTAAGGATGGGTTTCTTAAGATTCAACCCCCAAGGGGTGAAATAGGAGATGAAAGTTCAGATGGAGATTTTGTTATTGACATGAAGTTTCGTACGAATTGATTCCGGCTAAAATAATAAGCTATGTATTGTATCGTTTTCCAAAACTCCACCCCAAGGGGGTGAAATAGAGGATGAGTTTGGATGAAACATTTGATTCATTAGCCATATTTGCATTAAATTTAGAACGAATTGAATACGGCCAAAATAAGAAAACATGATGAAGCGTTTTCCAAAGTTTACCACCCAAGAGATAAAAAGGGAATGAAATGTTTAGATAGTCGCACAGGCCAAACTTTTAAGACTAGATTTTTAAGGTTTCTCTCACGTATTTTTCCTATAATGTAAGCATCTGCTAAGGAAGGGTTATGTTAAGCGACCATAAAGCGTCGACGACGGGACGTTTTTACCTACAATAAATCGAAACTAGCTAGCTACTACAACAAGAATAAAATGTTCACTGATCTATATACTTGTACTGGCTAATCTTTGGTACAAGGTAATGCTCGTCGTGTTATTTTATTTCCTAAAAAGGGCTGGTGTTTTATTTGCAATTTATATTTCGATCTTCCTTGAGAAGTTACAAGTCATTAACCTCTAATTGTTTTGAGAGCCAATGACTCACTATTTGGAGTACAGGTTAAAGAGAAACAGAGGTAGAACTTCAGTGGTCAGAGTAAAATCTACTGCATGTTTGATAACAAATCAACTACAAATTAGTTGATTCGTTATCTAATTTATTATTTTACTTTAACTAAAAAACTAAACCACTTGTATTTCATAAAATTTGTGATAGCAATTCGTATACTTTCAAACTGATCATAAAATGATAGCATTATAAATAAATACATTTTCCTCAACACCTTTTCACAAAACACAATCTAGTGTCAACTAAGTGAAGTTTGTACTGTGGAAGCCATATAGATGATTTAATGTGCAGTTTTAAATTTATGCTTAAACTACACATAAAAAAACATCCATATTCTTCACACAAATGTTTTTCCTGGGTGAGAATCAAACCTACAACCTACAGCTCAATGAACAAACTCAATACAAACTGAGTCACAATTTAGTCATATTAGGTTACAAACACAAGAACTATTAGCATTACTAACCCTTCGCGTGCTTTATGTCAACAATCTTGCTTAAGCAAAGCTCTCTATTGGAAGGCGGATTGTGACATGTACACGACTTAGCACGTTATAATTTTGGTACTAGCCTGTTCGAAATTTCAATTACGCGAAATTTACCGCTAACACAATAGAAATAAAGCTTTATTTGGCTTAGAAAAAAAAATGGATCCCACCGCGTCATTTCTCGATTGTCCGACGCCATTTTGCGCCATGACGAAGAACGATATTTTTTAAAACCAGAAAATGTAAAAACAGTTTGTATTTTATTGTAATCTCCTAAAAAAACTATGGTGCTGTGCTAGTGTTTGAATAAGAATTAAAATAGAGAGCCTTTGTTTTTGAAGTTGGTAAATAAAGTTGTTCTTCTGTGTTTATGTAATCTGTTTAAAACTCATTACATGTCTCAAAGAGATTGCCATGAATCACTATGCTATACATCTATACATAGAAATTAAATTGAAGTAAAATTGGTCAGCTTTTCAAAAAATTTGAAAGTATTTAAAGTCTGTTGTTCCTAGCTAATCTCTGAACTAGATTAATTAATTTTAACGAGACATTCACACGTAGATAGCTGAAGTTATAAGAAGTAACTTGGGCAAAATTGTACTTTAAGACAAAAAATAGCAAATGGAATGTTACAATATCTTAATGACAGGACAAGCCCGGAATACTACCTAACCTGAGAGTAAGCAACACACTTGTCCTAGCACCAGTGCAGTGCTACAGTGCAGTTCTTGTCACCCTAAGATATAAAAGATTGTATTTCTTTGCCCTCTCATTTGATAGGGCAACAATATACAATAATACTCAGAAACATTGCTACACAAACCAACACACCAATGTTTGTACATCAGTGCTTGGTAGAAGAATAACTGTCAATGGCGTGGTACTTCATCAGGAGGAATCTGCAAACAGTCCTATGCTACAAAAAAATATTATTGTAAAACACAATTACCTTCATAGTAAGATTGGCCTCTCGTCGCACAATGTTGACATGGTGCCACTGAGTATCGTTCAGGATACCTTTCGGAGAAAATAGCTCACTCTCGCCAGCACCTAAGTTGATGTTCAGTTTCAATTTACCTTTTTCAAGGCGAATCTGAAACGTAACATCCAAGTTGATTTTTAGTTTTTCTGTATTTTGTGGTTTGTTTTAACATAAGTGCAAAAAATAATTATCTATCTACAATTAACTGGTGGCGATGACGGCTGACAATTAACTAGTGGCCAAAAATTGGTTGGAAGAGAATATTGATTTATAAAAGAGTATTATTTATGTGTGTGTGCGTTAAATGTGTGTAGGTAGTGTTTTTTATTGATTTATTTTTTATTTTTCATACATACATAATTAAAATAAAACAATTTTATAGTCAACTTTATAGTAATATTAATACAACAGGCTAAATATTATTATCGCAATTGCACAGAAGAAACATCTACAGCATGAAATGGAATGGTTTGTTGTTTCATTATATATACCAAGGAGTTTGTTTGTTTGATCGCTAGGAACGGACGCTAAGAAGGACAGCACGCGCAAATGATTTGAATGCTCTTAAAAATGCATTTTTTCAAAAATATTCCTTTTTGAGAGCATTCAAATCATTTACTGTCGTGAGCCGAAGTCCGTGATGGCATGTGTCTATTTTTTAAGGTTTCATGATTATAACTTAAACTAACCATATTTGTTCTAAATCTGAGTTGGTACAACCATTTTTCTATAGGTGGTGTAGCAACGTTCGCAGGGCGCAGGGTTTAGCTAGTTTTATAAAATTCAGACAAGTTAATAATAGAGAAATTATAGTTTTTACTTATATAGCTTCCTAAGCATAAGAAGTATTCTTACCATGCAGTAGTCAGTTTTTCCAGCTGCAAGTAGTAAAAGGGCATCAGACAGGTGTGTGCGAAATCTAAAGTTAACATCTGTAGTCCCTTTAGCCTCTTGGAGAGGATAAGAAATGTAGCTGGCTCCATAAAAAGAAGCTGAAAACGACAGAATAATTGTATGCCTTCAAGTATTATAAATGGATTCCACGAGAATTGATGTAATAAGAAGTAAGTTTTGTCCTTGGTCAGTGTGTACCCAAGACTTACTCTATTAATTTTTTTACAGTCATGTATATTTAAACATGAGAATTCACATAAAAATATAACAAGAAATATAAATCAATATCAAATCTCTATAAGTCTGTTTACATTTTTGTGTCAAAGTGTTATCAATATAAAATTAAGAGTACAAGTCCACCTTAACACGTTTCCTGTCCGCTGAACCACATATTATGGTTCAGGAAATGTGCACTTGAAAAGCACTAAATTGTGTTCCTGAGCCACATATGCATCATAGGATATATACAACTTCTAAAGTAAATAAGTAAAATACTTATTTTACTTACTTAATTACTAAATAGAGTTACTAATACTAATAAATAGAGTTTTTACTTAATAACTCTACTGAATGTGCTGGGACTGCACCGTTTTTGTCAGGATGTACTGGTACAATCATATAGTAAAGAAAAATGACGGGGCACATGAAAAAATATTAAAGCCTACATCCCGTTTATATTTTTGAATTATATTTTTACCAGGACTATAACAATAAAAACAAATTATTCAAAAAACTCTATTGGACTTGCGGCACTTTCGCATTTTTGTATGGGACTGGGAACATGTTAACAACTAAGCAACACATCTTTTCTTAAACCACTTGAAGTGTTTTGTATGTTTGTAGATATAACGCATATGTTCTCACTCACCTTTGTCGAAAGCCAGTCCAAAGGAAACGAAAGATAAAATTAAAAATAGTTCCATGTCGCTAACAAAAATAAAAAGTATTTGATCGAAAGGTTCTGCATTCGCTTCAGTACATAATGTAGGATTATCTTTGATCCTGCATGGAGGAAGCAGTAGCTAAAATTATATCATCACGACCATTCATCTGCTTTGAGTCTTGCACACATTTCATTCGTCGAATGGCAGGCGTGGCGTCTTCAGCCAACGTAGTCCAACTAACTGAACAAGCAAGCACTCACAGTTCTACTGATAAGCTTTGTACATTGAATCAACGATTTCTAAAAGGTTTTGCTATTTTTGAACAATTACATTGGAAAATATTTACGAAAACTAAAAGACCGCACAGAAGCTGCTACAGAAGCTGATCACCTTATTCGATCAGTTTGTTCCACAGACTAAGTAGAGAGGTTTGTTCTTGTTCATTTCGTTCATTCATTACAAAGACAATGTAAATAACAGACTAAATCTTTGACGTAAATTAATTCATTATTCAATAAACTTCCTTCACATACTACATATACTGCTAACGACTGCTAATCATAAATTAAACGGCGTGTTTAATCTGAGTAAATGCCCGTTTTTTAAAGCTTATGGTTTTGTTAAGCATGTTAGCAAGCAACCTGTCTGCCCTAGTGATGATGAAATCGAGTTCTATTTCGAGTTACCTAAGTCGAACTGAAAAAGAAAGTTCCATTATACAGTTCTAGACTATATTGTATGTATATTTGCTCAAAATATGGGTAGTGATGTGTTATTTTACGTAAAATTACCACCGACGGGCGGTTACTTCAACACCTTTAGTCCCATTTCTCAAGTAATGTCCACTAAATACTGCAAATCAACTATTATTATACGTATAAAATGTCTAAAATATATTAGTCTAATTTATAAATAGTATTCAAATAGTCTAATATTTACAAAAAAACAACGATAATCAGTTTAGGTTAGGTACTTCACAAGGCCAACGAATCGACAATACTCGATATTATGGAGACGGCTTCTGGTACACATATTAAAAAAAATGTTTATTTTTATTTTACAGGACATAATATTTGTTTCCTATTCTTTTTATCTAAATGAAAATGTATGCGCCAAAACTTAAACAAGTGTTTTTTACCTATTGTTTTGATGGTAAGCGCCAGTATGGCCCAAGATTGAGCATTTTGTCTCTTTATTGTGGAAACCTTTTTAACCATACTAAAAGAGGGGTGTTATATATATGTTATATTATATTATATTCGAAAAACGCCGTATACAGTAAGAAAAAAAAAAAGATTAAATCAAATCGTCGTATGATTTGAAAAAGTCTTGTCCATACTAAGTAGCTCCCAACATTAATTTTGTATGGTGAAATCACTGTTTTTTGCTATTGATTTGTGTATTTTTTTTGTATGCAGACAGGGTCCGTTTTGTGTTTATTCTAAAGTTAAGTCTACTGTTGTACAGAAAGTTTAAAATACTTTGAAATAAAAGACTCGGTCACACTTTGTAATACAATATTCGAGGAAACCTTTTTTTCAAGTGGTTTGTGTAAACAACTATAACTGTTAAACTAAACACTTCCCATGACTGATTCTTTATGTAGGATAAGTATTTGAACCGAACTTTTAAACAAATGTAAAGCACAAACCACTTGACCTACAAGTTTCTTAGAATCGATTATTAAACATGGTCTATTTTTTGCGCGACGCTCGGGTTACGTTTTACGAGTAAGAGTTTTTATAAGCTTGTTACGTGACAAATATGTATGGAGAGATGTGATAAATCGTTTAAATAATGTACATTGATAAGTTGTTGTATAAACAAAACAATAATATTCTTAACAATTGTTTGAAATATTTTTATTTTCAGTCTTAAATATGAGAAATAGGTAAAAAAATAAGTATATCTACTTTTAAGCTTAGACTGATAATACATATACCAACAAAATTGAATTATGTGTTCTTAATCTTTTAGCTGCATTCAAGACGATTCCAATGATATATGTTTCTTAGGTAGTTTCAAAAGAAAACATGTAGGAATATTTTTTTAGTAGCACACGGGAAATTCGCGCCAGAAACGCGAGGGGGGGGGCGCCCCATAGGAGAACTGTCAAAGACGCGTCACGCACACAAGCGGATAAGGATGTTTCCATTTTTTGAAGTGAAAACTTCTTTGGGCGCGCCTAGACAGAATTTTCGTGGTCTGTGAACTGAATCTGAATCTAGCGTCACGCTCGGTACAAGGGCAGATCCAGCTTTGGCTCCAGGGGGGACAGATCCAGCTTTGTTTGATTGATATCGATTCAAGAAGGCCGCCTCCACAAAATAGCGGACAAAATATTTCTTCACAACCTTCCTCAACATGGTTGCCAAATGAAAGGGCTTGACTAGTAGAATACTATGCCACTACTCCCTCAATATGGGTAGTCAATGAAAGGGCTTGAGTAGTAGAATGTTGTACAGAAAAGTTAATCAAAATTTTTAATTTTGTTCATTTTTAGGATTCCGTAGCCAAATGGCAAAATACGGGACTCTTATAGATTCGTCATGTCTGTCTGTCCGTATGTCACATCCACTTTTCTACGAAACTATAAGATCTATACTATTGCAACTAGGTAAGTAGATGTATTCTGTAAACCGCATTAAGATTTTCATACAAAAAATAGAAAAAATAAACAATACAATATTTTGGGGTGTCCCATACTTAGCACTAAAACCAAAATTGTGAAAAAAAAACCATACGTGTGGTTTATCTATGGATAGGTCTTCAAAAATAATATTGAGGTTTCTCCCTTTTTTTTCTAAACTGTTTAGTTTACGCGAGAGACTTTTCCAAAGTGGTAAAATGTGTCCCCCCCCCCCCTGTAAGTAATTTTTTTTTTTTTATTATTAAAATTATTTAGTGGTCTTATAATATAAGTATTTCTTATTTTAGTTTTCACTTCTGCCCTGCGGTCATAAGCGCACACATATTTTAGTTTTATTTTAAATAATCACACTAAAGCTACACTAAAACCCAGTGTTTTTATTTTAGATATCTCAACAAATGACGAAGTTATGAAGCTTTTCCATCACATTTTAAATTATATGACGCGCGGCCGGCCAAACGCCGCGATGACGTCACAAGGCTGGAACGACGCAGCGCCCAGGCGGCTGTTTGCCTTAGCCCGTAGTTAGTACTCGTTAGCTCAAAACAATAGCAGGTATTACCATGTAAAATAAAACTAAAATATGTACGTGATAAGTACGGTATCGTGCCTAAGAGTACAAACACAACGGCGACAACCTCCGCAAACTATTCTTTTACGTTGGTCAAAATAGAAAAATCACGAGATAAATGGTAAGAAAAAAATGAGTTCATAGAATATTGTTCTGGCTGCTACGATTTAGACGACACCAAATACACAATATAAAAATATTTGCCGCGACAAAATCAAACCCAAAACAAATATAAAAAAAAAAATTGGTTGCCTGTAAAGTCGGTATACGGGCGAAAGTTTTACGTGACAACGACTTTGAGTGGTAAAATAATTTTACGGAAGGGACGCGTGCCTTTCACTTTTTATGTCTGTCTCTCTCGCTTAGGCGGGCTAACCATGCCCGAGTGGAAGGGACGCGTGCCTCTCACTCGCTCTCGTTGTGAGCGCATAACGTGAGCGGAAGCGTAACGCAGTTTCTTGAAGTGTCACCCTGCATACCAATTTATAAGACGTTGTCACGTCAAAATCAGTAGGTACGGTACTCCTACGAATACCAATTAGGTGTTTTTGTCTAAATCTACCGAGAGAAATATGTAACCAACCAGCACTCGGCCCTCGTGATGGCCCTGGGCTCTCCTTGTGGGAAAAACTTTGAGTCCCAACTAAAGAAAAATTTTGTGGGCTGCATAAGGAAGCTCCACATGGTTTTGTAAATGCGGAGGCGAATATTCGCAACATACCTGGTTTATAAATACAAACTGGTCTAACCTATCGGTAACGGACAGATTTCTTGACTAAGTCTGAACCGAATGGAGGTACAATTGATTACGTACTCAGGATAAATTGTCTACAGTTGTAGCAATCGATTTTTTATTACCGTACCTTGTTTTAAGTTGCAATAATGAGGCGATTTCCAACGAGACAAAAAATGGTTCGAAAAAACGACGAAAGGAGGCGCTTGTAGGTTTTAGATTGCGATGTCAATGTCAAAAGCCACTGAGCCACATGGTGAGGACCACTGGGAACGCTGAACTTAGCTCGCATATCTGTGCCGAACTAGTTCGCTCCTATCTTTCGGTCGTTTATATACATATACACAAATTTCCCGTGAATTAAAAAAAATACGGCTGGTCTCGTTGGAAGAATGGCAACTGCCGATTGGGATCCTATCGTTTCGAACATATGTGCGTAATGCCGCTAACTCAAAACGGTTAAGGAAAACTTCGTGAGGAAACCGACATGTACCTAGAATTTTTCGAGGTCATGACTGTGTCATCCACCAATCCACACTGCGCCAGCGAGGTAGATTATGGTCTTGACTCTCTCTTTGCAAAAGAAGGCCCTGAGTTCCATCATTGGGAACAATTAGTGGGCTGCTTATGCTTTTGCTACCTGATCTTTAATATCTACGATTGTTGTTATTTGGTATTTTTATTGTGTTGTTGGTTGCTATTGCTTATGAACATCTGGAAATCATCATCAAAATCGGAAACGCTTTGTGTACAGGCATTAAATTCAAGAGAACTATAAATTGTCTTATTAAAAAATTTCGCCTATATAGATATATCTCAATATACGGATATTGTCAAAACCTTAGATTTGGACCTTTTGAGTAATGTTAGACGTAACATAAGCGACATCTATCATTTATCTGTTTTCATATCTTCAAAATGTCCAACAAATCTGTATCTAGAAAAAAATACGAGGCAGAACTGATACTTTACAAATGCTTAACATTCTTTCAAATGTCGCTTATTCGTTTTATCAAATCACAACGATGCTAAAGAAATGTAAACTACAAAAATACGAAGTATATTAAAATCGTTGAATACGTAACATAAAATTCGGGGAAGAGCGAACTAAATCAGTCAGTTGACCATGCGGCATTACTGAACAATAGTGGATCCTCGAAAAATAACGGTCACGGAACAAGATAATCGTTGAGCTTATTCGCATAGTTCACTAATACTTAAGGACTTGAGGACTTTCTTTATACTCGTTGTTTGGTAACTAATGTCCCATACTATTATTTTTTTATTTATTCTTGGCCATGGATACTAGTCCTTCAGCCGTAGATAGATATTTTCGTATCAGTGTTGCCATTTATGCTTGAATCTTGCTTTTACTTGTGCTTAGTTGGTGTCTCTGCATCGAGAGTTTTTAAGATTTTTATTGAAAATCGAATGTGATCAGTAACGATTTTTCATTGCATTATAAACTTAATTGATTTTTTTTATTCCCAATATTTTAACACTAAAAAAGAAGAAAAAATGTTTTAGTATGAAATTTTTTCTTCGAGTGTTTGGGGTTTATAGAAGGTAAACAAACCAAATACATCAGCTGAGCTGAGAAGCAAATTATAATTAATCTAAAATAAGTGATGTGTTTGGGACCTACTGTTGGGGAATCCTCCAAAATTTTTAGTTATCGCACATAATTTAGATTTACTTAGATTACTTTTTCCCTGTACATTGGGAGGGGCTTCATAGTAATTACACTTTTGAGAGTCTATGGTAGAGACAAATCTTTTTGAATCCACACTATCGCCATCTAGCGCGTACGTTAGAACTATTTTTGTCTCGTCAGAAAACGGCTCATTTTCCAACTTCTTTGGACGCAATGAATTTTAATCTGTGGTGCAACACAATAGTTTCTCGCTTCTTAGTCTGTGGCAACACGCAACACAAGAATAGGTTTTGATTGCGGAACAATTATTTTCACGCAGTTTTGATGATCTGACAGTAACATTTAAATGACATTGACAGTGACAGTAAATGGTATTTGACAGTACAGTAATTGTTTTATATTCTGTGGAGTATAAAAAGCCGTTTCCCTTGAACAGCAAGCTTTATACAATTCTACGTTTTTAGGCCCCTATTATATCATTAGATATTCGAACAGTCTTTGTAACCTAAAGTTAAAAATCTAAAGGGACAACAAGGGTACGGCGTCGCTAACATGCTTAATATCTAATAGTATACCAAAAGTTAGACCGTTCGGGCTGTGTCCTCGTCCGAAGAGAGTAGTCTTCCACGTGCGTCAAGTTATTGTGTTGGACTAATCTCAACAGAAAATGTAACTCGACAGCTCCAACTTAAAGGTAGTTTTTGAAATCAAATGGTTCCAAAACATTTTTCTTAATCTGGGCAGAGCCTTTGCCATTCAGCGTGGTAATGCCGCCAGCATGCTGGGTACGCTTCCGATTAGTAGTGGGCTTGAACATCTTGATTATCTGTAGACCTACAGCAGTCTATGGATAATTCAGGGTGTGTAGTGTAAATAGTTAGTTAGGTAGGTTTGTAGTGTAGTGTAGTAGTTCTCATTGTATTTTAGTTTTGTTAATAAAGGCTCTTTCCAAAACAAGAACTGTGATTTGTAACAATAATTACAACCGTACAAGCAAATATTCCTTTAACCAAGTTTTACAAATACACATGCATTCATACAAAAATCTTTATTGCTGCAGGTATAATAAGATGATACAACACCTGTTGTTCCACCCAACAAAAGTTGACCCAGACAAACTGGCCTCTTCGAGAGGCATGCAATATGTCTGGCAGGACAAATTTGTTTTAGTCTTAATTTATACAATGAAAAGAAAATAGCTGATTAATGTAATAGCTTCTTCCCTTCTTGAATTACACCAATGTCTTGTGTTTCAGCAGGATGCTGTTTTTGTTTGATCATGTCAAAGTCATAGAATGTATACAGTGCTATCTAATTCAACATGTCAGTTACAATATTTTTTATACTACTTGGTGTTATGTTAGTTAAATATCAAATATCATAATGAATAATAGACATTAATGGAATGTCAAATTTCATGTTAAGCAATATCTTTAATATTAATATTCCAATTAATTTCCTTAGGTATTATTTAAAAATTAATTTATTGTATCATACATAGCATTTGTATATCAGTATTTCTTTTAGATTACTTTTGAAATATATTTTATATCTTCTTTCTTTGCATTATACATCGTTATTGGTAATCAGCCTCCATCCTATTTATGGGATGTTAGGTTAAATTAAATATCTACACCAACTCGACAGTTTATATAAATTCGTATTTTTCCCCGTATGTTAGCGCTAAATAGCTATTATTGAATGAGCAGACATTTCACATGTTCCGTCTCCTTTTCCTACCATATTTCACCCCCTATCCGTACTTATCTCATTGACGAATTGACCCGTCGCACGAGCATTGTGCGAAGAAATTTTACTTGAAGAAGGTGTGTGTTGAGATTTGTTACGGGGGTGTGACGTGCTCTATGTTATTTAATTGAAAAAACTACAGAAACTGCATTGTTCTGTGCTATTTGTGACGTATTTGAGAAGACCAGGCTTGCTAGCCTATACTTGGGCAGCCGCCTATTGGATGTTCCCGAGCTACGACCTAGATTTCGTGAGTCCCATTTCCTCCTATTCTTTTTCCTGCTTATGAATTTGTCTGTTGGATTTTACGTGTAAGATTAACTTGGGGATCGCGATATTCGCGCATTCACCGTACATAGTAAAAAAATTGGCAGTCATAGGAATTGCCGATAGAAGTGAAAACTTATAAACTATATTATTTGTAATATCTCAATTTGTTTGTGTCGCAATAAAGACTATCTATCTATCTAACTCCGAATTTGATAGTTTACTTCGGAAACTACGGAAACCGGAGGGTGTGGCCATGGTCCCGAGTTTACCCGAAGAATTCTTATCATTCCCGAGCATGACGCTAGAATTTAATTCACAGCCCACGAAAGATCTGTCTGAGCCGCGCCAAATGAATTTTTCACTTCAAAAATTGGCAGTCATAGGAATTGCCGGTAAAAGTGAAAACTTCTTTGGAAATTACGCGGGTGAAACCGGAGAGCATGGCTATGGACATCTAGAAATGCGTCAGCATTCATTTAGTCATAACCTCGCCCTCTGGTTTCACCCCCGTAGTTTCCAAAGTGAACTATCTAATTCTGAGTTATAAGTTTTCACTTATAACCGCATTTCATTATATCCGCAGTTCCTATGACTGCCAATTTTTAAACATACAGAACATACCCTAAATGGATGCAGGCCAATTACCAGTAACCCTGTATATATTGTTAGCGAATTCGTGTTTTGACTCAACAATTAATTAGGATTTAATGACTTTCGTAAGTTACGTATAAAAAATTAAAGAACTGTTGCCCACACTGGCAATAGTTAATATGGAAACTGCGCATGTATGTCAAGAGGATTTGTTCATGGAGGTGTAACCAGACATGATTATGTTTGGTCTCACTCACTCCGCTGGCCACTTCTTCCTAGGTGCGAGTGCTTTTGACAAGTCGCGATCATTATAACCACAAAGATAGGTCAACCTCAATCGGCTTCTTTGTGGCTATTTGCACGCAGTACCACGTCGGGTAGTGCATGCGACTTGACCCTTTTTGGTCATGAAATAGAGCACACTTTCCCGTGTATAACTGTAATTGTGCTTGGTAATCCTACTGCGTGAGCACAACATAAACGTTTCTGAGAGCTGCTGTGTAAAGACACATTTAACGTTCCATAATACGCAGAAACTGGCTTTTCGATGCTATGATGTGTACGGTAATAATAGGTTAGGACGAGTAGTGAAATCACAAATCACAAATCAGAAATCATTGAATTCGAACATGAATTAGGTATGTGAAATACCGAAATTTCTCAAGTTGGGAAATTAACGCCACTGTGATAACTGTCAGGCTGTTGTATTTCAACAATTGTTCAACAACAATATTGAGGACTGTCCAACTGTCGTGAGGAGCGTGAGGTGCCAATCGCCATTATTGTTAAAATCGCCATGGTTGCAGCAGTTATTTCATCTTGGATAAATATTGGGATTTCAAAAAGCAGTAATTACTCGGAGCCTAACTTTGAATCGTCGTCTTATCAAACAGCACCAACACCGTCGAAATAAAGGATTCCAAGAAATCAACACGGCCGCATCCACAGTGTGAAAAAGGAGCTCTTCCACACGTTACCTACCTCGGCCTTCGCATTCTTCCGCCATACGCTGTGATCGCCGACTGATTTACACGATAATAATTAAATTAACACTAGGATATTTACATTTGTGGTAAACAGTTAGTAGTAGTTAGTACTTAGAATAGAATCCGAACCTAAAAGCTTATCGCTCTAGTTAATTGTCTGCTTTGTTCCAATGGTACCATATAATGATTGGAAATTAGGGTTTCCTGGTCATTTTCAAGGCGAACACACAAATAATCTAGATATACCTACACAGAATAGTGTTGAAAACTAGCTGCTGCCTTGAATATTGATGATAACCTGAGACTTAAAAATTGTACTATCCCAACAAGTACTCAATCATACCAGGAAGTTACGAGCTCATCCAATGAAACAAACACAAAAAAATGTTAAGTAAAGTGGCATTCTATGATTCTAATTATAATCAACGGGATAACTTCAGAGTTTCTATATTTATATGAACCAATCAATTTGTAAGATAATCTGTTGTCATATTTATATTGTGTCACTACAATCACAATTTAAAATGTTACTATGTAGATACATCACAACTTTTTGATGTTAATCATCTAATTAATTATTGAGAAAATGTCTCCAGCAATAATAAGTGTCTGTTAAAATCAGGAAATCCCTATTGACTGTTAACTCAAAACAAGTATTTACATTGTTAGTAACTTACTAGGTAGGTATGTGGTTAGTATCAATTTATTATGTATGTTGACGGTTCCCACATACTACAGTATTTTTGATTTTATATCGCAATGTGTACAGTATTGTCATATTTATGTTATATACTTATATATTATAATACTTTAATAAACAATACTTGTGTTGTATGAGAAAAGTCGAACTATTCTTGCGATACTTGGATGAGAAATTGGTTTGTTATTTATTTAATACTAAGATAATGGTTTGGCACATAAGTATGTTGTAGTAAGGTATCAGAATTCAACAAATAAAAATTAAGTTGGTAATAGTAAATAATTGTATTTCATTTTTAATTGAATTGAGATCTTACCTAAAAAGTCTAATCATATGAACAGTACAAATACTTAATACGAATTGATAAGTACCTACTATATTTACATAACTTCGTTTTGTCACTCATTGTAATTCAAAATGTACATTAAGGTGTTTAATCTGTGTGTACATTGCACACTTTGCTGTAAATTAAACGGATTTTACAGCTACCTCTCTATGACAACAATCAATCCTCGAGAAATCAGGATGTCAATAAAATACAAATTTGTACTAGTTTAGAGAGAAAGAGTACCTACCTATGATATAAAAGTTAATTAACACTATCTTAAACAAAACATAAATATGTAGTGTACATATTCAAGTTTATGGTTAAGAGGTTTAATTGGGATGAAGAACATCAAACATAATTGTCTTCTCCTTTCTTGTCTATGTATCCACATTATAATATCAATCCATAATTTCACCAGGAAGCGAGCCTCCCAAGACTACAGTGTAATTAAGATTTTTTCAAGTAAACTATGATCTATTTAATCCATACAAAGATTTAAATATCATAGTACTAGCATTCTGTATACTGGATTTAATTAAAGAGTCCTAAGACCAAACATGAGATTTTAAAAGATCAAGTAGGTAAATTACATTACAATTCATTTTCGTTTAAACGTATGTCATAACATCAGAGAATGGGGTACAAAATAAAAACACAATTTACGGCTGCATTTAGTATTTATTATTGAAGGAAATAATTTATTTAATCTGGGGCACGGTGGTGCCGCCAAGTCGACACAAAGCAAACATTAAATTTACACCTTGATTGTGATGTATAGGTAGACAATGACTTATGACATTCCGCCAGTTTGCATAATACTTCATATCCATTCTTAAATTATTCCAAAACTTAGGTCTGCCCTGCTTCACCCATGGTACATATAAAATATATCCTATAGCACTCGGAGACGTCTATAAAAAACACTAGATATGCCCTTTCAAATTTTAGGTGCATGGATTTATGTCATCATTGAGAAGAGTGAGCTCACTATTTCCATTCTAGTCGGTTGCAGGAAGCGGTGTACCCTATTTTTACTCAACACTATTCGTTGTCGTCAACAACCAAAATAAGTAGAATCACAGCATATCTCACCGCTAGCGATTCTAGGGATCAAGTAGTTTGGTTGTGTGTAAGCCACTTACGCTACACAAAGAGACAGTTTATTACCAATACCAAAGTACTCAGGGCACATTGATTGGTTTATATCGATGCTCGGAGACCACATACATTTCCAAAGTAGCAATTTATCTTACTTTGTGATTCCTGAGATAAGTGTTTTCCAATAAATTTTCTTCAATTTTATAATATTAGTCTAGATTCAATAAACTCTGTATCACTTTCAATTACAAAACATTTGATAGCAGTTATATATTTCATTACTTTCAATTAACCTTTGTATTTAACTATACAGACACTATGTTGGGGGCATTACTTTCATGTATTGTATTGTTATGGTCTGAATTATCGTCTTCGTGGTTTGGTCACTTTGTATATCCATCAGTCGTCTTTGCAGTATGACATAATACATCCCAAATCTTACTTTGCTTGCATTGCAAAGAGAATGTCCGTTTCAAATTATATAAGAGGTTCTGTTTTACTGTATTGATTACACGGCTAGGAGAGGTTAGTTTTCGCATTGCTATTCTTGAACCTTTCCGGGGCAGGATTCTCATACTTCTTGCCACCGAGCTCGTTCTCTTGTTGAATAATATGACATGTTTCCATTTATTGCAAAGTTTACCACTAAAACAGATCTTAAATGTATTTGAAAATTGTAAATGTAAGCAAACAAAAACAAGAAACAAGACCAGTGCTGCCAGTCGGGTCTTGTCAAAAATTTGCAGAAATATAAAAAATGTAATTTTTTTAACCCCCGACCAAAAGTTATAAGTTTGACGTCAATGTCTATCTGTCTGTCTGTCACCGTAGAGCTCAAACGGATGAGCCGATTTCGATGCGGTTTTTTATATTTGAAAGTTAATAT
Organism: Ectropis grisescens; assembly: GCA_017562165.1. Lineage (NCBI taxonomy): Eukaryota > Metazoa > Arthropoda > Insecta > Lepidoptera > Geometridae > Ectropis > Ectropis grisescens. The sequence goes on from CM029767.1 coordinate 23,590,381, forward strand.
CCGTGCGGATGTTCTTAGCTATGTTTGGTTAACATAGATTCAAGTTGGCCGCCACCTCAAAATGGTAGACAAAATATTTCTTCACAACCTACCTCAATATGGGTATCAAATGAAAGGGCTTGACTAATAAAATACTATACACTATAAAAAAAATCTAATCCAAGATGGCCGCCACTACAAAATGGCGAATTATATTATTTTTCACTACTACCTCAATATGGGTCTCAAACGAAAGGGCTTGACTAGTAGAATACATTGCACTATAACAAATTTCAAATCCAAGATGGCCGCTTCCACAAAATGGCGAAATACATTTCTTTTTCACAACTCCCTTATGGGTATCAAATGATAGGACTTGACTAGTAGAATGTTGTACGGATAACAAATCTGAGGTAGTCGGGGCTAGTCAATTTTTAATTTTGTTCTTGTTGTTTAAGAAATTACCTTTTCATTTTTTACTGGAAAGGTACAAAAGTTGATAGAATAGAATATTAGTTGTATTGACTTGCAGAAATCGTTGAGTATTTGAGCACTTGCCTGCTATTTGTAAATTATTGTTAATTTACAATTAAATTGATGCATTAAGTCAAACGTATATCGAAATATCGCAAAATTTGGTCCTGTAAATGCGCGTATGTGCGCGTTTTATAATTTATATATACTACATACTACATATTTATGAATTTTAATTTCTTTATTAGTTGTCATACTTCCAAAATTTATATTTTGTATAAACAACTAGTGAACCTGAGATATACAAATAATAATAATATACGAGTACGTACAATATAGTCTACAATTCAAGATTTCTATATTAAAATTTGTGAATTTGTAGCATCTGCAAATATTTTTACCGAGTATTACCTGTATGTTTGTTTGCACCATAGGTATAACTATTAAGTAGGTAGGTATAATAACGGATTTTAGTACAAAGTCCGCTATTCTCTATAGTTTGTCAAATACAAATACAAAAATCTTTATTGCTGTTTGCAGGTAAGATAAGGCCTTCAATAAATAAAACAAAAGAAAATAATTAAGAAGTGAAAATAAAATGGAAAGAGAAATAAAAACTAATCTCCGAATAACTCACCCTAAAAGTGAGAATAAGATAATAATAATTATTTTTATAAAATGAAATTGGTTGACCGATGAATATATGAGTGAAGAGAGTGCATCAGCGGCAGCGTCTGAAATTTTAAAATCATATTCTTTTTCTGCATTTCAAATTAAACTTTTGATAATATTCTCTCTCGAAAAAAAAATTGCCAGTTTGTGAAACAATAAGATCAAGCAGTCAGTACCGGCTTTCACTATCATCAGCATCATTATCCTTGCTGTATTTTACTCTAGCATGTACGAATGCTTTCAATGGCTCTAATGTTGGCATTTTTGTAATGAAAACTTGTTTTGGCACGCCACAGCCAGAATTTTCGTGAGATGTGGATGGAATAGGCGTGTCGACTCATTTTTGATTTAATGTGCCAACAAAAGGTTACTCAATAACTGAAACATAGGTGAAAGAATTACTTTGTTATCTTAAAAACTTCCCGTGATATCACGATTTTAAAATCACAATTTTGGACTCTCCCAAAAACGCTTCAAACAAATCCCTACAGAAACGTGACGTCACACCGTCGTATTTTCTATGCGTCGCGCGTAAAGTTTGTATGGTAGCTATATTAAATATTGCGTTTAGGAAACTGGTTTCATAACAAAAGTAACTTGAAATTGAATGGGTTATCCAATGGTAAATACATTTTCTAATAATTTCATACTTTTAAAATGGATTTGTCCATCCAGCTTTGAATTATTATAATGTCAGTTAAACTAAAAAATATAAAATTAAAATTGATACATATTATTATTCTATTTAAATACTGTCATTATATCAAATAATTTAATATAATTGCAGGACCTGTCTACACGCCTATTCTACCGTCACGTTCGAGTTTGATTTGAAATCTTCGGGCAATCGCGGGTTTATGGCCATTGGCCATCTGGAAATGCGTCAGAATTTCTAGATGGTCATGCTTATGGTCACGTCCTCCAGTTTCAGCCGAGTAGTTTCCAAAGTAAGCTATCAAATTCTGAATAATAAGTTTTCAGTTCTATCGGGAGTTCCTATGCAGTCATTTTTTTAATAGTCATAATATTTGAAACACCGATTATAGTTTGGAAGAACACATATGCTACATTTTATCCCAGGAAAACAAAGGGAATGTGAACTACGCAGGTAATATAGCAAGGCGGTGCTAGATATATATTGGTTTCCAATTATTTAGCAGCAGTGAAGTCATACCACACAATTTTTTTTAATAATTTTAGCCACTCCACAGACCGTGACCATTGCCATTACGTTTCAATTTTTTTACATATTTCTTGGATTAGGAGAAGAAGGAGAAAACAGGGGGGTGTTGTGAACATTTTAGTCGGATTTCGTCTGTTGAGCCGATCACTACCGGTTGGGATACCAATAGTAATTGACTCGACATCGCCTTTTGCCTAAGCCGCCTCCTACCGGCCCAGAGCCTCCACCACAGCCGCATTTCTATCCTTGATAGCCATCTGCAAGTTGAAATTGTCGAGCCGCGTCTTACGGACGTGACCTTTAACATGGGTGTTAAAATCGCGTGATCAGGCTCCACTGTTTAGCAGTAGTCAGTAGAGGTAAGTCCCACTCATAAATAAAGAAATGTTAGTATTAAAATTAACGTGGTTGTTACATATATTTTATTGGATATCGGGACACTCACGTATAATATGATCGGTCAATCCGACTCGAGTTTCGGCCGCATCTGGCGGCCTTTTTCAAGGAGAGTGAACGCGCGCGATGGCTGCCCGTTTGGCCCAAGGCGGGCGCGTGCATACGTACGTACATACGTGAGTGTCCCGTTATCCAATTAAAGAAATGTTTGCGCCTGGACTACAAAAGAAGTCTTTAATCGACGTAGTTATCATAATTTAAAATAATTCGTTCCTATTAGGTACTTACCTACCTTACGGTTTGAAAAACGCAATAAACGCTGATGGATGAAAATGTGTAGTTTTGATTTCCGTTATACATTTATTACCTTAGCCGTTAGAAAGTTATTCGCCCTTTCTCAACGTACTCAAATTCGCTAGGCATACCTAGCGTACGTATACGAAAATTTCGTTCAGTAGGCAACACTGGGAAAACTTCGATAGAACCGTCATCTACTCTGATTTGCTCAATGACATATGACAGTGACATTTCATCCATTAAGATCCTATTCATGACTTTTTCGTTAAACACATTGTCACATTAGTGTTGTTTATTGAACGTTTTGCATGGCAACATTGAACGAATGAATGAACGATAAGTTTATTATCTGTATTATTTTTTATCTGTCTACTGCATACAAATAGCCGCAGCCTTTTGATTGATTCAGATTCTGACCATTCCTCTGAGTTTGATTCACTTGCTCGGTTGTCAAACAAAAATTGTCAAAAAAACCATAAAAGTGATTGATTTCGTGAAAACCAAGTGAACTGAAAACTACATACCGACAACTCGAGATTACCCCGTTACTTTGCCATAAATCACAAGTAAAATGCCAAGGGCAAATCATAATAATGCTGGAGCAAAAGTAAGTGAATCAGTTCAGTAATTTTATCGTAACACTGTCTCTTCGAATGTCTATTCTAACTCCGCATAACTCGCCGGATTTCAAACTATTTTCTGTACGGGTCTTTCTTGTTATACTCTCTCTCTCTTGTCTCATTGGCTCGTAAATAGTGGACATCTGCTACACTAGAGATACATGTGTTCACTTTAGAAGGAATTTTTCGGTATCTAGTTTAGCGTTGGGATCAAATAGCAACAGCGGTATTATAACCCACCGACTTGAGCGTGTTGCGGGTTTAGACTAATAATTTACTATTACCGTCTCTGTAGACCTTATTTAAAGTGCTAATAGGTTAGAAGAAAGAATACCAGTAGAAAATCGACATAATTTATTGCTATATCATAGACTAGCAGCTCGCCCCGGCTTTGCACGGGTATTATGGGAAATAATTATAAAACAAAAGAATTTATTAGACTTATAAATTTTAACACACTCTTGGGAGACTTGCCATGCATTGTCTGTTTTAAAGCTATGATAACACAATAATCCACCGATAGATAAACACAAACACATGGATCCATATTGTGTATCCACTAATAACAGCTCTCAACTCATTTTGTGCCGAAGCTTAGTGAGACAAACTTCTTATATCTTAAATTTACTACATTGCCCAGATATATGAAAGATAATTTTAGTTTTTTGTTGATTTTTCAAAACCTCAATGCCTCAAAAATATCAAGGGACCACATTTGAACTAAATTTTAAAATTATCTACCAAACAAAATAAAACATTTTTTGCTGGTAAAATAGGTTAGCACTGGACGCTATCTTGCCCAATATTAAACGACAATGCTGCATTATGGAGCCAGCTCCGGATCTACAATATTTTTTAGGCGGGGCAAAATCCAAATATGCCGCCCTGTATGAAAAAAATGTTCTTTTACCTTTTAGTTATAATTTCATGAAACTATAATTTTCTTTTGCACCTACTCATGATCACCATGCGCAGGAGTTATACATAACGGGTTATGTATTTATGCTTAACAAATCTATGAAAGTGGGACAGCTGATTGTGCTCTCACGCACAATGCTAATGATAGCCATGGTTCCACCTCTGTGGCCATATCACAGCCCTTGTCCTGTTATTTTGGACTCATCATTAAAAAATTGGCCAAAATATGTCGTGGTCTATTTAAATACAATATCTAAATTATCAGATGCCAAATTTACAAAAAAATATTTACAAATGGTCTATACAGTCCCACCTCTGCTGGTTTCGTCGCCTGCGTGCTATTTGTAGGACTTCAGTAGTCGTACGACGCATTTGACCTTCGGCCTCTGGCACCATTGTTGAAAGGAGATAGTTTTATTGCCCCTTTAGAAGTAATTATGCTGGCCACAACAGAATAATATTGGTGCTAATGCTGCTAGTAGTTTGATGTCGATAAAAACCTTGGTGTGTCTGACCCGGCTGTTGAATGTATTTTCCGAACCGGACATTTTCCCTCAATATGGAATAATTGCAAGGTACAATAGTACTACCAAAACCTGGCAAAGATAGACGACAGTCAGCCAGTTACCTAACTTCACTGAGGAGTTTGAGCAGCGGCTGCAACTGACGAGTAGTTTGGATTTCGTAGACAGCATTTCACAATGCTGTAGTTAGCGAGATACCAATTTCGAGAAACGGTCTTTGACAGCGTTTAGCACGAAGGTATTATCTTTAAACTGAAGTGAACGGCAACACCACCCGCCTTAATCAAAGTGATAGTGTCGTTCCTTGCTGATCACGGATTCTTTGCATCATTTGAAAATGTCAGGTCTAGATACAAGCTGATGGCAGCTAGAGTACTACAGGGGAGCTGTGTAAACCCATCCTTATACGCCTTATTTACAAACGTAATTCAACTTCTAGATAAATAGTCTTTCATACCAGGTGAAAGGTCCTGGCTCTTTTTACCAATGAATCAGGCAGCCTACGGATTGCAGCTAACAGAACAGAGAAGATTCTCATTTCACAGCGAGGATCGCTCGACAGATGGCGCAGCGTTGTGAATGTAAGAAAAACGGCTGCTCTACTAACAGGCCCGAAATGGAATAAATCTTTACCACTACCACTGCAACTTTGAGGACAGGTAGTCGGATGGGAATGCACAGCTAAGTACATGAGCGCCTACATCGACGCAGACATGAGTATGCACTCTCTAACCAGCTACAGAGCATTGTTAAAGCTAGTCTTCGGCAAAAGCTGTTGCTGCGAATCAAACTGGGCATAAACTAGACTGTGTCTTATCTATAGCATAGAATAGATAATACAGATAGAACGGACACTCCCCACCCCCCGCCAATTTCAAGCTTCCTCACCCCTTAGGCCGTTTCGGATACGCTAGGAGCACTCAACGAAGGGCTGGTATCGAACATCTAATTCCTAACGAAATATCATCATGGTGGGTTGTTGTGCTGTTTACGGCTGTCCGTCAACTAAACGGCACAAGATTAAAAGCTTTATTTAATTTCCTAATGATAAATAATGTAAGATTAGAAACTTTTCGATAACGTTGCTTTATAATATTACAAGCTTTGCTTAGTTTGGGGTCAGATGGTGTTGTGTGTGAATTGTCTACCAATATTTATTTATTTAAAATAACGAAGTCGTTTTTAACTCAAAGTTCGTAACTCACACAGCCAGTAACTTATGTGCCCAAGCACGGATTGATAATACCTGGAGGAATAATTGTAGTGACAGGATAAAGTTTCCTTCATGGGTAAGTGTAAAATAAAATGCGAATGTGTACCTACTAACAGAAATAGATATCTAGGTACCTGATCTAATCTATCATCGGTTTCGTTTCATTTTACGCAGCAATGCAAACACCCACAGATTTCTGAAACAATTTAGAAATCTGTGCAAACACCCTTTTAATTAGAATAGTGTAATTTGGCTCCATTCTATTTATGTAACTCTACATTATAGCAAGTTTATAGACTACGTCACCAGGTGAACTCAAGGGGCACAACTATTCAATAAAACAATTCAGTAGCCCTAGCGCTAACGCACACATTCACGCGTGTGTACGAACGACATCTGCGTAGTTGTGTGAAGAGTAGGCAACTCCACAGCGGCGGTCGTATGGCGCCGGAGTGATACGCTGTACGGCCAGTGTACCTACGGTATGTGTTTGATCACCCAGACTGAGGACCACATTCACACCATCACACAGAACATTGCGCCTAACGTATTTTCCTTTCGCAATATCCTCCAGGCTAAACAGAAAGAAAGAAAACAGGTGATGGCTCTATACCCTACGACCCAACCCTGAGATTGTATATGTAGAATGTAGATCCTCCAAGTCCTCATGCGGGATGCGGCCAATGAGAACGTCACGGGCGCGATAGCCTGATGCTGATGCTCGCCCCTATGCTGAAGCTTGCACTTCTTTTCACCTAGCGTATCTAACTCCCCTAACTTCCCCCCACATGAGGAAGAAAGAATTCATGATGATAATGTTGGATCGGATATTACAACGATGACTGAAATACGTGATAAGTCGCTCAAATTGGCGTCCCCTGGGACGTGGGGACTGTATGGAGCGTGCAAACCTGAAAGAAACCAATTCAATTGACATTGGTATATTTTAACAAATTTGATTATATGCACACGTTTTAGTTTTAGGCGTGTCTAGCGTCGTTCTGTATTCCCCGTCTACTCTTACGCGTCAAAAATTATATTCAGTAAATATGTAATGGTTGTAATTTAGTGTTAAAAAAATCTCTAATGCTATCTACGACGTAGTTTATAGTTATGTTATGTTTTAGTTCCGTGTTATTAAAAAATGTAGTTACTCCTATTAGTTCTAAATCTGTAAGTTACGGCTTGTCTAGTCGGGAGAACGGCGGCTACCGATGCGGCGCCCCGAGTTAATAATCATGATCATTTATTTCATAATTAATTATATTATAATGGTGTTTCTATTTATAATAAGTATGTATTTAAAATTAAATATGTATTATATCAGCTATCTGGCCGCCATAGTACAAACTTTGCTTAGTTTGAGGTCAGATGGTGTTGTGTGAATTATCCACCAATAAGGCCAATTTACATGGCAGAATAATAATTGTAGGCATACACAAATTATCAAACAAAATTCGGTATAATAATGCACAATGTAGTGGTAAATATTAATTATTAAGTCATACAATGTCGAATATAAAAGTAATAGAAGAATTATAATGAAATGTCTATTCATTTAAATTATACAATTATAATTCACTGGTTTGCAAAGGCACGCGCACCACTCTCTTTTCGGAGTCATGTGCGTAAAGCCGCTAACTTAAAATTGTGAAGGAAAACCGCTATGTACTTTAAATCTTTCGAGGTCATATGTCATCCACCAACTCGCACGCGCATCGCATGGGCCAGTGTGGTGGATTATGGACTTGACACTCTCCTTGCGAAAGAAGGCTCCGAGTCCCAGTAGTGCGAACATTTAATGGGCTGCTTATTAAGTCTATGGACAAAGCTAGATTTCTGATCATCACATCATCGTCGTCTTGAATGCTCCGTTTTATTCTACTTATGAAGGTAGGGTATAGAGGACCTGTGTAAAGGTAATAATGATACATTAATAATAACCTTACTTACTGCTCTATTAATTTATTGTTACACAGATTAACGTAAATACTAGTCAATACAGGTCGGTGAGATATTCCGGGAAGCTGGAATTGCCTTCAACAAGCTGTCAGAGATGACTAATTTGCTGCATCCCATGGGTGAATCACAACCAGGGTAAGTCATACCAACTCCAGATATTTATTAGTAATAGCTAGTACTTACTACCAGGCAAACAAAGCTAATTACTGCAACTCTTTCCATAAAACAATATTTATTGTGGTGGTCCTATGGATAAGAATGCTGATTTAAATCTCTCCTTATTTGTGGGGTGTACATTCCATAAAATGCTGTGAATGCAGAAATCGTGAAAATGGAGTGGTAATTTGTATGGGATTATAGATGATATGTTCCAAGGTGACAAAATAAGCAACAAAAATACAAAAAAAAAATCACTGTTGCTTTACTTCATTGAATATTAACTAGCGACCCCCCCAGCTTCGCATGGGTGCAATGCTGATACTAAATATAACTACTTATAAAAATGGTTATTTTGGGTAATTCCTTAGAGATAGGCAAATACTACTGTAGACCTTTTGAAGGGGTACAATATGGCTATACATTATTTTGATCTAGCACTAAGCCAGCATTTCCAGTATAAGCACAGAAATGTGTTTATTTATGACATTACATTAGAAACCTTTAAAATTATCTCTGTTTATCTACTATTTTATGCACATATTATTCATACAGCATATAAATTTTTTTGAAATCGACTGGGTTTTTGAAATATGAACAAAAAACTAAATTTTGGCCTACAATTTTGTCTGGATGACATAGTTGTAGATTTCACAAATGTTATGAAATTCAATCCTATCAACACGAAATTGTATAAATACACGAATGACAACCTGTTTTACATTGGATTAAAAAATAAAACCTACTTTTGCTTTTGAGTGGATATTTGTAGTGTTGAAGTTGGTTTAATTTTTGGACAAATAAAAATTTATCTGGTTCATTTACAGTATTTTTGCGTAACAGAAAAAAAGTCATGTTGCTGTACACTCCGCGAGGCATAAGCTGAGCTTTGCATTTGTGTGAGTGTACATGGATAGTGTAGGTGTGACAACCGGCCTTAGGCGCGGCGCCATTCTGTCTCGCTGCGCTCCTGCCTGATTGGTGATCACTCACACTAATGCAAAGCTCAGCCTATACCTCGCGGACAAAATTTCAAGCTCCTGCCTGATTGGTGATCACTCACACTAATGCAAAGCTCAGCTTATACCTCGCGGAGTGTAACCCACATAAACATAGACAAAACTTTAGGTATAATAAACCAACATAATACATTTTGGTTCTAAAAATTTTATTTACAGTCATAATAATTTTTGAGTATTGTATTCTTTTGTAAAATCTCAAAAAGTTTTAAGGCTCTGGTGAACATTTTGCATTGTGTGGGTTACGACAGGTTTGCTTTTTACCGTCGATATGTATAACAACCTCCAAATGGAGTGTTTGCTCCCTAAGTATGCAATAATGAATATAAAGAATATTGGGGGAATATCTACAACACAAATGAACAGGGAAAATTTGGGTTAAGATTATGTGTACAGGTGTGTCTTCCCATCCTTGACTACGCTGACGTCTGCTACCTGGACCTTAGACCAATTCGATATGCCCGAGCGTCTTCAAAACTTTTGTATTAGGCTTATTTTTGGTCTCCGAAAATATGACCATGTTTCTCTTTTCCGATCTAAGCTCGAGTGGCTCCCTATCAGTTTACGTCGGGATACTCACATCCTATCACTTTTATATAATACACTTTTCACCCCCTCTTCCCCTCCGTATTTAAGCTCCCGTTTCACATTTCCTTGCGACACTCATTCAATAAATCTTAGGTCGTCTACAAATCTATTATCTACCTCAGCTCATACAAGCTCCTTTTACGGTTCGTCGTTCTGCGTGCAGGCTGTGGCCTTATGGAATCTTCCTGCGTCCATTAGACGTGCGCAGAGCGTCGCTTCATTCAGGACTCTGATTCGGCAGCATTTTCTGACAAAAGTTGTTCACTGATTTATGTTTATTTTTCTTGGATTTTTGTGTTTCTTATTGTATACATACTATATGCCTATAATGTGTATATATATATATATATATAATTTGTATTTATATATATAAACTTATTTATTTATTGTACACCTATTATATGTATTTTGTTCTATTATATTTAATTTATATATAATTAATACACGTGTTTATTTATATTGTTAGTTGCACCACTGCCCAAAATCTTACAAATCTTGTTTCTTTGTAAATCAAAGGTTATCTGGAAGAGATCGCTTTTAGCGATAAGATCGCCTTTTTGTGCCCATTATGTGTTTGTTATTTTATTTGTTACTTATTGTCAACTTTGTTTGTGGTGCCAATAAAGTGTTTTTGTATTGTATTGTATTGTGTGTAACATCATGCCTATATCCCTCACGGGAGAGTATGTGATGATGAGGAATCAATGTGAAATAGAAATGCTTCTGATAATTTGTAACTTCGTGCTAAATATCTAATTATTTTTTTTTTAGTGGCAAGTGGACAGAAGAAGAAATTGACATGCTGCGTTCCTGTGTGCATCGCTTTGCAGTGGATTTGAATAAGCTTAGTCAGCACATTAAAGCTAGAACTGTGTAAGTATCCAAAACGTTGTTTTACCAATTCAATAATTTTTCATTTAGGTAAACATAATTTATTTTTGAACATTCCACAAATTACAAATGACTTATGTGTAATATAATCCGTCCAGTCGAACTTAAGTTTGAGCTGCTTTCTTTGTGCTCTCTTCTTGAAAAAAGTCATGAGTCAGTGCAATTATGAATGAAGTAATTACTACAAACATTTCCCAGAAATAATACATATAAGGACAGCATACTGTTCTTCTTAATGTAATTATTATGGTTGGACATACCGGTTTCCCTGATATTGCTCTTTGTCATGATATTTGTGGCTGTTTCCATCTTGCAAACATCGAGTACTTGCACAAGCACAACCAGTACCCAAGACCATGTATGTATCAACAACTTTCTCTTCAATAGGGCCTTGCTGAGTCCGATGTGGAAATATTATAAATATTCACATGAACCAGATATCGCAAATGGTTGTGCCTTATTGGGATCGATATATCATTATGGTCAGGACTATTCTCGCCAATGTACCTGATATTGTGCATGTCGTCAATATCACTTTATCTCATGACAAGAAAATTGTGCAACCCATAAAAAAGTATTTTGATGTTTTTCATGATTTTATCGATGTTGATTCGACAACCACAGTCCCAATGGTTATGTTGGTGAACATGCTTATAGTGAAATGGTTCCACCAATCAAAATGGTTAGATCAAAGGTCAGATGCAAAAAGCCTTGACACAGCACCTTGCAGCCCTAACCACCGGTAGCTTTGGCTCTGCCTCGCTCCTGGTGGTACAATCGTTTTGACGTTTTTGTGTGATTTTGTTTTTTTTTGTTTGAAAACTGTATTCAGGGGTTTTCTTAGCTTTATTCCATTAAAATTGATTTATTTGTCTAAAAAATTTCAGCTCTTCTTAGCTGTGGTAAGAATCTTAGAAGTATAATTATTATTAGGTATACTCTTCTTGTAAACATATGTATGTGTGACCTTAAATTTGAACCAATTGAGTCGGGCAAATTTTATTATTTTATAATTTAACCGGCGGTCCGTCCCGGCTGTAACTGTGGTATATTACGTATACTCCTCAGCACTCAGGGATCACAAACTTATCCAACAGTGAAAGAACTTTTGAAATCAAATAAAATTAAAATTAAATTAGTACTTATAGAAGTATAGATTTAAATATTCTATGTATTTGTTAAAATATATATTCTAACTTTTAAAACAACAATTATTGTTTTAAAATACTTTTAGCAGTAAAATACAATATTGAACCTTTAATTGTAAATGCAGAATAAAATGGTTTTCATAACCTAATAATTGACATAAGTTACAGTTTGAAATAACAATTAAATTCAAATTTCCCCGTTTTATTCCGGGGAACCAAATAATGTCCTTATCGTTAGCCCATTGATTCGCACCAGCATCTTTACATTTCAGATCACAAATCCGCACGACGCTAAAGAAAAAAGCGTTTGAAGACGCAGGTTTACCTCTGCGTCAGGTAAGCGGACACCATGGACTCGGATCGCACCAGCAACAGGTAGCCTCTCCCATGACCATGGTGAACACACAGAGTGTACTCGGCAATTCACATGGTGGCTTTGGCAATAGGGTGCAAACCAACTCGCACAGCCTGTTGGTCAGCTCTCAGAACGTCCACACGTCACAGAACCTAATGACTAACTCCCATAGCCTCCTGGCCAACCATGGCGTACTCGGAAAAAACGCAGAGGTTCAAACATTCACTAATTAAAATTGTGGCACAATTTCCTTATTTAATTTTTTTTTGTTTTATTGTTGTGCTATTGTGTTAGTGAAGTTTGAATTATTTTGTTAAGCACTGACAGTTGTTGCATGCGCTAGGTTAGACCAATTTCGGATTTGTAATTATTTTATTATTTCACGCTAATTTAATTTTTCTGTCACGCTTTTTGATTTGTTGGTAATGTTAGCCGTTATTATATTTTATTAGAAAACTGCTATTGTCTTAGTGTATGTATTGTGTCTAGCAATACTTCGCTATTTACGACATATTCGGATCGTCATTGTGGGGATTCAATTTAATTTCGAAATTGTATGTTTTTGAAAGTGACATCAAACCTTTACTTAATAATAATTACGATTCTTTACCCGTCTGTTTAATTGTAACATGTATATTTTGGGTAAAATTTAAAAAGCACTGCTTGTAATAACATTTTATTTAATAGTTTGCAAAGTATTTATAGTGCTCAAATAATAATTGCACAAACAATATATCAACAAGAAATGAAACAGGCAAAAGTAATGAAACATTGAAAATAAAGTTAGATATCGCCGTAAATTTTAAAACAGTATAATCTAACGACGTCAGATTACAAGTTAACCTAACCTACCGTAAGATTATAATCTCACGCGTTAGATTATTATCTGGCGGTGTTGATAATTTTACGGTGACATGTACATATATGTACATTGAATGGGCTTACGTTTCAATTTACCAAATAGTACATGGTATAGTTAAGGTCTAAGGTACAACATGCTTACCCAGAAAGATAACTATTCACTCTGTGTCGAAGGATTCCTAGATTAAAGATTTTATTAGTGAGGAAACATTGCTGCTGGGATTCCTAGATGTTCCACATTTTTGCTGTTCGATTTGTGAAAGGGTGTTTCAAAGCGCTTCGTAAGAAGACACGCAACATCTATCATGAAAGAATGGAACGATTTACCTATCTATTTATTACCTTTTATTATATTTACCTCGAAAGGCGACGTAGTATTAGTTATTGCAACTCTCGTGCACACTCGCCAAATTGCAGTCTGTATAAACAGCGAGACAAACAACATCCTGGCCTGTGATCCAGGTTTTACAATTTCTTACTAGGGTGCGAAAACGCTTCTTAGCGGCCTTGCAGCGAGTTTTGTACGGCATCGATAGATGTAATTGAAAGCTTATAGTTTTCAAACATTAGAAAAAAGATCTCAAATCTCTAAAATCCCAAAATTTTAAAATGTAAACTGCTTTTCTTTTTTGGTTATCACGGATTGTATTTTGTCATGTTGGTTCCAGTTTTAAACTGCTTCGTATTTGAAAGATGCTTTGTAGTTGGATGAATGAATTTGAAAATTTGATGTTATGAATTTTAGATTCGACGATCCATTCGAGAAATAGAATTGCACGAAGTTTTAGTAGTTTTGTATGCATTACTGTCGTTCTATGCGAATCGTATGATTTCTTATTCGTAGTTCAAAATCGAAATTCCCAAAAAAGAATTGTCTGTCTTATGCATTTAATGGATTTATTGAGTCAGCTAAATTATAGCTGGACAAAGAATAGCTTCTTTTATATCTACATTGATCTATGTTGAGCGTATTACTAAATCGTAATACTCTTACGGTCTTATTCATAAAAAGTTACAGCATGTCTAAAGTCTTGCTATAGTACGTCTTAGGAAAAATGGTATTCATAACAGCATTTTAGCGCTAAAACGTGCTATAAGCCTTCTATAAAGTTATAGAGCCGAGAACCCTACTTTAGCGGTGTTTTAAGGCAAATATGGCCGACTCTTAACAGCTGATTAGTGTCAATATGGCGTTGTGACATATTCAACATCAACTTATTTTTTGGTTTCCATTCGGCAATGTCACAGTAATTTCGCCAATGTCCAGCGTTTGAGCGTTAGGAGCACAGATTAAGTAGAACACTTGAGAGTATGTAGCTTTGTTATATTAAGTTCTTAATTCAGGTGCTCAGTCTTCCATCTTCTTCATAGCTTCTGAGAATTAATACTGTTACAGTTTAATATTATATTTGTGAATATATTTAGATAGGACATGAACAAATGGAGAAAACATACGAGGATGATTGGAAAAGTTTGTAGGACGGGAAATCAGGTGGAATCATATTATAAAGGGAGTCATGTGATCTAATACAATCAAAAAAGATGTGATCGGTGGTTCCTTCTGCTAAACCGCCTTTACAGAGTGAATTGTCGCGTTATGTTAATTTTGCGAGAAACACCGGAGTACAAGCAAAGCCCAATCGTAGGCGACAAATAGTAAACGTAGTCTGTTTGTTAATTTTTTATGTATGAAAACCATGGTTTTGAAGGAATGGTGGGCTGTGTTGGTAATAATATATTATTATATTTTTAGTTCGAATCTAAGTAGAATTCCAAGATTCAAGCAATTGGCATATTGCTGATAAATCATGAAAGTAAACGTGATAGTGGTCATTATTACCAGAAATTGTGGCTTGTTTGGCATGAAAGTCTGCATTTTCATTGCCTGATAGTTGTGACATATTCTAAAATTTGTCACTGTGACACTGAAACTGTTGTATGTGTAATTACCAATGTTTATAGGTACGTGTTAACATAAATATTAAAATGCAAGCGTTACAAGGTTTCAATGCTCTCGACACGATTGAACAGCTTGAAAGTAATCCACATCAACGAAAGGTGTATAAAAGTAGGAGTGATCCTTTTACTTTCGGAATTTATTTCTAATTTATTTCTTTAGCAATTTCTCTTATAAAATACAAGAAATTAATGAGAGAACGAACAAACATCACTACGTTTTATTAGTAATATAACTTTAAATTTCCCCGCTTCATAATTTCACAGTGTATGTATTTTTTTTTATTCTGTAACATTGTCTATGGTTCCACCGTCAAACTCGTTTTATCTGTGGACGATCCTGTCAGTTTTTCTATAAAGTCGATCGATTTCATTATAATGGCAACATTTTGATCCTAAAACTGATATTAGTAATGCTTTAGTTATAGAAGGCTTATAGAGCGTTTATGAATACGGAATTTTATAGAAGGTTTTATAAGCTTATCGAGCGTTTTAACTAATGAGTGTTTTAAGTCTTCTATAAGCATTTATTATGAATAAGACCGTTAATGTCCCGAAACTTACCTAACTTCAAGCGAACAGGGAGATGGGAGAGTTGTATTAGTTCAGAATAAAAACCTTTTCACTTGATAATATGTGTGATATAGGTGTCAAATTTCTATAGTACCTTGTATCATCAAGTTAAATTTGTTTAAGTATCAATGAATAATTATTCACTATTTTTCTTTTTTTTTTTTTACGTGGAGGAAATGCATCGCGGCCGATCCCACTTGCGCCGGTGTCCGTACACCCTGTAACCTACTCTTAGCTTCACTGTGGGTGATCAAGGCATGGCTACAGAGCGTCGTTGCGGGAACCTTACGGGGGTACGGGGGTTTTCACTTAATAGTACAACTTTCCCATTCCCCGTTTTTACGTAAAGTTTCGGGATCGGCTGATTTTGTTTAGAACGGATATTTTTATAATTTCATTGTATCGTTCCAGGTGACTCTTAACATGTTGAACGCCACGGAACACGAAGTCGACGTCGAGGGATTGAACTCGGATGGTGTTAAACTCGAGTTCGAAGCGAACAACGACGAGGTGGCCTCCTGAGGTTTACTCTGGTTAGCCAACCAGTAAATAAAAAAAACACCCTGGACTATAATAAACTCAGTTAATCAGTGTGTATTGTGAATAATCACAGATTAGGAAATTGTAGACTAATGCCGTTTTTTTACCTAGATATAAGCAAGGAGAATTCACTGGTATATATAAATTAAACCATAAAATCTCAGTTCATAAAAATCTTTTTAAGAAATCGCTGTTGCTCGCAATACGATTATCATTAATTACGGTTTACTTAACGGTTATAAAATATGGTAAAATGTGTTTTAGATATTGTAAAGTGTCGATGCGGTTCTTTTTACACATGTATATTTTACTCATGTATGTTTTACACTATAACTCCGTGAATGTGATGCTTTGGCACTACCGATTACGACACGATTATGAGCGACTGAGTCGACCTTATAACCAAGGAAAATATTCCGTAAACAATTAATATAGTGTTACAATGGTTTTGTCACTGAATGGTAAGTTGTCTCTATGTACGTACAATTTTAAAATACAGATAATAGATGAATTCTCTATCTATTTCTTCCTAATCTGTGTAAAGTAAAAAAATAAGTAAAATTAGTGTATATTGTACTACCATAAGTGTTTCCGAAAATTCGAAATAAGGGAAGGAAAGTTAATATTTCTTAGTTATAGTAAATTTGTATCGTAAATCAAACAACATATATAGATTGTTTTACCATTATTAATTATCAGTTTTTAATAAGTTACATTTAACCACCTTAATGTTATATAACCACATCTATGCACTTCGCTTATTGACAAGATGTTATATCATATAGACAGTCAAAAAGAATTCAGTTATTTTAATAGTACGCGTTATTTACATTAAGTAAATGCGATAATGTCACATTTTATCAAACAAAAAACTACAAATCAAACGGATTTCGTCACTCTAATATCTATTCCGAGAGCCACTAGCTATTTTTAGGTAGGTATTTGATGCAATAGCTTTCCATAAATGACGACAGACAAATCTGATTTTTGGGCTTTTACCGTCTTACCGAAATGTGTCTTTATGTGAGGTGTTAAATATATTTCTAATCTTAGGTATGTATCTTAATCTTAGGTACGATGTATCTTAGGTATGTCCATTGTCTTTGTTGGACAAACTAGTGAGGTATAATACATATGTGGTTGCTTCCCAAGGCCCATATTACTAATGTTCGTTTAACTGCGCAAGAGATTATTACCAAAGTGCTATACATCACTATGTTCGATTTCAAAATATGAAATTAAAAAGTTCAATATACTTGTTAGATCACTTAGCAATACAAATGTTGTTAATGTAGTTTAAGTGTAATAGTAAGATTGAGAAGTTTAGTCCTAACTTGGTCTGACTGGTCTCATGAAAAATCGGTCTTCCGTAAAGGCGATGTACCACGGCGCGTGTTTTGGATGCCGAGCCAGAGGGATGGTGCGTCCCACGCAACTGTGCGCAGCTTATCAATTTTATATAAGTGAACCCGAAGACAAACTCCTAATATCAGTTCAGTCCGACTTGTCACTGCCAAAAGAGAAGCGGTCACGCGCGTTTACTCTCCTTGATGCGGCTGAAACTTAAGTTGGACTGGACTGACTATAGAGTAGGCTTGAGTTACGCGCCTACTCTACTAACTAATTTAAAATGTGTAACAACCGCGTTAGTTTTCATTCTAAACTCATGTAACTTGACAGTTAGTTTTCATTTTAACTTGACACTGTGACTTGTTACGACGTTTGACATTTACCGCTCTGTTCATAATTAATAACGGGTTATTTATGGGTGATATAGCCGTTACATCCTGACCCGTGATACGGGCTAAACCCGTAAAGCTGCGCAGAATCCATATCGGTTCGGGGCTGAAAATGGCTCAGAATGTCAAATTTTAAAAAAATAAATGAATCTACCCTCAAAAATTTCCAGGTTTTGACAAAACAAACTATGAGTGAAGGTTTATCAACTAAACATTTTTCGCGGGACCAGAAAAACTATAAACTAGTGAAATAAATGAATAGAATTTGTCTTGGAATTCGGCGCCGCTTCACGGGTTTTAAGTTGCAGCCGTCTTCGATGATACTCTCTCCTTTAATAGACCGCCAGATGCGGTTGAAACTTAAATCGTGTAACTTAAGGCGCAGTTACCCGTTAAAATACTTACAAATAAATTAAAAAGTTTGAGACCCCGTTAGATTTTATAAGTTTGTTTGTAAAAATCATAAGCTGCCCAAAAATACGGTATATAGAAAAGTCGTAATGAGTTTTAGATCCAGAAATATCAGAAAAGAGCTTAGCGTGGCATTAGCATTTTCGTCTAGGAGGTTTGCTTGGTTGTCATTCTCTAACAAGGCACGATAAATATGTTTACGCGTCGTGGCACCTTACTTTAACAATTTTAAATATGTTTAAGTATTCATTGTACTCGTAGGTAAAAGTAGGTAGTCATTCATTCGAGTTTTGATTTCGTATGTAATTTTAGTGTATTAAGTAGCAAATAAATTTTTTAGGCGTAAATAACGACAAAATTACTCCTCTGGCTCAATATAATTTGATACCTTCCAATTATGACTGCTCTCACATGTGCTGAGGTAACTAATTGAGTAAGTATATGAAACTCAATGTAAAACCAAATAACTCAATAACTGTTTATCTTAATCTGTTATAACAGATACAGGCAGGTGAATAGATAGCATCCTAAAAAAAATTGCTTATGTCGTCTTTAGAAACTATTGTAAAAAAATATGTTATTTTAAAGGAGGTGTATGTAACGAAATCTATAAAGATTAAACTTTGTTGAAATTCCGAGAGCTGCTACCAATTTTGGGGTAGGTATTTGATGCAAACTGAAAACTTGTCGCAGACAACCATGGAGCTGCAGATTCATTTTGCGCCGCTACTTACCAGCCAGTTCTGCAGCTCGCGAGTCGGGGTATAGTAGGACAAGTACCTACGCAAACATCGGTGCCACCACTCAGAATATGTCTAACCTATGTTTAATAGATAACATGTTATTAATTATTCATTAGCTATCAATAAATTATTAGAATAGTGGAATACGCTCATAAATTTACTATCATACAATAATTTTAAATCCATGTGTAAAAGTTTGTACATTGTGATGTTACTACCGCAGTCTTTTCAGAATTTTGCTTTCTTTTTGTCGATTACTATAAAATATAACTGTCGTTTTTGGCTAGTTCTATGTATAAACGTATTGCTCTAAAAGAAAGTTTTTATTGTGATTCAGGCGGTTTTAAATCTCTTGGGTAGTACTGTTTCTGAACGCAAACCGAACTGCTAAGTTAAGATAATTCTAAATATTGTCACTCTTGGCAATATTTAGAACTATCTTTGACAAGTCTTTTTGTGTCTGGAAAACGCCTCAT
This sequence comes from Ectropis grisescens, assembly GCA_017562165.1. NCBI lineage: Eukaryota > Metazoa > Arthropoda > Insecta > Lepidoptera > Geometridae > Ectropis > Ectropis grisescens. Next base: position 23,610,075 of record CM029767.1, read on the forward strand.
TCAGAATGAATATCCTTGTCTCTGTCGTTATGACAAAGACCGAGAGGTTTGATTCGTGTCGAGATCCATCAGACTGGGTTCAGAATCGCTACGCTGATGGTTGTAAAAATGTTCTCGTATTCGGTTTTAAAGTTTAATAAAATATTTTGTAAATGGATCACGGTTTTTATTAATATTTTAAAAACTACACAAACTGATTTTACTAGTAAAATTAGAGGAGGTAGGTGAAGGTGCTTCCCCGCCTAGTTGCGGTAATCCTAACAACAAAATGAGATACTCAAATTAGATAAGCTGATATAGGTGAGCGTCAGGACCGTATAGGAATATGATCTAACACTACCTTGCGTTTTTAATTGGCTGCTCAGTAAGCGACATCGTTTCATTATAGACTTTCCAGAAAAAGATTCTAAAGAGGTTTGACTACACTTTTCTAATAAGAATGTTTAGGCTATAAAATGCGATGCTTGAGTGGATTATTCCAGATCGATACAACTTTGGTGTCATCAAATCGACAGTGAGTGGCTTCTAGGTAAGCACACTCCATCACAGACCGCATCATTGCGAGACATTTAAATTGGATAACGGGACACTCACGTATACTTTCAAAAGGCCGCTGGACGCGGCCGAAACTCGAGTCGGATTGACCAACCGTATATACGTGAGTGTCCCGTTATCCAATTTAAATATGTGTAACAACCACGTTCATTTTAATACTAAAATCATGAGAGACGACGGTCAAATGTGAAACTATTCTCTACGTATACGTGTGGTCCAGGGTCTGCTTTCAAGAAGCGCCTTGTCGATTAATTCCCTTCCTTCCACTCGACACCACCAAAACGACACCATCGGTGGTGTCGTATAGAATCACTAGTCCATACAACACCACCGACTAATAGTGAGGTTACCTACATACAAAGTTGTTGATATGAAAACTCCAATACATTCAAGCAGTTTCTTTAATGTGGTATGTCATTTGATAAAGCTTATATTTATCTGTCACTCAAATGGTCATCTTGACATTGCAATTTGCATATTATTGTCTTTCCGTCCGAATATTTTTCACAATGGACATGGATACTAATACTGACGTCATAAAATACATAAAAACTAATGGCGGAACAGCACATCACTAGGGTGGTGTCGTATGGACTAGAGATTCCATACGACACCACGGATGGTGTCGAGTGGAAGGAAGGATTAATTCAATGTCGAGCTTCTCCATCGTGTGTCTGTATAATTGATATTTGGCTGAACCGCTCCAAAGATAGCTACAATTTTCTTTAAATAAGAAGAAGTGACGAGACAAGCAGGACATGTGCCTGATAGTAAGCAACATGCCTGTCACATAAGAGCACAGTGACACGCAGCTATTGGAACATGAAGAGTCTAATACATTACCTAGCACTGCACTGCGCTCATCACTCAGAGATCTAAAATGTTATATCTCTAAGCCCTGTAATTTCTCTGGAAACATTGCCCTTCAAACCGGAACACAGGGAACAATATCCCATGCAGGGCTGCACTTGTGTTTGTTATAGGTGAAAGTGATAGTGAAGAACCGCTTAACCTTGTTTGAGAGTACCAAGCTTTCTTGCCGCAGTATTTGACTTGGCCAGGAAAATCTCGATTGTTTAACTCAGGGCTGTCCAAACTGTAAACCTTGGCGGGCTAATTAAATATTCGACAACAGCTGGGAGTGCCGCAGAAAATAAATTGTTCAGTTTTCAAGTAAAAAATACAGGGTCAAATAAAGGATCATTTCTTTACACGTAAGTCTATTGGTTCATCGGTAAGTTGTCTTAACAACCATATCAATATCAACTTCTACATTCGTTGTTGCTAGGCGCATTGTATGTAGAAGTGATTTAGCTTGCGGCCTGCGGGCCGTTGCTTGGACAGCCCTGCGGGTCTACCGCCGAACGAAAAATGTCTTAGCTTTGATATTTCTCTCTCTTTTCTTTCGGCTTGAATAGATAGAGGCAGCAATAGTAAACCTATAGCCGATTTAGTTAGGCGATAGAAGACCTGGTTTAACTTATGTTTTTCATACGTCCATGGTGCCACCATTACTTTGTAATAGTTCCCGGCGTTGCCGCCAAATACAGGTGCCGAGAGCTGCCCAATGAAATTATATCGTTGTGCTAGGCGTGTGCACCGGCACTGTTATAGGTGTAATCATAATTAAATAAATATAATTTCAAAACTCAAAAAACACGGCTGCATAAAAAGTGAACCAAACTACGTACTTACACACTACAAGCACTTAGATTTCTGGTGGTCTAGAATTCTATAACATGTTATTGAAATAACACTAATTGCAAAAAAATAAAATATATTCTAGGAAAGGAATATAACAACTGAACAGTCATATTTAAGTATTTTATTGTCATTACGATTCGAACCTCAAAATATCTTGTAAACATGAATTAATTAAAATAAAACTCGGTGAGTGATCGATAATAGTAACTAATACTTCCTTCACTTCTTTATTCAAATACCTAATAATACATATTTCATTCGAAAAGTTAAATATTTTGAGATTGTCTTGTTTTTTAAATTTTAATTAAGTGATGAATAATATCAATATATTTTAATGGGGGTTTTGTGTACGATAACCTCGTATCTCGTACTGTGTAGAGCTGTAGAGTATGCAAAACATAATATGTTTTGCATACTCTATAGATACCTATTATTTATAGGTTCATTTACACACATTTGTTTTACATATATCACTCCAGCAGTCCTATTTTACAACAGGAAACAAACAAAACTTAACTTTTCATCCTTAGAAAAAGCATTTCATTATTTTCTAATAGACATTATAGTGATATCTGTCACATGAATAAAACAGGAAGATGTTACGAGAAAATTTTGTTTATTTACGATTTTAGAATAGACTGATGAAATGAAATAATAACAACTGTATAAGTACATGTACCTATACAGGCCTGAATCTAAAATAGCTACGAGCATGCCCGAGCCGCCCTCGTGAGCTATTATAGTATGCGGCGCACACAGGCGCCAAGACCATGGGGGCGCCAGAGCCGCCACTTATTTTTTTTTAACATTTATGCAACACCTCGTTCTTTGTAGTGGAGTATCGTCGATTAGTAAGTAGGCAGGATAGGCGCAACATTTGCTTAGTTAAAATAACAATTCATAAATTGCTATAGTCTATTATTGTAAGAGTCTCCTAAGGTAATGTTTACGTTTGAGGTTTAATTTTACGGTTTGGGTTTTGTTTTACATTAATTACGGGCTCAGCTTCATAATGATCGCCAAAAGAACCGCCCTGAGTTTGTTTGTTTAATTGAGATTACAAACGTAACTCAATACAATGTGTGCGACGCAAGTAGACATGCAAGTAGGTTCACAAGAGTTTCATTTTAATGATCGAGTGAGCCAAAACAATGGAACTATCATCGTGAAAGTGTGTGCAAGGTGCAAATTTATTTTATTTTTTACGATAAAAACCAGTTCGTTTAAAAAATACCTATTTGTGTTTCAAATTCCTACTGAATCCGCTTAGTAGTTCCGATGTTACGGTAAATATTTAGTCCCTAAAGAAGTTTGTACTGTTACAAGTTACCTACGTAGTTTAATATTCAATCCACACTACAAAATATCTGTGTTTCAAAAAATCAAATCCCGATAACCCATTATGATGTTAGATTTAATATGTGTTCCTTAAGGAACTATAATTTTCTTTATGATAAAAAATTGTTAATGTGTCATTCTATAGGAACTATCACGTCAGAACGAACAACGAATTAGTTTGATTTTTGGAACACAGATGTTTTATGGTATGAAATATCACATAGAATAGGTACTTATTATCCCGGAAAAATGCATAGTTTCAAAAGACACTCATATTAATCGTACTGGAATAGTTCAACGGATTTAGTTGAAATTTAGCAGCATAAACAGCCCGCTGTTCCCACAGCTGGAACATCTCTCGCAAAGAGAGAGTCAAGGCTATAAACCACCACGCTGGGCCAGTGCAGGTTAGCACATGACACTTGACTTCGAATGATTCCAGGTACCTGTCGGATTTCTCACGATGTTTTTCTTCACCGTTTTTAAGTTAGCGGCATTACGCATGGGTTTCCGCATCGGCAGTCGCCGTTCTACCAACTAGAGTACAGCCGTAACTCATTTAAATTTATGACGCGAAATTTGGATAAAATAGTAAATTTCTGCACAGACTTTTATCAAATACTACGGAGACGAAGTCGCGGGTAACTGCTGGGTCACAATATTTGTTTTCTAAGAAACTATGCACTTTTTTGGAGTATAACTATGTGCTATTCCAGGCTAACTATCTGTTTTCCACATTTCAACTCGATCCATTCAGTCGTTTTGACGTGGTTCATACATTCATAATTTTAGTAGGATGTTTGTTGCTCATTCACGTCGGAACGTCTGAACGTATCTGGTTGAAATTTGGAACACAGAATGTAGTCTGTAATAGGACATCCTATTCGGCCATCACGGGAAAATATCGACAATGTGGGGACTACGGGTAAAACCGTGCACTACTTTACTTCCGATTACCTTGGATTTGAATTTTTGTATTTTCTACTAGTCAAGCCCATTCATTTGATACCCATATTGTGGGAGTTGTGAGAAAATAAGGTGTTTCACCATTATGTGGTGGCGGCCATCTTGAATTTGTAGATAGATAGATAGATTAACTCTTTATATTGCACTTAATAACAACAAAAATACATAAAAAAATACTTAAACTAAAATTAAAGTAGCAATGGGCGACCTTATCGCTTAAAGCGATATCTTCCAGGCAACCGTAGGATGGAAAAACAGATACGAAAACAGGAAGACGGGAAGTACAAATAAAAAGTGATGAATACTCGTACCTCTATAATATTTCAAAATAAAACTGCAATTACATGAATAATAATTTGATAAACCTACATAATAATAACTGTACCTACATCCTAATGCATAAATACGAAATATAGTAATAAACTAATACATAAATTTAAAGTTTAAGAACGGATACCTACACAGCGAAGAATAGTAACTTCAACTAGGGGGACGACTGCGAAAAGTAAATTTGTTTTACATGGTCTTTAAAAACAGCAAGCGATGGAGCTTGCCTAGTAGGCACAGGCAAAGCATTCCATAGCTGAACAGCTTGAAAAGCAAACTACTTTCCGTAGAATTGATTGTGTGCTGAGGGTGATTGAAGCGACAAGTTATTTTTGGATCTGAGAGGCAGAGAGTGCGCGATGCTCCAAAAAGTGAACATGTCTTTCAAATAGCGCGGGTACGAGGGATTAAACAATACATTATAAACAAGAGATAAAATATGAGCATTCCGACGAAGGCGAATGGGGAGCCACTTGAGCTGCATAAGAAACTGAGACACATGATCATATTTGCGCAATCCAAATATAAATCGTATACAATAATTTTGAAGGCGCTCAAGTTTATTTAGCTGGTCTTCATTGAGGTCCAGATAGGAGGCATCTGCATAGTCCAGAATGGGAAGAAGAAGAGACTGCGCAAGCGCAATTTTGGTAGCAGTTGGTAAAAAATTACGGAGGCGTCTCAACGATCCGCCAGATGAAAACAGTTTACAACTAATTGATTTTAAGTGTGGCTCCCAGCTCAATGTGCGATCGAAAATCACGCCAAGATTTTTGACAGTTTCACTGAACGGAATTACAATCCCATTGAATATAACTTGTGGGATAGTAGCCCAGTTTACCCTGGCAATCATGTAAGGACTGCCAATTATGATTACCTGAGTTTTGGTAGGGTTAACGTTTAAGCCAAAGGAGTTGCTCCAATGGAATTTTTTTTGAAGATCGGCGTTAATCGTGCCAATAGCTACGTTTAGGTCAGAGAGCCGAGCTTGAGAATATATTTGTAGATCGTCTGCATAAAGGTGGTAGGAAGAATTTAGCAGTTGAGAAATAGAGTTAATGAAAATAGCGAAGAGAAGTGGGGATAGCACGCCACCTTGAGGGGCACCAGCATTTGTACTACACCAAGACAATATTACATCGTCGAGGCGAATACGTTGACGGCGTCCAAACAAGTAACTGTGAAACCAATTAATTACCGTCTGCGATATGTTAATGGAGCGTAATGTCGCAAGCAAGATATCGAAATCGACGGCATTGAAGGCATTACTGAAGTCTAGCAGAGCTATAACAGTAAGCCTACCGTCGTCCATACCTTTGCGGATGTCGTCGGTGATCTTAACAAGTGCAGATACAGTGCTGTGACCAGGAGGAAAACCGGATTGGTAAGGATTGTGGAGGTCTTGCATGTTGAGAAAGTAATTTAGTTGAGTGTGTACAAGACGCTCGAGGACTTTGGAGAGGAAAGGAAGAATAGATATAGGACGATATTCAGAAAAAGAGGTAGGATTAGACGTTTTCAGTAAAGGAATAACTTGTGCATCTTTCCAAATTGTAGGAAAAACTGCACTGGAAATAGTATTATTGAAAATTACACACAATATGGGAAGGATAGTGTCAAGGATAGGCACCAGCATGTTGCGACTGATACTATCACCGCCAACAGCATTGGAGGAGATCGACATCACACTCTTCTTAACATCGCCTTCAGTAAATGGGATAAATGCAAAAGGAGAACCATTAGGGGTTGGTAGGTCCGAAAGAAGATTAAGAGTAGAATGTTTTACTACATTTGAGACAGTCGATGCAGACGAAAAATTTTGGTTTAGTGCATCGAAATCAAGTTTATTTGGAACAGAAATTGAGCGAGATTTACCAACTCCCATAGACTTTAAAAATTTCCAGACTTTGCCTGGTTTTTCATTATGATATATTATATTGCATCTCTACACACCTTATTGCAGCGATTTCTGGCTTGAATGTATTTGTTTTTGTTGATATCTGTAGGACGCGATTTATATCGAGATTTAGCAGCAGCCTTTCTATGTATTAAGTTCTTAATTTTGTCAGTGAGCCATGGGGCAGGTAAGTGTTTTATTTTAATTTTGCGTAGTGGAGCATGAACGTCATATAGCTGAGTGATGAGCAAGTTAAAGATGGCGACTTGATCATCCACCGAGTCAGCATTTATAACGGGACCCCAATCAATATTTTTGGCGTCATCGACAAGCGAGTCATGGTTCATACTACCAAAATTGCGATGCAGGACGATTTTGGGCTTAGATTTTGGAGGGCGAATTTTGTACGATAAGAATACTAAATCATTAAATGAAAATTCATCAGCAATGTACTGACCGTGCGTAGCAACATTATTGGGAAAAGACAAGATCATTAAATCAAGTAAAGATGGGGCGCAGTTTGGAAAATGATGAGTGGAGTTGAGAGGAAGAATATTCAGATTAAAACATTTAATTAGCGATTGGAGTGAAGAAGAGCGAAGCTCTTTCTTAAGAAGGCAAGTATTAAAGTCACCCATTAAAATGGTGTGGTTGTAGGTAGGTATTAAGTCGTGTAAAAGGTTCTCAAATGAAGTAAAATAGTTGACGTTTTTGGAAGGGCTATAGTAGACTCCAAGAAGCACTCTAGTGTGAGAGAGAAGTACTTCAATAAGAAGATGCTCACCCGAGTCAGCTGGGGGCGGTTGTGGTGACTGGCTCACAACTGAGCAAGGAATATTGGCCTTTGTAATTCATTATAGTGTACAAAAAGTGTTCTACTACTCCAGCCCTTTCATTTGATGCCCATATTGAAGGAGTCTCGAAGCGTAGTACCGCAAAAACTGGCTTTCAATAAAAAAATACTGCATTGAGGTCGGCCCACCCGTTTGTGAGCTACGATGGCACAAACACACAAACACGCTGACGGACAGACATTGACGTCATACTTATAACACCCCTCTTTTTGCGTCGGAGGTTAAAAAGAGGCACCATAAAGGTTTGGCACACAGGCGTTGGTCTGCGCGGCCCTGGCTACGAGCTTTAAAACGGTAATGTCGGTAATAGTCCTGCATAGTTTACACACTCACATAACCGAGTGGGATACTAAATTCACAGCGTGAGCGCTGCGATCGACTCAGTATAGAAACAATCTGTAGTAATCGCGAGTCGTGTGTGACGCTGATAGATACTAGTGCCAACAATCGTATAGTTGGACTGTGTGGGTGAACATTTACATTTATAATTTCATATAATTTGTAGTAGTAGGTACCTAGTTGATTTGTGGTTAATGTCGCTCGATTCCGGGCGACGCAAATCGTGCCTATGTGAACGAGTGTTGGAGATTTTATTGATACCAGACTGAATAAAAGACGTTACGTTATTTTCGTCGGTTATTAGAAGAAACAAACTGGACCAATAAAATGTTTTTCACCATCATCTTCCTGTATATCGTAGCCGTCAGGATTTATGCAAAATTAACGACGGGAATTTGTAAGTGCACCGATAAAATGAATAACAAAGTTGTACTGATAACTGGCGCTAATACCGGCATCGGTTACGAAACGGCTAAGGACTTGGCGATGCGTGGTGCTAAGGTAATCCTGGCCTGTAGAGACGAAAAGAAAGCTACAATAGCACGCGATAACATCATAAAAGAAACAGGAAATATGAATGTTGTATACAAGCATTTGGATTTAGCTTCGTTCGCGTCAGTTCGCCAGTTCGCGGAAGACATTTTGAAATCCGAGTCTCGATTGGACGTTTTGATCAATAACGCCGGTACAGGAAATGCGGGTAACTTTCTAACAAGCTACAACATTCCATACGAGGTGCAAGTGAACTACTTCTCACCGTTCCTGCTGACTAATCTTCTGCTACCCTTACTGAAAACGTCGGCACCGAGTCGCATCATTAACGTGGCTTCCGGAATGCATTATATTGGGAGGATAGACCTACATAAGTTTCCCAAACAAGCAACATCCTTTATGGGGCGTTTACGAGTTTATAGCGACACCAAACTAGGTAATATCTTATTTACCAGAAAATTAAGTCAAATGTTACGGGGCACCGGAGTTACTGCCAACAGCTTACATCCAGGAGCCGTTAATACGGAAATATTTCGGTACAATTACCTTGCTCCTAAATTTATTACGACTATGTTACTCAAGACACCAAAAGAAGGGGCGCAGACGTCTATATACTTGGCTGTTTCAAAGGATGTAGAAAACGTAAATGGGAAGTATTTCGCGGACTGTTGCGAGGCAAAACAGGCTTCTCATTCGGAAGATGATGTAATGGCCGACAAACTGTGGAAATTATCGGAAAGGATCGTATCTAGTGTTAGAAAAGATGATTAAGAATTTTAAGCTAAGATTTTTTGCAATGTCGTGTAACAGTAAAATAACATGCGTATTAAATATAAAAAAGTGACGACATTCGCCTCCATTCACACTACGGCGTTCCGTCACAGTATAACACAGCACAGTATAACACAAAAAATAACATCCTGAGCATTATATCCAATAGAATTGAATGTCCGATACAGAGGTGTTGGTCGAAACTATTGATCGGGATTAAATAACTAAACTGTGTCTTTTAGTCTTAATGTTTTTATAATTTTGTAACTTTCTTAATATGTTTGTGTCTATGGATATTAATAGTCTGAAATAAAGTTTATTATTATTCAGTCATTTATTTATTACTCTTAATTTCTAAGTTTTTTACAACAAATATAAAAATATAAACATTATAAAAAACTTAAAAAACTAGGGTGCCGCCAGCAGCGGGGCAGGGCCCAAGCTACCGGTGGTTAGGGCTGCAGAGAGAGGAACCTCCTGACGATGCGCGCTGTGTCGAGGATGACCGCCTTCTGCATCTGACCCTTAATCCAACCGTCTAACGAAAGTCTCTTGAGATGTTGGTCGAGACTTTTCGCTACAAGGCCGTTTGCCGACACAACTATTGGGACTATGATCGTCGAATCAACATCCCACATGGCGGTAACCTCATGAGCCAAGTCAAGGTACTTGCTAAGCTTGTCCTTCTCAGCTTTCACGAGGTTCTCGTCATGTGGTACGGTGATATCGACGATCACAGCCCGGCGTTGAGACCGGTCTACCACCACGATGTCAGGTTTATTGGCGACAATAGTCCTGTCCGTGATGATAGAGCGGTCCCAATAGAGCAACGCACGACCATTCTCGAGAACTGGCAGAGGTGCGTACTTATAGGACGGCACCTCGGACTCGACAAGGCCGTATCGAAGAGCAAGTTGCTGGTGGATGATCCTGGCTACTAGGTTATGTCTGTGCAAGTACTCGCCGTTAGCAAGATGCGAACAACCGGAAATAACATGACGAAGAGATTCGCCTGGACGGCGGCATGCTCGACAAATGTCGACCGTACCGTCCTTCATTATGTATTTCCGGCAATTGTTCGTCTTGATAACTTCGTCAGCAATTGCACAGGCAAAACCCTCGGTTTCTCCGAAGAGGTCCCCGAAGCGCAGGAGCGCAGCCAGTTCACCGACGCGAGCAGATTCACATCGGGGCCCGTCAGGGCCCGATAGAACCGTCCGTGCAGCTCCTTGCTCTTCCATACTTCCTTGCGATCATCAGTGCTGAGCACCGATGGTTTGCGCCAGTTCTCGTTTGCCATTGAAAGAGGCGTGAAGCTCCTGCCAACTGCCACAACATCACGATGCATCCCGGACTCACTGTTGCGGAAATAATCCCTAAGACTGCATACCTCGCGGTTGTGAAGGTTCTTGGCATTTAAAAAGCCTCGACCCCCACACTTCCGCGGGATATACAGCCTCATAACAGATGAGCGCGGGTGTAGCATTCTGTGTGTTGTGAGCAGTTGACGGACCTTTCTGTCCAGGGCGTCGAGCTCAGTCTGAGTCCATCTCAGTATGCCAAAGGAGTATATCAGCAGAGGCATTACCCAACCGTTGAAGGCTCGCGCCTTGTTACCGCCTGACAGAAGACTTTTAAGTACTTTTGTCAGCCGGAAAAAGAAGCGCTCCTTCACCGATTTCTTAATGTCATCTGCTGATATACCCAATGACTGTGACATACCGAGATATTTGTAGGTCTCGCCTTCGGAGAGGGATCTGAGAGTTATGGTCTCGGAAAGTTGTAAATTCTCTGAATTTACTACTTTCCCTCGCTGTACATGCATGACCGCACACTTGTCTACACCGAACTCCATCTTGATGGCGTTACTAAAAACCTCCGTGGTTTTTAATAGCTCCAACAAGTCTTGGCGTTGGTTTATTATTATTATTATTCACTCATTTAATCCTTTTCTTAATTTTTAAGTTATTTACAATAAATATAAAAAATACAAACGTTATAAAAAACTTAAAAACTAGGGTGCCGCCAGCAGCGGGGCAGGGCCCAAGCTACCGGTGGTTAGGGCTGCAGAGAGAGGAACCTCCTGACGATACGCGCTGAGTCAAGGATGACCGCCTTCTGCATCTGACCCTTGATCCAACCGTCTAGCGAAAGTCTCTTGACATGTTGGTCGCGACTTTTCGCTATAAGGCCGTTTGCCGACACAACTTTGGGGACTATGATCGTGGAATCAACATCCCACATGGCGGTAACCTCGTGAGCCAAGTCAAGGTACTTGCAAAGCTTGTCCTTCTCGGCTTTCACGAGGTTCTCGTCATGTGATATCGACGATTACAGCCCGACGCTGAGATCGGTCTACCAGCACGATATCAGGCTTATTGTAGACAATAGTCTTGATAATACAATTATTATTATTATCTACGTGTCCAATATAATAACATTTTCAGGATGATGTTGGGTCTGCCTCGTTTTTTTAGCGCTTCTAAAAACACGCGAACGCGCGGCTTCCACGCAGTAATTCGGAAGAAAGTCGCGTCGTTAATGAGGCGAGTGCGAAGCAGTCACAACAGCATCTTGAAAACAGTGGCTGAAGACCTGAGAGCTCCCTTCCTGAGGCATTTCGTGGGCATGATGATTAGGAGTTAGTAGTAATCCATCCTCTCGGTATGCGTCGGGAAAATGGGAGGTCAAATGGTCACTATAATTATTGTAATAAATTGTTCTCTTTTTTTACTAACAATAGTTTATTAAGTATCTTGTTACTAACTCAATGGATTATGTTATTTGAAATAAAATATTTTTGATTTGATTTGATTTGATAAAGAAACGTTTTTTCATTTATTTCGTTTTTTATTTAGAATTAGAATAAAATAAATAAATTTAATAAAATTGACATAGCATACATAAAATTGAAATAATTGACTCCACAAAATTTTGAGGATTGCAAGTTGACTGCAATTTGAACTGGAAAGTACATACCGAAAACATTTGTGCGAGGATAAACCAGAGTTCATATGCGCTTTATATGTTATCGAAAAATGTTAACAAACCTACTTTGTTGTCAGCTTACAATGGTAATGTCTCATCGCTACTTCGATATCCTAACAAATAGTTCAAGAAGAGACGCAGTTTTTAGATCACAATAGAAATGTGTGAGAGCTATTAGCCAGCTCCGTCAGAGACAGTCATGTAGACCTCATTTTAAGAAGTTGAAAATTTTACCTTCTCCATCTCTCATATTTGAATGTGTGATGTTTGTGCGTTTTTGCTGGCTATTTAGGGTATTAATGTTTGATAACCTAAATAGCCAGCGCCATAAATATAAAGTGAGGATACCTAGGCGTAATACATCGCTTCTCGCCAATAGCGCATTGTGTAAGGCCCCACTTATTTACAATCACCTCCCTATCAATTTATAAAAAATCGATGAGGCACATCTCTTTAAAAAGAAATTAAAGTTCTTCTTACTAGAAAAGGCGTTTAACACAACTCATGAATATTTAGCTGATAATATGTTTGATAATAATTAATTTTTTTATTAATAATTAATATTGACATTGTAAAAAATTAATATTTTAATATCAGGACATATTTTGATATTGATTTGTTAGTCCTGCGCCTGATGGTAAACCACATGCATGCCCATTTCAACACTTATTAAAGTAATATCTTTTATTATAGTTGTTTCGTTCATGGGTAAAAAGTATTCTAAGTTTATTGAGCAAGTTCGAACTGTAAATTTGCGTGTTCGGAGCTCTCTAGAATTCCCAGCATTTTATTTAGGATAACTATCAGTCAACAATAGGCAACACGTGCTTTTCCTATTGCGCTGTATAGTAAGTACACAGGTATTTTTTTCGTAATGGTACAGTAGTATGACGATACGAGCAGGACATATGCCTGATGGTGTAAGCAACATGCCTGCCACATAACACCACAGTGACACGCAGCTATTGGAACATAAAGAGTTCATTACCTAGCACTGCACTGTGCTCGTCACCCATAGATGTGATATACTATTTCGATGTCGTCGTCCTTTTATAACCCCCGACCAAAAAAAGGGGTGTTATAAGTTTGATGTCGATGTTTGTCTGTCTGTCGGTCTGTCTGTCTGTCTGTCTGTCTGTGTGTGTGTCTGTCTGTGGCACCGTAGAGCTCAAACGGATGGGCCGATTTCGATGCGGTTTTTTTTTTATTTGAAAGTTAATATCCGTGCGGATGTTCTTAGCAATGTTTGGTTAATATCGTATCAAGATGGCCGCATCCACAAAATAGCGGACAAAATATTTCTTTACAACCTCCCTCAATATGGGTATCAAATGAAAGGGCTTGACTAGTGGAATAGTATACATTATAAAAAAATTAAATCCAAGATGGCCGACACCACAAAATGGCGAATTATTTTTTCACTACTACCTTAATATGGGTATCAAACGAAAGGGATTGACTAGTAGAATACATTGCACTATGACAAATTTCAAATCCAAGATGGCCGCTTCCACAAAATGGCGAAATATACATCTTTTTTCACAACTCCCTTAATATGGGTATCAAATGAAAGGGCTTGACTAGTAGAACGTTGTACAGATAACAAATCTGAGGTAGTCGGGGGTTAATCAAATTTTTTAATTTTGTTCTTGTTTTAAATTAAATTAATATTGGTGGTCATTTCACACACAACACCATCTGACTCCAAACTAAGCAAAGCTTGTACTATGGAAGCCAGATAGCTGATTTAATATTCATTAGGTAACCATAAGAGGCTTAGCGCATACGGGCCAGAACCATGACAATGGGGTGTTAGCCTTCATAAATATGAACCTATGTTTATACAGGCTTAGTTAGTTACTTAGCTTAATTATTATTGATGATTTGATATTATGTTTACTGATGTCTAGATTTTTAACTTTTGTTCAATTGTGGAAATTGTAATTGTGCCTACGAAAATGAGTCATTTGAAACTCGAAATAAATGTTTTTATTTTTTTATTTTGTGAAAAACTCCTACGCACTCTCCGCATTACCGCATGCAACACAGTTAATCAATACCGATTATGAGTGTTTGTTTAATTTAATTTTCGTCGAAGTAAAGTCAATCCATGGTAGGTGGCGCTTTGAATACTATTTATTTGTTGGCTTTTGGTTATTACTGCTACTCGACGCTAGGTGGCAGCTCAGATCGATAAAAATACGCACTTTATTGGTTTTATAAAAAGGCCTTAACGTACGAATTTCTATAGTTTATTTTAATAAGGTACAGTGCTATAAGAATCTAATAGCACCTAACGTATGTATGAAGACTTGAGTCTGCGATCACGTTTTTTTTAATACAATATAATAGTTGGTCTGAGACCCTTGATGATAAGTTTTTAGGGTTCCGTAATTTTTCTACAAGTAAGTATTCATAATAGTTCCCCTTTGTCCATCTTTTCATCTGTCTGCTCATTCTATGCCTAATGTACTACATACATTATGAACAGAAATGCATGCAATTTACTTATGTAATGGTACAGATTTTGTTCTTAAATTTAAAAAAACATTTTTATGTGTTAACATATACTTAACACCATTTTTAAAATGAAAACAGGTTGTCTATAATATTGTTTACAAAAAGAAGGGCTGCAATATTCAAGTACAGGTAATTTATAGTTAAAATTTAGTAAAATTTCGTCATACAAATTTTCAATTTGAAAGGGCATGCTAAAAACGAACTGGGGCAATACAATTAATAGCAACAAAATCAGATTGAAATGAACTTTTGAAATGATCTAACAAGTAACTATGTCTCGTGTTAAGTTAAGTATTTGTTAAATAATTCATGAAGCAGTCGTGGCCTGGTTAAGGCTGGAACGTGCGACGCGAATGTGCGCCAATGTGAATCCCGTTTGTAGGTACCTCTGAGTATTTCTTCAAGTGTAAGTAGATTTACAAATTTACCATCACCATTGGCTGTAGAGGCGAAGGAAACATCGCGAGGCAACTGATACGTTTCAAGAAACTTTCGAGGTCACGCGGCATCCGCCAACCCGCACTGAGCCATTGTGGTGATTATGACTCTCCTTGCAAGACAAGGCCCCGAGTCCCAACAGTGGGAACATTTAGTGAGCTGGTTACTGATTCAGCACTTTTATTATTTATTTTTATAAAAAAAACTTTGACTTGTATATTTATATTATAAATTTGCTTGTTTGTGAAAAATAATCCGACTTACTTTTTAGAAAATAAATCCTAAGTGAAAGAGAAATAGAGTGGAAAGCCTACGTCTAAAACACCAGTTTGACATCAAGGTATTACGAGCTAACAATGAAATGTATCATAAAAGCTCACTAAATACAGCTATAAAAGTTTTTAACAGCTTACCACTAGAGAATAAATTTGTAGAAGACATCCCTTCTTTCAAAAAAACATTGAAAAACTGGCTAGTTGAAAAATCATTTTATAATTTACAAGAGTTTTATGGATCATCAAACAATTACTTAAAGAAAAGATATTTAGAATAGTGCTAATGTAATAATTAGTAGGTAATCGCTTAGTATAACATTGGGATATTGTATTTGTATTAAAAATAAGAAGTGTTACATGTTTGTATTTCTTAAATTTAAATAGATTTATTATAGTATGTATTAATTAATTACTTTACTATATGTATATATTTTTAATATTGCACGCCCAATACAGGGTAATGTACCACACCTTTGCCAGTTATTCTACCGCCAAGCAGTAGTGTGCAAACATTACTGTGTTCCGAGTTGCAGGTCAATGTTTCCAGAGAAATTACAAGGCTTAGAGATATACAATCTTACATCTCTGGGTGACGAGCGCAGTACAGTGCTAGGTAATGATTTGGACTCTTCGTGTTCCAATAGCTACGGGTTACTGTACTGTTCTGTGGCAGGTATGTTGCTTACCATCAGGCATATGCCCCGCTCGTCTCGTCACTCTTTATTTAAAAAAAACTATTTATATTTCGTACCTACTACCTAATATACCAAGGTAACCGACATAGCTCAACGCATTAGCAAATTGAAGTGGCAATGGGCCGGTCATATCTGTCGCAGAACCGATAACCGTTGGAGTAGACGTGTTCTTGAGTGGAGACCACGAATCGGCAAACGTAGTGTAGGACACCCTGAGACTAGATGGAGTGACGATATACGGAAGAGGGCAGGCAGTGGATGGAGACGTATAGCTGAGGATAGGGCTGAGTGGCGAGCCATGGGAGAGGCCTATGTCCAGCAGTGGACTAAGATAGGCTGATGATGATGATGATGACCTAATATACCTATACATATATTATGAAGTCAAAATTTCTTATTGATATACGAGCAACATCCAAGCCAGCTATAATAAATTCCATAACAATAATTATAAGGATAAGCATAAAAACTTTAAAATTGAATTAGAAAAAACTAAAATGTCTCGTAAGTAGATACACTTGTCCACAGATTACATACCTCCACTTATCATAATAAAATAAGGTCAAATGGAATAGATATAAAATAGTACCAATTAATTTAAATTCTATCATTTAATTATTATTTTGCCGTCGCGTCGGTCTTTCATAAATCTTCATAACTGCAAAACGTTTGCTCCAATTAGATAGAATATCTTTGTTTACTTGAATCCATGTACCTACAGAACTGGGGCTATCTATAATTTATATTTGCGCTGTATATTTGATTAACGTATCTCTTGCAACAAATTATTGTGAAATATGCCTCTAGTCTAGATCGTTTCGTTTATGGCTTTTCAAGAAACTAAATCATGATACCTACAACTAGATTGTGACTTTTTCTAGAAACCGATTAATGCGCAAGACTAGATTTTTCTTATTAAAAATACACAAAACCTGCTTAGAGATTGTGAAACTCAGTATACGTGTAATTCAAGCTTGACATGTACCTTTCCCTAGAATTCTGTGGTACATTGTACATACATACTCATACATGTACCTTTTAGAGTACATCGCGCATAGATTATAATTGAAAATTACTTTCAAAATATGATAACAGAACAATATTAATTAAGATATTGTACAAAATGATCTTTCTTCTTCTTCTTATAGCAACTCCCAAAAATGTATTCAGAAGAAATGGGAGAAAATTATAAAAAAGATACAGGTACCTAGACTGACAAGCCAACTTCTAATGAATTTAAATAAATTGGCGCCACGATTGAATCAACGTCTCCATGTAGGTACCAATAACACAAACATGGAAATTATATGCAATGAGTTCTTTGGTAGTGTCGTGGCCTGCGAACGTAGAGTAAATATATAATACTCTAAGTATGCCTGCGAATTAGCAAATTATCACGGCCAAGCCTCAGACCAACTATTGCCTAAGCTCGTTGTACGAGTCATAAATTGAAAGCAATAGGTACTTGACATTTTCAGAGATACGAGTAATTAGGGAAGGAAAATGTCTATTGATTAAAATACGTTATTTTCGTCATCCTGTTTTGGGAAAATATTGCGCTGGTTTGGGTTGTGATTATAATTGATGTAATAAGACTGATTTGCTAAAACTTATGTTGTATGTATTTGCACAATTCCCACTCGATAAAATTGTGGTATGCTCTGAAGCATTCTAAGCACACGCCTGGCAGTCGAGGGCAAGCTTAGCATGCGACTAGCGAGAGTGACATCACCCTTTCTCTTTTTGTATTCCAGCAATGAATGCATCTTTAATAGTACTTGTCTATATTATTTTAAATAAGGTACATATAGCGTCACCAGAAGGCATTGAAAACTAAAAAAATGCGAATCAATTAACTAAAATTCTTGTTATTATTCCAAATTAAACTTAACTACATAACATATGTATATTTTGTAACGTCCTTTCAATTTTCTTTGTTTTTAAACCCTAGTCGATTAAAAAATAATACATAGGTACCTAATTAACAATTTTTTTGACTTCAAATAGATGAGTGAGTAGCGCTTATATTAATCATATAAATTTACATATTTTTCGCATTTGAGTGAATATTTGTGGTTTTATAGTCGGTTTGTTTTTTTGTTCTAATTTTTAACCCCTGACCAAAATAGGGGTGTTATAAGTTTGACGTCGATGTCTGACTGTCTGTCTGTCTGTGTGTGTGTCTATCTTTGGCACCGTAGAGCTCAAACGGATGGGCCGATTTTGATGCGTTTTTTTTATTTGAAAGTTTATATCCGTGCGGGTGTTCTTAGCTATGTTTGGTTAATATCGATTCAAGATAGCCGCCTTCACAAAATGGCGGACAAAATATTTCTTCACAACTTACCTCAATATGGGTATCAAATGAAAGAGCTTTACTAGTAAAATGCTATACACTATTAAAAAATCTAATCCAAAATGACCGCCACCACAAAATGGCGAATTATATTATTTTTTTCACTACTACCTTAATATATGTATCAAACGAAAGGGCTTGACTAGTAAAATATTATAATACATCATACAAAATTTCAAATCCAAGATGGTCGCCACCACAAAATGGCGAATTATGTTATTTTTTCACTGAATCTAACGACATCTTAATTTTTAAAATCCGTCCAGCTGTTTGAAAGTTATGTGAGAATACAGAAATTTACTACTTTACATGACACGCGCGAAAATCATAACCGTTCTGCCAGTCCGGGTAATTTTTTTTTAAAGAAAATCTGTCTAACAATAAAACAAGAACAAAATTTAAAAAAAATATTAGCCCCCGACTACCTCAGATTTGTTATCTGTACAACATTCTACTAGTCAAGCCCTTTTATTTGATACCTAAATTAAGGGAGCTGTAAAAAAAGAAATGTATTTCGCCATTTTGTGGAAGCAGCCATCTTGGATTTGAAATGTGTCATAGTGCAATGTATTCTACTAGTCAAGCCCTTTCGTTTGATACCCATATTGAGGTAGTAGTGAAAAAATAATATAATTCGCCATTTTGTGGTGGCGGCCATCTTGGATTTTTATGTTTTTATAGTTTTTAGTATTTTACTAGTCAAGCCCTTTTATTTGATACCCATGTTGAGGTAGGTTGTGAAGAAATATTTTGTCCGCCATTTTGTGTTGGCGGCCATCTTGAATCGATATTAACCAGACATAGCTAAGAACATCCGCGTGGATATTAACTTTTAAATAAAAAAACACACCAAAATCGGCCCATCCGTTTGAGCTCTACGGTGCCACAGAGAGACAGACAGACAGAGAGACAGACAGACAGACATCGACGTCAAACTTATAACACCCCGTTTTTTGGTCGGGGGTTAATTTTTTTTTTATTAACCCCCAACTACTTCGGATTTGTAATCTGTCTATCATTCTACAAGTCAAGCCCTTTCATTTGATATCGTTTGGTACCCATATTGAGGTAGTAGTGATTTTTTTTATGTAATTCGCCATTTTGTGATGTTGGCCATCTTGGATTTGAAATTTGTTAGAGTGTATAGTATTTTATTAGAAAAGCCCTTTCATTTGATATCCATATTGGGGTGGGTTGTGAAGAAATATTTTGGACGTCATTTTGTGGAGGCGGCCATTTTGCCAACATCCGCACGGAAATTAACCTTTAAGTAAAAAAACCACATCGAAATCGGCTCATCCATTTGAGCTCTACGGTGCCACAGACAGACACACACACATACAGACAGCCATCGACGTCAAAATTATAAAACCCCTTTTTTTTGGTCGGGGGTTAAAAAGCAAACAAATCAAAATCATTTGTGCCTAAATTAAGGATAATGTGCTTGCTAGCAAAAAATTGAACGTGATTGAAAGAATTAGTCCGAATACGTAATAGTATATTATCTATTCTAGGGTAATAGTGTTTCTTTTTGCACGCGAAGTTGTTTTTTTGTGAAAAATATTGTTTATTGTGTGACATTTGTAATTGTAGTGACAAGGTTTCTATGAAGCTAAGAACGAATAATCTAAAGGGACAGGAATATAGCGTGCGAACTCTTTGTTAAAAATAATTAAAAGAACACCTGACACCAAACAAGCAAAATACATGTTTACGTGAGTCATATAATTCCTCAAATGGCAATTCTGTTTATTGTATACTCCAATATCGTTTTCTAAGAAACAATGGTGAAGGTAATTACTTACACTGTCGGCAATTCTTTGAAGTCGGGAATTTATTTTTCCATGAAATATAGCGGCAAACATTTCAAATCAAATTGTAAAGGTGTCTGAATCTAATTTTCTCGTAAATTGAAGTTGGCTTATGTTTTTGCGGAGAAAATAAATGATTAAATACAGTGGATTTATCATGCTTAACGAATAAAAATATGTACTTACCTTTGTATGTATGTCAACACTGTAGCTCAAATTTTTATTTGTTTCTCGTCTCTAACTCAAAATTATTTAGAATAAACCCTAATATCTACCTACGAGTCGAATCAAAACCCACCTGATTTGAAACCCTAATCCTACTAATATTATAAATGTCAATGTATGGATGTTTGTTGCTCAATCACGTCGTAACGTATGAACGGATCGTGTTGAAATTTCGAATACAGGTCGATTATAGTCTGGAAAAACACATTAGCAGTATACTACCTGTATACAGATATTTATACTATACTATAGGCTTTTTATCCCGGCAAAATAACGGGAACGGGAACTACGCAAGTAACACCACGGGGCGTTGCTAGTAATATTATGAAGCCAAAAGTTTGTGTGTTTGTGTGTACTTTTAATACATTCCGAGAGCTGATAGCACGTATTAGGTAGAGGTACCTAAGTATTTGTGTCAAGCTGACAACTTCTCACATAGCTCTCCTATTACACGTAGGTATTGTAGGTACTTCAACATGCAGGTGCAGACCTGGCTAGTGCGTAGCGGCGCAAAATGAGTCCATGCATTAAACTTTGTAATTTTATGTTTCTGTTGAATAAATATGTTTGAGGCAATTTGTAATTTCAAAATGTTGTAGTTTGATGTGTAAAGAATAAAAATAATAATAAGCTAGACGATTTAGTCGGAGGCTTGCATTGTTAGACGCGCCTAAAAATATTTTGCAGAAAGTATAGAAAATGTGGTTTAGGCAATTTGATTCGATTGAGATTAGTAAGGCATTGAATGAGTCACGTCTGAGGAAATCTGGATTTTCAGAAAATCAATGTGATCCGGTGTACAGTACACGGGATCGGCAATTGCGTAAGTCTTTTTTTACCCGATTGCGCGACGCAAAGGAGTGGTAATGTGTTTATTGATGCAGTTTTTAATATAAAATTTGACTGCGGACCCATCACTGCTCTTTCTGATTGTATTTGAAGCCTAGTTTCCCTAGGACAGGTTGCCATAGGTTCCCGTAAGCATCTCACCAAAACAATTCTGTCTGTAGCGTAAACGGATGATCCCATTATTGAGTAAAAATATTTTTGTGGGTTTTATAGGCTTACACTTGACGGTCATCTCGCCTGATGTTAACCGATTCACTCTACATTTGAAGACACAAAGGTAACGTTCAGAAAACCCCCACTCAAGCAACGCATTCTACAGCCTAGACGTTCTTATTTTAAAAGTAGAGTCAATCTTCTTCGTTCGTGTCTGGAAGGTCAACCATGTAACATGAGCAACTACTACGCTACGCCACTGCTAATAGTTTTGGACCGTGTCTTCGGAGTGGGGTCCATCAATAGTTTCATGGAGGATTTTTTTTTGTCTCGATAATATTTTGTCATTTGTCGTAATATTTATAGTAGGTAGGCAAAGAAGTTGGAAAATGAATAGGTAGGAGATCTCCAGATCCCGCTATGTAACGACCTACACTGCAGCTATTTATTGGATGAAAAGTATTTTATATTCAATTTAATGTATCAACAAAAATATTGCAAATGGGTTGTCTAAAAAATTTAAGTTCAGAATATTATTAATTTACAATTAAAATAAATTCAAATTTCAACCCTACGGGTATGTATGAAATAGGGGATGGAAGTTTGTATGATACTTTTTATATTTTATACTTTCGCATTGATTATTGAAATAATGAGGAACGTATTACTATGTTTTTCAAAATTCAATCTCCAAAGGGGTGAATTAAGAGATGAACGTTTGTTATTTTTTTTTCTTTGATCATATTTTTTTTTTCCAAAATTCATTCAATTTAAGTTAAATGTCTATATATTCTACTTTTGTGATAAGAACGTTTATCTAGGCTGTTGATTAAGTTGCCTGAGTGGGATTTTCCCCGGTATCCGTGGTTTTCCCCGATGGTTACAATCTTTGTGTCTTCAAATCGAGAGTAAATCGGTTTCTTCTAGGTAAACACGCTCCATTGTAGACCGCATCGTCACTTAATATCAGGCTAGATGCGGTCAAGTGTAAAACAATAAAAGCTAAAAAAAAATCTGGACTGATTTTTTAAAATAATCATAATTAATAAAAAGTATAAATAAAATACGTTTCATCCGATAAACAGCTCGGGAAAGGTCGATGTATAGCGGAATCTCCTTCTATTATGAAAATTTGAAAGATTTACAGACCTAATAGACCAACAAACACTCGGGTTTAGTATTAGCTTAAGAAATAGGCTGTGGTGTTGGCCTGTCCTTTAAAGGTAACGCGTAGCGTAACCAGTTTTATGTACGCAGTGATTATAATTATACAACTTTAATTTATAGGCTCCCTAGTAAGTGTTGTTTTGCAGGCTAGGCCTATGAGTATGACTGCTCCTTATTTAGATATAAGACTTTAGTTTTAGAAATAAAAGATTGATGAAGGGCAACGTTTCCAGATAAATTACTGGGCTAAGAGATAAAACACCTTATATGTCCGGGCGACGAGCGCAGTGCGGTGCTAGGTAATGATTTGGGCTCTTCATGTTCCAATAGCTATGTGTCACTGGGCTGTTATGGGCATGTATGTTGCTTACCAACAGGCACTTGGCCTGCTTGTCTCGTCACTCTATTCTTTATTTATTTTTATGAAAAAATGATTAAATTAGTTCGACTCATGTTAACAATGGATAATCTGCAACCTGCAACCAAAATGATAATTGGCAACTTTGTGAAGAAGTAGGTACTAAGGACCGCGCGAGTCGGTCGGTAGTTGACTTCATTTAAATTTACTCGTCTTGCGGCTGATGATGGTGATGATGAAATATACTTGTACTTAGCGAGCGCGCGTCGAACCTTGATTTTCTCTCAGCCACAGCTCGAGCCGAGGCCGTGCCCCCTGAGGCGCCCTCGCGCAACCGAAACGCGGCCAGTACATGTTGAGATAGTAGGTTCGATGCCACTCTTACCAGAGTGCGTTGACATCGGCATATCCTTGTTAGATGCTTCCTTAACAGGTACCGATGTCAATGTATGCAACAGCGTAAGTATGTCTGGGTCATTACTATAGGATATGCAGTTTTTTCTATCTGCCCTAACCCACAGGTCAAATAGGTGGTAGAGGCCATTTGAGGCCTACTGCCAAGCCGAGCGGGTGCCGGTCGTGCAGCAGTCTCCGCAAAGCGATGTTGTCGCTCTTTTTTACTGATGTCCCCGTGCGCTCCGATGCATCCGTGCGCTCTGTGATATGTGAATACGAAGCTAGGCCCCGTACCGAGTATGTAGCAGCATCCGTAAAGTCGTTGTTAAGGCGCGTTCCCGAGCAAAACGCAGTGTTAACTGTTTTTGTCTAGTTTTCTGAGCTACCTACTCTTCATCGGAAATAAATATCAACCAAAAACCACATAAAATTGCTGCAAAATCTTGTTTCCAAAATGGTAGTGTATTGATCTTTTGAACGTTTGAAAAAGAATAAACGAAATTGAACTACGCGATAGAGTTACAAGCGAATACATATTTTTTAACTTCCGTCTCCTTTTGCAAGAAAATAGCGTCGAAATTGGAGTAAAAAGCATCCAGGTATACTAGTTAGTACCTCGGGGTATAAACTTAAGGAATACCAAGTTTCATTTGGACTGAATTAGTAGTTGAAATGGCGTTAGCCATGCTGAAAGTATTGATTAGAATATTAGCTTGTGAATGTATGAAAGAGTAAGCTGAATTAAATAATGTATGAAAGGGATAGAAAAAGAAATTGTAAATAGGTAAGATAATAAACAAAATACATTAAATGGAGCATCTTAAATTAAATTCATAGTAAACACAGTAAATTAAACAGTAAACACAGCGACATAGCAGTTAAGAGGAACACCTGACTATTTCTATCTCGCTTTGGCACGCGCGGCTGTCCCGAGTTCATTCGAACATTTCTTTCATTACCGAGGTACCGATGAGCTTCATCCCCAGCCCACGAAAAATCCGCGTGTGGTGCGCCTAAAGACATTTTCACTTCAAAAAGTTGTATTGGATGTGATTTCCTAAATTCAATAGATTGATATTTTATTCAATCACATAAATAATATCTCTAACTGAACAGAATTAACATGAAAAACTTAACAAATAAAGTTAAATAAGTTACAAGATAATAAAAAAGTATATTTATCCTGCGATCGTCAACTCCGCGACCAAATGTGGGAACATTTGGTCGCGGAGTTTTGGTATAATTGAATATGTTGAAGCAAGCTTGATGGGATCAAGCTTGCTTCAATGTATTCAATTATATATTGAACTAGCGGCCCGCCCCGGCTTCGCCCGTGGTACATATATATAACCTATAGCATTTAAGGATTACGAAAGAACGGTGAATGATTTTTTTAAATCGGTCCAGCAGTTCCCGAGATTAGCGTGTTCAAACTATAAATATGCTATAGGCTACTTTTGATCCCCAAATTATCGTGCTGTTTACTGGGTCAGAAGTGACACCTGTAGACAACTGGCGTGGATAATTTATTAAATGACGATTGGTCAGTTAACGACCGGGGATGAAAAATGATTAAATTACTAAAATGGCTATTAAAAAATAAGGGGTGATCGTAGAAGGGTGAAAATTGAGGATTGTTTGTATGTTGTATCATAAAAAAAATAGAAATTAAAAATTTTGTCTAAAAATAAAAAAAAAATAATTTAGGGGTGGACTACCCCTAACATTTAGGGGGATGAAAAATAGATGTTGACCGATTCTCATAGATACCGGATAAGCACAAAAAATTTCATCCAAATCGGTCAAGCCGTTTAGGAGGAGTATGGCAACGAAAACTGTGACACGAGAATTTTATATATTAGATAAGTATGAGTTAAAATATCATTATAATAAAATGTTGATGATGTCGAGTGAAAAATATTGATATATCGATATTTTTCAACAATCCTATCTATTCCTATCCGATTACAATTTCATACCTACCCACGACACCGCCACCGTATCGCGGCGCGCCACGGCGGTCTGCAAACGCCCTTTGTTTGACAATGTACATAAACGATACATTTTTTTTTAAAAGCCAGAAAAATATTTTTGTTTGCTTTCAAGCACTAGATTCAGTAGATTTAATGTTTGTGACGCAATTGTTTATCTTTACCTTCTGAAAAATATTATGTTTGTTCAAAATGATAAAGGATACCAAAAGAATAAGTAAAAAAAATCATCGCGGTGTCCAATGGATCGTTTTTTTTCGGAAAGAGAATTTATGGCTGGTTTAGTCGGGAGAACGGCAACTACCGATCTGGAGCACCTGATTCGGATCCTACGCGCATGTATATAAATGTATTTAAAACTATAAAAGTACTTATATAAGTATTTATATATATGTATATATATATAAGTATATTTATATATATATATATATTTATATATATATATTTATAAAAGTATTATATCAGCTATCTGCCCGCCATATTACAAGCTACCTATGCTTAGTTTGGGGTCAGATGGTTGGTGTGTGTGAATTGTCCACCAATATTATATTATATATCTATACTTATAATAAAACTGTAACGGGTCGAATTCTGTACATTGAAGATATTTTGAAAATTTTTTTTGGAGCACTCCATAGTCGATACTGATGGCGAATCTGCATTTTTTTTCTTTCATGTCTGTCTGTCTGTCTGTCTGTCTGTCTGTCTTTCTTTCTGTATAGGGATCACGCATCACGCCGAAACTACTGATTCAATTCAGCTGAAACTTGGCAAGATTTTAGTTTAAACTAAGGAAATTGCTGTAGGCTACTTTTGATCCCCAAATTCTGATCGGTTTTCTTGCGGGAGGGTGAAAGTCAGAATGTGTATTTGGTTGTAACTCATGTTTGCGTTGTTTAATTTCATTAATTCTTTTTTGTTAGAAAGAACACATTTTTTACATTGTCCCATCAAAATTTGAACATTATCGGTTTGGTAGTTCGGAAATTACACAAACATTAAATAATAACGACACGCACGGCGCGTTCGGTACATACTAACTTCTAAGTATTCTGTGTATCACAGACGATCCACAGAATATCTAGATTCTAAATTCAAGAAGTGCCCACGTATCGCGTCGCGTCGTCTTGAATGACAAAATAATTGTCAAAATATGTTTTTGTGTGGAAAAGGAGGAGGATGGGAATATCCTCCTTCAAACAAGGAGGATGTTCTCAATCGGGTTGCATGTTTTTTTTATTTGGTTTTATTTTACACGATAACTCCGCTAATTGTGAGTTGATTTTGATGATTCTTTTTTTGTTTGTTAGAAAATACTTCAGAGGTATTTTTTGTTTTCTTATATATCGAAAACAGGGAGGTAGTTTTTCAAATATCAACAAAAAACTAATATCAGCTTAGATTTATCTGTATTTAGTTAGTCGATCGACAGCATTAAATTACCTGTCATTGAAGTAAATGTTTGTTCTTTTGGAGAAAACATATCAGCATAATAAGTAGCAGCATAAACAACCCATTAAATGTTGGCCCAAAACCCACTGCTGGGCGTCGGGGCCTTCTCTCAAGGAGAGAGACAAGGCTATAATCCACCACGCTGGCCCAGTGTCGGTTGGTGGATGACATATGACTTAGAACTTAGATTCTAGGTACATTTCGGTTTCCTTACGATATTTTCCTTCACCGTTTAATTACCAGCATTACGAACATGACTCTGAAAAGATAGTGGTGCGCTTGGTTTTGAATCCTGGGTCTCCGGATCGACAGTCGCCGTTCTCCCGACTAGGTCAGCTGGAGCTTACTAGACTAGCCGTAACTTAACGTATTATTTTAATCGAAATACTGTTTAAAATTTAAAGGTAGTGTTCAACAAGCTTCGGTGACCGAAGCAGACCGTTGTTAGGGTTCCGTACCCAAAGGGTCAAAAACGGGACCCTATTACTGAGACTTCGCTGTCCGTCCATCCCTCCGTTTGTCACCAGACTGTATCTCAAGAACGGCGATAGCTAGACAGTTGAAATTTTGTAATATCCTATCCTTTCCTAATATTATATAAATATATCAATATTTAAATTTTTGCTGCTCAATTACGTTGGAATGGCTGAATGTATCGAGTTAAAATTTGAAACATCTTCTTGGCTTAGCTTAAGTAACACATAGGGACGTATAGATAAGTAACTATACATAGGCAATGTTTAGCCTATGTGTTCTTCCAGACTATAATCTAATTGTATTTAAAATTTCAGCCCGATCACTTGATACGTTCCGCCATGATTAAGAAACAAACATCCAAACATTGACATTCATTATATTTACAGTTACAGGACAACGTTGGAACGGCTGAACATATTTGGAAGGAATTCGAAACACACGTAGTTTGTACTCAGAAATAGCAAATCGGTTACTTATAGGTTACTGTGACGTCGGAAAGACTAAGCAAATTTGGTAGAAAATTGAAACAGATAACTTATAGTATGAAATACCACATATATGTACTAACTATCAACCTGAAAAGAAGCATGGGCCCTAAGGAAACAAATATTAACTATCACGTCAAAACGAATTGGGTTGGCATACGAAACACAGATAGTTTAGAGTCTAAAATTTCACATGGGGTCTAAGTCTATATTTTCGTTAAACTCCATATTAATCTATAATAAGTATATATTTTCGTAAGGTACTTGATGTGATGGTAAGGTAAAAGGCGCCAAAAATTAAAAATATATGCACCCTTTTTGGCGTAGATAATACAGGTGATTTGCGTTCACAATCAAAATAACAAGCAACATTATATTCTCATTAGATGGCGCTAATGCCAGTTTAAATCTAAAAGCACTAAAGGCCATTTAAATCAATGTTTAGCTATTGTGGTATGTATTTTTTCTTTCATCACTAGGTGGCGTTACTGGTATTCTAAATTGTACTAATAAGTTTTTGCTGCTAAAAGGATTTTGATGCCGAATTTGGATTCTTTCGTTCTTGGATTTTTTTCTGTGTTACAATTAAATTCATACATTAACATTTCACTAAGATTTGGCTTAGATTTACGGGTTCAACTTGCTTGAGAACCTATCATTAAAACTCAAAATTTTAATCATTTTCATTCCACACAGGCTACGTTCAAAATTTTACGCCGGCGAAGTCGCGGGTAACAACTAGAAAACAGCTTGCGGGTAAAAAGAGATAAGTAGGTAATCAGATCATGCACATCAGCTTCAGACTTTTCGTAATGTATCCTATAAAATCCTACAAACTTAACACTTGCGGCTATGTTCGATACTACGAAACCTTAATAAGTATGTTTAATTTTGTTTAAAAAAAGGAAAATGAAGATGATAAAATTAAATAAATTTTTGTGTGGAAAAACAAATTCACTCGGTTTTTCAATGATTACATTATGCAAATATTTTGTCGTACGATACTTCCAACTAATGTACACTATAAGTCAGTAACATCTGCTTACGCGAACGAAGTAGCGGGTTCAGCTAGTATTATATAAAAATGATACTTCGAAAAGTATGTTCGCTTATAACTTTCGAATGACTGCACCAAATTGATTCGATTCTTTGTTTTGTGTATTGATTCGATTCGATATTGACGAGATAATGTTTGTAAAGCAGTAAATTAAAAAAAAACGAAAATAATATTTGCAAGTACCTAAGAAGTTCGCCGGGTTCCGGGTATCGTTCTTACATAACTAGATGTCCGCCCCGGCTTCGCCCGTGGTAGAATCCCGTACATATACAACGGTGAAAGAGTGACTGAAATCGGTTCTGTAATTCCTGAGAATATCGCTTTCAAACAAAACACCTCTTCAGTTTACCTGCTATGCCACCTGTCGGAAATTGGTCGTACCAACTCAGATTTAGGTTTATAGATAAGGTTTATATTCAATGACGCAATCTTAGATACATGCTGTCATGTGTCATGTCAAAGCACGAAACGTACGAAAACTCTCAAAAAGGAATATGTTTTCCCGATTTTGTTACATTATTGATTCATGCTCCGCTTCTATTAATAGTAGCGTTATGTTCTATAGTCTATAGCCTTCCTTGATAAATGACCTATCCAATAGAAAAATAATCTTTCAACTCAGACCAGTACTTCCCGAGTCCTAGCGTTCTAACAAACAAACTCTTCAGCTTAATAATATTAGTATAGATAACGGATCATGTTTGTCATGTGGATCAGGATTGTATGTACGCTCCAAACTTTTGAATGACTACACCAAATTAGATGATTGTTTGTTTAATCCATTTGTTATTGTCGGGACAATGTTTACATGGATGAAATTTTAAAAAATGTTGATGGAAAAAATATGGTAGTACGAAGTTCTGTAGCTCGCTATTAGCTATTATATATTTATAAAATTAAAGGTGGTCAAGGGCGAGTCGGACTTGCCCATGAAGGTTGCCGTAGTAGCTAGTAACATAATGTAAAAATTCATATAGTTCGTTGTTACTTTAATCAGAGTGAGACGATCTTCTTAGCATTCCATGGATTTACCGAGCGGGTGCCGGGTCCATCATGTGGCAGAGAGAGAAAACCCGAGTAGACCCCGAGACTTGTGACTTGGGCGTAGGTTTAAGGGTTTAAGGGTTTTACTTTCTGACGTACATCAACACTCACCTTCACTACTCGTTTTTCTCTCTCTGTCCAGCCAAGTCTGATATGAGCCTACTAGTGCAGCTTTAGATACTCGTTCTAGTATAGAACTTACTGTACTTCTGGATAAGCCAAGGTCTTTCAGCAGGTTATAGCAAAATCTCTCGATTTTGCTGGTATACCTCTCGCTCCCACTTCTACAGCGTATAAACTAACTACATAGCCGTTTTTTGTTAATTCGTTTAGGAGGTCGTAATACTTATTTTGTTTCATCGCGTGGTCTTTAGGTGTATTAGTTTCCCACGTACAATGCGTTTTTACAGAAATACTAATTTTATTGTTTTGCCTATTTATAAGCAATACCTAACCTTAAAAGAAGCAAAATTTAATTACCTTTTTAGTTTTGGAAATGCAAAATGGTGCCACCGTTTTGCTTTTCCAAACCGATTCGATTAATGTCTAGTTATACCTACATAATGCATAATCTATATTAATTGCATGAATTGTATACGGAAAAATATGTATTTAACAATAGCCCCT
The DNA here is from genome assembly GCA_017562165.1 of Ectropis grisescens. Classification (NCBI taxonomy): domain Eukaryota; kingdom Metazoa; phylum Arthropoda; class Insecta; order Lepidoptera; family Geometridae; genus Ectropis; species Ectropis grisescens. The sequence continues at coordinate 23,640,682 of CM029767.1, forward strand.
TTACAGCTGAATTTTTAGATTTTTAAATTTATAACGGTAAATTTAAAAACGTACTTAATTAAAATGTAATGATATTTTTATAATTATTGACGAGTCTGTACAGGATCATTCCAAATGTTTAGGTTTAAGGGCGTGTGGGCCGTAATTTTGATTTTATAAAACAACTTTAAGACCTTTAAAATAGTGTATTAAACTTTGAAAAAAATATATGTAATAGTTAAGGATCTAATCTAGTGCAATTCGCAGTCAGTAACACGATTTAATTAATTTTACTTGATAAAAAAAACCCAAAGTTACCCCTTTTCAAAAAGTTTTTACAAGTTTATGACTAAACTAATGAATTTTTTTACTAAATTTTTGTACACAACGAAAGCCACTAAAAAGTTATAGATGCATTCGCAGAGTTTGACTTGATAAAAAGTATCAGTTATTCACTATGTTTTAATATCTACCATATATATAGCGCGCCGTTCGGCAGGCCTGATCAGTCGCGTTTCGGCGCTCACGGACGACGGGCCTGTGCTTGATTTTGCAATTTTGACAACCGATAAATTTTAAATATTACGATCATAGTGCCACAATATAACAATATCAGTAGGTATTACTAGTGAAGCACGCTATGATCTTGATCTTTGATACCGTTTTCATTGGAATTGCAAATAGACGCTGATACTAATTAGTACGCTGTTTACTTTATGTTGTAGACCAAAAGGAGAGTCTCAAAACACTGACGTCGATAACACATCAGTAAAAATTCAATGCGGATGCAATGGAAAATAGCTAAGTATCGGTAAAATATTTGTCCGTTAAATCAGAGATCGGGATAAGGAAATAATGAGAGGGAGAAATCCTCTGCGTAATCTCTGACATAAATGCAAGTTAGGTATCATAAATGATACCTAACTTGCATTTATATGCCATTTAGGTAAATTCTTTGGTAGTAAGGTACTTAGTACTTGGAAGAAAAGTCCTCACATACAGATTTTACTACTTTGGAAGAGACTTTCGCGCAAACTATTCAGTTTAGAAAAAAAATGTTAGGAACTTCAATACAAGTTTGAACACCTTTCCATAGATACAAGTATTGTTTTGTTAGAATTTTTATTTTTTTCGTTCTTTTCCAAGTTTGTGACACCACCAAAATTTATTATTTTTTTTCTTTTTTTTGTATGAAAATGTTAATATTGTTCATAGAAATTTAGACACTCGACCAAATTTGATAAGAAGCCTTTTTAGGCAGTAAAATTACTCGTAGAATTGAACTCTGCACTAAATTTCCGATTCGTATTTTTATATAAGTAAGCCTTTTACCGGAATGGAAGAAGGGTTATGTTTTTCGCGCGTATCTTTTACGTTTGTAAAACTTTTATTTCCACATATCTTCCAAACGGCTGGATGGATTTTGGTAACTAAGATATTCTAAGACTAGTCTGACTCGCCAAAGTGTCCTTAGATAGTAGGTAATAGTTTTTTTACGTGTAGATTTTTTTGTAGTCGGGGTTTTTAAATTAAAGTTATTCTATCATATTGCTCGTTGTTCGAATAAACAGCACCGTTCATCATCATGATTGAAGAGTTGAACGAAGAGTTTGGTCTCCACTTTTGTAATAAGAACAACTTAGCTGTGAAACGCATTGCCAGAGTGGGTTTTGTCGAAGGTTCGAACCTTGGGGTTACGAGGTACACTATGCTTGTTTCTATTAGAGAAACAAATTCCATCGTAGACCACATCATTTTCATCCACTATTATCGGCATCATCGCAATCGTATAATTAAATGGGTTATAAATCGTAAACGGTAAGTTTTACAAAAAGTTTACTAGCAACAAAAGATGCAAAATTTTATTTTCTACAATTATTGTCAAAATATATAGTTTCCAAAATATCGGCTAAAACAGTTTTCAATTGGCGTTTGAAGCTCTACCTGTGAGCATTTTGTAATTTTATGCTCAGTAAGTGATCTTTACCTCATAGAAAAAATTAGATTAGAAATTTAGTGCAAAGTTGGCCAAAAACCTTCTATTTTACTGGCCTTTCATTATGTTTCAGCACATTTTTTTTTAATTTTTGACGAACTTGTGAATTATTAGGAAACATTTTAAAAGATGCATGAAAATGGAAAAGCTGTTCTCAACTTATAGTGTGACCAAAAAAAAATGTTGAGTTTTGTATATCTACGAGTATAGATAAATTTAATATTTCTTCGTTTATATATCAAAAAAACAAGATATATATCAAAAGATGCATGAAATTGGAAAAGACGTTCTCAACTTATAGTGTGACCAAAAAAAAATTTTGAGTTTTGTAAATCTACGAGTATAGATAAATTTAATATTTCTTCGTTTATATATCAAAAAAACTCTTATCACTTCACAATTCACAAAATTGTTATCACTAGTATAAACAAATCTTGACCAAAAAAAAGAGTTTAAATTACATAGTCCAATATTTTAATGTTATTTCTGCACTGTGGCACCGATTCCGCGGTCGGTGACGGTCGCGAGAACAAGGCAGCGTTAAATGCCTAATTTGACAGAACTACCTGGCCTTAAGTAAATGTTTGTGAATGTGACTTACATGACAATAAATATTTTCTATTCTTCTATTCTATTCACGGTACGGTAAGTTCTACAAGGACTATGCGTTTCGTAGCTCTAGAAAAAAAGGAAAATGTCCAATCTGGATGACGAAACACCCACATCTTCTGGGATTTTGTAGTGCTTTTCATACGTGTCCATTAAAATAGTCCAATCAGGTGCTGTACCCAGGATTGAGAAAGGCTTGTTCCTGGAGTTAATTTGTCTTTTGTTTGTCGTCAATCTTTTCATCATCAACCTATGGGCTCTAGCTAATGAAAGGCTCATAGCTTCACGTATGATTTCACGTAATCTGTCATGGTGCCGTGAGTAATGACCCCTATTAAGGAGCTCCTTGCATCCCACCAATATGTGCCTTGCTATACATATCGCCTCTCCACAAGTATAGCAACATTTTTCAGAGGCTTTTCCTCACCTTACCAAGTTACTCTGGTCAGGGAGGGTCATTTGGAATGCATTTACCAGCCCGCAAGCACCTGCAAGTACCAGACCAGTCATAGATCAAGATGCGCCACTTTAGAGCTAATAGGATACAGAAGTCACTTATGGTTAACTGAATTAAAACTTTGCATTTCAAAATTCTTAGCGTGCACTTTGTAACCGTCATTTTCGTCTTGTTGTAGAAAGGTTTTTACCATGCCTCGGTCTTCCATTTTCTTTCTCGCTCCCAACCCAGCAGTATTTACTTGGGCACCTGCCATCAACTGTTTATGGAATTGAAGTCTAGATTCCAAGTCTGAAGCACGTTTGTCTTTTGGGAGAGATGTAATTAATTCGTCTTGTGACTTTCTCAAAACATGCGTTTTTGTAACTTTTAGGTGTTTGTAAAGTTCAAACGGTTTCTTTAGTTTTAGCCCAAAACTATTGTAATCCCTAAAAAGAGTAGAGGGGATCAGCCAAATGTGTCAATCTGAACCATGACTTCAATATCTTTATGAAATTGGCATCTAGCTTTGCCAGGAGAGTATTACCGATGTCATATACTAGGAAAGGCCAAGTGAGACGTGATGTGAGATAGTTGTCATAAATCCATGCTTTTTTGATATTGTTGATAGGCTGCTGGTCTACCTTATTGAGGTTGTTCATGAAATTTTCAACAACCCCCTCTAATGATGGTTTATGTCCTTTGTAATCTATCTTTCTACCAAGAAATTTGAAAGGCACTGCCTCTGCAATTGTGGCAACTCTTTGGCCACTTATGGAGAGTCTCGGATCGTAAGAAGTATATTTGGTATTTCGTCTACCCAGACAAAGACAATGACATTTACTTGGTTTTGTCCTTATTCCCTCCGTCCATGTACAAAACTCATCGACTTCGTTCAACAATTCCTGACACTGTTTGGGATTGTGTGTAAGTATTGCAAGGACGTCCGCAAAGTCTAAGATTGACTCAGTGAACTTATTGTTGATTTTAAACCGGTAGCCTCATTTCTTTTCACGGGATATTAATATGTCTACTACAAGAACAAAATTAAGAATTTTGATTAACCTCCGACTACCTTGGATTTGTTATCTGTACAACATTATACTAGCCAAGCCCTTTCATTTGATACCCATATTGAGGGAGTTGTGAAAAAAGAAGTGTAATTCGCCATTTTGTGGTAGCGGCCATCTTGGATTTGAAATTTGTCATAGTGCAAAGTATTCTAATAGTCAAGCCCTTTCGTTTGATACCCATATTGAGGTAGTAGTGAAAAAAATTATATAATTCGCCATTTTGTGGTGGCGGCCATCTTGGATTTGAAATTAGTTATATATAGTGTTTAGTATTCTTCTAGTCAAGCCCTTTCATTTGATATCCGTATTAAGGTAGGTTGTGAAGAAATATTTTGTTCGCCATTTTGTGGAGGCGGCCATCTTGAATCGATAATAACCAAACATAGCTAAGAACATCCGCACGGATATTAACTTTCAAATAAATAAAAACGCATCGAAATCGGCCTATCCGTTTGAGCTCTACGGTGCCACAGACAGACACACACACAGACAGACAGACATACATCGACGTCAAACTTATAACACCCCTTTTTTTGGTCGGGGGTTAAAAATACTTATAACTATATTAAATGTTATTGGTGATAAGCAGCACCCTTGGCATAGTCCTACATCGTATTCAAGTGGTTTTGTGTATTCCTTGTTTAATGCTATGACAAATTTCAAGTGAAAATAATATGAAATAATTATGTTAATAATTACAGCATTACCATTTTAGGGCAAATATCATAAGTTCATGCTGGACAGAACCAAACGCGTTCTCTAGGTCTATCCAGCAGACTGTTATTTGCCTGTCGTGAGTTCTGGCATCTTTCAAACTTTCTGTTAGTAATGTATTGTGTTCCAGGCATCCAGAAATACCAGGCAAGAGCCCTTTCTGGTGATTGGGCCTGAAATACCTATTGCTAGCCATAAATGTGGTCATGTTTGTTTGACATACTGAAAAACAATAGTGAATTTGACGTATTATAATAAAACTACCTACTAGATCTCATTCAAACCAATTTTAGGTCTCCAACATTTGTTTTTCTAAACTGAATAGTTTCCGCGAGACACTCTTCCAAAGTGGTAAAATGTCACAACACCTCCCTGCCCCCTGTAACTTCTAAAATAAGAGAATGACAAAGCTAAAAAAAATTATGAAGTACATTACCATGTAAGTTTTCTGCGAAAATTGGTTTGAATGAAATCTAGTAAGTAAGTAGTTTTATTTTAATAAGTACGTCTTATATTCAATTCAATTCTTTATTTGCGTATATGGGTATTTACAGATGTATATATATAAAACAGAGCTCCATAATCTGCTTTTCAGCATGCAAAAACATTAAAATAAAACTTATCAATGGTAAAAAAAAGTGCATGATTATAAAATTGGCATAAATCAACGGTAACGTTATTATTAGGTATTCACTATTGTTAAAACACTGATTAAAGTAACAACGAACTACAAAACTTTTATATTATGTTACTTGCTGCTACGGAAGCCTTCATGGGCGAGTCCGACTCGCACTTGACCATTTTTATTTAATAGATTGAGTGATTGAAGATTAAGCTTCATTATAATAACATCCATTAAGTAGTGCAGAAATACTTACTGTTATTTTTGAGGTTTCTAATGTGATGTCGTAAATATTACATTTTATTCGCTTACATTGGAAACGCAAGCAGATCCCTACAAGATTTATCAAAATAATGTACTAAGTATTGTACACATTGAAAAGGTACACAGAAAATCCACTATGGTATATCTATCTCTTATGGATATCCTACAATATATTTTTTGGTAATTTACTTTTTACGACAAATAATGATTAACTTACAATAACCATTTTATTTGTACTTATAGAATATGAATATATAATAAACTATTTTCGTACAAAAAATTAAACCGACTTCAAAACCACAAATAGGCACTTAAAAGCGAAAAATAAACTAAAATCATTATTATAAGCGCTACTCACTCATCTATTTGAAGTCGGTGCCAGCCAAATCTAACAGGTAGTGGATATGTATACTACTTACCTGTGCCTACTTACCATGTGCCTACATAGCATCAATCTACTAAGTTTTTGACCTGACTGGCACCGACTTCAAATAGATGAGTGAGTAGCGCTTATAATAATGATTATAGTTTATTTTTCGCTTTTAAGTGCCTATTTGTGGTTTTGAAGTCGGTTTAATTTTTTGTACGAAAATAGTTTATTTTACCCTTTTTAGTGTACAAGAACTAAATTAAAAATTTTGACTGACCCCCGACTACCTTGGATTTGTTATCTTTACAACATTCCACTAGTCAAGCCCTTTCATGTGATATCCATATTAAGGGAGTTGTGAAAAAAGAAATGTATTTCGGCATTTTGTGGTAGCGGCCACCTTGGATTTGAAATTTGTTATAGTGTATAGTATTCTACTAGTCAGGCCTTGTCATTTGATACCCATATTGAGGTAGGTTGTGAAGAAATATTTTGTCCGCCATTTTGTGAAGGCGGTCATCTTGAATCGACATTAACCAGACATAGCTAAGAACATCCGCTAGGGTATTCACTTTGAAATAAAAAAAACCGCATCGAAATCGGCCTATCCGTTTGAGCTCTGCTACGGTGCCGCAGCAGACAGACAGACAGACAAACATCGACGTCACTTATAACACCCTGTTTTTGGTCGGGGGTTAAAAACAAGTTTTTATTAAAGCATTTACACAACTTTGTATTGACAGGGCCGAGCTTCATAACTTTTGTGAAATCTACAACTATGTCATCCAGAAAATTGTACGTAAATTTAAGTTTTTGGTTCATATTTCAAAAACCACTTGACCGAATTTGATAAGATTTATATGGGACCATTCGGGAAACATACCCTATCCGAACACAAACAAAAATTTTGAAATCGGTGCAGAGGTTTTCGAGAAATCAGGTAACATACATAAAAAAATAAAAAAAAAACATAGGGGTCGAATTGATAACCTCCTCCTTTTTTTGGAAGTCGGTTAAATATGAAAACTTATATTTAGTATCATCGCACCTGTGCGAAGCCGGGGCGGGTCGCTAGTGTTTTATAATTCTTTAAGGCATAAGATGATTTATTAAAATCATAGATTAATTTTTCGCGTTGATTTTCAATATTTATTAAACAATAAATTTTAAATACATTTAAAAAACATTTATTTTTCATATTCCTCCTTTGATTTCTACATCAATTTCGATCAAATTTGTGAAATAAAAGTATCACTTTGTTTCAAGATTTATTATGTAGTAATTTAACTTCACATCGATTCAATGATTACGTAACATCTATATAATTTAAAGATTTAACACATTTTTATTTACGTTTTTTTAAATTTCATTCATTAACATTTATTCAGGATAGAGATAGGTAATTGACACTATAACTATATAGTAGTCCTAATCAATAAGGAGGTATATAAAATACCTTGAATAATTTTGCTTTAGAGTATAATTTTAACAACAGGTCTTAAATGTAGATATAACAACACCGAGAAGATAAACGGTTTGTAAACAATTACCTTACTTGTTATTTACTATAAATAAACACTTTACTGCAGCTGCAAGAACGTAATACTTCGGTTTCGCCTCGCGAGAGCCTCGTTACTGTTCACATCATTCACGTAATCCATCGAAACTCTTTTCTACTTTCGCCGGAACAGTAAAGTACACATAATTTCTTAAATCTCAAAAGACGGCTCAGAAACATTAGTAGGATACATTTTTTAAAGCCATTTGAATACATACCTACTCCTACAGTAGCCTTTTCTTTCCACTTTCAGTTCTTAACTTCTCTCTCCATTTTTAATAACCACAAAACACCCTGTTGCCCGGCAGTTCTAAAGCTATCCCTATGGGATCTTCAGAATTGTGGTAGAGTAGAGCGTACCCTCATTTTACCACATTCGTCAGCAAAAAGGCTACTTTCAAAGCCGACTCACAGTCTAATAAAATATTTTTATTTACTGTTAAGAACAACAACATCTGAAAATCTCGCATATGTGTATAGTTTTGTTCTGAAAAATTTTAAACGTAGGTACATATATGTATAAGAGTACCAATTATTTATATAGTATAATTGGATTTAAAGAATAGTCGCTATAGAAAACACCGAAATTTAGGAAAATGTAGATTCGTTTAGTGTGGTGCCGGAGTTCGATTTGGATTCTCAGACGGGATCAGATGTATTGGTATTCCATGTGAAATCCTGTAATCAACTTTCCCATCGTCAGTCACACATGCCCAGCCAAAATAAAAGAAGTTATTGAACCTGAAATATACCGGTTCATAGTAGCGGCGTTCCGGAACTTCAACAGCCACTTCCCTTGTACGACAGTTGTTCCGAGAGGGATCGACTGTGCTCGGACTCATCCTATGTCGTCCAAAAGTAGTTGCATACGGACGACGGGCATCTCCTTCAAGACATAAGGGACACCCTTCACAATGTGATTCTGTCTGAACGGCTTTATCTTTCTTCATAATCCTGGAGCGAGCCATCCAATCTTCTACTCGTTCGACATATCTTGTATGTGAAAAAGGCGAAGGACTCTTTGCCCTATAACGCAACCTAGCCATTGCGTGGAACTTTGCTTTCTCTCTCTCAAAATCATAAAACATAAGATTCTTGATATATGTCATCCAGTTTACTGTGGTGCCTAATTCTTGAGCGTATGAGAACTGTGCGTTTTGTATGGAGAATTCTTCGCGCATGATTTCATCTGCCCTGTGCAGGTAATACTCCATTGTTTGTTGGTGGAAAAAGTTTATCAGCGCATTGTTTATCCCCGTCAATGCAGGAAATGTTGGCATCTGGCGGTCCATGAAATTTTTGTTAGCTGCGCCGAAGTACCCTTCACGTTTATTTGCCATATTCAATAATAAGTCCACTTTCTCTCAACACTGCAGTTCCGTGATAGCTTGGTGGAGCCTATTTATAAACTAAGGTACGCCCGGTATATGCCCTAGAAGAACGAAGTGCTCTGAGTTGCGCGAACTTTCATGATTCATTGATTTTACGGATTTTTCCTTCGGTGTTACAATATATGAAATTATAGATTCGCTACAAATTTTCTCTGGAGCGCTGATTCGAAGGAAAAAAAACAAATGAAACGATTAATTAATTCACCAGATAAGATAGCTGCTATGATTAGGCCCATAGGGTTACTGTTTAGGGACGAAATATCTCTTTGTGCACTCAGAAAAGTGCTAAAAACGTAATAGTAGATATTTGTAAAACTGACCACCCACAATGTATGAGGCAACTGCGCGGTATATACACTAGAACCTTTACAAATAGTATCTAACCCACACATTGACGTCCTAGTTGCGTTGCTTTAGTTTTTCGCACCCTTTTTTTTGTCCATCAGGTACGCTGATTTTGTACGGATGTCTAGCCTAATAAGATATTGTAAGAAGTTTCATCATCATGCATTCGAATATTATATCAATATTGCAACTATTTTGTTCCAGATATTTCGAACTCTTCTACTAGGGTTAGTTTGCTAGCGACTAAGATAACCCTAGGACCCTAGACCGACCTAGTACAATGTTCGATCTAAGAAACTGATAATTTATTAAATAATTCCAGCAACAACACTTCAAATAGATAATGCAAGGACTCCGAACTGCGCAGTAGACTGTTCCACTTTAAGGTTGTAGACACCGGACTCAGTATTCAACCTTTAAGTGGAACGAAGTCGTCGAGTGTTTAATATTTTAGTCAACAATTTATAATGATGCAGATGTTGTGATGAATGCTGTTGTCGTAAAATCTTTAGCATTCGATACCTACATACAGGACACGTATTATAATACTAGCAGCGGCCCGAGGTTTCACCCGAGTAGTTCCCTTTTCCGTAATTTTCCAGGAATGATCGGTTAAGTAGTTTTCGATTAATATTTTTTTATTTACTATATTAAGCGTAACAAACAAAATTTCATTCACATGTAATTCAATTTGCTTTCACAATTCAGGTGTGCTTAGTGTAAGTAGTTAGTTAGGTAGGCTTGTAGTGTAGTGTAGTTTTCACATGTATACATCATATTATGGGATTAGATATAGACAGTGAACAGTTTATTATCCATCGCTTGAAAAACTACTCAAAGGATTTCGAAATATTTAAATACTTCGCATAAGACAGATCGCAAATGTGGACACTTTTTGGCTAGCCTGGTGGCTTAGTTGGTAGTAAGTGTGCCTGGGCAGCCGTGGGTCGTGGGTTCAATCCCTACCCAGTGCAAATATTTGTGCGATGAATACAAATATTGAAATAATTAAAAATGTTTTCTATGTACAATAAAAAAATATTTTATATACAAAAATAAAAATATATAAGTATTATAATTATATCAGCTATCTGGCACTCATTTTACAACCTTTGCTTAGTTTCGGGCTAAATGGTTTGTGTATGAAATGTCCACCGATATTTATTTATTTTAGTGTCCTATAGCTAGAGAGTTTACGTATATTATATTCTCTATCTAAGCCTATAGCAGATACAAGCTATCGATGTTTTTTTTTATAGAACTGGTATGAAAAAGGTCACTCCATATTCCGTAAACATTTTTTGTGTCCATAACTAGACATGCACAAGAGACGATTAGAAAGTGGTCGGGGTCCTGTGTTCGTGGAAGACATAAATGAAGTAAAGGCTACTTTTTAAAAAGCTTTGAATAATCCTATGCAATAGGTAGGTACCTAGCGTGTGGAACCGCGGGGCTCAGTCTGTTTATCAGTATTTCTGTGTATGACTAGCAACATGGCTGATGATAAGAGAGTTCGCTAAGTTCATGGTAGCTAGATATTGCATAGATATAGAAAAATAGATAAGAACATTCTGTTATTCGTTAAATTGTTTTTTCGCAGTTTACCAAAGTAAGTAAACAGTTTAGTAAAGTAAGCACGGAGTTAATTTTACGTCCTGTTGATGTCACGCCTGTTTTTTTCTCATCTACCGATTGTCTGAAAGGAATCGTTTCGAAACTGAAAGGAAGCGATAAAACCACCACATGTGACACTTGTTTGTTGATGTTTTCCATTCTGGTATCCGAACAGAGATCTAACAGTATATTTAGTACAAGTATGTCATTAGCACAGGCTTTAATGTTGAATAAAAACATTATAAGAAAAGCAGGATGGTTAAAGAAAGAAATCTTTCGAAATCATGTGTTACCCACCAACACGCACTTTTCTAGCGTGGTAGGTTATAGCATTGACTCGCTTCATCTTCTTGTGAAAGCAGGCACCGAGTCCCAACAGTGAGAAGATTACGCCCACTAGCCCCAAGCTACATATTATAGTTACGGTTATAACTCTTGAAAAACTGCGTGGAAAATGCTACTCGTACCTAGGTATACAATTATTAAGCGTTTGTAGGTTACATAGGAGAAAAAAAAACACTTATTCGAATGGTACATTTAATGTAGGTATGATCATCACATTGAATAACTATAACCTTTTACAGTAGTAATACGTATAATTTCGATAATTGTAGAGTAAAGTTTCGAAAAGTTTTTAATAGATAAAGTATATTTGACAACACTATCTACGGAAATAGTCCATAAAAATGTTACAATTTAAGGACCTCATATTGCATTTTTTAGAGAATGCAATATTATCTTTGGGGCATGTGTCAATAGAAGCTTAACCCCAAGTTTGTGGGGTTGCCGCCGGCGCCCGCCATCTCGGAAAACGCATTTTCCGATGTATCTTTCAAACTACCAATCTAACAAAAATGTATGAAGCTATGATTTTTTAAAAGTTACATTTTCTACGAGTTAGCTCAAATTACTTTTTCCTTAAACTTCAAAAATAAGGAGTTTAAGCAATAATAAGCAAACATTTCTCCAAAAAAATACGTAATACGTTTTAAATACTTTTTTGCTTAATTACTTTTTTATGATATTGGAATCGCCTCAGACCAATTTTATAGAGGTTTTTTAAGGAAGAGATTTTCTTTTTCATTTAAAATAATTTATAGAGATTTGAGAGCGGGCACTTCAATTTTCATAAAAATGAAATATGAACGAAATATTTGTAACAATTTCATTTATATTAATTTTGTGTACCTAGCTTTACACCTTTTTCTTAACATTCCTAATGTTGTGACTTATTTATTATTGACTCATGTATTTAGCAATTTTTGCTTAAACTTATATTTGATTTTTCAGGAAAACATAAGGGATAAAACCCGTAGAAAATTTTATTTGCTACAAATTAAAAACAAACTCGTTTTTTTTTGTATAATTGGTAGTTTGGAAGTTATATCGAAAAAGGCATTTTCCAAGATGGCGGCTGGGGGACAAGGGTGGCAACTCCACATACTTGGGGTTAAGCTTATATTAGCTTCCCACACAAGTCCATTAGAAAATATATTGCTCATGTAACATTTCAATGGACTTAAATAGAGATCATAACAAAATATAAACTTTCTCAGAAAATATTGATAGCCAGTGCAAAGGGAGCTCAAAAATCTCAAGTAGGTAAGTGATAGACGTATAAGGTATGGGGTACTTAACTAATTTTCAACGTAACTAATATCTCTGTAAACATTATTTTCATGGTATTTTCGTAAATAATATTCCGCAAAAAAGACGCAGTTTCCAACTATTTTTCACAAAACTTTGGTGAAATTTAGGTAACTACTTTAAACATTTAAACTTATTTGTTCTTTTTTTATGTCTCATTGTTATAAAATTAATAAGCCTTTTACGTGACATTGGCGGAATTCGAGGCTAAAGGCGTTTGTGGACTACACGTAATTTTACCATCCGGCAGTCTGATTTTTTACTGTCCGATGTAGCGTTCCATGCATGTGTATACTGGCTTGTGCCCTACTCGTAAATTTACCGTCCGACATTTTAATTTTCGCCATTGTGAATGTTTTTCTGATCCGAGATGGGAGCAATGAGAAACGTGTCTTGTGAACTTGCTTGCTTGTGCTTGTGTGAAATTATCGTCAATTCCGTCTGTTTTCTGGTTTGAAGGGCAATTTTCCAAAGAAATGACTGGTCCTAGAGATAAATCATCTGATGTCTTTGGGCGCCGAGCGCAGTGTAGTGTTGGGTAATGATTTAGACTCTTTATGTTCCAAAAGCTGCGTGACACTATTCTGCTATGGGCAGGCGTGCCGCTGACCATCAGGTACATGTCCTGCTCCTCCCGTCACTATTTCACTTATAAAAAATATATTGTTTTAAGACATAATCATATTATATCCTTAAAGATAAAGCGGAATTCGGTCTTCGGAAAATACACATCAGAAAAAACGGATTTGCGGACGGTAAAATTCATTGTAGTGAACGCCCTAATCTATATAGATCCATTAAGAGATGAAGTTGAAATTAAACCAAACTTCAACATATTAGTACAAAGTTCTACGTAATTAGTTTTGTCATAATTATTATATTTTTTAACATTGATTGGATAAGACACAATCAAAAATAACAGTTCTACCTATGTTACCCCAGGATGGTTTACTACATCACATTGTAGAGATAGGAAGCCCTATAAGATTAATAAAAATAACCTTTGCACACTTATGTTTATCAAATCAATTTTAAAAAATATATTTAATGTTTAGAAAATAAAAGGATCATACAATTCCGGAAACTAAATAATCTACACAAACATACACAAGATTTCATTCATCCGAGATTTAGCTAGGACGTAGCTGTGATATGTAATACACTTAAAGACATACTAATAATTGATATGTTTTATGTAAACGTAAAACAGCTGATTACGAATGGCAAAATAATTTTCTCGAGTAGATATTTATTTACTTTGACCTATTTATTATCTATTACGACATGTATTACGCAAATGATCACAATGATTTTTACTTTTTAACTAACACAAACATTGTTTTGCAGACATGTCAAACAATGACTCCAGCTATTCAGTTTCTCTTTCCCTACCTACAGTCAAAATCCCTTTCCAAAACCATCATTGTACATAAATATCTCCAAATATAAATGCCTAAGGCATTGGTAAAGCCATGAATATGAAATTATTTCATAACTCCTTTGAATTATACTTTATTTTACGCCACCACATTTGCCAAAACCCTATCTCAAAATAATCCCATTTAAGGTTATAAATTAAAATACGCAAGTATTTGCGGAAGTAAAGTACAAATAAATTTTCTGCAATAAAAAAAGATTTTAAATTTCACGTTAATCGACCAAGTTTTTAAAAACATAGATTTGAATAGAAACATATATATAATCATATCATTTCATTGGGTTTGACACAAAATTGGAGAAAGAACGATTCATCGTCAATTTCCTTTTTAAGAGCGATAGAGTTGGCAAACGCGGTGGCCCCTAACTATATTAGTTCAAGATGAAGACTCTCGCAAGAGTCATAGTCATTGCTATAGCAGCAATGACGAAATTGGTCTTAAGCCCCTGGCAAACGTAGGGGTTTCTCACGGACGTGTGGTGTGGCTGGTATTGGTGGGCGCTGTGGACGCCCAGTGCGGTTCAGAGGCAAATAATAGTACAGTACTTTCCCGCCGAATGCAATCCTTATAGATATCACCATAGCGTTGTCTGAGCGGCGGATGAGAGTTTTGGCTTCGAAAATGGTCTCAGGAGGCTCTAGGTTCTGCAGTTGTTTTTCTGGTATCTCTCCTCGGGCCGCAGCCTTGCGCGCCCTCGCCCTTATGCGTGATCGACGACCTAAGCCCATCCTTCTTCTTTTCTGTAACACAAGGATGATCTGCTTTAAATGTAATTTTGATCTCTATAAAAGTAAATACATTAAAATACGATTTAGAAATATGATTTTACAACAAAAATCGTACTTTGTTGTGAAATCGTATTTCTGCATAGCTCGACATAATTTTTTTTTAGCACAAAAAAAATATCTTGAATAAAGGGAGGGCACTTCGGGCCGCAAGATTACGCAATAAATAATTGCTTTGATCGAATTCCTGGTCACAAAGGGAGGTACTGAATGACACACATCGAGTAGAGACATTATATGGACAGTGCTGAATGTATTTTTTTAAATAGAGATAGGGGTGCCACGAAATAAATAGAAACACGCAACTACGTAGAATCATCAGAGGATCCTATTGTTCTTGTCACACAGTGTAAAAGAACAGTGTTTGATGACGGGATCCTAAGAAAAGATAGAAACCATAGGAGAGGAGCTCAGACATTGCGACACACTGGGAAAACTGGAAAATACCTTACACACCTGTTTGTGCATAAAAACCTCATTGAATGCCGCGTTTGCACTAAGGTAGGTGTGGATGTGAGATATAAGGTGCTTGGTGTAGACTGGTACTAACATACCAAACGCTCTCCCGTATACTCTCCTTTAAGTTTATAGTCAAGAAGAGAACTTCTTGACTATAAAGAGAGTATCCTACCATAGTATCATAGGACTACCTTATCAGCCAGGATTATGGGGGAGGCGCTACTTGAGATCCCATATCCTTTCTATTCACGAGTCTCAGAGTAACAAACGAGCCAGTGATTACCATCAAGACCAAGGCTGAATTGAAGCAAGATGCGATAAGTCGTATCGTTTTACAAGGTTGGCAGGGCCGCGAAATGCCATCAAGGGACGTATATTCCATATGGTAACAGAAAATCCAAACGCGATGATGATGAGGCTCTGGGCTGGGAGAAAATTTCCCAGATACACATGTTGTGTAAAAATAATACCTTAATTCGTAATAATTCCTGCATACCAAAAGTAATAAGCAGTTATAAGATAGCAAAACATATAAAAAGCAGCATGGACCATGGAGTACATGAAGTCGACATAAATAAGAAGTAAAATATCAATCTCTGACTAACTTGAACGTACGAACAGGTCAGCGTAGATTTCTCTTGCTTAACATAGATGAAATTTAGGTTTAGTTTTGCAAAGCGTATGTACTTGAAGAGTTGAATAAATCGAGGCACGGACGGTGCGCAGCCCCGCCGCCGCCGGGCCATAGCTTGAAAAGTTGATCGGAGGCTTAAATAAAGTTACAAACATGTCTATTTATTTGTACACAGTCACTAAATAATACCTTAAGTATTAAATGCCATTTTGGTTGAGTTATTTTAACCCCCGACGCAATAGCGACAAAGTGTTAGAATATTGACGTGGCTCTATCTCTTTGTGTATGTATGTGGCATTGTAGCTCCCAAACGGATTACCAGATTTTGAGTTTGTGTTCTAGAACACACTGTGATGTGAATTAGTGCTCTTAGCTATGTTTGATTAAAATCGCTCCAAGATGGCTGCCACTATAAAATGGCGGATATTGTTTTTCTCACCACTCCCTCAATATCTGGCCACCATAGTACAAGCTTTGCCTAGTTTGGGGTCAGATGGTGCTGTGTGTGAAATATCCACCAAAAAAAGAAGGGTATCAATTAAAACAGTTTGACTACGTAGTAATGTAAAATATGTTGAAAGAAAATTAATAACATCAACTAACGAAATGAAAACTAAACAATTGATAATTATTATGTTGTCGCAATTGAGAAGATTGTTAGTCATAATTTGCGTCGAGGGTAACTCAACATGTTTATTTAGTTCTTAGCTAGAGCATCGCCCGGCCATGACCCCTAGCATCCAGGCGCAGCCGCGCTGAAAGTCGTGCGTCATCAGTCGCACCTCCATAAATGCAAATATTGATTGATTTGCAATTTCTTTGTTTAGAATGGGTTATCAGTTACAGTTTTTGTAGTAATTCTGTACTTAATAATCCCACTATTTCATAAATTAACTGACAGAAACCTAAATATGTAAATGGAAAGTACCCGTACATTTTCTAATCAAGATAGCGCGTGAATTTGCATGCAATCCTTGCTAATGGTAGGAACCCGCATCCTAATAAACAATACGCTTATGTGGGTATTAAATTATGATATTACAGTTCAATGCTTCTTTGTTTCAAGGTGTAACTCATATCTGTTTATTTGACATATAAAATCAATAATTAAATACAATTATGGCATTATTAGTTGAAAAATTCTATAAAAAGTCAATTTCATATAAAATGGCGTTTGCTGGTCCGTTTACACAATGTTTCTTAATTGATTAACGCAAATTAATTCACAAACAACAACATGACCTACCTCAATTGAAGATACGGCGACTTTTCTTGGCACAGTGCTGTAGCGATGTTATACAGCACACAATCTCTGCTAAAGATACAGTTTAAATGCACTAGCTTATGAGTTGACGTCAGTCGATGTTCGACTGTTCAATATTCGACTGGCTTTATAATGCGTCTGGGTACCCGGACGAACCCACGCGACGCAGATTGAGCGCAGGTCTGGTCTGTGCGCACCTGGTATTGATTTAGCTCTCCCCGGTGACGGGTTGCTAGGCAACCAATCCCGTGTTGCTTAATCAAAAGGTGTATTTTTGTACTCTCTTTGTTATGTTTGAGGAACTAAATAGCATTAGAATTATTGTTCCCTATTCTCCCTATATTAATGTTCGTCTCCTTATTCAAGAGAGATTATTTAAACAACAAAATATTTTAAATAAAAAAAAAAGAAATTATATAAGGTCCTGTTTAAAGATTAACGTTCTGATTTTCATTCGCGGCATAGTAGAAATTACTCCAAATTTTTCAAAATTACTGTCTAGTTAAAATTCTATAGAACATAATCCATATCCCATAAAAAACTTACCTTTTTATAGTTTAGTGTGACGAGACGAGCTGGACATGTGCCTGATGATAAGCAACATGTCTACCACATAACAGCACAGTGACACACAGCTATTGAACATGAAGAGAACAAATCATTACCTAGCACTGCACTGCGCTCGTCACCCAGATCTTTTATCTCTTAGCTCAGTAATTTCTCTGGAAATATCCTATTTTCTCTTCATTCTCAAACCGAAACACACAAACAACGTAATGTTTGCACACTACTGCTTGACGGCAGAATACCTGGTAAAGGTGTACTTTCCCAGGCAGGCTCTCCAAAGAGCCATTATACTCGTCAAAAAACCAAGTCTCGCAACTCAGTTGTTCTACCGTAATTATTTTTTTTGGTAATTCAAAAAACCCCACTGCATAAAACTGAACCAAACTACGTAACTACTTACATACTATAAAAAGTGAAAAGAATAAACAAACACTTCGATTTCTGGTGGTCTAGAATTCTATAACATATTATTGATCTATTCAATTTTGCAAAAAATAAAACATATTCTAATTAATAATAAATTTAGTTATTTATAACTATTTTTTTTAATATAGTTTTTTTTTATTTTCTACTTTCTAGTAAAGTTGTGACCAATGTTATGACTGTTATTATGCTGAACAAAATATGAATGTTTTGGTTTTTTTACCGAATGTTTTGACAGGGAGTCCAATATATCTACTCTAAATACTTTTGTAAATATGTCCATCCACATTCACACGTACAGCTAGTTTTTAAATGAAGAGTGTCGAGACGAGCAGGTCATGTGCCTGATGGTAAGCAACATGCCTGCACATAACACCACAGTGACACGCAGCTATTGGAACATGAAAAGTCCAAATCATTACCTAGCACTGCACTACGCTCGTCACCCAGAGATCTCAGATGTTATATCTCTAAGCCCTGTAATTTATCTGGAAACATTGCACTTTAAACCGGAACACAGTAAAGTTTACACATTAATGCTTGGCGGTAGAATAACTGGCAATGATGGCCACTACAATTATAGTTTTCTGCTACCTAAAAACCTATAAATGTGAGAATGGTTGTTACGCAAGTTTAAATCGATACACATAGTAAACGGTCAGCCAAGTCAAAAAAAGTTGAGAGAAAGCTAAAAATATTTTTAAACCTATTCAACGATACCCCTCTTGACATAGTTTGTTGACTTTCGTTTTTTTTATTTGGACAATATGGCGTCCGGTAGTCGCCACATTAAATTTACACTAATGTCATGTCTTTAGTGTCACTAAAATAAATCAGCCCAGGCGTTTGGTATGTGTAGTGCTTCAAAGAATCATACATACATAGATACATACGTACCTACATAGACTGATAAACACATTACCACTCCTTTGCGTCGAGCAGTCGGGTAAAAAGTTGTACGATTCTGGTAATACCAAGTAGGCTATTAATTTATTCAATGGGACGTTCTGTCTTAAGTTGTTACGTAATGATCTATCCTAACCAAAGATTGTAGAAATCAAGATTAACCCTGACCCTGAACATCTTGACATCGGTGACAAACTGCGTCTGTGACATCTGTTTCTACTTAAGACATCTCTGTCTCTGTCTAACACATCTGTCTTGCTCGGGCTAGTTATAATTGATAGTATCTCGGTCACACTGATGATAGCCATTTTAAAATTTTAATGGGTAAGTATGTAATTAGAAAATATTTAAAATAATTTTAAATACAGTACTTACGAATGAAATGTAATTCCATTAGATTTATTTGAGTTTTTAAAATTATTATAACACTTTTGAACGCACAGGAAGGCATAATCTTTTATATTAGGTAACCGACTAGAACAGAAAGAGTAAGAAAGAGCTCACTCTTCCCAACTTTAACATGATTCCGTGCGCCCTAAAGTTTGGGAAGGCTAATCTTGAGTTTTACAATCTATGATCCTAACAACATCATAGTGACCATATCAATATTAAAAATATTTAACGTTTTAAATAAATACATACGTATATTAACTCGGCCATCGCATGAAAACACACTTTATCTCACAATTATTAAACATATACAACGTGACTACCACATAACTAACTACTTACACTAAGCACAACCGAATTATCCATAGACCACCGTAGGTCTACAGATAATCAAGATGTTCAAGCCCACTACCAATCGGAAGCGTACCCAGCATGCTGGCGGCAATACCACGCTGAATGGCAATGCTTATGCGTTGGGCCAAACAAATATTTTTTTCTCCTTGTATGTTAACTGGCTCTAAGAGTATATTAAAAAACTGATAATTCAACATTTGTATTCAATTTTATTATTGTACTAGCTGAACCCGCTACTTCGTTCGCGTAAGTGTTACTGACTTATAGGTAAATTAGTTGGAAGTGTCGTAGGACAAAATATTTGGATAAGTAGTCATTGAAAACCCGAATGAATTTTTTTTCCGCACAAAAATATATTTAAATTTATCATCTTTTTTTTCTTTTTTTAAACAAAATCAAACATACTTAGTGAGGTTTCGTAGTATCGAACATAGCCGCAAGTGTTAAGTTTGTAGGATTTTTATAGGATACATTATGAAAAGTCTGAAGCTGATTGATGTGCATGATCTGATACCTACTTATCTCTTTTTATCCGCAAGCTGTTTTCTAACTGTTACCCGCGACTTTGCCCGCGTAAAATTATGAATGAAGCCTGTGTGGAATCAAAATGATTAAAATTTTGAGTTTTAATGTTACTCAAGCAAGTTGAACCCGTAAATCTAAGCTAAGTCTTAGTGAAATGTTAATGTATGAATTTAATTGTAACACAGAAAAAATCAAAGAACGAAAGAATCCCCATTCGGCATCAAAATCCTTTTAGCAGCAAAAAACTTATTATGTAGTACAGTTTAGAATACCAGTAACGCCATCTAGTGATGCAAGAAAAAATACATACCACTATAGCAAAACATCGATTAAATGGCCTTCAGTGCTTTTAGATTTAAACTGTCATTAGCGCCATCTAATGAGAATATAATGTTGCTTGTTATTTTGATTGTGAACGCCAAGCACCTGTATTATCTAGGCCAAAACGGGTGCATATATTTTTCATTTTTGGCTTTTACCTTACCATCATCACATCAAGTTCCTTACTAAAATATATACTTCTATTAATATGGCGTTAAATCAAAATATAGACTTATTAGCCCATGTGAAATTTTAGACTCTAAACTATCTTTGTTTCGTATGTCAACCCAATTCGTTGTGCCGTTTTGACGTGATAGTTAATATTTGTTTCCTTAGGGCCCATGCTTCTTTTCAGGTTGATAGGTAGTATACATATATGTGGTATAAGTTATCTGACTATAAGTTATCTCTGTTTCAATTTTCTACCAAATTTGCTTAGTCTTTCCGACGTCACAGTAACCTATAAGTAACTGATTTGCTATTTCGCAGTATAAATTAGTTACTACAATTAGTTACGCGTGTTTCCAATTTCTTCCAAATGTGTTCAGCCGTTCCAACGTTGTCCTGTAAATATTATGAATGCCAATGTTTGGAAGTTTGTTAGAATTTTACAAAATTTTAGTAAAAATAATACCGGTCAAATGCAAGTGGGACTCGCGCGCGAAGGGTTCTGAATCATTAGCAAATAAACGGCTTTTATTGTATGGGAGCCCCCTTAATAATTTATTTTATTTTAATTAATTACATTTAAAGAGAACATAAAACTAAATATTATGTTGATTTTATGTGAATAGTGAAAACGTCTACCTGTGACAGGTACGTTATTAGTATCGAGAAACAAATGAAACGATGCAAATAAGCCCCTCTTAAATATTTATTTTAGTTTTCGTATTTTTTGTTAAAGCAGCAATAGAAATACATCGTCTGTGAAAATTTCAACTGTCTAGCTATCACCATTCTTGAGAGACAGTCTGGTGACAGACGGAGGGACGGACGGACAGCGAAGTCCCAGTAATAGGGTCCCGTTTTTACCCTTTGGGTACGGAACCCTAACAACGGTCTGCTTCGGTCACCGAAGATTGTTGAACACTACCTTTAAATTTTAAACAGTATTTGGATTGAAATAATACGTTTTCTAATAAATTACGGCTGGTCTAGTAAGTTACAGCTGACCTAGGCGGGAGAACGCCGACTGTCGAACCGGAGAACCAGGGTTCAAAACCAGGCGCATCACTATCTTTTCAGAGTCATGTTCGTAATGCCGGTAATTAAAACGGTGAAGGAAACGGAAATGTACCTAGAATCTAAGTTCTAAGTCATATGTCATCCACCAACCGACACTGGGCCAGCGTGGTGGATTATAACCTTGTTTCTCTCCTTGCGAGAGAAGGCCCCGACGCCCAGCAGTTGGAACATTTAATGGGTTGTTTATACTGCTACTTATTATGCTGATATGTTTTCTCCAAAAGAACAAAGATCTACTTCAATGACAGGTAATTTAATTCTGTCATTCGACTAAATTTTATAAGAAGTTATGACTATGTCGTATAGATAAATCTGAGCTCATTTTAGTTTTTTGTTGATGTTTTAAAAACTACCTCCCTGTTTTCGATGTATGAGATAACCTCATCAATTCACAATTAGCGGAGTTATCGCGTAAAATAAAACCAAATAAAAAATATGCAACCCGATTGAGAACATCCTCCTTCTTTGAAGTCGGTTATAACCGAATGATGTTTGTTTTCCACACAAAAATATATTTTTGACAATTCCTTTTTCATTCAAGACAACGCGACGCGATTACGTGGGCACGTTCTACAATCTAGAACCTAGATATTCTGTGGATCGTCTGTGATACACAAAATACTTAGAAGTTAGTATGTACCGAACGCGCCACGCGTGCTCTTATTATTTAATGTTTGTGTAATTTCCTAACCACCAGACCGACAATGTTCAAATTTTGACGGGACAATGAGACGATTTTCTTAGCATTCCATGGATTCACCGTGCGGGTGCCGGGTCCATCGTGTGGCAGAGAGAGAAAACCCGAGTAGACCCCGAGACTTGTGACTCGGGCGTAGGTTTAAGGGCCCCTTTCTGACGTACATCAACACTCACCTTCACTACTCGTCTTTTCTCCCTGCCCAGCCAAATCTGATATGAGCCTACTAGTGCAGCTTTAGATACTCGTTCTAGTATAGAACTTACTGCACTTCTGGATAAGCCAAGGTCTTTCAGCAGGTTATAGGGAGGGAGATTTTGCTAGTATACCTCTCGCTCCCACTTCTACAGCGTATAAACTAACTAGCTACATGACCGTTTTTTGTTAATTCGTTTAGGAGGTCGTAATACTTATTTTGTTTTATCGCGTGGTCTTTAGGTATATTAGTTTCCCACGGTACGGTAAGTTCTACAAGGACTATGCGTTTCGTAGCTCTAGAAAAAAGGAAAATGTCCGGTCTGGATGACGAAACACCCACATCCTCTGGGATCCTGTAGTGCCTTTCATACGTGTCCATTAAAATAGTCCAATCAGGTGCTGTACCCAGGATTGAGTAAGGCTTGTGCCTGGAGTTTGAAGTTGAGCCTTCTTTTACAAAAATGTGTTTTTTCTAACGAAAAAAGAATTAATGAAATTAAACAACGCAAACATGAGTTACAACCAAATACACATTCTGACTTTCACCCCCTCTCGCAAGAAAACCGTTCAGAATTTAGGGATCAAAAGTAGCCTACAGCATTCTTTTTAGTATAAACTAAAGTCATGCCAAGTTTCAGCTGAATTGAATTAGTACTTTCGGCGTGATGCGTGATCCCTATACAGAAAGACAGACAGACAGACATGTAAGAAAAAAAATGCAGTTTTGCCATCAGTATCGACTATAGAGTGCTCCAAAAATTTTTTTTCAAAATATCTCCAATGTACAGAATTCGACCCGTTACAGTTTTATAATATGTATAGACTAGCTGAACCCGCTACTTCGTCCGCGTAAGCAGATGTTACTAACTTATTCATTAGTTGTAAGTATCGTACGTCAAAATATTTAGATAAGTAGTCATTGAAAAACCAAGTGAATTTGTTTTTCCATACAAAAAAAGATTTATTTTATCATCTTTATTTTTCTTTTTTGTAAACAAAATCAAAAGTAAGGTTTCGTAGTATCGAACATAGTCGCAAGTGTTATGTTTGTAGGATTTTTACAGGATACATTATGAAAAGTGTGAAGCTGATGTGCATGATATGAACCTACTTATCTCTTTTTATCCGCAAGCTGTTTTCTAGCAGTTACCTGCGACTTCGCCCGCGTAAAATTTTGAATGAAGCCTGTGAGGAATCAAAATGATTAAAATTTTGAGTTTTCAGAAAAAGAATCAAAGAACGAAAGAATCGATATTCGGCATCAAAATCCTTAATTAGCAGCAAAACACACATTAGTACAATTTAGAGTACCAGTAACGCCACCTAGTGAATGAAAAATACATACCACAACAGCAAAACATCGATTTAAATGGCCTTTACTGCTTTTAGATTTAAACTGGCATTAGCGCCATCTAATGAGAATATAATGTAGCTTGTTGTTTTGATTGTGAACGCAAAGCACCTGTATTATCTTGTTGATGTACCTATTTATTTTAGTTTAAGTATTTTTTGTTAAAGCGGCAATAGAAATACATCGTCTGTGAAAATTTCAACTGTCTAGCTATCACCGTTCTTGAGATACCGCCTGCTGACAGACGAACGGACAGCGAAGTCTCAGTAATGAGGTCCCGTTTTTACCGTTTAGGTACGGAACCCTAGCAACGGCCTGCTTCGGTCACCGAAGTTTGTTGAAGAGTACCTTTAAATTTTATACAGTATTTGGATTGAAATAGTACGTTTTTTAATAAGTTACGGCTGGTCTAGTGAGTTACAGCTGACATATTCGAGAGAACGCCGACTATCGATCCGGAGACCCAAGGTGCAAAACCACGTGCACCACTATCTTTTCAGAGTGATGTTCGTAAATTAAAACGGTGAAGGAAAACATCATGAGGAAACCGAAATGTACCTAGAATCTAAGTTCTAAGTCATATGTCATCCACCAACCGACACTGGGCCAGCATGGTGGATTATAATAGCCTTGACTCTCTCCTTGCGACAGAAGGCCCCGACGCCCAGCAGTGGGAACATTTAATGGGTTGTTTATGCTGCTATTTATTATGCTATGCTAATATGTTTTCTCTATGACTATGTCGTACAGATAAATCTAAGCTGATTTTAGTTTTATGTTGATATTTGAAAAACTACCTCCCTGTTTTGTAAATATGATATCACCTCTGAAGTATTTTCTACCAAACAAAAAAGGAATTATCAAAATCAATTCACACGTAGCGGAGTTCTCGCGTAAAATAAAACCAAATAAAAAGCATGCAACCCGATTGAGAACATCCTCCTTGTTTGAATTCGGTTATATATTAATTATTATTTTCATTCAAGACGACACGCGACGCGACGTGGTCACGTTCTGGAATCTAGGTATTCTGTGGATCGTCTGTGATACACAGAATACTTAGAAGTTAGTTTGTACCGAACCCGCCGCGTGTGTCGTTATTATTTAATGTTTGTGTAATTTCCGAACCACCAGACCGATAATGTTCAAATTTTGACGGGACAATATAAAAAAATGTGTTCTTTCTAACAAAAAAAGAATGATTGAAATTAAACAACGCAAACATGAGTTACAACAAAAAACACATTCTGACTTTGACCTCCTCCGCAAGAAAACTGATCAGAATTTGGGGATTAAAAGTAGCCTATAGCAATCTCCTTAGTATACACTAAAGTCATGCCAAGTTTCAGCTGAATTGAATCAGTTGTTTTGGCGTGATGCATGATCCCTATACAGAAAGACAGACAGACAGATATGAAAGAAAATAATGCAGTTTCGCCATCAGTATCGACTATGGAGTGCTCCAAAAAAAAAAAATTTCAAAATATCTCCAATGTACAGAATTCGACCCGTTACAGTTTTATTATAAGTATAGATTATTGGTTCAATTAAGATTCAAATTAGTAGGTTAGTTGTAGGGTGCCTCCCTGGCCCGCTTGTTAAGATCAGGGCCTAAACAATTTTTATTTTGTATTTTTCACCTACTAAATATAAATACCTACGTAGAGGTCGAAATAAATGTTTTTATTGTACTATTTTTTATAGTTTTTCTCGCATAAGTGAAATGTTAAGTTTCTTGATGAGAAATAAATTCTTTAACCAGAATGTGTTTGTCTACACGTGTCGGAGTCTGAAATGGTAAAACATATTATTAAAATATATTTTTTATAATATATTGTTTTTTTTTGTACACAGTATTTCTTAATTTTACTAATTTATTTGTGAATTAGCGACTCGCCCCGGCTTCGCACGGGTGCAATGATACTAAATAAGTTCTAATAAAAGTGGCTATTGTGGGTTAAAGCTGAAGAGGTTTTTTAATAGATAGAGTGATTCAAGAGGAATGTTTACATATGCATAAATTAGCAGAGAAACATGGATAATTTTAAAGGTTTCTAATGTAGTGTCATAAACAAATACATTTTTTGCGCTTACGCTGCAAACGCTGGCTGAACCCTATGAGCTAGATCAAAATAATGTACAGCGAAATTGTACACCTTCAAAAGGTCTACCAGAAAAGTCTGCAACTTATATCTCTATCTCTTGGGAATAATCCACAAGAACCATTTTTATTAGGGTTCCGTACCCAAAGGGCAAAAATGGTATACTATTACTAAGACATCGCTGTCCGTCTGCCATCAGACTGTATCTCAAGAACGGTGATAGCGAGACACAAATAATGTATTTCTATTGCTGCTATAACAGCAAATACTAAAAATAAAATAAAATTAATATTTAAGAAGAGCTCCCACACAACAAACTTATTTTAGTTACCGTTTCTTGCTCGATACTAATAACGGTGATAGGTAGACGCTTTGCCAATTCATAGAATATTTATATTCTCTTGAATTAACATTTATCATCATCAGCCGCAAGACATCCACTGCTGAATATATAGGCCTCCCCTCTAAATTTCCACAACAAACGGTCCTGCGCACAACCTGCAACCAGCGTTTTCCAGCGCCAGTCCGATCTTTGTGAAGTCATCTGTCCATCTAGTGGGAGGCCGTCCAACACTGCGTCTTTCGGTTCATGGTCGCCACTCGAGAACCTTTCTTCCCCATCGTTTGTCAGTTCTGCGAGCGATGTGGCCTGCCCATTGCTACCTCAGCTTGCTTACTCTTTGAGCTATGTCGGCCACTTTCGTTCTTTTGCGAATATCCTCGTTACGGATTCTGTCGCGCAAAGAGACTCCGAGCATAGCCCTCTCCATAGCTCGCTGTGTGACTTTGAGCTTCGTTATGGGGCCCACGGTTAAGGACCACGTCTCAGTTCCATAAGCCATCACTGGCAACACGCACTGGTTAAAGACTTTTGTCTTTAGGTATTGGGGTATTTTGGACTCAAAGATGTGCCGAAGTTTCCCGAACGCTGCCCATTACGCTGAACGAAAAATGTTTATTTTCCTGAAAATTGTAAAATAAATAACTAGATATAGCAAAAACTTTCTCCAAAAATTATCTTTTTTGCTTGAAATATTTATCACCTAAAAAAATTATCTCGGACCAATTGTGCAGAGGGTCTTTTAAGAAAGAGTTTTCGCAAAAAAAAACAATTAAATTAAGTTATAGAGGTTTGGGAGTGTTCCGAATTTGATTGGGTGCTTCAATACTCATAATAAAAGTGGTCAAGTGCGGGTCGGACTCGCCCGTGAAGGCTTCCGAAGCAGCAAGTAACGTAATATAAAAGTTTTTGTAGTTCGTAGTTACTTTAATCACTTTTAACAACAGTGAATTTATGATGTATTAAAATAAAACTACTTAATAGACGCCATTCAAACCAATCTTCGTTGAAAGTTTACATAGTGATGTACATCACAATTTTTTTAGTTGTCAAACTCTTATTTCTAAGTTACAGGGGGGGGGGGGACATTATACCACTTTGAAAGAGTCTCTCGCGCAAACTATTCAGCTTTGAAAAAAAAAATGTTAGGAACTTCAATATCATTTTTAAAAACCTATCCATAGATAAACCACACGTATGGTTAGGATGGAAAAAAATTTTTGAGTTTCAGTTGTAAGTACGGGACACCCCTAATTTTTTTTAATTTTTTGTATAAATATCTAAACGCTGTTAACAGAATACATCTACTTACCAAGTTTCAATAGTATAGTTCTTATAGTTTTGGCGAAAAGTGGCTGTGACATACGGACGGACAGACATACGGACGGACAGACAGACAGATAGACAGACAGACATGACGAATCTATAAGGGTGTCGTATTTTGCCATTCGGCTACGGAACCCTAAAAACACATACCTTTGTACAAAATTCGAGCCAACACTGGTGGACTGTGACTCCCTGGGTGGTTTGGAAATAATATAACTTTCTGGGAATTTATCGCTCGCCTTCTGTTACTGCCATAAACACATTCTTATTTTCCTTTGATACGGCACTCACGGACCTAAACAATAATACCACTCTGATTATTGCAGGGGATGTTAACATAAACCTGTGTTGCCCCTCAGATTATTACGTATCACAATATTTATGTATGACGGCGTCGCATGGTCTCTTACCTGCGATCACAGGTCCAACTCGCATTCGCACATGCTTAGACCACATTTTCATAAAATCTCAGCTTAAGGCGACTGGTATAATCTGTGAATCTTCAGTTACGCACCATTCAACTGTCGTTGTAAAACTTAATCGGCGACCCTTATATACCAAATTTTTTCCGAAGAGCTACTCTAAAACGTGTCTCTATGACGCAGTCTCGGAGCTGAAAAATGTGGATCGGACTCCGGTTACTACCAGCTCATGTCTCAACGACGAGTCTAGCCTCTTCAACAATATTATTACTGGAGTCGTAGAAAATCACAAAAACTTAATAGAAGTTGGCAGAAAGGCGATGTCTCTGAAGACCTGGATAACCCCCGGATTAATTCGTTGTATGCGCCACAGAGGCAAACTTCATTTGGACAGTCGAAATAAGCCCGATTACGCTCAATGTCGGTTGATTTATACCAGATTTTTTTTTGTAATAAACTATTACGTGACATTAAATCACAATACAATAGTTACTTACTAGAGCTCAACAAAAAAAATCCCATAAACCTTTGGAAAACAATTAAAATCATATGTTTTACTGCCAAACAACCCTGTGGTCCCATAGAACTCTTACGTAATAAAAGTGGTCAACTGCGAGTCGGACTCGCCCATAAATGTTTCCGTAGCAGCAAGTTACATAATATAGAAGTTCTTGTAGTTCGTTGTTACTTTAATCAGTGTTTTCACTCAATCAATCAATTTATGACGTATTAAAATAAATTTACTTACTAGATCTCATTCAAAACAACTTTCGCTGATAGTTTACATGGTAATGTACATCATACACTTTCTAAAAATCTAAATGCGGTTTACAGATTACATCTACTTACCAAGTTTCAATAGTATAGCTCTTATAGTTTCGGGGAAAAGTGGCTGTGACATACGGACGGACAGACAGACAGTCATGACGAATCTCTAAGGGTCCCGTATTTTGCCATTTGGCTACAGAACCCTTAAAAATGTAGTCCAAAATACCTACTAGATACTTTTGTATATATTTATGTACATCTATAATCACACGTACAGTTATACGAAGTTTTCTGCCACCTGAAAACATATAAAAGTGATAATGGTTGTTACGCAACTGTAAATCGTACACATCCTAAATGGTCAGCCAAATCTAAAAACATTAAGAAAAAACTAAAAATGATTTCAACGAAAACCTATTCATTTATTTATTTCATTATTATTATCATTCATTATTCCTATTCATTATTTTTTTCATTTGCACAATATGGCGACTATGGCGTCCAGTAGCCGCCATATTGAATTTACACTAACGTCATGTCTTTAGTGTCAGTCGCCAAACTAACAGAAATCGATTGACGTGTGATTCATCAAAATCGGCCCAGGCGTTTGGTCTGTATAGTGCTTCAAAGGAACATACATACATTGGCTAAATAAACACATTACCACTCCTTTGCGTCGCGCAGTCGAGTAATAAGAGTTGAAGGAGTGGCAATGACGAAGGAAACTTTACATGGAAGTTAGTTAATGTTGCAGATAAAAGCGTTAAATTTTGCAACTAGACCCTTGAAATTCATACTATTATTTTTTAATGTGAAAGTAGTTCAGTATGTCTGTCTGTTACGCTTTAACACCTAAACCACAGAGACAATTTTGATGAAATTGTAGTAGAAAATAAAATATATTCTAGTAAAGGAACATATCAACTGAAAAGTCGGGATCCATTGAACAATTAGATTGGCTTTTTTTTAACTTTTATATGTTTACACTTGACCGCCATCTCGCCTGATGTTAAGCGACGATGCGGTCTACGATGAGCGTGTTTACCTAGAAGAAACCGATTCACTCTCGATTTGAAGACACTGTAGAATAATAATGATAGTAAGTACCCATATAATCATTGATTTTTGACCGAAATTGAGTACTAAATACCGACCGAGGTAGAGTAATCCGACAGCTATTCCGTGTTCCCATCGACGGAGTTAAAACCCCATGGAGGTTTTAGTAGATAGAGGCACCATATCCATACATGGTATAGAGAGCAACATAACCCGGCCGTGTCCCCCGGGCGGTAGCGTATGCGTAAATGTATTTCCTCCACGTCCGTAAACAGGTAGAGTCCAATATTAGGTATACTAGATACTTTTGTATATATGTCCATTGTCCACCCACATTCATACGCACAGCTAGTTTTTTTAAATAAACAGTGACGAGACAAGCAGGACATGTGCCTGATGGTAAGCATGCCTGCCACATAACACCACAGTGACACGCAGCTATTGGAACATGACGAATCGAAATCATCACCTAGCACTGCACTGCGCTCGTCACCCATAGATCTAATATGTTATATCTCTAAGCCCTGTAATATTCAACGATACCCCTCTTGACATAGCTTGTAGACTTGATTTTTTTTAAATTTGGACAATATGGCGTCCGGATTCCGCCATATTGAATATACACTACTGTCATTTCTTTAGTGTCACTCGCGAGACTAAGAGGAATCGAGTGACGTGTGAATCGTAAAAATCGGCTCAGGCATATGGTCTGTATAATGCTTAAAGAATCATACATACCTACATACATATATAGACTGATAAACACATTACCACTCCTTTGCGTCGCGCTGTAAAAACACTTGCACAGGTAATTAATGACACCACGCTATAGGCATTAAGCCAAAACGTTAACGACAGCTTTCTTCTTGATGATAATGGTGATAAAGTAAGGAATAAATGCATTAAAAATATTAATAAAAAACAAAAAGAATTTTTGTGTGTTTTAATCGGTATATAACGATTCATATAAGTAGGTATACACATTTATCTGGTATAAAATGTTAACAAATAGGCACCGCATTGCCAATAGTCATAATTTAACATAAAACTAACAACAATTTGAGAAAAAATCATAATGTGTTCATCAAGTAAATTCAATAACACTGTACTTTATATTTTAAATGCTATCTGGATGATTGATTGCCATCCATTGTTGTTGACATTTTATGGCAGGATATGTGAATGTTAATATTTCTAATTAAGATTCCAATATAATATGACACAGGTAATATTTTTTACATTAGACAGAGAACTGGTACGAGTAAATTTTTCTCATGCCTATTTTATATAAAATGAACTTATCTAAATTTACATAGAAAAATAATAATTTGTGTGCTAATTAATAATAAACGTTAAAATGAACTTGGATTGTTACATTCGCTGAGACAATTTAAACAATAATAAAAATAAAGTTCGCAGTAAATGCAAATGCTATCTGGGTTATTGGTTGTCATCACTTGTTTTTGACATTTTATAAAAGGTCTGGGTGACATCCAATATTCATATTACTATTTCAGATTTTTAAAAATATTTTTGTTCTATTTTTTTTTAATGAAATTTTAACATTAGATAGAAAACCAATATATACTTATAGTTATGCCTTTTAACCTTAAGTAATAATTAAATCAAATGATGTTATTAACTAAACTTAGCTTACAGTAATTTTACAGGATTACTTCATATAAAGTGAACCTATCTAGGTTTACACAGAAAATTTATATTTGTATTATAATATTACTTAAATTACAATAAACTTGGATTTATATTCGAGGAGACATTTTAAAAAATAATAAAAATAAAGTTTGCAGTAAATGAAAATGATATCTGGGTGATTGATTGTCATACATCATTTCCATTTAAGATTTTTGTATATTAATTTTTATGTTTTTTTTATAATATGTTATTTCATTTTTTTTTTATTTTTTTTTATGTTTTTTTTAATTTTTTTTAATTACATTTTAACATTAGATATAAAATTGCAACACATATATATGGATATAACTATGCCTTTAATAATCTTAAGTGTAATAATTAAATCAAATGATGTTACAAACTCAACTAAATTTACGGTAATTAATTTTTTACTTCAAGTGAACTTATCTAGGTTCCATAAAAAATATTTTGTATTACTTACATTACAATTAACT
Source organism: Ectropis grisescens (assembly GCA_017562165.1). Classification (NCBI taxonomy): domain Eukaryota; kingdom Metazoa; phylum Arthropoda; class Insecta; order Lepidoptera; family Geometridae; genus Ectropis; species Ectropis grisescens. The sequence goes on from CM029767.1 coordinate 23,673,019, forward strand.
TGGATTTTTATATTCGAGGACAGGTTTTAAACAATATTAAAAATTAAGTTCGCAGTAAATGCAAATGTTATCTGGGCGATTACTGTCATTTGTTATTGTTAAAAATTGACAGATATACGAAAATACACATTCGACATTCATATGTCTATTTAAAATTACACTATAATTTAACATAATAATTGATACGAGTATACTCGTATACAAACTTATTTCTATAATAATCTTAAGTATATATAATATTAAAATCAAAAGATGTTATAAACTAAACTTAGTTAAGTGTAAAGTGAACTTATCGAGGTTCACATAAAAAATAGTATTATCTGTACCAAATAAATAAATAAAATGTATTGAAAAAACATTTACGGACTGAATTTTTATCATTTATCTTAATCATTATACTAGAAGAAAGAAATTAAATACGTAGTAAGCACATTACCTGAATCAACACAAAGTATGTTTTACCGACTTCAAAAAAAGAGGAGGTATCTTAATTTAACCATATAGGTACATTTTATTACGATAAAGTTGGTTGTAAAAAAGATCACAATTTATTTATGTCTCAAGTGTAATCTAATATATTGACTCACGCTTAACAGGTGTAGTATATCAAAATGATCACGTTGTACTCACCTGACAGCTTGTAGTTATTAGGATACTTATTTGGAAATCTTGAATTTGAAAAGAAAAAAAACATATCCCCCCCCATAAAATCGTAAAAATATTAACTGATTCTCTCTGCCTTTGTAATCGAAAAACGTATGAAAAGCTATTTTGAACTATTTCAGATTTAACTCATTGCTGTTTGAGTCAATAAATGATTGGATTATGCGCCTTTTACATTATTGCAGATGATATAAGTATCATCTTTTGTTATAGGACTTAAGTATATGTACCTACGCTAAAACAGCATAACTAAAAAAGAGTACAAAAACTAAGATTATAGAAAGTAAACATAACCGTTCGTTAATAACTTTTTATTTACTTTGAGAATACACGTAGCTTGAGAACCAATGAAAATATGACGACATATTTTTAATTAGTTACATTGATAAATAATCTACTAAACATCTCTAATTACACACCTATATTCAATTAAGTTTTAACCGCATACCAATTACTCAAATATACGCTGACGAGTACACAATAGATACCGACTATAATAAGTACACTCTAAGCTGACAGATAACCACATTCTTAAGAATATACACTCCTAATCGTTTTTTTTAATCAGTCGATCATACATCATGGGTCTTTGGGATTTGGTGCTTGGGAAGACTGGTCTAAGTCTAAACATCCGAAAGAGAACATCGGAACAATGTTTCAAAAATGTTACAAAAAGAATTTAAATCAGAGTTCTATGGTCGTCAGAAAAGATAACGACAATCTGGAGAATATGACGATTACTGAAAAATTTACGGCGAAAGAACTAAAGGCCACAGACCATTGCGTTAGCCTGAGGCAAGGGCTTCGAAATCAAATTTGTATGTATGTATGTCATTATCTATAATGTATTCTGCTAGATTTTATGAAAAACGGGGCGTAAAGGTAGCGGTTCGTGCGGAGACCGCGACAGCCACTTCAGCCACTTGACACTATAGAATTGTATGGGCGCGACACATGTCTCGTGACACGTCTCGGTCTCCTGTCGCGATCTCGGCGCGAACTGGCGCCCATACAATTCCATAATGTCAAGTGCCTGTCTCCGGTCGCGGTCTTCTCTGTCGCGGTAGAATGCTTCGTTGCAGCGAGTTTTATGAGCAAGTTTATAGAAGTTCTTATTGCTTAAATTAAATAAATGCAGCAAAGCTGTTTGTAAAACAATGTTTATTATTGTAAATTTAATATTGCTCCAAGAATTAATGTACTGTCATTATAATATAATGTTAAAAAACCTAGATTACGATACAATATCATATCTATAATTCAGCTATGCCGAAAAAAATTAAAATTAAAAGAACACTAGTGGTGGACCTCTTTCGAACACCCATGGTAAGATGGTGGTAAAGGGTGACATTCTCAATATAAAGCATTTAATAGTTTATTATATAATATCATTCATTTCATGCACCATTTACAAAAGCAAATTTATTTTATTTTTAAGCAAACTTATAATTAAATATGCCAAGGTAAATATTCTGGTAGGGAGTAGCAAAAATAATAAAATAAAAATTAAATAAGGTGACTTCTATTAAGACTTACACGAAAATGTACAACATTGTTTTTACCTCGTCAATTTTAATTTGCTTAAAGTTAAACGTTGTTTAAAATCTAAAAATAATCATTAATAAATATGTTTAAACGTTCTGAAAAAATTGCAAAACTTAAATAATAGAATTTTATTGATGTTTTTGACCATACTGATTATTTTTTTAACGGAATGAAGTATAAAACACGCAAAGTCGGAACATCTAATATGTGACAGCAATTCACAATATACCTACTTTATGCGTTGAGTACATAGGTTGTTTTACTTTTAAACGTCCTGTTTACATTTTCAAAAACATAAACATAAACAGCAACCACAGTGAAGGTGGCAAAAAGAAAATGAAAAGCCATACCAATGCAGCACCGATATCACCACATCGCTATCATCTAACAACATATTTAGGCGTAATTGTAATAAGGTCCATTTCACTTTTTTATTAGTCCATTTTACAAAGATACTGATTGGACACGCTAATAAAGAAATTTGTAGCCGCGAATAAAGGAATTAGGTAGCATTTATTTAGTCCGCGAATAGTGAACACTTGAATAAAGGAAGCGCCAATAAGAAGCTTTTACTGTAGGTATACGGACCCAGAGCAGAAAACATTATTGGGTAAATAGGTATGTAACATAATTCATAAAATTTCTTTAATTTATTTTGACTTCTCAATAGACAAATTAATATATTTATAATCGTATAATTTTTTTTAAACTATATTTTCAATACATTGTCCTTGTTAAAACAGTTAAAACAGAGCTATCGTTTCTTATGCATTTATTTAATTTTAATATTAGATAATATTAGAAATTAATTAAAAATATGGCAGAAAAAAGTTTGGCGGGTCAGATAGCTATTTTATATTTTAGCCGTCTTCCATAATTAAACTTTATTCCCTATTGCTGTTACAGAATATCGAAAATTGTACAATAATAACTGAAAAAAAATTTTAAAATATCAATAGTAAACAATAATCTTTTTTGTTTGTTTAGATGAGCCACTAACATCGTACAGCGTTTTAGGCATTCGATGAACAGATTAAAAACATGAGTTTTGAAATTGAAATAGTAAATTTATTTTGCTTTTTTTTTAATGACTCACGTGCTTTTTTGTAAATCTTTCAAAGACAAAGTTTTATATTTTTATTAGCATTGTGTGTTAAATTCTACTAATGTAAATTCGAATATTTTTACGGTGATAGTTTATTTAAATTCCCCCAAAATTAAGGAGATTTTCTACCTGGGTAGCCCTCTTGACCATGTCATCCAAATTCCATTAGATTCATATACACCTATAACTAGGGATGCGACTTTATGCAGTTCCGAATCTTTAATATTTTTTTTAGGTGGGCAAAAACTAAAAAATGCCGCCCCCCCATCCACTTACATAATATATTTTAGTATTACTTTTATCATATTTATAATTTGTCTATTGATTCACATTTCGAAATAATCCTTCCGGAAGTAATGCCTCCATTGCTGTTCTTTATTTATTTATTTTTTATGTGGGGAAAAACACTTGACCGCCATGTCTGGACGTGGCGGTGTATATCGCGTATATCATATTCTTCTTTTGGCATAGAAAAGACACGCCTCCGTCTTTCCCTCTTTTAACAAATCCGTTTATTTTTAGGTTACGCCGCAAGAAATAACACTTTACCGCCATTTACGGCAAATAAAATGTTGACCCTACTGGAAGATTTTTTGCAATTTTATAGAAAATTTCCATCACTACCAAAAAACTCGTTGTAAACTGTAAAATTTGATCGATAAGCCAGTATTTTAATCCGTATTTGAAGCTGTCTAAACTTAGAGCCGAACTATTTTAGGAAGAGTGTAACAAAATATAATCACTAGGGGTTTTATCGCATCTACAAACTGTTTTATGACATGCAAAAATAATTTTAATTTTTTGATTAAATTTGCCGCCCCCTAAAATCTGCCGCCAAAGGCTTCAGCATATTTCGACTATTCATCTTAACAGTATATATCTCAACATCAACTACTTGAGTAGTACAAAATAATGTAGGTACTAAATATAACACCAATTAATTATTATTTTAGGAGAACATGTAGCTATATTTCTTTCACGAAATCTAAATAGTACGTTTATTTATTTCTTTTATTTGTGAATGAGTGACAAGAGTGACGAGACGAGCAGGACATGTGCCTGATGGTAAGCAACATGCCTGTCACCGAACATCACAGTGACACGCAGCTATTGAAACATGAAGAGTCCAAATTATTACCTAGCATTGCATTGCGCTCGTCACCCAGAGATCTAAGATGTTATATATCTAAGGCTAGTAAATTCACTGGAAACTTTGCCTTTAAAACCGGAACAAGGAATTTATCCTGATGCTAATGTGTCGCTACCATAATTTTATGTATTTGGGCTGACACTTTTTCATGTACAAAGATGACACTCCTTACAACAACCGGTCAACTCTCCATATTTTCACGTCATATTGTTATTGTTAAACCTTGCTAAATAAACTCATTTTTATATTGTTTATTACTTTAGGTTAAAAACAGGAAAATTGAATGCAAATGAAAAACCGAAATAAGTGATTCTAGCGACAAAGAAGTTTATTTGACGCCAACAGATTTAACTACAACTGTTAATAATGCGCAAAGCATTTAGTCATTTCTTCGGTAAGATGGGATGAAAAATTACGTGTTGCACTCGAGTGCAAAGATTTTTGTGCCCTATTGATTCCCCTTGCAACGCTCAGGATTCTAATTTTTGAATCAATAGAATCCTTCGCTTGCTCGGTCATCAAAATTGAGCACGCGGTTAAAAAGCAACTTTGCACTCCTGAACAACAAATTAATATTTCCTTTCATTTATTTATGTAGATCACCTTATTCTCTTCCTTTTAAAACGGGTTTCATTAGTTTTTTTTTTTCACTTTTTTTACCTTTTTCAAAGTTTTTTTATAGCACTGGTCTAATGAGCCGTTTTTAGGAGGGGGAAAACACTTCTAAACTAGTTTTTTAGTAGGTACTAAATTACAGAATATAAACTATTAGGCATCTAGTTGCATATTTAATCTAATAATATTATAATTAATAGGCGTGACGACAGGTCCTGCAATTATTTTAAATTATTTGATATAATGTCAGTATTTAAATAGTATAAAATATGTACCAATTGTAATTTTCATTTTTTTTTAGTTTAACTTATTTTATGATCATTTAAACCTGGATGGGCAAGTCCATTTTAAAAGTACGAAATTATTAGAAAATGTATTTACAATTGGATAACCCATTCAATTTCAAGTTACTTTTGTTATGAAACCAGTTTCCTAAACGCAATATTTAATAAACATATGTATGTTGCTACCATAGAAACTTTACGCGCGACGCATAAAAAATACATACGACAGTGTGACTGCACGCTTCTGTAGTGATTTGTATCCGTTTTTGGGAGAGTCCAAAATTGTGATTTTAAAATCGTGATATGACGGGAAGTTTTTAAGACAACTAAGTAATTCTTTCACCTATGTTTTAGTTATTGAGTAGCCTTTTGATGGCACATCAAATCAAAAATTAGTCGTCGTCATGCCTATTGTTGAATGTGTTATTGAATATTCCCTGACGTTCTGAGGTAGGTTCCTCCGCAAAGATTTTTTTCAATTTGGGGGGATGGTTGCAGTAATCGCCACGCCTGGCAAGCGGGTTGGCGATCGCAGTTGGTCGAAAGTTTTCAACAGAGACGCTGCTGCCCATCCTGTGATTGTATTTAGACTTCCGACCTATGGAATGGTTTTTCCGCCATTGCTCGGAGGACAGCAGGTCTACTACGAAGTCCGATAAACGATATATCGGCCGAAGTTATGGACGTTTTATACCACGAAACACAATCGGTCGGTTGATGACACAAAAACTGTCAAATCAGCGTCGGTCGGAATGAACGAAACACCCGATCAGATCAACCGACCGATTGTGTTTCGTGGTATGAAACGTCCATAACTTCGGCCGATATATCGTATATCGGACTTCGTAGTAGACTTGCAGATTGCACTTGATGGAAGTTTTTACGACTATCGTAGTTGTAGAAAACTACCATCAGTGGGCGATGGGTTTGTCAGCACCCGACGCCAATTTGAATAACGTTAGTATTGTATAAATATTGATATCAATAGTAGTATTAGTCAAACACAAATTGTCTTTGAAAACGTTATTTTATATCTAACTACTACCTGAAAAATTAAAGAATCTGGCGTCCCGGATAGCAGAATAAATATATTAAAACACTATAAAATTAAAAAATGCATTGTCAGGCGATTTTATATAACAATAATCAAATTTCAAGGGAAAATATTCAACTTTTCCCAGTTTTTCAAACTGAAGTTTTTCATTATGACATTTTGTTATAATTAAGATAAAATAAAATAAAGGTAACGACGGCGATGACGATTACTCAATCGCTTATGGTGGCAATATTGCAGTTTTTATAGTTATTATTAGTCTATAGTAAAAGCCTCAAACAAAACTTCTAGAGATCTTAGCAGTAGTGATCCGGATGTGATGGAATTTAAGCGCTTTGTTGGACCTTTCCAAGTCAGGCTGTCAAAAATGTAGTAGAAAATAAATGTCTTACGATTTCCGAATTCTGTAGTCTAAGCTACGAATTATGTAACATATGTTTTGTATTATCTAAGTCTGAGGTTTAGCATCATTTCTCGAAGTCATAACAAATTCGCACAGGGCTTTTTTTGCTTTTTGGCTACAGCTATCTATGGCATCGAAAATATAGGTATGTAGCGACCCGCTCCGGCTTCACACGGGTATTACGAGTTATAGGTATTGAATATTAATTTCAAAATTTAAAATTTATACACTGTCTTGCTTAACTTTCCATGCGTAGAACACTGATCAAGGCGACTTTTGATAAACAAATAACTTGGGAAAAACCTCATATTTTTGGTAATGTGTAAGACATAAATAAATATTGTTTTAATCTTTGTTAATTAATAGGGGGTTTGTCAAACAATGACTATGTCATTCCTGTAATTATTAGTTTGATCTATAACCAACGTCAACGTATTTACGACTCAACGGCAACGTACTGGTAATCTTGAATGATGATCGTTTAAGTAGTTTTCGCGTAAGAAACAAACCTACTTTCGCGTATTTAATATTAGTCCGATATTATAGATTGTTATATTGTTTATTTTGCAAAAAAAACATATTGCTGAAAACTGCATTAAAATCTGATTAGAAGTTTAAAAGATTAAAGCACAAATACAGCGGAAGTGACTCTGTTTTATAGTTTGTAAAGATTTTGTAAAGAATTCGACTTCGAAATTAAAAAAAAGGCAAATTTCTTTGCTATTGCAATAATTATGTTTGAAACGTACGACTAAATTGTAAAAACTAACCCTTAAGTTACTCACTACTACGACATTAATGAGCTTACACTCACAGTCACCATTATTACACTCAAGTCACAGCCTGTGTTTGACAACTTATTGAACTAAATATTTTAAACTTAAGATATACATTACAGAAACAAACTATCAGAAAAGAAACTATTTATTCTTAAAAAAAAGTACTGCCCATTGATCAAGCCTCTAATACTTTTGATAAAAATATATACAAACGAGATGTGTTACCGATCTGTATAACTTTTGATAAAAGTTTTCCCCCGCTCCAAATAAGGGTAAATACAATGTTGCAATATATTTCATATTATATTAAAAAAATGTAATGAAATAAGAAGTTGTAATTACATTATTTCTTTTTTGTCAAAATCGCTGAAGGAGTCCAAACATTATTTTGAAATAGCATAGGCGTAACTGGGCAAATCTTTCCTTATTATATGTATTATTACTATATACTTATATATTATTTACCTACACTATATACATTATCTACACTTTTTTAAAGCTCACCTATCTAAATAATGCTGAATACGAAAGATTCAGCTATTTTTAGTATTTCTTAAATAAAAAGAGGTATTAGTGTATATATTTGCTTAACCACAACACATACTTTATTGTATGGTTTATATTCTACAGTTATTAAACATTCATTATAGTAATTCATATAGCAGTAATTTATATTATAGCAAGAAAAATATAATGGTTATATACAACGAATTCCCTTGTTACCTCACAAAGAAAGCATAAAATTGAAATATATAATAACGATGTTTTATGTAAGTATGTAGGTAGCTATCTGGCTCCTCTAGTAGGTACAAGTTTTGCTTATATTGGGACTAGATGGTATTGTGTGTGTAAAGTCCACCAATATTTATTTATTATTAATTCAAATCTTCTTATTGTTTACAGCTGGATACCCAGCTATAGGATAAAATAGGCTGCTTGTATCTTCTTTTTTTAACAATTGGGTTTCACTTTACCAGTTAACTGACGAAGCAGTATCTGTAATATTGTATGTTTATAAACGATACTTACGATCTAATGAATGATTAACAATGAATTAATAAAAAAATAAAAATAAAAATGTACATAATTCTTTTGTTTAAAAAATGGCTGAAATAATGATCGACAACGAGAACCTCTTTAAAAATCCACAAAATCATTCATACAGACATATGATTACGCGAAAGGATTTTAAAATCAATTTTTCCAATTTGAAACTCAGTTTTTTTGTAAATTTACACCTTCGCATATGTTTTATTATGTATATTCTGTGTTATAATTACGTCATAATTCTACATTATATTATTGTTAAATTTATTTTGTTAAAATAATATTAAACTAAGAATAAGTGAACAATTTAGATTTTTATAAAATCGTTTATTAAAAGCAAATTACATTAAAAATGACAGAAAAAACGATATAAAATGATTCTTAACTGTCACGGTTATTTGCTTCACTATCATCGATCAAAAACGGGACTAGCCCATAATTAATAATACTAGTGAAGATATAGAAGATATATACCCATAAACCAGTCACTCACCGCTGTATTCTCAAGTTTTACGCTAAGCTTATATGATCATAGCTAAGTCAGATTTTTGCGTCAAAATGTAAAAAAGAAAAAAAATGTTTAAAGGATAAACAGTTGTTCAAAAACAACACGCAAGTAATAGAGCCTTAAAAACTCGGTACCTATGTGTGCACTAATAATATCTTTCTGCGTGTATCGAGACTTTTATCACAGAACGCCATTTGCTTACCCAGGCGAACTTTGCAAGGATTCCTGCTACTAACAAATGCTACGTCTTCTTTGAAAGTTAGTGCCCGACCCAGCGTTATGCCCAAGTATTTAGTCGTTGATACGCGTTTCGTGGCATCCCTGTCAATAAAGTACGTGTGTTGAATTGGCACACGCTTCCGATCGAAGGACATAACACTACTTGTTAGGTTGACGAATAAAAGTACCTATAAGTAACATTCGTTCCAAAAACTTTCAGTTATATAAAATTTCAGTTTTGCTTGTATTTTACGACATTTAAAAATAATAATTAAATACTTTTCAACACACTTGCTCATAATCATAAAGTGACTCTAATTTCACTGCAATCAGGCATATAACACCTATGCACAATCAAACTATGACTTTTCATCGCTATTGCTCACTAGTGAGTTATAGAGTATTGTATGTGTATGTATATACAAAAAAAACGTGTTCACTAGATCAAATGAATTAATGTAGCTATTTCTTGGCCACTTCATCCAACTTCATATTTAAATAGATAAATTCAACTTGTACGTGTTTAAAAATAAAACTTTCACTTTGAAAGTAGAAAACAAAAGCTTAATACATATTTGTATTAACTTTTGTTTTCGTTGCGATGAAGAAAATTTTAAATTCCACTGTTTGTACGTGGCTAAAACGCTATCTGTAGATACACAAAAAATAAACCTAATTTTTTTATCTGTAGCTGGTCGCCATTGTCAGTTGCGCGCGCATATTTTGGCAACTGATTATTTTTTCCCGCCATAACAAAACATTTTTAACAACCCGTTTTCATTGTTGACATCATTTTTTATTATTATTTTTATGCACAAGTGTGTTGAAAGACGTTGACACGAGTGTATTGATGATTACTGTCCTCGGCTATCTTAAGACTTTCACCAAGACTCGGGTCTCAATAGCACATCAGCTGTAATCAACAACTTTACCCACTTGTGCCACAATCTAATAGTGTGTCAAAATCTGTGTATAGTTTTTTTATCTCCATACTGTCAAGGTTTACATGTACGGTATAAGGTTCTCAGCGAAGATAAAATTCGATTTGATGATTTCTTTAGTACGAAAACTAACGTGGTTACTACAATTTTACTGACTACATCAAACGTGAGTTACCCGTGTATTTATTTGAAATTTATGATTTATCATTATTTTCTTGAGATTTTTTTTCATAACGAACGTTTTTGGAACGATGTTCTTTACGGCAGGCTTGGAGGAGACAGGGAATTTGCTGCTCGACCGAACTGAAAATATGTGAGATTAAAGAGAGAGAGAGAGAGAGAGAGAGAGAGAGAGAGAGAGTAAACTGAGAAAGGAGAAAATCTTAAGAAATAGTAGATTATGGCATAAGTGGGTAAAGCTATGAGGCGCTATTGAGACCCGAGTTTTGGCAAAGGTCTTAAGATAGGCAAGGACGTTAATCATAAATCTACACGTGTGTAATACGACGTTTTGCAACACACTTGTGCATAAAATAATAATAAAAAATCATATCAACAATGAAAAAGAGAGGTTAAAAATGTTTCGTCAAGACAGGAAAAAATAATTAGTTGCCAAAATATGCGCGCGCAACTAACAATGGAGACCAGCGCCAGATAAAAATATTAGGTTTATTTTTTATGTATCTAAGGATAGCGTTTTAGCCACGTCCAAAAAGTGGAATTTAAAATTTTCTTCATCGCAAAGAAAACAAAAGTTAATAGCAAGCAACAAAAAAATAAAACATTATAACTCACTAGTGAAACTCACTAGTGAGTTATAGTAATGAACAAGTCACAGTTTGATAATAGGTGTCATTATTTATGCCTGATTGTTGTGAATTTAAAGCCACTTTATGAGCAAGTGTGTTGAAAAATATACAACGGAGGTGCCGTGTAATTCTCTCATTCGCATATTCCCTCTCTCTGTCACTTTCTGCACCAAAACACACCAAACTTTCAAAGTGCCAAACTGAAACTTAAAATGGCGTCGGTAAACAACGTAAACAACAATGTTGATGGTTTTTCCCAAAGATTTCTAAACAGATCAACCTTCGTGAACGATACTGTGAGGCCAGTAATTAGTTATGTATGTGTGACAGCTCTCACCGACGTTGTCAAATTACTCACGTTGGTATGCGTGTAATGTTCCCAGTCTCAAGAACAAAATCCCACTATTGTTGTCTTAGCTTCGGAAATCTTCGCGTATAATAAACCACCGATTTATTACACCGATTATATATTATGCAAAGATTTCTTGTTATTACTATTTCCATCCTATTAAGTTAAGAATTTTGATTTTGCAAGCAACAAAAAATTCGAATATTCGTATAGAAAATTCAGAATGAAAAGCCAACTCCGAATAATGGTAAAAGTCATGTGTGTGTTTATTTTGAGTATTCTATCGGAGCTTCTTGTAAAATTTTGAATATTATGCTTGACAAAAGGTGGCAACTACTCATTTAATATCGGTGAACACAGGAGGTGTAGAGAATTTTTGTCAACTGATTTGATGTTGGGGGGCCAGATTATTTGTTTACTATCCAATCTTTGTCTGGACGCGTGTCGCAAATGAAAAGTTCACCTTTTCAAAAATGTTGATACAAACCAACGAAAACCGTCTAAATTTTGTAAATCAGTTGAACATTATTCACATCGCCACCCAAAGTTCCGTCGTCCAAGTACCAAACGTTCAAATTGGACTGGAGACGTTAAATGATAAAGCCAATGGCCAGGGTGAAGGTCGCATGGCCGAAGGTTCACCAATTGATAGCCAACGGAAGATAGCATAGGATTGTTTTGATAATTTTGTGGGTCCGCCATAACTTTGCCAAAGAAAATTGTAGAGGTCAAGAATTTTATTCTGCACTTTGGACAACGGGGCGACACGATCAACCAAATTAAAGGCGTTTTTTTGACGTCCACTTTTAACAGCCCTCTCCCCAATTTTGGACGAATTTTTAGTTGCTTGCAAAATCAAAATTCATAACTTAATAGGATGGAAATAGTAATAACAAGAAATCTTTGCATAATATATAAACGGTGTAATAAATCGGTGGTTTATTATACGTGAAGATTTCCGAAGCTAAGACAACAATAGTGGGATTTTTTTCTTGAGACTGGGAACATTACACGCACACCAACGTGAGTAATTTGACAACGTCGGTGAGAGCTGTCACGCATACATAACTAATTACTGGCCTTACAGTGTAGTTTACGAAGGTTTCATCTGTTTAGAAAGCTGTGAATTAATGTTTTAATGTTAATTCGAAAATTGTTTTTTTATCGGAACGGAGACGAGGAGATCCTTTGGGGTGAGAGGATGTTTGTGCGAACACATATTGCCATTTCCCTTCAAAACTACTAGTCCTATTTTGATGCAGTTTTCAGTTATATGCTTAGGTTTAAATAGTGCATGTTTTTTTGATAGGGTTTACTGTAAGAACCCATCATCAGTGGGCGCTACAGTAAACATTATTTGTGCAAATCAATTTTCCGATTTTGGTACAGTTTACATTTAGGGGTGAAGGTTTGGTTGGTGCATGTTCTTACATAAGTATTACGGTGACTACTCATCAGGGAGCGCAGCAGTAAACGTTGTTTTTGCAAAACTGCTAATCCGATTTTTTGTTGTTGTTTGTTATTGTCAGGAGAAGGATCTTACGAAAGAAGCAAATCAGAAAATTGCGCGGAAAATTAGAAAATTTAGAAATATTTAATACCAAGAAAAACATTTATAATTTTGAAATCCTCCCGTTGCATAAAAATGCAAACTAAATTTAATATGTATTTTAATATCTAAATTCTTGTAATTTAATCTGTTCTTTGAATGTGTAAAACGCAATACGACCCAAAATCAGCGAAGCTACAAAATCTACTTAGTTTTCGAGCTAGCGACGAAAAAGTTTATTTGACGCCAACATAGTTAACAGAAACTATAAATAATGTGCATAGCATTTAATCATTTCCTTGCTAGGGTGGGGCGAAAAGTTGTATGTTGCACTCGAGTGCAAAGATTTTTCACCTTGTGCTCTAATTCTAATTTTGGAATCCTTCGCTTGTTCTGTCATCGCGGTTAAAAAGCTACTTTTCCTTTCTTGTGTAACGAATAGCACTATACCTGTCTATTGAATGTATGAGCCAAAAAAATTAGTTGTCTGTAAAGTCGGTTGGTTTACGGACAGAAGTTTAACGTGACAACGTCATAACAAAACATTGATAGATAAGGCGTACAATGAGCGTAACAGGACATGACGGGACACTTTTTTGTGCATGCAGCCTTGCGTTCATCGATGTTTTAGACGTTGCCACGTCAAAAAGAAATTATTTTAAATTTTGCTAGCATTTTGACCTAAGAACGTCTAATAAATCGACGACCGCCGGCTTGCATGCACGAAAAAGGGTCCCGTCATGTCCCGTTACGCCCATTGTCCCGTTACACTAGTCCACATAGTACGCTTGCACCGCATCTATTAATGTTTTGTTATGCCGTTCTTACGTTAAGCTATTATTGTCCGTAAACCAACCGACTTTACAGAGAACTAATAATAACTATTATCACCATAAATATATTTGGATTTACATTAATAGGGTTTTACACAATATGTTAATAAAAATCTAAAATGATGTACTTTGACAGATTTAAAAAACGCCATATATTATATATATTTTCATATATATTAATACCTATTCATAATAATGCAAACATAATTTAATATTTTAATATCTAAATTCTTGTAATTTAATCAGTTCTTCGAATGTCTAAAACGCCACTTGCTCATGTAAATTAAGGACTTGCTTATTGTTTCCCATTGATATTTAGAAATTGTTCAGTTGTTATTAACAAATTTTCGATATTCTGAAACAGCAATAGAGTTTCATTATGAAAGACGAATAAAATATAAAATAGTTTTCATCCCACCACCTTGGGAAGAGTATTTTCGGTACATTGTCAGGAGGGCGTGGGTGCGCACAATGAAGGTTACCCACAATCAGATAAAATACAAAATCTACTATTTTTTCGGGCTAGCGACGCAAAAGTTTATTTGACGCCAACAGAATTGACAGAAACTGTAAATAATGTGGATAGCATTCAATTATTTCCTCGCTAGGGAGGGGTGAAAAGTTATGTGTTGCACTCGAGTGAGATTTGTAACCTTGTGTTCTAATTATAATTCTTTATTTTTGAATCCTACGCTTGCTCAGTCATCAAAATTGAGCTCGCGGTTAATGCTACTTTTCACTCTTGTATAACCAATAACTATTTCAAAAACTATGAATGCAAAAATTATTTAAATATTGTTTTTGTAATGTTGATATTGTTTATTTTTGTTATTTGTTTTTGTTATGTTAATTTTGTCTGTGTATAAGTTACTATGATTTATATTTTTACCTCAAAATGATCTGCACAGAAATAGTATATGGTCTTGGTGGACAATGTCTTTGAAATTATTTATTATTATTATTGGTTATTTTAACTATGCATAATTGAGATATCGACCTTCTCGTATTTATACCAGTTGACGCTTGAATCCTTAATATTTCTGGAGTTTTAATCCATTAGGAAAGCGTATTGTTTACGCCGCTAGTTACGTCCCAAATACAGCGGTGCAAGCGGAAATGTCTTCTCCCGAAATTTAAAATTGAAAATATACATTTACGATTTAAAAAAATGTTAATTATGTTTTATATCTTTTTGTGAACTGAAGATTAAAGAAAATAAATTTTTAAGGCTAGCAATGTCATCTTGCTCAGTCATCAAGATTAAGCTCGTGGTTAATGCTACTTTTCACTCTTGTATAACCAATAACTATTTCGAAAGCTATGAACGAAAAAATTATTTAAATATTGTTTTTGTAATGTAATTAATATTTTTTAATGTTATTTGTTTTTGTAATGTTAATTTTGTCTGTGTATAAGTTACTACGATTTATATTTTTACCTTAAAATGATCTGCACAGAAATAGTATTTGATCTTGGTGGGCAATGTCTTTGAAATAAAATTATGCTTGGTAATTTTTACTATGCATGGTTGATATGTCGACCTTTTCATTTTTATACCAGTTGACGCTTGAATCCTTACTATTTCCGAAGTTTTAACACTTGAAAAATATATTAATTCCCTTAAGGAGGCGAGTTGTTTACGCCGCTAGTTACGTCGCAAATACGGCGGTGCAAGCGAAAGTGCTTTCGCGCGAAATTTAATATTTAAAATATACATTTACGTGCATATTAATTATTATTTTAGTTTTTTTGTGAACTGAAGGTTAAATTAAAATATTTTTAAATATAGGGTGTAATCGCCTATTGCAGGAGAAAATAAATTTTAAAGGCTAACAAAGTTAACATTAATTTGGTAATATTGGCTACACTTACAAGGTATCGTGTACCTGTTGCAGTTGCGACACGTTGCAGCTGGGATAAATTACTCCTCATGTTTTGGGATTTTTCCTTAAAATTTTGGGGAATTTGGAAATCGGGCATCGGCTACTCTGGGTGGATTGATAGCGGCGCTAGTTCCCATTTTGGCCACGTGCCATTATATCCTCATAGCACTATACCTGCCTATTGAATGTATGAGCCAAAAAATTAGTTGTCTGTAAAGTCGGTTGGTTTACGGACAACAGTTAAACGTGACAACGTCATAACAAAATATTGACAGATGCGGCGCAAGCGTACAATGAGCGTAACAGGACATGACGGGAGACTTATTTGTGCATGCACGAAATAGGGTCCCGGCACGTCCCGTTACGCCTATTGTCTTGTTCCACTAGTCCACATAGGACGCTTGCACCGCATCTATTAATGTTTTTTTATGACGTTCTCACTTTAAGCTATTATTGTCCGTAAACCAACCGACTTTACAGAGAACTATTTTTTTGTCTTGTATAACAAATAACTGTTTTCACCATAATTATATTTGGATTAAAATTAATAGGGGTTTACACAATATGTTAATCAAAAGCTAAAATTATGTATTTTGACAGATTTAAGAAACGCCAAGTAAGTAATATTTAATACCTATTAATAAAAAAGCAAACTAAATTTAATATTTTAATATCTAAATTCTTGTAATTTAATCTGTTCTTCGAATGTCTAAAACGCCACTAATTCATGTAAGTAAATTAAGGACTTGGATATTATTTCCTATTGATATTTCGAAATTGTTCAATTGTAATTACCAAATTTGAAACAGCTATAGAGTTTCATTATGAAAGACGAATAAAATATAAAATAATTTTCATCCAACCACCTTGGAAAGAGTATTTTCGGTACATTGTCAGGAGGGCGTGGGTGCGCAATGAAGGTTACCCAAAATCAGAGAAGCTATGCAATCTACTTATTTTTCGGGCTAGCGACGAAAAAGTTTATTGGACGCCAACAGAATTGACAGAAACTGTAAATAATGTGCATAGCGTTTAATCATTTCCTCGCTAGGGTGGGGTGAAAAGTTATGTCTTGCACTCGAGTGAGATTTATCACCCTGTGCTCTAATTCTAATTCTTTATTTTTGAATCCTACGCTTGCTCAGTCATCAAGATTAATCTCGCTACTTTTCACTATTATATAACCAATTACTGTTTAAAAAAACAATGTTTTATTTTTAATATTGTTTTTGTAATGTTGATAACATAATTTTGTCTGTGTTTAAGTTACTACCATTTATATTTTTACCTCAAAATGATCTGCACAGAAATAGTCTTGGTGGACAATGTCTTTGAAATTATTCTTGGTTATTTTAACTATGCATGGTTGAGATGTCAACCTTCTCGTATTTATACCAGTTGACGCTTGAATTCTTAAAATTCCCGGAGTTTTAACACTTGTATATTTTTGTTAGTTTTAACACTTGCAAAGTATATTTATTCCCTTAAGGAAGCGTATTGTTTACACCGATAGTGACGTCATAAAAACGGTGGTGCAAGCGGAAGTGACATCGCGCGAAATTTAAAATTTTAGATCTAAAGGTTAAATTAATGTACTTTTAGGTAGAGGGTGTAATAGTCTATTGCAGGAGAAAGTAAATTTGAAAGGCTAACAAAGTTTACATTAATTTGGTAATATTGGCTACACCTACAAGGTATCATGTACCTGCAGTAGTTGCGACACGTTGCAGCTGGCCTTAATTGCTCTTCAAGTTGTGGGACTTTTCCTTAATATTTTTGGGAATTTGGAAATCGGGCTTCGGCTACTCTGAATGGATTGATGGTGGCGCTAGTTCCCATTTTGGCTACGTGCCATTTTAACCTTATACCTTTCTATTGAATGTATGAGACAAAAATTAGTTGTCTGTAAAATCGGTTGATTTACGGATAGATGCGGCGCAAGCGTACAATGAGTGTAACGGGACAATGAGCGTAACGGGACATAACGGGACACTTTTTCGTGGATGCAGCCGGCGTTCATCGATCTATTAGACGTTGTCACGTCAAAATAAATTATTTTTAAATTTTACTAGCATTTTGACGTGAGAACGTCTAATAAATCGGTGAACGCCGGCTACATGCACGACAAAGAGTCCCGGTATGTCCCATTCCGCTCATTGTCCCGTTACACTCATAGTACGCTTGCACCGCATCTATAATTTCTTTTTGTTATAATGTTCTTACGTTAAACTATTGTCCGTAAACCCACCGACTTTAGAGAGAACTAATTTTGGTCTCATACATTCATTTAACAAAACATAATTGAACCTTTTACTTCAACCTCCTTGGAGCCTAATTTGTCACACCACTTTTTTTTAATTTGTTGAAAACCCAGATTTAAAACCTCCTTGGTATGCTTTTTTAATAATGTTTTGCGCGCAATTTTTGTTTCACAATATTTTCATTAAAATGCAAACTGAATTGAATATTTTAATATCTAAATTCATGTAATAAAATCTGTTCTTCGAATGTCTAAACCGCTGTACGACGTCACTAACTCATGTGAATTATAGTCTTGCTTGTTATTTCCTATTGATATTTCGAAAATGTGCAGTTGTTATTACCAATTTTTTGATGTTCTAGAACAGCAATAGAGTTTCATTATAAAAGAAGTGCTTTCGCGCGAAATTTAAGATATACATTTACGTACATATTAATTTATTTTTTTAGTTTTTTTTGTGAACTGAAGGTTACATTAAAATACTTTTAGATAGAGGGTGTAATAGCCCATTGCAGGAGAAAATAAATGTCAAAGGCTAACAAAGTTAACATTAATTTGGTAATATTGGCTACACTTACAAGGTATCATGTACCTGCAGTAGTTGCGACACGTTGCAGCTGGCCTTAATTGCTCTTCAAGTTGTGGGACTTTTCCTTAATATTTTTGGGAATTTGGAAATCGGGCTTCGGCTACTCTGAATGGATTGATGGTGGCGCTAGTTCCCATTTTGGCTACGTGCCATTTTAACCTTATACCTTTCTATTGAATGTATGAGACAAAAAATTAGTTGTCTGTAAAATCGGTTGATTTACGGATAGATGCGGCGCAAGCGTACAATGAGTGTAACGGGACAATGAGCGTAACGGGACATAACGGGACACTTTTTCGTGGATGCAGCCGGCGTTCATCGATCTATTAGACGTTGTCACGTCAAAAATAAATTATTTTTAAATTTTACTAGCATTTTGACGTGAGAACGTCTAATAAATCGGTGAACGCCGGCTACATGCACGACAAAGAGTCCCGGTATGTCCTATTCCGCTCATTGTCCCGTTACACTCATAGTACGCTTGCACCGCATCTATAATTTCTTTGTTATGATGTTCTTACGTTAAACTATTGTCCGTAAACCCACCGACTTTAGAGAGAACTAATTTTTTGTCTCATACATTCATTTAACAAAACATAATTGAACCTTTTTACTTCAACCTCCTTGGAGCCTAATTTGTCACACCACTTTTTTTAATTTGTTGAAAACCCAGATTTAAAACCTCCTTGGTATGCTTTTTAAATTGTTTTTGCGCGCAATTTTTGTTTCACAATATTTTCATTAAAATGCAAACTGAATTGAATATTTTAATATCTAAATTCATGTAATAAAATCTGTTCTTCGAATGTCTAAGCCGCTGTACGACGTCACTAACTCATGTGAATTATAGTCTTGCTTGTTATTTCCTATTGATATTTCGAAAATGTGCAGTTGTTATTACCAATTTTTTGATGTTCTAGAACAGCAATAGTTTCATTGTAAAAGAAGTGCTTTCGCGCGAAATTTAAAATATACATTTACGTACATATTAATTTATTTTTTTTAGTTTTTTTGTGAACTGAAGGTTAAATTAAAATACTTTTAGATAGAGGGTGTAATAGCCCATTGCAGGAGAAAATAAATGTCAAAGGCTAACAAAGTTAACATTAATTTGGTAATATTGGCTACACTTACAAGGTATCATGTACCTGCAGTAGTTGCGACACGTTGCAGCTGGCCTTAATTGCTCTTCAAGTTGTGGCACTTTTCCTTAATATTTTTGGGAATTTGGAAATCGGGCTTCGGCTACTCTGAATGGATTGATGGTGGCGCTAGTTCCCATTTTGGCTACGTGCCATTTTAACCTTATACCTTTCTATTGAATGTATGAGACAAAAAATTAGTTGTCTGTAAAATCGGTTGATTTACGGATAGATGCGGCGCAAGCGTACAATGAGTGTAACGGGACAATGCGCGTAACGGGACATAACGGGACACTTTTTCGTGGATGCAGCCGGCGTTCATCGATCTATTAGACATTGTCACGTCAAAAATAAATTATTTTTAAATTTTACTAGCATTTTGACGTGAGAACGTCTAATAAATCGGTGAACGCCGGCTACATGCACGACAAAGAGTCCCGGTATGTCCCATTCCGCTCATTGTCCCGTTACACTCATAGTACGCTTGCACCGCATCTATAATTTCTTTTGTTATGATGTTCTTACGTTAAACTATTGTCCGTAAACCCACCGACTTTAGAGAGAACTAATTTTTGGTCTCATACATTCATTTAACAAAACATAATTGAACCTTTTTACTTCAACCTCCTTGGAGCCTAATTTGTCACACCACTTTTTTTAATTTGTTGAAAACCCAGATTTAAAACCTCCTTGGTATGCTTTTTTTAATTGTTTTTGCGCGCAATTTTTGTTTCACAATATTTTCATTAAAATGCAAACTGAATTGAATATTTTAATATCTAAATTCATGTAATAAAATCTGTTCTTCGAATGTCTAAACCGCTGTACGACGTCACTAACTCATGTGAATTATAGTCTTGCTTGTTATTTCCTATTGATATTTCGAAAATGTGCAGTTGTTATTACCAATTTTTTTGATGTTCTAGAACAGCAATAGAGTTTCATTGTAAAAGAAGTGCTTTCGCGCGAAATTTAAAATATACATTTACGTACATATTAATTTATTTTTTTAGTTTTTTTTGTGAACTGAAGGTTAAATTAAAATACTTTTAGATAGAGGGTGTAATGGCCCATTGCAGGAGAAAATAAATGTCAAAGGCTAACAAAGTTAACATTAATTTGGTAATATTGGCTACACTTACAAGGTATCGTGTACCTGTTGCAGTTGCGACACGTTGCAGCTGGGATAAAGAACTCCTCAAGTTTTGGGATTTTTCCTTAAAATTATGGGGAATTTGGAAATCGGGCATCGACTACTCTGGGTGAATTGATGGCGGCGCTAGTTCCCATTTTGGCCACGTGCCATTATATCCTTATAGCACTATACCTGCCTATTGAATGTATGAGCCAAAAAAATTGTTGTCTGTAAAGTCGGTTGGTTTACGGACAATAGTTAAACGTGACAACGTCATAACAAAACATTGACAGATGCGGCGCAAGCGTACAATGAGCGTAACAGGACATGACGGGACACTTATTTGTGCAGGCAACCTTGCGTTCGTCAATGTGCTAGACGTTGCCACGTCAAAAAGAAATCATTTTAAATTTTGCTATCATTTTTACGTGAGAACGTCTAATAAATCGATGACCACCGGCTGCATGCACGAAAAAGTGTCCCGGCACGTTTCGTAACGCCTATTGTCTCGTTCCACTAGTCCACATAGTACGCTTGCACCGCATCTAATAATGTTTTGTTATGACGTTCTTACCCTAAGCTATTATTGTCCGTAAACCAACCGACTTTACAGAGAACTAATTTTTTGTCTTGTATAACAAATAACTGTTATCTCCATAAATATATTTGGATTTACATTAATAGGGGTTTACATAATATGTTACTAAAAAGCTAAAATTATGTATTTTGACAGATTCAAGAAACGCCAATATTTAATTTTTTTTTTTTTTAATTTTTTACTTTTTTTTTTAAATTTTTTTTTTATTTTTTAAATTTTTTAATTTTAACGTAAGTAATATTTAATACCTATTCATAAAAAAGCAAACTAAATTTAATATTTTAACATTTAAATTCTTGTAATTTAATCTGTTCTTTGAATGTCTAAAACGTCACTAGTTCATGTAAATGAAGGACTTGGATATTATTTCCTTTTGATATTTCAAAATTCTTCAATTGTTATTACCAAATTTTAAACAGCTATTGAGTTTCATTATGAAAGACGAATAAAATATAAAATAATTTTTATCTAACCACCTTGGAAAGAGTATTTTCGGTACATTGTCAGGAGGGCGTGGGTGCTCAATGAAGGTTACCCAAAATCAGAGAAGCTATGCAATCTACTTATTTTTCGGGCTAGCGACGAAAAAGTTTATTTGACGCCAACAGAATTGACAAAAACTGTAAATAATGTGCATAGCGTTTAATCATTTCCTCGCTAGGGTGGGGTGACAAGTTACGTCTTGCACTCGAGTGAGATTTATCACCCTGTGCTCTAATTCTAATTCTTTATTTTTGAATCCTACGCTTGCTCAGTCATCAAGATTAAGCTCGCTACTTTTCACTATTATATAACCAATTACTGTTTAAAAAAACAATGTTTTATTTTTAATATTGTTTTCGTAATGTTGATAACATAATTTTGTCTGTGTTTAAGTTACTACCATTTATATTTTTACCTCAAAATGATCTGCACAGAAATAGTCTTGGTGGACAATGTCTTTGTAATTATTCTTGGTTATTTTAACTATGCATGGTTGAGATGTCAACCTTCTCGTATTTATACCAGTTGACGCTTGAATTCTTAATATTCCCGGAGTTTTAACACTTGTATATTTTTGTTAGCTTTAACACTTGCAAAGTATATTTATTCCCTTAAGGAAGCGTATTGTTTACACCGATAGTGACGTCATAAAAACGGTGGTGCAAGCGGAAGTGACATCGCGCGAAATTTAAAATTTAAGAACTAAAGGTTAAATTAATGTACTTTTAGGTAGAGGGTGTAATAGTCTATTGCAGGAGAAAGTAAATTTGAAAGGCTAACAAAGTTTATATTAATTTGGTAATATTGGCTACACCTACAAGGTATCATGTACCTGCAGTAGTTGCGACACGTTGCAGCTGGCCTTAATTGCTCTTCAAGTTGTGGGACTTTTCCTTAATATTTTTGGGAATTTGGAAATCGGGCTTCGGCTACTCTGAATGGATTGATGGTGGCGCTAGTTCCCATTTTGGCTACGTGCCATTTTAACCTTATACCTTTCTATTGAATGTATGAGACAAAAAATTAGTTGTCTGTAAAATCGGTTGATTTACGGATAGATGCGGCGCAAGCGTACAATGAGTGTAACGGGACAATGAGCGTAACGGGACATAACGGGACACTTTTTCGTGGATGCAGCCGGCGTTCATCGATCTATTAGACGTTGTCACGTCAAAAATAAATTATTTTTAAATTTTACTAGCATTTTGACGTGAGAACGTCTAATAAATCGGTGAACGCCGGCTACATGCACGACAAAGAGTCCCGGTATGTCCCATTCCGCTCATTGTCCCGTTACACTCATAGTACGCTTGCACCGCATCTATAATTTCTTTTGTTATGATGTTCTTACGTTAAACTATTGTCCGTAAACCCACCGACTTTAGAGAGAACTAATTTTTGGTCTCATACATTCATTTAACAAAACATAATTGAACCTTTTTACTTCAACCTCCTTGAGCCTAATTTGTCACACCACTTTTTTAATTTGTTGAAAACCCAGATTTAAAACCTCCTTGGTATGCTTTTTTTTAATGTTTTGCGCGCAATTTTGTTTCACAATATTTTCATTAAAATGCAAACTGAATTGAATATTTTAATATCTAAATTCATGTAATAAAATCTGTTCTTCGAATGTCTAAACCGCTGTACGACGTCACTAACTCATGTGAATTATAGTCTTGCTTGTTATTTCCTATTGATATTTCGAAAATGTGCAGTTGTTATTACCAATTTTTGATGTTCTAGAACAGCAATAGAGTTTCATTAGAAAAGAAGTGCTTTCGCGCGAAATTTAAAATATACATTTACGTACATATTAATTTATTTTTTTAGTTTTTTTGTGAACTGAAGGTTACATTAAAATACTTTTAGATAGAGGGTGTAATAGCCCATTGCAGGAGAAAATAAATGTCAAAGGCTAACAAAGTTAACATTAATTTGGTAATATTGGCTACACTTACAAGGTATCATGTACCTGCAGTAGTTGCGACACGTTGCAGCTGGCCTTAATTGCTCTTTCAAGTTGTGGGACTTTTCCTTAATATTTTGGGAATTTGGAAATCGGGCTTCGGCTACTCTGAATGGATTGATGGCGGCGCTAGTTCCCATTTTGGCTACGTGCCATTTTAACCTTATACCTTTCTATTGAATGTATGAGACAAAAATTAGTTGTCTGTAAAATCGGTTGATTTACGGATAGATGCGGCGCAAGCGTACAATGAGTGTAACGGGACAATGCGCGTAACGGGACATAACGGGACACTTTTTCGTGGATGCAGCCGGCGTTCATCGATCTATTAGACATTGCCACGTCAAAATAAATTATTTTTAAATTTTACTAGCATTTTGACGTGAGAACGTCTAATAAATCGGTGAACGCCGGCTACATGCACGACAAAGAGTCCCGGTATGTCCCATTCCGCTCATTGTCCCGTTACACTCATAGTACGCTTGCACCGCATCTATAATTTCTTTTGTTATAATGTTCTTACGTTAAACTATTGTCCGTAAACCCACCGACTTTAGAGAGAACTAATTTTTGGTCTCATACATTCATTTAACAAAACATAATTGAACCTTTTTACTTCAACCTCCTTGGAGCCTAATTTGTCACACCACTTTTTTTAATTTGTTGAAAACCCAGATTTAAAACCTCCTTGGTATGCTTTTTTTTAATGTTTTTGCGCGCAATTTTTGTTTCACAATATTTTCATTAAAATGCAAACTGAATTGAATATTTTAATATCTAAATTCATGTAATAAAATCTGTTCTTCGAATGTCTAAACCGCTGTACGACGTCACTAACTCATGTGAATTATAGTCTTGCTTGATATTTCCTATTGATATTTCGAAAATGTGCAGTTGTTATTACCAATTTTTTGATGTTCTAGAACAGCAATAGAGTTTCATTAGAAAAGAAGTGCTTTCGCGCGAAATTTAAAATATACATTTACGTACATATTAATTTATTTTTTTAGTTTTTTTGTGAACTGAAGGTTACATTAAAATACTTTTAGATAGAGGGTGTAATAGCCCATTGCAGGAGAAAATAAATGTCAAAGGCTAACAAAGTTAACATTAATTTGGTAATATTGGCTACACTTACAAGGTATCATGTACCTGCAGTAGTTGCGACACGTTGCAGCTGGCCTTAATTGCTCTTCAAGTTGTGGGACTTTTCCTTAATATTTTTGGGAATTTGGAAATCGGGCTTCGGCTACTCTGAATGGATTGATGGTGGCGCTAGTTCCCATTTTGGCTACGTGCCATTTTAACCTTATACCTTTCTATTGAATGTATGAGACAAAAAATTAGTTGTCTGTAAAATCGGTTGATTTACGGATAGATGCGGCGCAAGCGTACAATGAGCGTAACGGGACATAACGGGACACTTTTTCGTGGATGCAGCCGGCGTTCATCGATCTATTAGACGTTGTCACGTCAAAAATAAATTATTTTTAAATTTTACTAGCATTTTGACGTGAGAACGTCTAATAAATCGGTGAACGCCGGCTACATGCACGACAAAGAGTCCCGGTATGTCCCATTCCGCTCATTGTCCCGTTACACTCATAGTACGCTTGCACCGCATCTATAATTTCTTTTGTTATGATGTTCTTACGTTAAACTATTGTCCGTAAACCCACCGACTTTAGAGAGAACTAATTTTTTGTCTCATACATTCATTTAACAAAACATAATTGAACCTTTTTACTTCAACCTCCTTGGAGCCTAATTTGTCACACCACTTTTTTTAATTTGTTGAAAACCCAGATTTAAAACCTCCTTGGTATGCTTTTTTTAATTGTTTTTGCGCGCAATTTTTGTTTCACAATATTTTCATTAAAATGCAAACTGAATTGAATATTTTAATATCTAAATTCATGTAATAAAATCTGTTCTTCGAATGTCTAAACCGCTGTACGACGTCACTAACTCATGTGAATTATAGTCTTGCTTGTTATTTCCTATTGATATTTCGAAAATGTGCAGTTGTTATTACCAATTTTTTGATGTTCTAGAACAGCAATAGAGTTTCATTATAAAAGAAGTGCTTTCGCGCGAAATTTTAAATATACATTTACGTACATATTAATTAATTTTTTTAGTTTTTTTGTGAACTGAAGGTTAAATTAAAATACTTTTAGATAGGGGGTGTAATAGCCCATTGCAGGAGAAAATAAATGTCAAAGGCTAACAAAGTTTACATTAATTTGGTAATATTGGCTACACTTACAAGGTATCGTGTACCTGTTGCAGTTGCGACACGTTGCAGCTGGGATAAATAACTCCTTAAGTTTTGGGATTTTTCCTTAAAATTATGGGGAATTTGGAAATCGGGCATCGGCTACTCTGGGTGGATTGATGGCGGCGCTAGTTCCCATTTTGGCCACGTGCCATTATATCCTTATAGCACTATACCTGCCTATTGAATGTATGAGCCAAAAAATTTGTTGTCTGTAAAGTCGGTTGGTTTACGGACAATAGTTAAACGTGACAACGTCATAACAAAACATTGACAGATGCGGCGCAAGCGTACAATGAGCGTAACAGGACATGACGGGACACTTATTTGTGCAGGCAGCCTTGCGTTCGTCAATGTGTTAGACGTTGCCACGTCAAAAAGAAATCATTTTAAATTTTGCTATCATTTTTACGTGAGAACGTCTAATAAATCGATGACCACCGGCTGCATGCACGAAAAAGTGTCCCGGCACGTTTCGTAACGCCTATTGTCTCGTTCCACTAGTCCACATAGTACGCTTGCACCGCATCTATTAATGTTTTGTTATGACGTTCTTACCCTAAGCTATTATTGTCCGTAAACCAACCGACTTTACAGAGAACTAATTTTTTGTCTTGTATAACAAATAACTGTTATCTCCATAAATATATTTGGATTTACATTAATAAGGGTTTATATAATATGTTACTAAAAAGCTAAAATTATGTATTTTGACAGATTTAAGAAACGCCAATATTTAAAATTAATTTTTAATTTTTTTTAAATTTTTAATTTTTTTTATTTAAATTTAATTTTTAATTTTTTTTAATTTTAACGTAAGTAATATTTAATACCTATTCATAAAAAAGCAAACTAAATTTAATATATTAACATCTAAATTCTTGTAATTTAATCTGTTCTTTGAATGTCTAAAACGTCACTAGTTCATGTAAATGAAGGACTTGGATATTATTTCCTATTGATATTTCAAAAT
The DNA here is from genome assembly GCA_017562165.1 of Ectropis grisescens. Lineage (NCBI taxonomy): Eukaryota > Metazoa > Arthropoda > Insecta > Lepidoptera > Geometridae > Ectropis > Ectropis grisescens. Next base: position 23,700,182 of record CM029767.1, read on the forward strand.
TCTTCAATTGTTATTACCAAATTTTAAACAGCTATTGAGTTTCATTATGAAAGACGAATAAAATATAAAATAATTTTTATCCAACCACCTTGGAAAGAGTATTTTCGGTACATTGTCAGGAGGGCGTGGGTGCTCAATGAAGGTTACCCAAAATCAGAGAAGCTATGAAATCTACTTATTTTTCGGGCTAGCGACGAAAAAGTTTATTTGACGCCAACAGAATTGACAAAAACTGTAAATAATGTGCATAGCGTTTAATCATTTCCTCGCTAGGGTGGGGTGAAAAGTTATGTCTTGCACTCGAGTGAGATTTATCACCCTGTGCTCTAATTCTAATTCTTTATTTTTGAATCCTACGCTTGCTCAGTCATCAAGATTAAGCTCGCTACTTTTCACTATTATATAACCAATTACTGTTTAAAAAAACTATGTTTTATTTTTAATATTGTTTTCGTAATGTTGATAACATAATTTTGTCTGTGTTTAAGTTACTACCATTTATATTTTTACCTCAAAATGATCTGCACAGAAATAGTCTTGGTGGACAATGTCTTTGAAATTATTCTTGGTTATTTTAACTATGTATGGTTGAGATGTCAACCTTCTCGTATTTATACCAGTTGACGCTTGAATCCTTAATATTTCCGGAGTTTAATCCTTCAGGGAAGCGTATTGTTTACGCCGCTAGTGACGTCCCAAATACGGCGGTGCAAGCGGAAGTGTCTTTGCGCGAAATTTAAAATATACATTTACGATTACAAAAATGTACATTTTTCAAATAATTTAATCTTTCTGTGAACTGAAGGTTAAATTAAAATACTTTTCGATAGAGGGTGTAATAGCCTATTGCAGGAGAAAATAGATTTCAGAGGCTAACAAAGTTTACATTAATTTGGTAATATTGGCTACACTTGCAAGGTATCATGTACCTGTTGAAGTTGCTACACGTCGCAGATGGGATAAATTACTCCTTTAGTTTTGAGACTTTTCCTTAAAATGTTGGGGAATTTGGAAATCGGGCATCGGCTACACTGGGTGGATTGATGGCGGCGTTAGTTCCCATTTTGACCACGTGTCATATATCCTTATAGCACTATACCTTTCTATTGAATGTATGAGACAAAACAATGGTTGTCTGTAAAGTCGGTTGGTTTACGGACAATAGTTTAACGTTACAACGTCATAACAAAACATTGGCAGATGCGGTACAATGAGCATAACGGAACATAACGGGATACTTTTCCGTTCGGCGTTCATAGAAGTTTTAGACGTTGTCAGGTCAAAAAGAAATTATTTTTAAATTTTGCTAGTATTTTGACGTGAGAACGTCTAAGAAATCGATGAATGCCGGCTGCACTTACGAAAAAGGGTCCCGTTATGTTCAGTTACGCTCATTGTCCAATTACACTCATAATACGCATTTATTAATGTTTTCTTAAGACGTTCTTAAGTTAAGCTATGTTTTTTCGTAAACCAACCGACTTTACGGCGAACTAATTTTTGTCCCATACATTAATTTAACAAAACATCATTAAATCTATTAGTTCAACTTCCTTGGAGCCAAATTTGGCACACAACTTTTGTAAGTACTTTGTTGAAACCCCATATTTGAAACCTCCTATATATATATATATGGTATACTTTTTTTAATTGTTATTGCACGCAATTTTTGTTTCACAATATTTTCACGTCAAATTGTTATTGTTAAAACCTAAGTCAGTAGGTTAAAAACAGGAAACTATACGTAGACAATCTAAAATGAGTGATTCTAACGACGAAAAGATTATTTGGCGCCAACAGAACTGTCTAAAACTGTTTATATTGCGCATAAAATTTAGCCATTTCCTCGCTTGGTGGGATGGAAAGTTACGTGTTTCATCTGGCGCTCGAGTGCAAAGATTAACCTTGTGCTCTTATAGTTCCCTCGTGAGCGCTCAGGATTCAATTTTTTATCTGTTTTTAATTTTTTTATTTAGACTCATTCGCCTTTTCGGTTCTCAAAATTGGGCAAGCGGTGAAAAAGCAACTTTGAGTCTTGTGTAAGAAATAACTACTATCACCACAAATATATTTGAACTTACAATAATAGGGTTTTACACACTATGCTAATAAAAATCTAACAAAATGTATTTTGTCAGATTTCAGAAAAGGCGAGTAAGTAATCTTTAAAATAATATGTTCATAAAAATGCAAACTAAATTTAATATATTAAAATCTAAATTATTGTATTTAATCTGTTTTTCGAATTTCTAAAACGCTATACGACGTCACTAGCTCATCTTAAAATTGTTCAGTGTTTATTACTAAATTTGCGATATTCTGAAATAACAATAGAGTTTCATTATGAAAGACGACTAAAATATAAAATAATTTTCATCCACCTTTGTGCTCTAATTTTAATTTTTGAATCCTTCGTTTGCTCTGTCAGCAAGGTTAAAAAGCAACTTTTCCTTTCTTGTGTAACAAACTTACTAGGTTGTGTAAATAACTATTTCAAAAACGATGAATAAAAAAGCTTATGAAAATATTTAAATATTGTTTTTGTAATGTTAGTAATTATAGTTTTGTGTATAAGTTATTACGGTTCATACTTTTACCTCAAACTGATCCGTAAATAGTACTTGGTCTGGGTGGACAATGTCTTTGGATATTTTCTTGATAATTTCAACTATGCTTTGTTGAGATGTCGAGCTTCATTTTTATACCAGTTGACGCTTGAATTCTTAATATTCCCGGAGTTTTAACACTTGTATATTTTTGTTAGTTTTAACACTTGCAAAGTATATATATTCCCTTAAGGAAGCGTATTGTTTACACCGATAGTGACGTCATAAAAACGGTGGTGTGAGCGGAAGTGACATCGCGCGAAATTTAAAATTTATGAACTAAAGGTTAAATTAATGTACTTTTAGGTAGAGGGTGTAATAGTCTATTGCAGGAGAAAGTAAATTTGAAAGGCTAACAAAGTTTACATTAATTTGGTAATATTGGCTACACCTACAAGGTATCATGTACCTGTAGTAGTTGTGACACGTTGCAGCTGGCCTTAATTGCTCTTCAAGTTGTGGGACTTTTCCTTAATATTTTTTTGGGAATTTGGAAATCGGGCTTCGGCTACTCTGAATGGATTGATGGCGGCGCTAGTTCCCATTTTGGCTACGTGCCATTTTAACCTTATACCTTTCTATTGAATGTATGAGACAAAAAATTAGTTGTCTGTAAAATCGGTTGATTTACGGATAGATGCGGCGCAAGCGTACAATGAGTGTAACGGGACAATGCGCGTAACGGGACATAACGGGACACTTTTTCGTGGATGCAGCCGGCGTTCATCGATCTATTAGACATTGCCACGTCAAAAATAAATTATTTTTAAATTTTACTAGCATTTTGACGTGAGAACGTCTAATAAATCGGTGAACGCCGGCTACATGCACGACAAAGAGTCCCGGTATGTCCCATTCCGCTCATTGTCCCGTTACACTCATAGTACGCTTGCACCGCATCTATAATTTCTTTTGTTATGATGTTCTTACGTTAAACTATTGTCCGTAAACCCACCGACTTTAGAGAGAACTAATTTTTGGTCTCATACATTCATTTAACAAAACATAATTTAACCTTTTTACTTCAACCTCCTTGGAGCCTAATTTGTCACACCACTTTTTTTAATTTGTTGAAAACCCAGATTTAAAACCTCCTTGGTATGCTTTTTTTAATTGATTTTGCGCGCAATTTTTGTTTCACAATATTTTCATAAAAATGTAAACTGAATTGAATATTTTAATATCTAAATTCATATTTAATTGGATAACGGGACACTCACGTATATACGGTCGGTCAATCCGACCCGAGTTTCGGCCGCGTCCGGCGGCCTTTTTCAAGGCGAGTGCACACGCGCGGTGGCTGCCCGTTTGGCACTGAGTGCCACCAACCAACCACGTTAATTTTAATACTAAAATCTAAATTCATGTAATAAAATCTGTTCTTCGAATGTCTAAACCGCTGTACGACGTCACTAGCTCATGTGAATTATAGACTTGCTTGTTATTTCCTATTGCTATTTCGAAAATGTGCTGTTGTTATTACCAATTTTTCGATATTCTGGGACAGCAATAGAGTTTCATTATAAAAGAAGTGCTTTCGCGCGAAATTTAAGATATACATTTACGTACATATTAATTTATTTTTTTAGTTTTTTTTTGTGAACTGAAGGTTAAATTAAAATACTTTTAGATAGAGCATGTAATAGCCCATTGCAGACAAAAATAAATTTCAAAGGCTAACAAAGTTTACATTAATTTGGCAATATTGGCTACACTTACAAGGTATCGTGTACCTGTTGCAGTGGCGACACGTTGCAGCTGGGATTAATTTCTCTTCAAGTTTTGGGATTTTTCCTTAAAATTTTGGGGAATTTGGAAATCGGGCATCGGCTACACTGGTGGATTGATGGCGGCGCTAGTTCCTATTTTGGCCACGTGCCATTATATCCTTATAGCACTATACCTTTCTCATGAATGTAGGAGATAAAAAATTAGTTGTCTGTAAAGTCGGTTGATTTACGGACAGAAGTTTTACGTAACAACGTCATAACAAAACATTGATAGATGCGGCGCAAGCGTACAATGAGCGTAACGGGACATGACGGGCACTTTTTCGTGCATACAGCCGGCGTTCATCGAAGTATTAGACGTCACGTCAAAAAGAAATTATTGTTAAATTTTGCTAGCATTTTGACGTGAGAACGTCTAATAAATCGATGAACGTCGGCTGCATGCAAGAAAAAAAGTCTTGTTATGTCCCGTTACACTCGTAGTACGCTTGTGCCGCATTTATTAATGTTTTGTTATGACCTTGTTACGTTAAACTAATGTCCGTAACCCAAAATACTTTACAAACAACTATTTTTTTGTTTCATACATTAATTTAACAAAACATCATTAAACAAATTTTCTTAAATCTTCTTGGAGCCAAATTTGTCACACAAATCTTTTAAATTTGTTGAAAATCCAGATTTGACACATCCTTGGTATACTTTTTAAAATTGTTTATGCGCTCAATTTTTGTTTCACAATTTTTCACGTACTATTGTTATTGTGAATACCTTAGTCAGTAGGTTAAAAAAAGGAAGCTAGAAAATACGTAAAAAATCTAAATTGAGTGATTCTAACGACGAAAAGATTAATTTGGCGCCAACAGAACTGTCTGAAACTGTTTATATTGCGCATAGAATTTAGTCATTTCCTCACTGGGGTGGGATGAAAAGTTACGTGTTGCACTCTTGCACTCGAGTGCAAAGATTAACCTTGTGCTCTTTTAATTCCCTCGCAAGCGCTAATATTTTTTATTTTTATTGTTTTTTTTTGGTTAAGGGCTTGTCAGCAGCTCGGTCATCAAAATTGGGCAAGCGGTTAAAAAGCAAATTTGAGTCTTGTATAACAAATAACTATTATCACCACAAATATATTTGGATTTACATTAATAGGATTTTACACGCTATGCTAGAAAAAATATTTTTTTTTAATTTTGACAGATTTAAGAAAAAGCAAGTAGGTAAGTAATATTAATTCCTATTCATAAAAATGCAAACTGAATTTAATATTTTAATATCTAAATTCATGTCATAAAATCTGTTCTTCGAATGTCTAAAACGCTGTACGACGTCACTAGCTCATGTGAATTAAAGACTTGCTTGTTATTTCGAAATTGTTCAGTTGTTATTACCAAATTTTCGATATTCTGAAACAGCAATAGAGTTTCATTATGAGAGACGACTAAAATATTAAATCATTTTAATCCCACCCCCTTGGAAAGGTTATTAGTACATTGTCAGGAGGCGTGGGTGCGCAATGAGGGTTCCCAAAATCAGAGAAGCTACAAAATCTACTTAGTTTTCGGGCTAGCGACCAAAAAATTTATTTGACGCCAAAAGAATTGACAGACACTGTAAATAATGTGTCATTTCCTCACTAGGGTGGGATGAAAAGTTATGTGTTGCACTCGAGTGCAAAGATTTTTCACCTTGTGCTCTAATTCTAATTTTTGAATCCTTCGCTTACTCGGTGATCAAGATTGAGCTCGCGATTAAAAATCTACTTTTCGCTCTTATATAACAAATTATCAAAAGTTTACACCGCTAGTGACGTCACAAATACGGTGGTGTCTTCGCGCGAAATTTAAAATATACATTTACGCAATGTTTTGTTTAAAAAAATATTACTAATTTTTTAAGTCATTTTGTGAACTGAAGGTTAATTTAAAATACTTGTAGAGAGTGTGTAATAGCCTACTACAGGAGAAAATATGTTTCAAAGACTAACAAAGTTTACATAAATTGGTAATATTGGCTGCATTTACAAAGTATGGTATCACTTACCTGTTGCAGTTGCGACACGTTGCAGCTGGGATTAATTTCTCTTCAAGTTTTCGGACTTTTCCTTAAAATGTTGGGGAATTTGGAAATCGGGCATCGGCTACACTGAATGGATTGATGGTGGCGCTAGTTCCCATTTTGGCCTCGTCCCATTATATCCTTACATCGCTATACCTTTCTATTGAATGTATGTGACAAAAAATAAGTTATCTGTGAAGTCGCTTGGTTTACGGACAATAGTTTAACGTGACAACGTCATAACGAAACATTAATAGATGCGGCGCTAGCGTACTATGAGTGTAACGGGACAATGAGCGTAACGGGACATAACGTGACCCTTTTTCGTGCCTGTAGCCGGCGTTATTCGATTTATTATACGTTGTTAGGTCAAAAAGAAATTATGTTAAATTTTGCTAGCATTTTGACTTGCCAACGTCTAATAAATCGAATAACGCCGGTTGCAAGCACGAAAAAGGCTCCCGTTATGTTCCGTTACGCTCATTGTCCCGTTACACTCATAGTACGCTTGCGCCGCGTCTATTAATGTTTAGTTACAACGTTCTTACGTTATACTATCGTCCGTTAACCAACCGACTTTACAGAAAACCAATTTTTTTATAATTTAGAGTTTAAGTCAAACTCTCCCCGGTAAAAAAAATGTGATTTCTATATATATTCTATAACATGCGTCATTGACGAAGTTTTCAATTTCTTTCTTTTAGTTTTGTCTGTGAAAATCTCTTATGCTAAAATAGGCTGCAATAATTTTTCCTTATAGTCGAACAATACATATTTATGTTGTATTATTTTTAGAACTTAGCAATTATGTTACCTCTGTCATGGTTCTCTAAATTAATCAAGGTATTACTTATCCCAATCACGCTCTTTCCGTTTTATCAGGCTGAATCCATGAAATATGATACACCTGACTTAATTCAGACTGACGTTTTATTAGCTTGAGTTTAATAGCAATTAGTTCTCCAATTAAGTAAAATTTAACATGGGTTTCAATTTTCCACAAAATTTTCGATAGGTTCTGAATTTAGTCAACAGTTGTTACGAATGAATGGATTATAAAAGCCACAGTGTAAATTTGAGAGAGGGACACAGAGCAAGATGAATTGATAGAACCAAAACGAGTCCCAGTTTTTAGCGTCCCGCAGGGCGTATCGGTTTCGGCCTGTTCTCATACCTCGGATCATCAGGCATAATCGGAAACCAACCAGGAACCGGTTCCATATACACAAACACTCTATCACCGTCATGGAGAACCATCACCTGTAAGTTGTCATTTGATCTATTTCCGGACCTTAACATCTCCTCGACAAGCGGCGACAGGTGGACTATTTTCCGGATTTTTCGTTCAGGTTCTTGCCCTCCGTGTAAATGACGCTTACTCTCCATTCTTGGTAACTCGGTGTACAGTTTATTATTCAAGTAAACTGTATGACGAATGCCGTCGTTGTGAGACCTGCGAATAATTAAATGAGCTTCAGTTCTTTTACTAAAGCCGTCTGAGTCTGAGACTAACTTGCAATCAGTATTACATTTTATGATTCAAAGTTTGTGTTTGTTTTTCCGTATTTCACTATTGGTGTCATTAAAATCGTAACACGGGTTTCTATATGCTAAATATATTATCTGGTAATCTATTACCAGATTTCACAGTTGATATTTGAATTGTAAATGTTTTCCCTGTAAGTATAGTCTTTCAATTTGAAATGAATGAATTATTTCCAGGAACTACAAACTCCTATAATACAGTTAGTGATGCACAAAGAGTTATTGATATACATTGAAAATATGATGAAACAAACTATCCCTTTTTACAGATTTTTGAAGTTTAGTTTCCTATGGCACGTTTGGGTGTTTCTTATGGCAAAACATTGGAAAAATAATGACAGAACATTTTTACGATGCGCGCGCACGCCAAAAACACCCGTTCACGAAAAACACCCTGATGTTAGCCAGTAAATATTGTAACTAACTTCAGTTTAATACTTCTCGCGTTCAAAATATTATTAAATGGTATTATTGATTGAAGTTAAGACTTCCTAACACGGGGAAGAAAGAGAAGAAATATTAATTTATGGCGTGCGAATATAAGTTCACACACTTTTTTATTATTACTCAAAAGCTTCGATATTAAGCATTCGTGTTGATTTAATAAATAAATATTTGTGGGCACACAATAAAGTAATTGTTACTTACAGGACGAAGCCGGTGATGTACTGTTTTCGAAAGAGCCAGATATGTCTTTCCAGCGCGATGTGGAAAGAGACAGCCACAGGTCCTTATTTTTTGATGCTGTTGAGAGAAAAATAGTGTAAATCATCAAAACAATACATACCTATTTATTCTCTGTAACGGAAATCGATACTAATATCATAATGTTGAATAGGTTTTTTGTTTGAATTCGTAAATCTGGAACTAAGTACTAGACCGATATAAAACATTCTTTCACCGTAGAATATGTGAGTGAAGTCAGGATGGGCTGCCAGTATCTTATCATATTAGTAATATATGTCTACGTTTAGAACATACTGCACATTCGGAAACTAACGAAATTTTAAATCACGGGAACTCCAAACAGACCTATCACCATTAGTTCCCAAAGTCCACCATTAGTTGTCCAAAGTTTTAAATGGATGTACCTCTATCGGTTTTGATATAGGTTTAGATTTCTCCTTGCAACATACGGCGAAGGAGGACTTCTTGAAGACACTTGTGTGGCTAACTTTATACCCTGTAGCAGGTAGTCAAGTCTCCTCAATTTGCAATGTGTGTATAGTGTGGGTGACTGTTATTTCCTACACTTCCCTTAGGAGAGAGAAATGATCGGCAGGATCTACTAACAATGTGTAGCAATGAGTGGACTGCGTAAATATTATTACTAGTTGTGTCCACACAACTACCTCTGTACCTAAGATAAAGGTATACGAATAAACTCACTTTTAAAACTTTTATGTGTGTAGACTAAATATAGTATCAATTTTATGCAATTATCAGTAAACCTTGTGAAGGGCGGATTTGAAGAACTCGTTGTTTAAAAATATTAAAACTACGAGTAGCTAATATAATCAAAGGCAAAGTGCCGTTCGAACAGCCCACAGTTTCTGTCATAACGCCAGACTCGTTTCGGAGAAGTGTCCAGTTGCTATGAAAGTAGTTTGTTCCTTTGCAGAGATATGCAATATATTGTAAGCAGTTGCATAACTGATCACCTGTACCTATGCATTAGTCGCTTGCTCGGCCGTTGACTTGTCGTCGATAAGAGCCCGCTACTAGTTAGTGGCTGCTCGCATTTTAACACTATGACGTAAGTTCACTGCTTGATAATGTTATTTATACATACACTGTAAGTGTAATTAGAAATATTGAAAGCGAAAATACAATTTTGATGCTCCACACTGCAGTCTAGTTCACCAGTTTAACGATAATTTCATCATCATCATCAGCCTGTATTCGTCCACTGCTGGACATAGGCCTCCCCTATGATACGCCACTCAGCCCGGTCCTCGGTCTTACTTCTCCAACCGCCACCAGCTGCCTTTCGAATATCGTCACTCCATCTAGTCTCAGGACGTCCTACACTACGTTTGCCGATTCGCGGTCTCCACTCCAGAACCCGTCTGCCCCAACGGCAACGATAATTTATGTTCGCCAAATATGATTCAAGGTTAAATTTTGAGAAACCTTGAATATTCCAAATGATTTAATATTTAATCATAAACTATGAAAATAAGTTTCAAGATTTTAGGTTTAAACATAACGAAACCCCACACATGCTTTGTTTTTAAGTATTTTAAATTGAGAAAGTTGCTTCCCAAACAACACATTATAAAATAATATGTGTAGAGTGTTGGTTCTGTTTTTAAACATTTACTAATTAATTAAAATATTGAAAGATAATTTGTCAAAAAATACGTTAAAGATTGAAAATTTGTCAAAAAAATACTTTGAAGTGTTGGCCAATTTATTAAATATTTTGTGTAATAATCATTTCAAGAAGGAGCATACTCCGAATCTCACAAGCTTCGGAGCCGCGGAGCCACGTAAGTATCGTCTTCGTCGAATTCATAGCCACGCTGCGAGCGACAAGATAAGTCAACCTCAAGATCTGCGAAAACATCATGCCTTCCTATAGGCTAGGAAGTGAAAGCCTCTAAGGCGAAATTCGAGGAGGCCAAAGCAGCCATTCACATCACTATTTATGTTATTTACTTATATCACTTCCCGGCTCATCAAGGGAACCATCATAGGACAGTATTCGGCAAAAACGCCTTCGTCACGCTGAACGAGAAAGATACACCATTATATCAACATCATATACTGAGAGTCACCGTCAATATAGTGTTTCAACGGTGTTCCAGAATGTGGAAAGGCAACATGGGTGATTAGACACTTCGACTTGGACAAGGACGCCATCATCACAAAAACAACAAAAGATCTAAGAGAAAAGCTCACCGTATCGGAAACCTGATCAAAATCAGAGTGAAAACCATAACTTCTGCTCTTGTAAATGGTGTCGGAAAAGAAAGTTTCAGTCACTCCATGATGGATGAATCTTTCATGGACCATTTCGGAGGCATTGTGACGGTTTCATGGGTGTGTGGTGTTGGTGAAATTGTCCTCATTGGAGACATCAATCAGTTGCCTTACATCAAGAGGGAAAATCTCTTCGAAATGAACCGCCCGAACCTGATAACAAATAAGCCAGGAATTGCTCTGCACGCATCGCAACCCGATGGATGTCGCTTATGCACTGAGGGAAATATACTCAGAAATGTATGTACTCCTCATTGCCTAGTAAAAACTCCCTAGAGCAGAGAAGGTATAAGGGAGCGCAAATACCCAGTATCCTACCCAACACCCACTTCTTAGTACATACTCATGAGGAGAAGGAGACCCTTACAAACCAGAGTTACGGGTCGGGCATCGGGTCACGCATTCTTACCATCCATACAGCTCAGGGATTTAAAAGTTGAAGTTGAAGACCTACGAGTCGGTCATCATAATTAAAACTAAGGCAAACATGAAGCTGCACGAGAGCGTGCCCCATCCGGCACGGTTGCGTAAGATTGTGGTTGTCGCAATCTCACGGCAGGCAGGGAACTTTACGTACTACGCTGACGATATCAACGAGGTCATCGGTCGGTTCGTAAAGTGCGCGTTGGCTGCATCACCGAAGACCATCCGGGAGTTCAACCTACAGATGGCCATCAGGGACAGGGACAGGAAATTAGGATTTTAATGTTCCCTAATCCCCCATATTTACCTGTTCTTCCCCCAATCCAAGATTAATGTAAGAAAAACTGAACCCAATGACAAAAGTCACGGATCCCGTAGTCTGTAGAGTCTGCTAAATTTAATTAAAAATATACCCCTTCAATTCATTCACATTAAAAATACGGCTTAGTCCTTTACAGGCTCTAGAATATATCTGTATTTAAATTTATTTTAAATCAGTTTAGTAGTTTTGGCATATGAGCGTTACAGACAGACAGAGTTACTTTCACATCTATAATATTAGTATGGATAAACATGTAAGTAAAACAAATCATTTTATCTTCTGTTATTATATTTACGATTACATTCTTTAGAGTCCATCAAACTATTGGATTTTTAGGTAATTATTGATAAATAGCATTTAGAGTTAAAAGAAGATGAAAATTTGTTCTTTATTTTTGGATTTCATCACTTATAGGCTGCTTTTGAATCACAAAATGTTATAATGCGAGTGACAAAATGTCATGGTCAAGATCTACGCTTCTAACCTAACCTAAATAAAATGTTATCTTTGCCTATTACCCTCTTATTACTTTATTTCGACAGAAAAAAGAGAGAGAGTGCATTAGCAAGGCATTAATGAGCTTACTTAGACGCTATATGTACTCGTACTCTCGGGTATTTAAACAGGTAATAACCGTGTACACCACTGGTTGCTAATGTCAAGATGCCAACACAATTCCGAACACGACATTTTCCAAAAATAGTGAAATAAATGGCCTAAAAAATGAATGTAGCGAATTAAATTCTTAAAAAAAGTGTAGTGTGTGCAGTGCAGGATAAACTTTATTGAAGTGCGGAGCAAGCTTACCTAGAAGACTCGATTTAGAGACCAATTGTAATCATCGGGAAAAACCTACTCAGACAACACATTCCACAACCTAAACGTTCGTAAGTTGACCCAAACCTCTTCATTGCAGTATTTGGAACGTGAAACAATATCGTTTTTTCGATCTACAAGTAGTCTTATATAACAATAACAAAATTAAAAAAGTTGATTTACTCCAGACTGACTTGGATTTGTAATTTGTACGCTATTCTACTAGTCAAGCCCTTTCATTTGATACCCATATTGCGGAAGGTTGTCAAAATATATTTTGTTTATCTTGGATCAATATTAACCAAACCTAGCTAAGAACAACTAAATGAAAAAGAGCTTTTAAATAAAAAGACCGCATAGAAATCGCTCCATCCGTTTCAGAGCTACGGTGCTACAGACAGACAAGCAGACACCGACGTCAATCTTATAACAGCCTTATTTTTGGCCAATATGATAATAAAAAAAATTATGTAAGCTAACAAATTAACAATTTTGACAGGTGGCGTAGCAACGCGCTCAGGGTACACCTAGTTAATACAAAAATATTAACTGGATATTACATAAGTGAACTTAATCAAAAGTTATAAAATTAACTATACAACAAATCTAAACAAATCATAAACATTGCGCGACGCAGCGATGCGCTCTTGTTGCCTTTGACCCTTTGAGAAAGTAAAACAAGAACAAAATTAAAAAAATTGATTTACCTCGACTACCTCGTATTTGTAATCTGTACAATATTCTACTAGTCAAGCCATTTCATTTGATACCCATATTGAGGTAGGTGTGAAGAAATATTTTGTCCGCCATTTTGTGGAGAATGTGTGTTTGGTTAATATCGATTCAAGATGGCCGATCCTGAATCGATATTAACTAAACATAGCTAAGAACCACCGCACGAAAATCAACCTTTAAATAAAAAAAAACATCAACATCGACCCATCCGTTTCTACGGTGCCTACGGTGCCACAGTCAGACGCACACAGAGACGTGTGTGAGAGAGCGTGCGTGAGAGGGTTCTCACGCACATTCATACACACCCTCACAAACCCTGACAGACAGACACACATGCAGATAGACAGACATCAACATCAAACTTATTACAACCCATTTTTGGTCGGGGGTTAAAAATACAATAAAATTCAACTCGATTTTTTTTCAGAAACTTTTGGTACCTAAGTGATTAAACAAAAACATAATAAATTTGTACATATGTATCATATAACACAGTCTTTAAACAATGTAGCGTTTTCAGAAAAACAAAAATAGTACCAAAGAGGTACTAGTGACGGTAGTGGGTTAGTAATACATTGTAGCATCAATTTTTCCATTTATTTAAAAAAAACTTTAACAAATTGTCCAGTGAATTCTGTTAATATTTAAAAATTTATTATACGATTTATCGTATGAATCTACACAAGAACAAAATTAAAAATTTTGATTAATCCTCGTCTACCTCGGATTTGTTATCTGTACAACATTCTACTAGTCAAGCCAAGTCAAGCAAGTTAATTTGATACTCATATTAAGGGAGTTGTGAAAAAATAAATCTATTTCACCATTTTGTTGTAGCGGCCACCTTGGATTTGAAATTTGTTATAGTGCAAAGTATTTTACTAGTCAAGCCCTTGTGTTTGATACCCATATTGAGGTAGTAGTGAAAAAAATATATATAATTCGCCATTTTGTGGTGGCGGCCATATTGGATTTCAAATTTGTTATAATGTATAGTATTCTACTAGTCAAACAAACCCTTTCATTTGATGGCATATTGAGGTAGGTTGTGAATGAAATATTTTATCCGCCATTTTGTGGAGGCGGATATCTTGAATTGATATTAACCAAACATAGCTAAAAACATTCTCACGAGTATTAACCTTCAAATAAAAAACCGCATCGAAATCGGCCCATCCGTTTGAGCTCTACGGTACCACAGACAGATAGACATTGACGTCAAACGTATTACTCATTAACATGATGTGTGAAGTGAAAGTCTGAAAACTAAGCCCCTCTTGTTTCAAGCCGTATTCATATTTTCTCCACATATCCAAATCCAATATACCCATGTAAGTACACACAAAATATATTCTTAAAAGGCCAATCGCATGCAAAGAATTTTTCCGGAAACTTGCAAACTCAAATCCCCATTGGCAACTTCTGTGGTGACTTTTAGGTACAAGAACAAAATAAAAATGAAATTACCCCAGAATACCACGGATTTGTTTGTGTGTCTGGGTGTTTCTATGTATAATAAGTATGTATTTAAAACTATATAAGTATTATATCAGCTATCTGGCTGCCATCACACAAGCTTTGCTTAGTTTGGGGTCAGATGGTGTTGTGTGTGAATTGGCCACCAATATTTATTTATTTATTTATTATTATTATTTATTTGTAATCTGTAAAACATTCTACTAGTTAAGCCCTTTCATTTGATACCCATATTGAGGGAGTTGTGAAAAAAGATATGTATTACACCATTTTGTGGTAGCGGCCATCTTGGATTTGTAGTTTGTCACAGTGCATAGTGTTTTACTAGTCCGGCCCTTTCATTTGATATCCCTATTGCGGTAGAAGTGAAAAAAAAATGTAATTCATCATTTTGTGGTGGCGGCCATCTTGGATTCTAAATTTGTCATAGTGCAAAGTATCCTACTAGTCAAGCCCTTTCATTGGATACCCATATTGAGGTAGTAGTGAAAAAAATAATGTGTTCGCCATTTTGTGTTGGCGGCCATCTTGGATTTGAAATTTGTCATAGTGTATAGTATTTTGCTAGTCAAGTACTTTTATTTCATACCCATATTGAGGTAGACTGTGAAAAAATATTTTGTCCGCCATTTTGTGGAGGCGGCCATCTTGAATCGATAATAACCAAACATAGCTAAAAACATCTGCACAAAAATTTGCATTCAAACAAAAAACCGCTTCGAAATCGGCCCATCCGTTTGAGCTCTACGCTGCCACACCCCTTTTTTTGGTCGGGGTTAAAAATAATAAGGGTACCTAGGTAATATTGTGGGAGAGAAAGACGTGCAAAAAACGTTACGGTACGTTACAAGAGGCGAGCTTATAAAATCTTACTAATCGACTTCGAAAGAATATGCTCGTTTCCTTGATGTCACTAAAATTAGAATTTTTACCTTCTACCTGTAAGACAGTACTAAAAAAATATACAGATTTTTCTCAATTTGAACACATACGGTTTATATTGCCCGGGGCTTAACCACGATATAATTCATTGTTTAATTACATCGTCGTTTCGGCAGCGTTAGAACTGCCGTGGTCCCAAGAAGACTGATGAAATTGCGATTCGTCTTATTGCGATATGAGGGATTCTCGATGTATCCTCATTTGGTCTTAAAAAATAATAATTTGAGGTAATTAAACAATGAAGTATGTCGTGATTAAGCCCTGGATACTATAACATTGCTTCTCTTCACGTAGACCTTGAGACCTTGAGATATTTGGAACAAAGTTGAATAAAAAAAAAGCTCGTACCTTAATTTTTTCCGGAGGTTTGTGTGGTGGCAGTGTTGTGATACCGGCCAATTTTCGCCAGATCTGCTGTTGAAACCTAAGATAAAAAGAAAAGGTTTTTGTCATAACTAGCCAAAGAAGTAATTAATATAACCTTACCATAACACAATTAAAATACAACAAGTAAGGGAAACAAATAAAAAAATTGCAGTCATAGGAACTGCAGATAGAAGTGAAAATTTAAAACTCAGAATTTGATAGCTAACTTTGGAAACTACACGGTTGAAGCCGGAGGGATAATTCCTGAGCGTAACGGTAGAATTCAATTCAGAGTTGTGAAAAAAGAAATATATTTCGCCATTTTGTGGCAGCGGCCATCTAGGATTCGAAATTTGTCATAGTGCAAAGTTTTCTACTAGTCAAGCCCTGTCATTGGATACCCATATTGAGGTAGTAGTGAAAAAATAATGTGTTTTGCCATTTTGTGGTGGCGGCCATGTTGGATTTGAAATTTGTCATTATGTATAGTATTTCACTAGTCAAGCCTTTTCATTCGATACGCATATTGAGGTAGGTTGTGAAGAAATATTTTGTCCGCCATTTTGTGCAGGCGGCCATCTTGAATCGATATTAACCAAACGCTTCTTAAAACATCTGCACAAAAATTAACCTCCAAATAAAAAAAACCGCATCTAAATCGGCTCATCCGTTGGAGCTCTACGGTGCCACAGACAGACAGATATTGACGTCAAACTCATAACACCCCTTTTTTGTTCGGAGGTTAAAAATATAGTCCGTCTCTTTATTATTTAAAAGTAGTGTACACGTATTTTTGATCTTGTTGCACAAACAAAAATTGTGGAAGATCAGTACAAAAGTTTCGAGTGACGTCACTTTATGGTACTTTACGAAAATGTGACGTCATAACCCCCCACTACGGAAGTTTTTTGATCAATATTTTAATCGAATTTTAATGAAATAATAGGTTTCCCATATTTTTCCGTAATCTAGCTAACGTACTAATTACAATGGTACGTTTTGACCTAATTGGCATTATTGCATTTATTTCTGCTCCATTTATCTTATCACTGTTTACGCCGCTGCAGAACTGCGATGTAGGTAATAGAATATCCTACCAGCAGCTAAGTGCGTCATCAAACCGGGGAGTGGGTAAAATGAATCCAATTTACACATTGTAATGCTATAAAATTCAACAACATCCATACCGGGTCTACTTCGGTCAAAATTATCATACTGGGTAACACAGATGGAATGACTCAGCCGAAAGGCACACGATGCGCAATGTTTGAATTCGACCTAAATAACAGTTTTGTCGTTTAATTTCATTAATAATAATAATAAGCTATTTTATTGAAGTTATATTTCTTCTGGCGCTTTAGGGAAAAATTATGATTGACATTTTGTATGCGCGCGCACTGCGTCACTAAGATCCGAAACCTTTAACTTTTTAATAACTCTTCTTACGTTGAAAGTATTATTTATTCTATGGTTGAAATTAGACTTCTTAGCACGAGAAACCTTTTCGACCTGTTTTAGTTTTACAGTTAATGATATCAGCGTCGTTTTGTTCAAGTTATAGCCTATCTGAACGTTCCTTTATTTATGATGTGTGTATCGAAAGCGGCGCCGTCGCAACGCGCCGTCTGCGTCCCAAATCCCAACATTTCCTACATTTAAGGCATTTTAATATTTACATATACGTCTCACACTTCACGCAATGTCTCAGAAGCTGTTAGTTCGAAATATATTATAATTAAATCTTTTTTATATGAAATTATTCAACTAAAGAACATTTCAGCCAATTAAATGAAACCATATTTCTATAATATCTATAATATTAACTAAACAAATATTGAACTATTTCATTTGATTTTAATTAAATTATTTAACTTAAATTAGTTATTTAAAATAGTTATATGTTATATCGTAAAAATAATTGATTAATTTAAAATATTTCATTTATTTTTATTTAATTTCAAAATTAAATAAGGCATTTAAAATATAACTTCGTAAAATGAATTGATTAATTTAATAATATTTACTTAATTATTGAAATATTTCACTTAATTTCCAATAAATTATTTAACATTAAATTAAGTATATAATATACAATTTCGTAAAATGTAGGTATTGATTAATTTAAAAATATTTATTTAATTTTGAATAAATTATTTAACATTAAATTAGGTATTTAAAATATAAATTCGTAAAATTAATTGATTAATTTAATAACATAAAATTTAATATTAAACTATTTAATATCATAAATATTATGAAATGTATTATTAAAAAAAAACTAAATAATATATTTATTTGTGTAGCGCGATTGAAATACTACAAAATATTTTATAAATAAAAAAAAATCGGTGAATTTTTTTCACACTTCACTGTATAAATTAAAATAAACTAAAATAATCGCTAATTTAATTCATTCAAAGCACCATATAAATTACTAAAACAAGTACACATTAAAATAGAGAGTAAACACAGTAATAGAAATAAAAATAATTTAGCTATTAACGAAAACCTACGAAAAAGCAAACCGAAGATAAATAAGGAAATGATTTAGGAATTTAAATTTGGAACCTATCACAATGAAAATTATTTGAATACGCCCAGCTTGTTAGTGTCAGCAAACCAGACCTACCTCAAACAGTATCAGATTCGCCAGGTCAAAACATCGCAAAACGCGCAAAAGAGAACGCTACAAAAGGATAAAAACACAATTCATAATCATTATATTTACCGTTAAAATTTGCTGCGAGCCGGCTTCGAGCACGATGTATTGAAGAAACAAGGCAAACTTTTTTTTAATTTGGATTTATTTTCAAATATTCTGCAGTGAATTTGTATACCGTACCACCTCGGCGAAGACTGCAGGGCGTGTGCACTATCGATTCAGTTCGAGAGCTAGTTGAAGCCGCAGCTTGCGCGCATGGGCTGTGATTGCATCGTATCTAGGTCATAAGTAAAGATAACGTTAGCAAACTAATAAGTACGTACGTCAGAAAATTGCTTCTAGAACTTTAGTTCTAGTAGCTTCTAGTCCTATTACTATTTATAGCGATGATTTATAAGTTGCGTAATGCAAGCTGGTGTCGGTTGGAAAAATAAAACTGGGGATTGAATTGAGCGGCGTATTATGTAACAAGCGGATGTCCAGCTATGGGCCGGGATTGATTACGGGAATTAGTGATATTTAGGATGATTGATATCACTACCACCAATAATTGTTTTTTTTTTCGGGGTTTTTTTTTTTAGTTTCACCTGTCCGATGTCTGTCTGTAATAGAATCTTACATGTCAGATCCACTTCCTGATTAACGATTGAGCTGAAATTTAGTACCTACACCTATGTAACCTGGATGGCAATGCATTCATATGGTACCATGCATTTGGTCTGATGCGGTAATTGAATCATCGAGTTTGGACTCGTATGATTCGTTTTGACGAGTACTTTAGTGCTAGATGGGAACCAGAATATGATGGTGGAGCTGGAAGATGGCCATAGGCACTCGGTAATTGAGCGACATAATCCCATCGAGTTTGGGCTCGTATGATTCGTCTTGACGAGTATCTACTTTGGTGCTAGATAGCCAATTAGCCAGGAGGATTACTGTTAATGGAGCTAGAAGATGGTCATTAGATTTGTGGGTTTTTAACGAGTATTAAAAGCTTGACTTGAAACGGATTTTTTAAATTAAGCTTGTACGTAAATTTAGCCAAACAAATAATTAATTTCACGTGAAAAATAGTTTGTTCTATGAATGTGGCGCATTTAGGTATGAAATGAAAAGG
This sequence comes from Ectropis grisescens, assembly GCA_017562165.1. Classification (NCBI taxonomy): domain Eukaryota; kingdom Metazoa; phylum Arthropoda; class Insecta; order Lepidoptera; family Geometridae; genus Ectropis; species Ectropis grisescens. The sequence continues at coordinate 23,719,965 of CM029767.1, forward strand.
AAATATAAATAGAAGACTAAGGGTGTCCGGACATGGGGCAGGCGCAGTCCCAGCCTTGAATTTTGAAGGGGGTCATCAGTACGCAGCCTCAGATTTTAGGAGGGGAGAGGGGGTCACCAGTAGAAATAGGAATAAATCGAACAAAAAATACTTTACTCCTAGCGCCTTACGACTTTACCCGCGTAGTTACCGTTCCAGTTGTTATCCCGCGAAAAAAAATGGTAAGTAAATGTACTATTATAGATATTTAGATTTTTTATTTAACGTATACGATTTTGGGGGAAGTCATTTCCCTTGTGACCCCCCTCCGGACCGCGCATGACGTGACGTCTGGCACCATATACCTACACACACACAGCACTACATATACCCAGCAGCAATCCAGGTACGCTCTGGTACTTTTTCACGAACCCATTGTAGCCTGCCCTCTCTGCCTCCGGGTCCGGGTACTACAACAGAGAAGGGCAGGCCACGCTGGGTTTGTGGAAGAGTACTAGAGCGTACCTGGATTGCTGCTTGGTATATGCGACAATGGTGGAGGATTTAGTCGGTAGATGCATCGTCGTCGAGGTGTCGAGTCCGATACAATCCGATACTCAACATTTTGTGTTTTGTGTTATAAATAAGTATGTTTTTCTAATGCGCACGCCCGTAGGTACTACATCCATACTTAAGCACTTGTTTTTGACGAGACATGGTCATATCATAGCTAAGCTAGCTTTTCTAGCGTAAATTTTACTAAAGTAATTAAATTAAAATATAAATTAGATACAAATAAGTAGTTTTAAAACCGTAGCTTCAAAATATCATATTATTTAAGTTTTCATCCTGGTATCCGTCATAGTAGAGGAGCCTAATCGGGTATTAGTATTTCGGTATTTGCTCCGCTGTATTATAATACCTTAATTAATTTAAAACATAAAATTACTTTTTTTATAATTTTAAATGTCGTAACTCCTAAACCACTAAAACCATTTGGAAAAAACTCCGGCTCAAGTGTCAAAGCTGTTAGCTTACATTTCCAGTAGGTACATAAATTACAAACAAACGAGACCGCTAGAAGCGTTTTGAAACGCTCTTGAGAATAATGGGCCCAAACAGGTACCTACAAGTAAGGCGCACTTTATATGCCGAAGCGTAAACAACGTGCTAAGGTAACCTGATACCCGTTGTCCCGCTAAAATTGTAAATGCAAGCCAGAGTAAGAGATAAGTACTTTTTGAATCAAGTGAAATCGGTTAATATCTTACTGGCATGACGAGGCAGAATTAACACCTACAAGATTTAAGGAGTGGTCCAGGTATAGTACGTACCCGGACACCTCATTCCTTTCTGTAATTCTAGCTTTTGTGGATACCAGTTATACTGCATCTATTATCATAAGATTAGCGACGAGATTGTCCAATATCTAAATTCATCAGCATCATCAGCCTGTATTCGATGGAAATAAATCTCACCCATAATACGCCGCTCGGCCCGATCTTACAATTCCAACCGCCTCCAGCCGTCTTTCGTATATCGTCACTCCAGCCTGCTCTACTAGTCTCGTCCTACATTACATTTACCAATTCGCGGTCTCCAGAACTCGTCAACCCCAACGGTTATCAGGTGTCCGGCCCACTGCCCTTTAGTTTAATATAATATGCTGAGCTATGTCAGTAACTTTAGTTATCTGATTAATTACTCCATTGCGGATGCAATTCCTCAGAGAAACCCCAAACATAGCCCTTTCAGAGCAGGAGCAGAGAGCAGGCTGAGTGACCTTCAGCTTTCGAACCAATTTTCACTGTCACTAGAGTGTAGGAGTCCATTGCGGACAAACAACGTACAACGTGACACGTAATTGATATACACACTAGCAGCGTCCTGCGGATTTACCATTATTTCGGTATAAAAATAGCCTATGTGTGTATGTGCATCTTCCATACTATGATCAAATAATATTCCAAATTTTAAGCAGATTCGTTCAGACGTTACGCCGAGATTGAGCAACAAACGAGCATTACGCGGGTAAAACCGTGGAGCGCTCCTAGTTCATATTATTAGTATGATACCTTACTTGTTGCCTTCAACGAGAAAAGAATAGAAATATAAATGGATGTCAAGTTTAATGATCGGTTCTGAAAATTATTTATCATCATCATCAGCCCGAGTTTGTCCACTGCTGGACATAGGTCTCTCGTCTCTCCTATAATACGCCACTCGGTCCGATCCTCGGTCTTACGTTTCCAACCGCCTCCAGAAATATATTTATAACAACGTAAAATATTTTATAACAACTTAAATATACCTAATTTACTTCTATAACCTATGATAATTTTATTAATTTATGGTCTGACTTGCCTAGTTTTCATGCAACAACCAAGGCATGTTTTCATTCAAATCTTAAAAACCTTTTCTTATTTATATCAATGAATATTATCGTAACTAGCAGCGCCCGATCCGTTCATACGTTACGACGCAATTGAGCAGAAAACATCCACATATTCAAACATACGCACATGGACATTTATAATGTTAGTAAGACATTGTACTTTTCTTTCATTTCACATTTGTGTTTTGATGAGATTGGCATTTTGAGAATAAGGCGGCTCATAGATAATCAATCATTTTGCGCAATATTGCGAATTGTACATTATTAACCGTTTAGGGTTAAAATTGAAGATTGCACAATGATTGAATGAAAGTTTGAGCGAATGTAATTTTTATTGCTCCATATTTTTTCATTGTGTCATGTAGGGTCAGTATTGGACAATATTTATCAGTCTGTTGCTTGTTTCGTTGGTGACGTGCAACCAAACTACTGACACCATCGAACATTATATCGATGACTGACACTAAAAAGTTGCAGTAGTTCGGTTAACCGAACTAACAACCGGACTACTGGCACTACTCGGTTTTAACGAGGAGAACACGTATGGCGAGGAAGCAGAAGTTAAGAAAACGGAGATTAACTACGAATATGAGTATCCAATTGTACAGATAAATAGATAATTGCCGTCTCTGTGGAATATGAAGAGCAAAGAATGTAATGATTGTGATAAATAAATCTTTAGTATTAGACATTGTTGTCTAAATGAGAGATGTTTCCTTTTTGAAGTGAAAACTACTTTAGGCGCGTTGAGACAAAATTTTCGTGGGTGAAATGAATTTATCCGTCACGCTCGGGTATGATAATAATTTCCGGATGAACTCGGGATGCTAGAGCGATAAACAAAATACAGTGAACAAGCGCGTCAGAGCGAGAAAGATAATATAGTCCCTGTAAACATGTGTTTAATATATTTATAACTTTTTATACCGATATTAACATCTAGGTACTTACCACACTAATGTCATTAATTGAACTTGTCACAAAATATTAAATTTGCATTTCACATCCACTGCATAAAAGATTTTGTTGTAATATACTCGTATTACTGTTTTATCACAGCACTTTACACTACGTAAACACACAAAACGATACCTATTTTCATCAAAGAAACACAGATCAAATTGCCAGTATTTAGAATCGTATCTTCTACCCTTTTCTAACTTCTACCATTCCCTTCTACCATTATTATTTACAACTTTCTAAATAAGTTAGCTTCTAATATTTTGATCAATAAACACCCAAATTTGTCGTTTTTATGATCACAATAAAGACGAATGACATTAAAAACATAAAAAAATATGTTTAATGGTAGTTTTATCCTGAGTTCAAACGATTTTTATGCTATTGTAACACCTTTATTTACGTTTTAGCCATTGCCGGCCGGACTCTGAAATGAGGTGGTATACTTATTTATATTTAGTTACTTAGCCATCTTATTTCTGCGTCGTTCTGGGCAACAACAGACCAAATCAATACTAGAACCTATTTTTAGCAGGCAATTTCAGAACTATGAGGCGTTTTCAAGATGGAAATAAACGATGTCTCATTTTGTAAGATTTCTCAGCAATATGAAATATTGGCGCTACAGTTGGCGCAACAGATCTATTAAAATTCAGTATCACTACAGAAAAAAAAATTGGTTGCCTGTAAAGTCGGTATACGGGCGAAAGTTTTACGTGACAACGACTTTGAGTGGTAAAATAATTTTACGGAAGGGACGCGTGCCTTTCACTTTTTATGTCTGTCTCTCTCGCTCTTAGGCGGGCTAACCATGCCCGAGTGGAAGGGACGCGTGCCTCTCACTCGCTCTCGTTGTGAGCGCATAACGTGAGCGCAGCGTAACGCAGTTTCTTGAAGTGTCACCCAGCAAACCAATTTATAAGACGTTGTCACGTCAAAATCTCTAAACGATGCAGCACGAACATTTCTGAAAATAAATAGAATACATCAAACTCACATTTACCTACATTGATTCGATTCAGTTGCAGGCATTGGGAAGCAAAAAGTGCATATGTGACCACCCTCCCCTAGATTGGCTGGATCCGCCGTTGATATTACCTACATTGTTTATCTAATCCAAATTAGGTTCTTTCAGATTTCTTACTATTTTTAAAGCTAAGTATCTAATTCAAATCTTACTAACATTATAAATGTGATAGTTTGGACATGTGTGTTCAACCCCATCGTCGGTAAAAAAAAATTACGTCTTTCTTGGTTAAATTACTAGGAAGAAATTACAAAAATACTAGGAACAAACTAAATAACTTTAGGCAAGTAAGTAAAAGTAATGATGTAATCTCTATATATAAAAATGTTATATTGGTTTGTGTACGCTTCAAAAACTCAAAAAGTTCTGCACCGATCGAGCTGAAATTTTACAATGATATATAATCCGCATCAAGGATTGTTTTTATCTAATTTTTGCATCACAATGTGCCACAGCGAAGTGAGGTAGGGTACAGCTATTAAGTAGTCAGCCAGATAGCTGATATAATACATACATAGTTGCATATACATACTTATTATACACAGAAACACCCCGACACTGAACTGAACTGTGTTCGAATTAAGCCCACAATCTAAGGAAATAGTCATTTTCTTTGAGAGTCAACCTTGTCATTTCTCATTTCAACAAAGATATTAAGATAAACTTGAGGAGACTAAAATAAACAAAAGGAATAAAGAAAGGGAGCAGGGTTTTAGTAAAAGCAATACTCGTACTGATAAAACTTTATACATAAAAAAACAACAACAAAAAAACAGGGCAAGCTTGATAAAACCGTTTAAAAATATAATACATTTTAATTTTACAGCTGATCTTCTCTCAATTTCGCTATCGTTTAAAAATCCAGAAACTCAACCTTACGTAGGTAGGTAACCAAGACCCGAAGAACAGCAACAGCCGTGATAATTTTGTAACTAAAATCGTAATATGAGCTAGTAGTCCAGATTGAGTAAGAGATAATTACACTAATTTCAATTAAAAAGGTCACTATAGAATGTTTTCGAATACTTGTTCATTAAATACTTATTATAATAAAGTTTGTAAGTTTTTTATTCATTTAGGTATTTAAAAAAGCGCTCAGAGCAAATCGTTATTGTTTTGGAAGGAAACCAATTTTGCCTTGTATCTTCGAAGTAATTCTTACTTTTTCACATACGACATAAAATTCAATTCAAATACCAATTATTAATAAGAGATACATATTTTTTCTCACAACTGTACAAGTTTGAAATATCGATATTAGCAATTTAGACAGCTTGTGTCCTATCACTGAGTGAGTAGCGCCTCGGCATAGAATAGATAACATGCCTCGGCTCATTTATGTATGGAAAGTTCGAGAACGTCACGTAGCTACAGTTTGAATGAAAATGTGCCTTATAGGAATGACTTTAAAGGTGACTTCCATTATATCATTTCTCTCTTTATGCTAATAATATTTTCAAAATATAATCGAAATAAAATAAAATATGACTTACCGATGGTACGATATGTCAGCTTTGGATAAATGTTGGGCCCGGCTATCGTTTTTACATTCGAAAACTGCGCAGTAGTTACAGCATGATTGGTTACTTTTCATTCAGAATCGCAGATGAGAGTACTATGGGAAGTATGTGGACGGGCGTCGATCTCTAAATATGTGGAGCTACGCTTACTTAGTACTTAGTACTACGTTTGCCCCGCCTAGTTGCTACTTCTCCCTGATTTATGTGTTCTGTGGTTGAAGGTATGAAAAATAACTACTTATCAAAAATTTTGTTCTCAATGGCGATATAGGTGGTAATACTAGTTCATTTTGTAATAGTTCAGTAATACTAGTTTATTTTATAAGATTTCGTCAATGTTAAAAATACCACATAATAATCCATATTATGTGGCTTGTTCATGTTATTTTGAAAACAATTCATTTAATTTTTTTTTGTACAGTTGCGACCTCTATGTAATCACAACCGAAGTTTAATTTGGGGTTCGTCAACATGATTTAAACGCGCGGCTATGTCGTACTCACCATTAGAACCTCGTCAACCCGTGGTTTAACCGCTTCACTTGCTAGTAGTTTGTGTAGATTTGAAGAGATGGCGACACAGTTTCCACAAATCGATTTCACTTAATTTGAATTTTGTTTATGACCATATTTCCTTTGAATTTAAAATGTATTGAGGGCAAAGATATGAGCTAGTTACTATTCAGTCTAGGTTTCAATCTCGGTTAGACACAGTTTACGCTAAAGTCTACTTATCAAGGTTGGTTGGTTGAATCATCATAATTTTATACTTCAATGCTATTCGTGGCTTACAGATTTAAATAGGTACCCAATGTCCATAATAAGTACACGGATTGGTAGAGTTTAACGCAAGATAGAAGATATCAGATGTAAAAAATAAAATTAAAACTTTTTATCCCGTAGAGTTGAGTGACAACAAAAATACTGCCATGATTTTTAACGTTTACTGAAAATTAAATTTTCGGTTTCAACTCGGGTTATGAGCACTACCAACCACGTAGCTATCTAATTAATAGATCTATTCTGTAATTTCTAACGGAGAAGGAAGAGGCTGTCGTAGACATTAAGATTTAGTGTTTCAGAACTAAATTAGGTAGTTAGGTACCTGCTAATAATAACGGGCCAATAATACTAGTAGCTCAATCAAAACCTGGAAGAAGTTCAAAACAGAAAAACATAGCAACTAGATATTGCATAATTTTTCTAAAAGAAATGGCAGTGTGATCAAATAACTACTAATCACAAATACCTATATGTATGTAAAATTTAATCAATTTTTAACGCATATCGCGAATGCGAACTTCGAGTATCAGACTGCGGTAAAATGGTAGATGATGGTAGAGTAAATTGGTTTCTTTTAGTCTACGATGTTGATGCCCCTACCGACTAAACCCCCACAGGTTTCTCCAAGAAATGCGGCTACTCCAATGACGCTCTGGAATTACTCAAACTAAGCAAAGGTTGCATTATGGGAACCAGACAGCTGATATCTCTCTCACGCACGCTGCTAATAATAATAGGCATAGACTGAAAGTGTTTGATAAGCATGGAACAGGTACTAGGAAATGGATTGTACCTAGATTGTTTAATGATTTGCCTGCGGGGTTCGAGGGCCAATTTAAAAATAAAGTATGTTTTAAAAAGCTTTTGTTGGGAAGAATGAGCTGAGGGGATCGGCGTTTTTCTAAATCACAATAGTTTTTAACATACCGCAGTCCCACAATATAAAATAATGTATACCCACGATATCCGTGTGTTAGGTATACACCTATAATAAACTCCTGAAATCAAAATGTTAGTATGCAAAGATAGATGTTAATTTTAACAAATAATCTGAGAGCATTGATGCTTACAAACTGCCGTGGAGTTTGGCAGAGTTGTATTTCGATAAATGTTATTGAAATTTTTTTGTTGATAAAAAAAAATGATAGCCGCAGTTCCACCTCTGTGGCCAAATTGCGGCCCTTGTCTTTCCATTGAGCACTCTGCTAATGAGAGTGCTCGTGAGGACTCGTCTTGAAGACTTTAGAAATTGTACTTTATTTGTTATATATTGCCGATTACAGTATCAGCTGAGTTAGTTTCCCAAGTCTTCCAGCTGCTTTCACCTACATCTACAGCTCTACATACACTGTTCAAATGGGAGAGAAGCCCGAGTAGAAGCGCTCTCCCCGGCCAGGGTTATCACGTAACAAGATGCCACCGAAGCAAGTTGTTAATAAAACAATATACGTTTTGAATAGAATCAAATAGGTTTCAGCTTAATAGATTCTTGGCATAATGAGGCAGAATTAACACCTACTAAATTTATAGAGTGCGCCAAGCATGACATGACCTCTGCCAGCTCATTCCTTTTTGTCATAAAATTGCCCACGACATAATACAACATCTAAATTATCAGCTTCCAATTTTTCAAAAAATTGTAGGGAAATGTTCTATGCTGGCTCGCCACTTCTTGTTTCATCGTCTGCGTGCTATAGAATTTCTGTAGGCGTAAGACGCATTTGACCTTCGGGCTCTGGCACCAATATTGAATGGAGATATTATTATCGCCCCTATATAAGTCATCAGAGTTTTGAAGAGTCTAAAGATGCAGTCACCTGGCTTGCTGTTAGTAAATCGATCCCGATAAAAAACTTGGTGTGTCTTACCCGACTGTGCAACGTATTTTCCGAACGGGACACCTTCCCTCAATATGGAAAGCTTGCAAAGGGAATAGTTCTACCAAAACCTCGCAAAGATAGACGACAGTCAGCCAGTTACAATCCCATCACACTTCTACCTAACTTCGCTAAGCAGTTTGAGCGGGGGCTGCTGTTGACAAGCAGTTTGAATTTCGCAGACAGCATTTCACAACGCTCTAGCTAGCGAGAGACCAATTATGAGAAACGGTATGTAATGATCATTTGCAACTTTGAAAATAATTTAGCCAGGGTGTAGCAAGAAGATCATCATCATTAGCCGCAAGACGTCCATTGCTGAACATAGGCCTCTCCCCTAGATTTCCACAACAAACGGTCCCGCGCAACCTGCAACCAGCGTTTTCCAGCGACTTTTGTGAGGTCATCTGTTGGTTTAATGACTTTAGTGGGAGGCCGTCCAACACTACGTCTTCCGGTTCATGGTCGCCACTCGAGAACGTTTCTTCCCCATCGGTTGTTGGTTCTGCGAGCGATGTGGCCTGCCCATTCACACTTCAGCTTCCTTACTCTTTGAACGCAAAGCTATTACCTTTAAACTGATGCGAACGACAACACCACCCGCCTTAGTCAAAATGATAGCTTCGTTCTTTGCTGATTACCGATTCTTCGCATCAGTTGAAAATGTCAAGTCTGGATACAAACCGATGGCAGCGGGAGCACTACAGGATAGCTGCGTAAAACCTACACCTTGTTTCCAAACAATATTCAACTCCTGGAAAAATAATATCTCATACTAGATGAAAGCGGAACGGTCTTGGCTTTTTTACCGATGAATCACGCAGCCCACGGATTGCAGCTAACAGAGCACAGATGCTTCTCAATTCACAGCCAGGATGGCTCAACAGATGGCGCAGCGTTGTGAATGTAGGTGAAACGGCTGCACTACAAACAGGCCCAATATGGAATACAGCTTTACCACTAACACTTTAACTTCGAAAACAGGAAGTCGTATAGGAACGCACAGTCACATGAGCACCCACATCGACGCAGACTTGAGCATGCACTGTCAAACCAGCTACGCAGCTTGCTAGACTGCGTAGCTGGTTTGACAGTTTGGTAGAAGATGGCTCGAGCATTGTTCGGCACGGCTCCAAGCTGCTGAATCGAATTAAACTGGGCATAAACTAGACCGTGTGTTACCTATTATAGTGCGCCAGACTGACGGCCAGCCACAAAAAGAAGCTTCAAGTGAAGCATAATATTATCACCCTGAGGGTGAGGTGATTCGGCGATTCCCGAAGGCAGCTGGAAGATATGAAACGATTTGATATGCCCGAGTTTAAGTATCAAAATGGTGGAGACGGTGCGGTTCGTCTGGCACACGGTATGTTACATAGAATAGCGGTGATACAGAACAGTGAATTTTCTGTACTTGTACCATTATCGTTTATTTTACAGTCAATGTTAATGAGCTGCTCATTAATCTATAAAGTGTGATTTTTGGCGCCCCCTGGACTTGCCACCGTCGGCACGGGCACCGGCTTGCCCACCCTCCCCTTCTAGATCCGGAGCTGGTTGGCAGCCCCGTGATCGAGGTATCCCTCGGCTCGATCGAGTGCCAACGTCGTACCGGTGATGGCCTTTTGTGGTATACGGTGGGCCTCTGGACCTGGCACTTCTTGGTCTCGGCCTCTTTGGCTGGAGACAGTGGCGACGCTACATGTCCTTTTTCTCACGATATTTTCTTCACCGTTTTGAGTTAGCGGCATTACGCACATGACTTCAAAAAGACAGTGGTGCGGGTGATATTTGTACCCGACTCCGGATCCTCCCAACTAGACCAGCCATAAATAGTGACCAAGGTACTCATACAAATCAAGATTCCGGGATTAAAAATACCACACCTTTACAAGCTATTCTGCTGCCAAGCAGTAGCGTGTAAACACTACTGTGTTCCGGTTTGAAGGGTAATGTTTCCAGAGAAATTGGTAGGCTCAGAGATGAAACACCATTTATCTCCGGGTGACGAACGCAGTGCGGTGCTATATAGATAATGATTTATACTTTTCATGTTCCAACAGCTGCTTGTCACTGTGTTGTTATGTGTAGACATGTTGCTCACCATCAGTCACATATCCTGCTCGTCTTGTATATACTATGGGTATATAAAAATACGCACATTAAATGTTCCACTGCTGGGACTCGCAGGCTTTCTCTCACAAGGTGAGATTCAGGGCCATAATCGACCATGTTGCCCCACTGCTGATTGGCGAATGATTAAACAAGCTCAATATATATTATAGTCATTTCAATCTATTTATTGTTGTGGCTCTAAATAAACGTTTCGATATAGGTACCATGTTTAATTAATCTCATTGTTTTTTTTGCCTGTAGAGGGTCTTCCGATTACAATATCTAGATTTGAAATAGACCAATCTAATTCAGAGAATGCTGGGCAATAATAACCGATGACAACTATCACCAGTTTGAAGATACCAATTTAGAGGGAATAACTGAATTGTTTCAGAGGCCTACAAAAGTTGCAAGCATAACAAATGCCTTCATAGAGTCATTATCTATAGTAACATTATAAAGCTGAAGAGTTTTTTCGACAGGTGCCGTAACAGGTAGCTGAAGAGGGTTTTGTTTGACGCGATATTCTCGGGAATTACTGAAATGATTTCAAAAATTCTTTCACCGTTGAATCCCTGATCCGGAATCACGGGATTCCTGAGTGCTATAGGCTATGTATGTACTACGGGCGAAGCTGGGGCGAACATGTAGTAGATTATCTACAGTATAGGTAAAGACCAGTACAATCCGATTAAATGCAAGATTCAGAGACACGGCACAATTGGAAATAACTGTTAAAGGACAGTAGAATTCAAACTTTAGAATCAGATAATTTGTTCGAAACATGAAAACCTAGTTTTTATGAACGATTTGTTGTTGTTGTCAAAACGTTATGAAAAAATATTATATACATACATCTCATCAAGAAGTTGTGTTAAGTATAAACGTATTTAAAACCACCGTACTAGACCCCTGGTGATGGTAGGGTGGAGTCAGAGCGCCTGTTGCCACCGAGTAATTTTATGAGCGTCGGCAGTCCCATGACGACAGACTTTTAGGTTCGGTTACTATCTATATATCTATAATATTCTACTTATATTATACATTAAAAAGTTTGTATCCTTAAATGGTTGGATGTTTGTTGCTCAATCACGTTGAAACGTTGGAACGGATCGTTTACAAATTCAAAACATTTTGGTTGGGATTGGTCCTTAAGTAACTTTTAACATGGCAAAATAACGAAGATGGAAACTGCGCGGGTAAAACCACGAGGTACTGGTAAAAACTGATTCGATCGACTAAATCATAATGATAATACTATACGTTGACTTTGCAAAGATTAGACAAAAAAAAGAAAAGAAAAAAAAAATGCAACCACAGAAATCTAAATAAAATTATTTAGATTCCTGTGGTTGCTTTATTGTTCTGCGTATGCAACCAAGAGTTGTAGTACATATACAGAACATCAAAAAAGTCTCTGTGTCTGTCACTGTAATTTTTGCGAAATAGTAAAAAAACAAATGAAATTGGATATATTAGGGAGGCCAAGGTCAAATTATCTACAACAAAGACGTGCAGTCGTTCATTAAGTTATCTTTATCCATTAGATAATGATAACAATCTTAATACAGTACGTTATTCAGCTCTGGATAAGTCCAGTCGGAATATAACGAATGCGCTAAAGGCTTGTTCGCATTAGGCTAGCAAATTAGTCTAGTAGAAAGTAATTTAGTAGCTAAAATACTCGCTACTATTCAAAAATCGTTCGCACCGTGCTTTAGTACAGTTCACAAGTGAGTAGCGTTTCGCAACATGAAGATCCTACAACGCAATAAAATAAATGAATGAATAAGCCAATCTTATCGAATCGCAATGGCTATTTTAGAAGAGGTGAATAAGGAAATTTGTGTGATCAATGAAACAAGTTATTCCACAGACAATTTCGTATTTGGAAAATTGTTTGAAGTTATTTTTCTCTCCAGACTAATTCGACAAGTTCGAACCTGTTTAGTCGGCGAGCCAATGAGCGCACCGCTTCCAACGAACGCGCCTAATGCGAACAAGCCTTAAAGGCTTGTTCGCATTAGGCTAGTAATTTAGCCTAGTGGCGAGTAATTTAGCAACTAAACGTGTATGAACAGTGAAAATTTAGTCGAGTAGTTTAGGGAGTGATTTAGTCGAGTCAATCCATTTTGTTCTATTTTCAACGGGCGAGTAGCACCCCCTACCACGCGTTCGTTGCGAGCGGTACGCTCATTGGCTCGCCGATTAAACAGGTTCAAACTTGTCGAATTAGTCTGGAGAGTATAATAACTTCAAACAATTTTCCAAATACGAATTGTCTGTGGAATAACTTATTTTATTGATCACACAAATTTCCTAATTCACCTCTTCTAAAATAGCCATTACGATTCGATAAGATTAGCTTATTCATTCAATTATTTTATTGCGTTGTAGGATCTTCATGTCGCGAAACGCTACTCACTTGTGAACTGTACTAAAGCACGGTGCGAACGATTTTTGAATAGTAGCGAGTATTTTAGCTACTAAATTACTCTCTACTAGACTAATTTGCTAGCCTAATGCGAACAAGCCTTAAGGCATAGTGTACCTGTGTAAATAGGTTATATGACATCACGTCTCACGTCTAACGAACATTTGGATTCGATGAGCATATCTACGCGCAGCGGCGCGGCGGCGACATTATTAAACATGATTTGAGAACTATTTTTGCGATATATGTGTGCGCTGTCGTACAAATAACACAGCCTCAGATTTAATAGTCTCAGACGTATCAGAGACTTTCTGAATCTGTACTCTGTACTAGACTTAGTTAAATAAACATCAGTTTCTCAAATTTATCGTTTTTCAAATCTCAGTCTCAGAGTGGCTAAGATCACTAGGTGGGTAACTTCCAATCTATTAGGTTTAGTTTTCAGTTAAAAAAATATTTATAAAAATTACACTTATCAGTTGTGTTACTCTCAGTTTCATGGTGGTTTTTTTCTCAGCATTGAATTTCTTGCTCTATACTCAGTGACGTGTGATTTACATGTAATCAGTCTACATTTAAACGTTCGTTATGTATCTAGAGATGTAAGATGCTTGTGTCTTCCACTAACCAACATTTGGTCAGCGTGGATTATGACCTTGACTTTCTCCTTGAAAAAGAAAGCCCCGAGTCGCAGCAGTGGGAACGTAAATTGGGTTGTTTATGGTTATCAGGAAACCTTTGCCCAGCAACGTTTTTATGTAACTTGTTCTAAGTTACATAAAAAAACGTTGTTTGAAAGAAGGTATTCTTCAAATAATTCGGAAACATGCACAACGTAGTAGCTTACCAATACTTTCAGTTGAGTAAGAAAAATGTACAATCTATGTAGTTTATCAATATATTTTACATCACTTAATAATAGATACATTATATTATATAGGTTTTATCCTTAATATATATTATTTGCATAATCAGCTCACATATTTTGACTAGAACCGTTAAAGCCTAAATACATACCTACTACGAATTTCGCACTATACATTGATCTAGTAAAACAAAGATGTATTTTTTAGATTTAGAGCTTAATACAAAAATCCAAGATGGATCTGTTGGGGTCTATGAAAAGTCATACTATAGAATTGTAACGGCGCGGCGTCAGAAATTGTTACTGCCATTACAATGGGAAATTTTCAGAACGACAAATATAAACAAATATGTATTGCATGCGACAGCTAGGTGAAAAAAATTGTCTAACGACCATCAGCAATGATGTTGCTTATCACAAAATATAATTCCTTCAGAAAAATCAATTATTTACAGGTTTTTACAATCACTAGATATTGATTCTAAAAACGTCTAATAGAGCGAGCGCTGGGTAGAGTTGAGTATGCAAAATGTGAGAACCGCATTCGGTGTACGGTTATGAACTCAGAAAAGTACGCAAATTATTCTTCTCGATGTTGCCAGGAGGTATATTGGTCAATTTTTTGCACCATTTATTGTGTCTACGGAGGTGGCTCCTTAGACATAAAAAAATAAGTAAATGGTAAATAAATAAGTAAATGGACAGAACACATGCTTTGGTATCCTTGAAATAATTGTTTTAGTTGCAATATTAACCGCTAGTTATTCATAAAAAACAATTTGATGTTATGACTAAAATAATTATTATAATGATATCTACTACGTACTAACAAATTATTTTAATATTTATTCAAATATTTGTAACTTTTTTTTTTCATACTGTACAAGTACACAGTTCTAACTAGCTCGGGTCCAGTGGACACCTGTTTTGTATAGACTCATTATTTTTAAGTTCCAAATAAATAAATTTGATTTTATTTGATTTGATATCAAAGCACGTGTTCAGTTCATTTACTTTATGTACAAGGGGGTGGAGTGTAACAAAATTGACCAAAACATCTCCAGGCAACAACCAGAATTATAATTTGCTTGCTTTTCTTTTATGAGTTCAAAACTGTACACCAAATACGGTCTTCACATTTTGCACACTCAACTCCTTCCAGCGCCCGGTCTATCATTCTTTAAAAGGCTAATATTTCTGTGGTTTTCACGTATTTTCATGGTTAGAATGTATGTAGGTACTTAATGTGTTCGCTACGTATAAGTTATCATAGAATTGAATGATAACATAGATTGTGCTATACTTACGAGTAATGAAGCCTAGCTTTTACGGAAATGTGCCACATTTAATAAAGCTTCATTTTATTTTAATTGATGACACAACAATACATTTGATTTGCTGGAGAGTCGTTTACATATTAACTAAGTATTTAGTGTATACAGCTCTTTTTTGTTCTGGCAATATAGGCAATTTCTGAAGATATAGATTCTTTTAAAAAGAGAACGCAGATATTACCAGAGTTTTGGTTTAAATATGTGAGGTTATTATCCGGAAAAACTGCACCAATATCCATGTGTCTTAAATCATTGCAACCCCTCTCTTTTCAATTCATCAATTAATTTTTAAGCTAATTTTCCGAGTAAAAATACAAATTAGCAGTTAAGTACAATGATATACCGACTCGTATTTTCAGCGCGGATTAAGTCGGGACGGGTTTCGAGTGCATAATAAACCTAAGAATAGATAATTTTCAATATATCCCTGAAATAGCGAATAAGACGTTTTCAAGATGCAAGTTTAATAGATCGGTCAAAGAGAGTTTTCAATTTCACCATAGATGGCGCCAATGTTGCATTTTGCTATAGAAATTTTATAAAATGAAACATTTGCCGTACACTTGTCGAAATTGAGAATTACTTACTACCTTTGTCTATTTGCTTCTTGAAAATACCTCATTAGCTTAAAAATATTTTGAAAGGGTAGGTAACAATAAGTTGCTTTTATTAAACAACTACTACATTTATCGTCTACAATTATCTAGAATATTTTCTGAGAAATATAACGATAATGTTAGTATTCATATTTTTTATGTAGATACTAATATTGCATATAACTCATTATTTACAATTTTATGTACACAATTTTTGTCTTCGATCTATCTCCAGTAATCGCTTGTTTCTTGGAGTTTCTTGTTTGTTGGAGTTCTGTCATGAGTTTTATGTAGGTAGTTTATTTCGGTAATCACATCGAATGTCATCAATTCAATTGGATAGAATTTAGTAGGTACTTTCAAAATAATTGGACGAGAATCGTAAAACTGAAAGATGAATTGTTATAAAAAATGTTTTGCAATCATTGATCGTTACCAAAATTTATTGTTCAATCAGTTAACTTTGTTGGCCTGTGCATGTTGTGTTTTCAATTTTTTGTTTGTCGTGTGTATTGCAGCAATAATTTGGTCTTATATACAGGATGGTCGGTATTCGGGCACCATCGGCCTCGTTAGCAATTTGGTTGTTGAGCAGCTAGCTGGCTAGTGTTCTATCTTTTGACTTCCATTTGGGCATAGTGGGGCATGTATACACATAAGTTAGCGGATTCAGTGTTGTATATTGTTGTATACTTATCTTTTAGTCCTGTTTCGTCTTTGACGCGTCGGAGTAGATGTGCATATGCTACATGTGCTAGAATAGATTTAAACAGCGATAGAGAAGTCAACAAAAACTTTTTTGGGATATCGTGTAGATTGAGTTTACGTAAAAGTTGTTGGTTTTGATAATTATACGGAATCATCAAAATGTTGCAGCCTGATGACCGACCAATAACCTTGTATTTCAAGATTTCTATGGAAAAAATAGCTAAAATGTAGATCAAAAATCGATAAAAAGCAAAGAAATTTTTTGTATGTTTAGGTGCACCTATTTTGGCAATAAAGCTATCTGGGATCAATTGACAAAAACTGATTAAAAGAAACAATTTGGGTGTATCTGCTCAAAAAAGACCTCAAGCGCAATGACAGTTTGAGTTCGATCAGAAAAATTAAAATTAAAAAGCTAGGGGTACCTATTATATACCTAAGTGTTCATTTTTGGGAGCAATATATTAAAAGACTATTATCCATTTTTCAATGTACCGTTAAAATAAAGTTTAATAAACGATGAAATCGCAAATCATTTATCTTACCGCGACATTTGAAAATGTTGAATATTCTACACAGACATCGAATAGTTTTTCTAATTTACATACATACATACAAATTCTAGAATTTTACCCACGAGGCTAGTTTTTCAAGCCAGGATACCAAGCTAGTACTTCTAGTAGCTTCGTGTTGACAAAACTAGCGTTATGTAGCGTTGTCTACACGAAGCTACTCGTGGAAGTACTAGCTTGCTAACACTAGTTGAAAAACTAGCCTCGTGTCGCTCGGGCATTAAGGATGCGAAATTCCGTATGGAGTTCGTGACAGTGCTGATTTAATTACTGCGAATACTGTTGCTATTCACAGCAGCACTACCGTATTTTTCATACGAATTACAATGTGAAATTTCGTATCGTTACTTGTCAAAGCTTGCAATATGACAAATTACAACAAAGTAATGGTTGGATTCGTAAATATTATGCGTTTTAATCGCCTTTATGTCAAATAAAAGCTTACAAAGAATGGATGATTTCAACTCCCTTTTTCATTTTACACTTTTAAACTAACTGAACTAAGTTATATTATTTAAAAAGTAATCAACATGCAAATTATGAACAAACATAATACGGTTATAGTGTAATGAATGATCTTCAAAAATATATTTTTCTTAACATATTACATACAGTTGAATTCTCAAATATAATGTGTTTTAATCACCTTTATGTCAGATAAAAGCTTACAAAGAAAGAATGATTTCTACTCGCTCTACCATTTTACACTTTTAAACTAACTGAACTAAGTTATATTATTAAAAAAGTAATTCACATGCAAATTATGAACAAACAAAATACGGTTATAGTGTATTTAAATGATCTTCCAAAATATAATTTTCTTAATATATCACATTCAGTTGTATTCGTAAAAAATATGTGTTTTAATCGCCTTTATGTCAGATAAAAGCTTACAAAGAAAGGATGATTACAACTTGCTCTTTCATTTTACACTTTTAAACTAACTGAACTAAGTTATATTATTAAAAAAGTAATTCACATGCAAATTATGAACAAACAAAATACGGTTATGGTGTATTTGAATGATCTTCCTAAATATAATTTTCTTAATATATTACATTTAGTTGTATTCGTAAAAAATATAGGTTTAATCGCCTTTATGTCAGATAAAAGCTTACAAAGAAAGGAGAATTACAACTCGCTCTTTCATTTTACACTTTTAAACTTACTGAACTAAGTTATACTCGTATTATTAAAAAAATAATCAACATGCAATATATGAACAAACAAAATACGGTTATAGTGTATTTGAATGATCTTCCGAAATATAATTTTCTTAATATATTTACATAACTATTAGTCCAAGATCCCAGAGCCGCTAGACATCACGTATTTTCTGATGAACGAAATGTGGACGATTGAGTAGAGTTAGTACGTACTAAGAACACATGCTTACCCGCTTACTTGCTTAGACGGCCAATTTTGAGATATGGGGTAATGCAGGTACACAAAAACATTACTTACTTCACGTATTTTCTAATGACTTACTCTCTACTCAATCGTCCACATTTCGTTCATCGGAAAATATGTGACGTCTGGCGGCTCTGGGATCTTACTCTATATGTATTATTACATCGTCACCCAGTACAATGAAATCTCGCCGACGATATACACCAATCATTTATAACATACAGTGGTATATGGATAATTCAGGTGTGCTTAGTGTAAGTAGTTAGTTAGGTAGGTATGTAGTGTAGTGTAGTTCTCATAGTATTTTAGTTATGTTAACAAAAGCTCTGCCCACTCAAAAAAAAAAATAACTTCCCAAGAATAACTTGTGCATAAATTTTCAAACCAATTCAAATAGACAAAATAGAGAATGGTATATGAGAGCTACAAAACCCCGATTACCCGCGATGACAGAAACGTTTATGACTACGCGAGCTAAGAACTCACGACGTTACTCACGCCCGCGGTCGCTTGCGGCTCCTGCTGCAACGACTAAAACCGCGCGGACCGCGATCTTCAGTAGATCCGGTGGGTAGCGCCCGCGCGCTCTGCGGTTGGTTAGCTTTGGTTGGACCTTAAATTATCGTTAACCCGCCTTGCGATCATTGTCCGCCACGTTTGCAGCGATAATTTCAACCGCAGTGGGTGCGAAACCGCGAAAATAAGCGGTCTCGTGAGTTTTGAAATTAAACCGTAGTTGCGCAACCGCGTTGGGCGCGGGTAAAAATAGCTCCGTGAGTTCTTTTGGTCTAAGAGCCCATGAGCCCCATGGACTTAGTTATTTTAACAAAGCTGAAAGTATTTCAATCCATAGTTTAAACATACAAAGGTAAGAGCGAAATCCCATTGTGAAATTTGGGTCATCCTGGCTTTGGCAGATAAACGGTACCTACTAAAGGTGTATGAAATACCGATCTAAATTTGTCAAAGTATAAAATACTAGCTTTACCGCGGCTTCGCTCGCGTTTTGTCAGTCGTTGGCATAAGGCCCAAGCGTTTTGAGGCAATGTGAAAATTTCATCCCCTATACGCCCAACAAATAAAAAGTTTTACACAAACTTTTATCCCCTATTTTAACCCCTTAGGGGATAGAATTTTTATAAATGCTTCCTTAATACATTTTTGCATCATAGGTGAAATACATGTGCGAAATTTTAAGTTTCTAGCTCTAAGGCTTGTGTGTTTAAAATATAAAAACTACTACTACTACTACCCTATTTCAACCTCTAAGGGATTCAACATTAGTAAACACTGTAATATGAAACGCATTTTTTTGCCTTATTCAATTCATATGAAATTTTATGCAAAGATGTCCAAGAAATAAAAGTTTCATACAAACTTCCATCCCCTTTGTCGTACTCTTATGGGTTGAATTTTAAAACAACTCCTTATTGGATTCCTACATCATAAAAATAAAACATGTGCGAAATTAAGTTTCTAGGTCTAACGGTTTCAGCTGTGCGTTGATCTATCAGTCAATCACCTTTGCCTTTTATACGAGTATAGAATTTTAGACAGACAGTATTTTTTTTTTTATTATTTATTGCCGCGCAATGTACAAATTACCCGCTAGAGAATCTTTGAGGAAGGTTTTAAAAATATAAATATTTTAACAGCCCCTTCCTGTATATTTATGAATGCATAATGTATGCCAGAAAGAATAAGAAAAGCATTGGTAAAGTATCAGATAAAAACCCTAAGGCACACTACAAAGACAAATTGGTAATTCCGAAGTGTAGACTACAAAAAACATGTAATTCTTTTATAGGAAACAGTGTTCGCTTCTATAATGTCATACCAGATCAGTTGGCAGGTCTCAATGAAAAAAGGTTCAAAAATATTGTAAAGACCTATTTAATGGATAAAGCCTATTATAATGTTGATGATTTCATTAAGGACAAAAATGTATGGCAAAAAAGTGTATCACAAATGTAACTACCAATTAATTAAGAGTATTTTAACATCGTAATTTAAAATTTTAGATTTAATTTTTTATTTATTTTTTGCTTTTTATAAAGCTTTTGACAAAGGATTTAGCTAATTAAAATAGTTGAATCCGTTGGACAAGGCCTCTTTACAGCCGCTTACTGTTAAATATTGTCACTTGTTTATGTATTTAAACTCTTTTATTATTTTGTATTTGACGTTACCAAGTTTTCTTTGTAAAATAATGGTTCGAAGAAATAAAAAAAATTGAATTGAATTGAATTTGTATTATAGATTAATATTGGTATCAAATGAAAGGGTTTGACAGGTATATTACTATACTATTAAAATAATATCACCCAGAGTAGAGGCGGGACCAAGCATGGCGTGATGCAACAAGATTTGTTGAGGGTAGCAGTCGGTTTGATAGTGTACTATGAAGGCTTCGTCTCATTCTTGGAGTGGCGCTTGGTTGTCTTGGACGTTGCTAGGAACGTTTATAGTTAATTTTAATGATTGCTGCATTTTTGTGATTGTAAATAATATTTTTTTGATTAGACAATTTCGGTTTGTATACATTTTGTGGGTGCTATTGATTAGTTATTTAAAACTAAACACTTCTGGTTCATAAAATACAGTATGGCAAAATACAAATCAGAGATGGTCGAAGGTACCACAAGATTTGTTATTTTGTTGTTTGTTTTGTTCATACCCTGTTATTCACCCAATATTAATATTATTTTTTTAAAAGAACTAACTCCAAGAATTACACGAAAGCTCCGCCAAACATCAAAACGGCCTACGCTCGCCACATTACTCTTGTTGCATCACGCCATGCTTGGCCTCGTCCCTTATCTAGGTGAAATACTTCATAGTACAGCAATCTACTTATTAAGTTTTTTCATTAGATACCAATATTAACCCATAATAATACCAAAAAACTCTGTATACTTTGACAAATTTAGATCATTATTTCACACACTTTTAATGCCATTTATCTGCTAAAGCCAGGATGACACAAACTTCATAATAATCCATCGTTTTTATCTATGTTGGGAGCATGCTCTGACAAATTTTCAGCTTTGTTAAAATGACGAAGATCTGGGGTTCATGGGTTCTTACTTAATAGAGATCAGGCGAACTTCCATTGTTTTATTATAAACAACTTGCAACTCTTTGGTTCCTACTGTTGCTCACCTTTGGTGGCAAGTAACGTTTATTAAGTTTAATATTAGAAAAGAAATCATCAGGGTTGCGCCGCGTAACTAAAATGTTCTTTGCTACGATATTGCTTTCCAATTCCGCTTGATTTATAATAAACGTAACTTGCCACCAAATTGTTGCAGGTTGGTCTTAGAAAAACGTATAAAATAAGTTATAGTAAACATATTATGTAGCCAAAAGAGGTGTGTTTATCTTCATTATAAACGATTTAAACTAAGGTGTTCTAAGGTGTGTTTCGAAAACTAGATAAACTTTTCAAGCACATATAGCAGAACCGTAAATTTTGTTGTACAGGTAGTGTTGCTTAAATTTTTCATAGTGTGCTTGCAAAGCATTCCTTTTAGCTGCTCGTTACAATAAAATACTAAAATACCAGAATTTTGAGGAGAATTCTTAAACGTCTTTCGTTAAAATGCTCAAATTCTAAGAAAACTGTTCATAGAAGCCATTAAAAGTGAGAGCCGAAGCCATTATGCTAGCGGTAGAGTAACTGGTGGTGTGACTGGTAACAGTTGAAGTGGGTTTGGCGCAAGAGATTGACGAGAGGTCGAGAGCAGATGGGCGTGGCCGCGGACTCTTCCTGCGGCCCACGCCGCGGCCTGATCAGTGGTCTGTGCTGAAGTAAGAATTCTGCATAAGGTACAACTTGTCAATAGGATTAACCACAGCTCCTGTGCCTAAGTTCAAAGGCTCGTGGGCAGTGTGATTCCCGTGCTGGTGGGAATGATGCTGCACTTCTAAGTTCTGAAGGCTCATCGTGTCTGAAGCTCCTTCATCCAGTTGATCGAAGTTACTCCCATCCAAGGAGATATCCGAACTGCAGAAACTGTCGCCAGAGTGAGCCGGATAATCTGAAAAAATAACGATGTTCTTGTTGAGGTGATGGTTAAGATTGTTATACAGACTACACCTCTGTTCTTTTTTCCTACCCTCAATCGTTGTCTTTCCTTCCCTCACAAGAAGAATAAAAATTAATTTTAAAATGGCTTCACCCTGCCTCTCGACTACTGTGCTGTTATGCTGATTAATTTTGCTGTAAGCTCGGATGTACATAGCTTCATCGTCATCTTTGTATTTTGTATGTAGTTTAAGAATAATGCTTAAAAAAAATTTAAATACCAAATTTAAGAACTAGCGCATACAGTTCCTTTGGAAATTACTTTGATTAAACCTCATTTTAATACAATATCAGGCGGTTCAACTGTCCACAGAAAACTCTTCGTACTCATGAGTAAACCGAGTATGACTATTGCTCACTCACTCTCTCTCTTTTATTTCAAATGAAAAAAGAGAGATTTTCAAAATAAAGAAAGAGATATTATTAGAGAGAGATATATGACTAGAGGTCATATATAACTGATCATCGTCACTACTGTTAAAAAATACTGCAAAATGTTTCATATTACAACTTTGTTAAATCAAAGTAAGCATCCATAAATTTTGTTTTTTTTAGTATTTTTGTTGTACCGCTTTCATCTTTACCTATATTTGTTAACGGCTACAATTGGTCACTCTTAAAAACACACCCATTAGCCCGGCCTCCAGCTTTATATTGATTTCATCGGATAGTAATGAATGCTATGTATTTCATTGATATGATTATTGTCTAGAATATTAGATTCCGTAGAATACTATCGATGGATAAAACTCAAAAAATGATAATTAATCTTACCATCAGGCGAGTAGGGCAAATTGGGATTCAGGGGTTGACTCGAAGCAGAATATGACCCATCCAATCCAAGATAATTCCCATGATCACTAGACGGAGATTCCTGTTTGATACTTTTCTCATCTTTATCTTTGTCCTTCTCAGAATTTTTGTCGCCTTCCTGCTTGGCTTTGCGCTGAATCTTCTTCATTTTGGCTCGCTGGTTTTGAAACCATACTTGTACAACTCTCACGCTCAGCCCTGTATCTTTAGCGAGTGCTTCTCGTACTTTGCGACACGGTTTTGGACTCACTTCAAAGGATGCCTTGAACTGTCTGCGTTGGGCTGACGTCAGGATCGTGCGTGGACGCTTTGGACCTCTGCGTCCGTCACGCGGACGGTCCGAGTCGTCGATAATCATGTCGTCTTCAGCGTGTTGCATTAAATACATCTCTTTTTCGAAGTCTTGCCTGCATAATAACTGTCCAGCTCTTATCACGTACTGCTCCCCTTTCTGTAGCGGTTGGCAGCACATTACGCAGACAAAACACTGGATATGAAAAACATATTGCTGGGCTCGCATCACCATTTCTTGTGGCAGAAGTGGGTCGCCGCACCTGGTGCATTTCACTCCAAACAATCTGTGGACAGTAACGTTAGCAGTCACACAAGAAAATTGAGTACGCACAGCAGTTCGCTTCGCAATACGCGTTCGCAATTGAAATTCGCAATCGTAAATGGTTTCAGGCGTGTACTTATATGAATACGAAAAAGTTTGCTCTTACGTTTGAATAAAGCCGATTTCCGGTATCAAACGTCTGGAGTAGCGGAAGTGATTTTGAAAACCAAACTTGGGGAGAGGTGTAACTCGTGGGTCGTTTAATACGATTGTGGCAGATAAAAAGCTCTTTAAACGATCAAAAAGTTGCAGGAAACAGTTTAAAATGACACGTTTCATTTTAAGACAATAGCACACAAATATCAGATCATTGTATTACCTATCATAGTCTGGTTTGCAGTAAACTTTTGTATTTCTGGTGTAACAAGTATGGGCCAGAAGACATCCGCATACGCAGCAGCTCAAGCATTGTTCGTGCCAGGAGAGATCTCCAACCCTCATGAGATACCGATCTTGGATCTTCTGCCCGCATCCTTCGCAGATCTCCACAATCTTCTCCCGTTTGATGCTTGCGTTGAGCTCTACGGAAAAAAACCGGTGGTGAGCAAATTGTGTGCCTTATGTATAGACCTGGTGATTGATTGTTTCTATGTTTGACTATTTACACAGCCATTTTATGATTATTATTGCGGGCCGATTGTTAATAATTAGGTACATACACTGTAGTAACAAAATGTTTAAGCAGTGGATTATATTTGTATGTCTGGTTAAAAAAAACTTAGTAGTCAAACTGAACTAAATACAAGTACCTAGTTAAGTTTATCCAATGTGTGTACACAAATCAGTCCTAAAACGAGTCGGTTGCACACATGACAGACTACCTACTTTGATAGCATAGCCTAATCGTAAATCGTAATCCCGAAAATAGGAATATTAGGAATGACGGTAACACTCAATTCGCAATGGCATATAAACACATACTAAAAAGATTATAGATAAAAATCCATAAATTTGACTCCTGTTCTAATAACGTTGCATGTCGTAAAGAGAGATAAACAATGAAGGTCTACCTTCATTGGTCAATGAATAATTCAGATAGCCTTAGTGTAAATAAATAAAAAAGTTAGCTACGTATGTAGCGTAGTGTAGTTCTCAATGTATTTTAGTTTTGTTCATAAAAAATAAAAAAAATAATTGGTAAATATTTCTCACACCACAGTACATAATAAGCAGTATATTATAGAGATAGATATTAAGTAGTACATAAACGTGAATACAAATTTACTTTTAAAATAAAAGTTATATATACTTATATATATATATATAAAAGTTAGTTAGCAAACAAGTTATCGTTACATGTGTAACGATAACTTGTTTGCTATAAATGAAATTTTATGCGGTTTATAATAAAAAAAAATGGATAAGCAAAAATTATGAATATTTACACATAATTTGAATTTTTCACAAGTTTTCTGTGGCAAACAATCCGTATTTTGAAGCTTGTTATGGTCATGCTAGTAACTTCATTAATAACGTCCTAGCTACACTGGAGAAAGTTATCATGGCATCTTCACAATACACAATGGGAGCAGATAATAATTAATTATTTTTTAAAATAGTGGTATCTTGAGATGTACTGCGACTACGGTAGCATTTAATTACGGTAGCATTTAACATTAGGTACTTATCAATTACATCACAGATTACATAATTATACGTGATGATACGTGAAAAATTTAAATAGCTATGGAGATAAATGTAACAAACCCGATATCAACGAAGATGTTACGTTAACAATGAAACAAAACTTTTTCCCGTTAAAGAAAACTAAAGAAGAAAGACAAATTGTGCTAAATTATACTATTCCTCAAAGAGACAGCAGTGAATGGATGGAAATTCGTAGGTCCCTTCTGAAAGCCTCAATTTTGGGCGCTATGATAAAAAAGAAACGTGCTATAAGATGATCAAATTTATACAAGCAAAAAATCTTTAGAGAACTGATATCTACTAATTAAACTAATTCTATTAAACATGGACAAAAAAACTGAAAATTAAGCTCAACATAAACTTTCTGAACAAAAACAGTCAAAGTGAACCTCTTAATTTATTCATGGATAGAGATCATTTTTTGGTAGAAAAGAGACCATCGTAGAAGTAAAATAGCCTATTACTACGTAAAGCCTGGGCCTTGTTGGCCTAGCTGGGCTAGGTATCAGTTTATTATATCGAGAATTAAATATATAATAACAGAAATTACAACTGTTATTATTATCAAGTGCAGGGCTGGTTGCGCTTGACGTTGTTTGTTTGCTGCGTGTGGCTGGGGAAGACGAAAGAAAAATTCAAACTTGCACTTGTTACCGGAAATAATAAAAGTTTATATAGGTTTCAAATGTATCTTTCCAATAAAGGACTAGTTAAAAGTAGTGGTAGTGGTACGACTCTTTGCAGAGTCCGCCTGGGAGAGTACCACACTTTTGCCAGTTACTCTACCGCCAATCAGTAATGTGAAAACATCCCTCTCTTCCGATTTTAAGGGTAATGTTTCCACTGAAATTCTTATATCTTTGACGAGCGCAGTGCAGTTCTAGGTAACGATTTGTACTCTTCGTGTTCAAATAGCTGGGTGTCACTGTGCTGTTATGGACAACATCCCTATGTAGCTTACCATCAGGCACATGTCCTACTCGTCTCGTCACTCTGTTCTCTAAAAAAAGTAATTCAGTCTTCAGTTAAGGAACGTTCAGTAAAACAAGAACAAAATAAAAAAATAGTTCTAACGAGCCTTTGGTGAAGGTTTTATTTTTAGAAATGTCACTATTTATTTTCTTTTTGTTTAAGTTGTTTCGTCATCTACGAATTAGCGGGAAGCCAAGATAGTTTCTTTCGTGGCGCGCTTGCTGGTATTTCAAAACATCAAAATATTATTTTCATTCAAATCGCTATTGATTAAAGTCTCTGACCAAACATGGTTAAATCCTCAAAGCTAAAATTATTGTTTACGTCAACGGAATCGCAAGGTAAAAATAGTAACTACGCCTGAATTTGTGGCGCCGCTTAACTCACGAATCCAAGGTCCTCGGTCCTCGGGAATATCATGTGTTTACTTCCGCTCAGGGTTCTCGCCTTAAATTACTAAATACTTTAAACAAAGACAGTGGCAACTTCCACAAAAATCTACCCAATTGGTGGTCTTGTATTTTGGATTAAAATTTATAAAACGCTTTCAAGTTTTTTGAGATTTTGGACGGAGGTTAAAAATCAAATGTTCAATAAATTTATTGGTTTAATTCACGGATGTTTAATTAATTGAGTTTTGAGTGGTGAGCTAAGTGTTTCAACTTGCTAAAAATTACTGCATATTAATAAATTTCATTAGGCCCAGTTTTTGCCAGTCCAGAAGAACGTGTGGGTGTTAGAATTTAGCCTTTTTTGCAAGAACAATCGGCTTTGTGGTTTGCTCAAGTGGAATTTAATTTGTCCAACGTTTTTTATTGATAATACGAAATTCTATTACCTTGCTCGCAATTCTATTGCCTTGCTTGCCTATCCCATCTCGTTCATCAGTATGCTGCAGAATTCAAGACCATTATCACAAATCCTCCTGTTACTGTAAAATAGTTAGAATTAAAAGCAGAACTAATTAATTAAAAGTCTTTCAGCATTACAGGACAAGTGAGTCAAGAAATGGTTAATGCACAAATACTTAGAAGTACCTGTGTACTGTTTTTGAATGCAAACCAAACAACAACAACAAAAACAACTGAAATTCGGAATGACAATCCTTGTTTCTGTGATTCTAAACGAATAAGATAAAGACCAAGAGGTTTGATTCCGTGTCGATATCAATCCGGTTGTGGATCAGGGTACTGAATCCTTCACAATTTCTTCGACACTTGGAGAACCTTGCTGTTCCATTTGTTCAGACTTATGTCTCCCCGCAGTCACCAATAAAGATGGATTTATGTCCAGACGAAGTACATTTTGACTACGTACTACAAGCAACATAGTCATACACGCATACGGGGCTACACATCTGCATCTAAACTTTAACGTGCGTTTATCTGTAGTTTCACCATCGTCGATCTTTCCAGGTTTATTATTGATATATATACGTCCTTTATTTTTATGACTTTCGCGTGGACTGCAAGAACTATCACCTCGTTGATACCGTTACTTCACTTTCAATCAACGTTAAATGTTCTGAGTCATTTAAAAAAGGAATTCACTCTGTACTAAATGAGTTTCCAGAAATTACTAGATCTGCAGGTGTACCTTCTTCTCCCAAGTATAATACGCTACACTGCATCAAAACTACTCCTGTTTCTCCAGCTTCTTGTAAACTTCTTCGTTTGGATCCATCTCGACTTCAAGCTGCAAAGAAAGATCGAGAACATGATATCAAGTAGTGATTGTCGTTTACAAAGCCCTTGATCTTCTGCTTTGCACCGGGTAAAGAAAAGAAAAGATAGTTTCCATTCCCTGCGGTGACTACCGCGCTCACTATCACATTATGGACTTCGTTCACTAGCTCTCTGGTTACTTTATTATCTACTGCGATTATCTTATCAAGGTCTACTATAAATTGTGAGTAAATCCAGATAATTTTCCCAAAATAGCCTTAATGACCCTTCAGATCGTGCAAATTCGAGTTCATGTCTTTTCGACTTAGAAAGGCTACTTAAATCTTCCAAAATTTTATCGATGAAGTTCTTCTAGAGCTTTACTTCTGTCATAATTACACAAATAACATTTGTTACTCCTGCTCCTCAAGAAAAATCAAGTCATCGATCGTATAAAGCATTATAGTGTCCTGATTAACACTTTCAAGTGATCTAGAATCCAAGAAATCTAGATAAATCTAAAGTAGACATCACGTTTATGTCATAGATTCCACGTTTCTGCAGCTGGTACACGACCACTGAACCGTTTGATTATGGAAAAAATTGCAGCGCCCGGCAGTTTCAACCGCGTTGTTCCCGATACCGTTATTTCCTGGGAAAAAAATAGCCTATATGTCTCCGACCATTCTATCTATATATGTACTAAATTTCATCCAAATCCATTCAGTAGTTTTTCTTTGAAAGAGTAACAAACATAAATCCATACATTCCTACAAACTTTCGCATTTATACTCGTAATATTAGTAGGTAGTTGGACATGGAACGTGTATTTTTTAATTTTTGGTGGTCTTATCTTTATCATAAAATTCGTACCACAAAGCGATGTTACTCGAAATTCACAAAACAAACAAAATAAAAATACGAGTCCAACGTTTATTAACAATCTGACGGACTAATTAGTATTTTTAGTCGCTTTTTTAAATAAAGACTGAGAGACGAGCAGGACATGTGCCGATGATAAACAACATGCCTGCCACAAAACAGAACAGTGACACGCAGGTATTTGGAACATGAACAATCCAAATCATTACCTAGCACTGCACTGCGCTCGTTACCCAGAGATCTAAGATGTTGTTTATCTAAGCCCTGTCATTTCTCTGGGAATATTGCCCTTTAAACCGGAACACAGTAATGCTTGCACATTACTGCTTGGCGGTAGAATAACTGGCAAAGGTGTGGTACTTCCCCAGTCTGTACTTGTGGTACTTATCTGTCTAAAGGTTAATAGTACACTATTGACATGACTTAAAGACGGATGCGCATGTTTGAATATTACATTTAAAACTTTTCTTGTCCAGCAACCCTGTTTGGTATCGTAGCTTCGTAGTCTTTTCTTGACACTTTGTTTCGGATTAGTGTAGTTCATAAGACAGAAAACTTCTCGCCATATATTATAAGTCTATCAATACTTTAGGCATATCATCGAAGCCAGAACATTCGCTGTCTTCACCAACCACAAGCTTCACTTTCTCTCTTTGTCGAGGAATAATGCACTCTTCAACATTTTTAGCAACATCGCTTCATCTCCCAGATTACGACAGACTTTCGATCCGAATCAGGGTAGAAAAATGTTGTGGCAGATGCTGTGTCTCGTGTAGCGTTACAACTGGTGTGGTCACGAGAAGACTGCCGTAACGCTGCCGAAGCGAAAATTAATTATATAATCACTTCACTACATAGTATAAAACAAAGTCCAGTCACTTCCCGCATCTGTCCGCCCCTATATATGTTTAGATCTTTAAAAGCACCAAACAGCTTTTGATGCGGGTTTTTTAAATAGATAGAGTAATTCAAGAGGAAGGTTTATATGTACTCGCATAATGTAGTGTCATAAATATTCACATTTTTTGCGCATACACTGCGAACGCTGGCTGAACACTATGAGCTAGATCAAAATAATGTACAGCAATTTTGTATCCCTTCGAAAGGTCTATAAAAAGTCTGCAATAGTATAATATACTATTGGATGGATAAATAAAATAAATAAATAAATATTGGTGGACAATTCACACACATGGATGGATGTAATACATCCATCTCTTAGGAATAGCCCACAATAACCATTTCTGTTACGTATTACTCGTAACTACTTATATTTAGTATCAGCATTACACCCGTGCGAAGCCGGGGTAGGTCGATAGTTAATTATATAATGATTTGGAACGCAATTAAGTTCAGTGTAATGTTACCAGAACAAGGGCAAAATCTTGCGGCACTGTTAGGTATGCAATAATAATTTATTTATATAAACCTAAAAACGTCTATAAATAATAAGCTGGCTGAAAAAAGTTTAAGAGTGACTATAAACGGAAGACCAGGCATCGTACGGAAACGTAAAGTTGGTTGTGTATCGAGCCGTGGGAGGGGGAGGCTGCCTTGCAGCTTGCAGTAGACTAAGACAGGTTGATGATGATGATGAAAAGTTCTGTATAATACTATATTTACGTTTGCCCCGGCTTCGCCCGTGGTACATGTATAGCCTATAGCACTCAGAGAGCCCGCACATATTTAACGGTGAAATAATTTTTAATCGATTCAGTAATTCCTGAGAATGTCGCGTTCAACCAAAAACCTCTTCAGTTACCTGCTATGCCACCTGTCGAAAATTGGTCGTACTAACTCAATAGATTTGATTAGCAAAGGTTTATATATACAATGACGCAATTTCAGAATTGCTGTCAGGTTAACGCAAGGTACTCAAGCTCTCGAAAACAATCTGAGAGCTTTCGTACCTTGCGTTAACGTGATAGCAATTCTAAAATTCGATTCCTCCGTCGCGTCGGTTCTCCGTCGTTTCCTCGCCGTTTTTGTTACATTCTTCATTTATACTCCGCTCCTATTAATAGTAGCGTAATGTTGTATAGCCTTTGTCTATAAATCGACTATCCAAAAGAAATAAAATAAATATAATAAATCAAAAAACCCGACTGCATAAAAAGTGAACCTAACCTCGTACGTACTTACATACTATAAAAACTGAAAAAAATAAAACAAGCATTTAGATTTCTGGTGGGCTAGAATTCTATAATATGTTATTGAATTAATACTATTGCATAAAATTAAATATATTCTAGTAAATGAACATATCAACAGAACAGTCGGGATCCATTGAACAATTAGATTGGCTGTAGAATAATAATGGATCCCGACTGTTCAGTTGATATGTTCATTTATTAGAATATATTGAATTTTCTGCAATAGTATTAATTCATTAACTATAGAATTCAGCCCACTAGAAATCTAAGTGCTTGTTTTATTCTTTTCAGTTTTTATAATATGTAAGTACGTAGTTTGGTTCACTTTTTATGAAGTCGGGTTTTTTGAGTTTTTAAAATTATACTTATTTTATTTTATACTTTTTAGTTATGAATTATGTTGTGACCACGGATATCTGTTATGATTATCAACAATATATGCATCTTTTGGTTTTTGACCAAATGTCTTCGTTTCTACTGATAATATGATATGTTGGTTTTTCTACTGCATGTAATTTTTATAGTTTTGTTAAAATATTTTAAAAAAAAAAAACAGATTTTCGACCAAAGTTGAGTACTAAATCGTTTGAAGTCGGAGTTGAGCGACCGACGTTGGAGCAATCCGAGAGCGATTTTGTGTTCCCACCATCAGCGGCAGAGTTGAAACCCCGTGGAGGTTTTAGTTGATAGAGGCACCATATTTATACATGGGATAGAGTGCAACATAACCCGGGCGGTAGGGTATGCGTAAATGCATTTCCTCCACATACGAAAACAGGTAGTCCAATATACCTACTAGATACTTTTATATATATGTCCATCCACATTCACATATGCAAGCAGCACACAAGCAGGACATGTGCCTGATGGTAAGCATGACTGGCACATAACACCACAGTGACACGTAGCTATTGGAGCATGAAGAGTCCAAATCATTACCTAGCACTGCACTGCGCTCGTCACCCAGATATCTAAGATGTTATATCTCTAAGCCCTGTAATTTATCTGGAAATATTGCCATTCAAACCGGAACACAGTAATGTTTGCACATTCCTGCTTGGCGGTAGAATAACTAGCAAAGGTGTGGTACTTCCCCAGGTGGACTCTGCCAAGAGTCCTACCACTACAATTATACGTAGTTTTCTGCTACCTATAAACCTATAAATGTGAAAACGGTTGTTACGCAACTTTAAATCAAACACATCCTAAACGATCAGCCAAATCAAAAAACGTTGAAAAAAAACTGAAACTAATTTTTTAATACCTATTCAACGATACCCTTCTTGACATAGTTTGTTGACTTTCATTTTTTAAATTTGGACAATATGGCGTCCGGTAGCCGCCATATTGAATTTACACTAACGTCATGGCTTTAGTGTCACTCGCGATACTAAGAGGAATCGATTGACGTGTGAATCATAAAAATCGGAACAGCCGCTTGGTCTGTATAGTGCTTCAAATAATCATGCATACATACATACATAGACTGATAAACACATTACCACTCCTTTGCGTCGCGCAGTCGGGTAAAAAAATGTTTCAATTCGGCCCAGTAGTTTTCGAGATCCTAGCTTTCAATCATACAAACTCTTCAGCTTTATAATATTAGTATATATTATTTAGTTTATTTTTTATTTGTTATATATGCCTTCGTAGTCTCGTTCCGGTAATTTTGCTCGCGACATAAAGTAGGTACCCTATGTGCTATTCCTATAAGCCTATGTCAGTAATTGTATTTCAAATTTCATCCCGCTCTGTTCGTGCGTGAACACGTGATTGAATAATTGACACATACTTTCACATTTATAATATTCGTAGAATTATCACCAGGTTTCCATAGAGTAAAAGGTCAAAAATTTCCCAAAAAGGTCAAACATGAATAATTGCGTTAGATTTTCCGCTCTTTCCACGCGAGTCAGCAAAGGCCCAAAAGCTTGAACAAGCGAGCCGCAAACACTTGACCGCCACTGCAATATCTCTGCCGCCCTCTCTATCTCAACTCCCTGCATTGTTTGAACAACGCCGATATTAAATTTGTACCCGACGGGGCTTCTATTCTGGCTTGCTAGCTGCAAAAGGATGCCTCTCTTGGTCAAGCTTGCTTGATGCTTCAGAGCACACGAAATGTTAATATGAACGTTATGACTAAACTTTCGTGGTAGGACCCGTCGTTTGAATTTCTGTGTAGTGTAGAAACTTACTGTTTTACCAACTGTCTAAAAGTGAATTACCCTGTTAACGCTCTGGGTATTTGCAAATTGTTGATCCATTTGATCCATGTCGATACGATTTGTTCTAATATTATCAAGCTAAAGACGCGTTAACCTCAGGACTGAACTGATTTCAAAAATTCTTTCACCGTTGTGTTTGTACGTGATCCCCAAGTGCTATAGGTTATAATACCTATATGTGTACCAGCAGAGGCGGACCGTTACTAAAAAATATTAACAAATTACCACACTTTTTTGTTATCATT
This sequence comes from Ectropis grisescens, assembly GCA_017562165.1. Lineage (NCBI taxonomy): Eukaryota > Metazoa > Arthropoda > Insecta > Lepidoptera > Geometridae > Ectropis > Ectropis grisescens. Next base: position 23,753,849 of record CM029767.1, read on the forward strand.
AATGTGATTCGGGTATTGACTCTTCTTGTGAGAGTAGGTCATAAGGAGAGATTCAATACCATAATCCACAGCTCTGGCTGCGTGGTGTTTGGTCACTAAGCTTTAGCACGTGGGTTCGAGTCCCGTCCTGGACAAACATTTGTGTGATGAATTGTTCTGTCTCGATGACTGTAGTTTCACAACCTAGTGAGTGCCTGCCGAGTCCAACAGTTAATAGATATATATTACTTAGGTACCTACAAGTATTTGCCTAGTTACAATGTACATGGTAATATCTACTAGCTTTTTGACTTTACTGGCACCGACTTCAAATAGATGAGTGAGTAGCGCTTATAATAGTTATATTTATTTATTTTTCGCTTTCGAGCACCTAAGTTATGGCTGGTCTAGTCGGGAGAACGGCGACTGTCAAACCAAACCACACGCATCTTATCTTTTCGAAGTCGTGTGCGTAATGCTGCTAACTTAAAACGGTGAATGAAAACATCGTGAGGAAACCGACATGTTTATCGTATTGTATTGGTCGATAATTCTTCAAAATTTCCCTTTTTGAAGAATAGGATGATCACATTTCTGTGCCATGCCTGTGGAGTTCTCCCGGTGAAGAAGACGGTATTAAACAGTTCTTGGAGCGCTTTTATAAGTGGGGCTCCGCCAGCCTTTAAGAGTTCTGTTGTAATCCCGTCCTCACCAGCGGCTTTTCCAAGCTTTCGCGGTTTAAGTTGCCCAAGGGGCATCACGATTTCGTACATACTTATTTCCGGCAGTTCTTCAGTGTAGTGGCGAGTCAGAGTGGCTCTTTTGTCCTCGTTCTGAAAATGAGGAGCATGCGATTCGTACAGCTGGCTGTAAAAGTCTTCCACTTCCGAGAAAATATAAGTTTTGGATACAACGACTCATCCCGTCGAGGTGGTTAACTTCATCAGGTGGCTTCTACCCAAGGTCTTAACGAACACTTTTGCTCAATTATGTTATCTAATCTCAATAAATTTATTTGTGTTAGCTGATCGGATGTCATTTCGGACAACTTTGGTAATTTTCTTGCTAAGAGCCCCTTATTCTGACGTAGTTAACGTGGGATTCCGTCGTTCCTCCATGAGCTCTAAGGTCTCTCTGAAAAGCTATGATGACTTTCTGCTTTTGCGCCGCATTTCGCAAAACTTTGTGCCCTCATCTCGCAGGATTTCAAAAATGTAAAATGACGTATTAAAATAAAACTACTTACTAGATATCATTTAAACCAATTTTGGTTAATAGTTTATATGGCAACGTACATCATACACTTTTTTTACTTTTGTCATTCTCTTATTTTAGAAGTTACAGGGGGGGGGGACACTTTTAGAGAAGTGGAGTCTCCTACTACAGTTAATAAACTTAGATAAGTTTTTATAAGTTTTAATAGTTGAAATAAATATTAATTTGATTCGAATAAATTGCACATGAACTTGAAATTGCGAAAAACAAAACAGCTGTCGCAATCGTTTTATTAAATGGAAAGTCCAATTAAAAAGTTAATGTTTACATACATAACGATCAACCTCTACAGTTTTTTTAAATACTCGTAGTGTAAGCTATCTGAGTAATCTTGAATTACTGTCACTGTTAGAGACCTATTGAATCCAGCAGCTATACGTTGAAACGCAAGCGAAACCGCAGTGTTGAAACAACTTTTTAATTAAAGCGGGTAATTAACTCCCTAGTATTTTCAATTAATTTCAGAATAAAAGGTTTTCAATGTGGCTGTGTTTTAGGTGTATTGTATCACATTTTCTGTCATTTATGGGGGTAATCTTGGATCGTTTCTTAAACGTAGTTTTTTGTATCTATACTTATAATAAAACTGTAACTGGTCGAATTCTGTACATTGAAGACATTTTGAAATTTTTTTTTGGGGCACTCCATAGTCGATACTGGTGGCGAAACTGCATTTTTTTATTTCATGTCTGTCTGTCTTTCTGTATAGGTATCACGCATCACGCCGAAACTACTGATTCAATTCAGCTGAAACTTGGCATGATTTTAGTTTATACTAAGGAGAATGCTGTAGGCTACTTTTGATCTCCAAATTCTGATCGGTTTTCTTGCGGGAGGGGGTGAAAGTCAGAATGTGTATTTGGTTGTAACTCATGTTTGCGTTGTTTAATTTAATTAACTCTTTTTTTGTTAGAAAGAACACAGTTTTTATATTGTCCAGTCAAAATTTCAACAATATCAGTTTGTTGGTTCGGAAATTACACAAACATTAAATAATAACGACACGCGCGGCGCATTCGGTATATACTAACTTCTAAGTATTCTGTGTATCACAGACGATCCACAGAATATCTAGATTCTAGAAAGTGCCCACGTGATTGCGTCGCGTCGTCTTGGATGACAAAATAATTGTCAAAAATATATTTTTGTGTGGAAAACAAACATCATTCGGTTATAATCGACTTCAAACAAGGAGGATGTTCTCAATCGGGTTGCATGTTTTTTTATTTGGTTTTATTTTACGCGATAACTCCGCTAATTGTTAGTTGATTTAGATAATTCCTTTTTTGTTTGGTAGAAAATACTTCAGAGGTGATCTCAGATATCGAAAACAGGGAGGTAGTTTTTCAAATATCAACAAAAAACTAAAATCAGCTTAGATTTATTTGTACGACATAGTTATACCTTCTTATAAAATTTAGTCTAATGACAGAATTAAATTACCTGTCATTGAAGTAGATTTTTGTATTTTGGAGAAAACAAAATAAGTAGCATAATAAGTAGCAGCATAAACAACCCATTAAATGTTCCCACTGCTGGGCGTCGGGGCCTTCTCTCGCAAGGAGAGAGACAAGGCTATAATCCACCACGCTGGCCCAGTGTCGGTTGGTGGATGACATATGACTTAGAACTTAGATTATAGGTAGATTTCGGTTTCTTCACGGTGTTTTCCTTCACCGTTTTAATTACCGGCATTACGAACATGACTCTGAAAAGATAGTGGTGCGCGTGGTTTTGAACCCTGGGTCTCCGGATCGACAGTCGCCGTTCTCCCGACTAGGTCAGCTGTAACTTACTAGACCAGCCGTAACTTATTAGAAAACGTATTATTTCGTTTCGTTCTTGATTTTTTTCTGTGTTACCTACAATTAAATTCATACATTAACATTTCACTAGGACTTGGCTTAGATTTACGGGTTCAACTTGCTTGAATATCATTAAAACTCAAAATTTTAATTATTTTGATTCCACACAGGCTTCGTTCAAAATTTTACTACGGCGAAGTCGCGGGCAGCTAGAAAACAGCTTGCGGATAAAAATAAATAGGTAAGTAGGTATCAGATCATGCACATTAGCTTCAGACTTTTCATAATGTATCCTATAAAAAATCCTACAAACTTAACACTTGCGGCTGTGTTCGATACTACGAAACCTTACTAAGTATGTTTGATTTTGTTTAAAAAAAGAAAAATTTAGATGATAAAATTAAATAAATTTTTGTGTGGAAAAACAAATTCACTCAAACTCAAAGGTTTTTCAATGACTACTTATCCAAATATTTGACGTACGATACTCCCAATTAATGTATAAGTCAGTAACATCTGCTTACGCGAACGAAGTAGCGGGTTCAGCTAGTTAAAAATTATGACGAACTTCCAAACTGTCAAACTTCAAACAAATTCGCTAGTTTGATTCTAAACTATAGTCGTATGTTTGGTTTACAAAGAAATAGTCTGTTAAATCAACAAACACTCAAGCATAGTTTTTTATAAGATTTAATAAATTCAATATGTCGTTCTTCAGAGTCTTAATTAACAAAGCCTAATTGCTATTAAAAAACTACACTCCATAATCAAGTAACTTCTTACACTAAGCAGAACCGAATTATCCGTAGATTAAGCCCATTGCTGCTGACGTAACCATGCCGGTATGCTTATTATCAACAGCCCACTGCTGGGTCTCGGGCCTTCTCTAGCAAGGAGAGAGTTAAGGCCATAATCCACCACGCTGGCCCAGTGCGGGTTGGTGGATGACACAGACTTCGAAAGATTCTAGGTACATGTCGGTTTCCTCACGATGTTTTTCCTTTATCGTTTTAAGTTCAAGGCATTACGCACATGACTTCCAAAAGGCAGTGGTGCGTGTGTGGTTTGAACCCGGGGTTTCCGGATCGGCAGGCGCCGTTCTCCCGACTAGACCAGCCGAAACTAACATAGACTATGACTATGCTTATACGTTGAACCAAATAAACGCTACAATTATGATCACGTGACACATCGACCAAGGGCTCGGAAAGGTTTTTGAAAACGAGATGAGCTTTCAAAAGCCCGTGTCAGTAACCAAACGATTCATAATTAAATTGTGTAACCTCTTCCATTGTTAGTGTACAGGGTAATGATCATGCATCACTTTAAGGTTATGCATTAATGTTATAATAACTGACTGATTGACTGGCCTCGTGGCTTAGTGGGTAGTTAGTAGTAACTCTGCCTGCAAAGCCGAGGGTCGTGGGTTCAATTCCCAACCAGTGCAAATATTTGTGTGATGAATTCAAATATTTGCACTGTATCTGGGTGTTTCTATGTATAATAAGTATGTATTTACAACTAGTATTTATTGTTCTTCTCTCCTGTATAAGTGTTTTTTGTTTTGTTTTTGGTGTACAATAAAGAGTATCTATTTATCTATCTATAAGTATTATATCAGCTGTCTGGCCTCCATATTATATATATAATTTTTGCTTAGTTTGGGGTCAGATCGTGTTGTGTGAGAATTGTCCACCAATATTTATATTTAAAAATAATGTTAACAACATGAAATACGACAACTTTTGTTCTACAGTTTTTAAAATTTCGTATATTTTTTCTCCCATAAAAAGTAAGAAAGTGTATTTTCCCGGTCTTGAAGCATCGAGCTCTTCGTAAGAATTCGTAACAAGAGCGCACGCGCACTTTAACGTTCGATAAATGATGTGCCGAAGTGAAAAAAAACTAAACAGTGTTAGAAACGACAACAAACATATTTTTTTTGGGATATGTATTGAGTTTAAACAAACAAGTTTTGTTCTAAACAGAATATACAGAATATGCCCTTAAATGGATGCTAGCTGATTACCAGTAACCCTGTATTGCTAGGCACTATTTAAAACGCTAATTTAGCATGTGTGACAAGCATGGTATGACAATTAGATTCTTAATGTTATTATATTTTTAGCCATCTTCAAAACAGGAAAAAATTCTCAATTCGTTTTTTTTATATTACCAATTGAGAATCGAATTGTATGGTTTTTTTTGTTTGGTATCACAATTCAACGGTGGCCCTATACAACATTTTATCGAAATCAGTGTAGCGGTTATTGAAATATCAACCAAACTAAAAAAAAATCTTAACCTTCACGACGTATTCGTCCAACTTCGTGGTTTCATTGGAACCGTGTTTTTAGTTTTAGTTGATTTCACAAAAAATATAAAATTAAGCAGTGTCTCGGTTTAATTTTATATGGATGTCGGTATTTGAATTTTCAAAAAAAAAAAATGATTGCAGCCGTGCAAACGTAGTGTAATACTATTTCAGTCGAAATTTAAAAATACTACAGTAGGTTGGTGAGAAAGGTCTGCCCCGAAAACACGGCACGCCCTCGTGCGATCGATTTCTCAGCATTCCAAACCTAACGAAGTGAGGCCGGGCGAATATTTGTAGCACGTTTTATTCGATCTAAATAAGAATATGAATATAAAATATTTTGAAAAATGTAGAAAACAACTGACTTTTACTTGGATAATATAATTGTTGAGGTTTAGAGTAAGGGCGTATACGGCAGTTGACTTCAATTGGCCTCTGCTGCCTTTTGTGCTTTGATTTATGCTTTGTTACTCAAAGTTTTTACCACTGTGGTTTATCTAGGTACCAAGTAACTAATTTAATATTTCAACTTGTAAAGTCATTTCAACTTTCATGTCTTTGGTCAGAGTCCAATTAGGGTGATCAGGGTTTCTTATTCCTAATTTAGGCTTCTTTTCTTTGCATTATGTTGACGGAGTGGAAACAAAAAACGATTGTTTTTTTAATATGCAACCATAAAAACACATAAAACAAATTGTCAAATTTTTCAGTCAGTTTTAAAGTATTTTGTGTGCATGATTACGAAGTACTATTTAATGAAAATTTTACAATAATATGTCTACATAATTATAGTTATATTTTATTCACCTCATACCATCTTTATATACCCAGACATAGATATATCTATAAGTACACTGGCAGTCGAAATGGCTGGAGATGGAAAATATAAAGGCGAACGTCTTAGAACGAGGGTTACGGGGTACACGCCCAAGGGGAGGGGCGAACCGGGTCACACAGGTCACGGATTAACGCAGAGAGACAACTTTTATCAGACTTCAAAGTTGTCAAATTGTCGACCGACATTTCTGGCTTCAAAATTATTCAAACCCCCAAAAATAAACAAATGTTATGTATATATACCTACTATTTGAAAAACAAAAACAAAATAACAAATAAAATAAAAAAATACCCCTACCTTGGATTTGTAATCTGTACAATATTCCAATAGTCAAGCCCTTTCATTTGATACCCATATTGAAGTATTAGTGCAAATTTTAAAATCTTGTTGTCTTGAAGTCGATGGTGAAAACGTTTCTTCTAGGTAAGCACGCTCTATTGTAGACTGTAAGGTCGCTTAACGTCAGGGGAGATGGTGGGCAAGTGCGAGCCTATCATTAATAAAAAAAAGTTCTTATATCTATAGTCATCGTAATTTTTTAATGTTGCAACAACAAACGGCCGTACTAAACACACACGGCACAGTATTTAGCTTGACAGAAGATCGACATCTGTTGTATTCATAATCTGCCCGGGTCATGACCATGATGGTAACAGCTTTCCAGACGGATAATCGATGCTGGCACTCACGCCGACGCCTTTAGTTGCTTAGTATGAGAATAACACCGCCTTTTAGCGCTGAAATACAAGTAAATAAAACTGGGCAATTGTCATTTCAATCTATACTAATGCTACGAGTATAAAGGTGAAGAGGTTTTTTGTTTGACCACGCTAATCTATGGAACTAATGGATCCATTTCAAAAATCCTTTTACCGTTAGATATTTACGTAAACTCTGAGTATTATAGGCTATATATTATGTATTACGGGCGAAGCAGGGGCAGTATATTTGTAGCTGTATAAGTGACGTATTGTGCAACGTTAGTTGACGTATTTTGCTATATTAGTGCTTTGAATTTCGAACCAAACTCAATCTGGCAGGTATACTACTCGTATAGGTACGAGCTTAGATATAGGTAGCCTCTTTGGGTACGAGTAGATCCAATCATTCTGTTGCCATAGATAGCAAATATACCCGTCATCTGCTTATTGTTACAAAGGAACCGTGCGAAAAAAGCTGGTCTATTTACTAATATAGCATTCGCATAATTTTACAGTGGCAGGACTCTTTGGAGGTACCGCCTGGGGAAGTACCTACCACATCTTTTCTAGTTATTCTACCGCCAAACAGTAATGTGAAAACATCACAGTGTTCCGGTTTGATGTGCAATGTTTCCAGAGAAACTACAATGCATAGAGATGGATCATGTTATACAGTTTTGCAACGCTCGCAGTACCTACTCAAAATATTGCAATAACTTATTTGGTACCGAAATAAAATAATGTTTATGTTTAAAATTATGTTTTAAATATCTGGGTGACGCAGGAGCGCAGTGCTGTACTAGGTAATGATTTGGACTCTTCATGTTCCAATTACCGCATGTCACTGTGTTGTTATGGGCAGGCGTGTTGTTTACCATCAGGCACATGTCCTGCTCGTCTTTTCTCTCTATACTACAAAAAAAACCTAAATGATATTATTAATAAGGATTGCTCTAAATCATTTTTAGAATAATGCTGCCTATAGGTACGTAATAATTTCATTGGTTTTAAATACCAAATACAAGAGTAAAACCACTATATTTTAGTGCTAGAAAGGTTTATATTAACTTTGAGATTATTTGGTACCGAATTTTTTGTTCGCTACTTGTAGTTTATAATAATATTATAATATTGGTTGGACATTTCACACACAACGCCATCTGACCCCAAACTAAGCAAAGCTTGTAATATGGAAGCCAGGTAGCTGATATAATACTTATATATTTTTAAATACATACTGGGTGTTATACATAGAAAACACCCAGGCACAGTACAAATATTTGAATTCATCACACAAACATTTGCACTGGGTGGGGATCGAACCCACGACCCACGGCTTTGCAGGCAGACTTACTACCAACTAAGCCACCAGGCCAGCCAAATTGCAGGCAAGTCAAGCAAGCCAGTTGCAAGCCAGTTGTAGGCTTGTAGGTGTAGGTTACCTAGTAATGTTTATTAAATTTTCAATTTATTTATGTTTAGATATTATTGAAGTCGATTAAATTTTGTTATATTATGCTTAATATTCATAATGGGGTCACTTAGAAATATTTTACAATAAATTATCAGAATTCGATGGTAAAATTATATTACCTAAGTTACCAAATGATGATCACGTATCACGTCAACAGAAGACATCAGAAGTTCACGGCATAACAAATACAGATAAAAACAAACACGATTGTAGTGCCCTATTTTGACGTACTGATCGATGTTATCATCCGTTATCGTATGTTTAGGCCACAAAGCGTTCCGCTCTATTGATTAGACTGGAGCTTGCAGTAACTGACGCTTAAACCGTGGTTGAAGGCGGGCCGTGTGTTATGCCGTAGCCTTGCCGTAGTCGTAGCATAATTTAAGAGACAACAATCAAAAATAAGAGCCGATCGAGTTGAAATCTTAGAATGATATATAACCCGCGTCAAGGATTGTTTTTATCTAATTTTTGCATCACAATGTTCCACAGGAAAGCGTGGCAGGGTACAGCTAGTCTCTATATATAAAAATGTTCTGTTGATTTGTGTACTCTTGAAAAACTCAAAAAGTTCTGCGCCGATCGAGCTGAAATTTTACAATGATATATAATCTGCATCAAGGATTGTTTTTATCTTATTTTTGCATCACAATGTGCCACAGTGAAGCGGGGCAGGGCACAGCTAGTTTTACCTACCCTCATAATTTTTGGACCAAATTGAACAACCAAACTGAATGATTCTTTGTTTTGTGTACTCATTATTACGTGTGGCAGAGAATTTAGAAAATGATGACGAAAAACTAGTATGGTGGTGCGAAGTTCGCCGGGTCAGCTAGTATACTATAGAAGGACAGAATGTAACGTGTTGGTAGGACTCTTTACAGAGGCCGCTTGGGGAAGTACCAGTTTGCCAGTTATTCTACCGTCAAGCAGAAATGTTAACATCACTGTGTTCCAGTTCGAAAGCCAATATTTTCAGAGAAATTACAGGACATAAAGATAATCTTATGTATAAAATTCTCGTGTCGCGGTGTTTGTGGTTAAACTCCTCCGAAACGGCTTGACCGATTCTCATGAAATTTTGTAAGCATATTGAGTAGGTCTGAGAATCGGCCAACATCTATTTTCCACACCCTTTAGTGATAAGGGTTGTTCAACCCTAGCATTTTTATTTATAGACAAAAAAAATGTTTTTATTTTTTTATAATGTGGCATAAAAATACATACAACCCTAAATTTTTACCCTTTTATCACCAACCCCTATTTTTTAATAGCCATTTTAGTAATTTAATCATTTTTCATCCCGCTCGATAGCTAATCAATTACCGTCTTTTTTATAAATGTTTTTCACTCTATTTCGATTAAAATTTCCCGGAGCTTTTGGCAAATGTAAAATTGTTTTATGAAAACAAACAATTACTTTTATTTTTAAATTTTATTCGTGATATAGGCTTAGGGTTACCAATGTTCGATATGTAAAATTTGCCGCGCTTTCACTGGTGATGACTGAAGTACCAGACCATACCGCTGTTACTTCTCAGTAAACAGCACCGAGTAGGGATGAGACCGAAGCCTATTTATCTTTTATTAAAAATAATAAAATTTTAAGTGTATTTTGGACAATTAGTTAATCAAGCGATTTATATATAACCTTAAAAGTGCTCAACACGTGGCAGAAGCTCCCCACCAACAATGACTTTTGTGTTGTAAGTATGCTTTTTGACGTGACAACGTCTTATAAATTGGTTTGCCGGGTGACACTTCAAGAAACTGTGTTACGCTCCGCTCACGTTATGCGCTCACAACGAGAGCGAGTGAGATGCACGCGTCCCTTCCACTCGGGCATGGTTAGCCCGCCTAAAAGCGAGAGAGACAGACATAAAAAGTGAAAGGCACGCGTCCCTACCGTAAAATTATTTTACCACTCAAAGTCGTTGTCACGTAAAACTTTCGCCCGTATACCGACTTTACAGGCAACCAATTTTTTTTTTATTTATATCGAAAACGTTGTTGGAAATGATCAAAAAAGATTCGGTGAAAGTTATTTTTCACAGAAATTTTTACTACAAAGTTTTCTAAATATTTAGAAAATTCAGAAAACTTTGATGAAAAAATATGGTACAAAGTTCGCCGAGTCAGCTATTTTATTTTATATATAAAATGGATCTTCGAAATGTATATACGCTCATAACTTTTGAATGAGTACACTAAATTGGATGATTGTTTGTTTAATGTATTCGTTATTGTTTGGACAATGTTAGTATCTACAGCAAAAAAATCTGACAATTATAACGAAAAAAATATGGTGGTACGAAGTTTGCCGGCTCAGCTAGTTGTATGTAGAGACATAGAGATAAAAGATAATTATTTGTACTCTTCATGTTCCAATAGCTGCGTGTCACTGAGTTGCGTGTCACTGTGTTACTAAAAAACGAATTCCTCTTTTTCACAAGAGATTAAAACCAAGAAATCTATAGGTATACTAATACGTCAAACAAAACTTTCTACCTTTTTTTACGAAAATTGCGCAGATGGAGGAGTATGACATGCATACTATTAGTTTATATAGAGAAGGAGTGTAGAATGCTAACATTAAATAAAAACGTCGATATAAACCAATGGATCATAACAGTTCAGAGATAGTCCCAAATAAATTTTATCGAAATCGGTGTACCTAGTAGTTTTCGAAATGAACAAAAAACTTTACTTTCGTTACCTGGATGACATAAGACCTACTAAATATGCTGCATTATCATCACCAATCTTTATTAGTTCACACACTTAGATAAACTTAGGTGTGACTCTTTTTTTTTTAATAATTGGTGACGAGACGATCCGGACATGTGCCTGATGGTTAGCAACATGCCTGACACATAACAGCACAGTGACACGCAGCTATTGGAACATGAAGAGTCCAAATCATTACCTAGCACTGCACTGCGTTCGTCACCGAGTTTATTCATCACTAAGTAAGTACCTAGTACTACCACGGTACAAAAATATTTACTTTTTGCGTTCTATCACGTTCCTTCATTAATTCCTAATAGCTAATATAATAAAAATAGATTACTCTGAGCTACTACTGCCACATCAGTCTAAGAGCCATCATTAATCTACCTCAAACCTATTATTATTACTAAAACCACAATAAAACCCGACAAGTCGTTTTGTTTACAACAGATTGTAAATTGCGCTGTATATTTTGTTTCTACTTAAACTAAAACCTATATCTAACATTTTAAAATACATACTGTTGATTTATGAAGTATTGTTCTTCATTAGACATTGGTATAAAAATATATGTTCAAAAATCTCTGCATCAAAAGTTTTACTACCATTACGGCTAAACTAAGCTAAGCTGTCCGTCTAAACTCTTGAGCCGACTCGAACAGATACACGCAAACAATGCAATTATACCTAATCTCGATCTTGGTCGTTTTGCGATAGGGCTCTTAAGACCTTGAAACCTAATCGGGGTCAAAATTCACTACAAGATTTTTCTAACAAATCCAAACACAGAGCTGTTATAGGAAGTTCCATCATCCCAGTTCATTCAGGCTCCATCATCAGATCAGTTCGACAGTAGCATATTATTGTATTGTCATCAGAACTACATACAGCTGCCAATTTACATGACGCTACGATCATTCGAAGATGGTTAAATTAGTTCCTTAGATTTCATTATATAGTTAGATTCAGGTCGACCTAATAAAAGCGAGTTAAAAATGCAAAAAATACCCTAAATAAAACAGTAAAACTTTATATGTGTTACAGTAAGAGTGAATAATTGAAGATTATTAATAATTATCTATTATTATTAATAATTACCAAAAGTCGAAGTCAAAGTGATAAATTAATCACATTTGTCGGTTATTATTAATAATTTAACCCTAGTAGTGATAAATGTAATAAGTGGCCAAGGGTTGCGGGGCGGGGCGGTGTGTCCGACGTGCGAAAGGTTTAATGAGAACCAGATTTAATGAGAGATGCCTTGAAATAAAACCGGAGAAAGGAAAAAATCATCGTATGAATATTTTGTGATAACGAGATGAATATTTTAAAACCTAACCTAACCTAACCTATAAAACCTATAATAAAAAAATCCCTAACCTAACCTACATATTTTGTAAATAAATACCTGCTGGTCAAAAAACATTGGGTTTTCATTTATTTTATAACTTTTACTAATATGTGTCGTGAATTATTAATAAATACTACTAAAAGTAATAAATTTCGATCGTTTATTCACATTTACCAAAACATGTGGTTATTATTAATAATTTTGTAAAAATATTAACAATTTTCAATTAAGATTTACCGTGACATATACATTATCATGCATTGGATTGACACACACGAATAAATTAATACTATTTGTGTATTATTCTGTTGTCAAATTGAGTATAGATTAATAGTGTTTTATGATCGAAGCTGGACCACTTGTACAATATGTATACGACGTACTTGTTATACTACTAGTTCAAACTTAGTTGCGGCGTGTTCAATTTTCTAATTGATTTGGATTAGCGTGTGAACTGAAATAATATTGACTAAATAACTAAAGTAGGTAAATATGTAGGTAACAGGCTTTGATTTGTCAATAGGCCGTGTAGACCGAGGCCTAGGGGCAGCAGCGTTTTAGGTATGACAGATTCCCTGCCATGCAGTGCGAGATAGATGCACTTAACGCGAAACTCCAACCACATTTTGATGAGATCGTGCTAATCCTAAAATATTAAGTGCCCAAGAACAATAGCTCGAATAAAAGAGGTCAAGTGCGAGTCGGACTCGCCCGTGAAGGCTTCCGTAGCAGCAAGAATCATAATATAAAAGTTTGTGTAGTTCGTTGTTACTTTAATCAGTGTTTTAACAATAGTCAATTAATGACGTATTAAAATAAAACTACTTACTAGATCTCATTCAAACCAATTTTTAGTTTACATGGTAATGTACATCATACACTTTTTTATTTTTGTCATTCTCTTATTTTAGAAGTTAGAGACACACACACACTTTTTACCACTTTGGAAGAGTCCCTCGCGCAAACTATTCAGTTTAAAAAAAAACATGGTTGAAACCTCAATTTGATGACCTATCCATAAATATCCCGCAGGTATAGTTTTGATCAAAAAAAAATATTTGAGTTTCAGTTCTAAGAATGGGAACCCCTAATTTTTTGGTTTTTTTTTCTATTTTTTGTATCAAAATCTTAATGCGGTTTACAGATTACATCTACTTCCCAAGTTTCAATAGTATAGCTCTTATAGTTTCGGAGAAAAGTGGCTTTGACATACGGACGGACAGACAGACAGACCTGACGAAACTATAAGGGTCCCGTATTTTGCTACGGAACCCTAAAAATAAAAAACGTTTTGCATTTGTCTTTTATCTACAGTTTAACTTATAATATAATTTTAATGGGACACAAGTAACCATAATTAAATTAATTATAAAGTAATTTATTCAACAAAAATGTTGACTCTTAATTGTTATTCTATTAGGTGTGATAATGGTTTTATGTCAACAGGTACTATCATTATTTTCAAAAAAGGAGGAGGCTCTCAATTCGGTTGTAAGGGTGTCACGCCATAGCACTAGGTACATATATACAACATCTTTGGGTAAAACCATGGAGCAGGCTTGAAGGAGATAGGGATTTTACTCCGCAACCAAACTGAAAAAAAAGTGTGACTAAAGCCGTAAGAAAGGAAGGACCAAAAAACATTTATTGAAATATTTAATGAAAAGAATAAAAAAGGTTTTTTTTTTCATTTTACTAAATAATTTGAAATAGTAGGTACCTCCTTTTTTTTGTTATGCTTGATTTAGGTGTTTAACGTTATTTGTAATTTTTTTAAACATTATATTTACTAAACTTTTTTACGTTAGTACGTAAATAAAAAACAATAAAATAATTTTGCTATACATATTTTCAAGATTTTTTTAACATCTATACTAATATTTTAAAGCTGAAGAGTTTGTTTGTTTGTTTGAACGCTAGGATCTCGGGAAGTACTGGTCCGGATTGAAAGATTCTTTTTCTATTGGATAGTCCATTTATCGAGGAAGGCTATAGACTATAGAAAATAAAGCTACTATTAATAGAAGCGGAACATGAATCAAGAATGTAACAAAATCGGGAAAAAAATATTCAATTTTGAGAGTTTTCGTACGTTTCGTGCTTTGGCATGACACATGACAGCATGTGTCTAAGATTACGTCATTGAACATCACAGATTACATACCTCTTGAATATAACATTTGCTAATCAATTATTTTTTCTAAATCTGTTTTGGTACAACCAATTTCCGACAGGTGGCGTAGCAGGTAGCTGAAGAGGTGTTTTGTTTGAAAGCGATATTCACAGGAATGACTGAACCGATTTCAGTCATTCTTTCACCGTTGTATATGTACGGGATCCTGATGAGTACTGTATAATGTACCACGGGCAACGCCGGGGCGGACATCTAGTATTACATATAATTTATATTTATTTTTGCGAATTGTGTAGCTTCTCATTATCCGAAGGAGCTTCGTTCTTACCTGGTGCCCCGTGACTTTTCAAACTTTTTATTTATTTATTTATATGATGTATAATACATTGGTAAACTCGTACTAAGTTAGTAAGTTGCCCGTTGTGACATTTGAAAAATACTCGCTATATTTTTATATTAATTAGCACGCCATAATATGGATGTATGTTTAAAAACACTTTATTGTATCAATTATTTTTGCTTTTTTTTGTTCAGTTTCGGGCCAAGTTACCAACTGTCAAAACGGGGTTTTTATTATTTGAGGACTATAGCTGTCAAATTTTTAAACACGCTCAATAATTGACATCTTCTGACGTCAGGATAATGAGGCGTATTCAAAATAATCTGTTTTCTCTCGAAAAATAAAAACGACTTCAATTTGAAATTAATTCAGATATTCGACCAAGTTTCATAAAAAGCAATCACTAGGTATATAATCTAAACAAATGAAATCTAAACAAATTTTAGTTTTATGTTCATTTTTTTAAAACCGCTACACCGATTTCGATTTTCGAAAATTTCTATTTATATTTAAATAAAAACATGGGTCAAATATGAGTCAGTGTTCAATTTTGTTTTTGATTTTAGTGTGGTAGATCAGACGTATAAAACTATACGTCTGAAGTATGATCTACCACACTAAAATCAAAAACAAAATTGAACACACCCATATTTGGCCCATTTTTTTATTTAAATATAAAAAATATAAAACGCTATCGCGTAACAAGCATACAACCCAATTAACCTTCTTCTGTTTTGAAGTCGATGAAATAGAGTTTGTGAAAGTGAACTATTGTAGAAAAAAAAACAGTTTTTTTATCAAACTCGGACACTATTTAAAGGAAAATTTCATAATGATTAATTTGAACATTCAATAAAAATGTTAACTTTGATTAATGAATTAAAATATTTTATTTTAATCTTATCTAAAAAAAAAGTTTTAAAAGATTATTTGTTGTGTGTGAATTGTCCACCAATATTTATTTATTTATTTATTTATTATTAGTTAAAAAAAGTTTCGATTTGAGATCACAGAGCTTACAGTTTAATACCGACTCATATGTACTGCATTTAAAAAATGTATTCCTGCGTATTATTCTAAGCATTCAATATTCTAAAATACCTACTAATGTTGTATTAAGGATACCTACTAACGTTTGACGTCACCAACCTCGAAAATCTTTATATCAATTTGACTTTACTCAAATAAATAAATAACTACTAGTGGCATTCTTCACACAACGCTTACTAGGCCCAAACTAAGCAAACCAGATAATTTATATATTTATAATCCGAATTAAATAGTTATGATACAAAGAAACATAATATACAGATACACAAAACTTATGTATTTGTATTCATCACACTAGTACTTGTTCTGGATGAGAATCGAACAGATTTAAGGCTTGTGGAACACTTGAGTTGGATTACGGTTCGGTAGAAAACTAGCATAAAACAACAAGAAAAAATAATTACACACATAAAACGAAACGATTTCAATATAATATACAGATTACTTTCTCACAAGAATGTAAAAGTGGATATACATAAATGTGGAAATAGGAAGGTCTAAAGTATAATAATAAACGGACAATACCTAATATCTTACAGCCAGAAATACACTGAAGCAATAAAATAAAAAATTAAAAATTCGCCTTCAAGTTAAAATATGGGTCATATATGTCAGTGTTCATACGAAAAATACTGCATGTCAATTTTGTATCGATATTAATATATATTATATAGTTTAGACTGACCTGTTCGACCAGCGCACGTAAGAGGAGGTTGCATCGGCTCCTGCATCAATCCAGGATTGATATTCGTGTAAAACTCCAACATTTTCCTCATGTAACAGTCACTCGCGGTTTGAGAGGTCCCGCCGCGGCAGAGGGTACAAAGATACTGAACTACAAGATAAGAACTGATCCTGCTGTGGGCTGATGGAATATTGCGAAGTCGTGCTATCCCCCTCACCGATTCTCGAAACTCGGACCAATAGCGCAGCCCTGTACACCCCGACTCCGCCTCGCTACGTAACCCAACCTACCTATTATATAGATCAAAGCTATTACCCATATTTTGCCGCGCCGCTGAAAAAATTGTAAATTGTATTTTTTCGTTTGGAAAAAAGGCGAAGCAGCCATCGGATACAGTGCGGCCGGTGAACGTTCGGCTGCCTTATTAAATTTACGGATCAAAAATTCATTTTTGTCACATTTTGAATTTAATAAAGCTAGTTTGATTAGTTTGATATGTACCGAGCGTCGCTTCGCGGTTCTAACCGCGTGGCTCTCGTTCCTGTAATTTTCTCGCCATGAAAAGGTGCATATGTGCTATCCCAAAGTATGTCCTAATTTTAAATCAGATCCGTCCAGCTTTTCCGACGTGATTGAGCAACAAACATCCAAACTTTCGTATTTGTAGGATGTTCTATTAAAAGAAACCTTTTTCGAATGTAGAGCAAAGGCAGTTTACTTCATGTTTACACTGCTGGGTTTACACTCTGATAAGGGGAGAGTCAAAGCCATAATCATTCACGCTAGCCAAGTGCAGATTGGCAGATGACGAATGCCCATGCAATGTTGAACCATGCCAGTTTTCTCACACTGTTTTCCGTTAAACCCCGTAGTGATGATAACCTTGTATTTTTAGAAATATAAATACCTAATCAGAAGTGTAGTGGGATTCGAATAATTATTTAGAATAAAGGACGTTCATACCACAGTGCCATCATGGTTTTCCGTAAATATAATATATACTATTAATTCCGTAAATATAGATATTTCTTGCCATTGTAACTATTATGCTCAAGAACCGTAGCCCACTGTAATTAAGGTACGATGTAGGTATGATTAAGGTACGATGTAGGATGTGGGTAAGGTACGAAGGTACTGTAGATAATAAAATTTTGCATCTTTTGTCCAGTAAACTTTTTTGTAAAACTTATCGTTACAATCTATGGCCCATTTCATGAACTATAAATATTTCAAGAGTCAAGGCCGCCCTAGAAAAACCGATTCATTAAATGGGCAATAAATAATAAACGGTAGGTTTTACAAACAAGTTTACTGAAAACAAAAGATGTGAAAAAATATTTTCTACACTAAAATTATTTCCATAACTTTTGCCCTAAAGCGCATGGTTTCCCAATCATACAATATTTTTTCAACATGGCGCTTGAAGTGTCACCTGGATCTGTGAGCATTTTGTGATTTTATGCTCAGTAAGTGATCCTAAACCTTACAAAAAAAAAACAAATTGGATCGAAATTTAGTACAAAGTTGACAAAAAAAAACGGCTTTTTACTGACTTATTCAACATGGGCAACAAAACGAAGATTCCTTCAAGCTAGTTTTAAAATCCTACTAATGGCAAAATTTGAATGTGATTCAATCACGGGATAATCTGGAATAACACTAATATCGCGAGAAAATAATGAGAATGGTAACTAGGCGGGTATACCGTAAATACCGTGGGGTGGTACTAGTGGTTAAATAAGATTAAAAATAAACCGCCAATAAACAAATGACAATAGACAGCGAAAACCTCTTTTATTGTATAAGAATAAGAATAATTTATTAACACACAGAAAGTTACAGCTGTATGGGAGACAGTACGGGAGCCCACTTAATACCTAAAAAAAAAGTAATAATTATATTTAAAGAGAACTTGAAACTAAAAATAGTTTAAGCATCTACCTGTCACTAACTGTTTTGTTGTGGCTAATTTCTGAAACGGCTCGACCGATTTTAACGTGAATTTCACTGGCAAATAGTTGATGTAATAAGAAGTAACTATGGCGCCTTTTAATTAATTTAGCAAAAATTGAGCCCCGGGAAAACAAAATTGATACAATGTCGAGCAGGTACACTGTATAAAAAATATGGGGTCTGAAGATCGCCGGGTCAGCTACAAATATTTAACGAATCTTCTAAATTGGACTCAAATTATGATTCGAACATCGTATATGTTTTTAAAAAGATAATTTACAGAAGCTTCGAATAAATAAAAAGCGAATAAAACATGTGCCCTGACAGAGACCCTAGGGTGGCATTGTGTTTCAAGTAGGCCAATTCTCCTATTGAGCGACTGCTTATGCCACCGAACGAGTTTGTTCGGTGGCATGGATGTACGATGTACCCAGGATGTTAGAAACCACGGAGCGTGGTTGTGGATGTGACGTTAACAACTACTGAACAGATATAATGTATGAATATTTAAAGGAGACCAATGTCCTTGTCTTTTCCTTATGTAGGAAATAAAGTCATACAAAGTATTTGGAAAACTATGCGAAGTGGTTAATTTTTTTATTGAATTTTGATTTTAGTTTCAATGGAAATATGTATATGTATGTGATTCAAATGAAAAAGTGGTTAGTTTTCATACAGAAAATGTTATTATTCTGTTAAAAATTATTAGGGTATCTTGTGATATCTTATAAGCCAAGATAAAAGTGTATATAAACTGTATAAAAATAGTTTTTACTGTGCTAGTGTACGCTGACTAATTTTGAGTTTCTTACTGCTGGTTGACTGACTTATTATCAGGAAAAGTCCTATTACGAATAATCATCCACCCTTGCGTCGGCGTAGGCTGGTTGATTATTCGTAAGAGGATAACTATTTTCGGCTGACTTATTAAATAAACTTATTCTAGTTTCTAGTTACATCTGATTTATAATTGTCGAGGGAGTTAAAGAAGACAGGGCAGTAAAAGAAATAAGAGGTCGACAGGTGTTTTGTTCCTTCTGACTTATAGTGGGCCTGATTATCTTGATTATCTTTAGATTTTCATCGGTCCACGGATAATACATACTCTAGTTTTGACAATATAGGCTCTGTCACACAATACCACATCCATCGCTCTCACATCGTGAGCTTCGGCCGTGTTTTCGTTGGTTCAATGCAATGATTTACGCAGTGTGCATTTTTTACGCCTTTGTCCGTACTGAGCACTTCAAGTTCAACGCTGTGGTGATCACGAATGCCACCGGAATGGTATTTCAAAATCTATGGTATTTCTCTACTTTGGTATACCATAGATGCAATTACAACAGGGTTGCTACATTATTTCGCAGACGAGATAAATACTCAAGACTTCCGACAAAGGACTTTTAATTTTTTTAGTGTACAGGATATTTACTACAGCGACATCCTGATATTTCGATGCAGTTTCATGCATCATCAACGTAAGCCGTAAGTATGCCTCCCGTAGTGAATTGATAAAACAGACAAAGACATAATCCCACAAATGTGTATCATGAGTAGATATCGAACAGACGACCTACGGGTTCGAAAACAGACTTACTACCGACTGAGCCATGAAGTCGAACGAGGACGAGATAACTATTTAAATATTTAACTGATACATTTCACTAATTTTAATAAAATCTATTTATTTAAAAATGAATTTATGTCTGTACGTCCTTTATAAAATCGTAAACCAAGTATTTGATTAAGTGATGATATGTGGCAAAGTTGTTGTGCATAAGTCAAAGATGATTTCTGGGTGGTACGACCAATTTTCGACAAGTTGCGTAGCAACGTGTGCAGGTGGCGTAGCACGCGCCAGTTAATAATAAACAAATAAAACAAAAGTAGATGTTTACTACTTTTTGTTGATAATATACAAACCACTCCACTAATTTCGATAAAATTTATCTACGTACCTATTCATAAAAGCGAAAGCTCACTCATCACGAAATCTCAGACTAGTAAAAACGCTAGGACTTTGACAATTTGCCGTGCCTTTTAGCACGTGGGCAAACGTCAAGACGGGGTTTTGCGAAATTCAACCCCTAAGGGGGTAAAAATAAGGGTAAAAAGTTTGTATGAAACTTTTTATTCCTTGGGCATAATTGCATGAAATGTTGTACAAACAGCGTTTTAAACAGCGTGAAATAGTGGATGACAGTTTCTATAACACTTTTTTGTTCGTAGTAGATATTGGCGATGAAAATTTAATATAAACGCTTATGCCTTACGCCAACGACTTACAAAATGCGAACGAACTTGCGGGCAAAAGCTAGTACTATTATAAAGTGTATAGTAACGGTTATAAAGTTTATAAACGTTCCACACCACGAATATTCGGCTACTATCCGGTATTCGGCGTATTCGGCCACTTTTTGGTATTCGGTAAGAATAATACGTACTATTCGGCCGAATACCGAATACCGATTACCAAGGCCTGTATTTTGTTCTATTTTGTTCACGAGTTGCGTCACAAAGACGTTTACTTAGACTTGTGTCCTAGAAAAATGAGACGGCGCCAAAGTATCGATGCAATTAGCATCCCAGACCGAGGGTCGTCCCATTTTCCACGGAATCAAAGACCACGTCCGGTCCCAAGATTATATGTATTGATTACCAAATTATAATATAATAGTCAGTAAAATTGATCAGTGGTAAGTTGTAATGGATAATAAAACGCAAAATTAAACATTTTGGAGAACACCACGACGGTTAAAAGTAATTGAAAAGGGATAAAACAATTAAGACATTCCCAACTACAAAAATAACAAATGTAGCGCGAGATACCTAATTAACGCAAAACTTAAAAAAAAATCCGTACGGGGCTTTGTTGTATTTAGCATGTATTTTGTACCAAATATTCGGCGCTTCGGCCAACAGCGTTGAGGTATATATGGTAGGTATTTGGCCAAATCACTGTTCGTAGTAATTTTAGTATAAACCTCTGAAGCATAATATATGTACTAAGCAAAATTAGTCAACAACAGTTCAAAATAAAATTGGCAGAGCTATCACGTAACGTACATAAAAAAAGTTGTGGTGTCATGGGACCCCAAGTAGCAATGAAGTCCCTTCAGATAATACAGAAGAAACTCAATTTTCAAAAAAAAATGCTTAATTTTGGTAGTTACTAGCTGTCTGTGCCCACGGTTTCAGCCGCGTTTTAAAGATTTTTTTTCCCGAAAATGCAGTAGATATTAGAACATCCGCTATCTAGTAGGGGAAGCTCCGTCATAATCGGCCCAGCGAAATGTTTTGGAAATTACCCGGAACAAATAATCAGACAGCCACTCTGATTATATGTTCCGGCTAATTCCCGAAAACAAAAATTGTAAAATAAAATATTTTGGTATATGTAGGGGCAGTCTTAACATAAATATCCATGTACCTAGTATAAGCAGTTTTTTTTTATTTTATAATTAGTCACTTCCATTTTAAATATTCTCATCAATCTGAAAGTCTATAGTCATATGAAAAATTAAGTTGGCTAAAATAAAACAAGGAACGACTAATGCACTTTTTATTATTCTAAAATTCTAAGATTACAAAGTGACTATCGCCAACGGGTCTACCGCCTGACTAAATCTGCTTTGGATTTCCTATTGCTGTCTCTGTAATATTAAGCGAAAAGAAAAGGAGAGAGAGTGATGTCAAAGCTAAGACAGTTTTAGTTTGGCGGTAGACACTCAGGTTGTACAAAAGTCATCAACAGAGGGCGATAAAAAGTTATTTTGATAATAATTCTAACAGGCAACACTAGTCACGGGCAGGGCAGAAGTGACGGGTGTCACTTCTGTTATATACTTTTCTTACGGTTTTAGTCTCACACTTTTATCAGTTCGGTCGCGCAGCAAACTCCCTATCTGCTCTTAGCTTGCCATAAGAAACTTCGTTCCAAAAACATACAGCCCAATTGAAATTCTCCTCCTTTTTAAAAGTCGGTTAAATGGAAGCGACAACCCTAACTCATAAGTAGTGTCTGTATTCCGAATGGTGATCGGAAATATGCTTGAATCCATTTGGAGTCCGATCGACGCATGGCCCAATTCAATAGTAATACGCTTTGGAGCGCAGGTAAACATAATATTGGCATAAAAAGGGTTCAAAGTTCCATACAATTGTTATTCAAGAACACGGATAAGTGGGAGCAACAATGGAAAATAAGAGATCATAAAAAAATATATTAAAGCTAATTATTCATTTTTTGCGCTTCATATTTTTGTGGTTAAGAAAGAAGTCACTTGTATAGCTACAAAATTTATCTACGTTCTCCAAAACAAGATGTATAACAAATTTGTCTCTGCAATGTATATAATAGAATGAAAAAAGAGATATACGTCGGAATCTTTATAAAACCGAAACCGTTGAGGGGCTGAAATGGGGGACGAAAGTTTATATGGACATTCGTCAACGTTGAAGATAAACGATGAAACTTTGTGTCTAGACTCTTGACACAAAACCAATAAATCTTTGTTCTAGCCATAATGCAATTTCGAACTGTAAGGTGATGAGATGGGGGATGAAAGTTTATACTATGTAGAAATTCGTCAATATTGAAGATAAAACAGCAGTCCTATGACTGCCAATTTTCATTTATCTGTGCCTGTCTGTTTGTTACGGTTATTCTCTGAACACCTAGATCTATTTTATTGGGACTTTCACTGACAGATAGCTGGCGTTACGAGTAGCTTAGGCTAATTAGTGTACTACTTCTCGTGTAAGGCATAGGTGAATACTTAGAAAATGGCTATAATTATAATAAATCAAAATGCATTTAAGATCAAAATAAGTACTAATTGATTTTTTCACGATATTTTCTTTTAGACCTTTAATTATCCTCGGGCAAAGGTTAGTCATAATCTCCCATAACGCTGAATGGTAATAGTAGTATAATAGCTTGAATCAAAGATATAGTCAAAGATTACGGTACATAAAATATCGAAGATAGAAAATGCGTTGGTGCACAGTTATACGAGAGAAATAAATACTCGACATTTAACGTTTAAATCATTTCAACGTCTCACTGTTCACCAACGCATTTCTTTCGATATTCAATATATCTGCAGAAATACCGTAGCGTTCCGAGCGTTTTCCTCTGTGATATAAGCATCCATGCAATAACATTCTAACAGAGAGTTCAGGCAGTTTACGAGCTCTATTGCCGTTTTATTCCAAAATCGACCAGTAAAAATAGAATTTAACTTTCACTCTAAATTTCCGAACCAATTTTTAGGGTTCTGTAGCCAAACGGCAAAATACTGGGCGGTACAAATATAAATATAATAAATAAATCATAATAATATGGTAAAATAAAATAATATATAATAAATAGAGCTATGTGACAAGCTTTCAGCTTGCCTCAAATACCTACCTAATATTTGCTACAAGCTCTCGGAAAAATAGCTCGTGAAATTTACCGCGCCCTTACACACGATGTGTGCACTTGTTCTTTCTCCATCACACATCGCACGCGCATAACGTCAAATAAAGCAAAAATAATACCCATTCTAGAAATTCGTAAATTCGAAATTCTAGAGTGAGTAGCGCTTATAATAATTATATTATTTTATTTTAGTGTAATACCGTTAACATAAAAAAACGGCGAAGGAAAATAACGTGAGGAAAACGGCATGTTCCTTGGATTTTGCGAGGTCATGCGTCCTCTACCAACCCGCACTTGGTAGATTATTGCCTTAATCCGATGATTTATAATAAACACCCAGACAGCATCACCTCATCTCCCAATATGGGAATATTTAAGTCGGGACTCGTCTTAGATATAGTATATTATCCTCTTTGGGACTGTAGTCTGTGGTCAATTAGAGCTTTTTAGGTCGTTTTTTTTAATTCTCCTAACATTACGATTGAGTTCTCATTCGATTCGAAATGACATCTAGATAGTTGAGGAAATGCTAAGCCCGCTCGCAAACATTTCAATAGTTATTCGTAAACAAATAAGTGAAAAAACCGGCCAAGTGCGAATGGGACTCGCGCACGAAGGGTTCCGTACCATTAGCAAATACAGCGAAAACTTCTTTTATTGTATGGGAGGAAATTTCCTAACAATTATACTGACTCCAGGAACTGGAAGAATAATATTTATAATTTCTCCAGATGGTTGAAAATACGCCCAAAAATGGAATTATAAATATCGATCCTACAGTTCCGGGAGTCAAGACTATTGTTAGGAAATCCTTATTTTGAGTCTTTTTTCAAGTTGAAATCATCTCAAATAGTTTTTGACATACTGGCAAATAACGAAACTCACTTTTCTTTTTTAGTTCAAGATCCCAGATCCGCCAGACGTTACGTATTTTCTGACGAACGAAATGTGGACATTAGGAAAATTCACGTGAAGCAATTAGTTTTTGTATATACCACCTTCATTACCTGATATCTCAAAATTGGCTGTCTAAGCAAGGTAGCGGGTATAATTGTGTTTTTAGTACATACATACTAGCACTACTCAATCGTCCACATTTCGTTCGTCAGAAAATAAGTGACGTCTGGCGGCCCTGGTATGTTTACATTTTTAAAGTTTAAATTGAACATTATATTGTATCGTACAAATAAGTGTAAAACATTAAAATATATGTACTTACTAGATGCCCACCCCGGCTTCGCCCGTGGTATATTATATAGCACTCATCGGGATCCCGTACATATCCAACGGTGAAATAATGACTGAAATCGGTTCACTCATTCCTGAGAATATCGATTTCAAACAAAAAACTACTTCAGCTACCTGGTACGCCACCTGTCGGAAATTGGTCGTACCAATTCAGATTTAGAAAAAAAAAATTGCACAGGTTACTGAAATTCAATGACGCAATCTTTGACAGCATGTGCTGTCATGTGTCATGTCAAAGTACGAAACGTACGAAAACTCTCAAAAAGGGTTTTTTCTCTTGTTTCATGCTCCGCTTCAATTAATAGTAGAGTTATTTTCTATAGCCCAAAAGCCTTCCTCGATAAATGGACTATCCAATAGATAAATAATCTTTCAATTCGGACTAGTACTTCCCGAGATCCTAGCGTTCAAACAAACAAACAAACTCTTCAGCTTTATAATATTAGTATAGATTAGAATTGTAATGAACAATGTAAATTTTTTATAACTTTATTTGAGTTTGCCATCACTATATAAAAACTCGCTGTAACTATAAAAACTTTGATCGATAAGCCAGCTTTTGAATCGGTTTTTGCCGAACTCGGTGCTGATTTAACTATTTTAGGAAGAGTGTTATAAACTTCCGGTCGCATACTGTGAGTCAGTTTTTCCGATCTTGCGAGAGTGAGGTATACTATCCAGATTGTCAGCGTTACTATATTGCGCGAACGTCTCTCTCCTCGCGTGTCGTATGAGTCTAAGTTGTTTCTGACATACACAGTTACTTGGTATATTGGTTGTATTTGCCAATACAGCATTAATCGTTATCCAATGAAATATCTTAAATACTAAAATTAACGTGGTTGTTACATATTTAATTGGATAACGGGACACTCACGTATATACGGTCGGTCAATCCGACTCGAGTTTCGGCCGCGTCCGGCGGTTTTTCGCGCGCGTGCACTCGTTTTGAAAAAAAGGCCGCCGGACGCGGCCGAAACTCGAGTCGGATTGACCGACCGTATATACGTGAGTGTCCCGTTATCCAATTAAATATATCTTAAATACATTGTTGATTTAATATAGATCTATATGACTCTTTACAGCATAATTATGATTAAGGCTAGGTAGTTCTGTCAAATTAGGGATTTAACGCTGTCTTGTTCTCGCGACCGTCACCGACCGCTGAATCGGTGCCACAGTGCAGAAATAACATTAAAATATTGGGCTGTGTAATTTAAACTCATTTTTTGTTCAAGATTTGTTTATACTGTTTATACTAGTGATAACAATTTTGTAAATAGTGAAGTGAAACGAAGAAATATTAAATTTATCTATACTTGTAGATATACAAAACTCAACCTTTTCTTTTTGGTCACACTATAAGTTGAGAACGGCTTTTCCAATTTCATTCATCTTTTTAAAATGTTTCCTAATAATTCACAAGTTCGTCAAAAATTAAAAATAAAATCTGGTTGCCTGTAAAGTCGGTTTTACGGGCGAAGATTTTACGTGACAACGTCTTTTTCTCGGTAGAATATTTATTGATATGAATATAATTAAATTGCACAATAGGAACAAGGAATTGAATGAAAATAAGAATTGCACAAATTTTAACTATAGAAATATATTTTGTTTACTAAAACATTGTACATGTAAACTTAAACTTAACTAATTCCTATTTGAGTGATTTTGTTGAGGATAGGACGATGATAGGAGAAATATGAAATGAAAGGAAGTGTTTCTGCTGTAATGTGTCTTGCGAAAGTCAAGTCGATAGTTGTTCCTTTTAACGTAGTTGACTTAGAAACGTTTGATACGCAATCAAGATTATACGTATTTTCATGAAATTAAGAAATTAATCAATCAATCATAGTTTACGATAATGAAATATCAGTGTACAATTATTTACCTTTATTGTTGTAGTTGTTGTAAATGACGAATCTAAGCACTCCACATTTTCACTACAGACACAGCTGACGATACTTTAACCACACGTGTGAACTTGTATTATGACGCTTTCTTGTTTTCCTACGCCAAGAACGTTCGAGAAAGACAAAGACAGAGACACAAGCATGCGCCGATTCAATGCGCCTAATTCTCTAGTGCTGCGCGCGCGGCAGACCGATCATAGTTGAGTGGGAGAGACGCAAGGCATTCGGCGGGCCTCTCTCGTTCGGTGACTCATCGTAACGTTACCGAGCGTTACACTTTTTCATAAGTGACTCCCAGCCGCAACCTAATTTAAGACGTTGTCACGTCAAAAATGTGCTGAAACGTAATGAAAGGTCAGTAAAAATAGAAGGTTTTTTGGTCAACTTTGCAATAAATTTCTAATCCAATTTTTTCTATGAGGTAAAGATCACTTACTGAGCATAAAATTACAAAATGCTCACAGATCCAGGTAGAGCTTCAAACGCCAATTGAAAAAAACTATTTTAGACGATATTTTGGAAACTATATATTTTGACAATAATTGTAGAAAATAAAATTTTGCATCTTTTGTTGCTAGTAATCTTTTTTTGTAAAACTTACCGTTTACGATTTATACCCCATTTAATGATACGATTGCGATGATGCCGATAACAGTGGATGTAAATGATGTGGTCTACGAGGGAACTTGTTTCTCTAATAGAAACAAGGACAGTGTACCTCGTAACCCCAAGGTTCGAACCTTCTACAAAACCCACTCTGGCAATGCGTTTCACAGCTTAGTTGTTCTTATTACAAAAGTGGAGACCAAACTCTTCGTTCAACTCTTTAGTCATGATGATGAACGGTGCTGTTTATTGAGCAACGAGCAATATGATAGAAAACTTTAATTTAAAAACCCCGACTACAAAAAAATCTACACGTAAAAAAATATTACCTACTATCTAGGGACACTTTGGCGAGTCAGACTAGTCTTAGAATATCTTTGTTACCAAAATCCATCCAGCCGTTTGGAAGATATGTGGAAATTAAAGATTTACAAACATAAAAGATAAGCGCGAAAAACATAACCCTTCTTCCATTCCGGTAAAAGGGACATGTTTATGCTACTGGGAACAGAATTTACATCTTATTATTTTTACATTGTTATCATCAAATTTGACATAATAAATCGTAATCGGTAAGTTCGAAAATAAAGTTTACTGGCAACACTAGATGGGAAATTTTATTTTCTACAATAATAATAGGCTTTATAACTTTTTCAGAATATCAGCCAAAAACGTTTTTTCGAGCTGGCGCTTGAAGCTCAACCTGGATTTGTTATTATTTTGTGATTTTATTCTCAGGAAATGATTCTAAACCTTACCTATATAAAAAATACGAATCGGAAATTTAGTGCAGAGTTAAATTCTACGAGTAATTTTACTGCCTAAAAGGCTTCTTATTCTTATTCTTATTCTTACCGTCTGAACTTTACAAACACCTAAGAGTTACAAAAACGCATGTTTTGGGAAAGTCGCAAGACGAATTAATTACATCTCTCCCAAAAGACAAAACTGCTTCAGACCTGGAATCTAGACTTCAATTCCATAAACAATTTATGGCAGGTGCACAAGTAAATACTGCTGGGTTGGGTGCGAGAAAAAAAAGGGAAGACCGAGACATGGTAAAAACCTTTCTACAACAAGACGAAAATGACGGTTACAAAGTGCACGCTATGAATTTAGAAATGCAAAGTGAGTGGTTAACCATAGGTGAGTTCTGTATCCCATTAGCTCTAAAATGGCGCACCTTGATCTATGACTGGTCCCCTGCCTTATTAAAATTTTATCTAAATGCATTCCAAATGACCCTCCTGACCAGAGTAACTTGGTAAGGTGGGGAAAAGCCTCTGAAAATGTTGCTATACTTGTGGAGAGGCGATATGTACAGCAAGGCACATATTGGTGGGATGCAAGGTGCTCTTAATGGGGTCATTACTCACGGCGTCATGACAGAGTACTTGAAATCATACGTGAAGCCATGAGCCTTTCGGTAGCTAGAGCCCAAAAGGATTGACGACAAACAACAGACAAATTAACTTTGTAAAAGAAGGCTCAACTTCAAACTCCAGGAACAAGCCTTACTCAATCCTGGGTACAGCACCTGATTGGACTATTTTAATGGACACATATGAAAAGCACTACAAAATCCCAGAGGATGTGGGTGTTTCGTCATCCAGACCGGACATTTTCCTTTTTCTAGAGCTACGAAACGCATAGTCCTTGTAGAACTTACCGTACCGTGGGAAACTAATATACCTAAAGACCACGCGATGAAACAAAATAAGTATTACGACCTCCTAAACGAATTAACAAAAACGGCTATGTAGTTAGTTTATACGCTGTAGAAGTGGGAGCGAGAGGTATACCAGCAAAATCTCTATAACCTACTGAAAGACCTTGGCTTATCCAGAAGTGCTGTAAGTTCTATACTAGAACGTGTATCTAAAGCTGCACTAGTAGGCTCATATCAGATTTGGCTGGGCAGGGAGAGAAAAACGAGTGGTGAAGGTGAGTGTTGATGTACGTCAGAAAGGGGCCCCTTAAACCTACGCCCGAGTCACAAGTCTCAGGAACTACTCGAGTTTTTCTCTCTGCCACACGATGGACCCGGCACCCGCACGGTGAATCCATGGAATGCTAAGAAGATCGTCTCTGTCTTTGGTCGAATGTCTAAATTTCTATGAACAATATTAACATTTTCATACAAAAAAAAGTGTCACAAACTTGGAAAAGTATAAAAAAATTAAAATTCTAACAAAACCATACGTGTATCTATGGAAAGGTGTTCAAAATTGTATTGAAGTTCCTAACATTTTTTCTAAACTGAATAGTTTGCGCGAAAGTCTCTTCCAAAGTGGTAAAATCTGTATGTGAGGACTTTTCTTCTAAGTACTAAGTACCTTACTACCAAAGAATTTACCTAAATGGCATATAAATGCAAGTTAGGTATCATAAATGATACCTAACTTGGGGATTTACGCAGGGATTTCTCCCTCTCATTATTTCCTTATCCCGATCTCTGATTACTTATTAGATACTACTATTAGATACTTATCTATTTTCCATTGCATCCGCATTGAATTTTTTTTTACTGATGTGGTATCGACGTCAGTTTTTGAGACTCCCTTCTGGTCTACAACATAAAATAAACAGCGTACTAATTAGTATCAGCGTCTATTTGCAATTCAATGAAAACGGTATCAAAAATCAAGATCATAGCGTGCTTCACTAGTAATACCTACTGATATTGTTATACTGTGGCACTATGATCGTAATATTTAAAATTTATCGGTTGTCAAAATTGCAAAATCAAGCACAGGCCCGTCGTCCGTGAGCGCCGAAACGCGACTGATCAGGCTTGCCGAACGGCGCGCTATATATATGGTAGATATTAAAACATAGTGAATAACTGATACTTTTATCAAGTCAAACTCTGCGAATGCATCTATAACTTTTAGTGGCTTTCGTTGAGTACAAAATTTAGTAAAAAATTCATTAGTTTAGTCATAAACTTGAAATAACTTTTGAAAAGGGATAACTTTGGGATTTTTTCTATCAAGTAAAATTCATTAAATCGTGTTACTGACTGCGAATTACACTAGATTAGATCCTTAACTATTACATATATTTTTTTCAGAGCTTAATACACTATTTTAAAGGTCTTAAAGTTGTTTTAAAAAATCAAAATTACGGCCCACACGCCCTTAAATGAATATTTTCGAAGCTATTATGTTCATGGTATAGGGAAAGGGGAATTGTTTTACTGCAAATTTAACGCCTGCGGGTTACGGGCAGTAATGTATAAATCAAAACTACTGGATCGATTTTAATAATTTTTCGGTGAATGACATATGCTATACATTTTATACCCGTGCGAAGCCGGAGCAGGCTGCTAGTAAACCAACAAAAATGACGGAGATACAGCGCAGAATTTTCGAGTGACATCACGTCTATATTAAATTTTTCACCGACTTCCAAAAAGGAGGAGGTTATGAATTCGACCATCACATTTTGTTATGTATTTTGCCGGATTTCTCGAGAACACCCGTACCGATTTTAATTTTTTTTTTTGTTCGGATGGGTATGCTTTCTGAATAATCTCATATAAATTTTATTGAAATCGGTCGAGTGGTTTTTGAAAAATGAGGAAAAGAAAACTAAAATTTGTCAAACATTTTGTCTGAATGCTTTTTTTTTGTTGAATGCTTTGAAGTTCGATCCAACACGAAATTGTGTAAATGCATAATTATCTGACGACTAATTAAAATGGTATATTTTGACCTAGTCATCGCATCATCCCAATTTTCTCCTTACGAGAGAAGTCCCAGCTATGGAAATATTTAGTGCTTATGCTTATGTATCACGCGTCAGAGAAGATAAGACAGAGCGGCTGGGTTGTGTAAAAGCCTCGGAACATCATAAAATTGTAAAATATGAGGACATCATCAACATTAACAGCCCACTAAATGTTCCCACTGCTGAGACTCGGGCCTTCTCTCGCAAGGAGAGAGTTAAGGCCATAATCCACGCTGGCCCAGTGCGTGTTGGTGGATGAAACATGACTTCGAAAGGTTCTAGGTACATGTCGGTTTCCTCATGATATTTCTCCTTCACTTCAAGACAGTGGTGCGTGTGGGGTTTGAGCCCGGGGTCTCCGGATCGGCAGGTGCCGTTCTCTCGACTAGACCAGCCGTAACTTACACATACACACAGGGGACAGGGGACAGGGGTAAAATCCTGAATTTACTTAATATTTAAGATCTAATTTTTGCAACAGAGGTTGAGAATGTCCTGTTCCGAGTTTAACCAATTTATTATACAGTTCTGAAAGAACACAAAAGACAGCAGTCAACGAAAGGCTAAAAAAATCTAAGATACACGATCGAATCATTGATCCATTTCACGGCAGCTTTTAGTGCTGCGGCACGAACCTTGTTTTAACTTTCAAGTCAGCCAAAGCCTATGAGTGAGTGTCAGTCAATTTGATCATTATTACAACAACTGAAAGCAGCCAAAAACTTACAGAAATAACTAGCGTACCTTATAGCTGATTTGGTCAAGAACAACCTCTCATTTAAGGACTACGTATACATCAGGGTACGAGAAACCCGACACCATGTTGGGACTGCCGGTCGCCCTGCCGGTAGTAAAACAAGTTGTTGGAATTAAGCGTTATCGCGTCCTCCCCCTCTCTTCGAACATCTGATAATCCTATAATATCCCATCGCAACTTGCTGACCACCGGCACCGGTTCAATCAATTTCTCGTCAGTCCTCAGTGTGCTTGCGTTGTATGTTGCTAGGTCCACAGATCGTCGGGATTGGTAGCCAAATCTCTCCCAGGGATTCTTAGCACCCCCTGCGCTGCCGCTATTACCTTTACCAGGAATAGCAGAGCTGCCGGGGGCTGTGGGCCGTCTGGCAAGCTGTTAGGTGATCGCAGTATTGTTGAGAGATACTTCAAGTGACTTATGCTGTTCATTCCCTGGTTTATCCCTTAGTTGCCATTTAAGACCTCCACGGCAGGAGAGTGGTCTTATTCTACCACCGGAATCCCACGGTAGAGAATACATACAGTCATATAAGGCTCAACCACTCATGCTATCTACTCTGCCCAGTCTCGGGCTAGAAAATAAAAACTGACCATGCTGTGAAATTAAATTTACGTTAATATTACACAAAAATAATAAAACTACTGATCGTATAGTTATACTGTCAGTTTTTTTCAGATATACACATAGAGGTACATTATTTTATTCTATTCCAAACACATACCGAAGGCCCAAGAGAATGTAAGACACCCGAAGGTTTATGCAAAATAAAACAAAATAAAAACGATGTTTTTGACGTCAATCTGACCCAAATGGACAAGTTTGAGATTAAGTCAAATTTTGTAATATGGCGTAACTCTTGAGAAAATATTTGTTTTTTAATGTGGCAGTCTCTGTGTGGAAAAATACAAAAGAGTAGAAAGTGGGCTGTTGATGAATGTTTTACGAGGAGGCCTTCAACCTCTATACTGCTTGCTGTCAGCGCAAAACAATCAGTATACAGAGGCCAAGCTACATACAAAGAGCACTTGAGAAACATACATATAGACACCGATTACGAACACAATATCTCAGAACGGTTGGGAGTGTGAACAGTGTGAGCGTGCGTTATCAGTCTGTGCTGTCCTTCAGTCTTGTCTGAAGTGGATTTTTCAAGCATACGTTTTGTGAATCTTGTGATGTCTTTGCGCAAAGGTGAAGCACCAAAAAAGTTATTATTATGCCTCTAATATTTCTTCAATTTCTTCCATCGCAATTCCATTCTACTACGATATAACCTTTAATATAACCTTTTTATTTGTATGCGGAGGCAATGCATATTAGGATTTCAAAAAAATAAAGGATTTTTATAGAAATACTATTTTATTTTTTAATTCCGATTTTTATTGTCAATTTTAAAATAACATTAATTGATTTTTGTAAACTGATTACATAAATTATGTGTTTAAATCGATTTTCGAAATTAATGAAGTATTTGTTAAATATTTTAGTTTTAGAGAAAACGTAGGCGTAAGGCGTTTAGTTTTTTAATTCTCTTTTTAAGTATTTTATTTTAATACTACTACTTATACTTTTTACACATGTGATATGGAAACTAGGACAGTTTTTGTAGTTTTGTGGCAATAATTATTTTTATCTTTATTATTCTTTAAACTTGAACTTGACGAAAGGTTGTTTTATAATTAAGTTTTGGAGACCACATCGTAGTTTTGCAGGATTTTCTATGCAACTCAAATTGAAGTGCCCCAACCTCAATAGTTTTATCCTCCAGATAGATATGCTTACCTGGTAACTGGTAATAGCGCGATCGCATAGCGTTTCTACGTACATGAATTTGACTTCTGTACGATGAATATTTTGTGCTGAGTGACCTATACCTAACCTATTTAAATCTCATTCGGTTTTTAAATCCATTTCGAAATAGGTTATCTTCATGATCTGAAATTCGGATCAGTTAAAAATTATACCGCAAAAGAGAATAAATGCAACAATGATCCAAAATTTACATGCATACTACATACTGAATTCATAAATCAAAGATTTGTGTGACTCGGTTACCCTAATACATTTTTTTTTATTGTTGTTCTTAGGTAAGATGAGATGTTAAAACAATTTAAAAGTTGACTAATTCAATCTGGTCCATGCTAGAGGCATGTAATTGCTCTGGCAAAACCATTTGTTTTGACTGACTATTTTTTCTTTTATTATGATAAAAAAAATGTCTTAATTTAGGTAGTGGGCTCATCATCTACCCCCATACTAAGCAAAGCTAGAATAGAAACACCCAGACACAGTACAAATATTAGTTTTCATCAGTCATCACATAAATATTTTCACTGGGTGGGAATGGAACCCACGACCCTCGGCTTCGCAGGCAGGCTTACTACCAACTAAGCTACTAGGCCACCAGAGGTAAATTATTGCTAGCCGATATTTATTATCCGTTTTATTAGTCTTTGTTATTTGTAATTAAGAGGAGAACATACAAAACTTATTTATAACACAAAGTGAAATGAAATAAATTCAGAAATAATTACCGAGCTACATGCATAGATGAGACTAGTACAGGATCGAAACAAGTGGCTTGCCCTAAAAGGGTGTTGTGGTTTTGCTCAACACTAGCCCAAAAAGTGGGGAATATGATTAAAATTTATTTTCTTTTAAGCAAAAGATGGGCTGCGATGTAAGTAGTACCTGTTCTTAGCAACACACAGGTCCACGCAATTCTAAGAGCAAGATGATTTAAAGCAGTGCCCATTATATTTCCATCTAATGAGTTTTTCTTTCAAGTTATTGAAATATTAATAGGATGATTAATATAAATATTTTATTCATGAGATAACATTTTGAAGAAGTAAGTTTTATAGAAGTGCAAGGCATCACTGTTCTCTCCCTCTTTATCATCCCTCGGAGGAGGGGCGCGATCAACTTCAATAAAGGCAGTGCGCCACATGTGACGTCGATACGGAAAATTCCCGTAATTTCTACTAAAATAACAAAAATATACTTTGTGACAACCCCTCAAGGTTCGTTTTTAAAGACGAGAGGAAATCTTATTCGTTGTGGGCCCGTTTTCCCCCATCGTAAATACTGGCCTGAATTTCGTGATAGATTAAGAAGTAGCTGTGTAGATGTGAAATATTCAACAGCAAAGGTATCAATGTTCAAATCAATTCAATGGTCAAAAATATACCATTTTACTAATCATCATCTTAATTCTACTGATTATCTACTGAAAACTTTCTTGTGTACCTACTTTATAATTATATACCTACGAGTATAATATAAATTACGCAACACGTTGTTTGTCCGCGATTTGATTAACATAAAAAGGGTTATATTGACGCAACCTTAGTAGGTAGGCACATGCTGTCTCGGACTTCAGAATACGTCAACACACCCAACGAAAGTTCTCAAAAAGGATATATTTTTCCTGTTTTTGTTACATTCTTCAATCATTCTCCGCTCCTATTAATAATAGCGTAATGTTATCCAAAAATGGTACGAGCCATAAATCCGTTACTTTAAAAGTAACGGATTTATTGAGTCCAGTAAAATCGATGTTGGCACTATTCATATGACGTCTGACGATTTTTTTTTATGGATAATTCACACACAACACCTACTCCAAACTAAGCAAAGCTCGCGCTAGGGCGGACAGATAGCTAAGATATTAAGATACCTACTCATTGTCAAGTTTTACATTACGGCAGTGAAGTTTTGTGTTTAGTAGCATACATTTATTAGTAACCATTGTAGCTATGTAGGCCATGTTTTAAATTAAGTCTAGCAAAGGTATTGGTGTCCATTCAGAAAACAGCACGGCGGTAAAAGATAGTATTAAGGTTGAGTCTAGTTTTGTGATACAGCTAGTAGAGAAGATAAACTGTAAATAAATTAAACTTTACGACACGATAATTAAAATTTTCAAATCATTAGTCTGTAATAAATCCAAAAGTGTTCGCTACCTCGTCATCCCTCCGAACTAATAGAGCATTATGTTTAGGTAAATTAAATACGCAAATGACTTTTTAGGTTGTCGATCTTCAAAAATACTCTAAGTTCTCATCTGTTATGTTTCATAAAATACTAGTCTTTGGCGTGTTGCCTTTATACGGCTGACTTTAGACCGCCGCGCCGCCGTGCCGCTTGGTGCGCGTTTATTTTCAAAATATTTGATCGCAGGCAACTTTTCTTTTTAGTGATAATGTGCATTCATAAATGCACTTACTGAAAAAAGGATTGGAATCCCAAAAAAATACGAACGAAATTAGAAATCAGGAAGGGTTATTATGAGTACTGAATAGAATTTTGCATATTTCTGAACTTTTACAACTTTTTATAACTATGTCAACACACAATTTAAAAATGAGGTCTATGATAGACCCAAAAGAAAAGTTAGACGGTTGAACACGTTGCCACACGTTAGTTCAGTTTTTACGCTATGGATACAATCTCGATTGGAAGTTAATCGGGTTCTTTTAACTAGACGTGATCCATCGTATACCTAAAGCACTTAACTTCTATCGAGATGGAAGTCAAACTAAGCGTATTACTTTTTCTGTAGAGGTAAGTCTCTTTTCAGAGTCCGTTTGATATTCTTCTCCTTTGCCAGATATTCTTCAGCCAAACAGCAATGTGCAAACATTATATTAATATTATTACTGTGGTCCAGTTTACATGCAATTTTTCCAACTATATTAGACGACAATGGAATTAATCTTCGGATGAGAGGCAGTTATTACAAGTTACTTACTTTCTTTAGAAGCTTTGTTATTTTGCGCGAAGGAAAATATCTTAACGAAAACCACAAAATTCAAGTATATTTACGACAACCGGTCCTCCCGGCTTTACCCGTGGTACACGCTTAGCCTATAGCACTCAAGGTACACGTAAATATTCAACGATGAAAGAATTTTTGAAATCGGTCCAGTAGTTCCTAAGATTATCGAACATCAAGAAATATTCAATCAAACAAATAAACTATTCAGCTTTATAACAATATTAGGAGGTAATAAATAGGTTTAGCAATTCTCCAGCGTTCATTTGGCCAGCGTGATGGACCAATGGCCTGGATCTCTCCTTGTTACAAAAGGCCCGATTCCTAGCGGTGCGACCAGACACTGTGACTTTTATAACTTATGCTATCTACTCATGCATATGAGTAGATAGCATAAGTGCAACCTCGTACAACAAAAAAATTCATATAGAATGAATTGTTGTTTTATTGCACGATATTAGAACAAAAATTGTGGTAAAACCATAAAGATATCAGAACATTGACTTACTCTACAATACTTACACCTTAATGGATATTAGAAAAAGGCAGTATAGCCGTTCATAAAATTAAATGGTGAATTGGCTCCTTGTCTTGTCATTTCAACCCCTAACACGCAAAATGATATAATATTAAAATATTTTTTTATGCTCACAACTTTGGAATAGCGATTTAGAAGCGTTCTATAAAATGAAATTACAGACTCGTTCTTATTGTTACTTCAACCTCAAACAAGGAAACAGATTGAATATTAGGTACAACTTAAAATTCACAGCACAAAAAGCCACAAAATGGCGAAATACTTTTTTCATTACTCCTTCATTATAGGTATCAATTGAAAGGGTTGACTAGTTACTAGATTATTTTACCCTTTTTTTTTGCAAAACAAGTTTTTATTAATGCATTTACACAATTTCGTGTTGACAGGATCGAGTTTCATAACTTTTGTCGAATCTGCAACTACGTCATCCAGAAAATTAAACGTAAATTTTAGTTTATGGTTAAATTTCAAAAACCACAAGACCGATTTCGATAAGACTTACATGGGACCATTCGGAAAACATATCCATCCGAACATAAAAATCAATTTTAAAATCGGTTTGGAGGTTCTCGAGAAACCAGGTAACATCGCTTTACTCGCCATTGATGTTGATGCCACTTCCAACTGAATCCAGCATTTTAAAATACCAATATATTATAGCAATACCCGCATACGGGTGAAGTCATTCATGGCTGGTAAGTAGCAGGGCAAAATTAATCCCTCAATTTAGATCTCCTGAAAGGTAGGAAGTCCTACCAAAATTATTTGTCTTTTTGAGAATCCCTATTTTTAAGTCACAAATTACAATTGCAAATTGCCTCAAATACATTTTTTGTATTTTTCGCATAACATTTTTGCACGCGTCTGGCAATGTCAAACCCCCAACCTTAACCCGTAGGGCTTATTTTTTATATTCTTTAAACATTAAACTACAGCATCGCATATTGTCTCAAACATATTTGTCGAACAAATAAATAACATTAAAAATAAAAACTTTGGATTCGTTTTGCCCCGCTATTCACCAGTTCTGTGTTCCTGCGCATTGGGATATAATGGGAGAGCTATGTGACCAAGGAAGAGAAGTAGAGGCAAAGCACCATCCCGGTGGATAGACACCATCAAGGCCTCAGCAAGGACAAACATCCAAACTTGTTTACAGATGGCTCCAGACAGGATTGCCTGGAGGAAGGTGGTAGAGGACGTCGATGGTGGTCACGACCCTCAGTAATGAGGATACGACCAAGAAGAAGAAGAAGATGTGACCAGCTCTCGGAATAGCTTATTTTTTATATTCTTTAAACATTAAACTACAGCATCGCATATTGTCTCAAACATATTTGTCGAACAAATAAATGACATAAAAAAAATTATGGATTCATTTTGCCCCGCTATTCACCAGTTCTGTGTTCCTGCGCATTGGGATATAATGGGAGAGCTATGTGACCAGGGAAGAGAAGTAGAGGCAAAGCACCATCCCGGTGGATAGGCACCATCAAGGCCTCAGCAAGGACAAACATCCAAATTTGTTTACAGATGGCTCCAGACAGGATTGCCTGGAGGAAGGTGGTAGAGGACGTCGATGGTGGTCACGATCCTCAGTAATGAGGATACGACCAAGAAGAAGAAGAAGAAGAAGAAGATGTGTTCAGCTCTCGGAATATCTTGTGTGTTTGATTTAATCTAATTTTACATTTTAGCTATTTCACTACTACATTTTCTGTTCTGTTGATTTAGATGCCTACAAATGTAAGTAAGTGCAATATAAATAAATTAAAAATAATTTAGTTCCATACCTTTCAAGCCTAATGCATACCACTTGACTTCGACCTACGAAATTTTTGTTTTAAGTCCACCTACATTATTTTTATAGTATAGTCGTATACTGGCAGCTATTTATAGTACTATATATTTTAGGTATGTCAGAAGATATAATTAAATAAACGTCGCTTCCCCGCCCATTTTCGTATTTAGACGATATTCTTTAGAAGAGGTCGCTCTTAGTAATTAGGCCGCCACTTGCGGGGCTCGCTTTTTATCTGTGTCACAATAAAGAGTTGTCATAACAGATAATAATTATCATTGCTCGCCATCTCTCTATAACCTTACATTGCAGCGTACATATGAATCAGGGGATAACGTAGTCTCCAATAAATTAATAATTCATGACTAACTTAATAAGAGCCGCGAGTATGAACCCCGAGCATTTCATCTATCGTGCTAATATCAGCCAGACGGATGTTAGCCGTCGTCAAACAACGACGTCACGTGCGTGGCACGCGCCTCGTTTTAACCAGACCGACTCAGCTTAACTGTGACAGTTTATATTTCAATAACGAAATATTTATTGCCATGGAAGCCAAATTCATTTGCCGTTAGTGGTAAGTCGGTTAATAGTCATTACTGATTTGTGTTTGGTGTATTGATTCATTTCACCAAGCAAGAAAGTAAAATTAGTAAAGTACCTACTTAGGTATTTTTCCGGATTATCTGTGGACATTTGAAGGAATGCTAACAGTACAGATACATACGTCATACACTGCTTTTTAGGCTAGTAAAATAAAAAGTAAATTAATCTCTTGCTGTCTACTCACAGGTTTTTTGGCAATCAATCAGTTTGGCTTCAGATTGTCTTTCAGGCTTAGGCTATCAGAAGGAGCAGAATAATCTATTCCTTTGAGATTGTATCTGTTCATTTAGAAGTGATTAATTTGGATGTCTAACAAACACAACGTTGAAATGATTCAGAGTCCTTGCGAGATTCGAGATTTCTTCGCTTTTCTGCAGTCATGCAGCGGTATTTGTTTATTTAGAAGCATCGATATAGACCATTGTAATCATATCGATGTTTAGAAGTGATCAATTTGAATGTGTAACAAATACGACTTTATTTTATGGATAAATGTACGGATCTCCTCGCTTTTCTGCAACAAATCTGCGTTGTTGGTTAGGATTATTGGAATTTCTCGGTCTCTCTCGGTAATCAATCACCACTTTAGAGGCAAGCGGCAAGCGGCTCTACTTCGCTTCCATTTGGATAGTTTTAGGAAACTCGTAACATATTTTCTCGTATCGTATTTCCATCCCATCCAGTCGTTCAATTCTTGTGTTTATTTATGTTTCTTCGTCCGGTTACCAAAATATAGTTTAATAATAAATATTAAAACGTAATTTTCATAAATACAAAATGTATCAATCGAACATCTGTCTACGAGTAGCTGTCAAAATCCTAAATCTGCTCATCTAAAGGCGAACAAAGTTCGCCGAACCAGCTGGAAATAGAATAAAGATAGTTAAATAGACAAACTCTTTCATCATCATCATCATCAGCCGCAAGACGTCCACTGCTAAACATAGGCCTCCCCCCTAGATTTCCACAACGAACGGTCCTGCGCAACCTGTAACCAGCGGTTTCCAGCGACCTTTGTGAGGTCATCTGTCCATCTAGTGGGAGGCCGTCCAACACTGCGTCTTCCGGTTCGTGGTTGCCACTCGAGAACCTTTCTTCCCCATCGGACAAACTCTTTATTGCACTCAAATAAATCAAAGACTTCTAAGAAAAAACCTAAAAATTTAGTAACAATTGGTATCATTATCGCTAAAATCTCTACTTATGGAAAAGAATTACAAAATACATAAAAGAAGACGGGAATTCACAAATGTTTTTTTTTATCTGGGCA
Organism: Ectropis grisescens; assembly: GCA_017562165.1. Taxonomy (NCBI): domain Eukaryota; kingdom Metazoa; phylum Arthropoda; class Insecta; order Lepidoptera; family Geometridae; genus Ectropis; species Ectropis grisescens. The sequence goes on from CM029767.1 coordinate 23,795,154, forward strand.
GAGCCCTTATTAACAAAACTAAAATACAATGATAACTACAATACACTACAAACCTAACTAACCACTTACACTAAGCACACCTGAATTATCCATAAACCACTGTAGGTCTACAGATAATCAAGATGTTCAAGCCCACTACCAATCGGAAGCGTACCCAGCATGCTGGCGGCATTACCACGCTGAATGGCAATGCTTATGCGTTGGGCCAAATAAACGCCAGCATTTTGGTCACGCGTCGCGTCGACCAAGCTCTCGGATAGGCTTTTGAAGATGAGGTGAGCTCCCGGCCCTCACGGTCCCAATGTCTCAACCCCGAAGGGCTCAAATATGTAACCACTTCCGAGTCGCTTGAGTCGTAGCCGTTTGAGTCGCTTAGCTGAATTAGCCGCTGCACCGCACTATGTGTCTCTGGAAGATGTGATGGTGCCAGAGTATCGACCCAAGTTGCGTCCCACACTAGGGGCCGACCCAACTTCCCAAGGCACAACAGTCATGCCGTCAGGTCTTTTGCCATCGTCACGCGCAAGGCCACTCGGTTTGAGTATGGCTGGGACATTGGCGGTGGAAAAAGCCCAGCGTATGATGTCGTTCAGGCTGGCGTGGCGGCCAATACGACCCGCGCTTTTCGAGCAAGAGAGACCGTGGTGACCGAGTTGGTCGACGGCAGTACCACAATGGCAGCGATGGGCTTCATAGCACCTCGCACCCAAGCGCAAGCTAACAGCTAGACGAAATTCAGTTGGATCTAATAGGCTACCGGTATTGAAAGATGGCAAAGCTTGTAACCAAAGGCCCGATTCCCACACAGACACAGCAAGGATACGAGCACGATCCGCGATACTAGGACACGTCTCGAGAAGAGATCGCAGATCGGTCGATCCCACTGTCTCTGAGATGACAGACATCTGGGGGAAATCGTTGTTTGGACAAGCCAGCCTCCAAGCCTTCTTAGCCTCGCACAAATTAGCTACTACTACATCCGAATGGCCTAATGAGGGTGCGAGAATTTTTCGACTAGATTTTGAGTACTATGAACTGAGGACAAGAATGCCGGTAAAGCTACACTTGAAATTTGGCGGACCCCCTAGACCTCCCAACCTTATGGGTAGTGAGGCTTGTGACCATGCCCTCCCACTCAGGTCCACGTTCAATACCGATATTAAAGATTCCTTTACGACATTGTCTAAGCTCCAAAGGAGCTCACCATGTCACCACCTTCCACAGTGGACTACATCGTAAAGCGTACATAAATTTCGGAACAAAGAGACAATGCCGAATAATTGTAAACGCCATATGGGCGTTTACTTTGAGTAGCCTATCGGAGGCTCTCGTAAAATTTTGAATTTTTTCCTCGACAAAAGTTGTAAACGACTCATCTAATATCGGTGAACCCAGGAGGCGCAAGGAATATTTGTCAACTGATTTGATGTTGGGGGCCAGATCATTAAATTTCTGTATTATCGAATCTTTATCTGGACATGTGTCCCAAACGAAAAGTTCGCATTTTGAGAATACCAATGAAACGAAAACCGTCTATAAGTTTTTGTAAATCAGTTAAAACAGTATTCACATCGCCCCCCAACGTTCCGTCGTCCAAGTACCAAACGTTTAGTTTGGACTGGAGACGTTGAATGATAGGGTGAATGGCCAGGGCGAAGGTCGCAGGGCCAAAGGGATCATCCTGTTGACAGCCAACGGAGGATAGCATATGATTGTTTTGATAAGTCAATTTTGTGGGCTCGCCATGACATTGCCAAAGAAAATTGTACAGATCAGGAATTTTATCCTTCACTTGGGCCAACAGGGCTCCTCGATCAACCGAATTAAAAGCGTTTTTGACGTCCACCCTTAACAGCACCTCTCCCCAATTTTGGTGAAGAATGGTCCGGACAGAATGAACGGCAGCCTCACATCCACCCCGCGAACCAAAGCCGAGTTGTATTGGTTGGAAAAGGGAGCTCAAAAGAGCAACCTTTTTTCTACAACCCACCTTGGCAGCAAGACGACGATATGTGGTGCCGACAGCGATTGGCCTGATCCCACCATCTTTTTTGGAAAGTGCGCACAGATTAGCGCCGTACAAAACTTCGACAATGTCACTACTGACTCGACCAGATAACATGAGATTAACTAAAGAGGTTAGATCTATCAAGAGGGACTCTCCAACCTCACCAGAGCTAAAAGATAGAAGATCTTTTAGATGCTGAGGTGTCAGGCCATCTAGGCCTCCGGCTGAGCCACTCAAAAAAGATGTAATCGCAGCCGTAACCTCCTGCGATGTGGCCTCAATAGTGACGTCATCTGATTGTGGTGGATCAGGGAGGTGGAGATTAGCTGTCGCAGGTGGATGTTTGTAACGAAGTGACTGAATGGTGTGTGTTGTATTTGGCGCAATAGTGTCACTGGAAAACAGAATACGTGCAGCGCCTTTGATGTCGCCATCGCTAATTTTGTTCTCTACTATCTTAGTAATAGCCGAATCATCACTTTTTTCAGAATGTTGGTTATTCCGCTGCTTAGGCGGAATAAAACTACTCAAATCTAAAGGGTTTTCCACTGATGCAGTGTACTTAATGCAATTTTCCTTTACCCTAGTGGTAAGGGAATTTTTGTTCGACGGTTCTAAAGGTACATAAAGTACACTGTATGGGAAAGTGAGTAAATGTTTCCAAGCATCTTTCGAATTTTGTGATATAACAGTTTTGATAACAAACGATAAACTTTGAGCCACCGAAACACGAACACCATGCTTTTTGTAAGATTACAATTTAAGACATTCATTATTAAAACTAGAACTTGTTTTTAATTTTAAGTATATTAACAAATGCAATGCGTATATACATAGATACTAAAACTCTGAATAAATTAAATGTTATTTATTGATAAGGATAAGGAAGACGAATTCAATTTGGTATCTTCAAATCAAGAGGGAGTCGGTTTATTCAAGGGTTAAGCACGCTCCATTGTAGACCACATCGCAGCTTAATATCAGGCGAGATGACAGTCAAGTGTAAACTATAAAAGTTAAAAAAAATACACATTCATCTTAACCGAGTATAATTCGATACACTCGAGACTCAATATCGCCTTGAGTATCGTAAAGATCTGTTACATTACCAAGCAATTACCTACTGATGTCGATAACGCTTCACAAGGCAAAGAGTATAGACGTTTCTTCTTTATTAAAAAAAATGTTGTCTGTGGTAAACTTTTCTCTAGACGTCTCAAGAGAAGTCTGTCTGTCTCATCTTTTGTTAAATACTTTTGCCAACAGTGTAACAAAGCGTCAAAGAGACAGAACTTTTTTGATTCTTTTATGTAAGATATTAATAAAACGAGCTAATGGAAATATGGTCACAAGCCAGATTTGAGCTTAAAAATTCATTATCAAGAAATCTACTGGTTCCAGATTAAAAAAAAAAGTCTAGGATGTTCTTATGCAAAAGAGAGGTATTATTGCTTGGGAAATCCAAGTGAGAAGTGCAAATACCGCGACTATTTGCTGTTAAAATGTCTAAGAACTTAACTACCTAAACTAAAAGGAGCGATAAGACGGAAGTTACGTTAGTGCGGTTTTTAGTCAAAACAACAACGTGAGTGAAGTATCTATCATGTTAAAAGTGCATTAGTGTGTACAAAACCTTTCATTTGGTTCCACTTCCTTGTTTTAATCTTAATTATAGAAAATATTGTCCATAAGATACATACGATTATATTCATAGATAGATTAATTCTTGCGTTTATCATTTAAAGCGATCTCTTCCAGGAAACCGAAGCTGAAGTTGGAGCTTCCAATCATGAGATGAGAGGATACGGCGTGCGTCTGAATATAAATACTGACCTGAACAGAGTAGACGTCAAAGAAAGGGATCGTCTCTAGGTTCTTTTTTCTAAAATTTTAATTATGAGCGAGCGAAAACATCACCGTTTCGTGCCCGCTGTGAGCTAATCCCGGCTTTATACGGGGCGATCGCGGCGCCATGCGGAGCACCCCTGCGGATCAGAAACTGGAAAGGGAGCGCTTTTAGACGCTCACGGGTTCAGTAGTATTTAATTATTTATTATTACAAAAAATCTACGAGTCTGAAAGTCGGGGTTTCAGTAAATGAAATCGGCTTATGGTTTTTACGCAATGGACGTCAAAAGAAAATAAACAACAATTTCGTTACAACAATTTTATTAAATGAATGTGACGAGCGCAGTGCAGTGCTAGGTAATGATTTGGACTCTTCGTGTTCCAATAGCTGCGTGTCACTGTGCTGTTATGTGTCAGGCATGTTGCTTACCATCAGGCACATGTCCTGATCGTCTCGTCACACCTTATTAAAAAAAAATGTAGTTAGTGGTTCTAAATTTTTAAAATTTACTTAAGGACTTTGAGGCGTTTTCGTAATGACAGAAAAGAGAGAAAAAATATGTCAAATTATTAAGCTTGACGTAACATGTCAAATTATACCTAGTTTCAAATTGATAACGATTTATGATGGGCTTTGTTCCTTCATCTAAAAATCTGAACATGTTATGTTTATTTTCTTTTGGCATACATATATTACGTCGCAAAATGACTTGACTTGATTTAAAAAAGACGGCTTTTTCGCTTGCGTTAGTCTTTTCTAACAATTTTCTAACAATTTGAGTTTTTATATAGTGATGGCAAACTCACAATAAAATTGTAAAAAATTGACATTGTTCATTACAATTGTAATAAGTACATATATTTTAATTTTTGACACTTATTTGTACGAGTACGATACCTATTATCGTACAATATAAAGTTCGATTGAAACTTTAAAAATGTATACTCTTTGTATACTCTTATTTTGTTTTTTTATAAAATTGACGTGTAAATTGTACATTTATCAATAAAGAACTTTAACTTTGACTTTAATTTTTTGGACATAGGGTGGCTACTACTACTCTCAGACAGATTTAATGTAGTTGATAAACCACAAAAAACTTTTTTTCTGTTTTGCGTTCTTTAATGAGCAAAAAGTAACAGCTACCTCCATAAGTAAGTTAAAGGAATGTAAAAAAATTTAAATATCCACAGGCTCGTTTTGATTTTGTGATATCCTTTCCCAAAATATAAAAGTAGAAACTGATTTCATAGCAATATATAACAAAACTGTATGCTTGGACGAGCGAGTACAAAAAGATCAAAGTTGACTAAAAGTTTATCGGAATTTTAAAAATTACATTGATTGTATAAGCTAATTTGTTTCGGTGATATGTATATACCCAATTAGGGATGTAGAAATGTATGGTAGCAATAAATTATGTTGAATTTCGAGGAACCCTAAAAGCTAGGCGCTTCAAATATCGCCAGCAAGTATCACAATCGGCCAATAGCCGGAGGGCGGCGCAACGTACAATGCCACACACTTTTATACTTGTGGCCAAAACTAGAACTAACAATGTCAATACTAAACCTGAAGTAAATCTCTGCATGCGATAGTAGCGACGCCATTCACGGCGACAAATACAATTGATATTGGGTATATCGCACGACGATTAAATGTTTCCGAGCGGCTTCACTTGTTTGTGTTAACCGGCCGGATGAGCGAAATGACACACATGACTAGTCTACCTACAAACTACGGAAACTATGACGACAAGTAGGTGCGTTAATTAAAATAAACAAGAAAAAATTAAAAAAATTTACTAACCCCCGACAGAAATGTATGTCGCCACTTTGTGGAAGCGGCCATCTTGGATTTGAAATTCGTCATAGTGCAATTTATTCTACTAGTCAAGCCCTTTCGTTTGATACCCATATTGAGGTAGTAGTGAAAAAAATAATATAATTCGCCATTTTGTGGTGGCGGCCATCATCCGTTTGAGCTTTACGGTGCCACAGACAGACACACACACAAGCAGACAGACAGACAGACAGACAGACAGATAGACAGACAGACAGACCGATTTCTTTATATCTGTCAATACGTCAAACTCATAACACCCCTTTTTTAGGTCGGGGGTTAAAAAGAAGTCGACCTGTTAAATCTGTGAAATCGCATCAATGTTAGTCAAAGTTATCTATCATTATATTTTACTCAAAAACTTCAGTGAACTATTTATACTTGAGTTCCGTCTTTTTTACCGACTTCCAAAAAGGCGGGAAGTATATTCTGAGAGCTGGCAGCAAATTTTAAATAGGTATTTGAGGCGAGCTGAAAACATGTCACATAGGCCTCCTATTATGCTATAACACGGATGTACAGACATAGCTGGTCAGAAGCGGGACAAAATGAATCCCTCAATTTAGATCACCTGGTAAGTGGAAACCCCCACCAAAATGATCTGTCTTTATGAGAATACCTACTTTTAAACCCCGACCAAAACAGAGATGTTATAAGTTTGACGTCGATGTCTGTCTGTTTATCTGTGTGTGTGCCTGTCTGTGGCACCATAGAGCTCAAAAGGATGTGCCGATTTTGCGTGCCGATGTTCTTAGCTATGTTTGGTTAATATCGATTCAAGATGGCCGCCTCCACAAAATGGCGGACAAAATATTTATTCAAAACCTTCCTCAATATAGGTATCAAATGAAAGGGCTTAACTAGTAGAATTCTTTATTGTAAAGTTGTTTTCAGTGTCTTAAACTACAAACATAATAAGATATTTTAATAAATGTATTCATTGAGTTGATTGAATTTCAACTCAATGTGTTAGTATTAATAAATATTCAACAAAATGATAGATTTTATTTTAAAAGTTACTTGTTTGTCGACAGATCGATGTTCTGATAGCCCTACTCGTGGCCAGCTATGGAACAATTCAAATTAGGGCTGATATGTTGAACAAGGGGTGCTGTCGGCCCATGGCTGTTTTGTATTGACTCTTTGCGGGAGTGTCAAAGATAGCTATCACTGATGTGTATCTTTGGAGCTGGGACGCTTGTGAATGGCACTGATTCTATAATATGTTTTTGGGATGAGTTAAATGCAGATCGTTTGTTGCCATTTAGCCATTTATAAAGATTGTTTAAAACTTGTTTAGTGTTAATGGAGTTTCCAAAATGATCTAAGTATGTATATATGTTCATATATTTCGAGGTATGCTGAGTAAATTTCTAATAAACTTTGAATAGTTTTATAAGCACAAACCAGCATAAGGCCCCAAGTTATAACGACAGGAACTGGGGTCCCTCTCTCTCTGGGATAGAAGAAAGGCTATAAATAAACACTACACTGGCTAAGTGCGATAGAGTGCGTGTCACCTGCCAAGTCCTCGATATTTAACTTTCTTGAAACATAACAGTTTTCTCACATTGTTTTTCTTCACATTTAAAGTCATAAGTAATTCCAAACTTATATATAGTCAAATCTTCAATTCATTCAATAAGATTTAGAAATTTTGGAATATTATTGGGGTTTTGTATGTTATTGTATAGCAACAGATATACAATATTCTTCCCAACATTATTTTCTTAAAGCATACATTACGTGATATTACCCATGTAAATACTGGCCGTGCTTATCGTTGCTGCGTTGTAGGTACTTAACTCCGGTGATCAAAGAAGACTTGGTGTTTTTATCAATCTGATGCTTAATTTACCTACCTTTAAGTAATCTTTCAAGCTACGTCTCAAACAAAAGTTTAAAAAAAAGAGACCTAGATTAATATATTTCATATTTTTATGAAATTTCGTTTTGCATAGCTGTTAAACCATAATTGTTATCAAAGTAAATTTCAAACTCTAACACATTTATGTGTCTTTGTATCTGTCATCAAGTTAGTGTCATTAATCGTTTTTCAGTCCCGATAGACGGGGTATACCAAGGGAAGGAACGGAACGGCACCCGGCGGCAATTAGTTGAATATTTTCTCCAAATTTTATAATCAGACTAACTTAGAGTACAGCCTGTTCGAATATAAAAAATAGTATACAACTGACGAAAATAGAAACATACAAACAAGTAACTTCCAAGTCTAACGCTTTCAAATCGATTATGTAACATTGCTTTGGGAATTCATTTGCAAGACCTGCCTATCTGAACGAAGTAGCGAGATCAATAAAGTTAGTCCTACAAATATTATAAATGCGAAAGTTTACTACTCTTTTGATCACTAACTACTAAATCAAAATTAATGAAATTTGGGTAAACAGGGTTATTGGTAATCAGGGTGCATCCTTTTCAGGGGATGTTAGGTACATTAACTACATCAACTTTTGTTCTACAGTATATAAAAACTCGTATATTTATTTCCTATGCAATTTAAAAAAAAAATTATGTATTTGCCGGTCTAAAAGCATCAAACTCTTGGTAATAATACATAAGCTACTTTTTATCCAGAATTGATAACTACGTCTGTGAATCCCACAACTAGTAATAAATAATTATTACTAGGGATGGGCCGAAATTCGTTTTACATTCGGTTTAACAGAACTTCGGAAGCTTGAACCAAACTTCGTCATTCGGCCGAATGTCGGTTAAAATGCCGAACATTCTGCACTAAATATACTTGCACTATCATAATAGAAATTAATGAAAAAACATAATATCTGTAGTAACAGTGAAATAAAATAAGTCTGATATACCAACTCATAGTCATTTATTTGAATTACAAAAAGTAATCATACGTTACAAACAAAAAACTTGAATTGGTCTTTTTAACAAACGCTTTACACCGAAAGCACGGGTCTAATCGCTCTTGCCTTGTCGCTCTTGTGGAAGTGTCATAGTTTTGTCTGTCACCACTCTGTTGCCGTAGCTAACTACCAACTTTTTTAAAACCAACAAAAATCACGTAAAACCAATAAATTTAATTTGCATAATGTAAACTATAGTACGTGACAAGCTGGTGACGTCTTTACAAATGACTAGCTGGCTAACGGCCCCGCGGGGAAGAGCGGAGCGCGGGCGGGGCACATCTAGCAATATTTGCAGCAAGTGCGTAAACAAGTCAACACGAAAAGCGCGGCGAAATTAAACCGAAGTTCGGACGAATTTTTCATTTTTACCGAATGTTCGGCCGAATTTCGTATTCGGTTCAAATCACATTCGGCCCATCCTTAATTATTACGAATTACATACGCTAGAGTTCTATCTATGAAAAACGAAACAACTGATTTCAATTAGGAAATAAAACTCGCACAATTCACTAATTTCAATAAGTAGAATTAATATTAATCTTATTGTAGAATTAGTATACATCCTCCACATCTCTATATCTTCTCTATATATAAAAACGTAATGTTGGTTTGTGTACGCTTCAAAAACTCAAAAAGTTCTGCACCGATCGAACTGAAATTTTAGAATGATATTTAATCCGCATCAAGGATTGTTTTTATCTAATTTTTGTATCACAATGTGCTACAGAGAAGCGTGGTAGGGTATAGCTAGCAGCTAGTCTCTAAATATAAAAACGTTATGTTGGTTTGTGTACGCTTCAAAAATTCAAAAAGTTCTGCACCGATCGAACTGAAATTTTAGAATGATCAAAGATTGTTTTTATCTAATTTTTGTATCACAATGTGCTACAGAGAAGCGTCGTAGGGTACAGCTAGCAGCTAGTCTCTACATATAAAAACGTTATGTTGGTTTGTGTACGTTTCAAAAACTCAAAAAGTTCTGCACCGATCGAACTGAAATTTTAAAATGATATATAATCCGCATCAAGGATTGTTTTTATCTAATTTTTGGATCACAATGTGCTACAGAGAAGCGTGGTAGGGTACAGCTAGTTTATTTATAATTAATCAAAACCAGGTCATCTAGTAGATAATTCTGAGGTAACAAAGATGAAAAAAATACAGTCGAATTGAGAAACAAATCACGTATTCAATAAAGCAGTATTTAACGCGTCACTTCCAAAGAAACGTACTAGTATTTATGCGCAAGCTCGAAGTCAGCGAGGGATTTTATTATTAGGGCATTAGGGATAACCCCCGGGGCGGGCACCCCTTTATATCCCACGTTCAAACAGCATTAGACGCGGACTGTCTCCGTTTTATTAATATACCTCGTCGTAGGTATTGACTGCTATATATTAGGGAGTTCTTGACACGGATATTTCAGGTAGACTTTCCGTCGTCTTACAGAAATCAGAATTCTTGTCTTCAAATCGAGAGTGAGTCGGTTTCTTCTGAGTAAACACGCTCAATCGTAGACGATGCTAACCTCAGGTGAATTTTCGGTCGAGTGTTAACCTATAATTAATATTTAAAAAGATATTCTTTGTTGCAAAAGTTGTGTACAAAGACATTCGCTTTAAATATCTGTATTTTTTTCGGTTGTATTCATACGTTCTGACCTTCTGACAACGTCTCTTTACTGCTTCGAACTTACAAAGCTTAAAAAATAAAGAGTCAGTAATATTTTACATACTCTTTTTTTTGTTTGATAATTAGAACTTATTGACATTAATTTTAAACTTTATTCAAATGTTGGCTGTTTAAAACAACTCGATAAAATAACGAAACGCTTAAAATGATTGACCACCGTTAATTGAACAGTAAACTTACAAGCTAAACCCTAACTGCTAACTAATTGCATCCCGGCAGCCTCGCTCACAGAGCAGCCACAATGATATTGACATTGTTGTTTAGGTTCGTTACATGTCACCTAGGCTGATTAAACCGTGGTGGCGAGTAAGCCGAACTCATCGTGAAATCCTAGGTTCGAATTTCATCTACACTTTTCCAAGTGCGTGTTTTCACTACTGGCTTTGTAAGCATCGTGAGAAAACTGGCATGTACCAAAAATATATATCTTTCGAGGACATACGTCATCCATCGACCCGCACTTGGCCACCGTATTAAGAACTTCACTCTCTCTCTCCTTGTGAGAAAAGATCCCGTGTCCGTGAGCGATGGAAACCCAAAGTGAGCTGCTTATCCTTGTACCTGAACCGAAACAGACATCTAGACAGAGTTGACTGTACTCTGAACTTTTACAGATTTTTAGTTTTAGTGGAAGTACGAGCATTTGCGTTATAATCTCTCAATGAGTAGGCAATCATAGTGTTAGTGTTTTTGTAGGCGGTAAGACTCCTTGCAGAGTCCACCTAGGGAAGTACTCATCTTCTTCTGTTTATACAATCAAGCAGTAATGTGCAAATATCACTGTGTTTTACATTAATATTTTCACAATTTGCAAAGGAACTTCGCAATGAAATGATAGAACCCCATTCAGTTCGGGCTCCTTTGAAATTTGAATCGTTTTGACCAGTACTTTGGTTCAATATGGTAACCAGGGTCTGGAGATGGAAATGGAAGTGACCATTGACTTTTTACTTCTTAAGTTTTGTACAAGTAATAAAAGCTATTAAAGTTGTTTTGTTTACAAAAAATATTTTTTTATTAAAGATTGATTTCAATTAACGTTTTTCACTTAAACACTAAATTAAACAGCTAAATTATAGCTCTTACACAGCATACGTTAGTAGGTAAATATGGATTTAAATCTAAGTAAAGAACGATAATGTATTCAGGCAGTAATTATTATAAAATATGCAAGACTTCTCTCATTTCAGGACCGCAAACCCGAACGATATTATAACCACATTCGCATGAACGATTATTCATTTGACGGTTTCATCACAAAGTACTATAATTAGAAATAGGAGGATTTGTTTGTGCTAGTGAAACCATTTTGAAATGAAATTAGGGTGGACATGTCTGCTGGACTCAGTGGAAGCCAGATAGCGAATGGTGTAGATCACTTGATTAGTTAAGCGATGGTGGGACAACCTCGATAAACACGTCAATAGTTCACACAGTAGAGGTAGACTAGTTCAGGATATAGTGAAGAGCGGGTTAGGTGGCGTTCACAGTTGGGACATTTCTGGCTCTTAAAATTGTTATAATAAAGTGAAATTAATTTTGTTTTTTTTTTTTCACTTTTAGGGGAGACGAAGTCTTGCTGCTGATGATGATGATGAATTTTGATTATGCTAGTTCTTATTACAATGAATAAATTATTTCTAGAATGTACGAATCTACGAGTACAAATATACGAGTCTATTGGTGGGCATTTCACACACTACACCATCCTATAGCTCCAACAACAACAACAACAACTAAGCGAGAGCCACATAGCTGAAATACATAGGTATTATGTATAACAAAAAAGCCAGGCACAATAAAAATATTTGTATTCATCACACAAATATTTTCACTGGGTGGATATCGAACCCACGACCCACGGCTTCGCAGGCAGACTTAATACCAACTAAGCCACCAGGCCACACAGAATGTAGAACATTCTAAGATTTCAAAACTGTAGGTCTACAATGTAGCGTGCTTACTTAGAAGAAACCAATACGCGCTCGATTTGGAGACCCCAAGATTGTAATCATCAGGAAAACCCCACTCAGGCAAAGCATTCCACAGCCTAGACATTCGCGTTCTTATCACAAAAGTAGAGTCAAACCTCTTCGTCTTTGGACCGTTAACCTTGAAACGATGTCACTTTTTCGAGCTACGAATAACGAATAATCCCAATAGAAAAAAGAGTAAGGTGGTTATATCATGCAGATCAGTGGCACATTCTCCGAAATATATACGATGAAAATATGTTTAGCAATTTTGCGGTGCTTTGATATATTTTTCGAATAAGCGGGTGTCATTGCAAATATGATCTTTTTGTCACGTTTCTCGATCAATTGTATTGTATTACCAGGAACAAATTATGCTCCTCCTCAAAAAAGTAGCCTGTCTAGGTAAAAAGAAGTTTTAGAATTTGTAGCGTAACCTGCAGAGCATAGCACTAATATCAGTACCTGGATGACCGAGCTTCGTTCGGTTTCAACATAGATAAAACAAGCAATAATGCCCAAAACATTACTGTATTCCGGTTTGAAGGGCAATGCTTCCAGTGAAATTACAGGGCATAGAGATAAAACATCTGGTATCTCTGGGTGACGAGCGCAGTGCAGTCTTCTTGTAGCTTCATGTTCCAATAGCTGCGTGTTACTGAGCTGATGTGTGGCAGGCATGTTGCTTACCATCAGGCACAGGGCACAGGTCCGTCGTCTCGTCACTCTCTACTATAAATAAAACGACGCTTTCAAGAATAAAAAACCTAGCTAGGTCTATTTACCGTAGCCAAAATTACAGGCATTTTGCAACAGTTACAACAATTACAGCAATTGGCAGGGCCTTTTAATTCCATTAAAGGTTGGCAGGGTGGAAAACCGCAGGGAGCAACTAGTGTTTTCATAAATGAAAAACCAGCCTCATTTTCAGCGGTTTCATCGTGAATAAGTTTAATATCATTAAAATAAAATTAACACCAGGAATTAATAAAATGGTAATGTCCTCTCCCTGCCACGAGGTAGTAATGGCACAGGTTCTAGGTTTATTCACTTATAAATTAATAACTAGAAGCGTTTTGGGATTTCACTTGCGAAGTTCCCGATCATGTTACTTTTCCGGGATTAAAATTACCCTAAAATACATTGTTATTTTTACTGACTATTTATCTGTGTAGTAAATTTTATACAGGCTTGTAACACATTTGTAGCCTTTGATTAAATACCTCTGTAAGTAAAATTCACGTCCAAAGTTGTTAAGATTTTACCCTTATGGTGGTGAAATTCTTACTACTTGTTTCAGTGAGCAACGGTTTGTACCGAAAAGTGAAGCTAGTTTTTCATAAGTTATTTTTTACTTTTATATGTTTACCCTTGACCGCCATCTCGCTTGATGTTAAGCAGCGATGCGATCTACGATACGATAAGTAATAAAACTTAAAAAACTTATAACTTATAATAAAATAAATATAATTTAAAGACTCAAAATAGCCGACTGCATAAAATGTAAACCAAACTACGTACATACATACTATAAAAACCCGAATTTCCGTAAAAAAAAACTTAAAAGAATATAACAAGCACTTAGATTTCTGGTCGTCTAGAATTCTATAACATGTTATTAAATTAATACTATTATTGCAGAAAATAAAATATATTATAGTAAAGAAACATAACAACTGAACAGTCGGGATCCATTATTATTCTAAAGCCAAACTAATTGTTCAATTGCTTGACGGTAGAATAACTGGCAAAGGTGTGGTACTTCCCCAGGTGGACTCTACCAAGAGTCATCATAATTCCCAAACGGTTGAACTGATTTTGATCTAAAAGTTGAAATAGTCTAGTGTATTCTTGGCTATATTTCATCAGAATCGTTTAAGCCATTTCAGAGTTATCAGCTCTTATGCTTTCTGCGGTTTTAATATCAGGCACGTAATCAGTATTACCTACTGGGATGACCGAGCTATGCTCGGCTTAAATACTACGTTTTCTAAAAATGAAACCGAGCTTGTTCTTTTCATCAACCCTAAAACACCCTGCATAGTAAATTTCATGCAAATCGATAGATAGATAGAGAGATATTTTCCATGTTCAGATTATATACATACATTTATAGTACAAGAATGGCTCGTATAAAGGTACTTATGTATGGATATATTTGATTTACTTGTAAAAACACGAGTGACCTAAATTTAGTTTTTTTTTTACTGTAATAGGTTCGCACTTGACCACCATCTCGCCTGATGTTAAGCGATGATGAGATCTACGATGGAGCGTGCTTACTTAGAAAAAACCGATTCACTCTCGATTTAAAATAAATAACCGTGTTGAGGTTTTTTATTTTTATTTATGTACTAGATGTCCGCCCGGCGTCGCCCGTGGTACATTATGTAGCACTCATCAGGATCCCGTACATATACAACGGTGAAAGAATGACTGAAATCGGTTCAGTAATTCCTGAGAATATCGCTTTCAAACAAAACACCTCGTCAGCTACCTGCTACGCCACCTGTCGGAAATTGGTCGTACATACAAATTTGATTAGCAAAGGTTTATATTCAAGAGGTATGTAATCTGTGATATTCAATGACGCGATCTGTCATATGTCATGTCAAAACACGAGACGTACGAAAACTCTCAAAAAGTCATATTTTTCCCGATTTTGTTACATTCTTGATTCATGCTCCGCTTCTTTTAATAGTAGCGTTATATTCTACAGCCTATAGCGTTATATTCTATAGCCTTCCTCGATAAATGGACTATCCAATAGAAAAAGAATCTTTCAATTCGGACCAGTACTTCCCGAGATCCTAGCGTTCAAACAAAAAACTCTTCAGCTTTATAATATTAGTATAGATGTGTGACATAAATTATATTGAGGCAAACCAAGTTACCTATCCGTGAGGCAAACGAATCAATTTCAGAACATTTCACTCGTAATAAAAACTGGCAGAATATCCTCTTTTATGGCCAACATTAAATTACAAAGCAGCGGCGAGATGTGGAAGAATGGTATGAAGTGGATTTGCAAAATGGCACTTTTATAATAAAATATTTTCTACAAAATTATTATTTTAATATACCAAGTTAAACTTTATATGCAAAAGCGTTGTACAGTTGAACTATAAGTACCTAATTTATAAATAACTAAGTAGCTTTACCCTGCCACGCTTTGCTGTGGCACATTGTGATGCAAAAAATAGATAGAAACAATCCTTGATGCGGATTATATTTCATTCTAAAATTTCAGCTCGATCGGTGCAGAACTTTTTGAGTTTTTGAAGCGTACACAAACCAACATAACATTTCGAGTATAAATATACTACTAGCTGTACTCTGCCACGCTTCGCTGTGGAATATTGTGATGTAAAATTAGATAAAAACAATCCTTGATGCGGATTATATATCATTCTAAAATTTCAGCTCGATCGGTGCAGAATTTATTGAGTTTTGTTGTTGATTGTTGAATGTTATGTTGGATGTTATGTTGAACATAACATTTTTATATATAGATATTTTCATAACTCAATTCATTGATTTTCTTTCAACAAGTAAATGACATTGTCGCTGCAGTATTTTGTTAACATAATTACTTATATCTCGGTTAACATACTCGTAATTAACACAAATTATGATAATTTTTATATAATTGAAATCAGTAGTAGCTACGCTGCGGGCGAGACGAGTTTAGGCACAGCTAGTCGAAGATAGTTTAGAAGGGCTATGTTTGCAGTGAAAGTGCATTGCTAGGTTATTGTTTGAGGTTTTCTTGTTCCAATAGCTGCGTGTCACTATTTTGTTGAGGGCAGGAATGTTTCTTACCGTCAGACAAACGGGGTCTCGTCACCTTATATTATAAAAAAAAATGATATCGAATCATTCGCATGAGAATTTGACAATTTTTCAAGTCAGTAATAGCTCAATATCGTCAATATCAATTAAGCAAATCGTGGGTATAAATTATTCACTACGCCTAACCGTAGTAAACCTGCCGTATTATAGGCGCAGGGCACACGCGTCGCCGCGGGCGTCGGCACGCGCGGCTAATCTCTTGCGCCCGCCTCCGCCACTAAACGTCAAACGACCCGATTGACGGGAGGTTAGTCTGCACTAGCCTTAAATTCAGGCCATAGATGATGTTGGGGGTTGTGGTGTTTCTCAAAACATGCTCGTATCTAGTCTGGAAAGCTACTTAAGTTTTTATTTAACAGACATAATAAGGCATGCGATGATGATGCAATATTTTATGTCCTATATATTGCTTAAAAGAAAGTTATATATTTTTGTATAGGCAGGTGGAAATTTAATTATAAATATAAAGTTTAATAATCTTTACGTGTTAGCTAAAATTATCGATTTTTAATAAAATATATATACCTATCTTTCCTTACGCACTGAACTAATGTTGTAGGTAAATGACATACTTGGCGTTTACATACTTATTATCACTACACTATTGCTACTGTTGTATTTGCTATTTGTTGTAATCTTTGCATAATCTACCTGGGAAGTACCACGTGTTTGGTAGTCTACCGCCAAGCAGCAATGTGAAAATATTATTGTGTTACGGTTTAAAGGGTAATGTTTTTAAAGTAACGACGGGGTAATGACATAAATCACCTTATATTTCCAGGTGACGAAAACAGTGCAGGATTAGCACAAATTTTGACTCTGTGTTCAAATACGAGTACATAGTTGAGCAACACAGTCCTCACTTGAGCCACCGTCGCTCAACGACGTATATCCTGCTGTCCCGTCACTATACATGAAAATAAAAAAATAAATAGGTATGTGCAATCGTTAAGCACGGAAAATAAAATAATTACTGAAAATCATTCCATTCATGATTCACGACAAATATTAACCATATCGTATTGTCGATTGACCTTCTACTAAAAGTCAATCATAATGATTAATACAACGCATCCCTTTCGTTCACTCGCTTTTGTCTACACTCGGTTTTATGTGCACGTGTGATGTGTAACCCAGTGCAGACGCACCCTAAGCCCGCCGTCCGCCGGTGTTTGCCAGTCGGCATTTCATAAGTCGAAGCGTGTGCGCTCGCCCTGTTTACAAAAATTTATTGCCAGTGGGATGTAGACCTTTGTATAGCCCTACGCTTGTACCACGAACTCTTACAGCAAGAATTTAGTGAAACAATCGACGATCAGCATTTCGTTCACCGCGAACCTTATTCCCAAGCAATACGATTCTAAATCGCAACACTCGAAATTCTATACGGTAAATAACTAGTAAATTGATCGTTGTAACTCACGGTACGGGTCATGATAGGCAGCGACCCGGGCTATGGGAAAAACAATAAATACTGTGTCAACAAAATGAACGTGAAAAACAATATTTTTGCTGCGATTTTGCTGTTCAACAAATATTATTTCGGACTCTGAGGGGAATGAATGCTTATTTGCTGGGACTTGGTTGCTACTTGCAACTCTTCGTCAGGAGAATAACAAATTTCAAAAACCTCATAAGTCAAGTCACTCAATAAATATTGGAGAAATCAAGCAAAATTGTTTCACACAAAAAAAATAGATTTAACTAATTTTTAAACATACATATTTTATGTACGTGGTGGGTTATGCCGTTGAGTCTCTCTTTATCATAGAGAAAGCCCCGAGTACCAACAGTGGGAATATAAGGGCTGATTTGTGAGGGCGCCACTTTAAACGCATACTCGTACAAAAAAAAACAAATCGGTTTAAGAGGAGTTCAGTGACATACACATTACACAAGTACAGTAGAATTATATTTATAAAGATAAATTTTTAGAACACGGTGGTAAGTGATTAATAAAGAGTTATTTTTCATAAACTCCGTAAATCAGTGTATCGCACATCTTTTGTTTGTACAGTTGTGTCAATACATATCGCAACACTTCTCATTGGAAGACTGTATCTAATCAGGAGATAACACTACATGAATAGGTAGATCTACACGTGGAGTTTCACACACTTTGACCCCGTAACAAACAAGTTTACGCAGTACTTCTGAGCTACGCTAAAAAGTGCAGTGTACTCATTAAAGTTAACTTCGGCGTAGAGCCATTCCTAATATCGTGAAAGTATACTGTTTTTTACAAAACAATTTAATCTCTTGGTAAGATGTTTCCAGGATTTCTTTAATCTTTAACTGTACCATGCCAATCGTTTTAATAACCATTTTTCCGATTTGTGAGAGTTTTAAAGTTCTATACATTTACATTTTAACCATCTAAATACCAGCTCTGTTTTGTTTGGAGCTAATTACTGTCGTGTGAGATGTGTCCATTTTGGTGTCCGTGGCTCGGGTTTCCCGTAAGGGTGATGCTGCGCTGGTTTTTGGCGCGATACTTGAGCCAGATGTTCCATCTCTGTGCGAGGTGAGCCTGCTAGGTTGATCTCAGTGTCAGGTTCACGGTTGAATGAGATAGCTGTCTTACTATGCCGCCAAGCCACACCTTCAGAAACCTGGAGAAGTCTTAATCAGTAGATGCATATCAACTCTCCATAGTGTCGAGCCGACACTACTGAGCTACGCCGACACTACGCTGTGTCCCTGGACTACGGAAGACCCTTAAATAAATTTTACCTGCACAAGAAAAGGAATGTACATAATTATTACACATTCGATTCAAGTATAAAACTAACAAATGTTAATCTAAGCTCAAGATGTTACCTGCTAACTGCTAAATGTTAAGCTCAAAAAGTACCGAAGATCCAAAGATGTTTATCTTTGGATTAACTTCAGTACTAATAGTGGTTACGGCGGTTTATCGTTAGTACAATAGATAGCCCAAGTCTTCGAGTTAAGTTTTATTTTGTAATAACGTTTATAGCTACTTCTTGGTAAACAAAGATTTAGTCTCAGTTCTATATTTAGTTTGTGTTTTAAAAGTAGAGGGTAAAAGTTCGTTTGATAACAGACATTTTTGAAACTGCTTTGACTTGATTCAAATTATCTTCTTTTTTCATATTATCTAAGTCATTTGTCTATTTGTAGCTATTTAAGGTTCAGCTGGACTAGTCGGGAGAACGGAAACTGCCAAACCGGATACCCCTGATTCGAATCCCAAGCTCACCACAGTATTTTCGAAGTCATCTGGGTAGTGGATAAGACCGCTAAATTCAAACGGTGAAGGTAAACATCATGAGGAAACTTCCATGTTGCAAGAATATTTGAGATCACGTGTCATCCACCAACATCCACTGGGCCAGCGCATGTTGAATATGGTAGAATATGGCCTTGACCCTCTCCTTGTGAGAGTAGGTCCCGAGTCCCAGCAGTGGGAACATTTAGTAAACTCCATATTATATTCTGCTTAGGAGGAGTATAAAATTACAAACACAAATTTTTATATAAAAAGATACTAAATTCAAACCTAGATAAAAAAAAATTGGTTGCCTGTAAAGTCGGTATACGGGCGAAAGTTTTACGTGACAACGACTTTGAGTGGTAAAATAATTTTACGGAAGGGACGCGTGCCTTTCACTTTTTATGTCTGTCTCTCTCGCACTTAGGCGGGCTAACCATGCCCGAGTGGAAGGGACGCGTGCCTCACACTCGCTCTCGTTGTGAGCGCATAACGTGAGCGGAGCGTAACGCAGTTTCTTGAAGTGTCACCCGGCAAACCAATTTATAAGACGTTGTCACGTCAAAACAAAGACAATTCATACAACATTTCATTCACTACTATTGTTTAGGTACACGTGGAAAAATCTTTTTGTGATATATTGCGAATAGTAGTTTTACTCGCCAAGGGGTGTCGTTATCGTGTATTGTGCTAATCGCCCCTTTACTATCTGATTTAAACTATTTGTGACAAGTGGATCACATCGATGCGCGGGCGCTGTTTCCCACGGGCTCTACATAAAAGATAGTTAAAGGTATAGGTCATTATCACTGTACACATTCAGGTTTCTCTTTTATCCGGTTTCGTGATAAGAAACTCATAGTTTTGACAATTTAATAAATTGCTTTATAGATCACATTTTGTAATATTTCTAGTTAGGTTACGTAATACATATTTAGTGTACTTAACTTAAACTTATACTTTTTTTTTAATTTTATATCCCACCAAAAACATATATGTGAAAAAGGAGAGCCGAGTTCAATGCAGAAATTATGCTTGGCTGTGGGCTTCGCCGCGAAAAGAATGGAGATCTAAATGAGTGCCAAGTCCTATGAAAAATCCAAATATGTATATATAGGAACAAAATAACATTATGAACAAGTATTAAACTCTATTTCTTTGCTTTATTGGATACGTATAACATTAAATCTTCAATGATAACAATTGCTGTTATTTAAAAAATAAATGAGATCTTAAAGTAGGTTAGATTTGACTTGGCCGAAGGAAGAAATAATGTGGTGGTGGTGCACGATTATTATGACAAGAATGTATTAACAACTAGCTGTACCCTGTCACTCTTCGCTGTGGCACATTGTGATGCAAAAAATAGATAAAAACAATCCTTGATGCGGATTATATATCATTATAAAATTTCAGCTCGATCGGTGCAGAACTTTTTGAGTTTTTGAAACGTACACAAACCAACATAACATTTTTATATATAGAGATTGACTGATTTAGAGAGGTTAATACACAACCTCAAGAACACAATGTATTATTATTTTACGTATGCTTGCAGATAATAAATGAACTGAAACTCTCAAACATTTTTAGTTTCATTTCATGAAACAAGGTCATGATGATTGTCTTTATGGCCTTGTGTTAAACTCACTTTTTTACTTTTTTTTTACTTATATAAGTTTACACTTGACTGCCAACTCGCCTGATGTTAAGCGACGATGCGGTCTTCGATGTCTTACCTAGAAGAAACCGGTTCACTCTCGATTTGAAGAAACCAAGATTATAACCACAAGGGAAACCCCACTCAGGCAACTCATTCCACAGCCTAGACGTTCTTATCACAAAAGAAACAGACTGAACCTTTAAAGTGAGCTAACGATATGATTAGTTTTACCGTTGAATTCCAAATAGTGGGGCTTCTAAATAGATAGGTAGGTAATAATAGATAGGGGTATCTGGAAGTTGGGAAGAGAGGACTTTGCCTACCAGTGGACTTATACTAACAAAAAATGGTAGTCATAGAGACTACCGATAGAAGTGAAAATGAAAAGTTTATAATTTTGATTCAGTAATTAAGGTATAGGTAGGTACTTATATATCACGGATGTTGGTGACTCGAATTCACATATCCACAACTAATCATCAAATAATACTTCCTTTGCCGCAGTAGTAAAGTTACAGAAAACTATGAAATTTTCTGATAAAAATGGCCCAAACCTTAAAACTTAACTCTTCAACATAAAAATATATAAAAGAGAGACTTTTAAAAAGTCATTTAACAATAAGAGATAGAGATAAAACACGAGAGGACAAAATACTCATGACTTCAAAGAATGGCGCCACTAACTTAAACCACATAACTTGATAGTTTTTGTTTAAAAGTAACGTAGTTCAACATTTTTAACATATGAGCAAAGAGTCGATGCAACAGTGTTCGGGCCCCCAGGCGTGTTTAATAAGCAGTGTTCCGAGCAATAGCGCGCTATCGTCCGATCGCGACAAGTGGCGAACGCGTGGCAGCCACGCACCGCGCGTGGATGCCACACGCCTATGTACCCCACCTGCGCAGAACAAAGAGTATAGATACGACACACGATAGCATCATACATTTAATTTGGTAAAATAAAAATATGTTAAATGATATGTATTAATATAGGTACTAGCTAACCCGAAGAACTTCGTACCGGCTACCTATGTACCTATGTTGTACATCTACATGATAACAAAAACGCAAGAAAAAATTTAACAAAAATATATCAAAATTAAGTTGGTATATTTTTTATTCTATGTAATAATAATTATATATTAATTTTACATAATTCCAGGATCAGTCGTCATGCCTATTACTTTTTCTCTGAAAAATAATGTTAAAATTTATTACAAATAGTAAGTATATAGGTAAATAGCTACAAAATAATATAGGAAAAGCAGATGTCAACATTTTATTGTCAAATGTCAATTGCGTAATGAAAAACAAGTTAAAGAGAGACAGAAAAATACATAAAATTAAGCTGAAAATTAAGTAAAGTTTGAAATTTGAAGTCATCAAAAAAATCAGTGATCTATTCATATTTAATCAGGAATAGGTGTCCTCTCTAGTTCTATTAGCCAAATATTCTTTGACAGATAATACAAATATCAATAAAGTTTTGCATGGGAACTATTTCCACTTGCGACCTACAATCAAACGTACATCTATTTGTATTGTCGATAAACACGGCTGATATGAGATTGCAAAATGTATAAATTAAATGTGAAGCGCCACTATGAGCAATGAGCATAAACAGATAAATTAATACCTATTGAGATTGTTAATTCAATTTCACTCTCACTAACTACTGTATCACAGACATGATTTCTTTCGTGGTACTTCTCGTCTCTTTCAGATTGTTTGACGTGACATATTTTACGTAAGTCGGAATGCACAACACCGATTTTATTAGCCTTAAAAATTAACTAACTCGTGTAAGTCATGATGGGAATACGGTAAGTTTACAGATGAAAATTAAAATGGCTGAAGAAAAATCATACAGGTTCAACTTTTAAATCAGTTCTGGCAAACATGGAAAAAAATGTTTTGTTGGTTTGTGAGAGAGCTACGGGGATCCAAATGTCGTAAGCGACCCAAGTTTGAAGGTATCTTTTAATTCGTTTACGTTCCACAATGCTTGAAGACTAGTTTGTAACAGTCAATCGATTAATTTATTCTTCCCACTCTGATGGATGTGCCTAAACATGAATGGAACTGAGCACAACATTCAAGTTGCATAGAGAGCCAATGAGCAAGATTAAGTGGTTAGCATCACACTCCGAGACCGCTAAAACTCCAACGTCTCGCGAAGGTCTTACTAGGCCAAACAACGAGTACGTTGTCCAAAACCGAAAGATGCATCTGTCGTTTATCAGCACGATAGGTCTACGATATTCGATAGGTCGCGAGTCACATCTGGATGAGGTTAGGTTAGGTTAGAATAGCATCAACGCATCTGCAGCGCCATCTGATGGGCTGGTTTATGAATCTAAATCACCCAGGACGTCATCCAAACGCATACAAAAAAAACATTCAAATCGGTCCAGCCGTTCAGGAGGAGCTCAGTGACAAACACACGCACAAAAGAAATATATAAAACAGAAGTGTGTCACTCGGGGACTGCCGCGGTAAAGCTATTGCCAGTTGCATGCATTTTTATCAACATAAGCAATAGGGATGTTAACAATTTTTCGGAATTGCTTTTATTTTGAAGAGTGACATTTGTTTACCATAAAAAATATCACTGGAAATCCGTTAAGTTGGCAACACTGCTAAGAGCATTTAGTCTGTAAAGCTAATACAAATAAGATTCAAAGTCGAATGACCGAGTGGGGAGGACAGCGTTACGGTCTTCCATCCCTCTTTCTTGTGAACATAAGAAAGAGATGCACGATCACTAAAATTCGGTCTCCAGGCCCGCGATAAAAGCTATGCAATAGCTTAATAAAGATATGATATTAATAGTCAAAAAATTCTTAGATCCCTAAAAAAGTTTTGGAGATGACGGTGTAAGAGGCAGCTAAGTGTTTGTTTCCACAAGGGTCCTAGTAGCGGGATCTTCTCCTGACTAATATAAGCGGAAGGGCTACAAAAACAGCGACTTATGAAATATATTATGAGATGGCCCAGAATGAGGGCCAAATACCAACTGAACTTATTATGGGTATAATAAGGATTGCCTTAACAATAGCCCTAAAATATATATTTTTAATAGTAATAGCAGTGCCCCGCGGTTTTACCTGCGTAGTTCCCATTCTCATTATTTTCCCTATATGAAAAGCCTATGTGTTATAACAGACAAAAATCTATCTGTGTTCCAAATTTTTACCCGATCCTTTCAAACATTCCGACTAGGTATAATGACTATTATATGCCTTCATTAGACAAAGAAAATAACCAATTGCAAATAATGTTATGATATGTTTAAAAAAAGGCATGGACTTAGGTGTCTGTGAAGGTACGATTTTTAATTTAAAAAAAAACATTCCGACTTGATTGAGCAACAAACATCTAATCATCCAAACATATGCATTTGTAATATTAGTATGATAGAGTGACAACACCATCAAAGCATGCGCTTGACGGTAAGCGACATTTTTTTTTTTTTAATAAAAATTGACGAGATAAGCAGGACATGTGCCTTATGGTAAGCAACACACCTGCCACATAATAGCACAGTGATACGCAGCTATTGGAACATGAAGAGTTCCTAGCCTATATTACCTAGCACTGCACTGCACTCGACACCCAGAGATCTAAGATGTCATATGTCTAAGCCTTGTAATGGCTCTGGAAACATTGCCCTTCAAATCAGAACACAGTAATGTTTGCGCATTACTGCTTGGCAGTAGAATAACTGCCAAAGGTGTGGTACTTCCTGAGGTGGGCTAGGAGTCCTACCACTACAATCCACTACTATTTCACAGACTTAACTTAATAATTAATTACTAATGCATTATTTTAATATAATTAACTCTGTAGTTTGTAAATAGAAACTAATACTATAATTTTTATTGGTTAAATCCATGTTTAATTCATAATATAAAAAATAGTGTGTAAACACACTATAAGTGTGTGAATTTTCAGACTCCTCGGTCCACGCAATTTTCTCAAAAAGCGACACATAGTGTTTGCTTCATGTTTTAAAGTACAGATATTGGATAAAAGTATATCTATAAATAAAATTATATCCAAAAAGTATAATACATTATAGATAGAAATGCAGTTGGAGCTTATATTTTGGCTCTATTATGTTCGCGTGACCAAAATGCTGCCGTATATTTGGATAAACTTTTAATACTGGTCGTTTTGCTTCAGTAATCTGTGATATTGATATTTAGAACAATTATAATAGACTTACGCGTCTTGATTATCTCTAGACCTTCTGGCCTTAGACTTCTGATCTGACCTCTGCCTCTAGACGTCAGAACACAAATTCAGATGCGATTGACGTCATTAATTGGCTACAAATGTAATGTACTCGTAAGAAGCTTTTATTATGATTTTTGATATAGTAAAGCGTGTCGAGACGAGTAGGACATGTTTCAGATAGTATGCTAGACGCCTGACCATAACATACATTTATAAACAAAGACTTTTCCCAAAAATGATTGATTACACGCGAGTTTCCTGGCCTCTTATATTGATACTCGACATGCTCTCAACCGAGGCACGTTGCCGCGCGACCGAGTCGAGACGACCCACGTTGCCTGATGGCTGCCTTACGTCATAGCTACACCCACTATAGAAATATATACCTATGTATTAATTAGTATCTTAATTTTTTTTTTATTAAGTTATCAAATAACTCTTTATTTGATTACACCCGTCTTTCTATACCTACTTTAACTTCTTTTCCATCCCATGGTTGCCTGGAAGAGATCGCTTTTAGCGATAAGGTCATAAAAGGTAATGAATCATAGCGACTAAAGATTAAAATATCTTAAAAAAATGTCAATCCCTGAGCAATATATGAAAAGATTTTTGTCTTCAGAGGTCCTTGGAAAAAAGATATTTAAGTTGTTAATTTTCCAACTTCTTTGTTAAGTTGGAACTTCTTTGAATTCGAACACAACCGACACGAAAAGCCGAAAAACGCAGGAGTAAGACATTGAATTGACAGTGACGTAATTTTTTTTTTGCAATTCTAAACCTCCAAACTAGCGCATTTATAATACTAGCAACCCGCAAAGTTCCCGTTTCCGTTATTTTCCCGGAATAAATTATCCTATGTGCTATTCCATGCTACAGTCATTCTGTATTACAAATTTAATTATGAATTCAATTGTACTGTGCGAGTCAGATAACTGATATTCAACTTATGTAATTGGGATGAATACTGAGTCAAACATATGCCATTCCAATCAACCAGTCAATTTTATTATAGAAAAATTTGGGACACGTATGTTTTGTTTTATCAAATTATTAGGTAGATTATGACAAATGATAAAAGCGAGACAAAAGTATAAATCATCAACTTCTGGAATAGGGGGTTCTGACGTCACGTCTTCATAAAAATCGCATGTAGACGTGACGTCACTCAAAACTTCTAAGCTCCATATGTTAGTCATTTTTAGTTTGTGAAATAAAAAATAAATACGTGCTTAATATTTTTTACAATCTAATTGACGGACTAGTTAGTTTTTTAGTCACCAATCACCAACCACGATTTCAACCGCATAGTTCCTATTCCCGTCATTATCCGAATTAAAAAGTTAAGTTAAATTAAACTTAGGGATGTGTTATTCCAGCTTATAACCTAATTGTATGCCAAATTACAACCCAATCTGTTAAAGCGGTCAAACATGATTGAGCAACAAATATCCAAATGTAAAAGCTTCGCATTTATAACATTAATAAGATAAGAGAAACACCTCGGTGTTTCTCTCGGTAGTAGTCTCTCGGAAGTACCAACTGTACAGTTGGTACTTCAACAACTTTTTTTCGTGTCTCGACACGGAATACATATTGGTAGGTATCCATTAATTTAAAAAATTAAAAATAAAACAATTTCGACAGCAATTTTTGTTTTTCACGATTGTTATAATAAAAATTAAATGTAAGGGGTAGTAGACAACTCAGCACCTACTTACCCTGAATGACGCCATCTGTGAGTTACTAGATATGCTTTAATTCTTCTTAAAGGACACCTACTGAGCTCTGGCCATTGACCAGTTGGAGGCCCCAACTGCATTTGAAGTACCTACTGTGGACAGAAATCATCACAAAATACTATAGTGCCTCGAAAGAGGTGGCAAGTTCATTGTTTTGTAAAATCATTTCTTAAATCAAGTTTTGCGTGGTAGACATCTTGTGATGAAAATTCATTTAGGTATGTCACCTACTAATATTATAAACGCGAATGTGTGTACCGATCAAATTTAAGTTAATAAAAGTAAATATAGGTTTAAATAGAGCAGCATTACCCACATGACTTCGAAAAGACAGTGGATGTATGTGGGATTCAAACTGTGGGGCTCCGGATCTATGCACCGCAACAGCAATAGAGAGCTAAGCTCGGAGTTTCACTACGTGATAAAATCCGAACCAAAGAAATCCGCAGAAGAACCAAGGTCACCGACAAAGGTCTTAAAATTAGCAAGTTGAAGTGATAATGGGCAGGCCATATAGCTCGCAGAACTAATAACCACTGGGCTGGAGACAGAAACACGCGATGGACCGATGACAATATAGTCTCGGTCGCGGGAAGGCGGTGGATGGAGGCGGCACAAGACCGGTCATTGTGGAATTCTTTGGCGGAGGCCTACTTCCAATAGTGGACGTCTGCAGGCTACAGATAATGATGATGATTTAACATTTTATTGCTACTATAGTTGCATATTTAACCTACATGTCAGATGATTACGTTTACGATTAACTTACCTATATCTGTTACATGTTTAAATCTGTACCTAATACTTTCAAATATTTCAAATATAATATGTCAAATATTTTCTTAAGAATATTAAGAACCACACAAAATATCTTTTTTACGCATTGGAGCTAATAAATACTATGGTTTTGAAAATAAATTATTTGAAGATGGTTGTACTTGTACCTTATTTTACTTGTCGTACTGAGGTCGCACTTAAACACCACCCCAACGTGAAGTCTTTATAAAAACATTACATTGTAAGCTTATTACGATATCCAAATCGTTATTAATGACTGCTGCACCTTACACGGCTTGTATTTAGGATAGTTACAGATTAAACTGGGGCTTTTATTTGTGTCCTTTGTCACGTTCAGTACAACTGACGTGGTGGTGGTGAGTTAAGGGTTAAACCCATTCAGTGCGTCGATAAAGTAAATCTGTAGCACTTTGAAGGAACAAAAACAAATACAATACTGAAATTAGAAATCGGAATAATGAGACAATTTTTTGAAGTTATTGAGCGTCTTGTTACATAATTATGTTTACTGCCTAACAATCTTATGTGTTTCATTGGGTCAATTCTAGGCTGACTTTATAAGAGAATTTGATCTCGTCTTGTATTGTTGACGTGAAATTTTAAAAGTAAACCTGGGAAAAATACCGCAATAAAATACTTTGCCAGTTATTCTACCGCCAAACAATAATGTGAAAACATTACTATCCGTTTTGTCCGTGTTCCGGTTTGAAGGGCAATGTTTCCAGAGAAATTACAGGGCTTAGAGACATAACATCTTAGATCTCTGGGTGATGAGCGCAGTGCAGTGCTAGGTAATGATTTGGATTCTTCATGTTCCAATAGCTACGTGTCACAGTGCTGTTATGTGGCAGGCATGTTGCTTACCATCAGGCACATGTCCCGCTCGTCTCGTCACTTATTATTAAAAAAAAATTCGAAATGGAATAAAAATTGACATTCACAAGCAACAACATATTCTAGCATACATATTGCATACAGATAGCATATTGAAATTTTTTTCATTGGCATAGCTACGCATATAGTTAAGGGTGGCCTGACATTTCGAAGAATCTCTTACCTCTCGTTTTTTAACAATCATCGATTAGTCCAATCATCTAACACGTAAGTCACCAAATGATACTCGGTTCATAAATATTTATACATATATTATCGGTGTTGTAATCACATTAGTTTTCATAGCAAACTCATCCATTTAGCCATATAAATTACGCGTCAACGCGTCACGTTGTTTGTCCGCGATGGACTCTTAAACTACTTCAGTGACATTGATCATATTTGCACAGTGTGCAGTTTGTTCCAATTTGAAAGAAAGATTAGTTTTTTTTTTTCTTTTAATAGTCTTTATGTACATCCGAGCGAAGCTGAAAAGCGCCGTTAGTTAGTATGGATTTAACCGCCGTGGAATTCTTTACATAAAGCTTCACATTTCATACGGTTGACCATTTATATGATAGAACAATATTTGTTGAGTCAAATAGTAAATACTATTATATATATTAATTGTCCACCAATATATATATATGAAAATATATCTCAATTTATTATAAAAAACGTATTTTTTTACATTATATAAAATTTTTTTTAATACATATTCGGTTTTTTTCTTTTTACCTTTATTTAACACATCAATATCGCATTAGCGCATTGAGAACGCATTATGACTAATTTCGCTCGTAATTCTTTTGAATCAGAGGGTTGTTTTGATAATTTATGATGCGGGCCAGGGGCTGACGGGGTTGCTAACAGGTGGCGTAATACGCTCCGCGACTATCACCCCTGATTTCTGGGGCCTAGATTACTTCTAAACGTGATGACACAGTCCAATTTTGGATTTATCTATTATGTGATTTTTTTACTCTATAAATTATGTAAAAGCCAATTCGGACAGTAAAGGGTTGGAAGAAGAAAAAAAAATGATTTTAATTTTTTATGAACAAATTATATGGATTCTGAAATGACATAATGATTAAATTACGAATTTTGTTTGAAAAATTATAACAGTCTATTGTTTATATATTGAAAAAATGTATCGTTTTAGGCCGTTCAATGTATGTAACTAGTTTTGACTATTTTAAGTTACGGCACTTGAATCCACGTTGTAAAATGAACCAAAATTTTAGCCTAAGAAGTTTAATAATTATAATAGATAATTAAGTAATAATTTATATTTATTTGTTTTTTATAATTAAACATTTTAAACAATAATACAAAATCGATTCACTTACTTTATAGAAATTGTACTGTCGGTGTCTCTTTAGTCCTTTCTCAATGAATAGCTAGAAAGTAGAGTAGTATTTTAGAATGCAACCTCTCGGTCGATCGGTGCAACCTCTGGGATCCCCGTGATAAATTTTTAGATATGAATTTAATTATTTTTTTCTTAACCATTACATAAATCATACAATAGACCCAGCTCCAAACCTGTACATTTAGTTCCTCTTTTAAATATCCAGAGGTAAATTCAAAGTTATTGGAGACAATTTCGAAATCAGAGGTCGAACATAAATCGAAAGTTTCGACCTTTCGGAACCAAAGTCTATGTATGCTACGTAACATCCCCAGTACATACATACACTAACTACACTAGTGAACGTGTATGCGTTAGGAATGTATAGTCTGTGCTACAAAGCCACAAACTTATCTGGTTGTCTGGTCAATATTCGAACTAACGATGCTAATATGTGATGTTAATTACGAATGCGATGGTAGCGACTCCTATCAGCTCGTCATACAAGTATATACTACAACAGTATCTGTGCTAACTGCACGTGACACCGCCCGCCTATATCGAGCTTGAGATATTAAACTTGAGCCAAAAGGTTCTCAACCTTTCACCGTCCTAATTGCTTGGTCTTTTGATGGTCCAAATATTGAGTCTAAACAATTACTGTACATATTAAATTCAACTAATCCGATCTGCAAGTGATTCTAGAAATATAACGCCTCACCTCACCATTCTATTCAACTCTAAGTACCTCGCCCACTTCAACCTCATTCCAAAGTATTATAACTTAAAGCTTACATACACAAATCAAAAACTTACATATTTTTTAGCAAAATCAAATCGCTGTGTCATATAAAAAATACAAAATTAGGCTTCAGTAAGTCACAGATTTGTATAAAACACATTCTCTAACGTGGAAAATAAGGGTAATGAACGAACAAGACATTCATAGTAACGCCTGTGCATACCAACACTAATTACAACGGAGCTACTTGAACATAAAAAATCAAATTATTACCTAGCATTGTACTGCGCTCGTCATCCGGAAATATAAGAAGCCTTATTTTTCTGCATTGCAATTTCTCTGCAAACAATTCCTTTCAAACCTGAACACGGCAGTTTGCACATTACTGCTTAACGGTAGAATAACTACCAAAGGCGTGGTTCTTTCCCAATGGATTTGGCAAAGAGTTCAACCACTACAAAGTTAGTTAAAATTGCTTATTTATATGAAAGTGGACTACGGCGTCGACAAGTTTGAGAACCACATAGCAATACCCTACGAAGATAGCATCCCCGCGGCTCTATGTTGGCAAACATTTGGAAATGTCTCGAAAAATACGAACACTGCCTCAGGACATAAACAGTACTAGTTACGCAATGTTACTAGTATCATCATCATCATCATAATCATCAATAGTAGGTAGTGTGTGTGATAGCGAAACTGGAGTTGTAAAAGTGATAATAATCTTTAAAATACGGAGTATGTATTTTATTTATTTCTGTATTTTATTTGTTATTACATTCATAGTTATTGGTAAAACCCAAAGAGTTGACATAAACTACAAACTCTTTGGTAAAACCGATTTACAAGTAAAATAAAAAAATTGGTTGCCTGTAAAGTCGGGTCGGGCGAAAGTTTTACGTGACAACGACTTTGAGTGGTAAAATAATTTTACGGAAGGGACGCGTGCCTTTCACTTTTTATGTCTGTCTCTCTCGCTCTTAGGCGGGCTAACCATGCCCGAGTGGAAGGGACGCGTGCCTCTCACTCGCTCTCGTTGTGAGCGCATAACGTGAGCGGAGCGTAACGCAGTTTCTTGAAGTGTCACCCGGCAAACCAATTTATAAGACGTTGTCACGTCAAAATTGAATCAAATCGAATAAATATGTTTTTTATGATATAGAGAAGAACAAGATTATAATTAACACGCCAGCCCACTGCAGCACACTACCAAGTAGCCACTGTGCTCGTCCCAAAAGATGGGGGATGATTTATCTCTTAGTATTATAATTTCACGGAAAACATTGCCCTTCAAACTGGAACATTTCGCACTACTCTGCTTGGCGGTAAAATACCTAATACAACTACATTGTTTTTTATGTAGATGTAAAGATTCAGAAGTTGACAATAAATAGCTGTTACCACTTAGATGTGCCAACCAATACATTTTTTTAAATTTAAAGTTAGATTATATTTGGATATATATTTTTCAAACAGTCAAATAACAAACTAGTTTATACATAGATTAGGGTCGAACCAGCAAAACATTAATTAATCAAACCAAGAATTACATCCACGTTTTAACTACCACCGCCGTCAAAAACCACCCTCGGTAAGTGAAAAATATTCACCACGTGTGCCCAGGAATGCACCGTGACCAGAGGGTGCAAGTGACGTACAACAAAGCCACCCCTGCTAACATATTGCAATGTGCCCAATAATAATTCAATTTTGTAGATGCTCGTGATTAAAAGATGCAAGGATCATGCTGCAACGCGTCAGGTGCCTGTTTGCAGAAACACCCCTTATTTTAATTTATAAGAATTTATTCAGAAATAAAAACCTTTATTTTGTTTGTTCACCTTGTAGGTGTTACTGTTTGTGTAGAGGAAACTAAACCACGTCACTGTATAAATTACCATTTTTTTGTAGCATAGAGTGGCGAGATGGGCAGGACATGTGCCTGATGGTAAGCAACATGAATAGTCCAAATCATTACCTAGCACTGCACTGCGCTCGTCACACAGAGATATCTAAGATATTTTATCTCTAAGCCCTGTAATTTCTCTGGAAACATTTCCCCTTCTAACCGAAACGCAGTAATGTTTGCATATATGGCGGTAGAATAACTGGCATAGGTGGGGTACTTTCCCAGGTGGACTGCCAAGAGTCATACCACCACAAATACAAATGTCTACAATTTCAACAATGTCTACAATGTCTGTTTAAAATGTATTATCTTTTCTTCTTATCAATTGTTTTTTTATTGTATAATTTGCTTTAAATATTTTTTTGTAAAATTTTACTTATTGTAGTGTGTTTACTTTTACTCTTTATTGAGATTTTTTTTGTTTATTCTTTTAATTGTTATTTTTAATTTTTCAAATATAAGGTCTAGTTTTGGTATGCTGTTTCCCATCCGTGTACGGTTGCCTGGTAGAGATCGCTCTAAGCGATAAGGCCGCCAATTAAATGCTAAGTTAATAGTATGTTTTTTTATATTATGTTTTCTGTTTTGTGGCTTTTAATAAAGAGTTGTTGTATTGTATTGTACAATTGTCTCTGAAACTGAACAAGTTACGCGGGCGAGAGATTGCTCGCTCTTCGCTATAATTACCCGGTTATATAATATAATCTTACGTCATATAATCGTACATCATCATACAGCCTCTGCTCTCTTAAAACAAATCATGCGCAGATGAACCTACAATCTTATAACAAATTAATTTTAAATCATAACTTATAAGTAAATACAAAATTGATCATTGCTATCAAGTCAGTAATTACAGCGTTATAATTATGTCAACTATAATGATAGCAGATACAAAGTAACATTATTACTAACTCTGATCAAACTATTTAGAGTCTAAATAGTTAGTTTAAATTTTTAGGTTAGTCTTAATTTTAGACCAACTCTAAAAATGTTTAAATGGTGAAATTATTAAATTCATTCAGTAAATGTAAACATATGTCAAAATCAATTTAAAAAACAGTAAGATTTTGTTCAAAAATGTTTGTTCAAAAATGATAATACTGCATAAATTATTTTATTAGTTTTCTATAAGTTAAATATCATAAGAGTGTGTGTTACTTTAATAGTCTGTGAAGCTAGGTTTGTAATACCATTGATTTTTAGTGTATTGATTTTTTTGAAACCACTGATTTTTTGATGTAGTGATCACTGTTTGCAGAATCCGCTAGTGAAGTACCACGCTGCTGAGTATTCTACTGCCTTGCAGTAGTTACCGTGTTTTAGTGTATTCCGGTTTGAAGAGCAATGGTTCCAGAGATCTAACAGAGCATAGAGATAAATCATCTGATATCCCTAGATGGCGAGTGGCGTGCAGTGCTGGAAAGTTATTTGGACTTTTCGTGTACAAATAAGTTCGTAGCACTATGACATGAGCAAGCATGTTGCTTACCATCAGACGCGTATCTAGCACGTTCCGTTACTCTATATTATAAATAAACCGGCAAATTGCAAGCGAGACTCGCGCACGAAGGGTTCCATAATATTATCTGGAACGAGAACATAAAACTAAGTATTTTGTGAATAGTTAAAGCGTCTACCTGTCACCGTTACTAGTTTTTTACCGCAAGAAATGATAAATAAAATCAAGTTGTTGTATTGCTGCCTCCCTTAAATATTCATTTTATTTGTTGTTATAGCGGCAATAGAAATACATCATCTGTGAAAATTTCAACTGTCTAGCTATCAGCGTTCTTGAATACAGCCTGGTGACAGACGGACGGACAGGGAAGTCTCAGTAATAGGATTCCGTTTTTTTCTTTTTGGGTACGGAACGCTAAAGCTAAGCACATTTTACTAATACTGAACAGAAAAGTAGAGTCTCTTTCTACGCGCTGTATTTTTTAAAGTTACGTAAATAAATTTCCACAACGACGTAAGAAAACGGGTATGAAATTGTGTTAAAAAATTTCACTTTTGAAACTTATTTTTAATGGTTTTGATTAGATATATGTATGACACACCATTAAATTTGTAAAAATGTTATTCTTAACATATTTGGTGAAAATAATAATCGTGAAATCTGATAAGCCGCGGGTTACACTGCAAGGCGTAGCGTAGCTAGTTTTGGTAACATATTCATGTATTTTATGAGGTAGCTTTCGAATAAATACGCACACCCACGGATATCGGCGCACACCTGAGTGACAAGGCCCTCTTTTAGAGCAGTGATAGGTAAGTGGCATTTGCACAAACAAAGTCACGCCAATTTCAGACATCAATACGGATAGTATCAAAAATTGTACGATCTTTTTTCGTTTCAATTCTAGCAAAATACTTTCTTTATACAACCGACAACCTTATCGCTGGCGAAAACGGTGCATAATCGCGGTTCTGTAAAGTGGGAACGGAAAATTCCCCTGTGATCGCACGGAAATCGTAGTGTAAGTCGTGTTTGTACCATCGAGTGTCACGGTAAGATTAGTCAAGGGTGATCCGTCACGCCAGAGGGGAGGCGGGGTAACAAGGCGTGACGCACAGTCTAATGTCACGGTTTGACGCGCGATTTGAGACGCGCACGCGTATTGCAGATCTTTAAATCGGATTGGAAGCTGTGAAAACATACATAAATTAATATACATCCTAGTTTTGACTCGCAATTTGACGCAATTGTTTTAATACATATCTTCATGTAACCAATAGTACCAGTGTGTAGGTACTCGTAGATGCAAGCGTATCGTTTGTTTTCTATATTTAGGTATATATTTTAGTAGGAAGGGGCAATGCTATCCTACTAGGTTACTGAACTCTTGGTTTATGGTTTTTATTTGTGGTTTAGTTTCGGCTTCGCTCAATACCAACTGCATCGCCATCTGCCGGGCTGATTTGTGAATCTAAACCATCCAGGGTTCTATCCCAAAGCATACAAAAAAATCATTAAAATCGGTCCAGCCGTTTAGGAGCAGTTCATTGACAACCACACGCACAAAAGAAATATATGTACATAAAGATTAGTAGGATTAATAAGTGAAGGAAAAAAATTGTATCCATTTTTTACGAAAATTTCCCGCGGACCTAGGAGTATGACATCCCCCCCACTTATACCTCTAGTCTCCTCGTATATGTTGATAATTGTGCAGAATACTAATATTTTTCAAAAACAATTTATAATAAGTCCATTAAATAACAAAACTTTACACACACTACCATATACCAAATGACGTACACGCATATATACCTCCTGTTCAAATAAATTACGGTCTTAATGAGAATTTCGACCTCAGGTCGGCTTCTCGTACTCCCTCAATAAAATACCTTTTTAGAAAATATTAGTTTATATTCGCAAACCTTATCAATAAAACTGGGGCAGTTGACGACCTACTCGTTGAGATACGTGCGACGACGGGCGACGATATAACGTCCGGTGACAAAAATGAATTATGTATATGCGTTTGTGATAACAAACTGAAACGGACCGCATCTAGTATAACTTGTTAAGATTTTCTTTAATAAAGTTCCAGAAAAGCGAGATAACAAGAGTTTCGGAGTAAATCGTGTCAGGGATGACACGTTTAGTTCTGCGCGTCCCTAACAAGAGTAGCTGCTTGTAACCATGATTCTAAACTTTACATGGTACCGTAATTAACATGAAGGGTAAATATTGTAGATAACTTATACTAATTTTTGTTTGTTACACACTTTATGGCCATACGACCTCTGTAGCTCAGGAGCCCCGTATCATTGAAACGGGTGATATGGTGGTAGCTAGAGGTAGATAGAGATGATGGTAGATAGAGGTGGTGGTAAGCCCCTGGTGTGTATGTTTGTTCCCAGGTCTCGTCTCTTCGACGGGAGTACAGATTAAAAAAAAAAATAGATAGATTAATAAATTCTTTATTGCAGTTAATTTAACACAAACAAAATGTACTTAAAATTAAACAAGTTAAGTAGCAATTGGCGACCTTATCACTAATAGCAATCTCTTCCAAGCAACCGTAAGATGGGATGAGATATTTGAGAATAAGGAGAAGGGTGAGTCCAAAAAAGGAGGGACTGATACTTACAATTTAGTAGGTAGCAAGCACGATACTACACATGGGCTACATTTATCCCGCGCAACTTAAGGCACTACTAAAAATATTAATTTGTTTAAAAAGGGATACAAAATGTTTGCTTCACGTTTTAATATGTAGATTCCGCATTACCGGATGCATCATAGTCACCCGATGTGGTAGCACGTGCGTCACCCCTAGCTAGACGCATAAATTCGCCGGTCATTGAGCGACGCGACGTCACTTGCGACATATTGCGGCGAAATATTACACATTTCTCCAACTCGAATTCTGGAGCGTGAATGAATAGCTTTATTGTTTGAAATGCCTACGTCACAGGCCTTTCTTTTGCTTGCAATGAGATTTAGCTTATGGTAGATCTACTTAGCAGGTCTGTAAGTACGCCTGCAGTGGTATGGACAACACTTTAAATCTTCAAATCGAGAGGGAGTCGATTTTTTCTAAGTTAGTACGCTCCATCGTAGGCCGTCGCTTAACATCAGGCTAGATGGCGGTCAAGTCTAAAGCTGTAACTTTTTTTAACGACGTTTCCGTCATCATCAAATCCAGTGGTGACGATAACCTTGTACATACATTTGCACATAAAATATACTCAAATGTGTAGGCGGGATTTGAAGCTACGATCTTGATTGGGAATCACATATTCTACCTATTAAGCCACCACGGCTTCTTCAAGAAATAATATTCTAATCTTACTCAATTCCTGCATTACCCTAAACTTGATCCTAGTGTGGCCTTTATAGCGCCCCTTCAAGGACCGCTCAATGTTTCGAAAGCGCCAACATCGTCCTTGTTTCAGCACACAATTTTGGTGTTTCGTTTTGGGGACACGTCTTAAATAATCAAAACTAGCCAAATAATTTTAGTGTCTAGTTTCGAGGTTTCTCAAACTGTTGAAAAACAATATTTTATGTGAAAACAAAAAAGAATTATACAACAGAGAATGGTTATTCATCCTGTAAAATAAATCATATTAACTGACAGAAGTCGGGTTCTGGAGTGGAGGCACGTTTAAGACGTCCCGTGAGACGACCTCAATATTGGTGGAATGGATTTTGTCCAGTAGTGGACGACCACGGGCTAGTCATGATGATGATGAGCGGTAGTCGGGTCAACAAGTGCTTTTTAGATCGAGTTTTTTCGAGTTCTCCTATCATTATGATTGAGGTGTCATTCGATTCTGATTGGAATCTAGATTTTTTTTAGGAAAATTCTAAATGCCCGCTCGCAAAAATGGTAATACTCGTAGTTATAAAACAATCAGTGAAAATAAAAAAGGGGGTTTTGTTATTTGCCAATACGTCTACTGTTGGAGATAAATGAAAACTATTGGAGATAATTTCGATTTGAAAATAGAAGAGCACATACAAAAGTTATCCCTACAAAAGTTCCGACTCCCGGAACTGTACTACACTAATACTTATAATTTTCTACTACTATGTAAGTACTATTTGTAATTTTCCCAGAGGGTTGAAAATGGATATCTAATGTTGAGGCCGTCTCAAAAAATATCTAGATTTCATTCCGAATCGAATGACAACTCAATTATAATGTTAGGAGAATTCGAAAAAAATCGATCTAAAAAGCACTTGTTGACTAGATAGACTACGGGCACCATTGTAATTTGTTTTTATAATTCGATGTTAGCTTGAAAGATAGAATGTACAACAACTACATATAGCAATTATTATAGAGGATTCGATATTATTATGAGAAAAGAAACTTTGTAGGTCCAAAATTTTAAATCAAAGAAAGGTCTTTTGGTAATAGCATTATTTTAATTTAATAATAGCAAATTTTGCTGGTGAATTCAGGACGGGTCGTTAGTTGAATTTATATTACAATAATTCTAACAAAGGAAATCAGCATAGGTACTACGCCGTTTGTACGTGATAGGCCGTATCAGCTCGTTATCTTGACAGTAAGTTGGTATCGACAGTCAGACACAGAGCTTTCGACAAACCTAAAATCAAAATTACTGTAATACTTTCTACCTCGCAGATGCGACATGTTTCTTTACTGGAGTAAGGCTCCTGGGACATTGGGACAAGGGGAAATAAATTATGTGACAGCCTAGAAAAACACACATCGACATGTCATAACTTTTTAACAAGGCTGCTTATAGCGAGTATTTTATTACTTTGTCTGTAATTCAGAGCGGAAATAGACACCAACAGCAATACCATAAGCAATGACGTTATATCACATGGACACAACGTCTCAAACAAAAGTTACAAATAAAGTGACCTTAATTCATCTATACGTATTTAAATGCTAATAGATTAATTATTATGATCTCAAACGTTTAAAATACAGCTCTACCACCTGACAGTAAAGCTTAATTTGGATTAATGAGTTTAGACATTCAAGCAAGCAGTCTAATAAGTAGATTTTTTATTAATCGGCATTTTTTTGTGATTTTGTTCTGAATTGTTCATGAATTGCATTTTTAGAGTAATGACGCTTTGAATTTCTAAAAAAACATCGTGGTCGAATTGGTATCCTCCTCCTTTTTGGAAGTCGGTTAATAATGATGAACTTACTGAAACTATGACTTTTTTGACATTGCTAGGTTTTTTTTAACTTTTATAGGTTTACACTTGACCGCCATCTCGCATGTTAAGCGACGATGCGCTCTACGATGGAGCGTGTTTACCTAGAAGAAGCCGATTCGCTGTCGATTTAAAAACACCAAGATTATAACTATAGGGAAACACCCACTCAGGCAACTTAACAAAGTCCACAAAATACAATTTTAAGGCGTACGCAGTACGTCGATAGTAAAACAACGACTGTCGTAAAAGAGTGCTAACTGTTTTGACACTCTTTTTTATAGAGGACTTTTTTAAACGCTAATCTGAAATCCTTAGTTCTAATATCATTTGTAATAAGCAATCCATCAAAACCATCAAAAACACAAATGTGTAATAAGAGCCAAGTTCAATAAAGCTTGCAAAATGGCTTCAACAATAAAAGAAGTGAGATCTAAATGGGTGCCAAGTTCAATAATCAATCCTGAAATTAAATAAAACGACATAAAATATTTTGTAAGAACTTAAAATTATAATGTGTTGAAGACTGAGATCTAACTTGGCTAGTTTCATACACGAATACTCGTATTATACATATATAGCCTTCGCAATGTCTAAAGCTGTAAGTTCTTAAATTATTATTCCGTTAATTTGGCTTGCTGTTTAAACATTTATTAATAAAATTAGTAAATGAAAGGGAAACATTGCCCTTCAAACCGGAACACTTCGACAATCTTTGCCCATTTCGTCTTGGCGGTAGAATAACTGGTGTTGTACTTCCCCTGATAGACTCTGCAAAGAGTCCTACAACTGCTAAAATTGTATTTCATAATAGTTACAAGTTCCCAGAAGTCAAATAAGATAACTTGGTATGATAAGGATCCAATTATGTAATACTTTGATAAGGCAACCCTTAACAAAGTTGCGAACTAGAATTATTTAATGTTTTAAGTAACTGTTGGTTATTTTATTAGTAATGAAACTGATTTTTAGGGTTCCGTAGCCAAATGGCAAAATACGGGACCCTTATAGATTTGTCATGTCTGTCTGTCTGTCCGCCCGTATGTCACAGCCACTATTTTCGAAACTATAAGAACTTAGTATTGAAACTTGGTAAGTAGATGTATTCTGTGAACCGGATTAAGATTTTCATACGAAAAAATAGAAAAATAATAATAAATTTTAGGGGTGTCCCATACTTAGAACTGAAACTCAAATATTTTTTTTCGTCAAAATTATACATGTGGGTTATCTTGTTATCTATGGATAGGTCTTCAAATGATATTGGTTTAAATTGGTTTGAATGAGATCTAGTAAGTAGTTTTATTTTAATTAGTGTCCGACCGAAACTTATTTTCCGGCCGAAACCGAAACCGAAACCGAATGTTCGGCCGTGGCTTCAGTTTCGGCCGAAACCGAAACCGAAACCGAAACTCACGTGGTCAAGTATATAATTTATTAAAATACTGAAATTTGTTGCTTTTTACCTATAATTTTGCCTTAATTAGGGCATAAAATGGAAACACAATATATTAAGATTGTTGTAATCATTTATCTATACTTATAATAAAACTGTAACGGGTCGAATTCTGTACATTGAAGATATTTTGAAAAATTTTTTTTTGGGGCACTCTATAGTCGATACTGATGGCGAAACTACATTTTTTTTCTTTCATGTCTGTCTGTCTGTCTGTCTGTCTGTCTGTCTTTCTGTATAGGGATCACGCATCACGCCGAAACTACTGATTCAATTCAGCTGAAACTTGGCATGATTTTAGTTTATATTAAGGACATTGCTGTAGGCTACTTTTGATCTCCAAATTCTGATCGGTTTTCTTGCGGGAGGGGGTGAAAGTCAGAATGTGTATTTGGTTGTAACTCATGTTTGCGTTGTTTAATTTCATTAATTCTTTTTTTGTTAGAAAGAACACATTTTTTTATATTGTCCCGTCGAAATTTGAACAATATCGGTCTGTTGGTACGGAAATTACACAAACATTAAATAATAACGAAACGCGCGGCGCGTTCGGTATATACTAACTTCTAAGTATTCTGTGTATCACAGACGATCCACAGAATATCTAGATTCTAGAAAGTGCCCACGTGATCGCGTCGTGTCGTCATGGAAGACAAAATAATTGTCAAAAATATATTTTTCTGTGGAAAAACAAACATCATTCGGTTTTAATCGACTTCAAACAAGGAGGATGTTCTCAATCGGGTTGCATGTTTTTTTATTTGGTTTTTTGGCGATAACTCCGCTAATTGTTAGTTGATTTTGATAATTCCTTCTTTGTTTGGTAGAAAATATTTCAGAGGTCATCTTAGATATCACAAACAGGGAGGTAGTTTTTCAAATATCAACAAAAAACTAAAATCAGCTTAGATTTATCTGTACGACATAGTTATACCTTATAAAATACTGTTTAAAATTTAAAGGTAGTGTTCAACAAGCTTCGGTGACCGAAGCAGACCGTTGTTAGGGTTCCGTACACAAAGGGTAAAAACGGGACCCTATTACTGAGACTTCGCTATCCGCCCGTCCGTCCATCCGTCTGTCACCAGGCTGTATCTCAAGAACGGTGATAGCTAGACAGTTGAAATTTTTGCAGATGATGTATTTCTATTGCCGCTTTAATCATGGCGGAACGTATCAAGTGATCGGGTTATATTACAGTCTGGAAGAACACATAGGCTAAACATTGCCTATGTATAAGTACTCTATGTATTACGTAACAAACATCCAAACAGTGACATTCATTATATTTACAGGACAACGTTGGAACGGCTGAACATATTTAGATGGAATTCGAAACACACGTAGTTTGAACTCAGAAATAGCAAATCGGTTACTTATAGGTTACTGTGACGTAGGAAAAACTAAACAAATTTGGTAGAAAATTGAAACAGAAATAACTCATAGTCTGAAATACCACATTTGTATTTATTACCTATCAACCTGAAAAGAAGCATGGGCCCTAAGGAAACAAATATTAACTATCACGTCAAAACGGCACAACGATATGGGTTGACATACGAAACACATATAGTTTAGAGTCTAAAATTTCACATGGGCTAATAAGTCTACATTTTCATTTAACTCCATATTAATATAAGCATATATTTTCGTAAGGAACTTGATGTGATGGTAAGGTAAAAGCCAAAATGAAAAATATATGCACCCGTTTTGGCGTAGATAATATAGGTGATTTGCGTTCACAATCAAAATAACAAGCAACATAATATTCTCAGTAGACGGCGCTAATGCCAGTTTAAATCTAAAAGCACTAAAGGCTATTTAAATCGATGTTTTGCTATTGCGGTATGTATTTTTTCTTTCATCACTAGGTGGCGTTACTGATATTCTAAATTGTACTAATAAGTTTTGCTGCTAAAAGGATTATGATGCCAAATTTGGATTCTTTCGTTCTTGATTTTTTTCTGAGTTACCTACAATTAAATTCATACATTAACATTTCACTAGGACTTGGCTTAGATTTACGGGTTCAACTTGCTTGAATATCATTAAATCTCAAAATTTTAATTATTTTGATTCCACACAGGCTTCGTTCAAAATTTTAAGTCGCGGGTAACAGCTAGAAAACAGCTTGCGGATAAAAAGAAATAGGTAAGTAGGTATCAGATCATGCACATTAGCTTTAGACTTTTTATAATGTATCCTATGAAAATCCTACAAACTTAACACTTGCGGCTGTGTTCGATACTACGAAACCTTACTAAGTATGTTTGATTTTGTTTAAAAAAAGGAAAATAAAGATGATAAAATTAAATATTTTTTGTGTGGAAAACAAATTCACTCAAACTCAAAGGTTTTCAATGACTACTTATCCCAATATTTGACGTACGATACTTCCAATTAATGTATAAGTCAGTAACATCTGCTTTCGCGAACGAAGTAGCGGGTTCAGCTAGTTGAATATAAAATAAAAACATATTAATAACATTTTTAATAATTTTTCAAATTAAGTTCTCTGTCAAATCAGTCATCTAACTAAATCAAATCAATAATTGTTACTGTTTCATTAAATACTAATTATTGATATTTATTTTGAGTTCTGATAGATGGCTCTAGGTTTCACTATTTTATAATAGCAATATTATAATCTCGTACTTATTTGTACGAGGTTAATTAACTTAATTAATAGTGTCCTCGTACGAAAGACTACAAATCTCGTTTTTGTACGAGGAACCTCGTACGGTTGGCATCGCTGGTTGCTACAGAACTATCCGAACGGCGCACGATAATTCCCGAAAAGGGCCGACAGCGTCCGTCAAAGCGTTGCCGCGGAAAACAAAGTTAGGCGATCGTGAACGTGCTTGAACTTGTTAAGTTTCGGTTTCGGCAAAAGTTTCGGCCGATTTTGGCCGAAACCGAAACTGTGGCTGAAACTTGATTTTGGCCGAAACTCGGTTGAAACCGAAACCGAAACCGAACTTTCGGTCGGACACTAATTTTAATACGTCATAAATTCACTATTTTTAAAATACTGATTAAAGTAACAACAAACTACAAGAACTTTTATGTTATGTTACTTGCTGCTACGGAAGCTTTCATGGGCGAGTCCGACTCGCACTTGACCACTTCTTTTTATTTCAACCTCTGCTTTATGAGTACATCTGAGATGAGTACAATACCTGACTTGACTCTGAATGCGTTTGATGTCAAAACATTGAATTTTTCTAATTGAGTATTATCGAATAATTTTTGCCTTGAGCAAATGTTTGTAATACGGTGAGCACCTTACTAACTAACTTATCTTTTAGCCGAACTGTATTCCAAGTTTGAATACGTACCGAAAAATAAGCAGAGCTTAAAAATTGTTTTGGAATAGTTTTGGAATAGTTGGTGGTGGTGGTGGACAGTTTAATTGACGTTATATTTTTAATATACTTAGTAGCTACATAAAGTGATCCCCAAAAGATCAAAAGTTCAGGTAATACTGGCATAAGTTAAGGTAAACCCAAAGAGATTGAATATTTGTCCAAAAATTATGTACTAGCCTCAATTCTATAGTTTACGTTTTTATCTTCCATATCTCAACCACTTGA
Source organism: Ectropis grisescens (assembly GCA_017562165.1). Classification (NCBI taxonomy): domain Eukaryota; kingdom Metazoa; phylum Arthropoda; class Insecta; order Lepidoptera; family Geometridae; genus Ectropis; species Ectropis grisescens. The sequence goes on from CM029767.1 coordinate 23,839,535, forward strand.
AAGTTGATCGCGATAAAATCGCTCCAATTGATTTTCCCGACAATATAGGGTTTATTTCACGTTTTGTTTTATTGTTACCAATCGATGGACTTACAGTATCTAGGATGGGGATTATGGGTTTGTAAAGACTAGCGTTAATTAATTGTGTTTAAATATATCGTCAGCGAGCTATGGAGAGGACTACGCTTGCAGTCTCTCTGAAAGACAGAATCCGTAACAAAGATATCCAACGGAGAACTAAGGTAATCGACATAGCTTTTAAAATAAGCAAGTTGATGCGGCAGTGGACGGGCCACATATGTCGCAGAGCCGATGGACGTTGTGGAAGATGGGTTCTGGTGTGGAGACCACGTTCAAGACGTCTCGAGAGACGACCTCCTGCTGGGTGGACCGACGACCTGAAGAAAGTGGCGGGAAGCGGATGGATGTGGAGAGCCGAAGACCGGATTTGGTGGCGCCACATTGGAAAGACAAATCGACAAAGAGGTCCAGTGAAGGATCCAACTCGGATGGGCAGCGTTCGGGAAACTTCGGCACACCTTTGAGTCCAGAATACCCCAATGCCTAAAGACGAAAGTCTTTAACCAGTGCGTGTTGCCAGTGATGTCTTATGGAACTGAGACGTGGTCCTTCACTGTGGGCCTCATAACGAAACTCAAAGTTACACAGCGAGCTATGGAGAGAGAGCTATGCTCGGAGTCTCTTTGCGCGACAGAATCCGTAATCCGTGAGGATATTCGCAAAAGAACGAAAGTGGCCGACATAGCTCAAAGAGTAAGCAAGCTGAAGTGGCAATGGGCAGGCCACATCGCTCGCACAACTGACAACTGATGGGGAAGAAAGTTTCTCGAGTGGCGACCACGAACCGGAAGACGCCGTGTTGGACGGCCTCCCACTAGATGGGCAGATGACCTCACAAAACCGCTCACAAAAGTCGCTGGAAACCGCTAGTTGCTGGTTGCGCAGGACCGTTCGTTGTGGAAATCTAGGGGGGAGGCCTATGTTCAGCAGTGGACGTCTTGTGGCTGATGATGATTATGATGATGATATTGGAAAGGCTTACGTCCAGCAGTGGATGAGTACGGGCTGGTGCTGATGATGATATAAATATATCGCATTTGGAAGTAAGTTTAAAAAAGGAAAAAAGTTCTGGTATCATGGAACACTAGGTGGGAACGAAGTTCCTTCGGATAATGTAAAAACAACACATTTTGCAAAAAATAAATACATAGGTATATCGCGCGTTTGTAGCAACGAAAACTGGTTTTGGCGCATCGCAAAGATATATTTTTTTCGTAGGCTCTAAGTGAAGCTGATCTGGACGTTTACGCTTTTTCTACGAAAAACATAATATCTAAATAATATCAAGACTTTCCTACTCTGGTTCTACTTCAATCCGTCGTTCAAAGTCTACTCTAATTAGAGTAGGCATATAACATTTAAACGTCAACCAATGTACGATCGGACGAAACGAAGTAGCACCGGAGTAGGAAAGTCGCGAGTTTATTTCGAAATTACGTTTATCGTACAAAGAGAGTCGACGTCCTGAAGTTAAAGGCTCGTTCGGGTGAACTCGGGAGAGCCTAGTGTACCCGAGTGAGAAAGATACAGTCAGCCGTTCTTTACTGCTGCTATTATAACGAAGTTTACACTTCTGCCGTGCAGTCTAAAGCACACATACGTTTTTTAAACGCGCCTACCGAGTGGCTGCGTTGGGCAATTTCCCCGCATCATAGTCTGCTAGCGCTATCTGTCAAGTGGTTATTTAATACTTTGAAATATAACATAGGGTAAACATACCAGTTATCGGTTGTTTAAGCGACTTGGTGACTTCGGTGTTGATTTTCGTTATAATGAAAAATTACTCTCGGACAGGCCGATATCAAATGTTTTTTTTTTTTAATTTTCAGCGTTTAGGTTAATCTTTACTAATTCTCGATCACTCTTATTTTAAATGGCTGGAGACAGGTTTTATTTTCACCGCATATCGGCTGTCACGATGTTTGTCCGCGATGGACTCCTAAACTACTTAACCAATTTTAATGAATTTTGGATACCGTGTGTAGATTGATCCAACTTAAAAGATAGGATAGTTTATATTTCGATTAATGGGCTTTATGTGACAATATCCGAGCGAAGCCGGAACGGGCCGCTAGTATACTATATATAAGTCAACTTAAGTTTTTCGAAAAACATGCAAAGGTAAATGACATGATTATACCAGTTTTGCGGCCACCCGTTCGATAACTAAATGTTTATATATCAATCGTTAACGTGTTGTCTGACCACCCCAAAAATCAATAATTATGTTAAGCTTAATGTTAATAGTTTGCGCAGCTAAAAACTTAAACAAACATATTCTAAACACAAAAACTCCATTCAATCACCAATAATAATTAAACAGTAACACGAAAAATACCTACATTTCAAAGTTAATTCATGTACCTAACTATATTTTTTTTGCTAATTTTGGCACGCAAATTTTTGTTTTGAACACAAACCAAAATTAGAAATTTTGATTGAGAGGTCAGTTTTGCGAATTTCAAGAGTACTTATGCTGTTAGATTATAACACATGAAGTTCATGTAGGTAAATCGAATAGTGCGAAATCAGAAACGAATAGTCCGTTTTATTCCTTATTATTTACAAGAACAAAATTAAAAAAATTTGATTAACCCCTCTAACTACCTCGGATTTAATTTGATCTGTACAACAATCTACTAATCAAGGCCTTTCATTTGATACCCATATCTAGGTAGGTTGTGAAGAAATATTTTGTCCGCCATTTTGTGGAGACGGCCATTTTGAATCGATATTAACCAAACATATATAGAGTTAAGAACAACGGCACGGAAATTTCCCTTCAAATAAAAAAACCGCATCCAAATTTTTCGGTCGGGGGTTAAAAACACCAAGTCTCGCAACTCCGTTGTTCTACCGTAAAAAGTTGTGAGATCCACGTAATAACAAGACGGGTCACAAGTCACAAGTCACAACAAACAAAATTAATTTATTCAGGGACCTGTCTTAAGTTGTTGCATAATTATCTAGCCTAACAACATCTCATAGTAAGTACTATATCAATTTCAAAAATCCATAACGTTAGAAATAAATATATGGACTTGGCAATCGCACAATTTAATTTTTGTTTGTACATACTCCGTATAACTTGTGAGAAATATTCTGTTTTCATGCGATGTCCCTTTACATGGAATTCATTTAAACAAATAGTAAGAGAATCTTTACCGATCTCTCCGCTCATAAGCAAAAGGCAAAATTAAAATCTAATAAATGCTCCACACCACCCCCTCGGGGCCAGTATTTTTCTGGACTTGAATAATTTAAAGTAAGGACTACAGAATTAGGATTTTGTCGACAGCTAAATGGCTAACCGATATATCACCCTCGCTGATACGCGGTGACATCCGGATCGACTTTATTGATGAGTTGGAGACTGGTAGATAAATCCAAATTTAGTATAATAAGTAAGTTCATGCGCTTGTTCGACTTGACCGGGTTGCTGGACATAATTGGCTAATATTTTTCTGAAGTTATATTTCCGTTGGCGCGTTAGGATATAAAAGCGGCCAAGTGCGAGTCGGCCTTGCCCATGAAGGGTACCGTAACAGCAAGTAACATAATACATAAAATACATAAGTACCTGTAACTCTCGTCGTTGTAATAATAGTGTATTTACGACGCCGGAAATCGGTCTGTTTGTCCGATTGGACAAAATGTCCGGTCTGGATGACGAAACACCCACATCCTCTGGGATTTTGTAGTGCTTTTCATACGTGTCCATTAAAATAGTCCAATCAGGTGCTGTACCCAGGATTGAGTAAGGCTTGTTCCTGGAGTTTGAAGTCGAGCCTTCTTTTACAAAGTTGATTTGTCTTTTGTTTGTCGTCAATCCTCTTTGGGCTCTAGCTACTGAAAGGCTCATGGCTTCACGTATGATTTTAAGTACTCTGTCATGGCGCCGTGAGTAATGACCCCTATTAAGGAGCACCTTGCATCCTACCAATAAGTGTCTTTCTGTACATATCGCCTCTCCACAAGTATAGCAACATTTTTCAGAGGCTTTTCTCCACCTTACCAAGTTAATCTGGTCAGGGAGGGTCATTTGGAATACATTTAGATAAAATTTTAATAAGGTAGGAGACCAGTCATAGATCAAGGTGCGCCACTTTAGAGCTAATGGGATACAGAACTCACCTATGGTTGACCACTCACTTTGCATTTCTAAATTCATAGCATGCACTTTGTAACCGTCATTCCAATTGGAAGTGTACCCAAGTGCCACACGGTTTTTATCTCGATTACAATACATTTCCGTTTATTCCATAATCAAAGCATTTCCGTGTCCAAATCGCGTTGTAAACAAAACCGTAGTCGCCCTAGAGACAAAATAATCATAAGAAGTAAGCACCAAAAAGTCGCAGAAATAATTCAAGTACCGCTTTGTACATCCATTGAAAAGTTATTCCTAAGTTGAAAGCACAGGGAAGTTGCAAGTGGCGAAAGATAAGCAGTGAATAAAAAGACATGGAAGCGAGATAACGAGTATTTGATTGAACAGTCAACAGGTGGATAAGCTGCGTTGTAAACAAATACGGTAACTTTGCCTCACAAGCATGTAGCGATGAGAAATATCACTGAAATTCTTACATGGGACCCTAATACTAAGTCTTGGATGTGTTCGTCGGACCGACCTATTTTGGGATGGATCTTTCGTATCACTATAGGTAGGTACACATTACCTATTCAAGTTTTTATAGGTGCAATTTTGACGGATTAATTTCTTAAATCCTCAAAGATTAATTTACTTTTAAGTATGTATTTGGTGTTCTTTTAAAAAAAAATACCTACATAGATAAAGTAATATGTATCTTCTTTAATTACTTTGCTCCAACTATAGTCCAAGATCCCAGAGCCGCCAGACGTCACTTATTTTCTGATGGATAAAATGTGGACGATTGAGTAGAGTTAGTACGTACTAAGAACTCACGCTTACCCGCTAACTTGTTTAGACGGCTAATTTTGAGATATTCAAATTCATATTCATTTATTCATACAATAAGTACACGTCAATATCAATTTTACAATTTATGGTGGAAATCACACAATTGTAAGTAGGTACTAACAAACAATATAAAAAAAATCATAACTTATTATCAGATGTCAGCTTATGTAGTATTATAATGTCAATCTATTGATATATTCTGTCCAAAACTGTATAAATTCAAAAATGATGACAAAAATATTGTGTTCACAAATTACGTAAACTCAAATCAAACTTAATAACTTGAATTTAGATTTATTATATGTACTTAATTTTAATTAGTATCTTTCCTGATGTCATTTAATTACTCATGTGATGTATACATAGTTAGGTGCATGGTTTAGGTCAAAACTGTAAATTGTTATATATTATTTAAGTTTATTGTTAACTGTGTACTGTTTTGTATACCTAAAGAAATAAATAAATAAATCTTTACAGATAAACAATAAGATTCAGAAATTATAATGAAATTAAAAAAGATATGGGGTCCAGAAGATACACTACTTCCTTCACGTATTTTCTGATAACTGATTTTCACGTATGTGATAAGAATATCTTTAAAAATAAGGCCCCAATACTCCCAGACACTTTCCGTCGGCCGTTTTGCTTAACAAACGATTTAAAACTCTATTATTGAAGGTGTTCAAGATAATATTATTATCTAATAATATTTTATGGTTGAAGAGGACTTCGTAGCACGAGGAACAAACAGTTACTTAACTATTAAATTATTGCAAGCGTAGACAAGTACACGATAACTCGCGCACTTTTTATCAACTTCGTCTTTAATAAGGGTATTAAATGAAAAGGCTAATTCCAATCCCAAGATGGTCGGAGCTAACAAAAAAAAAGTATTTTTTGTTCTTGTAACAAGAAAGTACATACCTACGTACGATGCAACAGTCTGCCACCCCATAGATCCATCCGTGGCGTTTAATTTGTCGACAGGCTGTCACCCCGTCGGACAGTCTGGCTTCGCGCCGTGTTGGCGTAGGGTGACCCACCCCGATAAGATGCGCAACAGTTTAGTATTTTAGCTATCGATAAACGAGTACACTCCGCGAGGCGAGCGAGCTAAATACTTAGGTAGACAGAAAACTATAGACAATTCACACACAACACCATCTGACCCCAAACTAAGCAAAGCTTGTGTGATGGCAGCCAGATAGCTGATATAATACTTATATAGTTTTAAATACATACTTATTATACATAGAAACACCCAGACACAGTGCAAACATTTAAATTCATCACTGGGTAGGGATCGAACCCACGACCCTCGGCTTCGCAGGCAGAGCTACTACCAACTAAGCCACTAGGCCAGTCTTATCTTAGTAAGTACCTACCAGACCTTTGTCAGTTATTTTACCGCCAAAGAGTACTATGCTAATATATCATTACTACTGCCGGTACTGCGTTCCGATTTGAAAGGTGATGTTTCAGATAAACTAACAGGGCTAAGGCTAAGAACTCACGTAGCGATTTGCATCCGCGCTCGCCGCGGTTGCGGTACTAAGGTTTTATTTCAAAACTCACGAGACCGCTTATTGTCGCGGTTATGTGTTATTGCGAGTGACCGCGGCCCGCGCGTTTCTTCTAGTTGCCCGCCGGCGCCGGTGCAACGGAAGTAGCATGCTACCGCACGCGCCGCGGGCGTAAAACGCGTCGTGAGTTGAAGTCGAGAGTTGCTTCGACGAGAAATTATACAGAAGCTGCGGGCCCGCAACCGCGGCGGTCGCGGGTGAAATTCGCTCCATACCTAAGTTCTTAGATAAATCATCTAACAGCGGCACTGTGTTGTTAGTATGGCAATAGTTATTTTCTTAACCGTGGTATGGCTGGTCTATTAAGTTACGGCTGGTTTAATCGGGACAACGGCGACTTCCGAGCCGGAGATTTCCGATGTTCCTCGAATCTTTTGAGATTATGTGTCATCCAGCCAGCGTGGTGGGTCTTGACTCTCTCTCTATGCGAGGCCCAGCAGTGGGAACATTTAGTGAGCTGTTTATGATGTTATAGGCAGGTGTGTTGCTTACCACCAGGCCCATATCTTGTTCGTGTTGATACTCTATACCTATCTACTAAATAAAATAAGTTGTAACTTGTAAGTAACTAGTATTATTCTACTTTTTGTTAAAAAATTAGAAATGGAGAAGAGTTGAGTAAATTTGGGTAATATGATTTATGATAATACTAAAATACTCAGACCAAAGAGTACATACCTATACCGACCAATTGTAAATCCTCAAAGTGTAAAATATGATGGTGATTCATACTTCCGATGCTGTCGATAAAACCTGCTCAGACTCACGCAAATGAAAAACAAAGTAATGCATAAACTGTCTGATTCATTGTCACTTTTCAAATCACAATAATCAAAAAATCATGTCCGACATTAAATAAAATTTTAGTTTTCTATTTAATAACAAATATTAAAACAAAGAAAAAAAATGCTGATAATTTGATACCAAAATCCACAGTAAACGTTATCCGCAATGGCAAGGTAAGAAATATCCTACTAATTCTAATATTATAAGTGTGAAAGTTGGTGAGTTTGAATGGTTATCGTATGAGATTAGTTACATATATAAACATGGACGTATGTTTTTCATACGTCCACGTATATAAGTAATAATAGTCTGGAATAACACGTAATGTTAGTATTTATCCAAAAAATAACATGATCGGGATCTATGCGGGTAAATTCACGGGGCACTGCTAGTCTAAAATATAAGAATGCAGTATCATGTTTGTTCTCAGTAAACTCTTCATCAATTCCACCGATATTCACGAAAGTTGGCATTTATGTGTGATTTGGTCCAACTTGAGAAACAGAACAATTATTAGCTCAATTTATGGTCAGATTTTTTGTTGTTAATTATTACTACTATAATAAAGTATTTTTACTCGACATGGGTATTGAATAATTGGCTCATTCGCATAATATCGGATTCTCAAAATATCAGATTCTCGAAATATCAGATTCTCAATATAGCAGAAGTACAATCAAGAAAAAAAATCTATTAAATTATTTTACAATTTTTTAACAGGCTTAAAAAAAAAAGAGGCTTCTCAATTCGACTTTGTACCTACTTGTATATTTTTTTACTAGCGACCCCCAAAAATTTGAAGCTGCGACCACACTTGTCTATGTCTGTGTGTCTGTGGTTAGACTCTGTTACACTTTAACGTCGTCGGTAAAGAGAAATCATAATTATAACAGAGAGAGAGGATAGGCTACTTTTTAAGCAAAAGGGTTGGAAAAGGGATTGAACGTTTGTATAGAAGTTTCGACGTTTTGGAAGCTTGTATTGATGAGTGCATTTTGTCACTTGCTCCGAGGCAATAACAAATGCCCCTTCAAATTAATTAACAATGAATGGAAATTTAAGTAAACAGCTGTTTGAAAAACTTACTTGAATGTTTCCATATTTCTCAATTCACAAAAAAATACCTGAGAAATTCAGACTGATGGTATTCACATGATCAAAGATAGATTGACGATGTAATTAAAGTTCTTCGTTGTAGTGACACGGGTAAGAATTTAAAGTGCGGTGGCGAGTACGTTCAATTCACAACCGTGAAGTAGTACATTGGAATCTCGCCTTTATCTCTTGACGATTTTTCCAAGCGCAGATTTACCTAGAAGTTTGTCACTAGCCCTGACCACTGGCGTACTGCTCAAGGGCATTGTCCTAGATAGAGGGAAGTAGAGACAGCAAGTTTTAAGATCACTATAAGGGATAAGACATAAAAAAATCCAGATCGAAAAATCGCACCCATCCTATCTGCTCAAAAGGCAGTGTGTGGTACTGATTTTAGAAGTGAAACCTTCTTTAAGCACTTTTTGCATAAACAAAATTCATGGAACTCGCGTACGTCACAGCCACTTTTCTCCGAAACTATAAGAACTATACCATTGAAACTTGGTAAGTAGATGTATTCTGAAAACCGTATTAAGATTTTCATACAAAAAATAGAAAAAACTGTAAATTTTCGGGGTGTCCCATCCTTAGAACAGAACCTCAATTTTTTTCATCCAAACCATACGTGGTGAAACCTTATGGATAGGTCTTCAAAAATGATATTGAGGTTTCTAACATATTTTTTTTCTAATCTAACGAACAATTTGCGCGGGAGAATCTTCCAAAGTTGTAAAATGTCCCCCCCCCCTCTCTAACTTCTAAAATAACAAAAAAAATGTATGATGTACACTACCATACAAACTTTCTACGAAAATTGGCTTGAATGAGATCTAGTAGGGAAGTAGTTTTATTAAAATACTTCATAATTCACTATTGTTAAAACACTGATTAAAGTAACAACGAACTACAAGAACTTTTGTATTATGTTATACTTGCTGCTACGGAAGCCTTCATGGGCGAGTCCGACTCGCACTTGGCCACTTTTATTTGTTTAGTTGTTGCAAATGCGCTGGCCCTAGCGGCGGCGGCGGCGTCAAGTCAAGCTTGCCTTTGCTGTGTCTGGTACCCCGCGACGACCGGCACTCCGGCCCCGGGGGCATGGCGTCGAAGCCCCGCACTGCCCCTACGGGAAGTGCCCCCTCCATGCAGAGCAAATTCCAATTGCTGGATGACGACTACATCAAGAAAAACTTCAAGCTGCCGCAGCGCGCTTTGTATCTCGATCCTTTCAGGTATTGTAAAGTGCCTTTTTCACTCTTTTTCATATACATAAACGAATGTAATCTTACTAATTTTCCAGCAGACGTATGGTTCACAAATCAACTACAATAAAACTCAAACTGATATTGATAACATTTCTAGGCGTTCTTCAGATTATTAATTAACGTAACGTTTACGTAGGTATATGGTGGAGCAAGTCCCCTTCATAGCCAGTATTAGGTCCAACCAACTCGCTTCGACATAACTCTGTAAATATCATGTATCATCATATAATAAGCATGGTGACAAAAATTGTTTTTGACTAATTAGTTGTTCACTGTTCAGTTAGATTTAAAATATTTTGTGCCTTTACTTTTTTTTGTACATTATGAGCTTTCTAGCAATCTTGTGTTAAATTTTACCTTTCAAATTTGTGCTAACGAGGTACTTACCTCGGTTAGCATGGGAAGCACGGTAAGTGTCTGGTTGTCATAACAGAGAACATTTAAACAAACTATGAAATTGTTATCTCGCCCAGGCGTCCACTGATCACGTTTCCTATGACTCAAGAAACTGGAAACACACACTTCAATATGGGGAAGAAGCAGAAAGTAAATCAACAGATTTTGGACGGATTCTTAGACGGAAGTGAAGCTATAACTGCACCTAGCGTTTTCGTGAGTTTTTTTATCTGTTTTCTATCTAAAGTAGCGATTTTTTACAATGTCTGCTTATGAGAATAAGTTTGGTATTTTCGAGATAGGTATAAATCGATTTTCGATTGTCGTGAGATATCTGAAATCTAAAGGTTCGCGCTGAGACCGCGTCTGGAGACCGCGACAGAAGACGCGACCAGAGACCGCGACAGGCACTTGACATTATAGCTTAGTGAGGGCACCACTTCGCGCTGCAACTGCGGCAGGAGATCGAAACACTTGTCGCGATCTTCTGTGTGTGTCGCTTGTCGAGTTTTAGCATACCTATCAACAGTAATATCAAATCTAATGTTACTATTGTTGACAGGTACAAATTCTCAATATGTTAAGTTTTTAATAACCTATCTATATTTCTTCAGCCATACGCCCAAAACGGAAATCAAAAGAAAGAGGAAGATGTTGAGGACGAAGAGATCATTTACATTCTACAATTACCTGACTATGAATTCAAATGTCCTGTTCACCAGCAAACTATCAGGACACCCAGGTTGGTTTGCACCTTTACCTACATACGAAAGTACCGCATGGTACTTTACGTAATAGATGCATATCTATTATAGGCAGGAACCCACATGGCATGAAATGACGAAGGTATGTTATGTGAAGACATATCTACATAATGTGGTAGGGGTACTTTAGTACCTATTATTTTATATTTTCACTTAGTGTTCTTCGCAATAATTTCATTTGATACGCAGTAATTTATTATTACGTATAAGTCAATAGTTCAACGTCAATCAATTACTGGGCGAGAGCGAGAATGAAGGAGGCAAGAGCTTCGCGCTCCATTTGTATAGTAGTTACCTACTTAGGGAGCATTGTACTGGCTCAGTACCAAATAAAGGTGAGGTACTAAAAACCAACGATCTCAATACAGATGTGCCCCAAACTTCCCAAACTTCAGGACGAACGAAATCATGTCATCGTTGGGAAGAGTGAGTTCACTCTTTCCGTTCTAGTCGGTTGTACGAAGCGGTGGACGCCGGGTGTTTTTACCTATCACTATTCGTTGTCAACAACCAAAATAAGTAAATAAGTAGAACCACAGCATATCTTGCCGCTAGCGATTCTAGGGGTCAAGTAGATTGGTTGTTTGTAAACCACTTACGATACACACAGAGACGCAGTTTATGACCAATTTCAATGTGCTCAGGGCACATCCACTCGTTTATATCGATGCCAAAAACTACTAAAAATAGGTAGATAATTAATAATAGTTTTATAACCGATTCAAAAAAAGAAGAAGGTTATCAATTTGGCAACCACAATTTTTATGGATGTTCCTCGATTTCTCGAGCCCGAGATGCTTTCTTTGTTAAAGTTATGACCTTACATAGGTACATTTCGAAGATCCATTTTTATGTAGGTATAAGATTTTCCACTTCTGAGTCCCCTTTCCCTTCCCTAAAGAGTGGTGCCCTTTTGGTAGTTCGTTAAATTTTCGGATAAAAAGTATTTGTCGGGTCATGTCCACAATACCAGATGTAGACTGCCACCGCCATCTATATAAATTAAGTAGCAATTCACAAAAGCAAAAAGCAATTTAATGTAAATGAATGAAATAGGTGACGCTTTTTGGGTTTATTTTTTAATATTAAATTTATGACTTGCTAATTTAAAATACGCTTAACAACCTCTAGCAGCTCTAGCTCCCTAGATGTGTATGATCCTCCATATACTTTTACGTATCGACACAGTGAATTAAGTACGCTTATGGAACAATCTACGAATCTATTGTTCACTTGTAAGAGAAGTATGTATTTTTACATTTTATTCTAATTAATGACAGATTTGCACTTGGCTGTACTTACCTATTTAAAAAACGACTACCGCCATCTAGTACGTCATTGCGAACAATGTAGTGTTAATAACGAAGTAGGTATTTAAAAAAAGCTACTACCGCTATTCAGTACGCTAGTTTGGAACTAATTTGGTGAGCAGGACGAAAACTATGGTCACTGCGACGTATTTACAAAATACTACTCACATCTAGCATCTAGTAAATGTGAAACTATTTTGGTGGCATGGCGAAAACTACTACTGCCATCTAGTACGTTAGTGCAGAACTACTTCGGTGGAAATTACGAAAACTATTACTACTTCTATCTAGTACGTTAGTATAGAACTACTTAGGTGGGCAGTAAGAAATCTACTACTGCCATCTAGTACGTTAGCTTGGAACTATTTTGGTGGTGACTGCGTGTTGACAAAATTACTACTGCCATCTAGTACGTTACTTTGAATCTATTTTGGTTATCATGACAATGGATTTCAAAAAAACACTACCATCTAAGTTCGTTAGTTTCAGTCAGATGACAAGAAGAAGAATCCATTTCGTATAGAATTAAAGATCAGTCACATCAGTCAGCCGACATAAAAATGTACGGTAAAAACATTACTTCAGTCAGTCGACAAAGTAGGTAACCTCGTTGTTTTTGTTTAACTTCCCTACCAGCTGGCATAGACATCGCGTACTTTGTACCGAGTCCGATACCTACCTACTCGTATCGGCGAGTGTCGCGCCCTCTCTCGATAGGCACGAAGCGCCGAACTTGATCTTCCGACGGTAGACGGCCGAGGCTGCGCCTCGAGGCGCCCTCGCGCTTGCCGTTGGTCGTCGGCGTCGGGTCGCCTCGCCGAGTTTAAAGCGGCACCGCTCGCTATGCGAGTAGATACACTCTGATAGTACTCACTACTCACACAGAGTGCTTGCTCTCAGTATGTATGTACATACATATGAGTCAGATAGTTCGATCTTAGCTAGGGCTTAGCTGAAATTTTTATTCGGGTATCAGTTTTATGCTAATTAGCGTAAGTAGGTACTTTTGTTAGGTTTAGGTCGGGCCCTGCGCTCCGCGATAACCCAAAAGTCTGTTAGGTATTAGTAGGTAGATTAGTAAGCACTAACGGCTTGCTACTACACGTCATATTCGATTTCTTTGAGATTTATATACATATTATATATTTATAATTCCAGATTTATATGGCATTCGTGCAAGAAATCAAAGAAGGAAGGTCCCCGCGAAATCAAACCAGGCGGTGGACCTTTGAATAAACCAAAACCATGGCTGCTCAGTAGGCATACAGATTTCGATTTACTGTCTCAATGGTAGTAATTTAATGAAATAATTAGAAGTAAATGCAAAAATAATCCAGATACATCAATACATAAAATGTACGACATATAAACATTCGAAATAAATAATTCCATCATAAAGGACTTTTGTATTTATTTATTAGTCTGTGATGCGCTTGAAATATTTAGGGAAACGTCGAAAAACCTATCCGAACTTCAATATTAAGGACACTTTTTCAAACGAAAAAGAAAACTATCACAGGATACCTATGTCAGAAGGTATAATTGCTGAGGGGTCATAAATTACGTCTCACGTCAAGGGAGGAAGGGGTTTGATGAAGTGACATTGTGTAACAAGGCCCCTCTTATCAAATTTTGTGATGTCACATTGTTAAAATATTATTCATATCTAATTAGAATTATTAATGCTTCTAAAACCGTCTGCTGTCAGTGTTTTTCATTTCCCAAATACCAAAAATGAGCTACAGTTAAACCAAAAGGTTTTGTTTACTGTCAAATTACATTCGAATTATGTTTTCTTTCGGATTAGAACAGAAAAGAAAGAACTGTGGTTTTATCACTGAAAACGCTTTTCATAACAGAATAAATAGGAATAATTGTAGTTCTCACTACCAACTGATTACCATGAAATAGTTCTGGGATGGAATTTTCGTAGTTTCACAAGGCTTAAAGTAACAAGCTCAGTGCAGGGCTAGGTCTGATGATTTGAACTCATGTCATCATGTTCCAATAATTTGTGAAACTGTGTTGTTATAGGCAAGCATATTATGTTTGCTTACCATCAAGCACATTATTTCTTGCTCATCCTGTCATTTTATACAAAAGAAAAAAACTTAAACCAGTGTAGATAAAATCTTTCCACTGAATCTTTATTCAAACCTATGCAAGAGAGGATAAAAGGTATAGTTTGCGATAATATTGTATATTTACATTTAATAATACTGTTATATAACTATTTAATGGTCCAAAACGGCTCCATAGCCCAAGAACCCTGCTGGTGGATTTATGTGGTGGTCCTGGTATCTGGCCCATCCTAGGTATCTCACTAAAGACTCTCTACAATGCAAGTACTGTACTGAGGGAAGGCCTCTGCTGTCCATATCATTTTCAATTAAATATACATAATATACTTCTTGTTTTTGCTTGAGGAGCAGTCAGCTGGTGCCTGTGTTCTAAAAGTAATTCAGGGGTTTGAAATTGGTAATTGCATAGGTTTTGTGGCAAGTCAGCGCTATCCTGGAATTCCCTGTCTAGTATGAACACTTCATTTGCATGGAAATATTGTCACAGAAGGGGAATATCTTAATTCTGATACAAATATTTTCTTAATTATTTTTGTATTCAAGATCGTGGCCTTAAAAGGTCCGTATCAATCGAAAATGTTCATCGGGCAATACAAGAGTATATTATGGTTTTATTGGATTACCATATTTATGTAAGTTTTAATTTTCTCTAGTCTTAAGTTTCATATTTATGTAATTTTTTTAATACTTTGCCTTAGCATCTGTCCACTGTTCCCTCTACACACTTCAACGAATCCTCATATTTCTGCAAAGAAGTTAAAAAAAATGTCATCTTCCTGGAACAATCTGTTATGAACAATCGGAATAATTCTGGTTATCGTCCACACTTCAGCATAGGTACTTAGATGACCGCGAGGAGAGGGCCCTTCTCCTAGCACATTAACATCAATTAAACTATGTTCGTTAAGTTGAGCATTCATTGCTTGTACAGCTAATTAATTTTTCAAGTTTCGCTACTACAGAATAATAAATGTTGCTTTAACTCGCCAATGCTAATTAGGATTCCGATCTTTTGTCTTATGCTGCAGTTATTGCACAGTATTTGCTGGGATCCTTCCGTCGTACGTAGTTTGAATTACCACCAACAATGCACAAACTATTACACCGCTTGAGGCTTAAGAAAACAACAAAACTAGCGGTAGGTAATCAAAAATAAAGAAAACTTAGAAAACTATTCAATAAATTAATTAAGTTTGTTTGTTTAGTTTTTACTTTTTTTATTTGACATCACAGACTAAGTAGATGTTTGGCATTGACCAATTTCCAATTTGAGATAAACGTTCCGTTTCACGATTGCGCGGCAACTTCTTCCTCATTTACATTTATATAAAAAGTTTTGATAGTTTTCTTGTCATCATGTTTAATTATATACGTTATTAAAATATGTAGTAAGTAGTAATTGAACAACATTGTGAAAGAAATTCGTAAACATAACATCCATATTTAATTTCAATTTATCGCGGATCACTAAAACGAAACGTAAGTACATACCGATTCGTTTTTGCAATATTTTCCAATTTCAGCTTTGTTGGTAAACGATAAGTTTAATTTATACAAATGCAAATATATTTTTTTTTGCAATGTCAGAAAGTTATATAACTTCTCATTTAAGTACAACAAAAAATCACCGATTTTAAAAATAATAAAATAAATATAATAAATTAAAATAAAATCGGTGATTTTTTAGTATATAACTCATAACTATAACTCAGGCGCGGTCCCAGCCTCGAATTTTGGAAGGGGTCACTAATACGCAGCCTCAGGTTTTGGGGGGGGTCACAAGTAGAAATACAATAAATCGAGAAAAATACTTTACTAGTAGCCCCCTAAGATTTTACCGCGTAGTTCCTGTTCTAGTTGTTTTCCGCGTTAAAAATAGTCTATGTATTGTTAGATATTTTTAATTTTCTTAGAATTTTGTTTAACTTATACGATTTGGGGGGGGGGGGGTCATGTCCCCTGTGACCCCCTCCCTCGGACCGCGCATGATATAACTCATATGTGTCTACGACAACTGCTTAAACGGGGCAAAAATGGACATTGTCCTTTAAACGATGAACAACAAACAAACAAACAATTTTGCAATTTTGCAAAATTGTGACGTCACACTAGGTAGGTGAGAACCTCCTAGGTCTCAAAAATGTGACCAATAAAGACGGGGGAGGAGTATAACAAGAACAAAATTAAAAAATTTTACTAACCCCCGACTACCTAAGATTTGTTATCTGTACAAAATTCTACTAGTTTACCTAGTCTACCATTCTACCCTTTCATTTGATACCCATATTAAGGGAGTTGTGAAAAAATACATGTAATTCGCCATTTTGTGATATCGGCCATCTTGGATTTGTAATTTGTCATAGTGCAAAGTATTCTACTAATCAAGCCCTTTCGTTTGATACTCATATTGAGGTAGTAGTGAAAAAAATATATAATTCGCCATTTTGTGGTGGCGGCCATCTTGGATTTGAAATTTGTTATAATGTATAGTACTCTACTAGTTAAGCCCTTTCATTTGATACCTATAATGAGGGAGGTTGTGAAGAAATATTTTATCCGCCATTTTGTGGAGGCGGCCATTTTGAATCGATATTAACCAAACATAGCTAAGAACACCCGCACGGTAATTAACTTTCAAATGAAAAAAACCGATTCGAAATCGGCCCATCCGTTTGAGCTCTACGGTGCCACAGACAGACACACACACAGACAGACAGACAGACAGACAGACAGACAGACATCGACGTCAAACTTATAACACCCCTTTTTTGGTCGGGGGTTAAAAATAATGAAATTTGTGTGACGTAATTTATGGATGGCCCCTAATAGAGATGAGCTGCTGCAAGACTTAATTGATGGTGTAATCCGGAAAATGTTCATTTTCCGGATTCATCTTCAATCAACTTTACATGAACAAGCTGATGAGCATGATATCTACACCTCTCATTCCCTCCAGCCACTTGGCTCCCATGAATATAATCCCCTGGGGTTACTGGACAATGTTTTCGCCTCTATGATCCCATGGGATCATAATACATATTTTTGATGTACCTATTTTGAATCGAGTGAAGCGCGGCACACATTGAGAAGCTCCCGCATTTTTATACACCTATGTCACCGGAAAATAACAAGAACCGTTAGTTAATCAATTCACTAGGTAGTTGATCAACTTTCGGAAAATAACAAACGGGAGTTGGAATGTATAATTTAACGTACGTATTTTAGTAAATTGATCAATTTACGGCGTCTGGTCGTTAAACAATCCGACGAAGGCGAGCTGTGCGCTGATTGGTTCAACGACTCACGTGTTTTACACCGCTCCCCACCAGCCGGGTGAACCGTGAGAAGTTTGTTTTTACAACGGCTCACCTGTCAGATCCTTGACATATACACTCTAGGGGTAGTAACGACAAAACTAGGCGGAGTCAGGGTGCACCGAGTCGGATCTGGGTCCTATGTAACCTGGGTCTATATTTAGTAGCACGACAAATAATTAAAAAAATCCTAAAGACTTATGGGAGCCAAGCTGGAGGGAATTATTTATTGTAAGAATCCTGTTGCATGGCGATGGGATTGAAGTTACTACACGCATGTATAAAAACGCGCTAGTAAACTTATATCATATCTTAATCCCATGAGATTATATTCATGGGAGCTAAGTGGCTGTAGGTCTCTCATTTAAGAAAACGTGACACCTGAAGCTGGAAAACCTCTACTACAGGGTAGGCGAACCAATGGCACGCGTGCCATTAATGGCACGCGACACAATATTTTAGGCACGTCGCCGATCATAAAACAATTGTAAAAAAGTAGGTATTTTATGACGATCGAACTAATCTGAAATAATAA
Source organism: Ectropis grisescens (assembly GCA_017562165.1). Classification (NCBI taxonomy): domain Eukaryota; kingdom Metazoa; phylum Arthropoda; class Insecta; order Lepidoptera; family Geometridae; genus Ectropis; species Ectropis grisescens. The sequence continues at coordinate 23,857,687 of CM029767.1, forward strand.
TCTGAAAGTCAAAATTATGGAACTAGTTCCATTCACAGTTCCATGATGGAACTACTGATAATATTTTTACAACATTAGTTCCATTAAAAATAGATTTCGAAATAATGGAACTAGTGTCAATTTTGAGTCGACACTAGTTCCATTCCCAGTTCCATGATGGAACTACTGATAATATTTTTACAACATTAGTTCCATTAGAAATGGATCTCGAAATAATGGAACTAGTGTCAATTTTGAGTTAACACTAGTTCCATCCACAGTTCTACGATACAACTACTGATGAAAAAAAATTCACCAGTACCATCCTTTTAGTTTATGAAAATAATGGAACTATTTTCGACTGTCCAGAATCTTATAAATAAAAAAAAATTGTTTTTAAATTTAGCGTTTTAAATTGACAACCGTGTTAACAAGAAACTTCAACAGTGTGTTTATCATATTCAGAAAATTAATATTATGAAACCCTGATAATCGTCAACAAAGAAAGCCAATAAAAAACGTAAGTAATTAAGCATTTCAATACTTTAGTATGCGATTATATTTGATATCGTTTGGAAGTGATAGGAAGAGGTAGTTAAAAAACTTGTAAAAGATATGTTTCGCTTAACAGGTGCATGCATTCAAAATAGAAACATGACTGCTACTCTTCAAATAATTGACCGGGGAAGAGGAAAAGTGTTATTAGCATCTGGGTGGCAGTACTATAAACATGTGCTTTATAAAAATGGAACCAGCTTGTGACGGTGCAAAGAGTTCAAAACAAGTTTGAAATGTGCAGGATCTGTAGTACTTAATTCGGTAAGCTATAATAAATAATTTGGGGTTTCATCGTTTGTTTGAAATATGTTACTTTATATGTGTTTGTTTCATTTTATGTTTTTTTTAGGACCAAACAAATATAATAAAACTAAAACCACACAAGGAAAATTGTGAGCCACACCAAACTCAAAATTTGATAGATTTGCAAATTGAAGAAGCCTGCCAAGAAACTGCTCAGGGCAGAGAACCCGCGCCAAGGATTTATAAGCGGAACTTGGTTCATATAACGAATCAAGGTTTAGATTTAGCTGCAAAAATAGCTGTTCCTCCATTTAAAAGTAAACAAGGTCGCATATACCGATTGAGAAAAAAAATAGCACAGGTTAAAAAAATCACTACTGATGATCAAGACGAAGTTGAGGTGCCAAAACAATTTGAAAAATTTTTACTAGCTGATTTCAAACAACATAACAATAGAATTTTGGTATTTTGCGATAGTGAAGGAAAAAAACACATAGAGAATTGTAAAAGTTTTTTCATGGACGGTACGTTCAAATTCTGTCCTAAACCATTTGTACAAATGTTTACCATCCATGCCGATATTGGAAGCGATGGTGATTTTACGAATATCGTACCCCTTATTTATGCATTTATGACAAATAGGAAGACAAATTCATATAACATTTTATTTGAGTTAATTAAGTCCCAGATATCTTTGTGGAATCCAACTAAAGTTATGATAGATTTTGAAGAATCTACCATCAAAGCTCTTCTATCACTCAATCCTGCAATAGATATTAAAGGTTGCCATTATCACTATACTAACAGCCTTTTCCGTAAAGCGACAGCACTGGGACTTATATCAAAGTCAAAAAAAGGAAAATAACAGTAGAACAAACAAAAGACTAATTAGAATTTGCGGTAATTTAGCATTCCTTCCGCTCAATAAAATAAAAAACGGTTGGCAATATATACAACAGGAAATGCCAGTAAGCGATGCTTTCAATAAATTTAAAAAATATTTTGACTCTTTTTGGATGAAACCAGACCTACAAAAAATGTGGTGCATATATGGAGAGATGCACAGGACAAATAATGTCCTTGAAGGATGGCATCACAGTATTAATGCAAATATCAATAAAAACGAGACAAATTTATTACAGCTCTTACATATAATATATGATGATGCAACGTTTATGAAGTATAGAACTAATCTTCTAAAAAACCATGGGCTTAGTTCACAACCTAAACGACGCCGAATGGCTCAAGACAGGAACGATTTTGTCACGGAAACACAAATGCAACTGCTAGCTGGCAAAATATCTGTGGGTCATTTTTTAGACAAATTGCGATGAGCATGTGTTGAAACTAGGGAATGCAATTCTTAGTTAAAACCAATCATAATTTTTTTTTGTACCAATATTAATTAAAATTATTAATAAAGAAACGTCTGTTGATTTATTTGCAATGTTTTTATTTAAAAAAACTATGTTTTAAACCTTGCGAAAATTTGCAAAACCCCGTCCTGGTGAGTTCTTACGTGCTAAAAGGCACCTCCATGCAAAATTTGAGATTCCTAGCATTTTTAGTTTCTGAGATTCGGGATATAATATATAAGTAATATATAATATGCCATAGATCTAGTTCATATAATGGATCCATTATTGAAATAAGTTCCATTATTTTCAGAAACTAAAAGTATGGTACTAGTAGAAAATAAAAATATTATCAGTAGTTAAATCATGGAACTGTGAATGGAACTAGTGTTAACTCAAAATTGACACTAGTTCCATTATTTCGAGATCCATTTCTAATGGAACTAATGTTGTAAAAATATATTCAGTAGTTCCATCATGGAACTGTGAATGGAACAAGTGTCGACTCAAAATTTACACTAGTTCCATTATTTCGAAATCTATTTTTAATGGAACTAATGTTGTAAAAATATTATCAGTAGTTCCATCATGGAACTGTGAATGGAACTAGTGGCAACGAACCAAAATTATTTGATGGCACGGCAATGACCCCATTAGACAATTTTTTTTTTAAATGGCACTTTGATGCACAAAGGTTCGCCTACCCTGCCCTACTACATAGACTTGGATTTTAGCACACCCCGGACACGGGGGAGTGTCCATTCTATCTACGAGGGTCAAACTGAAAGTTCTTAGAAAATCAAAACTGATTACATTAGCCAGTTATTAGTTTTATTATATCTTTTCAAAATATTGTCCATTCACGTCAATACACCGCTGCATGCGATGGAACCACTGGGAAAAGCACTTTGCCCACTCGTCCTTAGGGGTCTCTTCAATGGCATCGCGATACGCAGCCACCGCTTCTTCAGCATTCATAAACCGCTTTCCTTAAAGTTTTTCTTTAATTTTGAAAATAAATAAAAATCACAAGGCGCGAGGTCGGGGCTATACGGCGGGTGACCCAGTAATTCAACGTTTGATGTCGCCAAATAGTCGATCGTTCGCTTGGCGGTGTGCGATGAGGCGTTGTCGTGGTGAAGGAGGATCCTACTGCGAGGTCGTTTCTCTCGAACTTTTTCCAAGACAAGTGGCAAACAATTGGTAGTGTACCATTCTGCAGAAACTGGTTTTTGATCCTCTAACACAATTGTTGCGAAATGACCTATCCTTCCAAAGAACGAGGCCACCATTTTTTCCCCGCACTTCGATCTCTCTTCACTTTAGTTGGCAACTCCTCGAAAGGAAACACCCACTGAGCAGATTGTCTTTTGGTTTCAGGATCATAACAGTAAATCCAGCTTTCGTCACCTGTTAGTATGTCGAACACAGCATTTGAGTCACCTCCGTTAAATCTTTTAATCATTTTACGGCACCAATCCACACGATGGAGTTTTTGAGCCTCAGTCAAATTATGAGGTATCCACCGGGCGCAAAGCTTCCTGACCGCTAAATGTTCGTGTAAGATTTTGTGCACTTGACTCATACCGATGCCTAAGCTTGTCCGAATCTGCTGATAGGTCACTCTTTGTCAGTCTCTATCATACGCCGCACAACACAGATGTTATCTTCAGTCGTCGCCGTAGAAGGCCGTCCTTCACGTAAATCATCAGTGAGATTAGTGCGACCACGTTTAAACTCATTAAACCAGTTGTAAACAGTCGCACGAGATGGGGCTTCATCGTGAAAGGCCAATCGTAGTCTATCATAACTTTCTTGTTGACTTAAATGACATCGAAAGTCATAAAAAATCATTGCACGAAAATTTTCTCGTGTTAAATTCATGTTGACGTGACACTGACAATTTTCAATTTGCCGCCAAATCGTAAAACAAATGACAAATGAATGAAGTATATACTCAGTAATATTGGCAAAGAGTTCTATTTTCAAATTATAGAATTTATTTTTTATTATATTGTTTATAAGTGGCCAGTTCTAAGAACTTTCAGTTTGACCCTCGTATATTATCTATTCTATGATTTTAGTTAAGAGGTCCAAAGGAAGCTCCAGGAATTTACATGTGTCGTCAGTGCAGAGTGCAGAAAATGCAAGCACGCGCATACTCATTTGGCTAAATTCAGTTTACTGAATTTAGTCAGATTCAGTTTACTGAATTTAGTTACTACTGTATTCAGTGAAGTGTAACTGTATTCAGTAAGCTAGAGTACTAAATTCAAAAGCGCGGTTTGCTGGCTTCTAAAACTACTTCTGAATTTAGTCGACTATGCTTCTGAATTCAGCCACTATATTGAGCCAAGTGTAATAAGGGCTTTATTCCCTTCCTAATGAACACTGAAGACGCTGCACTCCGCACACACATTCAGAATTCAGACCCAGTCGCATAATTTGGCGTTTGTAGAACAGTGCAGTGTTACACAAGATTTAATGTTTTAACATCGATATATTTAAGGAAAGGAAGATGAGGTAAGTTCTAATATGAAATCAACATAATGTGGCGAAAATTTCACACAAATACACAACGTGCACACAGCTACACTTCCATCGTGAGATACATTGTAATGAATGACAAAGACATCATAGCAAATTAGCAGTAGATGGAAATGAGATAGCTATACATACCACGGTTACACGTTTGTTTAAATATTTTTTTCGAGAAGAATAGAAAGACATACGAAGACACTGGCGTGAAAGAGAAGGAGTAGCCGTTGCCCGTGACGTAAACATTGGGCGTTATCGCTGCAGTCAACATATCGCTGGTCGTGTCCCACTCTTTCACGTCATGTATATCTGTCCCTTTTTACAAATGCTGAATTGTTTACAACAGAAAATATTATTTTAAATGAAATAATTAGAGATTTTGTGTACCTAATTGCGTATGAAAAGTGATGCCACGAAACTTTTTCTTGGACTTGGTACTATTTGTGCACCTTGTACACACACAAAATACACACAAAATGGCATTGTAACAGCTCAAATCGAATTTCGTGGAATTATTAGCACACATGCGCTCCATTTGTCGCTCACGTTGCGACTGATCTCAATCAGGAGACGTCACCTGATTTTACATCGCCATCGTTGAGGAGAGTATGCCGCTTCTTCCGTTTTTTAAGAGTTCAATGTGTTTTAAACTCATAGTTGTACCAAAGACTCGGAACGAAGATCAGACCCGATCCAACATCTGAGCAGTCGCTGAAACGCGCGGTTTCGATTTGATGCAGTACCACCAAAACGCGATGTAGCATCGATGCAGTCGCGACTGTTCTAAACATAATCTGACTTAAACCGAATAAACCGCAAAATCGTCGATCGCCGATGTTAATAGTACCTACCTATCATGTCTGTCGTGGCCTTTATTGATGGTACCTATATCCTCTTCCCCCGGACCTCGGAACGAGACAGTTGTCTGTTAGACCGCTACAGTTTTATTGAATTAATTTATAAATACAGTTTTCTAAATTAAATATAATAATAGAAAATAGGAAGCCATAAACAAAAAGAGTTTCTGCGTGGGCTGCGTGGCTAACCTGTGTGCATTGCGCGGTTGTGTGGGTGAGTAATACCTGCTTTTGTGTGCGACGTGCGTAAAGGTCGATCAACCAGTGTGAGCCGGAGTTCAACATACATTGGACGGAAAGCGAGTTTATTTGAATACGTCGCATGGCACCAGCTTAGTAAGACCTCTGTGTGATTCTGAGTTCAATATACATTGGACGGAAAGCGAAATCGTATGAATACGTAGATCGGCACCAGCTTTGTAAGACCTCTCCGTCCAGTCTCGCGTGGTGTTATATTTACCACATCTTGATTCTGCACTCCTGGTACATCGAGTTCAATAATACACTACAATGCCCAAGGTAAATCGTTCCCCGCCGCCACCATCACCAATGAGCAATCCTGTCGGTCTCAAAGCCCTCAAAGTGCCTCCAATATCAACTTTGAAATCTTCATCGGACTCGGATCTAAATAAGGATTTTGATGCCAATATTACTTTACGGAATAAAAATACCAATAAGGAAATATTGAGACAGATGCAAAACATGTTGGAGTCTTTCCGGGAAACAATGGTGAGTCGGTTTGATATTATTGAAACTCAAAATAATGATCTTAAAGAGACAGTAGATTTCTTATCAAACCAAAATAGTGACTTACTGATGCGGATAAAAACACTAGAACAGAACAGAAAGGAAGATATGAATTATGTTAAGTCATTGGAGGAGAAATGTGAGTTCCTTGAAGGAAGATATTGCATGTCACGGATTGAAATAAGGAATGTACCCGTTACCAAAGCCGAATCCAAGACTGAATTATGCGATATAGTGGAAAAGTTTTCTTCTGTTGTGAAGGTCCCTTTATCTAAGAACGAGATAAAAGACATCTACCGACCGCAAACAAAGGGGGACTCTAGTAGACCTATAGTTGTCGACTTTGTAACGGTCATAAAAAAAGAAGAGTTCCTTTCAGCGGTTAAGGTGTATAATAAGAGCCAAGATAGAGAACATAAACTCAATTCAAGTATGCTGAAAGTGAATGGTCCTACTAAACCAATCTTTATTTCAGAGTATTTGACATATAAACAAAGAAAAATCTTTTACCTGTCACGAATGTTTGCGAAAGATAATAATTTCGCCTTCTGTTGGACCTCGCGTGGTATAACGTACATAAAAAAAACTGAAGGCTCAAAGTACTTCCGAGTGGAGTCTGAAGAAGATCTGAGCAAATGTAAAATCTGACTAATATTTGTTGCGATTGCCAAGATTTTTTATTGTCTGGTTAAATGTGACCTAAACCTAACACTATTTTTTAATTATTGTTATATCGATTTTGATTTGTTTTTGTTAATTAGAATAACACACACTATGTTTACATACATATACACTCATAATACAAAACACTCACATATTATAATAACTTTTGTACACAACATCACACAACAAATACATATATTATCTATTATATACAATTATATTTACACTCATTATACTCAACAAAATTATCATAATACATTGTTCTCAGGCGCTTCGCTTGAACCCGCACTCCACACATCTCTTCTGTCTCTTATACCTATTTAATACTGACACAAAAGTATGCACAAATTTTGAGCACTACTTTGGATAATGGATGAGCTAGATATGATTAATGACATTGATATGCTATCAGTGTCAAACGCCTATGAATGTGAACCTAGAAATTGTCATAAGTATATAAATACGAAGTCACCTAGTTTAAAGATACTTACGCAAAACATTAGGAGCATTGGTGAGGCGACTCGTTTTAGTGATTTCATTCTATTTTTGTCTCACATTAATATCGACTTTGATATAATAATATTAACGGAGTGTTGGCTTTCTTGTTGCCCACAAGTACCTAAATTAAATGGATACAATTCCACAGTAACTAATTTAAACCGGTTTCAAAACGACGGAGTTGTTGTCTACTACAAAGAAAACTTGAATATCAATATACAGGAACCAATAACTATCCGATTCAATTGTCTTATAATAAAACAGATAAAATTGTCATTATGGCTATTTATCGTCCACATGCTTATGACAAAACTAAGGGTACCAAACAAGACAATATCGATGCTTTTCTTGATGAGCTTGAAGTAATCACCGAAAAGTATAGTTCATACAGAAATAGAGTACTGATTGGTGACATAAATATAAACATTATTGAAAGTGGAAACCATAACTCAGATAGGTACCAGAATATTTTAGCATTCCATGGACTTATTGCTGGTCATTATTACGTCACTCGAGATGCTGGAAACTCCTGTCTAGATCATGTTTTCCTTAATACTAAATATAGATCGAATATTATTGTCGTTGATGGCTCAATTACAGATCACAAGGCAGTTATGCTGGATATTGGTCTGGACTTATCAGATAAAACATCAGTCTCTCCAAACACAAGGGTCGATTATGACGCAGTGGCCAAAGATATTGAATTGAGTAATTTTGAGCCTATTTTTCTAAGTGAAAACCCCTCGTATGGGATTTACTTTCTAATTCGCACCATTCAAGATAGCATAAAAAACATACTGCAAACAAAAGGCTCCCTAAACGAAAAACTGTACTAAAGCCCTGGATGACCCAAGGCCTATTGCGATGTCAACGTAATAAAGATAATCTACACAGAAAGCTCAAAATGACCCTAAAAATAATATATTAAAATTACATACTCGCGGTATAAAAATTTTTATTTCAATTTAATTAAGCAGACAAAAAGGCAATATGAAAAGGAACAAGTAGACAAGGCAGGGAAGAATCCGAAACTATTATGGAGGGCTATCAAATCAATAATTTCTAATACTAATAGGAATAACTCTTTACAATTACTAGGTGACGAAAATAAACAGGTACAAGTGAATAAAATTAATCAGCATTTTGTTAATGTAGGTAAAGGTTTAGCAGAAAATATATCATTCAATTCTGAATCTGACACCTCACCTATTAAATCTTCCCAAAATCCAGTGTACTCGATGGTTATGGATGAGACAGACGCCAAAGAAATTGAAACAATAATTTGTGGTCTAAAGAATGAATGTTCCATAGGATGGGATGGGATACCAAATAAACTGCTAAAACACGTAAGACATGTCATCACTCCTGCACTTGTCCATATATTTAATCTCTGTCTGACTCAGGGCATATTTCCCTCGTTATTAAAAAAGGCTGTTATCATACCGATCCATAAGTCGGGGCATGGAGACTGTGTCAAAAATTATAGGCCAATTTCAATTTTACCATCTATTTCTAAGCTACTGGAGAAAATTCTTAATAATAGGCTGGTTGGCTATCTGGAAAAGTTTAAAATTCTTTCTGAGAACCAGTACGGATTCCGTAGAGGTAGATCTACTACCGATGCTGTCCTCCAGCTAACTAATTTTGTTACTAATAATCTTGACAACAGTAAAAAAGTAATCGCGATCTTTTTGGACCTGGCAAAGGCTTTTGACACCGTCTCCATACCCCTACTATTAAAAAGGCTTCAGGAGGTTGGAATACGTGGGCAACCCTTAAAGATTTTCACTGATTATCTATCTGATAGATATCAGTGCGTTAAGATTGGGGAGTATATTAGTGTTGATCTTCCAGTGACATTTGGAGTCCCGCAGGGTAGTATACTCGGTCCAACGTTATTTTTGATTTATGTTAATACCTTATGTAACCTACAAATCAATGGCCGAGTGCTATCCTATGCGGATGACACAGTTCTCCTCTTTCAAGGTCAATGCTGGAAGGACGCATTTGAGAATGCTCAAATAGGTCTAAACTTTGTCTGTAATTGGTTAAATGCTAATATCTTAACTTTAAATAGTGGCAAAACCAAGTACATGACATTCTCAATATTAAATTCTAAACAGCCACCTATTGATGGTAATTTAACTCCACATACATCTGGCTGCTCTCTAACAGAACAATGTTCTTGTCATGCTCTAGAAAAATGTGAGCAGATTAAGTATTTAGGAGTTCTCATTGATCGGAATTATAAGTTTGGTCCTCATATTAGTCATATCGCAGGCAGAGTGAGGAAATTAATGTATGTTTTCAAAAACCTTAGACATGTACTACAGCCACAACTGATGAAACGTATTTATCAAGCTCTTTGTGAGAGTTTGATCTCTTATTGCATCTCTTCATGGGTGGTGCTCATAAGTCTAGGATGAAAACGCTTGATGTGGCGCAGAGAGCATTACTTAAGGTTAGCATCTTTAAACCTATTAGATTCCCTACATCAACATTATTTGACTTGTGTGATGTACTTACAGTGAGACAACTCTTTGTTTTGGCTGCGATACTTAAACAACATGAGGTAGTTCCGAGCAGTAGGAGGCTGGAGCATAGGGATAATCCTCAACGTACAAAGAGGAGACAAGATGATGTATACGAATTGCCAAAACTTAAAACTAGCTATAGTAATCATTTCTTGCAATATTTGGGTCCCTACCTTTACAATGTAGTCAATAAAAAAATAGATATTAAGAATCTAAATAGGCATGAATGTAAACGTAAATTACTGGATTGGCTAAAAGGAAAAACATATGAAGAGACTGAAGCGTTACTAGAAATTGTGACTTTTTAGGATGTGTAAACAAAACTATACAGATAATAAACCCAATAATGTTTAATGTAACTAAATACACACAAACTCATACGAACTACTCCGCGCGTACGTTCACACACACCCACACACACACACACATCCATGCACACACACACACATCCATGCACACACATACACACATGCCACATAATATCACACACACTATTATGTTCTTTTAGTTTTTACTTTTATAGAATTAATACCTACACTACTGTCCATTCAATGTATTTAAGCTTACAAAATTATACATAAAAATGTTATAACTATGTACCAAATGTAAGGGTGGAGCATACTACTCATCCTAAGTTTACAGGGCTTTGCCCTTTTATTAGGGAGTAAGTCTACTCTACTATTAACTTGAGTCAATGTTTTTGTTTTAAATTCTATTCACGTAAGTTTAGTGTACCTCTTTTTATGAATAAACTTTTATTTATTTATTTATTATTTATATTCGTATATTTTTAGATTTGCTTGGCTGGGTTGTTATCAACGCCTGGATTAAATCTATACTAATATTATCTATACTAATATTATAAAGCTGAAGAGTTTGTTTGTTTGAACGCTAGGATCTCGGGAAGTACTGGTTCGAATTGAAAGATTCTTTTTCTATTGGATAGTCCATTTATCGAGGAAGGCTTTAGGCTATAGAAAATAACTCTACTATTAATTGAAGCGGAGCATGAAACAAGAATGTAACAAAATCGGGGAAAAAATATTCCCCTTTTGAGAGTTTTCGTACGTTTCGTGCTTTGACATGACACATGACAGTATGTGTCAAAGATTGCATCATTGAATTTCAGTAATCTGTGCATTGAATATAAACCTTTGCTAATTTTTTTTTCTAAATCTGAGTTGGTACGACCAATTTCCGACAGGTGGCGTAGCAGGTAGCTGAAGAGGTTTTTTGTTTGAAATCGATATTCTCAGGAATGAGTGAACCGATTTCAGTCATTCTTTCACCGTTAGATATACTGTACGGGATCCCGATGAGTGCTATATAATGTACCACGGGCGAAGCCCGGGGCGGACATCTAGTAAATTAATAAAATTTCATTTAAAATAATATTTAGTCACTTTGGAACGTATCGCCTATAATCCCATACAAATTACCATTATTCACGGTTTCTGTACTCGCAGCATATTTACGGAACGCGAATTTACGTGCGTATAAGGAGTTTTTCCCTAATAGTCTCTGTCAAATTTTTCTCTCTTGCTCTCTAGAATGACTATCAAAAACTGCATTTTCAAACAGAAACAGACATTACATTTTAACTATAACTTAAAACAGATTACAAATATATAAACAAGAACAAAATTAAAAATTTTGATTAACCCCCGACTTATACCTTAGATTTGTTATCTGTACAACATTCTACTAGTCAAGCCCTTTCATTTGATACCCATATTAAGGGAATTTGGGAAGTTTGATACTCATATTGACGTAGTAGTGAAAAAAATATATAATTCGCCATTTTGTGGTAGCGGCCATCTTGGATTTGAAATTTGTCATAGTGCAAAGTATTCTACTAATCAAGCCCTTTCATTTGATACCCATATTGAGGTAGTAGTGAAAAATATTATATAATTCGCCATTTTGTGGTGGCGGCCATCTTGAATTTGAAATTTGTTATAGCGTTTAGTACTCTGCTAGTCAAGCCCTTTCATTTGATACCCATATTGAGGTAGGTTGTGAAGAAATATTTTGTCCGCCATTTTGTGGAGGCGGCCATTTTGAATCGATATTAACCAAACATAGCTAAGAACACCCGCACGGATATTAACTTTCAAATAAAAAAACCGCATCGAAATCGGCCCATCCGTTTGAGCTCTACGGTGCCACAGACAGACACACACACAGACAGACAGACAGACAGACAGACAGACAGACAGACCGACAGACAGACAGACAGACAGACATCGACGTCAAACTTATAACACCCCTTTTTTTGTCGGGGGTTAAAAATAACCGGTTTCTATCCTTGCCATTGACTTTTTTACCTCTACTGTAAAATATTGATTCCCATCAATGATATTTTGGGACCAAATCCGCTTTTATTCGCTAGCTCCTCAAATAGCAAGTAAAAATACCAACAACCTTTTTCTAAGTAGGTATATTTTTTATACAATAAAACCACTTTTACTACCAATTTTTTTTATTTGGAAATCCAAACTCATATAACATCACATGCAATTAAATGTTGAATACTTATTCTGTTCATTACTATCTAACGTGCAATACAAAACTACTACTGTTAATAAGGTAAGTATATAACATGTAGGTTAACAAAAACTATTTTTCAAAAAAACTTGAACCCAAGCGTTTTATTGAAAATTAGTTGAAGTCAAAACCGAGGTTCGGGCTCATTGACGAGTCATGGGAGAGGCCTGCATCCAGCAGTGTGACAGTCTGCCCCCCTTTGAAATGATACGTAACAAACATGTAGGTTGATATAGAGCAGGGGTGCAACCAAGCAACGGCCAGCGGCTTGTTTCATCACTTCTACATGCAATGCGTCTGGCAAAAACGAATGTAGAAGTCGATATCGATATTATTGTGAAGACAAGCACCAATAAACGTGAAAAGAAATGATTACCCTGTATTTTGTTACTAGAAAACTGAACTTTTCTGCGGCCCTCCAGCTTTTGTAGTTAGTATGTTTAATTAAATGTATGCAGTTTGGACAGCCTTGATATAGAGTATAGAGGAGATGCGTAAGTGGAGACGCGTGAGTAGAGAAAGCGGAGACGCGTACCAAGTGTGTAAAATAGGCTGTGTTATTCCAGACTATGTATCTATCTACGTACCAAATTTCATACAGATCTCCAGACCCAGTAGTTTTTTTGTGTGAAAGAATTATCTATCAACTTTGCCAGTTATTCTACCGCCAAGCAATATGCGCAAATATCACTACGATCCCCTTGAAGGGCACTGCTTCCAGGGATATTCCACAAATAATCTAATATCTCTGAGTACGAGCGCACTGCAGTGCTAGGTTGCTGTTATGGGCATGCGTGTTGCTTATCATCACGCACGTGTCCTGCTCGTCTCGTCACTTTTTACTATAAAAAAAAGATAATTGAATTGGGGGAGAAGTCTGTCCAGCAATGGGACAAATGATGTAATTTACAAAAAAATAATTAAATATCAAGCACAAAAGTAAACTAATGTTACACTTTAATTTAAATTATACACCCTGACTTCGATATTAAAGTGGAATACGTCCTCGGTACTTGATTCTCTTTCTAATCCTATTATAATATAAAATTATAAATGTCAATGTTTGGATGTTTGTTCCTCAATCACGTCGTAACGTATCGGCAAGAAATTTGGAACACAGTTAGATTTTAGTCTGGAAGAACACATAGGTTTTTTTCATTCCGGATAAATAACGGGAACTTCGTATAATATCGTCAGAAGTTACGTCTTTGATTAACGTTATTGACTCGTCAGTCAGCAAGAACCAAAAAAAAAACATTACAAAAATACAAAACGTTAAAAAAACGTTCCACATTACAAATCATGATACGAAATGCACTATTACCATTTCTACCGTAGACAATCTGGAAACATTTTTTTTACAATAACCACGTTAATATGAAACAATTAACAACGTAATAAAATCCGAACAAGGGTCTAAACAACCGCTAAAAGCAAAAATTGCCCACATGTCAAAGGGAACTAGTGATTTAACCATCATTAGAGAATTCATTCAAAGATGAAACTAATTACGTTTAAATTACGTTGTCCAACCAGACTTAAGGTTTGACCGCATTCGGGCTTTTTCAAGGGTTAAGGTCTGCGCGCCGACTCGGCTATCACCCGACAAATGAAATGCAGTCAAATATGGGCTTTATGCTATGCACGTGAAGATACTTATTACATTGGCAACACAAATTAGCAGACCGCTCGCTGACAGCCGTCTGCTAATTTATAGTGCCAATGTAATCTGTATCATAACGTGCATGGCATAAAGACTATATTTGAGTGTACTTTATTTGCGGGTTCCCACCGCGGAGTCGTATAAAGTAAAGTATAAAGGGGTGGCACACCTTAATGCCACATACCCACACCTGTGTAGTCAGTAAATCAACTAAAATCTGTTACAAATAAGTAATGTTGTCATAGAAAAAAATCATTAATCCACTTTAACAGATAGTCAATTTCATAGCGACCTTTTTAGACCCCTTGATCTCCACTTCAAAAATATAAAACTTACATTAACTTTGCTTGTTTAAGTGAACAAGCACAGTAATACCCTAATTAAAGATAGTAGACAAAAGAGTGTACATTAAGTCTTGACAATAGATAAAATCACTTACGACTACATGACGAAAAAAAACTCAACAGATTTTTGTGATATAATGATTCTTAAAAAGTACTATGTTTTAAAAATAAAATAATGCAGTCTTGTTTCCATCATAATATGTTATCGTTTCAATCACTCAAGTGATCTAGCCAGATGACGTGTGGGATTCTAAAATAATTGATTTTCGTCGAACGTCAACATTCCTAACAAATAACGATAACAATTAATATTAATTTAACTAGCCAAAGAACTGAATCTTACATTTGTATTAGAAATTTACGAGGCGTTTTCAATAAAACAGGAATACTAAAACATTTATTAATTAATCTGTGACTAAAACCTTTCAAAGTAGTTCTCATTTGTACCATAGATGGATACGATAATGTTAATTGGCTGACCTATTGGCTTAGTTGGTAGTAAGTCTGCCTCGCAACCGTGGGTCGTGGGTTGGAACCCCACCCAGTGCAAATATTTGTGTGATGAATACAAATACTTGTACTGTGCCTGGGTGTTTCCTATGTGCCTATAAGAAATAAAAATGTTATATAAGCTATATCATTTCCATAGTACAAGTCCTAAAAGTGTAACATTCCCCGGATACCTTCCGGGAAGTTTGACCGTATAGAAATAAAGTTGAAGTGCTGTTGTTCTCTACATCGTACATACATCATACCCAAAAAATGTAACGACCCACCATTTCGTTTCTTTTAACGCTATTAAAACTCACACGTAGGGTACAAATGTGTCTAAATACCAACACTAATGTGCCGGTGCAATTTTCTTTCTAACCCCCCCAACGATAAAATGATGGAGCGTCTAACTAAGGACGGGCTATCTAAATACATACATATAAGCGGTCGCCACCACAGTTCTGTGATACCAATGGAATACGCAGTGTGTGTCGTAATGTAAAAGTACTTTTGAATATTAATAAAATTTACCATCGAAATTTCACATATACTCGGAATTTTAATTCGATTCCTGATTTGACATTAGCTACTGTCATTTTGTGAAATAATGATACCACATATAATAGTGTAGTGATGAACATAAAAATCGATTTCAAAATCGACATCACATTTTTTTTTATTTCTCACACAATTATAAAAGAAAACTCTCAGATCGTTAATTAATCTAAATTATCGGTTCAGAAATATTTAATTTCCTGATATACTTAGGTTACGAGAGTAAAATTATAAACGAGAAGAATCGATCCGGAAATATTCCATTTCTATATCGAATAATTTCGCAACGTCACTATTTAGTACTTGTCATTTGCACAACGTTGCAACACTGAAATTGTCAAATCTGGAATCGAATTAAAATTCCGAGTATAGTCATTGCTCAGACATATTTTCCTTACTATTCCGTAGTTATTACACTATAACGATTATGTACAATAACATACTTAGCTTATATGATACGCCGATAAGTATACGGGGCTTTGTCAACATATACAGTACCGACGCAGTACACTTCCCTTAGGTAGGGGAAGTCAGCTCAAAGCGGCCATAGGAGGCAAAGTGGCCATGGTCTATAACTCGGTTATCTTGAATTTTAGCGTGACTTTGCCATTTGGGGCGCATTGACGATCCCCTGCCCCGCACCGGGTCGCCGCGCTCCCGTATTCGCAGCATGCGCAGAGCCATGGTGTGACAAGTATGATTTTATCCGTGCGACTAAAAAATGGCTGGTAAATATTTGCTGATTTGGCCCAATCTTATAATATTTTAGTGTTTGTGGTTCAATTGTATAATTAATTGTTTCATTGCAAACGGACGTGTAGCTTTGCTTTCTTTTCAAAATAGAGAAATGGTGGGTGCAATTTACGTTGAAAACAAAATGCCTGAAAAGGCAAAGCGGTCCGGGCAAAGTGGCCAGTGTCCGCTTTGCCATACCTGCAATATCTGAGCATTTGATTTGATCAATTGATATCATAAGTGATGAGATTACCTACGTAACCACAAACTGAAACCCCAAACTGTGGATTATGGACGAGCAACACTATTGATTAGGTATTAAAAAACTCACAAATTGTTATTTTAATCGACAACAAACCTTCGTCACCTGGTCTTGTTTATTCTGAAGAAGTACTCCTAAATCCGACTATTGATTTATACAAAACGCAAAATTTGTTGATTGTTAAGTAAAGTAGACGCCGAAATGAATGTTTTTAATGTGGTTGATTATTATTTTAGTTTTTAGTCAATGCTGTGAAATGAGATTACTATTATTAAAGTATCTAATCCTTAAAATACCTACTTCAACTCAAGTACATGGACTCAGTCCAAAGGGAATGAACTCAGTCTCGTATATCGTCATGTTTTATTGTCAAAAAGTCAAAGAATGTCCTGTTAATTAAGTCAAAAATAGTGCTGGCCACTTTGCCCATTCCTTGTGGCCGCTTTAGGCGACCACTTGGGCAAAGTGGATTTAGGACAACTTTTTCAAATTATAAAAAAACATTTTGTTAAAACGCACATTTGGAGATTCGGCTTACATGTTGTGAAAATATAATTAACTCTCTATCTATTCATCAAAAAGTCTTTGAGAATATCGTTCGTTTATTAAAGTCAAAGTTAAGGTGTCCGCTTTGAGCTGACCTCCCCTAAAGGTTACAAATGTTGTTCTTCTCGTGTGTATTGCACTTTTATCGACTTAGTACACTCATTCTACGTCCGTGTTTTTATTTTAACGCACATTCTATGAATGTCTGAGGATATAAAAGTGTAATTCGGACTATTATTAAGTTACTCAATTTAAACAATAGGTACATATTTAGACGGTAAATTAGCATGACAATACCTATAACAATTGTATAAATGCTACTCCGACAAAACTATTTACAATTGATTAACAAAAGACAGTTGTAAACTTTTGTATCAGGATTGTTTAAAAATAACTGATTGATATCAATAATGCCCTAAGGGAAGAAGTAAAAGTGTAACATGACCTATCATTAGTATGATTATATAATATTTTTGCGATGTAGTATATAGTACATTAACATAGTTCGTGAATCAAGAAAACTTTTTCACTTTCACAACGAATAAATCCGCAAATCTGGACAGCTAAAGTTGTCAGATTTGTAGTAATCACTTATGAGGCATCAACACATGTAAGAGAGGATACTACAGTGATGGATTGAGGTGATAAAGGGAAGGAAGGTGGTAAGAGGGTAGAGGAGTTACGAACGTTGGTAATACGAAATAGACTAATAAACTTTGGGGAAGACATGTCAGGGATTAATAGATGGTTTAAAGAGGGGACAAATACATGTGAGCGATGCCATATGCCAGCTAATCGGACATATTTTCGGATTCCTTGTTTACCTCCCATTCATGTTCAACGTGAGTACTTCCACTTTTGCTTGGTAGTTTACTTTTTTTTCCTTTGCCCTTTCCTTTACCCTTCACGACGACGTTAGGGCTACTTTCCCCTCCAATTTGATTGTTGTTTAGTTCGCCGATTTCCAATCTTTCCATTTCCTGGTTGAAACTTACTTGCGAACTTTTGCTTTCATTTGATGGCGTCACATTGGATCCAGTAGCTGAAAAAAAATAAGGCACTTTAAACTTCATGTTCTGAAACTTCACATTTACTTTACCATTACTTATGACGCACATTTATGCTGAGTTCTTTCGACTTTTGACCGATTTTTAATCCATGGTGAAACCTTAGATTAATCTTCTTAGTTAAAATGTCTAGGCTCCTTATTTTCCTAACATCTTTATTAACTGAAGTTCGTTTTATGTCACATACGCAGAAAATTCCTAAATCAGTTTGAATTTACTCAAAACATTTGACGGTTCTTTGGATCGCGTGGACATAAATACATGTTTATGGCGGTTACGCAGCCGATTTTTTAAAAATATATTTTTAATATGACATGTAACTGCGTTTTGTAAAACGAAACCTTTAAAAAACTTGATGTTAATGATAAATGAGGAACCAGTAAGGTCCTAGTGTTACTTTCGTGTTTCTTCTCCGAACTCGAATGCTTTACCTTCCTTTTTTTACTAAGGGGACAGTTCGCCTTACAGGGCCATGTTGGGGTATGTCAGGCTCGACACCATGGGAGTGGACATGGTACCCTTACCGACTAAATCCCCCACAGGTTTCTCTGGCATGACCTGGGTCAGGGTCAGTTTGAATCAGTCAGTAAGAATCAGTGTTTATCTATCAAATAATACATATTGTTTTTAAACTTTCGCGATTTGAACCCATAATCTTAATACTATGTACTATTTATTTACTATTATTAATTACCTCGACCTTTCGGCGACGTCATAACCGCCGTTGTCACGAGAAGGCTGAAGAAATTGTAGGTCCTCTCATTATGAAATGAGGAAATCTCCATCTACTCTCATTTAGTCTTAAAAAATTGCACAAGGCTACCAACACTACACACAACACTAACCGTATCACCAGACTTCGCCAAACTCAGTCCGCGATGTTATTTATTATGGGATTCCACCACGCCAATAACGGAAAATCGGTGATTTTCAGTTATCGGCGTTGTGGTCGTCGCATCGCGGTTAAAATTTTGATGTTTTTTTAATTTCCAATGCTTTCCGAACCATTCTCGCGTAGTAATGACAATCCGTGGAGTCGGACAACACGTCCGGGACGTGGAGCTCGATCCAATGGCATTCTACAGAAGCTGCGGGCCCGCAAGATAATCGCTCCATGAGTTCTTAGCTTTACTTTTCAGTCCGGCCGGATCCGACTGAATTCCCATCGATCTGGCCGGTTTAAGAAAACAGGATGATTTTTTTGTTTTTCGGTTAAAAGCTAACTACATATTAGTATTAGTAAATTAGTCAGTGTCAGTATATATAATAAAGGTGAGTTATAATAGTATACTATGACATAAGTGCGGTAAGTTGAAAATTACAGCCGACGCGATATTGCAAGCCCGAGCCGTAGGCGAAGGCTACAGGAAAGCTGCGGCTGTAATTATCAAAGCGCACGTATGTCATACGACATTTTATAACATATTTGCGAGGAAGAAAATAATTATCGCACAAGTACATAATGAGATGTACACGATATTGAAATTGGTGAAATAAGAGATCCTTTATGAGCAAATGTGTTATAATAGTGCATAATGGTACAAGTGTGTAATGTTAGTAATTCCCGCTGAGGCTCTATTGAAATTGAAACCCGATCCTCGGCGAGGGTCTTAGGATTTACGAGGACGAAATTTTTCGTTATGGCGGGAAAAAATTATCAGTTGTCAAAAATGCGCGCGCAACTAACAACGTAACAATGGCAACCAGCCCCAGACTAAAAAGTTAGTTTTTTTTTGTCTTTCTGCGGATGGCGTTTTAACCACGTACCAAAAGTGGAAATTAATGTTTTCTTTATTACGAAGAAAATGAAAGTCAATAATTGATCGTTTTATTTTTAAACACGTATTTGTTGAATTTTTCTAGTGAAATACGAAGTTGCATGCAGTGAATTAATTCATTTGTTCTATTGAACACAATATTTTTTGTATCGAAACTTTTTAAGCCATTGCATAGCTTTTATCGCGGGCCTTGAGCGCGGAGCCCGAATCAAGATTTTTTGTGAGAAAGCGCTAAGAAAGAGAGAGATGGAAGACATAAAACCGTAACGAAAAAACCTGCCACCCACCAGACCATTCGACTTAAAATCTTACTGTTACCATGACTTACAGACTATTTGTATAGCAAGCTGTGTTAGATACGTTCTTATAGATATAATGTAAATAAGAAGTCATGCTCTTAGCGGCGTTGCAAGCTTAACGGATTTCCCGTCATATCTAGCGGATTTGAGTACGTATAGAACGGGGAAAATCTTTCTAACGTACTTTTTTTCTAAACTGAATAGTTTGCGCAAGAGATTCTTCCAAAGTGGTAAAATATGTGTGTGTGTATGTCCCTGTAACTCCTAAAATAAGAGAATGACAAAACTAAAAAAATGTATTATGTACCTACATTACAATCTAAACTGTCTACGAAAATTGGTTTGAATGAGATCTAGTAAGTAATTTAATCTTAATACGTCATAAATTCACTATTGTTAAAACACTGATTAAAGTAACAACGAACTACAAGAACTTTTATATTATGTTACTTGCTGCTACGGAAGCCTTCATGGGCGAGTCCGACTCGCACTTGACCACTTTTATTTTGTAAGTAGCATAATGCCGATGGAGGGGCGTGCATTTTTAGAATGGTTAATCTATAACTTGTTATAATTCATATTTATTTCTAACTATTATAGCTTTCAAACTAATAAGTATTTTAATTTTCTAAGTATTTCATACTAGTTCGGAACTGATGGGTTCCAATTAATCTAGTAAAATGTTTATATTTCAATAAAGTATTTTGTATTTGTAACGGATTTAACCTCTATGATATATACTTAGTTTTTCATATTATATCTCGGTGTACCTAAATACAGTATTATCTAATTTATTTATGAACTTATCTTTGCTGTTCGTAGGAGAAATAGGTTTTACTCATAAGTTGCATGTTTTATGTTTATTATTTAGAACAATTTTCGTTTTAATATTAGACGAATACATAAAAAGATCCAAAGATATTTATTTATTTATTCACAAACGAACCTCGCATTAGTGTTAGTCAGTTACACAGAGACAACACACAATATAGAGGTCTAACCCACTCGCATGCACACATCTCACCAAGCGACTGTAGCAATGAACCCATTTGTTTTGCAAAGGAAGATTATTTCGAACAATGAGATCCTTTTAGGGCTATGGCTGCCGCTAATTGGAACACTGAAAACAAATTAACGCTATACGTCAATAGTGTGACACGCATTGATGTTAGGAAAATAAAAAATCAATTCCGTCGAGGCAATCTTTGAATATGGATAATTTGGAAACTTTCGATGATTTAGACGCAACTACAGATAACGTGCCGCACTATTGAAAGACCTGAATTTAGTAGCAATCGTATCTCGTCATTTAATCTCAAAGTGTTATCATTTAAAACGTTAAATGAGAGATTCTGATGACAAGCTTAAATCAAAATGTTCTTAACAAAACAAATAGACTGCAGGCCCGTGAACAAAATGTATGGGTCAAATGACCCACCAGGAGACCTATGTAGAATGATAGAAGTGTATAAAGTAATATGATTCAGCACTATGCCGTCACTTGAAAGCTGTCAAACTGAGTGCAGTTGAAGAGGGGGGTGTTGCAACCCTCGATAATTTCTCCTTGTCGCATGATTTATGTACGGCATTGCGAAATAATGGATTAGAAGAGATATTGAAACTGTATGGATCCAATGCCGAACATAATCAAATGACCAAATTTACTCTGTAAATCGTCGGAAAATCATGAACTTTTCTGACAAACTAATACTAATATTTAGTTGATTTCAAAGTTACATAATAGGATATAATAATACTACAACGGAAAATATTAACAAATAATAAATTAAAACAAACACTCTCTATAAATAAAACACGCCGTCGAGATCGCTGCCGCGCGGCAGGGTTCCCAGAACGCTGGCAGCGTTACCCCGTTGGATGGCGATACTTAGTTTTTGGGCGAAGTAACTGCCAGCTCTGAGATCCCCTGAGGCGAGAACCAACCGCTTCGACAGGTGTTTGGAAAACTTTTAATTTATTATAACCTATTTTTTTTTATAACTTCAATGCCTATTCTAATCCTTTATTCCACAACACCGTACAAAAACAAGAACAAAATTAAAAAAATTGATTAACCCCCGACTACCTCAGATTTGTTATCTGTACAACATTCTACTAGTTAAGCCCTTTCATTTGATACCCATATTGAGGGAGTTGTGAAAATAGACATGTATTTCGCCATTTCGTAGAAGTGGCCATCTTGAATTTGAAATTTGTCATAATGCAATGTATTCTACTAATCAAGCCCTTTCGTTTGATACCCATATTGAGGTAGTAGTGAAAAAAATAATATAATACACCATTTTGTGGTGGCTGCCATCTTGTATTTGTATTTTTTTATCTAATATATAAAATTCTCGTGTCACAGTTTTCGTTGCCATACTCCTCCGAAACGGCTTGACCGATTTTGATGAAATTTTTTGTGCTTATCCGGTATCTATGAGAATCAGCCAACATCTATTTTTCATCCCCCTAAATGTTAGGGGTAGTCCACCCCTAAATTTTTTAAATTTATTTTTAGACAAAAATTTTAAATTCTATTTTTTTATGATACAACATACAAAAATACATACAATCCTCAATTTTCACCCTTCTACGATCAACCCTTATTTTTTAATAGCCATTTTAGTAATTTAATCATTTTTCCTCTCCGGTCGAAAAATGATCAATCGTCATTTAATTAGTTATCCCCGCCAGTTGTCTACAGGTGTCACTTCTGACCCAGTAAACAGCACGATAATTTGGGGATCAAAAGTAGCCTATAGCATATTTATAGTTTGAACACGGTAATCTCGGGAACTACTGGACCGATTTTAAAAAAATCGTTCACCTTTCTTTCATATGTACGTAATCCTTGAATGCTGTAGGTTGTATATATGTACCACGGGCGAAGCTGGGGCGGGCCGCTAGTAGTATATAGTATTCTACTAGTCAAGCCCTTTCATTTGATACCCATATTGAGGCAGGTTGTGAAGAAATATTTTGTCCGCCATTTTGTGGCGGCGGCCATCTTGAATCGATATTAACCAAACATAGCTAAGAACATCCGCACGGATTCAAATAAAAAAAACCGCATCGAAATCGGGCCATCCGTTTGAGCTCTACGGTGCCACAGACAGACACACACACAGATAGACAGACAGACAGACAGACAGACAGACATCGACATCAAACTTATAACACCCCTTTTTTTGGTCTGGGGTTAATCATGCGACAATGAGAAATTATCGAGGGTTAGAACCCCCCCTCCTCAATTGCACTCAGTTGGACAGCTTACAAGTGACGGCATAGTGCTGAATCTTATTACTTTATACCCTTCTATCATCCTACATAGGTCTCCTGGTGGTTCATTTGACCCATCAATTTTATTCACGGGCCTGTAGTCTAAAAATTAAGGTACTTTTATCTATGCTTTACAACGATCGGGTGTAAATTTTGACGAACTTGTGCTTTCCGAGTGTTGGGTGTTGGAAACATTCTCATTTATCAAAACTGACTGGATAAGATTGTAAACACCGTTAGATTACCTACAATCTATCGAGCGGATTGAAAACTGTCGAAATATTGTGAACTGTCACATACTGCTAACAATCTTGTTTTCCTCTACCTTTCAACCCGTACTGGTCTAGATTCATTATTTTGTATTTCAATTAAAAATAACTAGTTCTTGTATTTCTTATAGGGGGGCGACCTTGATGTCTATATAAAATAATGTGCGACCTTAATACAAGACAGAAGCAAATGGAGGGTAGGGACACTTTCGCCCAGCATTGGGACTGTATAGGTTCCAAATAATAATAATATTTGTATTTGATATTTCAAAAATCTTTTTTATAGTTCATACTAGGTGTACCCTGCCACGCTTCGCTGTGACATATTGTGATGCCAAAAATAGATAAAAACCATCCTTGATGCGGATTATACTCGTATAACATTGTAAAATTTCAGCTTGATCGATGCAGAACTTTTTGAGTTTTTGAAGCGTACACAAACCAACATAACATTTTTATATATAGAGATTTTAATTACTTGCGATACAGTATTTATAAATGTGTATTTTAATTAAAGATGTATTTTGCCCAGCCCTGGCAGTATGTCACAGTTCACAATATATTTACAGTTTATGATATCACTAGATAGATTGTAATCTAACGGTGTTTATAATCTTCAGGTGAGAAATATAAATTGAAAAAATAAACTGGTTACAATAACAGTAAGCAAGATAGGCAGATAAATAACACTAATTTTTACAATAGACATGACGACTCATTTTTGTTTTATGTGCCGTCAAAAAGTTACTCAATAACTGAAACATAGGTGAAAGAATTACTTTGTTTTCTAAAAATCTTTCCGTGATATCACGATTTTAAAATTGGACACAATTTTGGACTTTTCCAAAAACGCTTCATACAAAAACACATTTTCTAATCATTTCGTACTTTAAAATGGACTTGCCCATCCAGCTTTCAATGATCATAAAGTAAGTTAGTAGAAATAGTTAAAAAAATATCAAAATTAAAGTTGGTAGATATTTTATCCTATTTAAATACTGTCATTATATCAAATAATTTAATATAATTGTAGCTACTGTCGTCATGCCTTATGTCTTTCGTAAAATCTTAAGAGTCTAATATGTCACCGTAAAATTTCAAACACCCTCAGTTTACAATAAAACGTTTGTGTAGGTTAGTTCACAATCTAACGACGTTATGCCTATAATCTGATGGCTTTTTTTTGTGACATATACAAAGTAACATATTATATATATATAGCGATAATAAAACTTACCAACTTCATAATCACTATCACTAGACTGTGGACTGTTGTCCACTGCAGGGAAAAAATGAGTAATAGGCTTTTGCCAATCTGGAGTCTTGCGTGGGCACACTGGATTTCCTCTGGAAAGACGGCTGCGGTTGCGTTTAGAACTGCTGCTACCTGTAACCACAAAATTAATATTAATGTATATCACCCCAGAAACGGAACTTGGATACTTAGGATAAGTCTTTTGATAAGACCCCTATTTTCGCTAAGAAAAATAATGCATATATCGCACCCAACTAGCTTAATTTACTGTTTAATTTATAAATGAGACATGATTGCGTTGCTGTTCACCTCGATCAAGCAAATCCATGTTACTGTTAATTATCATATACCCTTGAAGTGAGAAACTGCAATGAGACTGCCGCCTCCCAAGTTTTTATTGGTGTCAAAGCTGCGTCCTCTAACCAGCTCCCTGTCCCTCCTATAAACCACGTAGCAATTCTCGAACAACTCAGTATAGTAAAAATAGTCAACCACGTCTCAAAGAAAACGATGACATCGTACGCACTGCAGATTACATACATGTTAACTTTTTAACATGTATGTTATCCGCATGAGATTTTCATGAGACCTCTGACGTTTTGATACATTATATTCACATACATTATATTTTATATTCATATTTAGATTAAATGATATTGCAAACAAACATACAATGATTTTTTTAAACTAAAATATTTAAAAAACATAACAAATTAAGTTGAAAATTAAATTTTGAACAAGAGCACTTAAAACTTCTTCGCTGCGAACATTAATGTATCCCACGCGTGTATGTAAGGGGTGCAGGGATCTGACCTCTGGGGGCATGTGCTCCGCCACATACACGGGGCTCTTGTTCTGGCCGCCGATTCCCAGGTGGCTGCTGTTCAGCCTCTCTTTAGGATTGGGTTGAACTTAGCCACAGACGCGAGGAAGTTGTCGCGGAGGCGCCTGCTGCTGCATTTTACTAAGATTTAACGTGGCCGAGCACTCTGTTTGTTCAACTTCGCCGGAACAGTGCTGGGTGTTTGCGTCGACGACGGGGCACTTGACGACTCTATCCAACTGCTGTATAGTGTCGTAAATATTCTAGTGTTGTAAATATTTTCGCGTTCGTTTTCTGTGACAGTACCTACCTCAATATTATTAGCGCGCGAGAGCTGCTCTAACTGTTGCAAGCGTTGTGTCAGGCGGCCGGTAACCCTATCCTTTTTGAGCATTGTAATCAAGGCCTTCTGTGATTTGGTTACCTGGATGAGTTTGGTTGTCCTGAGTGTGGTAGGCGGCGAGAGACTTCTCGAACATTCGACAATTTCGATTGTATATCACACAACTGGTCGTTTAACTTACAGTAGAGCTCTTTTCGGACAAAGTTTCGGATTTTCTGCTCCGAGGTACAGGAACAGGAGGCGACAGCGGCGGAGGCGACGGCGTCGGAGGCGCGAGGCCGCGCTCTGAGTGTCACGTTGTCGAACTCGAAGCTCGACCACGGTATGAGAACGGCCGGCGCAGGCGTCTGTGTTACTTGCGAGCCGTATATTGGACGGTTTTGACGTGTGAACCTGGGCTTCTTATAGAGGCACACAGGACAGACCCAAGACTTTTCTGAGAACCCAGGGTTCGGTTCAAGTTCGGTAGCGCACGTACTATGATAAGTATCAAAGCAAAGGCAGCATTTTAAACCCACTCCGGTCAATACGTGCGAGCAAGCAGCGCAACTCGGCACATCCATTGGTTCTAACGTAGGGGAATTACAAAAGTTTTGATTCAAATGTGTTAATGTACGGCTTGCAACGGGTAACACAGTGTAATATTTATTTACAGTTAGCATTAAGATACGAAAAAATAACTGATAAACACTTAAATCGAATGGTTAAAATCACTTCACAAAGTTCACTACATAACACGTAAGTTTAACACAACTAAATGTCTTGAAAATTGCGATATATCTAATTAATAAAATAAAATTTAAAGGACGTCGTAAAATAACGTGTTTGTTACTCGGTTTTCGAAATAGGTATGTAATTGTGTGTACCACATGTATCTATCTATAGAGCAAGACAACAACCCCGTCCGTCAACCTCAGACCTGGGGTTCACGGGTTCTTAGACCACTACTATCTGTTAGACTTGTCTGGCACCGACTATAAATAGATGGACGGGTAGCGCTTATAATTATTACATTAATTTATTTTCGCTTTTGTGTTTATTTATGATTTCCTATCTTTGGTTTAAATAAAAGCGGCCAAGTGCGAGTCGGACTCGCTCATGAAAGGTACCGTAGCAGCAAGTAACATAATACATAAGTTCTTGTAGTTTTGTGTAACTTTGATCGATATTTTAATAATAGTGAATTTATGACGCACTAAAAAAACGACTCACTAGATCGAGTTCAAATTCAAACCAATTTTCGTTGGTTACATCACATATTCTTTTTAGTTTTATCATTCTCTTATTTTAGAAGTTACAGGGGGCGGGACACATTTTACCACTTTGGAAGTGTCTCTCGCGCAAATTATTCAGAATAGAAAAAAAATATACTAGAAACCTCAACATCATTTTTGAAGACTTATCCATAGAAACCCCACATGTATTATAGTATTGATGAAAAAAAATTTTTTTGATTTTCAGTTCTAAGTAGGTATGGGGCACCCTTAAAATTTATTGTTTTTTTTTAATTTTTATTTTTTTGTTAAAATCTTATTGATGATCGCAGAATACATCTACTTACCAAGTTTCAACAGTGCAGTTCTTATAGTTTTGGCAAAAAGTGGCTGTGACATACGGACGGGCAGACAGACATACTTGTCGAATTTATAAGGGTTCCGTATTTACGTTTTACAAAACCCTATAAAATGCTATCAGTAACTGTAACTGTAATTAATTGGGACTTTAGATGTAGAACCACATAAAATATATTTACCGGCTTTTTTTATTCTTGTGGCAGATGCCGCAATACTTCTTGCCTTGCTGCTTTTCACCGCTGACACTGTAACAATTTATTTGTTTAGTAAAATAAAACCATATAATACTCGTACACACCGTTAAGGTATCACAGTAGTGATAGAGTAAGATACTAAGATTCCAGGGCCGCACGACGTCATACGTGACGTATTTTCTGATGAATAAAATGTGGATGCTTGAGTAGAGATAGTACGTACTAAGAACATAAACATGCATACCCGCTAACTTGCTTAGACGGCCAATTTTGAGATATGGGGTAATGAAGGCACATAAAAAGATGATTTACTTCACGTATTTTCTAATAACTGAAATTCACGTATGGTATTTAGAAAAATAAATATTTATAGGCTAAAAAATTGTACATATACTTATTACACAGAGAAGCTTATCTAAGCAACTAAGTTTAAAACGAGAATACAATTTAAAGATACTTAGGTTTAAAACAATGCTTAAAATAGGTACAATTTAAATTTCTCTGTACAGAAAAGCTATTTCTCTACGAACCCCAAACTAGGCAACGCCTGTATCTTGGGGCTCAAGTGCGAGTTTGCTATTTGAGTTGTTATATTCCAATTGACATAAATATATAATAAGTATAATAAAAGTATAAAAGTGAAACCAAGTTTCATCCATGGTTATAAATCTTTCAACCAATTATATTTGGTCAGCCACATATCAATCTAAACAGCCACGAGAAGTTGTGAGTCGGTTGCGTTTTTGTTCCACTGAAAGCAGTCGCGATACCCACCGCGCAGACACCTTAGAGAATCCAAGTTCAGTAGTAATTATATAATGTGTTCGCTCAGATGAGATCCCTACAGTCTTAGCTATCTCCTTGACAGTCAATCTTCGGTCAGATAAAATTAAATCACAGATTTTTTCTTTATTTTGATCAGATGGAAGCAGTCCAAGGCCGGCCACTATGAGGCTCATCTTGAATGGTCTCACGACCACGTTTAAACTCTGCCACCCAGTTTATAACAGTCACATACGAAGGAGCGAACATATCTTCATGTATAGATTTTGGAGTTAAACCTTTAAAATTCAGGTATTTATCACTGCACGATGTTCAATTTTATCCATTTTCATTAATAGCTAAGCGTTAGATTATAAGTAATGGTAGTCGATACGCGATTTTTAGGAAAAACAGATTTTAAGAACTGCGTTATAAATATACAATTGCTTAACTTTTTTAAACTTCAAAATCGGCGTATAGTGTATCTGTAGCCAAACGAAATTTTTCTTAACATGACCTTGAGGAGAGCTTGTTGTGCTCTCTCTACGTTAATTTTTGTTATTTAATAATTATTCACCAACTAACTTGGTGACTAATATATTTTTTACAATCTAGCCTAATTGGAAAGTCTAAGCTAATAAGTAATTTTTTATGACTTATTTTGGTATAATATTAAGTGTAAGATTGTGTCCATAAGCACTTTTCTTATTGTCTCTATAAAGGCGAAGTCACTTCGTTCGTGTGTACTTTGTATATAATATTTATAAATCTAAATTGCACTAACACTGCACTTTGAACATAGGTATTAATTTAATTTTCACTAAGTCAAACTCACATGGTTTTGTCTGTTTAAGTCTCCCCACTAACTCAGTGTTGTCAAGGAGCTGGCTCTACGTTCATGAAGATGGTTTTGCCGGCGCTGCCCCTTATTGAGATGCAGTACTGAATTATAGACTGGCAAAGTGCTAGGCAGATTTGTTTTAAGATGGGTAAGGGAGGGAAGGGGGTTTGGGGTAAGGGAGCGCAATCTCTTAGGTTTTTCATAACGTAGATTAACGGGTGCGAGCAGATAAATCATCTGTGTGTAGTTTAAAAGACTTATGTTCATCAATCGTTACGCCAAGGTATCATCCTTAAAAATAAGGCCCCATTACGCCCAGACACTTTCTGACGGCCGTTTTGGTTAACAGACAATGTAAAACTCCCAAAATAAAGACTTAAATTCTCATACACTACTTGTCATGTCTCATATACATGTGTTCGTCAGACAGCGATGGTAAAGCCTTTTCCAAAAAGACAGACTGATCTAAGTGGACAATCATCCCCTAAACTCAACTTTAAGTCAATATTTCCTAATACATGTCTCACTCAGTTTCGCGCTCGTACCCATAGAGGCATTAATTAGATATTAGAGTTTAGGGGATATTTGGCCCCTTAGATCGGTCTGTCTTTTCGGAAGAGGCTTTAAAGTAGTTGTCTGACGAACATAAATGTACATACAATGAAAGTTTAAGTTATGTCTTTTATTTAGGGAGTTTTAAAGCGTCTGACGGCCGAGTTGTCTGGGAGTATTGGGGCCTTATTTTTAAGGATATTTCCTATTACATAAACTAAAGTGAAGTTAGCGGGTAAGCATGTGTTCTTAGTACGTACTAACTCTACTCAATTGTTCACATTTCGTTCATCAGAAAATACGTGACGTCTGGCAGCTCTGGGATCTTGAACTATAATTTATCGTTTATAGCTGTGTCTCATAGTTTAACTCACCAATGTTATTGCCCCTTCCCAATTAATTTAGTAAATGCAAAAAACTATTTTTCAAACTGGAGTGATTGTTATTGTTTTCTTTTTATATTTTGACGTGACAACGTCTTATAAATTGGTTTGCCGGGTGACACTTCAAGAAACTGCGTTACGCTCCGCTCACGTTATGCGCTCACAACGAGAGCGAGTGAGAAGCACGCGTCCCTTCCACTCGGGCATGGTTAGCCCGCCTAAGAGCGAGAGAGACAGACATAAAAAGTGAAAGGCACGCGTCCCTTCCGTAAAATTATTTTACCACTCAAAGTCGTTGTCACGTAAAACTTTCGCCCCTATACCGACTTTACAGGCAACCAATTTTTTTTATTTGAAAGTTTTGTGTGTATGTACAACTCGCCGGTAGGTAAACTACTTTATCCATTATTTTGCATGCATCTATTTTAATGCATTGTTGTTTTTTTATTATTATACTCTTATGTCACATACTCCGCCTTCCAACTTTCCTCATTATCTTTTTTCCACACTTAGATTGCCTGAAAGGCATTCAAGGCCGCAGTGTATAAGAATAATTGTATTTTTTTTTCAACAGACATGCTCATGAAGTGGTTCCAATTTCACCGCAATCAAGCATACATATAATCACACCTATAATCAAACTGTGGCTTTTTCATTACTTACTAATGAGTTCTATTTATTGGTTGAGTTGCTGTCTTCTTAAAAGTTTCAAAACAAAAAGATCGTGTTCAATAGAACCAATCAAAAGAAAACTTTAAAAACCGTTTTTGTACGTGGCTAAAACGCTATCTGTATATAGACAAATAAAGTGGACAAGTGCGAGTCGGACTCGCTCATGAAGGCTTCCGTAGCAGCAAGTAACATAATTTAAAGGTTCTTGTAGTACGTTGTTATTTTAATCAGTGTTTTAACAATAGTATAGAGGGGAACTAGGGTTGCCAACCACCCTCCTTTATAATAACGTATCCCACTTTATTTTTGGTAATTATACTTTTACGTACAAATAAAGTATGGAAAAAGTTAAAAAAGTTACGGCTGGTCTAGTCGGGAGAACGGCGCCTGCCGATCCGGAGACCCCGGGTTCAAACCCCACCCGCACCACTGACTTTTCTAAGTCATGTGCGTAATGCCGCTAGCTTAAAACGGTGAAGGAAAACATCGTGAGGAAACTGACATGTACCTAGAACCTTTCTAAGTCATGTGTCATCCACCAACCCGCACTGGGCCAGCGTGGTGGATTATGGCCTTAACTCTCTCCTTGCGAGAGAAGGTCCGTGTCCCAACAGTGGGAACATTTAGTGGGCTGTTGATGATGATGATGATGATGTTCTAAAAGTACACAATTTTTGAGTTTCTGTCCTAAGTATGGGACACCCCCATTTTTTGTTTTAATTTATTGTTTTTTTTTTCTATTTTTTTGTATGAAAATCTTAATGCGATTCACAGAATACATCTATTTACAAAGTTTCAATAGTATAGTTCTTATTAGAGATGCGCCGAATATGGGTTTAACCGAATACGAATATTCGGCCGAATGTTCGGTCCAAAATAAACCGAACCGAATATTCGGCCGAATTATTCGGTTAATTTTGGCGCGATAAACAGGTTTTTACAGGTTCGTAAGATGATTTGCGGGTGCCGGCGTTTGCCCGCTCCGCTTTACCCGCGCACCCCCCCGCCGCCCTCTGGCGCTATCCCGGCTTGCTCAGTTAGTGCGCCGCTCTTACGTCATTTGTTAATTCTTGTGTGTTTAATTATGTTATTGCTTAAAAAAATATCTCCAGACTGTGAAATTTAAGTGAAATTGATTAAAATATATTTTTAAAGATGAGTGGTCGTAAAAGATCTCTTGTGTGGACTTTTTTTACTGAAAATGAAAGTGATAAGACAAAGGTTAAATGCACTCTATGTGGCACATTAATTTCGCGTGGTGGGACAGGCCGGTCGGCGTCTAGCTCAGCTTTAACTAATCATCTGAAGTTGAAACATAAGGAAGAAGCAGACACACTACAGCCTGTAACTCGGAAAGTTTATATCGATCAACCATCAACGTCGGGTGCCCAAAGTCACCAAATTATACAGCCAAATCAACGAACTATAGAGGAGGCATTTGCTAAAAAGTGGGATATTAATGATCCAAGATCTCGGGAAATTCATAACGCTATTGCTGAAATGATTGCGTCTGATAATCAGCCAATATCAATACTTGAGGACTCTGGATTTAACAGACTGATTAATTTACTTAAACCAAAATATGAACTACCCGGAAGAAAATATATGACTGAAGTGGTCATACCTAGTCTTTATGATAAAGTGAAATCGGCTATCAGAGATAAACTAATGAAGGCCAAATCAGTATCTATTACTACAGACATGTGGACCTGTATGAACAATTTGGTAAGCTTTTTAAGTTTCACAGCTCACTGGCTAGATGAAGATTTTGCCGTTCAGCACGCGGTTTTGCAGATGACTCATTTTACTGGGCAGCACACAGCACATAATATCCAATCTCACCTGAAAGAAATGGCAAATAAGTGGCAAATCAATTCACTTATTCATGTGGTAGTTAGAGACAATGGACCTAATATTTTTAAAGCAATCAATGACACTCCATATGATGGAAAATCTTGTTTTATACATAATTTACAATTGGCTATAAACAACGCATTGCAAGCCCAAGAAAATGTAAGCGAAGCTCTAACAGCAGCTAAAAGAATTGTTACCCATTTCAATCATTCCACTCAAGCTCAAGAAAAATTGGTTCAAATTCAAGAAGAGCTCAATTTACCTAAGCATAAACTTGTGCAAGACGTTATAACTAGATGGAATAGTAAGTTTTATATGTGCCAACGGCTTCTGGAACAAAAACGGGCTGTCTCATTATACATTTCTGACAACAGCAGTACAGTAAATCTTCAAAATCTAACAGAGCGCCAGTGGCTAATTTTGAATGAGATACTGAATCTATTACAACCTTTTGAAGAAATTACAAAGCTCACTAGTTCCACTTTTTCATCAATATCTGAAGTGATACCCCACATTACAACACTTCTAAAATATTTAAGTAAGTCGGACACTAAACAAGCGTGCCCTAATGTTAATGATATGCTAGAAACATTAGAAACAGAACTGAAGCACAGATTTGCAAATATTCAGGAGGACAAATACTATACACTGGCCACATTGTTAGATCCCAGATTTCGGTTGAATTTCTTCTCTAAAGAAAAAATCAATTAAAATAACATTATTTAGAGAACATCTTAGAAGGTCTGATGCATTAGAGAGCAGCAGCAGTGACGATGAAGAAGAGAGGCTACCATTACGAAATGTGACAAATGTGGAAACTCGTGATTCTCATTTGACGTTTTGGAGTTGTTATGAAGAGTTGGCTTCCACTAAGCAGCCAGTAACGTCGGAAGAAAATCCTGCGAATAAAAACAAAAACCAAATAGCTTTGGAATTACAAAAATATTTGATAGAAAACTTATTACAACGCCATTTGAGTCCTTTCACATGGTGGGCCAAAAACCAAGGAAAATATGAACACATGGCTATTTTGGCTAGAATTTTCTTATCATCTCCTGCTACCTCTGTATATAGCGAACGATTATTTTCTGAAGCAGGAAATATTTACGAAGAAAAAAGAAATAGATTGTTGCCTCACAGAGCAGAGAGTCTTGTTTTCCTGCATCACAATTTACCACTTTTAAATTTTAAATATTGAGTATGTTTGTTATATTTTTTTTAAGTCTGTTGATTACGAAAAGATTATATTATCTGTTGATTATTTAAAATTGGAATAATGTTAATTTTTTTTAAATATATGATGATGATTACATAAGAATAGTGTTTGTTTCATTTATCAAATACTCTGTTCCTGTTCTGAGCACCGCTCAGAATAAAGCCTTCATTATAAAATTATACTATTTTATATTCGGTAATTATTCGGTAAATCAATCGAATATTCGGCCGAATATGAACATAGAAAATATACGCCGAACATACCGAATATGAATATTCGGCCGAACATTCGGCGCATCTCTAGTTCTTATAGTTTCAGAGAAAAGTAACTGTGACATACGGACGGACAGACAGACAGACATGACGAATCCCTAAAGGCCCGTATTTTGCCATTTGGCTACGGAACCCTAAAAACACGAAACATATCCTCAGTGGTGCGAATTTGGGGGTCAGTGTGAGCGCGCATTATTAAAAATTCGAATTAAATTAAGAACGCAACCAATTTTAATAACTCACAATAACCAATCCAGTTCATTTTTACAGAACTATGCGGTTTTTCTGGGTTAATTATGTACATGAACCACAGAAACCAAATTCAGATTATTCACAGGAAAAGTAGGCTACTTTTAATTTATTTGTCACAGACAATTCTACATTATCTTTATATGGCAATGGCCACACCCTCCGGTTTCACACACGTAGTTTCCAAAGTATGCTATCAAATTCTGAGGTATAAGTTTTCACTTATATCGGCAGTTCCCATGACTGCCAATTTTTTTTATGCATTTGGTCGGCACCCTGGATGGTTTAGATTCACAAATCAGCCCGGCAGATGTCACTGCAGTCGGTATATCATGAAGGACCACGTCTCTCGTGATCACTAGTTATACTATCTATATACTTAATACTCTATTCATCTATTTCTGGCATAAAGAAACTAGTATTCAAAAACTTTACTAATATTTAAAATATTTATTTTTTAGTTATAGTATAGAGTGACTTCTGCTCATGTTGAGCAGGACATGCGCCTGATGGCGTGTTGCCTGATGGTAAGCAACATCCATTCCTATAACAGCACAGTGACACGCATTATAATGGAACATGAAGACTCCAAATCATTATCTAGCACCACACTGCGCTCGTCACCCAGAGATATAAGGTGTTTTATCTCTTAGCCCAGTTTTTCTCTGGAAACATTGCCCTTCACAGCGGAACACAGTAATCTTTGTACACATTTGCTTCGCAATAAGAATAACTGGCAAAGGTGTGCTACTTCCCCAGATGGATTCTACAAAGAGCCCTACCACTACAAAAACCATTTAATATAACAACAGAAGAACTGAAAATCCAAAAAAACAAGCAAGAGACAATATATTATAATCAAGCTTGCAACATAGGATAAAAAAAGACTATTCATTTAAGAGCTCTTTTCTAGATAAAAAATGGCCTAATTGCTATATTATATCCTATCCAACTATGTCTGTATGCCACATAGGGTAGAAGCTAGAGTGATACTAACTACGTGCAAAACTTAATCTGTACAGATAAATTCACAGGCCAAAAAAGCATTGTATCATTGTATCCAACATACTGCCCCCAGGCCACCATTCAACCCCGTAAGTCATTCATTTGACTATTATGTGTATGTATGTATTTTGGTATATTATGTAGGTAAAGTACTATGTAATATCAAAACGTAACATTTGAAGTGATTGGGCATTCATTTTGGCCTGCTACAGTTACAAAGAATATTAAACCTGGCTCTCTACAAAATTGTGTTAGACAGCCCTAGCCTGTATTTGTAGTAGGTATCATGTTATCTTCACTAGTATTATTAATATTAATTGCAAGAGCGAGTCCCTGACATTTTAATGCAGTTTCATGCACTGTGGGTCATGGGTAAACAACTGATTAGCGGTTAACTGCATGATTCTTGCTTGCTCGCATACAAGCGAGATACTTAAATTGTAGGCATTACTAGTGCATCTACATTCGTTTATAGATATTTGTTCTGGCCTGATGTTCTTTGTTTCTGTGTATCATATGTATACAATTACATTAAGTTCAATTACTATAGGGTTTGATACAAGTTTTGTGCGGTTAAGTGCAAAATATTGTTGCGTGAAAAATAGCCTATGTACCTATATTTTTGCATAAAGTTAAAGTAGGTCAGTGAGTGTGAGTGTGTGTGTTTCCATGGGTGCATAAAAATGAGCTGAAAGAAACCACCGTTATTGATTTAAGGGAGAGTATTTCGATTTTTATTGTATTAATTTATACTATAGATTACCATTCAAATTTGATAGAAATGAACAACTAAATTACATATCAAATTTTGAATAAAAAACTAAAAACATATATTTAAAGATTTTAAGCAAGTTTGTAAGGTGGTTAAAGATATAACCTCAAAAAAAGACAGACAATTGGTGTTCTTACAATAAAATTTTTGTGACAGGCCTGCAAAAATAACAACTTTTACAACATTTTAACAATTGTTTTTAATAAAACAGAAAACAAAACATAAATATCATGGTATTGTGTATGCTCTTAATGATTTAGTTTGATTTCTTCTAGGTAAATGAACTCTATTACAGACCGCTTTGTCACTTGACATTGGCAAGCAATCAAGCTCAAACCTATAAAATAATCAGTCTGATTATTTATCAGTTACAACACTAAATAACATTGATTATTATTACATATACAATACACTTAATTTGGGTACATTTCAATCATAAATTATGCAATTATTTATCAACTAATTGGTAAGATACCATTAGAATCTTAGTATTAATTACTATAACTTCTTGAAATCAATGTAACAAGACAATTTTAAGGAAATGCCAAACACATTGACTACAAATAACAACATCATCAAAACTACATATTGCGGAATTTGAAATCTCATCAAAAACACAACCCTGTCAATTGAAATGATGGAATACACATTGTTTGAAAATTTGGCAGTAGGTTTGGCGCTTTAAGACATTTTGTAAGTTGGTACACTCGTACATTGTAGAGGGTTATTGCCGATTCGCCACAAAGTAAATTCGTCACAATTTGTATACTCCATACATTCAAAGTAAACTCGCCGCAAGTTATAAAAAATCAAATGAACAATGACACAGGTAAATAAAGTTGTTGTAAATTCGTTACAGATTTTGTAGATATTCCCAAAATTATTTTCAAATAATTTGGGTCTACTATTCCCTATACATACAGCCTTAGAGTGGAATAAGTGACTGGTTTCACTGTTCCCTGAGAGATACAATCTAGAACTTTTCAAGGTCGGAGTAAATCTATACTAATATTATAAAGGTGAAGAGTTTGTTTGTTTGAACGCTAGGATCTCAGGAAGTACTGGTCCGAATTGAAAACTTCTTTTTCTATTGGATAGTCCATTTATCGAGGAAGGCTATAGGCTAACTTATTAAAATTTTATCTAAATGCATTCCAAATGACCCTCCCTGATCAGAGTAACTTGGTAAGGTGGGGAAAAGCCTCTGAAAAATGTTGCTATACTTGTGGAGAGGCGATATGTACAGCAAGGCACATATTGGTGGGATGCAAGGTGCTCCTTAATGGGGGTCATTACTCACGGCGCCATGAGAGAGTACTTGAAATCATACATGAGCCTTTCAGTAGCTAGAGCCCAAAAAGGGATTGACGACAAACAAAAGACAAATTAACTTTGTAAAAAGAAGGCTCAACTTCAAACTCCAGGAACAAGCCTTACTCAATCCTGGGTACAGCACCTGGTTGGACTATTTTAATGAACACGTATGAAAAGCACTACAAAATCCCAGAGGATGTGGGTGTTTCGTCATCCAGACCGGACATTTTCCTTTTTTCTAGAGCTACGAAACGCATAGTCCTTGTAGAAGTTACCGTACTGTGGGAAACTAATATACCTAAAGACCACGCGATGAAACACAATAAGTATTACGACCTCCTAAACTAATTAACAAAAACGGCTATGTAGTTAGTTTATACGCTGTAGAAGTGGGAGCGAGAGGTATACCAGCAAAATCTCTCTATAACCTGCTGAAAGACCTTGGCTTATCCAGGAGTGCAGTAAGTTCTATACTAGAACGAGTATCTAAAGCTGCACTAGTAGGCTCATATCAGATTTGGCTGGGCAGGGAGAAAAAAACGAGTAGTGAAGGTGAGTGTTGATGTACGTCAGAAAGGGGCCCCTTAAACCTACGCCCGAGTCACAAGTCTCGGGATCTACTCGAGTTTTCTCTCTCTGCCACACGATGGACCTGGCACCCGCACGGTGAATCCATGGAATGCTAAGAAGATTGTCTCTCTCATAATGCTACTATCAATAGAAGCAGAGCATGAATCAAGAAATTAACAAAAACGGGAAAACTATTCTTTTTTGAGAGTTTTCGTACCATGGTTTGACATTACAGCATGTGTCTAAGTTTGTGTCATTGAATATAAACCTTTGCTAATCAAATTTGTTTCTAAATCTGAGTTGGTACAACCAATTTCCGATAGGTGGTGTAGCAGGTAGCTGAAGAGGTTTTTTTGTTTGAAAGCAATATTCTCAGTAATGACTAAACTTAAATCAGTCATTCTTTCACCATTGTATATGTACGGGATCCCACTGAGTGCTATATATATACCACGGGCGAAGCCGGGGCGGACATATAGTATAGGGATAAAAGATAGGTGGTAGATACATCCATGGCACTCCCACATATAAGCCATAAAGCAATTACTAACAATGGTTAGAATATCAAGACTAGCGGCGGGTCTAGATTATCCTCAACACTATTTTATTTCTTTTTTTTACACGGATTGATGTAAACTATCAAGGATTTCCTTGATGTTTACAATTTACCACTTTGGATGAGTCTCTCCCGCAAACAATTCAGTTTGGAAAAACAATATGTTAAAAACCTCAATATCATTTTTAAAGACCTATCCATAGATACCCAACATGTATGGTTTTGATGGAATTTTTTTTATGAGTTTCAGTTCTGAGTATGGGACACCCCTAAAATTTATTATTTTTTTCTATTTTTTGTATTCTGTGAACTGCATTAAAAATAATGCGGTTCACAGAATACATTTACTTACTTAGTTACAATAGTATAACTCTTATAGTTTCGGCAAAAAGTGGCTGAGACATACGGATGGACAGACAGACATGACGAATCTATAAGGGTCCCGTATTTTGCTATTTGGCTAAGGAAACCCTAAAAAACCTTAAGTTAAAAATAAGAAACTTGAAAACCTAAAACTCAACACCTCAACTAAACTTTCTAGCAACAAAACCCGAAACTAGTGATTCTAGCAATGCATAGGTTTATTTAATGCCAACAGAATTAACTGAAACAGTAAATAATTTGCAAAGCATTAAGACATTTCCTCACTGAGATGGGATAAAAACTTCCAAAAAAGTGCACTTGAGTGCAAAATTTGTGTTGGTATTCTTTTGATTTTCTCGCTAACACTCAGGATTTTAATTTTAGAATAACTTGCTTCGCTCCTGATTCAATTTTAAAATCCTTTGCGAGCTTGGTCATTACAATTGAGCACATGGTTAAACAGCTACTTTGCACTCTTATGTAACTATTTTTTGCATATTGTGTTGCTTCTATCTGTAGGAACTTCGTTCTTACCCGGAGTCTCATGATGCCACATCTTTAATTTTTTACATGTTCATGGAACTGGATCAACCTACCTATGGTAGATTCACCTTTACACCATGTGATACCTATATACCACAATTTTTAAAACACTTTAGTGTAATGTACTATGATGATTTAAAACAGCCGGAATGTACATATTTTCAAATGGTTCCAAAGAGAAGAATTAGGTACCTAAATAATAAATGTGTGGGTGTAGTATTCTAGGTCATATAGAGATCTAAATTATACATTGCTACTATACTTTATATATAACAAGTTTCAAAGCATACAGGAATAACCAGTTTATACTACTCTGGACTCTATAGTCTGGATGTGTAATCACAGAGAAGCCTTTAGTAAAACAACTTAAGCCCTTTGTAAAACTGAGCCAAAGCGTTGGCACGTAGTTGCAGCATAATTATACAAGAAAGTGTTCTAAAAATACTTACCTTTAGCGCCAACGGACGATTTAGTTCTGGCCATTATAGCTCGCACAACTTGAGATATATGGGCAAGTAGAATTTAATAATATAGCAAAAATTAGTAGCAAAATTTAACTTTCTCTGATGATCGAGCGACGGTTCCACGAAAAACAAGTAGGAGGTAGAACTAGAAAACCTTACAATTCGACAGCGCAAAGCAAAAACCGGCTTACAGGGTACGAATGTTTTTTTCTACCGTATCTACCCGTTTGTATGGCTGCGCATATTTGTGTGCAGTTCGTTCATCAATACTAGCACAGATAATTAATTTGTTCGTTCAATGCTGCCAAGTAAACCCTTCAATAATTAACATTAATAAGACAAACATACATCAAAAATATATTATGTGCTTATTTTTTTTTCAACTTCTTTGTGCTTATTACACAGATTCGTTTATTAGTTTTTAGTTTTTGTTTGACCGGAGTACCGGAGAGGTCAAGCCAGTGTTGCCAACCACAGCAGAAATTTTCGCGATTCCTCACACAGACTAAATAGAGAGATTCCTCGTAAACTCTACCACAGACTAAGTAGAGAGATCTACTACAGACATGTCGGGAACATAGACTAAGTAGTACACTCAGACGGACATGTCGGGAACAAGGAAAATTGGTCTATGGTTCTAGACTATATCTACTTTATCTGTTCTGAAAATGATATCTGACTTTTTTTTCTTTTTTTTTTTAATTACACAAACTGCATCAACACAGATTTCATTTGCCAATTGGTGCTTTCGTGGCAGTACACAAATCATACATTTTTTTTATTTTTGCGCCTAAAAGAAACTAAAGGGTCTTTCAAATAGACCGGGTCGATGTTAATAATCTGTAGTGGCCATTTTGTTTTGGCGGCATCTGTCAAATCTGTTTTTTCTTATTCAGTCACTGATGCCAAATCGCCATGGCAAGTTACACGGTTGAGCAGCATGTGCAAATAATAAAACTTTATTATCAAAATGAGTGTTCGTTAGTGCAAACGTTGCGCGCGATGCGCCTATTTTACAGCAGACGCGGTGGCCCTTCAAAGTCTCATCTCCAACGATTGGTGACCAAATTTGAGACGACCGGTTCAGTAAACAACCAACCAACACCTTTAAATCAAAGGAACGCCAGATCGGCTGAGAACATCGCCGCTGTACGTGAGAGTGTTCAGGAGACTCCGAGGCAGTCGATTTCTCGCCGTGCACAAGAACTCGGCCTTTCGCAGACTTTAACTTGGAGAATTTTGCGTCGGGACTTGGGCTTGCATCCGTACAAGATCCAACTGACCCAAGAGCTCAAGGTTAATGACCATAGACAACGCCGTGTGTTCGCTGAATGGGCTTCGGAACGCTTGGAAGAGGACCCCAATTTTGGCCGAAAAATAAGCTTTAGCGACGAGGCACATTTTTGGATGAATGGTTTTGTTAATAAGCAAAATTGCCGTATATGGGATGACCACAACCCACATGAGGTTCACCAGGTGGCAATGCATCCACAAAAAGTTACTGTTTGGTGCGGATTTTGGTCTGGCGGCGTCATTGGTCCGTACTTCTTCGAAAACGACGTTGGCGAGGCCATCACCGTCAACGGCGAGCGCTACAGATCAATGATAAACAATTTCTTTTGGCTTGAATTGAACAATATGGACGTGAACGACATGTGGTTCCAGCAAGATGGCGCTACTTGCCACACAGCGAACGACACAATGGACATTCTGCATGAACGATTTGAGGGTAGGGTTATTTCTCGCAGAGGTGACGTGAAATGGCCACCAAGATCGTGTGATTTGACTCCGCTAGACTTTTTCTTGTGGGGTTTTCTAAAGTCGCAGGTCTATGCCAATAAGCCACAATCGACCGTTGCCCCGAAAGCCAACATAACGCAGGCCATCGCTCAAATTCAGCCGGATCTATGCAGCAGAGTCATTAAAAATTGGACCTCTCGTGCCACCATACGAAGCCGCGGCGGACATTTGAACGATGTCATATTCCATCCATAATGGCACAAATGGGCCTTTCAAATAAAAAATAAATTTTGTTAATATCTCACACACATCTTGTTTTAATAAATTTTAACATCGACCCGTCCTTGTTGAAAGACCCTTTAGTTAGTGTCTATGAGAAAAATATACACATAGATTGAATTTTTTATTTATTATTTATTTTCATTTATTTCTTCTAAGTTCCACAACAGAGTTTTCTCAGCAAAAGAATCACCACTTCACAGGATCTAAGTCATAATTTGAGTATTTTTCTTTCCAATGTGGATACGTATATAACACACTTATTTTCCGATGTAACTCCAACCTGGTGCAATAAACTTGTTAGGTAAATCTTAGGTAAGGTGCAAAAAGTACATTTGCAGCTAATAAATAACAGAAATACACGAAAATAAATCAAACAATAACAATTATGATAACTCACAAACGTCATAACAACTAAAAAAGAGCACAGACTAAGTAAAGAAATAGGAAAAGGAGAAATAGGTACTACTATAGTTTTATGAAAAAACAAAAATCTTAAAATCGAAACTACGCGGAATATCGATACCTATTACAAAATTTAGGCTATGAGATACGTTCCACATTATGAAATGTATGTCTAGCCTGAGTAGTGAATAGTCTGTGGTTGGCCACCATTGTTAGTTGTGCGCGCATTTTTTGAGCACTGATTATTTTTTGCCGCCATAACCATCATAACCATCTGTATTATCTATTCTATGCCATAACGAAACATTTTTAACAATTCGTTTTCTATGGCCGCTAGACTAAATCTACTTAATCTATGCTGAAAATGATATTTGATTTTTTTAAATTAAACAAATTGCATCAACACAAAGATGTTTATTTGCCAACTCAACAAGGTGTTAATTGTGGAAATTATATTTTTAGTAGTAACTAGCTGAACCCGCTATTTCGTTCGCGTAAGCAGATGTTACTAACTTATACATTAATTGGAAGTATCGTACGTCAAATATTTGGATAAGTAGTCATTGATCTTTGAGTTTGAGTGAATTTGTTTTTCCACACAAAAATTTATTTAATTTTATAATCTTTATTTTTCCTTTTTTAAACAAAATCATACATACTTAGTAAGGTTCCGTAGTATCGAACATAGCCGCAAGTGTTAAGTTTGTAGGATTTTTATAGGATACATTATGAAAAGTCTGAAGCTAATGTGCATGATCTGATACCTACTTACTACCTATTTCTTTTTATCCGCAAGCTGTTTTCTAGCTGTTACCCGAGACTTCGCCGGCGTAAAATTTTGAACGAAGCCTGTGTGGAATCAAAATAATTATAATTTTGAGTTTTAATGATATTCAAGCAAGTTGAACCCATAAATCTAAGCCAAGTCCTAGTGAAATGTTAATGTATGAATTTAATAGGGATGTTAACACCAATTACAAATTAATGTTTAATGTTGATTTTATGGTAGTTTGTATTAATAGAATATCGAAAAACACATTTTTATAATTTAATATTACGTAATAATTTTGTTATAAACGATTTTAAATGCTATATTTTTAATCTGTTGTCACGTGACTGGAAACACCAATATCAATTATTACGTCACTTGTCGCAAAACAAGCTATCGAAAACTGACTAAACTTCTTACTTTTCTGCATTTTACTATAGTTTGCGATCTTAGCGACGACGGTTTTGATTGTTTGTATTCAAGTAATTATAAAAAAACACATAAACTGGATATACAGTCATGAATCGCAACCAATATTTTGCGACTAGTGACGTCATGTCAGCCGTTAGTGTTTTAGCGGCAAACTTCAAAATTAGTCTAATATTGCATATTTACTCATCGAAAATACAAATATTTTGAAATAAAATGTTATTTATTACGCTAAACATGCGTTAATCTTCAAAATAAAAGCAGTTCCGAAAAGTTGTTAACATCCCTATTGTAGGTAACACAGAAAAAAATCAAGAACGAAAGGATCCAAATTCGGCATCATAATCCTTTTAGCAGCAAAAACTTATTAGTACAATTTAGAATACCATTAACGCCACCTAGTGATGAAAGAAAAAAATACATACCACAATAGCAAAACATCGATTTAAATGGCCTTTAGTGCTTTTAGATTTAAACTGGCATTAGCGCCGTCTAATGAGAATATTATGTTGCTTGTTATTTTGATTGTGAACGCAAATCATCTATATTATCTACGCCAAAACGGGTGCATAAATTTTTAATTTTTTGGCTTTTACCTTACCATC
Source organism: Ectropis grisescens (assembly GCA_017562165.1). NCBI lineage: Eukaryota > Metazoa > Arthropoda > Insecta > Lepidoptera > Geometridae > Ectropis > Ectropis grisescens. The sequence goes on from CM029767.1 coordinate 23,902,302, forward strand.
ACATCAAGTTCCTTACGAAAATATATGCTTATATTAATATGGAGTTAAATGAAAATGTAAACTTATTAGCCCCTGTGAAATTTTAGACTCTAAACTATATGTGTTTCGTATGTCAACCCATATCGTTGTGCCGTTTTGAAGTGATAGTTAATATTTGTTTCGTTAGGGCCCATGCTTCTTTTCAGGTTGATAGGTAATAAATACATAAATGTGGTATTTCAGACTATGAGTTATCTCTGTTTCAATTTTCTACCAAATTTGCTTAGTCTTTCCTACGTCACAGTAACCTATAAGTAACCGATTTGCTATTTCTGAGTTCAACCTACGTGTGTTTCGAATTCCATCCAAATATGTTCAGCCGTTCCAACGTTGTCCTGTAAATATTATGAATGTCACTGTTTGGATGTTTGTTACTTAATCATGGCGGAACGTATCAAGTGATCGGATTGAAATTTGAAATAGAATTAGATTACAGTCTGGAAGAACACATAGGCTAAACATTGCCTATGTGTGTATTGCCTATAAGTACTCTATGTATTACTTAAGCTAAACCAAGAATGTGTCTTTAATTTTAACTCGATACATTCAGCCGTTCCAACGTAAGTGAATAGTTAAAGCATCTACCTGTGACGGGTACGTTATTATTAGTATCGAGCAAGAAACGGTAAAAAATAAAGTTTGTTGTATGGGTGCACCTCTTAAATATTTATTTTATTTTTAGTACCTATTTTTTGTTAAAGCGGTAATAGAAATACATCATCTGCGAAAATTTCAGCTAGCTATATGATAGCTAGCAGTCTAGCTATCACCGTTCTTGAGATACAGCCTGGTGACATACGGACGGACGGACGGACGGATAGCGAAGTCTCAGTAATAGGGTCCCGTTTTTACCCTGTGTGTTTTCATTTAATTTTATTTATATGCGTATTAAAAGCAGAAGAGGAGGCATTTGTCCAGTAGTGGGAAGCAATAGGCTAGATTAAATTAGAAGATGTGTCCCACTATGCTGTATTTTTGCAATGACAGTCGATTTTTTTATGTACCAATAGTAGAATTGGGGATTACTGTATCTCTAATACAGCTGAGACAAGCTGAGGGTACTTCATCAAGATACTTCAGACCTTTGATTTTTGACATCAAATGAGGAGGAGAGAAGAGGGCAAACAAAGTTGAATATTTTTTGTAATGGCGGTATGTCGATCTTTAGTAGTTTGGTTGGGCTTTTGTGTTTTCAAATAAGGGGCAATAGGTACTCCAGATTTTCGAAATTCCTAGTTTTTATAATTTTCCCTTTATGTGGCCAAACTCTAAGTCTGTATCAAATTTCAGCTCTCTGGGTTTATGGGAAGTACTAGTTCTATTTTGATGATCATGAGTGAGTGTCGAAAATGCGAAACTTTGCCTTCGCTTAACTTTGGAACTATATGACGTACAGACTTCAAATTTTGGGTTTCAAGCAAGTGATTATAGCTTACTAGATGACGAAAATTTCAGCGTTCTGGTCTTATCCAGAGGGTCTCAAATAGGGGCCTGAAAACGCAGCGAAATGGTTCCAGTAAAGATGGTACGGCAGTGTTCGCTGCGCGCTCGACTTGGCGGGGGCACTGCCGTGCCCCCAGAATGACCGCCTCCACAAAATGGCGGACAAAATATTTCCTCACAACCTACCTCAATACGGATATCAAATGATATGGCTTGACTAGTAAAATACTATGCACTTTGAGAAATTTAAAATGTAACAAGGCTGCTACCACAAAATGGCGAAATGTATCTATATTGGTTTATATATATATATACGTATACTAGCTGAACCCGCTACTTCGTTCGCGTAAGCAGATGTTACTGACTTATACATTAATTGGAAGTATCGTACGTCAAATATTTGGATAAGTAGTCATTGAAAAACCTTTGAGTTTGAGTGAATTTGTTTTTCGACACAAAAATTTATTTAATGTTATCATCTTTATTTTTCTTTTTTTAAAGAAAATCAAAAATACTTAGTAAGGTTTCATAGTATCGAACATAGCCGCAAGTGTTAAGTTCGTAGGATTTTTATAGGATACATTATGAAAAGTCTGAAGCTAATGTGCATGATCTGATACCTACTTACCTATTTCTTTTTATCCGCAAGCTGTTTTCTAGCTGTTACCCGCGACTTCGCCGGCGTAAAATTTTGAACGAAGCCTGTGTGGAATCAAAATAATTAAAATTTTGAGTTTTAATGATATTCAAGCAAGTTAAACCCGTAAATCTAAGCCAAGTCCTAGTGAAATGTTAATGTATGAATTTAATTGTAGGTAACACAAAAGGAAAAATCAAGAACGAAAGAATCCAAAATCGGCATCATAATCCTTTTAGCAGCAAAAACTTATTAGTACAATTTAGAATACCAGTAACGCCACCTAGTGATGAAAGAAAAAATACATACCACAATAGCAAAACATCGATTTAAATGGCCTTTAGTACTTTCAGATTTAAACTGGCATTAGCGCCGTCTAATGAGAATATTATGTTGCTTGTTATTTTGATTGTGAACGCAAATCACCTATATTATCTATGCCAAAACGGGTGCATATATTTTTCATTTTTGGCTTTTACCTTACCATCACATCAAGTTCCTTACGAAAATATATGCTTATATTAATATGGAGTTAAATGAAAATGTAGACTTATTAGCCCATGTGAAATTTTAGACTCTAAACTATATGTGTTTCGTATGTCAACCCATATCGTTGTTCCGTTTTGACGTGATAGTTAATATTTGTTTCTTTAGGGCCCATGCTTCTTTTCAGGTTGATAGGTAATAAATACATAAATGTGGTATTTCAGACTATGAGTTATCTCTGTTTCAATTTTCTACCAAATTTGCTTAGTATTTCTGACGTCACAGTAACCTATAAGTAACCGATTTGCTATTTCTGAGTTCAAACTACGTGTGTTTCGAATTCCATCCAAATATGTTCAGTTGTCCTGTAAATATTATGAATGTCACTGTTTGAATGTTTGTTACTTAATCATGGCGGAACGTATCAAGTGATCGGGTTGAAATTTGAAATAGAATTAGATTACAGTCTGGAAGAACACATAGGCTAAACATTGCCTGTGTATAAGTACTCTATGTATTAGGTACTTAAGCTAAACCAAGAATGTATCTTTAATTTTAACTCGATACATTCAGCCGTTCCAACGTAAGTAAATAGTTAAAGCGTCTACCTGTGACGAGTACGTTATTATTAGTATCGAGCAAAAACGGTAAAAAATCAAGTTTGTTGTATGGATGCACCTCTTAAATATTTATTTTATTTTTAGTACCTATTTTTTGTTAAAGTGGCAATAGAAATACATCATCTGCGAAAATTTCAACTGTCTAGCTATCACCGTTCTTGAGATAAAGCCTTGTGACACACCAGGACGGACGGACGGACGGACAGATAGCGAAGTCTTAGTAATAGGGTCCCGTTTTTACCCTTTGTGTACGGAACCCTAACAACGGTCTGCTTCGGTCACCGAAGCTTGTTGAACACTACTACCTTTAAATTTTGAACAGTATTTGTATTGAAATAATACGTTTTCCAATAAGTTGCGGCTGGTCTAGTAAGTTACAGCTGACCTAGTCGGGAGAATGGCGACTGTCGATCCGGAGACCCAGGGTTCAAAACCACGCGCACCACTATCTTTTCAGAGTCATGTTCGTAATGCCGGTAATTAAAACGGTGAAGGAAAACACCGTGAAGAAACCGAAATCTACCTATAATCTAAGTTCTAAGTCATATGTCATCCACCAACCGACACTGGGCCAGCGTGGTGGATTATAGCCTTGTCTCTCTCCTTGCGAGAGAAGGCCCCGACGCCCAGCAGTGGGAACATTTAATGGGTTGTTTATGCTGCTACTTATTATGCTGATATGTTTTCTCCAAAATACAAAAATCTACTTCAATGACAGGTAATTTAATTCTGTCATTCGACTAAATTTTATAAGAAGGTATAACTATGTCGTACAGATAAATCTAAGCTGATTTTAGTTTTTTGTTGATATTTGACTACCTCTACTACAACTAAAACTAAAACTACCTCCCTGTTTTCGATATCTAAGATCACCTCTGAAGTATTTTCTACCAAACAAAAAAGGAATTATCAAAATCAACTAACAATTAGCGGAGTTATCGCGTAAAATAAAACCAAATAAAAAAACATGCAACGCGATTGAGAACATCCTTCTTGTTTGAAGTCGATTATAACAGTGTATCTCTCTACTTAGTCTGTGATTATAACCGAATGATGTTTGTTTTTCCACACAAAAATATATGTTTGACAATTATTTTGTCATCCAAGACGACGCGACGCAATCACGTGGGCACGTTCTAGAATCTAGATATTCTGTGGATCGTCTGTGATACACAGAATACTTAGAAGTTAGTATGAAGCGAACGCGCCGTGCGTGTCGTTATTATTTAATGTTTGTGTAATTTCCGAACCAACAGACCGATATTGTTCAAATTTTGACGGGACAATATAAAAAATGTGTTCTTTCTAACAAAAAAAGAATTAATGAAATTAAACAACTCAAACATGAGTTACAACCAAATACACATTCTGACTTTCACCCCCTCTCGCAAGAAAACTGATCAGAATTTGGGGATCAAAAGTAGCCTACAGCAATGTCATTAGTATAAACTAAAATCATGCAAAGTTTCAGCTGAATTGAATCAGTAGTTTCGGCGTGATGCGTGATCCCTATACAGAAAGACAGACAGACAGACAGACAGACAGACATGAAAGAAAAAAATGCAGTTTCGCCATCAGTATCGACTACGGAGTGCCCCAAAAAAAAAAATTTCAAAATATCTTCAATGTACAGAATTCGACCCGTTACAGTTTTATTATAAGTATAGATATAAACCAATAATCAGAAAATTAAAACCAATAACAACAACAAAAATGGTTGGCAACTTGTTTGCTGGCTTTTAAGTAAAAACGATCACTTGGATGTCACGTAATGCTTACGGAAAGTGAGAGGAAGCGTGTTAAAATCCTTAAAAATTGCGTGCCGTAATACTTAAACAACAAACAACAAAAATAGCAAACAAGATACTGAACATATTAACCACAGCGACACGACAGTGACAGATGCGGCTACAGGACCAGTATCTACGGCAAAGAATAAATTTAAATGAAGACGGTGACAGGCGCCAGACAGAAATAGCAACGGCTGATTGTCTTTCTTGCTCTAGCACACTAAGCGGTCCCGAGTTCACCCGAACATTTCTTTCATTTACGGGCGTGACGATGACACCGCAGTATTTCGTAAATCTAGCCCATGACCTATGAATTAGATTAATCCGATACTATACCGAGTATCACGGACGTTAGCCTGTACGAGACTCGAATGCCACTGAAAAAGTTCAAATACAACAAAGCGCCGGGTAATAACAGTAGTAGGTTTGCCTATGCTAAGGAATCCACAAAAGCTTTTCAATTCCGTCATACTCGAAAGTAAAATGCTAAAAGCATGACACGGGGTTGTGGTCGTTCTCTTTTTTATGAGGAAGAATGCAGTGGATTGGGAGGCGTTCTTAAACTTTTGGATTAGAACGGACTTGGCATCAACATCAATGGCCAGTATATCACCAACCTCCGATTCGTAGATGACATTGTAGTCGTGGCTGAAACCCTGAGCGACTTAGGAATGACGCTAAATGACCTCAGTAAAGCCTCCAAAAACGAGGGTCTGAAAATGAACATGGACAAAACGAACATCACACTGATTAATCGTAACACCCCCTTTTCTAAAAGTAGAAGACTCTACGCTCGAAGTTTATGACGAATAATGAGTCTGTCTATGACAAATAGTTCCGGGAGGTAGATAGATCTAATCCGAGAAAGAGGTCACCTGTCGACTCCAACTTGGTTGTGTAGTGTTCGGAAAATTAGGTAACATCTTCTCATACCGTAGTATTGCAAGACCAAAGTCTTTGACCAGTGCGTGTGCAAGTGATGATTCACCGAACAGAGACGTCGTCGCTTACTGTGGTTTTTATAAAAATGCTCAAAGTCACCCAAACGGCAATAGAAAGACCCATAATCGGAATCCCTCTGCGTGCCAGAATCAGAAAAGAGGAAAAGCGTAAGAGAGCCAAAGTAACCGACATAGCTCAACGAGTTATCAAACTTTATTGGCAGTGGGTGGGACACATAGCTTGCAGAATTTACGGTCGTTGGAGCGGAAAGGTTCTCGAGTGGCGCACCGGAAGACACAGCGTTGGCAGGCCTCCCACAAGATGGAGCAGCGATCTGGTGATGGTCGTTAGGAATCGTTGGATGCGGGCAGCGCAATATCGATGTTTGGAAAGATCTTTGTGGACGTTTTTCGTCCAGCAGGGAAGACATTCGGCTGGAATGATGATAACCTATGAACGAAAAATAATGTGGTAACTACAACATGAGCGAGCCAAACCGTTGCGCTCAGAAACGTAAAAAGATTTTTTTTTCAAAATATTCGAATAGTATGCGAATTTCAAATCGAATATTCGAATACTGACGAATATTTGCAGGTCCTAATCACAACACAACACGTCAGACAAGTATAATTCCGGCTTCATTCATCTATTTGAAGTCGGTGCAGTCAGGTCAAAAAGCTAGTAGATTGACTTCAGATGGATGAGGGAGTAGCGCTTAGTAAGTAATGATTTTAATTTATTTTTCGTTTTTGAGTGCAAATTTGTGATTTTGAAGTCGGTTTATTTTTTTTGTAGGAAAATAGTTTATTTTACTCTTTTTAGTGCAAAACAAGTTTTTATTAATGCATTTATACAATTTCGTAATGACAGGATCGAGTTCCATAACATTTGTGAAATCTACAAAGCTCAGATGAAACACCTCGTGTATGTCTTATAGTCTGTGATCTACAACTACGTCATCCAGAAAATTGTACGCAAATTTTAGTTTATAGTTCAGATTTCAAAAACCACCAGACCGATTTCGCCGATTTCGATAATATTTACATGGGACCATTCGGAAAACATCCAAACACAAAAAGAAATTTTAGAAACTACTCTCGTACAAAAAATTAAACCGATTTCAAAACCACAAATAGGCACTCAAAAGCGAAAAATAAACTTAAATCATTACTTATTATAAGCGCTACTCCCTCATCTATATGAAGTCGGTACCGGCCATATCTAACAGGTAGTCGATAGATACTACTTACCTGTGCCTACATAGCTTCTATTTCTATCTACTAACTTTTTGACCTGACTGGTACCGACTTCAAATAGATGAGTGAGTAGCGCTTATAATAATGATTTTAGTTAATTTTTCGCTTTTGAGTGCCTATTTGTGGTTTTGAAGTCGGTTTAATTTTTTGTACGCAAATAGTTTATTTTACCCTTTTTAGTGCAAATCAAGTTTTGTTTATTGATCCATTTACACAATTTCGTATTGACAGGCTCGAGTTTCATAACTTCTGAAATCTACAATACGTCATCCAGAAAATTGTACGCAAAATTTTAGTATAAGGTTCATATTTCAAAAACCACCAGACCGATTTCGATAAGATTTATATGGGCCCAATCGGGAAGTATACCCATTCGAAAACAAAAATAAATTTTAAAATCGGTGCGGGGGTTTTCGTGAAATCAGGTAACATATATAAAAAAAAACATAGGGGTGGAATTGATAACCTCCTCCTTTTTGGAAGTCGGTTAAAAATCGGTGCGGAGGTTCTAAAGAAAGCAGGTAACATACACAAAAATCGTGGTCGAATTGATAACCTCTTCCTTTTTGGGAGTCGGTTAAAAATAAGTAGAACCGCAACATACCTCGCCGCTAGTGATTCTAGGGATCAAGTAGAGTGGGAGTTGTATACCACTCACGCTACACACACAGACGCAGATTGTTAACAATTTCAAGGGGTTCAGGGTATATCTGTTGATTTATATCGATGGTGGAGAACATTCTTTTTGTAGTTTGCCTAAAACTTCCTTGGTGCAAATTGACTGGTAACGAAATAAAAAAGAAAATTTGTTGTTTGAAAGTTTCCAATAACAATTAGCAAAGAATATGTTTACTCAAGGAGCTAACTAGAAATTTAAAATCTCCTGTGAAAAAAAATTATAATTTAAAAAATATTTTGTAATGAACACGATATTGGCCAGATTACTAACAATTTATTTTAGATTTTGATTACAAAAATATTTAAAATGGTGGACCCTAAAAAATTAGCATGCATGTAAGTACCTAAACACACGGCCTTTTCGTATTATCCTACGGCCAAAAGGCTATATATCTATCGTAGAAATTGAACTCACTTGTATATCTGTTCCTCTGAAAACGCTGCATAATGTTTTTAATGTATCAAACAATTCAAACAATGATTTACGCAGTAATATAATAAGTCAATGGTATCGAAAAGATCAGGCATGTAGCCCTAAATTAAAAAAAAAAAAAAAAAACGTTTTCTCCATTTATTCCGTACGGTGCTGTGAACGGATATTTGTAAATGCCGAGGAAATAAAAAAAAACTTTTTAAGTAGGTATCTTACCCAGAAGCGGCAAACGCGCTTCTACTATGGCGATGCAAAATCAGGTGACGTCTCCTGATTTAGTCTCAGTCGCAACAAGGAGTTGTGTACGTTCGCTGACAATTGTGTACGTTCGCTGACAATTCAATTTTTCAAACAAATTTTCGCCACGTTATGTTGTCTTTAGATTATGGCATACCTCATCTTCTATCGATGTACCTACCTATTAATTATTAACGCTAACACAGAACTAACGCTTCTTAGAAACTACTTTGCCCCAAATGACTAGGCAGTAGAGGCCACTTGAGGGAAAATGTGCATAAAAAACGTGCATTTAAAAGAGTGTCTAATCTGGTTTTCACTTACAGACCTAAATGACACCCAAAATCCTAAGGCGGCATTATAAAAATTAACTCTTAGGCTTCTCATGAAGCGTCACCCGCGACCGCCGCGGTCGCGAGCTTCTGTAGAATGCAGATATATATATTTATATATAATATCTGGGGGCACGGCAGTACCCCGCCAATAAATATGTAGGTATGCATCATCGAACTCTTAAAAACGCAGAAGCGGCAAACGCGCTTCTACTATGGCGATGCAAAATCAGATGACGTCTCCTGATTTAGTCTCAGTCGCAACAAGGAGTTGTGTACGTTCGCTAACAATTGTGTACTTTCGCTGACAATTCAACTTTCAAATTTTTTAAACAAATTCTCGCCACGTTATGTTGTCTTTAGATTATGGCATACCTCATCTTCGTTTCCTTAATTATAATATCAATGGTATGCATGCAAAAAAAAAGCACAACTCACACCGTTGCTTGCGGCTCCCGCCTCCCGCTGCACCGGCGCGCAACTAGTAGAAACGCGCGGGCATCGGTTGCCCGCAAAAATAAACAACCGCGAAAATAATCCCTCTTGTGAGTTTTTAACTCCCGACCAAAAAGGGGTATTGTAAGTTTGACGTCGATGTATGTCTGTCTGTCTATGCACGTGTCTGTCTGTGGCACCGTAGAGCTCAAACGGATTGGCCGATTTCGATGCGGTTTTTATTTGAAGGTTAATATATCCGTGCGGATGTTTTTAGCTATGCTTCGTTAATATCGATTCAAGATGGCTCCATAAAATGGCGGACAAAAAATTTCTTTACAACCTACTTCAATATGGGACCTATCAGATGAAAGGGTTTCACTAGTAAAATACTATACATTATAAAAAAAAAATCAAATCCAAGATGGCCATCACCACATAATAGCGGAATTAAGTATATTATTTTTTTCACTACTACCTCAATATGGGTTTCAAACGAAGGGACACTTTATTGCACTATGACAAATTTCAAATCCAAGATGGCCGCTTCCACAACATGGTGAAATACATTTCTTTTTTTTTCACAACTCTCTTAAATATGGGTTTCAAATGAAAGGGCTTGACTAGTAGAATGTTGTACAGATAACAAATCCAAGGGGGTTAGTCAAAATTTTTAATTTTGTTCTTGTGAGATATGAGATAAAACCGTAGTTCCCCGTAACCGCGGTGAGTGCGGGTGAAAATCACTCGCGTGAGTTCTTAGCCTGAAGCGACTGTTTTCAGGAACATCATAATGTCGTTTATTGGATGTAGATGTGTGCGCGCCTCGTTAAAAAATCCTTCTCGTATTTTTTCCCAAGCGCGATAGAACGAGTAAGTAGTAAGGTATTCCAGAGTTCTGGCTCAGCTCCGGGTCCCCTATTTTCGTGGTTCAAGCGAGTCATCCGACTAAAAAAAAAAAAAAAAAAAAAAAAAAAGTTTGGTGTCATTTTAGGGGTTTTTGGGACGCCCGATCGATTGCAGCGATCCATTTTTGATATCTCTTCAGGTTTCCGAGATAGGATTTCAGTTTCAAGATCTCCACTAATGAATGTCTAATGAGAGGCGCTTTAGCCCGCGTGAGCTCGCAGTCCCATTGTTCTTAATTAGGGTGGTCGTTATCGCGTAGGGTCATTAACAATGCCTTGTTTACTAGTTAACTTTTATTTAAAATAGTGTTTGAACAAATTGTATACCAATATATCATTTATTACTGTTTTATCTGGATCAAATATATGTGTCAAATCCAACATGCTGTGGCTGTGGAATTTGTAGTACAAATACACCAAGCAGTATTCGCCACAAACTGAGCTCCAATCATTTTGTATCCTTTTACTATTGAAGCCCCACACTCTACAGTTTCTGTTTAGGAAAGTCTTGTGAAAGCCCACAGGTGGTCGACCGAACGAGTCAAAATATTGTCCTACGTTGTTTTTGTTTATGTGTATAGCTACCCAGTGGGACCCTGGTTTTGTATCCGAGTCCAAATTGCTTACTAAGAACGTAGGCGCTTCTACATGGATCGGTAATCTGTTTGCTGCATACACGTTATTTTGTAATGACGGGTGAATTTTATATAAACATTCCTGGATCTCGATTGTGTTCATTTTATTATTCGCAAAGTAATTACACTTGTGCTACTTTGTGAAGATTACTCTTGTTAGTGATCAACATAATTATACGAACATACTATTTAAAGGAAGTTGTAAATAAAAATATGTAAGCTATGTTCAGTATTTTTATTGATTGATATCACCCTTAGATCTAGATTATAATTTGTGACATAAAATTCTCATACATACAATCTTAACTACTATAGTCTACGATTACATTGCGTTTCTTATCTATTTCGATTACATTGTCGAACTCGGCATAGATAATACAGTTGATCGTTTGAGAAAGAGAAGATTCAAAACGAACTTCCAATCTTACGCTACCATTCCTTATCAGATTCCAATGATTTGATGAGTTAGCTGATAGATCAGGAGTCAAGTCGAACGCTAGTAGACAATAACCTTTAGCAAACTGTTCCCTAGATATTCCATTGCCTTCGTTAAGAAAATGTATGCCTGTTCCTGAGAATAATGTATGATAGGCTGCAGTGAATATATTATTTCCGAATGATGGTTGTAACGGCTTTGAAGGTATCTGCTGACCATCGATATATAAACAAAATGAACTCATATCATAATCCTCAAAATTAAAGGGGTTCTTAGTGAGATTTCCATTGAATGCCACATTATTAATGAACCCAACTATACATCTTTTAGGTACTTGACCTAAAAAATATTATCAAGGGTTTTCCTGAGTCCCTGATGGTATCGTTAGAACTTTCACTTCGGCTCGAGTAATAGAATATTTAGCTGTAGTAGAAGCTAAAACTTTTTGATGTGCGAGTAATACAGTTGGATTGATTCGAGCTCTACGGATAATGAGTGTTGCATCTATAATACGTACTTTTAACTTTAAATCATTCGAAGAAGCCATCAAGTTAAATGTTTCTCTAGATCGAACTAATTTTACAGACATATCAACACCGTTTATCAGGAACTAAGATAAGTAGTTAACGATTTGTTTGAAAATAGTTATTGAATTGGATGAGAACACAAAGTTGAGTGTTTGTAAAGTTACTTAGATAATATACGTTTATTTGAAAATGATTAGTTAATTTACTGATACCCGTTATATATAAAAGGTCGATATGAGTGTAGTTCTTTCACAGTTAAGTGAACGTTGAAGTCTCGAATTTATCAATTATCGTGTTGTGAATAAACATTTTCAGAACAACAATGATGGTAAGATTTTTGACACTTATTATTTTAATTGAACTTGATAATCCATGCAAATTGGTAGGTAATTTCTCATATCACTCAATCTTGTTGTTTCAGAATACATTTGATGAAGAAAATACTTTCAAACAATATTATTTTCAACCGCTGTCAGACGAAGACAGTAGTAATGATAATTTGAAATTGGAAAAAGAATCTCCAAAACTGAAAAGAAAAAGAGAGGAGGAAGAAAGTCTTGATGAGTTTTTTAAGTTTCCAAAAAACAAAACAAAAAAGCTTTGCTCATCGGTATCACGAGCTCAACCAAATGGTGGTGTTGCATATATATCGACCAATACAGACGATACATCGTCATCAACACACTTAGTCAAAATTGAAATATACGATTTAAAACAAATAGCAAAAATACCTAGCAATCAATACTGGAAAAACGCAAAAATAAGAACAAAATATTATGTCAATGAAACAAATAAAAATTTTGAAAGTATCAATAAGATAATATACAACATTACGAGAGAAATTTCAATGACTGATTCATGTAAAAAATATGTTTTTAACAACAACGATAATTAATTTTATTAATTTGGATGAAGTATTACAGGAATTTGTGGTTATTACCTAATAGTTTTTACCTGCAATAATATCTAATTAGGTTTGTCTTTTGTAAACAACAACATTATCATTATCGATTCTTAACTAACTACCTACCCCTGGGTCTATAAGTAGCATATGCAAATAGTTACTGAGTACCATTTATAATTTAGTCTTGTTGCTATCACTTTGCTATCCCATCACAAAATGGAACGAGTTTGTGTCAGTGCTTTTTTTGCGAGTCCAGAGCAAGATGTAGAACAGTTTGAAAGCAGTGAAAATATCGATAAATGTGAACTTGAAGGATTATGTGAAGATATAGATTTGGTGGAGCTTTGTCAAGAAGCTGAAAAAACTGTATATCCAATACAAACGGGGCAAGGTAAATGTTTAAAAATAAAATATAATTGAGAGTGATTTCTATAATATTAAGGAATATCTGAACAGTAAAACTCAAATGTAATTAAATAATATGAATTACTCTTAATTTATATCATCGGTCAAGACCGTACTATCTACTGCATTATCTTTAGTTTTATACTATCAGTTCATCAATAAATGTTTACCTTACTTTCAGAAGGAGCGCTCAAAAGGATTGTTGATTCTGAAGGCGGAAACAGCAATGCAAAGAGACCAATAGACCAGTTTGAAAGCAGTGAAAATATCGATAAATGTGAACTTGAAGGATTATGTGAAGATATAGATTTGGTGGAGCTTTGTCAAGAAGCTGAAAAAACTGTATATCCAATACAAACGGGGCAAGGTAAATGTTTAAAAATAAAATATAATTGAGAGTGATTTCTATAATATTAAGGAATATCTGAACAGTAAAACTCAAATGTAATTAAATAATATGAATTACTCTTAATTTATATCGTTGGTCAAGACAGTACTATCTACTGTATTATCTTTAGTTTTATACTATCAGTTGATCAATAAATGTTTACCTTATTTTCAGGAGGAGTGCTCAAAAGGAGTGTTGATTCTGATGGCGGAAACAGCGATGCAAAGAGATCACGACTTGAAGAAGCGGGAGGAGTGTTCAAAAGAAATGTTGATTTAGATGATGGAAACAACAACGCTGAGATACCACAACATGAAGAAGCGTCAACTTCAACTGATAAGATACATTGTGATACATGTAATATCCTTGTAAGTAGAAGATATTTTGCAAATCACATTAGGGGTAATGTGCATAAAAATAACATTTTAAGATCTCACAGTTCTTTAGATAATGTATCCGTTTTGGAGTCAGCTTTTGGACGGCGTATCATTTCGTACAAAATTAAAAGTAAAGAGATATCTGGTTTAGTTTTCCAAACACCGGAATTATTTCTCGAATCAATTAAAAGTGAAATCTTGCTCTTAATTGATGAGGGTATTAAACAACATTCTTCCGTTAAGATAAATTTTATATTACATGCAGATTTTGTTCAAGAAACCAAAATATATTAAGAACTTATCACGATTAGTAAGTAAACAGATATCGAACACAAATGGTGCTGTTTACATATGCGATGGGTGTTTGCTTCGTTTTCCAAGCAGAGATAGTTTGACTACCCATCAACAATATGACTGCTCTCACATCACTACACGTTTACCTAACAGTGAGAAAACATTAAAGAATTGGTTTGGAGAACCAATATCAAATGATATTTTACAGTTTGACAAATTCCAAAAAAATGAAAATTCCCTTTGTTGTATACGCTGATTTTGAAGCTTTTTGAACCCTATTCAAACATGTGTTAACGACTCATCAAAACCATATACTAATAACGTTCAAAAACATGAGGCCTATAGTTTCGGATATTACATCAAATGCTCATTCGATGATAGTTTGTCTAAGTATGAAACATACAGTGGTCCGAACTGTGAACAAGTGTTTATGAGACGTTTATATAACGATTTAAAACAATTTGTCAAAAAATTGTTTTCAAAAAACTCTAAATCACTTTCAGCTATGGACACTGATAATATAACTAATTCAAAAACTTGTTACATTTGTGAAACTGAGTTAAATGGTGAACACGTTTTGAACTTTGATTGGCAAACCGGTGATTTCAGAGGTGTTGCACATGAAGTATGTGACAAAAAGTTTCGTGTTCCTCGTCATATTCCAGTCTTTTTACACAATCTAAGTAATTACGATGCGCATTTCATTGTTCATGCACTTAATTTTGTAGAAGGAAAAGTTGATATAATTCCTCAAAATAAGGAGAAATACATTTCATTTTCAAAACATTTAACAGTAAACAACCAAAATGTTACCTTAAGATTCGTAGATTCTTTTAAATTTTTACCATGCAGCCTCGACCAACTAGCTAAAAACCTAAAAGACGAAGAATTTCATGAGCTCAAAAAACTTTCCTGAGAAACACAATTTTGATCGTATTCGAAAGAAAGGTGTTTACCCGTATGAGTTCGTAGCGTCATATGACTCTCTAAATGTAACCTCTTTACCAAATCAAGATCAGTTTTATAGTTCGCTAACTAATACAGAAATTTCAGATGATGACTATTACCGTGCTCAAGATGTTTGGCAACACTTTGGTTGCCGAAATATGTTAGATTATTCAAACTTATATCTAAAAACTGATGTTTTGTTGCTAGCCGATGTTTTTGAAAATTTTCGAGACATTTGTCTTAAAACCTATGGTTTGGATCCTTCCCACTATTATACTGCACCGGGGCTAAGTTGGGATGCTATGTTGAATCAAACCAAAGTAAAATTAGAATTAATGACAGATATTGACCAAATTGCTTTCATCAAGGCAGGCATCAGAGGTGGTATATCTCAATGTAGCAATCGACATGCAAAGGCGAATAATAAATTTTTAAGGGATTTTGATGAGAATGTGCCTGCATCGTACTTGATTTATTTTGATGCGAATAATCTTTACGGTTGGGCTATGTCGCAGTACCTTCCTGAGGGAGGTTTTGTGTGGGTGAGTCCAGAGACCAACTTTGATGTCGCTGATACATCCGAATACGGCTTTATTTTGGAAGTAGATTTGGAGTATCCTGAGGAACTTCATGATTTGCATTCGGACTTACCATTGTGTCCAGAAACGATATGTGTAGGAGAATCAAAAGAAAAAAAACTTATACCAAATTTAAATAATAAAACAAAGTATAAAATTCATTACAGAAACCTTAAGCAATGCCTCAGAATGGGTCTTAAATTAACCAAAATTCACAGAATCTTAAAATTTAGACAAAGTCCGTGGTTAAAAAAATACATTGATTTAAATACAGAATTAAGAACAAAAGCAGTCTCAGATTTCGAAAAAGATTTTTTCAAATTAATGAATAATTCAGTATTCGGGAAAACAATGGAAAATGTTGAAAAAAGAGTGAATGTAAAATTACTAACCCACTGGGAAAATCATGGGAAAACTTTGGGTGTTCAAGATTTGATCGCGAAACCCGAATTCAGGAGCCTTTCAGTTTTTTCGGAAAACTTAGTAGCAGTACAGTTCCAAAAACCAAAGTGTGTTATGACAAGCCCATTTACTTAGGTTTTCTATCTTGGACATATCAAAAACTTTGATGTATGACTTCCATTACGACTACATGTTACCTAAGTTTGGTAACAAAACTAAATTATTATACACTGACACCGATAGCCTAATATATCAAATTTTCACAAACGATTTCTATGAAGATATTAAACCAGATCTCTCTGCACGATTTGATACCTCTGATTATGCTTCGAATAATGTATTTAGTTATCCACAAATCAACAAAAGAAATTAGGTTTTTCAAAGATGAAAATAATGGTAAAATTGGAAAAGAATTTGTAGGGTTAAGATCGAAGATGTATGCGATTGAAACCGAAAATAAGTTGACAGCGAAAGCTAAAGGTGTCAACAAAAGTGTCACAAAAAAGATGACAATGCAAAATTATAAGTCATGTCTTTTTAATAGAAAAATTCAATACGACACCATGTACAGATTTAGATCAATTAGACACAATTTTTACACAGCAAATTAACAAAGTATGTTTATCGTATAATGACACAAAACGATTTATTATGTCTAATAATGTTGACACATTAGCATGGGGTCATTATAAGTTAAGATAAGTAATGTACCTAGATATAATTTTTGTAAATAGAATGTTTTTGTGTTAAAATAAAATTCCTGTAGTATTTGTCATTGCTGTTTAGAAGTAAATATAAATAATCTAGAAGTAAGTGTAAATAGTGTTAGATTTAATTATGTATAAATTTGTAACATGTACTCTAATAATGTTTGAAATATAATGTTTTTCTCTCATACAAGACTTCATTTATTTATCATACCCGTTAGTGTTATCACGTGTCCTAGCATGTTTCACTTTATCCATCCGTTCACCGCTATAGTAGCTGGTCCAAGTGGCTGTGGAAAATCAAATTTTGTTACAAACTTTATAAAATATGCTAAAGATATTTGCAACACCACTTTTGAACAAATTACGTGGTGTTTTGATGAAATGCAGCCCTTGTACAACTTACAAAATGTAAATTATTATCAAGGTATCCCAGATCTAAATATGTTTGATGGTAAAAAATTCAAATCTTATAATTATTGATGATCTTATGAGAGAATCTGATGGACGAATTGTAGACATATTCACTAAAGGTAGTCATCATAGAAACTTAAGCGTGTTTTATATAACACAAAACCTATTTCATCAAGGAAAAGGACAGAGAGATATTTCGTTGAATTCAAGCTATATTATTTATTTCAAAAACCCACGTGATAAAACACAAATCCGTTACTTGGCACGTCAAGTCTCACCAGATAGTCCAAAGTTCATTGAAGATGCCTATAGAGATGCAACCAAGGAAGCACATGGTTATTTGGTAAAAATTTAAAAGAATCTACGAATCTTAAGGTAACATTTTGGTTGTTTACTGTTAAATGTTTTGAAAATGAAATGTATTTCTCCTTATTTTGAGGAATTATATCAACTTTTCCTTCTACAAAATTAAGTGCATGAACAATGAAATGCGCATCGTAATTACTTAGATTGTGTAAAAAGACTGGAATATGACGAGGAACACGAAACTTTTTGTCACATACTTCATGTGCAACACCTCTGAAATCACCGGTTTGCCAATCAAAGTTCAAAACGTGTTCACCATTTAACTCAGTTTCACAAATGTAACAAGTTTTTGAATTAGTTATATTATCAGTGTCCATAGCTGAAAGTGATTTAGGAGTTTTTTGAAAACAATTTTTTTGACAAATTGTTTTTAAATCGTTATATAAACGTCTCATAAACACTTGTTCACAGTTCGGACCACTGTATGTTTCATACTTAGACAAACTATCATCGAATGAGCATTTGATGTAATATCCGAAACTATAGGCCTCATGTTTTTGAACGTTATTAGTATATGGTTTTGATGAGTCGTTAACACATGTTTGAATAGGGTTCAAAAAAGCTTCAAAATCAGCGTATACAACAAAGGGAATTTTCATTTTTTTTTGGAATTTGTCAAACTGTAAAATATCATTTGATATTGGTTCTCCAAACCAATTCTTTAATGTTTTCTCACTGTTAGGTAAACGTGTAGTGATGTGAGAGCAGTCATATTGTTGATGGGTAGTCAAACTATCTCTGCTTGGAAAACGAAGCAAACACCCATCGCATATGTAAACAGCACCATTTGTGTTCGATATCTGTTTACTTACTAATCGTGATAAGTTCTTAATATAACAATAGTGACCGTTTGTCCCATTCTGTAGGTATAACAGATTGATGTGCGTACTTTTGCGAGATTTCGTAAAATAAAGTGGACCTACAACGGAATGTTTATTTGATTTGATATCAAATTCCAACCCAAAAACATTAACACTTATATTATTTTGTTTCTCGATTTTAGATATATCATTAAGTTTGATCGGGAAAGACACACCATCAAATTTTAATTTATTTGAATGAGCGCTGTAAGACGACGATCGTTCAGAATTTTTGTTAACAGGATATAACGCTGAGAGTAATGCCCATTTAAAACATAAGACATCTAAGTTTTTAACGTTTACAACAGCTTTTTGTCTTTAATATCTTTGGGTAAATCAATATAGGAATTACCACGTAGTGGACTAAATTTATTTATATTCAATTCTATAGAATTAATTTTTGTTAAACTCCATCCGCTATCTTTCTTTTCAAATGAGCTTATTTTACTTGCTAAAGTGTCACGTAAGGAGGATATGAAAATATTTATATTATCTGCTTGAGAAATTATAAAATTATTGGTTTGAAAATCAAAGGAATTAGATATATTTTTGGTTTCTTGAACAAAATCTGCATGTAATATAAAATTTATCTTAACGGAAGAATGTTGTTTAATACCCTCATCAATTAAGAGCAAGATTTCACTTTTAATTGATTCGAGAAATAATTCCGGTGTTTGGAAAACTAAACCAGATATCTCTTTACTTTTAATTTTGTACGAAATGATACGCCGTCCAAAAGCTGACTCCAAAACGGATACATTATCTAAAGAACTGTGAGATCTTAAAATGTTATTTTTATGCACATTACCCCTAATGTGATTTGCAAAATATCTTCTACTTACAAGGATATTACATGTATCACAATGTATCTTATCAGTTGAAGTTGACGCTTCTTCATGTTGTGGTATCTCAGCGTTGTTGTTTCCATCATCTAAATCAACATTTCTTTTGAACACTCCTCCCGCTTCTTCAAGTCGTGATCTCTTTGCATCGCTGTTTCCGCCATCAGAATCAACACTCCTTTTGAGCACTCCTCCTGAAAATAAGGTAAACATTTATTGATCAACTGATAGTATAAAACTAAAGATAATACAGTAGATAGTACTGTCTTGACCAACGATATAAATTAAGAGTAATTCATATTATTTAATTACATTTGAGTTTTACTGTTCAGATATTCCTTAATATTATAGAAATCACTCTCAATTATATTTTATTTTTAAACATTTACCTTGCCCCGTTTGTATTGGATATACAGTTTTTTCAGCTTCTTGACAAAGCTCCACCAAATCTATATCTTCACATAATCCTTCAAGTTCACATTTATCGATATTTTCACTGCTTTCAAACTGGTCTATTGGTCTCTTTGCATTGCTGTTTCCGCCTTCAGAATCAACAATCCTTTTGAGCGCTCCTTCTGAAAGTAAGGTAAACATTTATTGATGAACTGATAGTATAAAACTAAAGATAATGCAGTAGATAGTACGGTCTTGACCGATGATATAAATTAAGAGTAATTCATATTATTTAATTACATTTGAGTTTTACTGTTCAGATATTCCTTAATATTATAGAAATCACTCTCAATTATATTTTATTTTTAAACATTTACCTTGCCCCGTTTGTATTGGATATACAGTTTTTCAGCTTCTTGACAAAGCTCCACCAAATCTATATCTTCACATAATCCTTCAAGTTCACATTTATCGATATTTTCACTGCTTTCAAACTGTTCTACATCTTGCTCTGGACTCGCAAAAAGCACTGACACAAACTCATTCCATTTTGTGATGGGATAGCAAAGTGATAGCAACAAGACTAAATTATAAATGGTACTCAGTAACTATTTGCATATGCTACTTATAGACCCAGGGGTAGGTAGTTAGTTAAGAATCGATAATGATAATGTTGTTTACAAAAGACAAACCTAATTAGATATTATTGCAGGTAAAACTATTAGGTAATAACCACAAATTCCTGTAATACTTCATCCAAATTAATAAAATTAATTATCGTTGTTGTTAAAACATATTTTTACATGAATCAGTCATTGAAATTTCTCTCGTAATGTTGTATATTATCTTATTGATACTTTCAAAATTTTATTTGTTTCATTGACATAATATTTTGTTCTTATTTTTGCGTTTTTCCAGTATTGATTGCTAGGTATTTTTGCTATTTGTTTTAAATCGTATATTTCAATTTTGACTAAGTGTGTTGATGACGATGTATCGTCTGTATTGGTCGATATATATGCAACACCACCATTTGGTTGAGCTCGTGATACCGATGAGCAAAGCTTTTTGTTTTGTTTTGGAAACTTAAAAACTCATCAAGACTTTCTTCCTCCTCTCTTTTCTTTTCAGTTTTGGAGATTCTTTTCCAATTTCAAATTATCATTACTACTGTCTTCGTCTGACAGCGGTTGAAAATAATATTGTTTGAAAGTATTTTCTTCATCAAATGTATTCTGAAACAACAAGATTGAGTGATATGAGAAATTACCTACCAATTTGCATGGATTATCAAGTTCAATTAAAATAATAAGTGTCAAAAATCTTACCATCATTGTTGTTCTGAAAATGTTTATTCACAACACGATAATTGATAAATTCGAGACTTCAACGTTCACTTAACTGTGAAAGAACTACACTCATATCGACCTTTTATATATAACGGGTATCAGTAAATTAACTAATCATTTTCAAATAAACGTATATTATCTAAGTAACTTTACAAACACTCAACTTTGTGTTCTCATCCAATTCAATAACTATTTTCAAACAAATCGTTAACTACTTATCTTAGTTCCTGATAAACGGTGTTGATATGTCTGTAAAATTAGTTCGATCTAGAGAAACATTTAACTTGATGGCTTCTTCGAATGATTTAAAGTTAAAAGTACGTATTATAGATGCAACACTCATTATCCGTAGAGCTCGAATCAATCCAACTGTATTACTCGCACATCAAAAAGTTTTAGCTTCTACTACAGCTAAATATTCTATTACTCGAGCCGAAGTGAAAGTTCTAACGATACCATCAGGGACTCAGGGAAAAACCCTTGATAATATTTTTTTAGGTCAAGTACCTAAAAGATGTATAGTTGGGTTCATTAATAATGTGGCATTCAATGGAAATCTCACTAAGAACCCCTTTAATTTTGAGGATTATGATATGAGTTCATTTTGTTTATATATCGATGGTCAGCAGATACCTTCAAAGCCGTTACAACCATCATTCGGAAATAATATATTCACTGCAGCCTATCATACATTATTCTCAGGAACAGGCATACATTTTCTTAACGAAGGCAATGGAATATCTAGGGAACAGTTTGCTAAAGGTTATTGTCTACTAGCGTTCGACTTGACTCCTGATCTATCAGCTAACTCATCAAATCATTGGAATCTGATAAGGAATGGTAGCGTAAGATTGGAAGTTCGTTTTGAATCTTCTCTTTCTCAAACGATCAACTGTATTATCTATGCCGAGTTCGACAATGTAATCGAAATAGATAAGAAACGCAATGTAATCGTAGACTATAGTAGTTAAGATTGTATGTATGAGAATTTTATGTCACAAATTATAATCTAGATCTAAGGGTGATATCAATCAATAAAAATACTGAACATAGCTTACATATTTTTATTTACAACTTCCTTTAAATAGTATGTTCGTATAATTATGTTGATCACTAACAAGAGTAATCTTCACAAAGTAGCACAAGTGTAATTACTTTGCGAATAATAAAAATGAACACAATCGAGATCCAGGAATGTTTATATAAAATTCACCCGTCATTACAAAATAACGTGTATGCAGCAAACAGATTACCGATCCATGTAGAAGCGCCTACGTTCTTAGTAAGCAATTTGGACTCGGATACAAAACCAGGGTCCCACTGGGTAGCTATACACATAAACAAAACAACGTAGGACAATATTTTGACTCGTTCGGTCGACCACCTGTGGGCTTTCACAAGACTTTCCTAAACAGAAACTGTAGAGTGTGGGGCTTCAATAGTAAAAGGATACAAAATGATTGGAGCTCAGTTTGTGGCGAATACTGCTTGGTGTATTTGTACTACAAATTCCACAGCCACAGCATGTTGGATTTGACACATATATTTGATCCAGATAAAACAGTAATAAATGATATATTGGTATACAATTTGTTCAAACACTATTTTAAATAAAAGTTAACTAGTAAACAAGGCATTGTTAATGACCCTACGCGATAACGACCACCCTAATTAAGAACAATGGGACTGCGAGCTCACGCGGGCTAAAGCGCCTCTCATTAGACATTCATTAGTGGAGATCTTGAAACTGAAATCCTATCTCGGAAACCTGAAGAGATATCAAAAAATGGATCGCTGCAATCGATCGGGCGTCCCCGAAAACCCCTAAAATGACACCAAACTTTTTTTTTTTTTTTTTTTTTTTTTAGTCGGATGACTCGCTTGAACCACGAAAATAGGGGACCCGGAGCTGAGCCAGAACTCTGGAATACCTTACTACTCGAGTATTATTTCACTAGTGTTGCATATTTTGTTTTGTTTCGAAATCCTATGAATTTTGTCAATAACAATACAGATTAAACTTCTATGTGAGCGACACACGAGTGGCAAAAATACATCAATTTGTTATTCTGGGACCTAATACTACGATGGCTTTTTGCTTTCGTATGATGTTCAGGAAGCGCCTTTAAGCCCGTATTTTTAGGGTTCCGTAGCCAAATGGAAAAATACGGGACCCTTATAGATTCGTCACGTCCGTATGTCACAGCCACTTTTCTCCGAAACTATAAGAGCTATACTATTGAAACTTGGTAAGTAGATGTAATCTGTGAACCGCATTAAGATTTTGATACAAGTAATAAAAAAAAACTAAAATATTTAGAACTGAAACACATTTTTTTTTATCAAAACCATTCGTGTGGGGTATCTATGGATAGGTCAAAATAATAGATAGATAGATAGATAACTCTTTATTGTGACACAAAACAGGAAACAAATACAGCAACACACAATTATGAATTAGCCCAACAAATGGCGGCCTTATTGCTGAGAGCAATGTCTTCCAGGCAACCAACTTATAAAGGAAAATCGCCTAGAACAAGGTTAGGCGAGGCGAGGTGACATTTTACTTAATACTACTATTACTAATACTTAATTATACTATTACTATACTATTATACAAAACAAGTTAAATATAATATATATATACTACAAAAGTGAGTTTAATACAAACAAAATGCTGGAAATTATAAACCTACTAAAACTAATTAATATATATTTTTGAACAATTTTTACATGATGAATGTAACATCCAAGATAAAGTAATACAGCCATACAACCACTTACGATTTACTGGTGACGACAGCCATGCACTGTGCCAAATAAAATTCTTTTACATTGTTTTTAAAGATGTTTACGAGACTTCGAGTTTCTAATAGAAGCCGGTAGAGCATTCCACAAACGGACAGCCTTAACAGAGAAAGAATTTTCATAGAAGAAAGATTGAGGTTTCCAAGATATTTTTTTCTAAAACGACAAAAAATAAAACAAAGTGTTGATGTACATTACCATGTAAACTATCAACGAAAATTAGTTTGAATGCGATCTAGTGAGTAGTTTTATTTTAATCCATACTAATATTATAAATGCGAAAGTAACTCTGTCTGTCTGTCTGTCTGTCTGTCTGTCTGTCCGTCTTTACCGCCTAAACCAACCAACAGATTTTGATGAAATTTGATACATAGATAAAATAGATCCCGAGAAAGGACATAGGCTACTTTTTGTTCCGAAAAAAGGGTTGAAAGGGTTAAAATAAGGGATGAAAGTTTATATGGAAAACTTCGTCATTGTTGAAGAACTATGAAACTTTACGTCTAGATATTTAACACGAAACCATAAAATGTATGTTTTAGCAGTTTTGTAGTTTCGAATTGTACCTACGGGGGTTTAATTGGGGTTTTCTTTTTTATTATTTATGATTATTTATTCTTGGGTCAAATTTAGTAATTCAAATTTCACCCTCTTCCTGTCAACCGATTAATCTGAAATTTTGTATACACTTTGGATTTTGGTGACAATACAATTATGTTTATTCATTATCATTATAAATTCAAGATGGCTGCCGCTACAAAATGGCGGATAATTTATGTTTTATTAATCCCATCAATATGGGTATCAAATGAAAGGGCTCAACAAGCAGAATACAATATACTATAAAAATTGAAATCCAAGATGGCGGCCGCTACACAATGGCGGATAACGTAGGTTTTATCAATCCCATCAATATGGGTATCAAATGAAAGTGCTCAACCAGTAGAATGCAATGTATTATATAAAATTAAAGTCCAAGATGGCGGCCTCTACACAATGGCGGATAACTTAGGTTTTATGAACCCCATCACCATGGGTATCAAATAAAAGGGCTTGACAAGAAGAATACAGTGCACTATACAACCTCAATACTTAAGTTGGGCGCAGCCACTAAATGGCGTATCAGACTATCAGACAGAATTTTGATAGTCGACGAGATTTCCATGGTGTCTTATCAAATGTTATGCATGATGGACGCTCGATTAAGGCAAATTAAGAACTGTAAAAATGAGTTTTTGGAGGAGTAAACGTATTACTTTTCGGTAACCTTTACAACTGCCTCCTATAAAATGATCAGGAACACCTGTTTTCAATTCTCATATGAAATTATATATATAAGTAACTCTCTGTCCGTTACCGTCTAACGCCTAAGCCACTTAAAGAGTTTGTTACAATTTGGTGCACAGATAGACTACCTAGACTTAGGAAAGGACAACGGCGACTTTTATCACAGAAAAGAGTTGAAATGAGGAGTAAAAGTGTGCATGGAAGGAACTTGGCACTCTTTGTATGCTATTTTAACCGACTTCAAAAAGGAGGAGGTTATCAATCCAGTTGTATTTCCAATTGTGAATCAATTTAGATGGTTATTTTTTTGGTTGGTAGATTATAGGTGGTGGTTCAGAGGTGGTCATATAAATTTTATCGAAATCAGTGCGGCGGTTTTTGAAATATGAACAACAAACTAAAATTTGCGTTCATGTAATCAGTCGATATATCTACTAATATCTACTAATAGACTCTAATAAAATTTGGTGGACCGTCCCAATATGATTTTAAATTAAAGTCTGTTTTTGATTAATTTTTTGAGAACATAGTTTCTTTGTAATTTGTCGTGTAAATTGTACATTTATTAATAAATATAAAACTTTGACTTAGACTGATTTTGATTAGGAAACGTGAATTTGTATGGTAGTAGACATACGAGTAGGTACTGCCTCAATTACTTTAATAAATATGTGGCGCGGACGAAGTCGCGGGTAAAAGCTAGTAAGTCATAAATTGACGATTGTTAAAACACTGAAGTAACAACTAATTACAAGAACTTTTATATTATGTTACTTGCTGCTACGGAAGACTTCATGAGCGAGTCCGACTCGCCCTTGACGGTTCATTCGCACTAGTTCCATTGCTTTGTTCCATGATGGAACTACTGCGAATTTTTATTCGCATTAGTTCCATTTATTCATAAAGTTGAAATGATGGAACTACTGCGAATACTCAAATTAGGGATCATTCGCACTAGTTCCATTGCTTTGTTCCATGATGGAACTAGGTACTGCGAATGTTTTTTCGTGTTAGTTCCATTTAGGTCCTATGTATAAAGATGAAATGATGGAACTACTGCGAAGGTACTCAAATTAGAATTCTCATTTGTACCATTATGTAAATTATACATGGATAGGTTAAGAGAAGCATTCAACTTCTGAAATACCTCAGCATGTTTGGTTACTAATTTAATTTAGGTCAACATTATTAACAACATACTCTACCATAATTATTAACACAACAACATAGCCAACATTACGGTTATTTAACAATAAAAATTACGAAGTACTGGGTGAAAATCTGACCTACGGCCCCAGGAGTATGGTCATATTAGTTATGCATATTAGGAGTAGTTGAGCAAAAAAACAAAACATTGGCTCAAATTAAACATACTTTGTGATACGGCCGCCATAATCAATAACGTAAAATACCTACATAATTATGTTACAGAGTAAAATAATACTGGGTGACAGAGCATTGCTTAGTTTAAACACTGAGTATACTTAGATACAGATAAAGGGGGTTGCGGTCTATTTGGACTGAATGTTATATTGTACTAAAACCGTAATGAACAAATCTTAAAATGACCTTTTCCCATAATGACTGATTTTCGAAATGTCTTTGATGTGTAATGTCCGATAATCATTATGTCTGACGGGACATGTACAATCAGGTGCAACATCAGTACTTCATGCTGGAGTATGTTATACTCTGGTCAATACACTGACAATAAAAATATCATTGTTTCATCAAAGTTCCATCACCAAAAATGTCCTACTCGTGTTCTCAACATATTTTCTACCAGTTAGTGTCGCAGTATCTTCTCTTCTTCACCATATTATTTCTGATCTTAGATCTTTTGAGTGACGACTGCACTGGAGTTCTAGGTACGAGTAATGATTTGAACTTAATGTTCCAATAGCTGCGTGACGCTGTGCTGTTATGTGGCAGGCATGTTGCATGCCATCAGGTACATGTTCTGCCGTCTCGACTCTCTATACCAGGGGTCCCCAAACTTATTTTATCTGCTGCCCACTTTGAGAATAAATATTTATTGCGTCCCCAATTTTTCACATGCTTAAAAACAACTATAATTGCAAATTCAACTAATTATTGTTAGCTATATTAGTGGGGATTCAACATTCATTCTAAATGAAACTTACTTACTATAAGCCCGCAAGAGTTAACTTGAGACATGAACCCAGTAGGTAGGTAGTACACAACGGACTGCAACCCTCTACACAATGCCCTCATTTTTTCCTGGGTTTACCACCCTTTAGGCCTGCAGCGCCAACAAGGAGGCTTATCGCCCTGACTAGTAGAATACTATACATTATAACAAATTTCAAATACAAGATGACCGCCACCACAAAATGGCGAATGTGATTTGTGTTATGTGTTTTGATTGGTTGTGTTAATTATAGGCGTGACGACAAGTCCTGCAATTATATTAAATTGTTTGGTTTAATTACAGTTTTTATATAGAATAAAATATGTCCCAATTTTAATTTTGATATTTTTTAGTTTAACTTTATGATCATTCAAAGAGCAACATCATTTTAAAAGAACGAAATTATTAGAAAATGTATTTACCATTGTATAACCCATTCAAATTTCAAGTTACTTTTGTAATAAAACCATCAGTTTCCTAAACTCAATATTTAATATAGCTACCATACAAACTTTACGCGTTAGTACAATATAACATTCAGTCCAAATAGACCGCAACCCCCTTTATCTGTATCTAAGTATACTCAGTGCTTAAACTAAGCAATGCTCTGTCACCCAGTATTATTTTACTTTATAACATAACTAGCAGCCCGCCCCGGCTTCGCACGGGTGTTATGGAAAATAAGTATAAAACAAAATTATTAGACTTACAAATTTTAACACACTCTTGGCAGAATTGCCATGCTTAGGACATAAGACAAAACAAACAATCCCAATCATCTGTTTATCATTTAAAACGCATGCTTTTTGCCTATTTTACTTTATAAAAAAATGCGGGAGCCAGAAGCTCAAGGGAGGTCCTGAGAGGAGCGAGCCAAGCGAGGTCGTCGCCGTAGCGAGAGGTTACACTCAAGGACATAGAGCTTCTGGCTCCGGGAGCTCACCCGGAGTCGTACCTCAGTGATAGACCATAATAGGACCAATTGTTTTGTTTAGGTATTGTTATGCTTCTCTCAATATGTGCCATTAAGCTAAGTTAAACATTATGCTAAGTTATGTTTATGCTATATACGGTAGCAAAAATTATGCGAAAACTGTTATGCGTTAGTTGTTATGGTATATTATCATTAGTCCTAAAAACTTTAGGCGTGTCTGGCGTCGTTGTTATTCCCCTTTTACTTTTACGCATTAAATCAAAAATTAAATCAGTATTTTAGTAATTTAGTGTTAAAAATCTGCTAATGCCACCTACGACGTAGTTTATGGTTGTGCAATGTTTTATGTAGGTACTAAAGTCTATTAGTTCTAAATACGTACTAAATAGTTACGGCTGGTCTAGTCGGGAACGGCGGCGGCCGATCTGGAGCCCCGGTTTTAAATCCCACGTGCACCAGGCACCACTGTCTTTTCGGAGTAATATGCGTAATAACGCTAACTTAAAACGGTGAAGAAAAACATCGTGAAGAAATCGCCATGTACTTAGAATCTTTTGAGGTCATGTGTCATCCACCAACCCGCACTGGGCCAGCGTGGTGGATTATGGACTTGACTCTCTCCTTGAGAGAGGGCCCCGAGTCCCAGTAGTAGGAATATTTAGTGGGCTGCTTATTGAATCTATTGACACAGCTAGATTTCATCGTAGTCCTTAATGCTCCGTTTTATTCTACTTTAGTAGGTAGAATAAAGGGACCTTTGGGGATGACCTATATCGTATCCTATCCCCAGCTCAAATTACACGCGTATCACTATTTTTTCGAAGGCATGTCCGTAATGCCTCCAATTTAAAACGGTAAAAGAAAACATCGTGAGGAAACCGAAATGGAATAAATTTAATGTAATACTGTGTAGAAAGTGCGAGAAAACTTGAACAATAACAGTAAAGGTAGAATAAACTTATACAAAAGTAGTTCTGAAAAGAACATTTTGATAGGAACATAAAAAAGTGTTACGAAAAAATGTTTAATATTTAATATCATTTGTGTCCACTACCTACGTAGCGAGGCGACCACGCGAATTAGTAGACGCGCGCGCGGATACTCGTACTTACCTATTTCATAGCTGCGAACACCTCTCCCCCGTGCCTCGGTGTCCCCTCTATCGGTGTTGCGCCGCGCGGTGCCGCATTTTGATAGGATTGATATTTTTAATTTCGTTAAATATTTTGAATGGAATGTCCGACTTCAATAATTCAAAAAGTAATCAATAGGTATTAAAAGAGTCTTGAATAAGAAATAATTTATTTGGATAAGAATTAATACAAATGTGTTGATAACATGGTCTGAATTTGATAGGCATTTTACTTACTTTTAAAATGTAAAAAGTAGTTGTTGCGAGGTAATTACTGAAGTTAGACAAATGGTCTCATGAGGTTTTTGTAGATTTTAATACGCTCTATAATATTGTAGAACATTGTTTTGGTCTATCATTAGTACTTTCTGCAGCGTATGCGATGAAAGCCATTTATGACTGTTTTTTTTTATACCTTGCGTTGGTTTTAGTAAAAATTTACGTAGATATCTCATTTTTTTTCGTGATAAACATAGCCTATGTTACTCAGTGATAATGTAGCTTTCTATTGGCAAAAGAATTTTTGAAATCGGTCCCAGTAGTTTTGAGTTTATTCGTGCCATACAAAAATACAAAAATACAAATCTTTCCTCTTTATAATATTAGTATAGATTATGTTATTTTACGTTATTGATTATGGCGGCCGTATCACAAAGTATGTTTAATTTGAGCCAATGTTTTGTTTTTTTGCTCAACTACTGCTAATATGCATTAACTAATATGACCTATACTCCTGGGGCCGTAGGTCAGATTTTCACCAGTACTTCGTAATTTTATTGTTAAATAACCGTAATGTTGGCTATGTTGTTGTGTTAATAATTGTGGTAGAGTATGTTGTTAATAATGTTGACCTAAATTAAATTAGTAACCAAACATGCTGAGGTATTTCAGAAGTTGAATGCTTCTCTTAACCTATCCATGTATAATTTACATAATGGTACAAATGAGAATTCTAATTTGAGTACCTTCGCAGTAGTTCCATCATTTCATCTTTATACATAGGACCTAAATGGAACTAACACGAAAAAACATTCGCAGTACCTAGTTCCATCATGGAACAAAGCAATGGAACTAGTGCGAATGAACCCTAATTTGAGTATTCGCAGTAGTTCCATCATTTCAACTTTATGAATAAATGGAACTAATGCGAATAAAAATTCGCAGTAGTTCCATCATGGAACAAAGCAATGGAACTAGTGCGAATGAACCCCCTTGACCACTTTTATTTATTTAATAACATTAAATTTAAAAAACCCGACTGTGAATACTATCTAAGGACACTTGGGTGATTGAGACAAATCTAACGATACCTTAATTGTCAAAATCCATTCAGCCGTTTGGAAGATAAGCGGGAATAAAAAAATTACAAACATATAAGATACGCCCGAAAAACATAAGCCCATTGAGGACAAATTACTAAAGTATAGAGTGCTAACACCACACTAGACGCCCAGTGCGCGTCGTAGGCAGATGATGTATAGCTACATAGATATCTATGTAGGGGATTACTAGGGATGGGCACGCGGGCAACGCAAAATCATTTTGTTGGCGATTGATGCAGGTTCAGCGCAGTACAAACATCTATAAATATAATTATTTCGTGCGATATCACATCTAAAATATAAGTACCTAAGTATTTTAGTTTTATAGAGTTAGTGCCCGTGCAGGTTTAAGTTTTTCTACATGCAATTTACATTTGTACAATATTAATATGTAAATATTTCACATAAAATGTGTATGATTGGATATGTATGTCAATAAAAAGCTTTTTACTTAAAATAGAGCTTAGGATATGAACTGCCAAACCATTAATTGGATTATAATGCCTATATTTGGCAATTATTACCGAAAAATGGCGTAAATAATTATTTCGTGCAATTAGTAGTTATTAGTATTACAATTTAATCCAATTACCTATTTATAAAATAAACAATGACATTTTTATTTATTAAATAACGCTTGTCATTTTTACTGACCGCTAAAAAGCGTAAGCTTGTTAAAAAGCTGTATTTTAGTTTTTGTGATATTTGACTTTCGATCTAAATATTTAACGAGTATTTCAATGTATTTTTGAATCACCGCTCTAAGCAAATGCAGTAAATGATTGCTGCATGGTTCTTGTTCAAAAAAAAAAAGAAAAATGTTCAGTGTTTTGCGTAGGTTTGTCCTTAAAATATTTTATGCTATATTTGTAGGACCCTGTATTTTCATTACAAAACCTCTGTACCTCTCATTGTCATTTTTTTAAATTGAATTTTACAATATTCTATACCTACTAAAATCATCAAAATCAATTTAACTGTTAAGACGTGATATCGTAACATTCCATAATATTATGTACTTCCAGTTTAATCTATAATACTTTCGCATTAAAACAAATTGAAAATATATCGTACAAAACATACTATAAAATTATTTATTAAAATATTATAACATTTTGAGCATTAAAGTTACAAAAATCTGTTATAATATGTAGTTTTTCTAGCCAACATTATATCACGTCCCATCTCTAAATCACGCGGCGGGAGCGCTGTGCGAGGGCGGTCCTGCGCGTACCCGCCTCCCGAACGTCTCCTTCAGCCCGCGATTCCGGATTAGTTTTCAATAGTTTTTATAAAAATAAGTAAAATAATCGACTTACCGATGAAATGTGATGCTGGAATTCAATTTTGTGCGTTTTCGTTTCGTTTATGCTAACGTCGTTTTGTTCTCACCCGAGCCTACTGTTCCCACTTCGTTGTGCGTACTCTATAGTACTTATACGAGTATGTACGTACTCAATGCTTCTTCTTTCAGTCAGGTAAAAAAGGCCCCAATTAAAAACAATGTTATTTTATAGACCGTTGGCACGACCTGGTTTTGATGCTGTAGACATGACAGCACCTGTTTTAGTTCAATTAAATCCAGAAGGAAAATGGGAATCAAATAAACCAGAATCATTGGATGAAGAACGATTGAAAGCTGTGGTACAACATTTAGTGAATTCAAAGGCACTATCTGCGGCCCAGAGCTATTGTTGTCAATGTGCTTCAGAAAACCAGGTATTGACTCTCACTATGCCACTACACCATTGTACATAAATTGTACATAAAGTACAATATATTTACATTTATATGTGACCGATCAAAATTTCAGTTTCAACGAGTTTCGGACAAAAAATCTAGTTTCGGATTCAGTTTCAATTTCGGTTAAAATATAGCTGAAAGTTTTGTTTCGAGAGTTCTTGAATTATCGTGTCCAACTTTGCGACTTAAAATACGTGGTCGCTTACCACGCTGCGTGCCTCCTAGTGCTAGCCAAGTTCACCGTCGTAGTTATCATAATAATGAAATTATTGTCTCTTTAGTTTATTTAGACACGGACGAAGGGGTTTGACTCTACGTTTGTGATAAGAACATCTAAGCTGTGGAATGAGTTGCCTGAGTGGGTTTTCCCCGATAGTTATAATCTTGGTGTCTTCAAATCGAGAGTGAATCGGTTTCTTCTAGGTAAACACGCTCCATCGTAGACCGCATCGTCGCTTAACATCAGGCGAGATGGCGGTCAAGTGTAAACTTATAAAAGTTAAAAAAAAAAAAAAAAAATTACACCTCTCAAGCATGGTTATGCAATAAAGTGTAAAAATATGTCACTGTGTGTTTCGACTGAACTTTATGTTGTACTAAAACCGTAATGAACAAATCTTAAAATCACCTTTTCCCATAATTACTGAATTTTCAAATCTCTTTGATATGCAAAATCCTATAATAATAGACTACAGGCCCGTAAACAAATTTTATGGGTCAAAATGAACCACCAGGAGACCTATGTAGAATGATTGAAGGGTATAAAATAATAAGCATTATTGGGGTAGCCAAATGACTCGATAGACCTCGGATCGATATACAGATACTTACACTCTTTATTACACTAAATGAAAGTAAAACTTAAATGAAAAAAAAAGAAAACAATCTAAAACTTTAGAAACAATTGGTAGACTAATTGGATTGTGTTGTAAATCGGTAGATACCCAGATTTCGAGTGGATTATGCGTTTCGTATTTTGTGTCAAAATTTGCATTGTTTAGCATATTTCTCTGGGTGACGAGCGCAGTGCAGTGCTAGGTAATGATTTGGACTCGTGTTCCAATAGCTGCGTGTCACTGTGCTGTTATGTGGCAGGCATGTTGCTTACCATCAGGCCCATGTCCTGCTAGTCTCGTCACTTCTTATTTAATATATATATATATATACTAGCAGCCCGCCCCGGCTTCGCACGGGTATTATGGAAAATAAGTATAAAACAAAATTATTAGACTTACAAATTTTAACACACTCTTGTCAGAATTGCCATGCTTAGGACATAAGACAAAACAAACAATCCCAATCATCTGTTTATCATTTAAAACGCATGTTTTTTTGCCTATTTTACTTTATTAAAAAAATGCGGGAGCCAGAAGCTCAAGGGAGGTCCTGAGAAGAGCGAGCCAAGCGAGGTCGTCGCCGTAGCGAGAGGTTAATAGGACCAATTGTTATGTTTAGGTATTGTGATGCTTCTCTCAATATGTGCCTTTAAACATTATGCTAAGTTATGTTTATGCTATATACGGTAGCAAAATTATGCGAAAACTGTTATGCGTTAGTTGTTATGGTATATTATCATTAGTCCTAAAACTTTAGGCGTGTCTGGCGTCGTTGTTATTCCCCTTTTACTTTTACGCATCAAATCAAAAATTAAATCAGTAAATATTTAATTGTTGTAATTTAGTGTTAAAATCTGCTAATGCCACCTACGACGTAGTTTATGGTTGTGCAATGTTTTATGTAACTACTAAAGTCTATTAGTTCTAAATACGTACTAAATAGTTACGGCTGGTCTAGTCGGGAGAACGGCGGCGGCCGATCTGGAGCCCCGGTTTTAAATCCACGTGCACCAGGCACCACTGTCTTTCGGAGTAATATGCGTAATACCGCTAACTTAAAACGGTGAAGAAAAACATCGTGAAGAAATCGCCATGTACTTAGAATCTTTTGAGGTCATGTGTCATCCACCAACCCGCACTGGGCCAGCGTGGTGGATTATGGACTTGACTCTCTCCTTGCGAAAGAGGGCCCCGAGTCCCAGTAGTAGGAATATTTAGTGGGCTGCTTATTGAATCTATTGACACAGCTAGATTTCATCGTAGTCCTTAATGCTCCGTTTTATTCTACTTTAGTAGGTAGAATAAAGGGGACCTTTGGGGATGACCTATATCGTATCCTATCCCCCAGCTCAAATTACACGCGCATCACTATTTTTTCGAAGGCATGTCCGTAATGCCTCCAATTTAAAACAGTAAAGAAAACATCGTGAGGAAACCAAAATGGAATAAATTTAATGTAATACTGTGTAGAAAGTGCGAGAAAACTTGAACAATAACAGTAAAGGTAGAATAAACTTATACAAAAGTAGTTCTGAAAAGAACATTTTGATAGGAACATAAAAAGTGTTACGAAAAATTGTTTAATATTTAGTATCATTTTTGTGTCCACTACCTACGTAGCGAGGCGACCACGCGAATTAGTAAACGCGCGCGGCTACTCGTACTTTTACCTATTTCATAGCTGCGAACATCTCTCCCCGTGCCTCGGTGTCCCTCTATCGCTGTTGCGCCGCGCGGCTCGCATTTTGATAGGATTGATATTTTTAATTTCGTTAAATCTTCTGAATGGAATGTCCGACTTCAATAATTCAAAAAGTAATCAATAGGTATTAAAAGAGTCTTGAATAAGAAATAATTTATTTGGATAAAATTAATACAAATGTGTTGATAACATGGTCTGAATTTGATAGGCATTTTACTTACTTTTAAAATGTAAAAAGTAGTTGTTGCGAGGTAATTACTGTAGTTAGACATATGGTCTCGCGGTTTTTGTAGATTTTAATACGCTCTATAATATTGTAGAACATCTCGTATCATTAGTACTTTCCGCAGCGTATGCGATGAAAGCCATTTATGACTGTTTTTTATACCTTGCGTTGGTTTTAGTAAAAATTCCGTAGATATCTCATTTTTTTTCGTAATAAACATAGCCTATGTTACTCAGTGATAATGTAGCTTTCTATTGGCAAAAGAATTTTGAAATCGGTCCAGTAGTTTTTGAGTTTATTCGTGCCATACAAAAATACAAAAATACAAATCTTTCCTCTTTATAATATTAGTATAGATATATATTACCCAGATATACACCCAGATATTTTCGAGATTAGATAATCGTTAAAAATGCACACTTTGTTGTTCTATCTTACGAATTAAAAAAATATTGCAGATTAAAGGTGGAGCTGGTCCAAATTATGTACC
Organism: Ectropis grisescens; assembly: GCA_017562165.1. Classification (NCBI taxonomy): domain Eukaryota; kingdom Metazoa; phylum Arthropoda; class Insecta; order Lepidoptera; family Geometridae; genus Ectropis; species Ectropis grisescens. Next base: position 23,937,995 of record CM029767.1, read on the forward strand.
TGTTATTATGATGCCCATTTATCCAGCTGACCAATGCCCCTTCGATATGGATTGTGAAATTAATAAAATGAAACAAACTACTACTAAACCAAAGAAAAAAGCAAAACAAGAAAAAGCACAAGACACAGAATCGAAAGAAGACAAAGACAAAAAGAAACAGAAAAAGCGTGGGTTTGTAATGCAAAGATTAACAGATTTTGATTTATTATCTCAATGGTAAAATATGATTCAGAATCAAACAAATAGTCTTTTCATTAAGCACGATATGTGAGTTTTGTCAAGATGTGTCGAGTTCAATAAAGTGCTATTTTGTTTATTTGTGTCTTGTTATTTTAGCTGACTTCCAAAAAGGTGTTTTTGTGTCCGGCTTTGCGGAATAATGGATTAGAAGAGGTATTGAAAGTGCTTGGAACCAATGCCGTACATAATCAAATGACCAAATATATCTTGAAATCGTCATAAAATCATGAATTTTTTCGATAAAAATAACAATTAAAAAATTAAAATTTTCAATCGTTATAGTTCGTTACCTCTCCTAATCCATAATTCCGCAACATCGTACAAAAAATCATTCTATAGGTACCCTCCTTTTATTAATATTTAGTTCGAAAAAGCGACATCGTTTTAGGGTTGAATTTCCAAAGACATGAATGAGGAGGTATGACTTCACGTTTGTGATAAGAACATCTTGTTATATCTCAATATTTTCTTTGGAATTCGTCACTCTTTTGTAACAAAGTTCGCTTGAGTAGGTAGGTGCTCACTGTTTACTGACGACATTACAAGTACCCCCGACTGTCTTGGATTTGGTATCTGTACAACATTCTACTAGTCAACCCCTTTCGTTTGATACCCATATTGAGATAGTAGTGGAAAAAATAATATAAGTCGCCATTTTGTGGTGGCGGCCATCTTTGATTAGATTTTTTTATACTGTATAGTATTTTACTAGTCCAGCCCTTTCGTTTGATACCCATATTAAGGTAATAGTGAAAAAAAAAAATATAAATCGCCATTTTGTGGTGGCGGCCATCTTGGGTTTGTTTTTTTTTATAGTGTATAGTATTTTGCTAGTCAAGCCCTTTCATTTGATACCCATATTGAGGTAGGTTGTAAAGAAATATTTTGTCCGCCATTTTGTGGAGGCGGCCATCTTGAATCGTCATTAACCAAACATAGCTAAGAACACCCGCACGGCTATTAACCTTCGAATAGAAAAAACCGCATTTAAATCGGCCTATCCGTTTGAGCTCTACGGTGCCACAGACAGACACACACACAGACAGACAGACAGACATCGACGTCAAACTTATAACACCCCTTTTTTTTGGTCGGGGGTTAAAAAGTGAAATAAAAAGAAAGAAACACGAAGATAAGCTACACTACACTAGTACCGCTTCGTCCACTTTGGTAACTGACTGATTCGTAACCAGTAGTACCGTATCGTCGTGTTTCCGTCCCCAGAAAAAAAAATCACCGTTAGTTGTTACCATATATAATGGTGGAGACCATGAACTCCTGCCCGCGGACCTGAATTAATGTACCTACTGCAGGTGACTTGCATTTTTCACGATGTTTCGCGTTGTACAATAAGCTGTAAACGAAATCTTTTAATTTTTCTTCTTTTGATTTTTTCTCTCTTTGTCTATAAACTCACGTTGAGATACATCTTTCAAATTTACAGAAATAATTTAGGGGAATTCCTTAGGCATAACTTTTTAATTTCTCTCAACTGAGTTGTCAACTTGAGTTGATTAAAGTGAGGCTGCAATCTGTCATAGTTATTTTGAAAATGAGAGAAAGGACAATACCCACGTCCCATACATTGAATCCCCTGTCAAAATTTATTTGATACTGAAAGTGTCTAAGGATTAATAGTGTCTAATTAGAATTGTAAATGCTTCTAAAAACGTCTGCTGTCGGTGTTTTTCATTTTCCCAAATACCACATTCGAACTATGTTTTCTTTCGGATTAGAACAGAAAAGAAAAGAAATAACTGTGGTTTTATTACCGAAAACGTTTTTCATAACAGAATAAATAGGAATAATAGTAGTTCTCACTACCAACTGATTACCATGAAGTATTTCTCGGATAGAATTTTCATAGTTTCACAAGGCTTAAAGTAACAAGCTCAGTGCAGGGCTAGGTCTGATGATTTGAACTCATGTCATCATGTTCCAATAATTTGTGAAACTGTGTTGTTATAGGCAAGCATATTATGTTTGCTTACCTTCAAGCACATTATTTCTTGCTCATCCTGTCATTTTATACAAAAACAAAACTTAAATCAGTGTAGATAATTCTATTCACCGATATCTTTCCACTGAATCTATATTCAAACCAATGCAAGAGAGGATAAATAAAAGACATAGATTGCGATAATATATTATATTTACATTTAAAAATAATGTTATATATTTAATAGTCCAAAACTGCTCCATAGCCCAAGAACCCTGCTGGTGGATTTATGTGGTGGTCCTGGTATCTGGCCCATCCTAGGTATCTCACTTAAGACTCTCCGCAATGCAAGTACAGCACTACTACTGAGGGAAGGCCTCTGCTGTTCATATCATTTTCAATTCAATATACATTATATACTTCTTCACACCCGTTGTTTTTGCTAGATTAGATACGATAAGTTTGATAGAAAAACGGGTTAGGTAGTATTAAAACATCAGCAGATCAGTTGCATACTCTCTGCGTATCTGATAAAAAACTGATAAGCTAGGAATTTCGTGGCGATGTTCAGGACTTAGAAGTCTTGTTCGCACTAGAATAGTCTCACTAGTATAAAATAACCAAACCAATCCGATCACTGGGAAACAACTTCAATTTTGATTACCAGGTAAAGTATTGCCTGGTCCACGAGTTTATATATCGTCAGGTACACTCCGCGAGGTATAAGCTGATCTTTGCATTTGTGTGAGTGTACATGGATAGTGTAGGTGTGACAACCGGCCTTAGGCGCGGCGCCATTTTCGCCCGGTAAAAGCCGGTTTAAACTGATTTTGGGTAACCGCCCTGAGGCGTGGCGCCATTCTGTCTCGCCGCGCTCCTGCCTCTTGTACAGACTGCAGCGTGACGTGTTTAATATTATTTTGTTTTTGTTTGATATAAGTGTTAGTAAAATGGATGCCAACACAAATAAGCGCAAAATACGGAAACCATTAAATAGCCAAGTAAAAGAAATTTTGTGTAATTTAAATAGCTATTTTAAAGACATGAACGATAAAGACATGTCAAGTGTGACTACATCAGCCCAATTGGTATCGACATCGACAGGAATTCCACTGTCAACTGTTAAAAAAGTCTTATTGGAAGGTAAATGTGTTTTGAAAGATGGAACCAAATTCAAATCTCCGAAAAAGACCAGTTGCAGGAAAAATATAATAATTATTGATGATTTTGATAAAGCAGTAATCCGTAGAACAATTCATAATTTTCACATTACTGACAAAGAGGTGCCAACAATGAAAAGAATTCATGAAAAATTAAAGGCTGACATTAACTATCCAGGATCAATATGGTCATTGCGAAACGAAGTATCTCTTTTAGGATTCAAATGGTCAAGGACAGAGAATAACAGAAAAATTTTAATGGAAAAGCATGAGATCCGTCACCTACGTATAACTTATTTACTTAAAATTTCCGAATACCGTATTCAGGGCAGGCCTATCGTTTATACCGATGAAACATATTATATTGACACCACTCACACTTCATCAAAATCAATAAAAGAAGAAAAAAAGTTTCATGGATACGACGTTGTTATTGACAATATAACGGAAATATTCATTATTAAAACAAACGACACATCAGACGAGAGTGAAAATGATAACGAGAGTGATAAAGAAAGTGACTATGGTGCAATGTCTGGTGTAGAAGATGTGTAGTTATTTTGTCTTTCAAATTGAATTTTTAGTAATAATCACACAATAATATGTCAAATACACAGCTGGACTTTATTTTATCAATTTAGTTTTATTTTATTTTAATATCTGACTCTGACTGTACTTTTGGTGATCACTCACACTAATGCAAAGCTCAGCTTATACCTCGCGGACTGTACTATTGTTTTGAAATAATGTTACTTGTTAATTCTCAAAAAGTACCGAATGATATTTCTAAAATAGGTTAAATTAAAATAATTAAAAGTATTTAAGAAATTAAGTAAAATTAAAGTTGACCCATAGTGCATATAAATTTAACTGAATTTGACATGCATTGAAATTGAAATAATATTAAAAAATTGTACTTACCTTAATTGAATTGACAATTGACATATAGTGATGTCCAAAACTGTATCTATCTTCTATCTATCTATCTAAGTATATAAAAGGCAAAGGTGATTGACAGATAGATCAACCCACAGCCCAAACCGTAAGTGCTAGTAAGTAAGTGCTTCTTATAATGTAAGCACCTACTAAGGAAGGATTTTTCGAAATTCAACCCCAAGGAAGTTAAAAAGGGTATGAAACTTTTTATTCCTTGCACATGTTTGCATGAAAAATTGCACAAATTAAGTTTGGCTGAAATCATGAGGTACAGTACATTACAGCGTTTATCAAAATGCAACCCTTCAAAATTTAAAATTCAATCATTCAATTGACAATGGCAAAAGTAATGTGTTATGTATTACCTACAACGTGAGTTTTTGAAAATTCACCCCCTTAAATGGTAAAATAGAGAATTAAAGTTACATATTAACGCATAAGCCCTACGCTTAGGTCTATTCTAATAGACGATCATTATTATAAGTTATTGGCATTGGAATCGACAAGACGTTTCAATTTTATTTGTAATTCCATTTAAAACAGGCCTTCCATTCTTCTATATCGAAGTGGTCTCACCAATTTTTTATTTCAAATAATTTCTTCTAATTTTATATTTTAAGTAAAGTAGGTAATACTTTTAATTTTAGTTTTTTTTTCGACCCTTCAGCTGCCGCTAACCTAATTCGTTGGAAAATGACAGACCATAACATATAATAGGATTCACATAAAACATAACCTCAAATTTCCAACTTCAGGTACTCACTTGTGGGACTCAGGGTCCTATCCCACAAGGAGAAAGTCAAGACAATTCCACTACAATACGCACTCCATGTCCACTATGTTTCTTATAAAAAATGTCGGTGCCCTCACGTTATATCACGTTATCCACGTGCTATTCTTCATCTCCAAAGCCAGCAGGAAAGACTTTGCACATCTGCACTTACAAATAAATAAATGTTGGTGGAGACTTCACACAACACACCATCTGACCCCAAACTAAGCAAAGTTTGTACTATGGAAGCCAAATAGCTGGTATAATACCTACTTACATATTTTTAAATAAGTAGGTAAATACTTGTTATAGGTAGGTATCTACATAGAAAACACCCAGACACAGTACAAATACATATTTGCATTCATCACACAAATCATCGCACATCATAAACATAAAATTGTATTTCCTAAATGCAGACTACAGAAAACCATTAACTCTTTCAAATGCAATGGTATTCGCTTCTATAATTTAATCCTTGCACTGCCTAAATTTTATTTGTAGTGGTAGAACTCTTGGCAGAGTCCGCCTGGGGAAGTACCACACCTTTGCCACCAGTAATGTGCAAACATTACTGTGTTCCGGTTTGCAGGGCAATGTTTCCAGAGAAATTACAGGGCTTAGAGATATAAGATCTTAGATCTCTGGGTGACGAGCGCAGTGCAGTGCTAGGTAATGATTTGGACTCTTCATGTTCCAATAGCTGCGTGTCACTGTGCTGTTATGTGTCAGGCATGTTGCTTACCATCAGGTACATTTCCGGATCGTCTCGTCACCATTTATATCGTCGCTGCGCCTGACAAGTTCCATATGTGAAATTTGTAAGGTTTTGGGAAACAACAAAAAACGTGTTATTTAATTAACAATCAGAAAAACTTAAAAAGTATTAATGCAGTATCATAGCCATTTATTTGAGACATAAAAATACAAAATTTGCAACATGTAGGTATTTGTTATTTAAGAAACAAGAATGTTTTTAAGCAAAAAACAGCACATGACTGGTTTAGAATAGTCCAAAATAATGAAGTATGTGCAGTATTACACATGACGAGTTTGGCAATGTTACAATGTTGTTATTTTGGGTTTAGTATTATGTGTTCTTTAGATTTCTTACATAACAAATTTGAATAAAATTATTAAGCACTACTAAAACTATCTCGTAAATCTAAACTAACTCATAAATCTGTCGTTTTTAACAATTACAAAACCTATCAAACATAATGAGATCAATTATGGCCCTTTTAAACAATTATCCTAAGCTATAATTTTAATATCACAAATTATTATTATTACGATTGCAATAGTAGTGCTTTAGCACAACATAACATCATCATCATCATCATCAGCCACAAGACGTCCACTGCTGAACATAGGCCTCCCCCCTAGATTTCCACAACGAACGGTCCTGCGCAACCTGCAACCAGCGGTTTCCAGCGACCTTTGTGAGGTCATCTGTCCATCTAGTGGGAGGCCGTCCAACACTGCGTCTCCCGGTTCGTGGTCGCCACTCAAGAACATTTTTTCCCCATCGGTTGTCAGTTATGCGAGCGATGTGGCCTGCCATTGCCACTTCAGCTTGCTTACTCTTTGAGCTATGTCAGCCACTTTCGTTCTTTTGCGAATATCCTCATTACGGATTCTGTCGCGCAAAGAGACCGAGCATAGCTCTCTCCATAGCTCGCTGTGTGACTTTGAGCTTCGTTATGAGACCAACAGTGAAGGACCACGTCTCAGTTCCATAAGTCATCACTGGCAACACGCACTGGTTAAAGACTCGTCTTTAGGCATTGGGGTATTTTGGACTCAAAGATGTGCCGAAGTTTGCCAAACGCTGCCCATCCGAGTTGGATCCTTCGCTGGACCTCTTTGTCGAAGTTGGATCTACCTAATTGGATCTTTTGACCCAGGTAGACGTATTCGTCAACAACTTCGAGTGTGGTATTCCCAACAATAACCGGTACAGGTGAGACATGAACATTTGACATGACCTTCGTCTTGTCCATATTCATCCTCAAACCTACCTGTTGGGATACTCTACTGAGGTCCCTGAGCATAGCACCGAGGTCCTCCATCGACTCCGCCACAATGACTATGTCGTCGGCAAACCGAAGGTGAGTGATGCATTCGCCGTTGATATTGATGCCATATCCGTTCCAGTCCAGTAGCTTGAAAACATCTTCCAGCGCGGCAGTGAACAGTTTCGGAGATATAACATCTCCCTGTCTCACGCCTTTCTGTAGCTGGATTTTGTGCACTGGTCCTGTAATCGGACAGACATTGTGGTTTTCTGTATAATCTGCCGAAGCGCATGGATGTGGTCTATGGTACTATAGCCTTTTCGGAAACCGGCTTGTTCGGGTGGCTGGAAGTCGTCAAACCTGCGTGCGAGACGATTCGTGATTACCCTCGAAAACAACTTATAAACGTGGCTCAGAAGTGAGATGGGTCTGTAGTTCTTCAACAAGGTGTTGTCACCTTTTTTTGAAGAAGAGCACCACCACACTTCTGCTCCACGCTTCTGGCGTACTACCGTCAAGTATGACGGAATCGAACAGCTTCTAGAGGACTTTAAGTACCGGTTTTCCACCCGCTCTCAGAAGCTCAGTCGTAATTCCGTCGTCGCCAGGTGCTTTGTTGTTTTAAGTTGTTTGAGGCCATCCTAATCTCATACAGGCTGACTTCTGGGATATCTTCGGTAAAGTGTCGGGTCAGCTTGGCTCTGGGGTCTTTTGCCATACTAACGACAGGTTGTGCTTGCGTAGAGGTGTATAACTGTTCATAGAACCTCTCAATCTCCTCCAAAATTGAGATTTTCTCCTGAAGCCTGAGGGCTTCGACGAGACAACGTTACCACTATCGGTCTTCAGTTTGGTCAGCTGACTTTGCCCAAGAGACAGATTTCTTGCGAACACTTTTGAGCCTTTGTTTTGCTTGATGGCTTCTTCAATACTCGAAGTATTGAAGCAGCGTATGTCGCGTCGCACACACGTAGAGATCTGCCTATTGAGCCGTCTGTATACCGTCATGTCGACCGAAGACTGTAATCGCATATCTCGTCTGACCGCCATAAGATCTAGAGTTTGATCGGAGAGCTTTTGGGTTCTGTTTTGGCGTCGGCTCTTATAAAATTTTCTGCCAACAGCATGAACAGTTTCCACTAGCCTGTCGTTTATTTCGTCCGCCGTTACGCACTCATCTAAGGATTCGAAGCGATTTTGAAGTTCGAGTTGAAAGTTATCGGGATCTTCGATCTGAGCATAATTTGGTCAACACAACATAACATTTTAAAATACCTATAGTTATTAAAACTCGTACACTTAATAGAAAAACAAATCAAAACTTCTTTATAAAAATCAAACATGATTCAATAACACCTATCAAACAAACGTTGTGTTACAGATCAAACAAATTATTATCGCTTATTTTTTCAATAAATAATAAAATTTCAAGTTATTGCTTGTAGGTAATTAAGGTTATCATAAAACGTATGATAGTCACGGTGCATTAACGGTTTTAAAGACTGAAGACTATCGTATTTGGTTTTATAAATTTTTGGGGTTCGTTATACAGTTGAGTAACAACATTTGTCAAGTTGTAGCTACGAAGTCGCTGAGGCAGGATTGTCCATTCATTAGGGTGGCGTAATTTGTAGTAGATACTACCATTTTTTATACAGAAAAGCTCGTATGTCATTTACAGTTGGATCTCAGGTTTTTACCTGGCCGAATAGAATCAAGACAAACATCAGGTTTTTATGTTGTGGTTCACACCACAACGCTCACATTGCTAGCACAGTTGGCGCGCGAATGAAGACGGAACACAAATCCCGTATGTGCTTTTCTGCACATACGATTTTTTCAAACGGTCAAAACACTTGAAGCATTTGTTAAAATTGTTTCTAGTAGGAATATCACAAAAAGGACTTTATCAACACATAGAAAAAAAATCAGAGATAAAATTAGTACGAAAAAACGAAAATGAAAAAAATGCACAAATGGAATTTGGCAAGCGCAACGACGATATATTTTTTAAAACCAACTCTACCGCCATTTCGCCAGCGAACACACTACTTAGTCTGTGGCGAACACCGTTGGACGTTGCACAGATTACACAAACATTATGACCACAGATTAGATTGAGACGTCGTCGTGTTGATTGTTTTGCCGTCAGCCGATTACTTTGTCATTAATCAATTGTGGTGTTCTGTGGTCTGACATTTACAATTTTTAGTCTATGGTGGAGATGTAAGACTCGAGTTAACTCGAGTTGAAATTCAGGTAACTCGAATTGAACTCGAAACTCGAGTTAGCAGAAAGAAACTAAATAGGAATATGCTCATATATATCTTAAATTATACATATAAATTATTAGACATTACATTAAATAATTAGATACTAAATTATACATATAAATAATATCTTTAATTATAAATATAAATTATACATAGATTGACAAAAAACAAGTGATTAGTGTAGTAGTAATTAATTTTCGTTTATATAAATTTAATAAGTATTTCAATTTTGAAATTTACGTAGTTAAATCTGTTATTCAAAAGTATGAAACGATGCACGACATCACTAGCTCAAGTAAACAGCATTTCTGAAATTCTAAAACGGCATTAGATGACGGAACTATGGATGACGGCTAAAACATAAAATAATTTTCAAACACTACTACCTTATAACATTAACAAACATTTAAAAATATTGTTTTCGTAATGTTAAGAACATAATTTTATCCATGTAAAAGAAGTATGATCTTCACAAAAAAAGTATTTACTTGTAGTGGACAATAACTTATAATTATATAATATTATGTTCCCGGAGTTTTGAAACTTGTATATTTACATTTAAGCACAAAACACCAAAAGTATGGATTATAACTTATTATTTATTTGAGAAATATATATATATATTCCCTTATAAAAGCGTATTATTTATACTGCTTGTGATTTCATATATATATGGTGGCATTTTAGGCGATGTTTCCACGTGAAATTTGAAAATGCAAAATTACAAAATAAATATATTTATATAGTTAGTTAAATAACATAATCTATACTAATATTATAAAGCTGAAGAGTTTGTTTGAACGCTAGGATCTCGGGAAGTACTGGTCCGAAATGAAAGATTCTTCTTCTATTCGATAGTCCATTTATCGAGGAAGGCTATAGGCTATATAACATAACGCTACTTTTAATAGAAGCGGAGCATGAATCAAGAATTTAAAAAAACGGGAAAAATATTCCTTTTTGAGAGTTTTCGTACGTTTCGTGTTTTGACATAACACATGGCATGTGTCTAAGATTACGTCATTGAATATCACAGATTAAACACCTTTTGAATATAAACCTTTGCTAATCAAATTTGTTAAATTTGATTGGTACGACCAATTTCCGACAGGTGGTGTAGCATGTAGCTGAAGAGGTGTTTTGTTTGAAAATGTTTGAGCGATATTGTCAGGAATTACTGAACCAATTTTTTTTCATTCTTTCACCGTTGTATATGTACGGGATCCTCATGAGTGCTATATAATGTACCACGGGCGAAACCGGGGCGGACATCTAGTTTTAACAATAAAATAACCGACTTTAAACAGAAAACTAATAGGAAAAAAATAATTTTATTTAGCACAAAGATATACGTATTTTGATTTATTTTAACACAAATTATTGAATAAACATTTAACAATTCTGAAGTCTCTCTATTACCGAACCACGTAAATATTTTTTTAAAATTTATTCTTGGTCATAGATATTAATCATTTCGCCACATGTTATTCTCGTGTTGCTATGCTTACTAGGTATATACTAATTAAAATTATCTTCTTTATCATGTTCTTCATTACTGAAGGTCGTGCCTTTTTTGATATGTCTTTACCGAGACGGTGATAAGGTCTTTCCATTCTGCTCTATCTTCGGCTTGTCTGAGGGCCGTCGGTAAAGTGAGTCCGGTCACGTCTTTTATTTGGTCTGCCCAACGGATAGGTGAGCGACCCCGTTGCCTTTTACCATCGATCTTACCCACAACAACCAATTTATCTAAGTTGTCAGGTTGTCTCCTGGCGATGTGACCAAAGTAACCTAGTACTCTTTGGTAACAAATAGTGGACATTCTGGTTTTGATCTTCAGTTGATCGAGAATCGATTTATTGGTTCTTTTTGCAGTCCACGGTATACGCAACATTCTCCTCCAACACCACATCTCAAAGGCCTCGATCTTTTTTCGATCAGCTGCTGAGATAGACCAAGATTCGGATCCGTACATAAATATTGAGAAGACCAAAGTCCGCACAAGTCTGGTCTTTGTCATTGTAGATATGCTCCTGTTCTGCCAAATTTTAGTTAGTTTGCTCATTGCGGACTTGGCCATCTGTATGCGTCTCCGGATTTCTTTATCACATCCTCCTCGATCGGTGATTAATGATCCAAGGTATACGAACTGGTTTACAAGTTCCAGGCCTGAGAGTTCTCCTGGGTGTTCAGCTTCACCCGCGCGATCAATCACCATGACCTTGGTCTTGGACTTATTGACTTAAGAGACCCACCATCTCACTCGCACGCTCTACTCTCCGGAATAGTTCTGCTAATTCTAGCTCAGAGGAGGCAAACAACGTAGTATCGTCCGCATATCGCAAGTTGCTGATCTTTTTGGCCCCAATCGAGATGCCTCCATCCCAGTCTTCTAAGGCCATCCTCATGATGTATTCGACATATATATTAAAAAGAATCGGAGACAAAATGCATCCCTGTCGTACCCCTTTCAGTGGCTTAAACGGGCACGACACCACATTGTTCACTCTATCCATTGATTCTTCATATAAGCTCGCAATCAGCGATATTAAGTGTGGAGGAACGCCCATTTCCCGGAGAATTTTCCACATCCAGTCCCACCTTACTCAATCAAATGCCTTGGAGTAATCTATGAAACAGAGAAACATTGGAACATAGTTACCCAGCTTTTCTCTATCATTTGTCTTATGTTGACTATTTGCTCCCTAGTCCCACGGCCTTTGACGAAGCCAGCCTGCTCACTAGGTATTTGTTGTTTCAGGTATGACTGCAATCGATCGTTAATTATGTAGAGCATGATTTTGCTGGCATGTGATATAAGAGCCACCGTCCGATAGTTTCCACACGTCATTGTTGAGCCTTTTTTGTGCAAAGGTACTAACAGAGATTCCTTCTAGTCCTTAGGCCATTTTCCTGTTATCTAGAGCTGATTACACAGTTCCTTGAGAAGTCTTACTCCGTTGTCTCCGAGATTTTTAAGTTCCTCAGCATGTATATTGTCTCTTCCGGCTGATTTATTTGTTCTTAGTTTTTTCAGAGCATTTCTCACTTCAGATTCCAGAATTTCCGGTTCCAGTTCGTCGTGATCGCTCGGAAATTCTATTGGTGTTCTTTCATCCCCATAAAGACCTTTACAGTATTGTCGCCATCTTTCTGTCACGTGGTCTATTTCTGTCAGTAGCACTCCCTGCTCATCTTTAATAGCCCAGGTTTTTGGCTTAAACTCACGTGTGATACTCTTCACTTTTTGGAACAGTTCTCTAGGGTGGAGAGTCTGCGCATGATCCTCAATATCTTGGCATATAGAGTTCAGATATTCGTTGTAGTCTATTCGACATAAACGCTGGACTTTGGCAGAAAGAGACTGATAATATGCACTCTGATAGGTACCAGTTTTTATAAGATTCTTTCTTTCGCTAATCGACTTCCAAGTTTCCTCAGATATCCACGATTTTCTTGGAGTATCTATGTCCTGTCGTCTCACTTCCTCGCGTGATTTTTTAATGAGTTCCTTTAATTTAGACCAGTTGGCATCGGTATCTACTCTGTTGTCCAGGACTAAGTTGGTGGATTTTTCTGTAAAGCATTCACTGAAAGAAGAAAAGCTCTTTGCGGATAACCGACTCTCTCGTTTGGTGGTGGCTCTCTGACATTTTCGAAGCCTCAACCTTACTTCTGCCACCAGGAGTTTATGATCACTGCCGCAGTCAGCTCCGGGATATGTCTTGGTGTTAGTTATGCACGACCTCCATCGCTTAGCAACCGTGATTTAATCAATTTGATTCCTAACATCACCTCCGGGTTTCACCCAGGTACCTATATAGACGTCGGGGATAGTTTTGAAAGCAAGTGTTTGTGATAGTCAGGGAATTTTCCACGCAGAATTGTAGCCACATCTCCCCTCGATCATTCCTCTTTCCAAGACCATACTTCCCTACCACATCTCTTAAGTGGTCATCCCGTTTTGTAGATCCGACTTTGGCATTCAAATCTCCCATTAGAATTGTGCTGTCTCTTCTTGGTAGGCTCTTGATAGTATCGTCTAATGCCTTATAGAAAGCTTCAATCTCTGGTTCCTTGGCTTGAGACGTGGGTGCATATACTACTACTAGGTTGAGGCGACATGGTTTGGTGTTTAGTTCATGGTAATAATTCGATCATTTACAGGATTGTACCCTAGGACTGAGTTGTTATAACGCGGTGACACACATATCCCTATTCCATTCCTACTTTCACTTTCTGGACCAGAATAGTACAGAGTGTATCCAGTTGAGGTGGTATAGAAACCAGAACCTCTTTTATGTGTTTCAGTTATGCCCAGAATATCTAGTGTGTAACCTATCTGTTCTTTCCCGATAATGTCTATTTTGCCAGGTGCCAGCGTTCCTCGGACATTCCATGTCCCGATTCTAAGTTTCTTACGGAGTTGTGGTGGTTTGTCTTGAATTGTGATGTTGTTGTCACCAGTAGCATTACTAGTACACCGCGCCTGATGAGTCACTTCAGTGGCTCCATTACAATTATATAGTGGTCTTTATATATAAGTACTAGCTGTTACCCGCGACTTCGTACGCGTGAAATGTTATATGTTATTACAGCAATCGTAATTTGAATCATCGGATAATACATTCACTATCTACATCAGGAGGATGAATTAGTTTCTTTAAGGTAAACACGCTCCATCGTAGACCGCATCGTTGCTTAACAGAGATGGTGCTTGGCGAGATGGCGGTCAAGTGTAAACAAACCACAAAAGTTTAAAAAACATCTTTGATCTCGATGGCTCGAACTTGACCAGCCATTGAAATATTGCCATAAAGCAAATAAAACAAAGATGAAAATAAACATGCCCCATCGCCAGGTATTTCTACCACTCTGAATCCGATTTGTAATCCTTCGACGACGACAGTTATAATTTAACCGTCCATTATTCAAACAAAAGCAAGTTCAATTAAAAAAAAAACTATAACTAATTTTTAAATTACCTAAATACTAAAAGAATTGTAATATTTACTCAGTGTAAAAAAAATTACAGAAAGTTCAAATGAGTTGGTATATAGGAGGTTTTTTTTTGAAGTCAGTTAAGAATATTGACGGTCAAAGGAACTGCCGATAGAAGTGAAAACTTATAACTTTGATAGCTTACTTTGGAAACTACGCGGTAGCAACCAGTATTCCGAACCAATGATCATAGTTCCAAATTTATCCGAAGATTTCTTATCATTCCCGAGCGTGACGCTAGAATTCAATTCACAACCCACGAAAAAAGTTAGGTACAAATTACATTTCAACTCCCGTCTTAGAAATTCACGGTGTTATGTGTTATAATTTTGGTGTCCCCTCTCCTTGCTTTATAAGCCACTGAGCCAGCACTTAGTGAAAATATAAAGTCTAGAAAGCAAGCCCGTAGTTCACGAATTATAAGTAGCTCGTGTTTAAATTATTGTCCCACCACTACGTTATAAAACTGGGCATCATGAAACAATTTGAAAAATCACTAGATAAAAGCTTGATTCACCACCCGCTACTTTGCGTTTAAAAATTTGGCGCGAAAACGGGTGTCAGGTTACATAAATGCAGTGTTTATGCTTCGGCATATGAAGTGTCGCCTTACTAATAGCTGTTTGAACTCATTCACTCTCATGAACGTTTCAAGGCGCTTCTAGCGGTATCGTTTTTTTTATAATTAATGTACTTAAAATGTTAACTAACATTTTTGACACTTGAGCACACCCCGGACACTCCACTAAAACTCCATACAACCGCCGCTGTGGAGTTGCCTACTCTTCACACAACTACGCAGATGTCGTTCGTACACACGCGTGAATGTGTGCGTTAGCGCTAGGGCTACTGAATTGTTTTATTGAATAGTTGTGCCCCTTGAGTTCACCTGGTGACGTAGTCTATAAACTTGCTATAATGTTGAGTTACATAAATAGAATGGAGCCAAATTATACTATTCTAATTAAAAAGGTGTTTGCACAGATTTCTAAATTGTTTCAGAAATCTGTGGGTGTTTGTATTACCGCATAAATGAAACGAAGCCGATGATAGATTAGATCAGGTACCTAGATATCTATTTCTGTTAGTAGGTACACATTCGCACTTTATTTTACACTTACCCATGAAGGAAACTTTACTCTGTCACTATAATTATTCCTACAGGCGTTATCAATCCGTGCTTGGGCACGTAAGTTACTGGCTGTGTAAGTTACGAACTTTGAGTTAAAAATTACTTCGTTATTTTAAATAAAAAAATATTGGTAGAAAATTCACACACAACACCATCTGACCCCAAACTAAGCAAAGCTTGTAATATTAAAAAGCAACGTTATTGAAAAGTTTCTAATCTTACGTTATTTTATCATTAGGAAATTAAATAAAGCTTTTAATCTTGTCCCGTTTAGTTGACGGACAGCCATAAACAGCACAACAACCCACCATGATGATATTTCGTTAGGAATTAGATGTTCGATACCAGCCCTTCGTTGAGTGCTCCTAGCGTATCCGAAACGGCCTGAGGGGTGAGGAAGCTTGAAATTGGCGGGGGGTGGGGAGTGTCCGTTCTATCTATATTATCTATTCTATGACTTGAGTAAAAAATTTTCGCTATTTCTCAAGCAGTCTAACAACTATTACGTTAATAATTTATAAGGGAGACAGTGGTTTTATGGGTTAAATGTGCTGTATACGATATATCAAACTGGAAACACCACAACAAAAAATGCATTCGATTGCACAATTATTATTTTTCAGTATTTCGGGACCATTTTCCCGCCAAAAATTTTGTTTTTTGTTTTTTTTAATTTTACGATTTTTCTATGTAAATGAACTCTAATTTTAGTGTAGCTTATATCAAAATAAAGATGGGTTCAGGTAGACGCCATTAAACACAAATTGATCGGTATACCTTCCCAAATAAAACAGAAACTGTTTTTTTTAAGTGAAAACTTCTTTTAGAGCTCCTAGACAGAATTTTCATGGGCTGTGAATTGAAATCTAGCGTAACTTGGTAGAGATATTATAAGTAGCTAGAATGCTATAGATGAATTGTGCTGACCATTTTAGTAGTAAGTACCTAGTGAATTCTGAAATAGGTACAAAAAATAATTTAATGGCGGATAACATAAATATTAAGTAGTTAATTATTAACTTATGTTGAAAACTTGATACTTCTTAACTCTGTCCTTATATATAACGGATTGTTACCTAATTTAAAAGTCCAAAACCTTAACCATGTCGACTTTTGGTAAATTTTATTTGACTGTCCGCGCAATAATTTTCCGCTCATCGTATAAGCTAAACGTCAATAGCTTATAATATATTATACTAGTATAATATAAAATATGATAATAGTCACAGTACTACATACACACACCACATTCGAGATAGTATTAACACGAAATTCACGTTTCGTTGCCGCGAAAACAGATTCTATTGCGTCCTTTCTAATCTACAGCGTGACCACGTCGAGACTTGTAACGTCACACATCGAACTGTTACGCCCCAGCTTTTGACGTGACAACGTCTTATAAATTGGTTTGCCGGGTGACACTTCAAGAAACTGCGTTACGCTCCGCTCACGTTATGCGCTCACAACGAGAGCGAGTGAGAGGCACGCGTCCCCTTCCACTCGGGCATGGTTAGCCCGCCTAAGAGCGAGAGAGACAGACATAAAAAGTGAAAGGCACGCGTCTCTTCCGTAAAATTATTTTACCACTCAAAGTCGTTGTCACGTAAAACTTTCGCCCGTATACCGACTTTACAGGCAACCAATTTTTTAGGCTGTGATGCTTACCCAGCAACCCTGGATCAGCATCACGGACTTAGGACCGGAGAGTAGGGTTACGACTCCGGTAGAATCGTCAGCCCGTCTTCAACCTCCGACCTGTGCGATTGCTTTCACGAAGATGTTCTGTGCAACCCCCAAGTTTATTTCATAAAGTTTAAATTAGTAAATCTAATAAAACCTTTCTCTTGTTCCATTCGTCGGGGAAAACAACAAGCTTTGTCAGAGATTCAACGCATTTTGTACAGTTATTGGAAGAGATACAGCTCTGTGAGGACGAAGAGCTTGTGAGTTTCGATGTCGTTTCGCTTTTCACGAATGTACCGATAGAGGACACCATTGAAATTATTACGGAACTAATTCAGTTTATTGAAATACCTATCGAGTGCATAAAGCTGATGCGATTCGTGCTCACCAAAGGCTATTTCGTGTGGAAGGGAGACCACTACATACAAGTTGGAGGTGTGGCTATGGGGTCTCCTATTGCCCCGGTCGTGGCTAATATCTTCATGGAGTGGTTCGAAGAGGAGGCAATCTTGAGTTCGCCATATAAACCGAGACATTGGTGGCGGTATGTTGACGATGTGTTTGCTATTGTACGCAGAGACCAGATTGATCCGTTACTGACACATTTAAACAGTGTTCATCCGAATATTGCGGTAACGTTGGAACGTGAACGAGATGCCAGTCTGCCTTTTCTGGATGTGTTGGTGATGCGAGATTCTACCGGACGATTATCGCACACGGTCTACCGTAAGCCGACACACACAGATAGGTATCTAAGGGCCGATTCACACCACCATCCCGCACATCTAGCCTCAGTACCACGCACGCTTATTAATAGAGCGTTGAGACTATGTGGTCCAGAACACTTAGACACTGAATTAAAGCACTTGGAAGGCGTGCTCAAACGTAACGGATATAACTGGAAACAGGGATGGCGGGTGGCGAATGCATCGTCGAGGACACATCCAGCTTCGGTGGAGAGGGCGGCCGCTTACCTGCCGTATATTAAAGGGTGACGGATAACATTGGACACTTGTTACGCCGAAGTTATTGCATCAAGACAATATTTCGTCCACTCAGGCAGTTAAGGCAAGTGGTACGCTCCCCTAAGGACAAAGACCCTTTGGGTGTGCCTGGGGTGTACATGATTCCCTGTGATTGCGGTAAGAACTATGTGGGTGAAACACGTCGGAATGTGCCCACGAGGCTTACGGAACATATACGCGCGATCAAGAATTTGGATGGCAACAGCTCTGCGGTGGCGGAGCATGCTCTCTGTTCGGACGCTCAACACTTCATTCGATTTGATAAGGCGGAGGTCCTGGCTAGGGAGAAGTCTTTTGTACCCCGTAAAGTCAGGGAGGCCATTGAAATCGGTAAGCGTCCGACGTTTAACAGAGATGGTGGATGGCATGTAGCACCCGCTTGGAAACCTTGCCTCCAAAAGGCTCAGCAGTGTGTTCAGACTAGTGGTGAGGACACAGTGAGCTCAGTGTGCTGCAATATTCCCGACGCGCAGCTCACCAGCGACGACGAGTGCCAGAGTACACCGGCGCAGCCCTCCCGCACCCCCTCATTTGCACCCCCGCAACAACCGTTGAGCTTGCGTGCGCGCCGTGCGGCTGCCCGCAGTGCTAAACGAGCTGCGAACCCGCGCGCACTCTCCTTGAAAAAGATCGCCGGACGCGATCGAAACTTGAGTCGGACTGGACTGACTACATTATACGTGAGTCACCCGTGTATTTATGTAAAATGTGTAATAACCACGTTAGTTTTCATACTAAAACATTAAAATTGACAACCGCAACTGATAGCATAGCAAAACTGGTCATACCACAAATCTCCAATATTTCTCTGATCTAATTACCTACGCAAATTGCCTACCGTGAAACATGTAGCCTGTCATATTCAAACATTAATTAACACATACTCATATTATGTCTGAAATACAATTTTATCTTTGGTAGCTCGAGTTATACTGGCGAATAAGAACAATTTAAGCCGAAATTTGTATTTTTATGGTTACACCTATAAAGCGGTCATGTGCTGTACCGAGAGCACGCCTGGCGTGCTCTTCGTTGGTATTACGCGGCATCGTTGGGAACTACAAGAACAAAATTAAAAATTTTGACTAACCCCCGACTGCTTCCGATTTATTATCTGCACAACATTCTACTAGTCAAGCTCTTTCGCTTGATACCCATATTGAGGTAGTAGTGAAAAAAATAATATAATTTGCCATTTTGTGGTAGCGGCCATCTTTTATTTGTTTTTTTCTAGTGTATAGTATTTACCTAGTCAAGCCCTTTCATTTGATACCCATATTGAGGTAGTAGTGACAAAAATAATATCATTCGCCATTTTGTGGTGGCGGCCATCTTGGATTTGTTTTTTTTTTATAGTGTAAAGTATTTTACTAGTCAAGTTCTTTCATTTGATATCCATATTGAGGTAAGTTGTCAAGAACTATTTTGTAACGCCATTTTGTGGAGGCGGCCATCTTGAATCGATATTAATCAAACATGTCAAAGAACATCCGCACGGATATTAACCTTCAAATAAAAAAACCGCATCGAAATCGGCCTATCTGTTTGAGCTCTACGGTGCCACAGACAGACACACACACGGACAAACAGACAGACAGACATCGACGTCAAACTTATAACACCCCTTTTTTTGGTCGGGGGTTAAAAAAGACATAGGTTACTTTTTATTACGGAAAAAGAGAAGATGGGGTTGAAATGGGGGCGACAGTTTATACGGAAGTTCGTAATCGTTGAAGATAAACTCATGAAACATCATATCGAGACACTTGACGTCAAACTTATATCATTTTAGGCGGGGGTTAATTAGAAAATAATGGACACAGTGAATGAGTTGAAATGTGCACCTGACGAACGAATCCGCTCTCAGTCGATTTAGATTTAATTCGAGTTACCCGAACTACGCTCAGCTAGAGTTAATTCGAGTTACTAACTCAAGTTGTCGCATCTCTAGGCTGTGGTCGATGGCGACCGACCAGGGCTACCAGGTTACACTGGAGTTTGAAGTTATTTTAATCGTTGATGAATGCACATTGTCGTAATTTTCAAACACAATCAATTAAATTAATCATGTATTTATAACTGTACATAAATGTTAATACATTATAGTATTATTAGTGTAAATTACTAAAAAGGGTAAGTACGTTTGCGAAGTGCCTACACACGTCGTGGGGCACGTAATTGGTCCCCATCCCACTTTTTTTTATAATTTCACGTTTTACAATAATTTCTTGAATCAAAAAATTCTTTAATTTACTTGTGTTTATCGCAATAGTCGTTGAAAATAAAATTAGTGCTTTATCGAGCACCCTTAGACTAATTGCATCCTCAGGTTTTCAGACAAAATTATATAAAGGTACGTGCCTAGTTTTTGTACCAGTAGTTTAATGTGAATCGAACCCTTTGTGATAAAAGGTTCTCACGGTTTGTGGTGCATAGGGTTTTTGTGTGAGCAATGATCTTGCCACATGTGATTACTTCCTGCATTGGTGCACTGTCGTATTGTCGACGAATGCGTAAAATGATTGCGTTCAATGCCTTGTAGGTTCATGCTGTTTTTATAAGATTACTTTTCACGTAAATTTCAGTTGGGCATGTTTTGAAGTTGAAATTCCTTGCCTGGTGTCTGATGTAATGATATAAATTTACAGATGTCTAAATTAATTGATTGTTGTTGTGGCCTTGATTCTGACATTGGATAATACTTGAATAGTGTTGCAAGTGAAACTAGTGTCGTATCTTGCCCTTGTCGTCTACAATCTTTGAATAGGTATTTTATTTATACTATTTCTGTAAACATCTTATGTGCTTTTTTATAATAATTGTTATTGTTTATTCTTTTGTGATAAAGGTAATACAGTTTTAGGTTACCTACATATTAATTAAATCAAAAAATCATAATGACTTGTAAAATGTTAAATGGGTGTAGTAATACATGTTTGTTAGTGTACTAGTATTAAATCAATTAAATTGTCAACAATTATCATTGATTTATATTATATAAATCAATGATAATTGTTGTATATTATATAAATCAATGATAATTGTTGAAACTGATCAAAGTGTATTTTATTCCTTGTGGCTACTTCTTTGATTCTGTGCCAAGCGAATCTAATTTTGACCTTTCATTTTGAATCTCTTTAGATTTAATTTGACTCAATTGTGATACTGAAATATATTATATATCACTAATATTGTAAAGGCGAAAGTTTGTAAGTGTATATGTTTGTTCTCATGTAGTATCTGTGTAATTGCTGAACAGGTTTAAATGAAAGTACCTGGTTGACCAAGCTTTGCTCGGGTTTTTTTAATGATATTTAGGCAGGTACGAATTACGTAGTGATGACTTCTTAGACCTACTTAGATACGAATTAAATGCGTTTATAAAAGACTCAAGTATAAGAAGTATAAGATTTTCTCAAAAAAAAAGAACAAAAAGTTTAACTGTCTATAACTATGTCTCACATTATTCATTTTCATAATATGTATATTATTCATACACATTACACATATTTGTGGCCCTGAAAACGTCCTTTTGGTTTGTGTTGATTGAAACAAAAACATAGAAAAAGTATTGGTGACAAGACGTTTAAGGAACGTACATAAATATTTACTACCAGTCATGGATACTGTATGAAAAACATGTTTTATGTTTTTATAACGTCCATTCTATCAGTAAGAATAAATAAACATTGCCATGGAATTTTCTAAATACATTATAAATTTGTGCAAATTTTGATTCTCCACATATTACTTACTTTTAAATATTTAAATACAAAATTGATGTCTTCTTCATTTCTATAAATAGGTAGTAGTGTTACTTAACATCTCACTTTGTTATCCATAACAGATATTTGGTAATGGTGATGATACCTTGATCTTTGTTATCAAAAAAAATTTGCTCTATACACAACTTTCTTGTACTTTATCTCTTTAATATAATGTATACAAGTTTGTGTAAATTAACTTTATAAAATTTAATGAACTATGTGTGTTTTTATGTGTAAAATTTATAGGAAGGTTATATGAACATCATCATTTTCCAAAAAGTGATTAATTAACACTTGAAGCTTAAAGCATTAAAGTGACACAAAATATAACACTAGAAGCTTCTCGCAATTATTTAAGGAGAAGCATACAGATGTAGATGGTAAAATGGAGTCAGAACCCTGCACTTTTTGTGCCATCCCACAGTTCAGTAGGCAATAATATAGGGTATACATACAACTGTCATAGGTACATTATTCAAAAGGTATGAAGCAAATTACTCGTAATCCCTTAACAATATCATGTTGACGTGTAACTTCAAGTAAGTCGTACAGCGGCCTGTAATATTTTCTTTTTTGTTTTAGGAAACGGGCTCATGTTCCGGTAACTACTCCTCATATTGACGTGAGTTGAACATACTTTTATTCGTCATGATAATCCAGTTATTATTGTTAACAATTAACAATTATTTGTGTTCATCAGAATATGAATTAAGTATTATTAAAAAAATTAAAATACTGACCAATTGCTTACTATGAAACTACAATAAACTGGAATTTATTTCATTGTTTTATTTTTGGCAATGACATTCTGTTTTTTTTGTTTATTGATAAAAACAACCTTCATAGACTCCAAGATCCATGCCTTTTTTATACTACATGTTTTATCTTATTGTGCTATCTTATGTGTTATCATATTACAGTGCTTTTACAATGCTGTCAGGCAAGAATAATTACTTAGGTTTATTACATAATTCCCTTCTTTAGAAAACCTCTCCCGGTGCAGAGCCCCCATCACCGACACAGTTGATGGAAGTTATAGTCCCTGATGGCATTTGGTGGCACAGCCGACGCACGCATCACAAAACGACTTATATCGTGCTTGATGTCATCAGTGTTATAGATGAAGGCCTCAGTATGCCGAGACAGAGCGACGACCGCATGCGGGGAGCTCTCATGCAACTTCAACCCAGCCTTCGTCTTTATGACGATTAATGACATTATGTTTATTTTGGTTAGTTGTATGCCTGAATTAAGCCCATCTTTGAGAAGGAAATAAATAAATATCTACTTGGAGGAAACAATAACTATGAATAGAATTAACACTGTAAACATTTCCTTATAAAATAATATTTGCTACAAATTAGCTAGCTATAAAATCGCTGATTGTTCTCATTTATTTAGTTAATCATTATTACAGGTCCTTTGAGCCAGAATGGACCCAAAATGTTCACCATCAAAACACAATATTTATGATGACTCAGACAGGGTATTGTTTGATAATGCAGAGAAAAAGACTGACAGACCACAGAGGGGAAAAGAAAACTCCTCAGCTCCTAACACACCAACTAGCAGCCGAAAGCCGGACGACATTGAACGTGAAGATTTTGATGAAGAAAACAGACTCCTTAAGTTATGCCCTGATCTCATAGAAAGAAAACTTAAATATTCTCGAAGTGGCAAATCTAGCCTTTCATCAAGCTCAGAAACAATCTCTTTAAATGACATGCCTACAGACTATAGTCGTCCCGGCTGCAGTAAAGATAACGGTGACGACAGCAATACTACCATCAAGAATATGATAAAAAGTAGAACATACCCTGTTGAGGATAAGGAGGATTTCATGCAAAAGTTGTTGAATAGTAATATTGAAGAGAGAAGAAGAATTTTCCTAAAGGCAAGTTGTATAAAGCAGAGGCGATGGAGGGAGTAGATATAGATATGATAGATACTTGTGATACGGAAGCCAGTGGACCATCAGGCAGAACAAGCTCCAATGCATCCAGTATTGGGAGCTCTGGCTCTGACAGTACTAAAGAGTTCAGAGTGCCGTCCACTTCCAATGCTGACAAATTGCTCGGGCTAGATGATAGTGGAAAACATACTGAGCCTGGGAGTTCCAAGTCTTCGGTGAGTGTTAACTTTTGAAGAATAATATATTAATAGAAAAAATTAAATTAGTCATTAAAATTGAAAACTATAAACATACAGGATATGCTCGAATGAATCCTTCACATCGACTTCTTCAGTTGCTTTTAGTTCTTATATTTGTATTTATTTTTGGACACTCTACCAAAACTAATATTCGTAGAATTGAAGATTCCAATTATAATTGTCAGTGTTATTGGATATTTTTAAAGGCATTGAAAATGAAAATGTTTATTGTGCCAAAATAAAACAATCATAAAATAAAAACACATGACAAAGGATATGCGACAAAATATAGTAGATGGTACAGATTTTGTATAGTGTGTTAGTGTGCACTGGACCCCACACTAGGGTGACCTGTGTTGTGGGAGTCCAGGCTTTTTCTATTACATTTATTTGACCTGTATTAAAGAAAACAAAATGACGACAAAGTTAACAATTTTTTAAATTAATGAGGGTAATCTATATATAAATGCTCATACACAGAATGGGTGATCAGATCAAACAGAACAGTTGGATCAAGAATACTCGACCCAGCAACATTAGAAGCTGCATCACTGCATTAACCACTGGTACTGGTACTTTAGGCCCTGCCCCGCTGCTTGTGGCAATCCATGGTTAGGTTTTTTTGTTTTTTAAGTAAACTAACTGTTGGAAACCGAAAAAAATACTGTGATAATGAAATCAGTCTAAAAAGTGTCTAATGACATTGTTATTGTCCATCAGAGTATGTTTTCTAACTTAATAACGCTTTATCATTGTTGCAGAACTATGGACCTAAATACTGTGAAGAAGATTCGGACGATGATCTCAATGAAGAATCTTGGTGTACATGCTTGTCATCTCATGAGGTGATTACATTTTTAAAACTCAATTTGGCGACTAATGTTCGCCTTTTTTAAATTAGTCCAAAAAGGTAAAACTTAAATTTTTCCCAACACAGTTAAAAATAACATAATTGCCTGCTACTTTTTTTTCTCTATTTTGTTTCAGAATGTAACAAACCAACAAAAAAATATAATCCCATTGTTTACTTCTTTTGGACTATAATAAAGAAAACAAAAATAGGAAAGGAAAAAAACATATAATATTATTCTCTGCAAATGCAGAGAATAATATTATAACATCATATGCAAATGCATATGATGTCGCATTATGCACCTATTCTTGAATAGTACTTAGCATAATTTATGAAAGAAACTGCATTTTTTCAGGAAGAAGAAGAAGAAGAAGAAGAAGAAGAAGAAGATGATGATGATGATGAACCAGAACCTGAGCCTGAGAGACATTGGGTGAGTGCAGTTTATTATTATAATTATCCATAACGGGAACTACACTAATAAATCACAAGACACCGCAAATTATACAACTTGTTGCAGAAAGGTCCAACAATATGTTAACAGGTAATTCCAACACTGATGTGGACTTCATCTCCGAAGGTCTCTTCCCCTCAACACGTTAGATCACGAGATAATACGAGTCAAAGTTTGATGTAAAACCAGTTTCAACCCTAACCCTGTACAACTGCTGACAAACGATCTTTCCTGTCAAAGACTAAATTTTGTGCAGGTATTTTTATATTAAGGTATTTTTTTGCCTACTTCGAAGCTGTGTGTGTTGTGTGACAAGTCAAGCCATTTTTGTTTTACCTTGACAAAGAAACATACATAAGGGTGAGCAAGAAAAATCAGCTGAGCGACTCAAACGGCGCAAATATGCAACCCGCGGAAGTGGTTACATATTTGAGCCCTTTTGGGGTTGAGACATTGGGCCCATGGGGGCCCAGTAGCCCACCTCATCTTCAAAAGCCTTTCCGAGCACTTGGTCGATGTGACGCGTGACCAAAATGCTGGCGTTTATTTGGCCCAACGCATAGGCATTGCCATTCAGGGTAGTAATGCCGCCAGCATGCTGGGTACGTTTCCGATTGGTGGCTGGTGGGCTTGAACATCTTGATTATCTGTAGACCTACAGTGGTTTATGGATAATTCAGGCGTGCTTAGTGTATGTAAATAATTAGTATTTTAGTTTTGTTAATAAAGGCTCTGCCCACTCTAAACAAGAACAAAATTAAAAATTTTGATTAACCCCCGACTACCTCGGATCTCGGATTACCTGTATAACGTTCTACTAGTCAAACCCTTTCATTTGATACCCATATTAAGGGAGTTGTGAACAAAAAAATGTACTTCGCTATTTTGTGGTAGCGGTCATCTTGGATTTAAATTTGTCATAGTGCAAAGTACTCTATTAGTCAAGCCCTTTCATTTGATACCCATATTGAGGTAGTAGTAAAAAAGTAATACAATTCTCCATTTTGTGGTGGCGGCCATCTTGGATTTGAAATTTGTTATAGTGTGTAGTATTCTACTAGTTAAGCCCTTTCATTTGATACCCATATTGAGGTAGGTTGTGAAGAAATATTTTGTCCGCCATTTTGTGGAAGCGGCCATTTTGAATCGATATTAACCAAACATAGCTAAGAACATTCGCACGGGTATTAACCTTCAAATAAAAAAAACCGCATCGAAATCGACCCATCCGTTTGAGCTCTACGGTGCCACAGACATTTTTATTTGTCACAAAGAAATAGCACATAGGATACCACCAACCTAGGATAGGAATCTGCACACCGGTAGAAGGAGTAATAGTAGTAGTGGTAGGACTCTTCGCAGAGTCCGTCTGGGGAAGTACCACACCTTTACCAGTTATTCTGCCACCAAGCAGTATTGTGCTTTACTGTGTTTCGGTTTGAAGAGCAATTTTTCCAGTGAAATTACAAAGCATAGAGATATAAGATCTTATATCTATGCGGTACGAGCGCGGTGTAGTGCTGGGTAATGATTTGGACTCGTGTTCCCATAGCTGCGTGCGTGCTGCTATGAACAGGCATGTTGCTTACCATCAGGCACAAGTCCTGCTCGTCTCGTTCATCCTTCATTGTAAAAAAAGTATGCGCGATTTTACGCGACCTTTTACGTGGGTTGGGGTTCTTAAAGTGCGGAATCCTAATTGTCCAAATTGACTTTTTTTGAACTATTTGAGTTGAAAGTTCAGTCCATTGGTTTAAGTGAAGTTTTAGTTCGGCTCCAGAGCTAGTATCCATGGCAAAGATAAAAAAAAAAAAGTTTTAGTTAGGTTGGTATTGAACCATTTCATCTGTGTCATACATTTGCACTGATTCGTTCCTTTACTGTGGATTCCCGTCTCTTATAACGTAGTGATTACTCACTCTGTGGTTCAGTCGCTCTCTAGCGTCGTTGGCGGTGGGTCGTTGTTTGTTTGACCGCTAAATTAAAGTCGATACGATGTCAGCAGTGTACGTAGACATGGTACGCCGTGCCGAAGGCGTACAGTGCCTCAGTGGTCCAGAACTCTGGGCTTTTGATGCCCTCCTAGGAAAGCGTTGGAAGAAGGTACGTCGCGCGCCGCAAGCACCTTGTATTGCAGTGTGTAATAGATAAATATGTTTGTGTTGCGACATTTCGGTGTAACAGTGCGACTATGGTTAAATAATAATGAGATTTTTAAACGACCGTGCGCTAAGATTAACCGCGCGCGGCGCGGTCACTGACCGCCTCGCCGGCCAGGGTTGTCAAACAAAATAACAAACAGCGAATTTTTAACTTTGTATGGAACAAAATAATTGTTCTTATTGTATCTAATATTCACATATGTGTTTCGTTACTTAGTATTAGAGATGCGCCGAGGAACACTTCTGTCTGTCTGTGGCACCGTTGAGCTCAAACGGATAGGCTGATTTCGATGCGGTTTTTTTTATTTGAATGTTAATATCCGTGCGGATGTTCTTAGCTATGTTTGGTTAATATCGATTCAAGATGGCCGCCTCCACAAAATAGCGGACAAAATATTTCTTTACAACCTACCTCAATATGCGTATCAAATGAAAGGGCGTAACTAGTAGAATAATATACACTATAAAAAATTCTAATTCAAGATGGCCACCACCACTAAAAGGCGATTTTTTTTTTCACTACTACCTCAATATGGGTATCAAACAAAAGGGCTTGACTAGTAGAATACATTGCACTATAACAAATTTCAAATCCAGATGGCCGCTTCCACAAAATGGCGAAATACATTTCTTTTTTCACAACTCCCTTAATATGGATATCAAATGAAAGGGTTTGAGTACTTAGTAGAATGTTGTACAGCTAACAAATCTAGGTAGTCGGGGGTTAGTCAAATTTTTTAATTTTGTTCTTGTTTTCAACCGAGTACTCGGCCGAGTAAATCGTTTCAATCAAATTCCCATTTCGCGTGCGTAAACAAATACAAACGACGCGACGTCAGCGTTCCATCCCGAATTCTTAATTTTCCGCTTTATATATTTTCCCATTTCTTTAAACAGTTTACATGACTACTAATTAATTAGCATAATTTCGATTTTGATTTGATTGATTGAGATTGTCAAAGATTTCCTAAATTAGTAATAAATACTTTTTTTATTAGTGTTGTTTGCTTTATCACTTACATTTTTGTTTTATGTACCTAAATAAAATAGGGCAATCTTTCCAGAGAAATTACAGAGCTTAGAGATATAAGATCTTAGATCTCTGGGTGACGAGCGCAGTGCAGTGCTAGGTAATGATTTGGACTTTTCATGTCCCAATAGCTGAATGTCACTGTGCTGTTATGTGTCAGGCATGTTGCTTACTATCAGGCATATGTCCTGATCGTCTCGTCACTCTTTATTAAAAAAAAAAAATATATATATATTGTTTTTCTTGAAACGAGTATACTAAACATTCAAACCGAGTTATCGGGCCGAGTACGAGTATCAAAAAACCCGCAGAGTACGCCGAGTACCAAGTATCAACCGAGTACTCGGCCCATCTCTACTTAGTATAGATGAACTACCTTAAATAAATATTGTTGGACCTTTCCACCACACGTTGAATGTATGTATTGTGTATGTGTACTTAATCAATAATAATAATAATCATTTCATTCTCACCGAAAAGAAAAACAAAAACGGACCAAGAGGTTTGACTCTACTTTTGTGATACGAACGTTTAGGCTGTGGAATGAGTTGCCTGAGTGGGGTTTTCCCGATAGTTATAATTTTGGAGATTTCAAATGGAGAGTGAATTGGTTTCTTGTCGGTAAATACACTCCATCGTGGACCGCATTGTCGCTTCATCAGGCGAGATGTCGGTCAGGTGTAAACGTATTGAAGTTAAAAATATTCAAAATTCATAAATATACTAGATACTAAATTTCAAATATTTTGTTGAATATACCATCACGTCATCCAGATATAACATTTTCAGATATTTTAAACTTTTTGTGATGTGCAATTTTTGTGTTGTATTCGAGAAATATTCCTTTACTCTTCCTATGCCACATTTTGACAAACCTAATTATTACAACATTAAATTAAAGTGATTTTACTCTTATACCTATATAATACTATAAACTATTTTCGTACAAAAAATTAAACTGACTTCAAAACCACAAGTAGGCACTCAAAAGCGAAATAGTTATTTGTTATACAAAAGTGCAAAGTTGATTTTTAACCGCGTGCTCAATTTTGATGACCGAGCAAGCGAAGCAAGAAGCTGAGCGTAGCAAGGGAATCAAAAGAGCACAAGGTGAAAAATCTTTGCACTCGAGTGCAACACGTAACTTTTCATTCCACCTCAGCGAGGAAATGACAAAATGCAAATTTTTAAATGTTTTCGCGCTAAGCAAATTAAAAAAAAGTAAACACACCAAGGTGGTTCCGAGTCTGAGTTTTTGACATATTAAAAAAAAATTTATGATGCATTCGGCACCAAGGAGGTAGAAATAAATGGGTTGAATTATGTTTTGAATTCAAAACCTCAGTACACACGATGTTCTAAATTCAAATTTACTTTAACCTCTAGAGTCTAGAGGGTAAAAACGACTTTTGCGCCCTGATATCGAGGAGCAAAAGTACTCTTTCCGAGCTGGTGGGATGAAAAATAAATTATTATCATTATTATAAGCGCTACTCACTTATCTATTTGAAGTCGGTGCCAGTCAGGTCAAAAAGCTAGTAGATTGATACTGTGTAGGCATGTGGTAAGTAGGCACAGGTTATTATCTATCCACTACCTGTTAGACTTGGCTGGCTTCAAATAGATGAGTGAGTAGCGCTTATAATTATGATAATAATTTATTTTTCGCTTTTGAGTGCCTATTTGTGGTTTTGAAGTCAAAAATAATCCAATTGCGAAAGCGTGAGACTTTGAGATACCTACTCCAGAAAGTTGTTTACAAATTGTGACTTTGGTTGATAACGAAGTGCGACACGAGATAAGTAGGTATCTTGTAAGTACCAATGAATGGTATGAATTGGTTGCAATGAACGCTACATCGTAATTTAATTGCGTCTGTGAAAGAAGAAATGCACTCCTGTTGTAATTATCACGTATAGAAATTATCTAGAAATCGAAAATAAATGCTTCTTTCGAAATCATGATAGTTTTGTTTTGAAGAAAACTCCTATAAAACATTACTTGAGTGTGTTATAATCAATTCAAAAGTGATATGCATATCGTATCCTGCGCCACAAGATAAAAAAGGCATAGCGTCTGGCAATAGAAGAGAAAACTTAGGTTGATAGCTTACGTAATGTAGTTTCTTTTTCTGAAATCGCAGATGTCCCTGTAACAAAAAGTATTAAAAAATTGTAATCACTGTAGCGCCATCTTGCATAAACTATGTAGGATATTAGAGGGTTCGACAAAGTATATCAATCTGCTGTAACATTCGACGGTTCTTACTTTTTACTGCTCGCTTAATTTAGTTATTTGTTAAAACCGCGGATGGTGCTATAATAAAACAATAGTTTTCAGATAGTGTTAGGTGACAATGATGCGGGTTCCATGAGTTTGGTCCATCCAAAAAGCGTAGCAAAAATGTAGCGCATACAGAAGTTTTCACTTCAGAAATTTAATGCTACTTTTAAATGTTTGTTAACTCCTTCAATTTTTGAATTTTTGAAAAAACATTTTGAAGGGCAATGTTTCCAGAGAAATTACAGGGCTTAGAGATATAAGATCTTAGATCTCTGGGTGACGAGCGCAGTGCAGTGCTAGGTAATGATTTGGACTCTTCATGTTCCAATAGCTGCGTGTCACTGTGCTGTTATGTGTCAGGCATGTTGCTTACCATCAGGCACATGTCCTGATCGTCTCGTCACTCTTTATTTAAAAAAAAAAAAAAAAAAAAAAGAATTCACGCAATATCCAGAGGCTAACACAACAGGTTACATCTACGTAGAAAAAAACGATAGTTAGGTTCTGGGCAGCTCTTTATAAAACTTAATTTGAGGGAATTACATTCGGTATAAAATTGTCTTACGCTTTTACTCCTGTAAACAACTGAAACAATATTGATGAAATTTTGACATGTTTTAAGTATTCACAGCCTTGCCCGCCGAAAGGCGAGCAAAAGTTTTTGATGTACATGCCGAGACCGCCCATGGGCGGTTGGATTATACACTTCATATCTTAGCCAAATAACAAAATAAAGTAATAATATATTATGTAATGATTCGTTTTATAATTATTGATTCGCCACTAAAACGGCCTGCGGATATCTCAGATTTTGTTTGAAGCTACTTCTGACTTTTAACGCGGGCGGGCAAGATTAAAGGCTTGTTCGCATTAGGCCAGTATATTAGTCCAGTAGTGAGTAATTTTGTGGCTAAACGTGTCTGAACACTGAAACTTTAGTCGAGTAGTTTAGTAAGTGATTTAGTCGAGTCAATCCATTTTGTTCTATTTTCAACGGGCGAGTAGCACCCCCCACCACGCGTTCGTTACGAGCGGTGTGCTCATTGGCTCGCCGACTAAACAGGTTCGAACTTGTAGAATTAGTCTGGAGAGAAACAACTTCAAACAATTTTCCAAATACGAAATTGTCTGTGGGATAACTTATTTTATTGATCACACAAATTTCCTCATTCACCTCTTCTAAAATAGCCATTACGATTAGCTTATTCATTCATTTATTTTATTGCGTTGTAGGATCTTCATGTTGCGAAACGCTACTCACTTGTGAACTGTACTAAAGCACGATGCGAACGATTCTCTACTACTACTCTACTAGACTAATTTACTAGCCTAATGCGAACAAGCCTTTAGATTCCGAAATCATAAACCTTTGAAAAAGTCTAAATAATAAATTCGATTTTATTAAAAAACACAATTAATCGTACTTCTTACTAATATTATAAATGTCAATGTATGGATGTTTGTTGCTCAATTACGTCGTAACGTATTGACGGGTTGGGCGGAAATTTGGAGCACGGTTAGGTCATCATCCCGAAGAGCATATAGGTTACTTTTTATCCCGAGAGAATAACAGTAACGGAAACTACGGGAATAACACCGCGAGCTGCTGCTAGAATATACTAAATATAATCTGAATCTCGGTATAAATATATTAATAATACCTACATAATTAATTAAAAATACTTACTTAATAATTCAAGACATAAACATACATGTTTACAAAGTTACAAAATTGTTTACTACTACTGTTTCTTATGAAATATCTAAAATAAATATATTTTCACCTTTTTAGATATATTCTAGTTACATTTACACAAGAACAAAATTAAAAATTTTGATTAACCCCCGACTACCTTAGATTTGTTATCTGTACAACATTCTACTAGTCAAGCCCTTTCATTTGATACCCATATTAAGGGAATTGTGAAAAAGGAAATGTAATTCGCCATTTTGTGGTAGCGGCCATCTTGGATTTGAAATTTGTCATAGTGCAAAGTATTCTACTAATCAAGCCCTTTTATTTGATACCCATATTGAGGTAGTAGTGAAAAATATTATATAATTCGGCATTTTGTGGTGGCGGCCATCTTGAATTTGAAATTTGTTATAGCGTTTAGTACTCTGCTAGTCAAGCCCTTTCATTTGATACCCATATTGAGGTAGGTTGTGAAGAAATATTTTGTCCGCCATTTTGTGGAGGCGGCCATTTTGAATCGATATTAACCAAACATAGCTAAGAACACCCGCACGGATATTAACTTTCAAATAAAAAAACCGCATCGAAATCGGCCTATTCGTTTGAGCTCTACGGTGCCACAGACAGACACACACAGACAGACAGACAGACAGACAGACAGACAGACAGACAGACAGACAGACAGACAGACAGACAGACAGACAGACAGACAGACAGACAGACAGACAGACAGACAGACAGACAGACAGACAGACAGACAGACAGACAGACAGACAGACAGACAGGCAGACAGACAGACAGACAGACAGACAGACAGACAGACAGACAGACAGACAGACAGACATCGACGTCAAACTTATAACACCCCTTTTTTTGTCGGGGGTTAATAAATATGAGCAATCAATTCATTGGCTGTTATGACTCACTTTCACTCTCCATTACTAATTTGGTAATAACTAAAGTAAATGACACATTTTTTCCATAAGTGCTACAGAAAATTAAATCTATACTAATATTATAAAGCTGAAGAGTTTGTTTGTTTGAACGCTAGGATCTCGGGAAGTACTGGTCCAATTTTTTTTTTTTAAATAAAGAGTGCCGAGACTATCAGGACATGTGCCTGATGGTAAGCAACATGCCTGACACATAACAGCACAGTGACACGCAGCTATTTCAACATGAAGAGTCCAAATAATTACGTAGCACTGCACTGCGCTCGTCACCCAGAGATCTAAGATCTTATATCTCTAAGCCCTGTAATGTCTCTGGAAACATTGCCCTTCAAACCGGAACACAGTAATGTTTGCACATTACTGCTTGGCGGTAGAATAACTGGCAAAGGTGTGGTACTTCCCCAGGCGGACTCTGCCAAGAGTCCTACCACTACAATTCTATTGGATAGTCCTTTTATCGAGGAAGGCTTTAGGCTATAGAAAATAACTCTACTATTAATTGAAGCGGAGCATGAAACAAGAATGTAACAAAATCGGGCAAAAATATTCCCCTTTTGAGAGTTTTCGTACGTTTCGTGCTTTGACATGACACATGACAGCATGTGTCAAAGATTGCGTCATTGAATTTCAGTAATCTGTGCATTGAATATAAACCTTTGCTAATTTTTTTTTTCTAAATCTGAGTTGGTACGACCAATTTCCGACAGGTGTACCAGGTAGCTGAAGAGGTTTTTTGTTTGAAATCGATATTCTCAGGAATGAGTGGACCGATTTAAGTCATTCTTTCACCGTTTAGATATGTACGGGATCCCGATGAGTGCTGTATAATATACCACGGGCGAAGCCGGGGCGGGCATCTAGTACATAATATACGCTTCTAACAAAGCGGCGTACGTACGTGTAAATTATACATGAAAAACAGCTCATGTCAAAATCTGTAGGCTAACGCTGGAAACGCCGAAGGGCGGGCTAGAGCACTTTGTCGAGATGCCGGGCCCGCCGATGGGCGGGCCGAATACAATGTATGGCGGCATGGGGGTGAGGTCGATACTTTTTAGGAAGATAATGAATGGGTCAAAATAAGCTGTTTTTAACCCCCGACCAAAAAAAGTCTGTCTGTCTGTCTGTTTGTCTGTCTGTCTGCCTGTATGTCTGTATGTGTGTCTGTCTATGGCACCGTAGAGCTCAAACGGATGGACCGATTTCGATGCGGTTCGAAGGACTTGACTGACTTGTAGAATGTACAGATAACAAATCCGAGGTAGTCGGGGGTCGGGGGTTAATCAAAATTTTTAATTTCTTTTTTGTGTTTTATTTATTTTTAA
Source organism: Ectropis grisescens (assembly GCA_017562165.1). NCBI lineage: Eukaryota > Metazoa > Arthropoda > Insecta > Lepidoptera > Geometridae > Ectropis > Ectropis grisescens. The sequence goes on from CM029767.1 coordinate 23,972,848, forward strand.
CCCCCGACCAAAAAAGGGGTGTTATAAGTTTGACGTCGATGTCTGTCTGTCTGTCTTTCTGTCTGTCTGTGTGTGTGTCTGTCTGTGGCACCGTAGAGCTCAAACGGATAGGCCGATTTCAATGCGGTTTTTTTTATTTGTAGGTTAATACCCGTGCGGGTGTTCTTAGCTATGTTTGGTTAATATCGATTCAAGATGGCCGCCGCCACAAAATGGCGGACAAAATATTTCTTCACAACCTACCTCAATATGGGTATCAAATGAAAGGGCTTGACTAGTAGAATACTATACATTATAACAAATTTCAAATCCAAGATGGCCGCCATCACAAAATGGCGAATTATATTATTTTTTTCACTACTACCTCAATATGGGTATCAAACGAAAGGGCTTGATTAGTAGAATACATTGCACTAAGACAAATTTCAAATCTAAGATGGCCGCTTCCACAAAATGGCGAAATACATTTCTTTTTTCACAACTACCTCAATATGGATATCAAATGAAAGGGCTTGACTAGTAGAATGTTGTAAAGATAGCAAATCTGAGGTAGTCGGGGGTTAATCAAAATTTTTAATTTTGTTCTTGTAATTAAAATAATATTCTTAATAAAATTGTAAGTTGTATAAAAATGTAAGTATTTGAAGTTTAACAAAGAAAATGTTACAAAATATTTAAAATAAAACTAAAAAAATGGAAATTTCCTTATTGTTATTTTTTATACTCATGTAGCAACCGACTCATTATCTAGACTTGAAAACGGGGGAAAACATATTTTTGGGGAATGGGTACCAATGTTTGCGTAAGCATGGGAGTGGGGACAATAGCTTTGCTTACTTTTGATGAAAAGCGGTATCAATAATTGCAATAAATCTGCTTACGTAATATTGAATACCCCTTAAAGTCAGTGCATCGTTTCGAAAATCGTGACATCGTCGGATGAAAATCACCTTCAATGATTCCGTTAGGCTAACAACTCATGGAGCGGTTTCCAACCGCGCAGCGCGGGCCCGCAGCTTCTGTAGAATGCAGATTTATATGTAAAAATTAAAATCAAAACTCACGAGACGGTTTACGCCTGCAGCGCTCGCGGCTGCCACGCGGCTCCCATGCGGTCGCCGCCCGCCACTTTCGCGGGCGAAAATCTCACCCGCGCCGGCTTCGAAACCACGAAAATCAGCGGTATCGTGAGTTTTGAAATAAAACCGTCACCCGTCGTGGTTCGCGCCCGCGTGCGTGGCGCGATTGGAAACCGCTCCATGAGTTTTAGCCTTACAGAGATACTAAGATACATCCATACATACATACCAAGCTAATAAAAACGAGTTAAAAAGAGGTCATATAGGCTTCTAACGCATCACGACATTATTTATTCGACATGCTTTATTTATAAGAAACCAGGGTTTGTTGTCAGTTTCTTGTCCAATTCTATGAAGTTTCATTTGATTTTTGATTAGTCGATCCCTACGTGTGTGTCGCACTAGACGTCTAATTCTAAAATTCAATAAATTTTTAAGCAGTTTGAAAAAAAAAGTTTCTTCAGCGTTCTTCAGTATTCTGTTCAGATTTAAAAGCATGGAAGAGTTTCAATACTTTGGAGGGTGTGCCTAAAATTGTGTGTTTGGAGAATGGATTTGGTGTGTTTACTATTAATGTTGCTCTTTTTATCTATTAATTAATGTACGTGAAACATAAACTTTGTAAAAAATATCATTCAAGCCGCTAGTTAAACGGCGCTATTTAGTCAATAGGCTAGGCTGTTGATGAACGGCTGATTAAGCTAGTTGGCTGCGACATAAGTATATCATAATTTCAGAATTAATTGAAATAGCAGCATACAATTTTTCTCAATGCATTGCAAGTTATTTACATTTATTTACACATATAAAAATCTAATAAAAACATGTTAGTTGAAAGCGATATGTCTAACGTTTGTGCTACTCGTTATTATTTCATTTAATCTGCCGTTTTAGGAAGTCTGGCTGAAACTCAATTTTGTCTCGAAAGTTGACGTCGCAAACATAGTCGCAATAGGATACTTTGATACGAGTATGATCCGCATACTCGTATAAAAGTATCCCATTAAAATGTATTCAAAAATTTTACATTTTTGGCTAAGCAAGCTAGCTAAGCTTGGGCAAATCCTTAGAATTCTGCGGTGCGGATGTTTATTGTTGCTAGATAAAAAAAATGTCAAACTTCACGAATGAGATAGCATCATGTCTCTGAAGTATTGGCGACGTTGCGTCATCTGGACCCTGGGTTTGGTTTCGCCGGTCACACCTGACGTATGCATGCTAAGTATGTCGTGCAGCGTCTGTTAAAATGATCATCCAAGCAATTTTAGATTTTTGCTTAGGTGATTTGGCGTGATTTAGCACGTAGGTGACCCAGAAAATTTGGACTATTCGTCTCAATGGCAAGCTATTTTGACGACTTTTCACTTTATAACAACTTCAACGTTTATGAAAACTTACTAATACGACCTATATTGTATGCGTTAGGAAGAGACAATGGCGTTTCTCACGGCAATTCAAGAAGTCAATTTATAAGATAGTTTCCAGTCAAGCTGTTTTGTAATTTACAGAAATTAATTTAAACGCACGTATAAGTATGGCGTCTATTCTTACTTATTATTTGCGTCTGCGTTCTATTACAAAATTATATATAAAATAGTTGCCAAATCTGCTTCTTCGTGTCGAAATATTTAACGTCAATTAAAGTTCGAATCTGATTCAAGTACTGATTAAAACCTTAACATGCAGCGGAAACAAATATTAAATGCAAAATAATTTTATGTTATCAAATAATAACATTATTAAAAATATTAATCTATTAATTTTGTAAATTATTGACGTTCAGACAAACTTATTGATGTTAATTAACTAGTAACATTGAATTAGTTGCGATCTAGTGATCTATCCGGAGTCGAAGTGCAACCATAACTTTCATGACTTTTTTTAATTGTCTTTTCTGTAAAATATTTATTTTTATTTAATGTTCTTTAAAAAAAGAACTTAACTAAATATGCCTCTCCAATGAAAAAAATATACAAAAATATATCCGATGTCCTCGTTTCAATAATCTGTGTGTTATAAAAATATCTTTTCTTTAGAGAAAACGTTGTTACGAGCCTTCTCCGCCGCAGGGTGCGAAAAGATTCTGTCCGGATGGTTCATTTGTGGGCAGCCCCGGGACCGAATCTTGGGTAACAAGCACTAGTCCTAGCATACAAACCACGACCACCACGCAACCTGCAGATGTGAAACAATGGCTAAACCGGTAAGTTGAATTTTATATTTGAGTCGCTATGCTTTTCATAAATCATCTGTTTGGAAATTTTGTTTTTCATTTTTCACTTTTAGTTTTTTTTAGCTTTCTTAACTGTTCTTTATTATAATGTAAATCAGCAATCATTTCCATTTTGATGGAAATGATTGCTCGAAATTTCACATGTCAGCCCTCTTCGACCTCACTGCTAATCAACAATTGCAACGTATTTTTTTGTTAATATTTCTTACTGTGTGATATTAAATTTAAACGAAGTCTGAAATTTTACATGGATGAGCCTATTAGTACGTAAGCGCTCACTGAGACGGGGGTTTGCGAAATTCAACCCCTAAGATGGTGAAACTAAGGATGGACAGTTGTATGAAGATTTAAATATAGTTAATTTTCCGTTAGTTTCAAGGTTATAACAACGAAATCAACAGAACCGATTTGAATGAATTTTGGTATACAGATAGACTAGATCCCAAACAAGAACAAAATTAGAAATTTTGATTAACTTCCGACTACCTCGGATTTGTTATCTGTACAACATTCTACTAGCCAATCCCTTTCATTTGATACCCATATTAAGGGAGTTGTGAAAAAAGAAATGTATTTCGCATTTTGTGGTAGCGGCCATCTTGGATTTGAAATTTGTCATAGCGCAAAGTATTCTACTAGTCAAGCCCTGTCGTTTGATACCAATATTGAGGTAGCAGTGAAAAAAATAATATAATTCGCCATTTTGTGGTGGCAGCTATCTTGGATTTGAATTTTTTATAGTGTATAGTGTTCTACTAATCAAGCTCTTTCATTTGATACCCATATTGAGGTAGGTTATGAAGAAATATTTTGTCCGCCATTTTGTGGAGGCGGCCATCTTGAATCGATATTAACCAAACATAGCTAAGAACATCCGCACGGATATTAACCTTCAAATAAAAAAAAACCGCATCGAAAACGGCCCATCTGTTTGAGCTCTACGGTGCCACAGACATACATACACACAGACAGACAGACATCGACGTCAAACTTATAACACCCCTTTTTTTGGTCGGGGGTTAAAAAGGACATAGGTTACTTTGGGAATAAATAGGGAATGAAAGTTCATATGGAAGTTCGTCACTGTTGAAGACATTATAATATTATATTATAAATATTAAAGTAACACTTTCTATGTCTGTCTGTTACGCTTTAACGTCTAAGCCACTGAACCAATTTCATGCAATTTGTCAATTGATTTTTGCAATTTGATTTGATAGACTAGACTCGGGAAACGACAAGGGCGACTTTTTATCATAAAAAAGTGGAAGGGGTGGAAATAAGGAATTACATTACATTGTGTACATTATGGTCTTACAATAATAATCGGTAAAGTAACTCACAACTTAAATTACATTGAAGTTCGTCAATGTTGAAAATAAAACCGTTGATTTTATTTTTTGACAAAATTCATTGTGATGAAATTGTTTTAATATAGGTAATCTTTTTCAGTAAACGTAAATTTGAATGGATGTACAAGTAACTACTGCCTCAGTTACCTTAATCATTATTTTGCGCGGACGAAGTCGCGGATAAAAGCTAGTAGGGTTATATTTTTTGGTCGGACTCCTAACAGACTTACGTGTCTCCACGCAAGGGCTAGCAGATGACCAGATGTCAAGCAATAGTTAAACTAGTGTCATTTTTCGCTTGTGCCCATAGAGAGATTCTCTCGATTGACCAACCTAACTAAGATTAGTCAATTGATGCTGCAATTTATTCTTAAGCTTAATTAGGAAGGGTTAGTCGAGCCTTTTGCGCCAGTCCAAAGTTCAGTAAACTGCATCTGAGGCCAACTGCCATAGGTCCATTTCCATTAAAAATTGTCGCGTACGTTCTAATATTGCGTAATCGAGCATATGGTCTAGCACGTAATTGCTTATCAATTACAGGAGACACCATTCCATAAACAATTTCAACCTTGGATGTGCATTTGGTTAATAAAACCCGTCCAGTCCCCGCCACGTGAAACTATCGAAATACTTACTGCGTTTTCCATTTAAGGTCATATAAGTTTATAGTCCCCTCTCTCTGTACCTACCACAGTTCAACTCTTGGGATATGCCGAAGTATTCAAATATGAAAATTCGTCAACGTCAGTCTTCGTCAAAGATAATTATAGTCAGTTGATGGTGCAGTTTATTCGTAAGCATAATTAGAAGGAGTTAGTCGAACCATACGCCTTCTGAGCGAGGCCAAAGTTCAGTAGAGTGCATGTGAAGCCAACAACCATAAGTTCTTTTCTAAAAAAAAATTGCTATTCGCGTCGTGGATACATTGTCGCGCACGTTCTAATATTGCGTAATCGAGCATATGGTCTCGCACTTCATTGCTTATCTATTACAGCAGACACCATTACATAAATAATTTCACCTTGGGTGTGCATTTGGTTAATAAAACCCGACCAGTCCCCGCCAGTGAACCTATCGAAGTACTTACTGCGTTTTGCATTTAATGTCATATAAGTTTATAGTCCCCCCTTTCTCAAAATATGAAAATTCGTCAAGGTCAGTCTTCGTCAAAGATAATTAGTCAGTTGATGGTGCACTTCGTTTGTAAGAATGTTAAGAAAGGGTTAGTCGAGCCCAACGTTTTCCGAGCTAGCCCAAAGTTCAGTAGACTGCATCTGAAGCAAACGAGCATATTATGTTTTTTTTTAAAGTTTTAATTGCAAGTTCATAGTCCCCCTCTTTGTACCACTATTCAACTTTCGGGAAATATCAAAATATAATATAGCATCAAAATATGAAAATTCAAAAGATGTCAAATTACGTTCTACGAGTTTAACGTTTCTAGATATACTTTATATCTATACAACGTGTGGCGGAAAGGTCCAACAATATTTGGATAGGTCATTCCAACACTGATGTGGACTTCATCTCCGAAGGTCTCTTTCCCCCTCAGCACTTTAGCTCACGAGATAATAGGAGTCAAAGTTTGATGTAAAATTTACCAGCTTCAACCCTAATGCGCGGCGGCGCGCCATGCGATGACGGAGCGGCGCGCGGCGACCGGCGGTCAGTGACAGCCTGGCAGCGCCGCGGCGCCGGTGATTAGGGTTGTCAAATAAAATAATAAACAACGAATTTGTAACTTTGTATGGAAAAAAATTGTTGTGCTTTCGTGTCTAATATTCACATATGTGATTCGATACCTAGTATAGGTGAACTACAATAAATATTGTTGGACCTTTCCGCCACACGGTGTATATGTTACGGTGAGAGTGCATAATTGAAGATTATTAATAATTATCTATTACTTATTATAATTATTATATATTTTTTATATTATTAAATATTAAAAATTATCGAAAGTCTAGGTTAAAGTGATAAATTAATCACATTTGTCGGTTATTATTAATAATTTAACCCTAGTAGTGATAAATGTAATAAGTGGCCAAGGGTTGCGGGGCGGGGGCGGTGTGTGCGACGTGCGAGAGGTTTAATGAGAACCAGATTTAATGAGAAATGCCTTGAAATAAAATCGGAGAAAGGAAAAAATCATCGTGTGAATAACACGAGATGAATATTTTAAAACTTAACCTAACCTATAAAAACTATAATAAAAAAAAACCCTAACCTAACCTGCTGGTCAAAAAACATTGGGTTTTCATTTATTTTATAACTTTTACCATTATGTGTCGTGAATTATTAATAATTACTACTAAAAGTAATAAATTTCGATCGTTTATTCACATTTACCAAAACATGTGGTTATTATTAATAATTTTGTAAAAATATTAATAATTTTCAATTAATCAGATTTACCTTGACATATACTTAAAAATCAGTACCACTTTTCGTTGTAAGTAAACTCCTCATAAACAGCTCGACCGATTTGAATGTTTTTTTTTGTAAACGTTTGGGTAGGGCCCTAGTTGGCTTAGATTCACAAATCACCTCGGCATATGGCACTGCAGTTGGTATCAAGGTTATTGTCCGAGCGAAGCCGGAATGGGCCGCTAGTAGTTTAAATATATCAAAAAAAACCCACAGTCGATTTGAGAACCTCCTCGTTTCTGGAGTCGTTTAAAAAAAGTTTATTCGTATCGATATTATTGGGTTGTAGTGTATTGCTGAAATACAAGAAAAGAAGAAGCAGAGGATAAACCATCTTATCTTATACCTTTAAACGACCAATTCTTGTAGGTATATATATATATATTATATATATATATCGCGGAAACGGCTCGAACGTGAAATTATGTATACAGGGGGTTTCGGGGACGATAAATCGATCTAGCTAGGTTTTATTTAAACATCATTTTATGCGCGTTTTTAGACAATGAAAAACTCCTAATATGTCATTCGATTACGATAACTTATTTCGCCGCGGTTCTTTAAGTCTAAATGGCTTAGACGGAATATGCTCGCCCTCGGAGTCAACAGGCGCCGGGTCGAATCCTGATGGTTACACTCGTGTCTTTTCTTTTTTTCTGAGAAAATCTTTTACTTAGAGCCCTTTATAAACGCATTTAAACCGAGCAAAGCTCGGTCAACCAGGTACTGTATATTATATCTCAATCCCAATATCTAAGCAAACTTTATTTATTTTAAAATAATTGTTTACAACAACGGAACACCCCTACCATACATATTATTGGGAGAGAGGTCTTTACTTTATTTTTTAACACACTCTTATTAGCTTGACAAGCAGCCCGCCCCGGCTTCGCACGGGTATTTTAAGTATATACTAAAATTATAAGACTTTATTTAATACACTCTTGGTAAACTTGCCATGCTTAGCGCATACGACCAAGTCTGCTTTTGACAAAACAGACAATCCAAATCATCTGTTTTGAAGCTAAGATATAGCGCAATAATCCACAGATAGATAAACACAAACACATGGATCCATATTGTCCATATCCACTTATAACAGCCCTCTTTTTGTGTCGAGGCTCAGGAAATGTAATACTTTATTTTCTCCGAAAAAAAAACGTCCTAAATTTTCATTTAAATTCATGGGGTTGCTGATCTTGCCGCTATTATTCTAAATTCAAATGGTGGCGAGGAAAGTTTGCCTTATGCTTCCGATGCTTTGATGGTCTGGAGTGCCCTCAATTCCGGGGAGTCGACTCCCGTAGAGTTCAAAGCCAACGGCTTCGGAATGCTATTAGGGCCAAGCGGGTCCAAGAACAACTTTTGTCATGTGCCTTAGCGGATGGCCAGACTTCGGACCGTCTCCCAGTCTTAATCTGGGGCTTGGTTGCACGTGCTACCTTCTCCTGACCTAGGCACCTTATTAGAGAACGACTCGTTTGGCGTGGCGGTGGCTGCCGCCTGGGCTGCAAGGCGTGTGAAACTCACCGCATGCACATGCACCTGCGACTCTCTGGTAGAAACCGATGGCCATCAATTGGCCACTTTGAGTTCTCAACGGTGTGCGGGGAAGGTTCTCGCGACACCATGCACTCAATGGCGTAGTTCCGAGAGTATTAGTATCGCCAGGCGTTCCTTGCGTACTTGAGGCCTATGCAGATCGGACGGCAAGAGACCGGATGGGTTGACTCTGGTGCCCTAGATTTCTAGATTTCTCATCGTCATATCATCGTTGTCTTTAATGCTCCGTGTTATTCTACTTTAGTAAGTAGGGTAAAGGGGACCTATTGGGGATGACCTCTATCCCTCATAAGTTACGGCTGGTCTAGTCGGGAGAACGGCGACTGCCAATCCAGCACTTCCGGTACAAATCCCACGCGCATCACTGTCATTACGAAGTTATGTGCGTAATGCCGCTAACTTAAAACGGCGAAGGAAAACATCGCGAGGAAACCAACATGTGCCTAGAACCTTTCGAGGTCATGCGTCATCCACCAACTTTCACTGAGCCAGCGTGGTGGATTATTGCCTAGGCTCTTACCTTGCGAGAGAAGGCCCAGAGTCCCAGCAGTGGGAACAGTTAGTGGGCTGCTTATGCTATATCCCTCATGGAGACTACCCCATAATATATGACATTACATTCTTTTACACATAGACAAAGCATTAGTCAAGTTTAACATGTTTGTAGGTATATTTTGCGTTGTAGATAAAATCATTCGACTGGCTTAGAACGCTGTTTCCGAAATTTCAATTTTGATAATTACTACACTCGTGATAACTTTTGAATGGTACGTCGTGTTTGGATAAATCAAAAAGTAAGTTGCAGGCATTGAAATAACCTTGAGTAAAAAGTAATTTATTTATATAAAGATACATACCGAGTTATGAAGAAAGATTTCTTAGTTGAATTGGCGAAACAATTGCATATTTTAACTTAAAAAAGTAGTTACTGTGACATAACTATTGTAGTTATCGCGGACTTTTTGTAGATAGTGATGTGTTCTATAAAACTGTAGTACATTACTTTGATCTGCTGTCAATAGTTTCCGCAGCGTAAGCGATATAGTAATCTTTTTGGAATTTCTTCCCTACCTTGGGTTCCATTATCAAAGTTTTCACACGGATCCCTAACTTTTTGAATAAAATATATAGCCTATGTTCATCGCATATAATGTAGGATTACAACAGTGAAAGAATTTTTTGAATCGGCCCAGTAGTTTCGGAGCATATTCGATGCAAACAAACAAACAATAAAATCTTTTCTCCTTATCATATTAGTGTAGATGTGTTATATGATTGTCAATTCAAACTGCGACGCTGGGCAATGACACTTCGGCCCTGGCAAATACATGCAGCGGACTATCGGTTAGTAGTGAGCTGTATAATAATCTAAGCTCTAATTTCCTAACGTCCAATTTCTCGCCGATAAACGGTTAGGATGACCTGATTTAATTTCTGACTGACTGATAATAGGATGTGTGCGTCACACTATTATAATCAGTACGATCTATTTTTCTCCTATAAAATATCGGTCCCTGATTATTAGACGTGGGCTGACAGCCTAAGCCGATACGCCCAGTCACCAAGAAACTTAGTTTTATTGATCCGGTAAAAATAAATACTTCAAATAAATGTTCGTTTTCGTAACTGTTGAATGCGCAGTAAACATCTTGTACACGTGACACGCGCGGCCTCATCCTCCCACCCCTCCCCTTTCCTCCCCACGTTACCAAACTGGGCTATTCTTATTCGCTCATTGCGCAAGGCTATTTATTGTTTAAGATTTATGTTGGTACTTGTACACCGTGGACAGTTTCAACCTACACCCCCAGATCAGTCCCCTATTTTAGCAGTCACAAATGTTACGAAAATCTAATTAGATTCTATTGTAAATAATTCCTTTATTCCTTTGTAGGTATTGTGTTTTTTGCGTAATGGATTCGTAATTGCCTAATGAGAATTTGAGATTACTAACAGCCTGTGATCGGCTGTATTATTTTTCTATGTCTTGTTTGGTAACATGACGCTTTATTACAATGGCGTAAGCGGATTATCCACATTGATCGTTATTGTTGGTCATTTTACTCGTTAAACAACACGGGTGTTAGTCGTTCGTTTCATATTTATGTTCATTTATTAGGATTTCGGGGGAAGTGGTATTATTTGGATATTGCTGATCTGTGCTGAGTGCTGACGCTTTCTACCAGAAACAAGATTGCTAGTTTCTTGTCAAGTAAGTTTATGTAGTAAGAGCATCGTCGAAGTTTTTATTGTAGAAGTGATTCATTTAGCTTCAGTTAGTCAAACTAGTCAGAATGAACATTCATGATTTCGACTTAACCGACAAGTGATATCTATCTTACATCTGATATTTTTATTATACCTCTACAGTTAAATCTGAAATCTAAATTTAGGCAAGCGAACTCGCGAATTGAGTATTTATCCGACTTCAAAATAGTGAAAACATATCTTGGTTCTGATTTGGAGATCCGAAACTTTACATATTGCATCTGTTCGGCCCCAAAATTTAAATCATATAGCTAAACCTATATACGTTATTGTTGTAAAACAGTCGAGATATCTCTGAAATTATTGACTGTAATGAAATTATATTTGTAACCGTGTCCTTTAGTTTGGCTTTCTGCGTTGTGTCGCGATGAATTACTCGTTCTTCTTGTCTAGGGCGTTCTATGGTATCAGCTTCTGGATTTTCATTGAGACACAATCAATAAATTATTGGCACACTATCTATGAATTTAGGCATTTGATGGAGTCCGAAAACGACGGATAAATAACAAAGTAAAGTGGCACGTACAAGATATGTCAAACGGAATTTTCTAGGTTTTCAGCGTGGACTGATAGTGAGAAGACTCAAGCCATAGATGCCCTGATCAACCGTTGTGCCGCGGGGCAAGTGCGCCACATGATGAAGGCGATCGAGCCGCTTTTCCAGCGAGACTTCATATCGCTGCTCCCAAAGGAACTCGCCCTCACTGTCCTGGGATACCTACAGCCTAAGGACTTGCTGCGTTCGGCACAGACTTGCCGATACTGGAGGTTAGTCAAAAACATTGTACCTTACACTATCTGAAAATGTGTTTCTGTACTTGATAAAGAAAGAAATAGTTATTTAAATCCCGTCACTCTATTGTACACTACTCTATTATACAATAGGTACATAATAGAGTGACGGGGCCAATATGACGTGCGCCTGAAGGTAAGCTACACCCGATACAGTATAGTGCCACTTAGCTATTTGAACATGAAGGCAGCCTATGCACTGCGCTCGTCACCTCCGCAGAAATTAGATGATTTATCACATTGTACTCTCACCTGTAATTTCTCTGAAACCTATGGGTATAAAATACATATTCTAAAATAATGATTGATAAACCATCAGCATTACCATAAATGTAACTTTTTTCCCTTATCGGTCTTATTTATGGGGCTCAAATTTGGTTCAGATACTTAACCGGGTACAAGGTATATTAGTCTGGCGCGCTGGAGTAAATTCCGAAATCCCCGCTTGTGCTCCCCTACTATTCATTGCCTGACCAGTATGAACGGATTTGGAAGAGACGATGAGGGTAAACCGTGTGTTAACTATTAAGAATGTTGCAGAAGACGACTGTAATTTTCTGTTTGCACCATCGCACTAACTCGCCTTAACTTTAACTCGAAAAGTTAAAACGCCATGTAAGATGTACGAAAATTCAAAACATTATTAGTCCATTGAAATGTTTAAATTTAAGGATCTTAATATTGCATTTTTTTTAGAGGACGCATTTTTATTTTTGTGATATGTGATGGGGGGCCAATAAAAGCTTAACCCCAAGTTTGTCGGGAAATATTTGCTTTATTTTTGCTTAAACTTCTTTATTTTTGAAGTTTCAGGAAAAAAACAATAAAAGCAAACTCGTAGATAACTTCATTTGCTACAAATTATAGCTCAATAATTTTTTTGTAGTGTTGGTAGTTTGAAAGATTTATCGAAAAATGCGTTTTGCAATGCCGGTCGGGGGATAAGGGTGGCAACCCCACAAACTTAGGGTTAAGCTTCTATTGACCCCCCACACATGTTCCAAAAATAAAATTGTGTCCTCTAAATGATGTAAAGCTCATTTAACATTTCAATGGACTATATGATTAACAATTTTATAATTCGATGGAAAAAAGTCTCAATTCAAATGAACAATTCCAGATTCTTAGCCGACGATAACTTACTATGGAAAGAACAATGCCGACGTATAGGTATCACGGCATTCAAGAGGATTCCTCAATCACTGCCCCGCTGCGCTAGTCCTTGGAAGGCTGCTTATATGCGTCAGTACCTCATCGAAAACAACTGGCTTCACAAATCCGTCAACAATCCCATAGTGATGAGAGGACATGATGACCACGTCATCACTTGCTTGCAGTTCTGCGGTAATAGAATCTTGAGCGGGAGCGATGATACTACGCTCAAGATCTGGTCCGCTGTCACTGGCAAGGTAAGATTCACTTTAAAGTAATAGCTAAACCAGCTAAACCTTCAAGCAAATTTCAGACATGTATGTGATATTCTATTCACAAGTTACTGTATGTTTTCCTTTCTTTAATGTCTATTAAAGAAAGGAAAAAATACAGGACAGGCGTCGGCGTCGGCCTGTTCTAACTTCTAACAGATTATCGTGTGTTTCAGTGCCTTCGAACCCTGGTGGGGCACTCTGGCGGTGTGTGGTCTTCCCAGATGGTTGGGCGCCTTGTAGTCAGCGGGTCAACCGATCGCACCCTGCGCGTTTGGAATGCTAAGACTGGCCAGTGCATCAAAGTGCTGGCTGGCCATACTTCCACTGTTAGATGCATGCATCTACACGATTGCAGGTAACACTCCTACAGCCTTCATAATCATGAAAAAGCTTCGCGAAATAAAAATACTATTTCTCTAAGCATTTAAATTTTTAAGTCATACAGCTGCTTTAGTCTTTTTAGGGTTCCGTAGCCAAATGGCAAAATACCGGACCCTTATAGATTCGTCATGTCTGTCTGTCTGTCCGTCCATATGTCACAGCCACTTTTCTCCGAAAGATAATAAGAACTATACTATTGAAACTTTGAAAGTAGATGTATTCTGTGAACCGCATTAAGATTTTCATACAAAAAATAGAAAACAAAACAATAAATTTTGGGGGGTGTCCCCATACTTAGGACTGAAACTCAATTATTTATTTTCCATCAATTCATTATCTATGTCTTCAAAAATGATATTGGGATTTCTAACATTTTTTTTTTCTAAACTGTATAGTTTGCGCGAGAGACTCTTCCAAATAAAAGTACTTAAAGTAAAATGTGTCTTGTCCTGTAACTTCTAAAATAAGAGAATGATAAAACTAAAAAAAAAAAATGATGTACATTATTACCACGTAAACTTTGAATTGGTTTGATGTAACGTTACATATTGGCTTTAAACAATATGTAAGCGTACATTTCCTCCACTTTTTCATAGGAGACTATGTAGATACCTAGGTACTTACATAGTGAATTTTCATACAACTAATATCTGTTCAATCGTGTCCTCACGATAAAGCATATTTTTCTGGTCATAATATTACTATTCTTTATGTGTTTATTTCTATTTAAACATGTAAAAATGTAATAAATTTCTAAAAAAATTATTTATTTACTTCATGTCTTGATATTTCAAACATCACTCTTGCTAGATGGTCTCTTCGCTTATCCTGCTTCAATTTTATTTTAAAACATAAGAAAGGTAAAGATAATGTTGTTCCTGATCTTCTCTCTAGATCTACAAATCAAGATTCTGGAATTCAAGGAATTAATCCCATTTCTATAAGTAATCCTGTCGTCGATCGTGATCTAGAACACTACAACAAGATATTTCTCGCCTGTAACTCTAATCCCGATAGTTATCCTAATTATCATGTTAGAGATAATAAACTCCTCCATTGATTCTTTAATAGCTACTTGTCAAAACTATGAGAGATCTCTCGATAGAGACAAACAATTCAAAGAACCGGTTAATAGTCCTCTCATATCTGAGTTTTCTTATAAAGATATTGCTTCGACCTCATCTAGAAATTCGTCCCAAAAACTATACAACCTTATGAAAATGGTAGAGGTTGCTTAGCAATGAGTGATGTTTGAAATATCATGACATGAAGTAAATAAATACAATTTTTAGAAAAACTACATTTTTACATGTTTAAATAGAAATAAACACATGAAGAATAGTAATATTATGACCAGAAAAATATGCTTTATCGTGAGGACACGATTGAACAGATATTAGTTGTATGAAAATTCACTATGTAAGTACCTAGGTATCTACATAGTCTCCTATGAAAAAGTGGAGGAAATGTACGCTTACATATTGTTTAAAGCCAATATGTAACGTTACATTGAATGAGATCTAGAAGTAGTCACGTCATAAATTCGCTATTGTTAAAATGCTGATTAAAGTAACAATGAACTACAAGAACTTTTATATTATGTTACGGAAGCCTTCATGGGCGGGTCCGACTCGCACTTGACCACTTTTATGTAAATCTTGAAAATGTTTTGGAGCAATCATATCCCCCAAGTGCTTCCTAGGAATTATAAATAAACCTGTGACATTGTTATGATGTGTGTTAGTCATTAATCTTGTAAAGCGCTGTTGCTGGCGTTTTTTCCTTTTTTGATACCATTGAAATAAGTCAAATGCGAGTCTGACCGACACCGTAGGATATTCTGCCACCATCTCTGATTTTGATAGAATTTCACTTCACACTATATGAAATCTACCCGACTGGCAGTTGACCAGTTTTTGGTGTATACATAAAAATCCGCCCAACGAGTATCAAACTCGTGTACGTGACCGATTTTTCCTCAAGAGTTATTTTAAATACACCTTTGAACTTCATGATAATTTTTTTCCTCTTATTTTATCTTAGATCTTGCACTACCTCCGAAAAGAATAATACTTGTTATTTATAGAAGACAAAAACAACACGTGCAGTGTTATTTGCAATTCAGTTTTTAACCCCGATTCGAAACCTATGTTCATAAATATGTAACGCCTAATGTTTGTGAATAGAGAATGTAAGACCTCGTTCCAATAGGACCCGAATTTAATATACGAGTATATGTAATTTATTTATGTATGTAAGCCAGCTTCTAGAACCATCTTGATAAAAATCTTGTTTTTCACAATACGAAAATAGACGTCACGCGTTTTCTTTCCTTGTACGAGTATAAGAGCCCATTTTACATGACTGTTTTGGGACTCAAATCCTTGTCTTATAAAACAAGACAGTCCAGCAATCTACTATTATCTAGGGTTCTATCACCTAACTCTCAGTCTTGCCTTGAGTATTGCTTTCTGTATCTCCGCTTGAAATTAAAAAGGGAGCCATAGTTTACGGCTGGTCTAGTAAGTTAGGGTTTGTATAGCGAGTTACGGCAGGTCGAGTAAGTTATAGCTGGTCTAGTAACGGTTCAATAAGTAACGGTTTATGACTATTGGGGTAAAGGTAGAAATGTTTAAAACAATGTGTCGTTTGTCCACAGGGTGGTATCTGGTTCCCGGGATGCGACTCTGCGCGTGTGGTCAATCCCGGATGGCCGCTGTCTGCGCGTCTTAGTCGGCCATATCGCCGCCGTCAGATGCGTACAGTTCGACGGGAAGTACGTCGTCTCTGGAGCTTACGATTACTTCGTCAAGATCTGGAATCCGGACACTGGGGAGTGTCTGCATACTCTTTCCGGGCACACCAACAGGGTTTATAGTCTGCAAGTGAGTGTTACATTTGTGTTTTTCCACTTGTTATCAGCAGTTAATTTATCACTTGTTTTCAGCCTGATAGTGACCAACACGCCTGCTCATAACAGATGCCACGCAGTCGTGTTATAGTAGGTATAAATCACTGCACTGCCCTCATGACCCGGAGACGTAAAATTATATATCTTTTTCCCTAGTAGTTTAAATTTACTAAAATTTGCTTGTACTCACATGCAAATGACTACCAATATATATAATTAAACAAAATAATGTATCATCATGTTAACATTGATATTATTAAAAGGTCTTTACAGTACCTATTGATTGACGAGAGGAGCAGGGCATCTGCCTGGTGATAAGCAACATGCCTGCCACATATCAGGACAGTGACATGCAGCTATATTTAATACTTACTTCATTTTATACATACTAATACCTACTCATACACGTGATCATTTCACATTACAAAGATACGCTACAAAAGAAAAACAAATTAATATTATAGGTACACGTGAATGTTTGGGGTCATGCAAAAATACACGTTTGTTTATCTCTTCATGCAAAAGTATTGCACGGATTTTGAATAAATTGTACAGTATCATGACTTTTACATTACAACAATGTAAACGTTTTTTAACCCCAACAAAATTATTTATATAGTGCTTCACAGCATTGATAATTTTGTTTGGGTATAGAAGCTGAACCTGAGGTACACCAGAGATCGGTTTCAGACTAGCGTTTTATACGCACATATGGGCTCGTTTTTGAAAGCGCAAGTAAGTGCGTCCAGGCGCGCCTTTTGCCACACGCGCAGTTCGTATCAGCGTTGACGCAGTTTTCAGCTCGTATAAGCACAAACAGCAATGTTTCTTCGTCAGAATCTACAGCTGTCTGATAGGACAGCTTTACCGCTTCGAACGAATACTCTGAAATATTCCCTTTTACGCGAGGCTGGTATTTTGAATTGCGTTGGTATGCGTGTATGACGAAACGACCGTATACACGCAGAAAACTACGCTAATCTGAAACCGCTATAAGGTCAGCTATGTTCGTATATTTATAACATATTTAGGGTCTCTTTATTTTACCCATTTCTTGGTACTTACGGGGTACTTGTGCGTTATTGTAATGTAAAACGCACGGTTTATCAAGATGATCCGTCTAACACGAACTGTACTTTGTTGAATCTTAGCAAATAGTTTTTATATCAGAAAAGTAGTCAACATTTTATGAATAAAATTTACTTTGGGAGTTAAAGATTTATTCGTTTAAGAAAGCCGGAGTTTTATTTGTTTCCTCGCTAATATGTTATAAAACGTCGTATGACATACGTGCGCTTTGATAATTACAGCCTCTGCTTTCTTGTAGCCCTCGCCTACGGCTCGGGCTGGCAATATCGGCTCAGCTGTAATTTTCATCTTACCGTACTTGTATCACAATGTGCTATTACGTGATAATGTTGGTTTGTCGTACTTGTCATAGCCCAGATATTGGCGATCGTTGCACAAGCTTTCTTTACTCAGGGATAATGTCTGATATCTCTAAAGCAGCAAGAGTGCACTATTACTAACAATACATTGCTTGAGTGGGTTTTCCTTGATGAACATAATCTGGGTGTCTTCAATTAGAGCATGAATCGGTTTCTTCTAGTCAAACATGAATAGTCTTCTAGTCAGCATGATTACTCTCATCTACAAAGCCTATATCTCTCACGTTTCTCTGCTCTGCGGCCGTTCTGACGCTACGCTTAATTAAGATGTCGGTGACGCCAAGCGCGGTCGCGAATTTTGGCGGTACGTTTCACGAGTACGCAGCGTCAGATTTAGGGTCTCCAATAGAAATACAATAAATCGAGTAAAAAATACTTTACACGTATTTACTAGCGTAGTTCCGTTTCGTTCCGTTCCAGTTAGCCGCATCAAAATATATTTTTTTCATTTTTAATTCATCGTTTACGATTTTCCCTTACCTAAAAAATGTGCTTAACGCGGCTAAATAAAATTAAATAAATAAGTTCAAAACATTTGTTAATTTTGCAGTTTGACGGAATTCACGTAGTATCCGGATCTCTGGACACATCCATTCGTGTTTGGGACGTGGAGACGGGGCAATTGAAGCACACTCTCACGGGCCATCAGTCCCTGACATCGGGCATGGAACTCAGCGCCAACATACTGGTCTCAGGAAACGCTGACTCCACTGTCAAGGTGTGGGATATCACCACGGGACACTGTCTTCATACTCTCTCAGGTAATATTGAAATAAAATTTATTCGTTTCGGAATCGGAGAAGTGGGAACCTTTGTCCAGAAATAGGACAAATGAAGTTAAATTAAAAACACTAGCGGCCAGCCCTTGTACCGTCTAACTAAATCGGGTTTGTCTTTGCTATTGCTCTATAATTTCAAGCGAATAGAAAAGAGAGAGATCAATTTCACAGCTAAGGTAGATTTCATTAAGTGATAGACCCCCCCCCGTTCCGGCTTCGCTAAGTAATGTAGGGTAGAAATAAGATTAAAATCGCTTCTGTGTTTATTTTTAAATATAACATATAGCTGACCCGGTGAACTTCGTACGATAAACACGATACTTTTTCGTCATCATTTTCTAAATTTTCTGCTATAGTTACAACCCAACCCAGGCATGTTGATTACCATTAGGCACATGCCCTGCTCATCTCGTCACTGTTTATTAAAATAAAAAGTGGTTGTCTGTAAAGTCGGTTGGTTTACGGATAACGTGACAACGTCAAAACATTGATAGATGAGGCGCAAGCGTACAATGAGCGTAACGGGACATTTTTTCGTGCATGGAGCCCGCTTTCATCGATTGTCACGTCAAAAAAAAAACAAAGATTTATCCAACGTGTATCCTAAAAATATGTTTTTAACCCGGTAACTATACATTTGGAACCCAATGTACTGGAAACTCTAAATACTGTGCGTGATAATTTCCTAGTGAGCTTGTCTAAAAAACATGGGATTTCCCAAAAGTTGTGTTTGGTATGTAACAGATGTGGTTTTGTATTGAAAGTGATTACTAACTACTAAGTGAAGGAAGTGATTACTATTTACTAAAAATCACAATAGATATATTTTAATACGAATTGTCGACACGAATCTACTTGTGGCGTCATCTATCCCAATCGTTTGACTACTTCATACACATGTCATGGCAACAAAACGGAAAAAGATCAGTGAAATCGTCACTTGGAGCGCCATCTATTGGAACAGTTGACATTATTTTGTACATTGTCTACCAAAATATTAGAGTATTGAAGCGCCATCTATTGGAACAGCTTGACATGAGTTTGTGATTCGTCTTTCAAAATATTAGAATCCTTGAAGCGCCATCTATTGGAACAGTTTGACATTAGTTTGTGATGCTACCTAAATATTATAAATCCTTGACGCTTCAAGGAAGCGCCATCTATTTGAACAGCTTGACACTACGTTGTGACTGGTCCTTCACCATAAAATTAGAAACATTTCGAACAAGATTTCTCAACGCTGCGCTGAAACCAAACCAAAATAGTTCTACAACAATCGTGCGAACAAAAAGGGCGCTTGTTGTTGGTATAAATAACTTTATGAATCGATGATGATCAATCTGAGATGATGACATAGACACTGGTAGGAGAGAAATATAAAAGGAAATAAACGTCATAACGCCATTAAAATAAACACCTAACAATTCTGTTTTTTAACCCTCGACCAAAAAAAGGATGTTATAAGTTTGACGTTGATGTCTGTCTGTCTCTCTTTGTGTAGAGCTCAAACCGCAACGAAATCGGATGGGCCGATTTCATTGCGGTTTTTTTATTTGAAGGTTAATATCCGTGCGGATGTTCTTAGCTATGTTTGGTTAAAATCGATTCAAGATGGCCGCCTCCACAAAATGGCAGACAAAATATTTTTACATAAGCTACCTCAATAAGGGTATCAAATGAAAGGGCTTGACTAGTAGAATATTATGCGTTATGACAAATTTCAAATCCAAGATGGCCGCTGCCAGAAAATGGCGAAATACATTTCTTTTTTCACAACTCCCTCAATATGGGTGTCAAATGAAACGGCTTGACTAGTAGAATGTTGTACAAATTACAAATCCGAGGTAGTCGGAGGTAAATCAATATAATTTATCATATAATATCATGTCATTGAAATATTTCGTTGTGTAATTATTGTAACTATATGATTCCAGGGCCAAATAAGCACCAGTCGGCGGTGACATGCCTGCAGTCGAGCAACCGTTTCGTGATCACGTCGTCGGACGACGGCACGGTGAAGCTGTGGGACTTGCGTACCGGTGAGTTCATCCGTAACCTCGTCGAACTCAGCTCGGGCGGGTCCGGCGGCGTCGTGTGGCGCATCCGGGCCTCCGCCACCAAGCTCGTCTGCGCCGTCGGATCGCGCAACGGCACCGAGGAAACCAAACTACTCGTACTCGACTTCGACATTCCCGGCGCGTGCCGCAAGTGCGACGAATAGCATAGGGTCAACAGGCGCCTCGTCAGGCGCTACGCTAATCTCTACATGCCTTGGAACTGTTAGTGAAACTACTCAAACCAACATCACTCTCCTCACTACTGTGTGTTGCGGCATATACGCTTACAACCCACCGGACAATGTGCAAACGCTTCGAACAGTTATTGAAACATAGTCTTGTGTAACTCAAGTATTCAATATACTCACAGTTCTGTATACAATTATAGTGATAGCGCTTTAAAATATTTCTGTAGAGACAAACTAATGGTTATAAATACATGTAATGACGAATCACCTGTAATCCACTTTATCCCAAAGAGTTACGAGAAAACTGGATTTTAGTTTGTAAGTTATTTTTTATGGTTAATACTACGACAATTATAATCCCACTTTGACGTATAATAGGCAGTGCTAAAGTTGATACAAACTATTGATAGCAGTGTCACGTGTAATTTTTTGTAATTTTTTTGTTTGTGGCTAAAAAGACATATTTTTTAAAATTGTTTGAATTTCCAAGCCATCATATTGATCAATTATTGACAAATAACTCAATTTAGATAATCAGGTCTCTGTACAGACGTCAGGGCGTGTACCGATGAACATTCTTTCGACCATGACTCACTTTCATGAACAAGTTATCATTACGATGTATAAAAAAGCTGAACCATATTTATTGATATTAGATCACAATAAAACCTAGTCCATAGGAAATGCTATAAAAATTAAATTCAGAATTTAACATTAAATCAAATTTTTATATTCTGAACGTAATTTTTACTAACAAATTTATGAGAGTTCAGTAACATGTCTATGCCCGATGGTACCGTAGGCTTGTACTAAATTACGATGCGTGATAGTTCAGCATTTGCAGCTACATCCATAATACTGAAAGTGTTGCAAAAAATAAAATTAGTTTAATTCGTTTTTATGAAATCCAATAAATACAATTATCAAATAACAAATTATATTCGACTTTTTGTCTGATTAAGACATCATATCAGCTTGTTATTATTTAATAATTACAATTACAATGAATCACAATGTTGTTGTTTTTTTACCAAATGACATGCAATATGTATACATTTTTGTTGTTTTTATTTATTTAATTTACTATGAATTATTATATTTACCATTTAAATTTACTCAATCTTAAAATTTAATTTGTGTATGTGATTGTAAATAATTGTAATATTGTATATGCCATGCAAACGGAAACCCATGAAATGAAATGAAATTTATTCCATTCAAAATAGAGTACACAGTTAGATGTTAATTATAAGCAAATGATCTATTTTGCCAAGGAACTGGAGTATGGAATGAATAGTAACAAACAATTTAGAAAGTCCCAGACATACTGATAGTCATGTTTGTCACCGGAGTTCATTTAAAATGTAACATTTCGTCATTCAAATCTGGATGAGCTTATAAGACAAGACAAACTGGCGATCAATGCTAAGCATGTTTTCAAAATTAAAGTAGGATATTTATTGAGAATAAAGGAATAATCGCACTGTTTACGGAAAATTTAAAATCATTTAGATACAAGCTTTAACTCTTACATTGTCAACTCACAAATCTATACAGCATAAGAGTTTAGGCTTATATTTTCATGTTACTTTTGTATAGTTCGGCAGTGGTGCGATACAAATCAGGTTCGACATTTAATTGTCGTATCGATACCGTCTATTCAATATTTTTCGTCCTTCATCGTCGCTTTCTGAATTCTTTTTTTTGGTGAGGAATACAATTATATATGCATATATTTATACGTTGCAAACTATCTTGCTTAAAATGTATTTATTATTTAACTTATGGTTACATTATAATTAGTTAAAGATAGTTTTAATAATTTATTATCATTATTGAATAGTCTAATGAGTATTCTTATTATTTATTTACTGTAACTTATTTATATCAATATAATTAGATTCCCGTTGGAAGTTATAATTTACATAATTACTATTTGGGGTATTAATTAAATTTAAACCCCGATAAATATTGACAAATAGTTATGATAGTGGCATTGTTTTGAATTTTGAATACTAAATGTTTGTTAATGTTATTCGAATTATTTTTTTTTATATTTTCAAACTCATGTGTGCTTGATCTTTATTCTGTTGTATTCTGGTATTTTTATATTCACCATTTGGTTTGACAGCGCGATCTTAACATACGATATTTTGACCAGTTATTCTCTTTTCTCGATTCATCCTACTTTATGACTTATGATTAGTAGTGATGTGCCATTTTGTCCTATACCGGATCATTTATAGTGCAGTTCAAAAATATATTTGTATATTTCGTGTTATTCAAATACAGTGTGTGTGTGTGTGTCCAATCCAAAAAAAATCATAATCATAATCTATATTCTTAATCGTCATTTATAGTTAAGTTACATAACCGATTGTTAGGACCTAGAAATAATTTAACTATTATTTTAATTCATTGACGGTTTGACACTATATTATAATAATATACAATATAAATTATTTGCATATTAAGCAATTCAAATACAATCAACTGCATGTCTAATCCAAATAATTATTATCTCAAATATTTAAGGCCAGCATATAACTACTTCTATAAACATAGTCGTTTAAGATAACACTGTTTTGAATTAACTACATCATTACAAAGTAATGGGCGAATCGGATAAAAATATTGTAAAAAATAAAAAAAAAGTTAAGTCCATAACTGGACGTCTATCTACTCTCTTTCTACGAAAACGTAATTTCGGAATAAACTCGCGACTTTCCTATCCGGCACTTTGATCCGTCGTTTCGTCCATTTAAATGTTCTAAGCCTACTCTAATTAGAGGAGGCTTAAAACATTTAAACGTCAACCAATGTTTGGTCGGACGAAACGAAGTAGAACCGGTGTAGGAAAGTCACGTGTTTTTTTTCGAAATTACGTTTTTCGTAGAAAGAGAGTAGACGTCCTGTGCTGTAAAAATGTTTCCTTAGGGTTTCATTGTGTTTCGATTACAACTGTACGTATGTCGTATTTGCTGAAAATCCGATTTTTTTAAATCTGTGTGTATCGTATAATAGTTTAACTAAAGCTTGAGGTACAGGTGACGTTCAGTGGGTGAGGAGTGGAGGAGGATTCCTTCATATTTGATGGGCCAATTCTAAAATCAAAATTGAGATATTGTTGTTTTTTTACATTGACTGTACCAAAAAAGAGAGTCATAATTTAATTTTGTTTCTAAATGCGGACCAACTTTTCGCGCCTATTGCCTACCATCATCCGTCTGCAAATATCAGTGAGGACGGCGCACCGATACTGTGGTACCTACTCTTGTTTCGCTGCGGTATCTCTATTGCCGCGCATACAAGCATAGCTCAGTCACGCCGTCTCCTCCCTCCTGACCGCGTCGCCGTTGTTTTGGAACCCAAAACTTTGGCGAGCGGCCCCACCTCCTACCGTACCTAATGATATTGGGCTGGTCTTCGATCAGATAGAACTATCAGCCGAGCAACGTTCCAAGTCATTCCAGTCCCTCCAACGAACTTCTACACGGGACTTAGTATTTTCTGACATTCTATTTTTATTAAGTATATGTTATTTTTTGCTTTGAATTCACCGAATAGAATATTATAATTATTACATCATATCATTACAGCCGCGTTTTATTTTCACTTATTTAGATTCCTTTAACATTGAATCTAAATTACGCTCTAAAACGTCGTTTAGCGTTTTTGAACCCATAACAAGTTCTTTTCATTTGTACTTCATAAAATCTAAAATAATTCATGAACCTATTTAAATTCTCAGAAAAAGTAGAATTCGATAATTTGCGAAATGTCTAACAATATACTAACTACGGATATATTAAATAATTAATCGTGATCTACGCCCAGTTGTAAGCGCAATATTTCGTCTTGTCGCAGAATTATGTATTGGACCTATTCAATAGCATAGAAAAAAAATTTATCCAGTTAAGGAAACTAACAATGTGTGTATACATTATAAATAAGCTGGGTGACCATATACACCAAAATAAAGCTATGTTTAAATATTCACTGTATATACATATTTGCTATATAATAATTATACGTATGTATGTATTGGAAGTAAACGTAGCCGTTTAAAATTTATTCTGTGATTATGAGAACACCAAATATGGTCAGCTTATCAGCAACTTTAATATTTACATTATTTAAGAACCACAATGTCGAAATATCATTTTTAATACCTGATAAGAAGTGTAATCGATGTCTGTTTACATTATTTTATGAAATAAGGAATGCTTGATGGAATGACTTTCTGATATTTAAAGGGCAACATACGTATGTTTGGTTACAACACTGTAGAAGTAAAGTTTTACTTCGGTAATTATACCACTGTAAATTACATTATGTCCAACTATTTGACAAGCATTCTTACGCTATTTGCAAGCATATTAAAAACATTACAGGACAGAATCTACGTCAGCCTTCTCATGACCCCGGCGCGGCGGTTGTAACGCTGCCGAAACGCCGAGGTAAATAAATAATAATTAATTTAGATCGTGACTACATGACTAATAAATAATG
The DNA here is from genome assembly GCA_017562165.1 of Ectropis grisescens. Classification (NCBI taxonomy): domain Eukaryota; kingdom Metazoa; phylum Arthropoda; class Insecta; order Lepidoptera; family Geometridae; genus Ectropis; species Ectropis grisescens. The sequence goes on from CM029767.1 coordinate 23,998,265, forward strand.
TTTTCAATATTTGTCATGATGTTTAATGAATATGTTTGTCAAACTTAAAAATGTTTTCAAATACATTTTTCTCTTGCTCGCACACCACGGAATACAAGCGAAGTGATATGATCTTACAAATATTTATTTAATAGTCAACTTAGTTCTACGGATATTCACTAATCCTTTTCGGAATGTTTACTGGCGGCATTAACCATCTTTATAAACGCGTATAGGTCCACGTTTGAGCACTCACTCGCCCGATGATAAGCGGCGGTGAGGTTGAATGTGATTAACGGTGACCCAGAAGATAAGTATGTACATAAATATTTACATATTTTTATGTACGTACGTCCATGGAAAAATAATACAATAAGCTCGAAGCAATATTTATAACTCAGTCATAATCCCAGGAAAACTATATCATTTGTAAAGTTTGAAAGTAGACTGCTTTTATTATTAAAAAAAATGCTGTACCTCTTAAGGAGCCTTTCGTTTACTTCTATCTATGCCCGTTGAGTTAGATTTCAATACGGAGTATACAAAACACCTTTCCTTGGTTGTATCCCTTTTTTCATATGGCGAATTCTGTCATGTTAAATAATTAAAAAAATAATCTAACTCTCTTGGTTATTAAGTTAATGAAACATGTTTTATCCGAAAATCTACTTATTTATTTAAATATTGTTTAGTAAAAAATACATGTAATCAGAAGCATAAAAGACGATATCACTTAAAATTTTAAATCTTCGCATGACCACGAATATTTGCTCCATAGCTATATGTTTCTGTGAATTATAATTACTATTTACAATAATTTAAGCGATATCTCAGCTAACAGGGCATTGTTTTTGCTCAGTTTGGGGCTAGATAGTGTTGCGTGAGAAACGTCCACGAATACTAATTTATTTACATCTGATGCTATTTGGTAAATCATGTCCTATGGCTGGTATAAAAAAAATGTGTGGATTTTTTCAAGTGAATGATAATTGTTATCATGACACACAAACCCGTTATATTTGACCTAGCGGCTACGTTTATAAGAATAAAATTTTAGTCGTTGAAGCACGTCAACTAGACGAATATCTTTGACGATGGCTGTTATTTAATAAATAATTAAAGACTGAAAGAATAGGTATAGTGTAAGGTTTAAAGTATTAACTTATTTACTGATACTACGGAACCAATCACATCACAGCTCAGTCTCTCGACTGGCGACCCAAATGATCATAATAATTGTGTGTTAAAAATACATTTTCCTTAACTATCGAGCGTTTCTATAACGATGTAATTCGAAATGTTTAATGTAGTTTCTTAGTTATTACTATGTATTTGTTTTAGATTGTAATTGTAACTGTAGTTAAGTTATGTATAATTTAATGTTATGTTGGTTTCGTGAGGTTAGATCGCTGCTTGTAGTAAACGGCGGTTTTCTTATCTTAATTATTAACATTGATCTGATAAATTAATTTTGACACCTAGTGTTTACATAATTTACAATCTCAATTCCTCTTTCATTACTACGAATATTACGTTCATTTCTTTTTCGTGTTACGATTGTGTTTTTTTTGTGCATCAATTTGGCATTATTAGGTTATACTTATTTGTTTGATTTATATGGTTATATTTTTTATTTGGTGTAATAAATATTAGAAAAAACATGGTTTCGAGACTGTTTTCTGTTTTTTTCTGTTAATTACTAAGAAATAATTTCCTTTCTTCCTCATATCTAGAAACAATAATATATTAATCTTATTCTTACTGTGTTTTAAAACCCTCTAAAGATTATATGATACTTCACTTATTCTATACAATTAATTCATTACAAAACTTGAGTTAAGCTCAAAACTGTGCGTTTTGAGTTCGTTTGAGTTTACAAACGCCGTAAACATCTTTATTGATTGATTTTGCTTTGTGTAAATGATACGGCGATAAGTGTTTCAAATTCACAAATAACACAACCTCATTAACAGTTTAGTTCATTTTTATTCGTAACATATAATTTTCCTCGTTTATTTATTTTGGGTGTAATTACTTAGGATTACATAAATAATTTAGAAAAATAAAATACTAATATTCACAAGGTGGCGCTTAAATAAGTATTTTACTATGACGAAACGGAGCCATTGTGCTCACTATAATGAACAAAAAAAGTTTGAAACTGCAAAAATTATACCTGTGCAAAAATAAGAAGTGTTTGATAGAATTATTGAAACTGATGATTTCATCATTCAAATTATTTATAATAATGCAAAAGGCAGAACCGCTCAGGTTATTGTAATTATATATGTTCAATAAAGTTATCATTACGTCAAATGATAGTGATGTACGCACGTGTGAAGTGCGGTCCATTTCAGCATAGTATATACATTCTTGCAAACTCATTCAATTTCATACTGTATGTAATGTTATAATTCTTTAGTAAAACAATCCAATTCGTTGCAAATGTATTCGGAACAGTTAACTATTAAGTTGTCTCAACATAACTGTTAGAATTGGAATTGATAGCTCGTAAAATATGATTTGTGTTACCTAATATATTATGTGTATTGTTATTTGATATTATAGGCTCTAATCTGAAGACAAATTATAAGTCAAAAAGTTTTTTACATACCTATATTATACGGATTTCTTACTACAGAAGCGCCTGAAGTTTTTGCCTATTATTTTACAAAACATTTGTCAATTATTTTGTCAGCAAACAGTTATGTCCGAATATTACCGACTTTTTTTCGGTTTAAATAGACATGTTTTCATAGCAATAATAAGGCTAAAAGACAAATCATCTTATACCTCTGGGTGACGAGCGTTGTATTCAAAGTACAGGCACTGCTGTGTTACTTACCATCAGAAAAAAAGCGTTGTTCGTCACTTTATCGTTTAAAAAGTAGCCCATGGTTTGTCACACAGGCGCCCAGGGCAAATCTTTGGACATTAATGTTGCTTGTTTTATGTTTGAGTGTCATTTATACATGTTTGTTATTATATAGAAGCTCTCTGACTTCCAAAGTGCAAACTTTGCTTTATAAGGGTCTAGATAGTGTTTTGAGGAATGTTCACCATTTTTTTAATGCTTTCCGTTCGGAATTAAGTGATTTTTTTCCTGACTTTATTTATAATTTAGTTTTTAAATTTTGGGTCTGGCAATAACAATAAAACACACGTAAAATAAATATAAAATTGTTTATTGTTATTAGTTCTGCTTGCGATTTTTGTAAATTGTAATATTATTTGAAATGGTTTTAATGTTGAGGCGGTTTGTTGTAATATCCGCCATTTTGAACAATGCCAACGTTCTATAAAACACTTTGAAAAAGAAACGAATTTAAAATGGCGGTTTTAAATCGTTGCCTCTCCACCATAACACGTTACAGATAGAAAACTCAATATTGTAGTGTGTGAATAGGTACGAGCGCCGTAAGTGCCTTTTTGCTTCTTTTTATCTCTTCCAAACAGCCAGCATAAAGGAAAAACGTCTACAACATACAAGCTAGGCGGGGGAAGGGAATCTTATGAATAATACTATTCAATATACATATCTATATGTATGGAGAATATTCAATATTAATAATAAGAAACATTCTCCATATTATATACTTTTATACTTATTCGCCATAAAATCAATAACACACATTCATGTAATAAAGAGTACAACATTAAAATATACGTTTATAAAAATACAAATTCCAAACAATTAACCACAAATTAGCAGAAATTTTGAAAATTAAAAAAAGGGAATAAAAGTAACAGTGATTTATTTGAAACAAACAAATAAATATCAATAGTGGGCTACAACTTACTAGTGTCGACAGTTTCGCATTGCGATACATGTAACTCTTACGTAACGGAACGTATATTTTAAAACACCTATTTATTGTGAGCGAATGTTTTACAAAGCAAATTATTCCACAACCTGACCTTCACAAAGATTACATCCTCATAGAAAGACGTTTTGTGCGAGGGTGTAGCCAGTTTGATCGCCACTACCACTTTCAGGGGCGCTATAGTATGAGTGAATGAGAGGCAGTGACTAAAGCCGTTATTTTTTATTTTTTATTGAAGCTACTTTTACGAATTCCACTCGAATTAAAAAAAAAACTTTTATTAAAGGTAATATCTAGTGAAATCACTATAAAATAAAGTCAATTCAGTTTTCAATACTTTGGTTACACGATAATTTGGTTTTGATCCATAATGTTTTTGGTTTTTAAAATACTTAATTGATTTTGTTTTTTTTTTTATTTAATTTTGTACGTTACAGTGTTTGGATCGAAAATATATTTTGTCACGACGATCCTATAGTTTCTACGTGTTGAACTTGAAAACGTTGAATTGTCGAATTGGTGAAATGGCTGAAAAGTTACAGACACTATTGAATAGAGTATTAATGAACGTTGTGCTTTTCCCATACAATGAAAAAAAAACACCAATCGTTATGGTAGAAGAACGCTACATTGTTTGTCTAACTAAGGCACATTAAATATGGACAATGTAAACGCATTAACCCGTGGTATTAAATATGTTCTAAAAGCAGATCTTAAGAAAACGAATCCTGAGTCTAGTATATTAATATCTCCTTATAGGTCAAATGAGTCCTACGCGCATATGTTCTCCATCATAAGCGCTTGTGTTCTTCTACCTATATCTTAATTGGATGTTTATGGGCCATAAATGCATCGGAAGTCAACGATATGCAATGATGACGCATTCTGAAACTCAATGTTTATTCTATGGGAACGTACATACTGGAAATTCTAGAACGTTTTACACCGGCCTAGGTTATAAATCATTTTGCGAGCTAGTTGTTGACTTCTAACCTCACGACAGCATATATCGTTTTACAAATTGATAAACTGCGGCAGAGAGTCGAAAGATTCCTAATGAGACACCACTTGTATCTACTATGTGTGTATTTAGTTAAGACATTGTTCGAAAGGAATTAAAAGGGAACGTTTGGATCTAAATAAGGCTTTTATTATACTTGTCACTTTCACCACATATTTTAAACTAGCGGCCTGCTCCGGCTTCGCCCATGGTACCTACATACCTCTGTATATAGTCTATAGCACTCGGGGATCATGTACATATCCAAAAGTAAAATAGGTCCTGAGGTTAGCGTGTTCAGACAAATACACTCTTTAGCTTTATAATATCTATAGATATACCTATCATACACTACAGATGCGGTCTACCACAGTGCAGTTTTAGGTAATGATTTGGACTCTTCATGTTCCAACAGCTGCGTGTCACTGTGCTATTATGGATGCATGGGCAGGCATGTTGCTAACCATCAGGTAATCTGCACGTTTCGTCAATCTTATTCTGCGACTGATCAAGAGCTGCCCTAGGCTAATTGTGAGGACGCGACCCCGTCACCAACTGACGGACTCGCAAGCTTTTTCAGTTCACAGCGCAGCGTTAGTATTTTGTCTTATTTTAATATGTAGGCCAGATTAGGTAATAGTGCATACGATGACACGATTTCAGTACGCCCACAGATCCCCGCGCTCTAGGCTGCAGCCTAATTAGCCCAAGGGTTAATCTGGGCCTGGTCTTCCTATAAAAAAGGAAAGCCAAGGGCGATTACCTTAGTCGGTAGGTACATGGGTCGCTCTGACCTCCACCGTGTCGAAACCTACTAATATCAAAGCGAAAGTTTATGGGTAGGTATGTATGGATGTGTGTTAGGATGTTAGGAAGGTGCTCTTCCACGCAAAAAATATCTGAAGGTAGCTGTGTAGCCCTGTACAAACCCTGAAGAGTTTGAAACTATTGAATGTTTGCAACTACCAATAGGATTAACATAACCTTGCACAACCAAATCACGGGGCTACCGACTATTTAAAACGACTTTTAAATACCCTGTAGCCTTAATTTTGCTCGGATATTTACCAATTAGGTTTGCAGCTTAGTGTTGGGGTAAAATAGGATAGGTTTATTTTTTATGGTATAGAGTGACGAGACTAGCAGGACATTCGCCTAATGGTAACATGCCTATCAATTTACAGCACAGTGACACGCAGCAATTGGAACACGAAGAGTCCAAACTATTACCTACCGCTTGTCACCCAGATATCTGAGATATTATATCTCTGAGCTCTGCAATTTCGCTGTTAACATTGCCCTTCAAACCGGAACTTAGTAATATTTGCACATTACTGCTCGGCGGTAGAATAACTGGCAAAGGTGTGGTACTCCCCCAGGTGGACTCTGCCATGACTACTAAAAAGGTATGTGGTATGTGAAAAGTTTTCAGCTTGTCTCAAATACATACCCAAAAATTGGTGCTAGCTCTCGGGATGGAGGTAATAAGTTAAATAAAAGTTTAGATTACGTGGTAATTATGGTGTCCAAAAGATGGCGCTTAAATAAACTACAGAATGTGCGTGACTATATACCTACGTAATAACAATCCAGTATTTGTTTCGTACCTACGCACCTTAAATTTAAAAAAAACTAGTCAAATCCGCGCCCAGCGCCATCCATTCACGGTTAGGTATTCACAATATTATTAGTACCTATTCACATTATTGAACAATTACTTATTATTAACCGACTTCAAAAAAGGAGGTTTCTCAATGTAATTTTTTAAACTTATCATTGTAAGCACGAAACACAGCGACATCTAGCGTAAACAACTATGTTATCGTGGTGGTTGAAAACCCTAAGGGATTTTTTATTCTCTTTTCATTTTTCTCACTTTGATACTGTGGGAAAAAGTTTGTTGTGCTGGAACATACCGAAGTTAATAGTAACGTGTATGACCGTTAGATAGAGTCACTTGCTGTAGTATATTTATTTACATTAGTGACCTTAGATGTCTTGATATCTGAATAAAATTCAACGTTATACTAAATTTAGTATTAATTCTACAGCCAGTGCAATGTTTTTATTATTATAAGTGTGATGGAAGTTTGGTTTTTTGACGTTTGTTACTCAATCACGTAGGTAGAACAAACCGGATCAGCCTGAAATTTGGATGTCAGATGGATTATAGTCTTGGAATTTTCTAACACAGCCCAGAAAGAGGTGTTGCCCACTCGATCACGTTAGAAAATTCAACAAAATTGGAGACTCGAAACTCCAGTCTTCACACCTGGATTTCGAGGAGACTCCAAGACTTGTAAACCTATATATACTTAGGTATTATCCGAGTTACTCGCATTGAAATCGAGGAATCTATTTTACTCGTATAGCGCTTGTTAGAATCTCTTGGGATTCTGTGCTGTTATGATCTAATTTATGTCAGGATAGCCTTAATTCTGTGTGCTTAGATGTGAATGTGCTGTTATTTATTCAAAAGGTAGTAGGATGAATAGAAAGAACCAATTGATGATATTTGAATGTCGTTTATTCTTAGTTCATCGTTATATTACTGATAAACCCCAAGAGGGTATTCTCATCATATTAACCCTAGATAGCTAACGTTCATCAAAATGACGAGCATCTAATAAATATCTCCCTATCCCTTTCTAATGGTTTTACCTACACACTCGCTGATTCGAGCTAGGGCTTTCGAATACCGGATTTTTTCAATACCGGTATTACTACCGGATGTTTTTTTCTAAATACCGGGATTCCGGGATACCGGTATTGAAACAAACAAACCTTATTTTTTCAGACTAAGGATTAAAAAAAGCTTAATTCACAATTTTATTTTTCTTATCAAGCACGATATCATTGGGCTGTGGCATTGCATAAATATGTGACCGAGGAAAACGCTCTTTCCGGTTCTACACTTATTGGCGGAACGCTTAACAAATAAAATTATAAGCCATATCAAGATACATTTCGACCACCTCCAGTACTATCATAAACACCCATTTCAACGCATACAAAAGAATCAATATCAGTGCTAGAATAATCTTGCAGTTTAGACGTCTTCTTTTGAGTTTTAGCTTGTATTTCTGCTTCTAGTTGCTTTTCAATCGTCAATTCAACATAAGTGGGCAAACTCAAATTCATGAAAGAATGTCGTCGCTACTGTCACTGTCTATGGATACAGTGGAATGATGTTCATGTCTTGACTCTGCATTCTAAAATTTGACGCGATTTAATAAGTTCACAACGACGTGGTGGACCTCATTTGAGGTTGGTTTTGAAAACACATCATCCTCTTCTTCGGAAAAGAAAGCCTCGGCATCATGCAAGTATTGGATAACACCTGATATTGTTAGACGTCTCTTGTTTTATACGCATTCTGAGGGCAGAGGCAAGATTTCGGCTTATGGTATTGTCTGCTTCGTCTAATTTTCGCACCATGAATTTGAAACAAGCATCAGCCGATAAAAGAGTGGCATCACGATGGCAGAGTTCAGAGACAGTTACTTTGATCACGCTGAGGCTTTGGTGAATGTCATTTAATAAGGTGACATCTTCGTCATCAAATTTAATATTCGACCAATCAGTGCTTTAGTGATGCTATGACTGGCCTAGTTAGTGGCTTAGTGGGTAGTAACTCTGCCTGCGAAGCTGAGGGTCGTGTGCAAATATTTGTGTGATGAATTCAAATATTTTTACTGTGTCTGGTGTACTCTATGTATAATAAGTATGTATTTAAAAACTATATACTTAAGTATAATATCAGCTATCTGGCTTCCACAGTACAAGCTTTGCTTAGTTTGGGGTCAGATGGTGCTGTGTGTGAAATGTCCACCAATATTTATTTATTTGTTGTTCTTTGAGCTTCAAATACCGACTGACCATGTCGGTCATACTGCTCCAATGGCTTTCTACGTCTAGCATCAAATTGTTCTCTTTGCCATGCTCTTTAGTAACGTAGCTTTGTAATAGATCGTTTCTCATAGGCAATTTTCTGAAGTATTTTGCTAGTTTTCGCACCTTTTCGATGACATTTTTGTACAAAAATTTTGGCGGAGTAGTAACTTGTGGACGTTCAACAACGAAAGCCCCGCTTGAATTGTCGTCATTTGCACTATTTTCCCTTTCGTTGCAATTTGAGTCATCTTCAGAAGTTATTGTAGCTATATGTGCAGGTGCAGGCGTGCATTGTGCAATTCCACTGCTCACTGTTTCATGTTTTGTACCAAAATTAAAATAAAATTACTAATACCGGGATCCCGGTTATGGACATTTCAATACCGGTATTAAAAAACTCGAAAAAAAATCCGGGATCCCGGTATTGCCTGATACCGGGATCCCGGTATTGGAAGCCCTAATTCGAGCCAACTTAGCAACGGCTAGACTACGACGCGTGGTGGTCGCGTTTAGCCGGTAAGTACTTTTGTTTTTAAGATATCTACTGCATACTCGTCATTTTGGCATTTTGGCAAAAAATCACTAATAGTTGCACAGTTTCCATTTGTGGTGAACATACAGTCAACTTTTGCCCAACTTGTGCCAAAAAAATCTAAGTAATTTTATACTTACTATTAATTTTAAGCTGTTAGTTTTATAATACCAAAAGAAAAAGTTTTAGTAAAAATTGGTCCTAATTTAGTCATTGTAAGATTTAGTGCCTTAATGATCTCAAAGAAACAAGTGCTTATTAAGATTTGTGATTTAGTACCTAAAAGTTAAATAAATATTCATTTATGTAATAATTATGTTTAATGTATATCCCATTCTGCCCAGGAATATAGTAAACCTGATTAAAATAATATACAATTTTAATAAAAAAATGGTCGTCAAAAAGTCGAATGGTTAGCTTTTCATAGAAGTTCAGGAACGTTAGCTATCTAGGGTTAAAATACTCTAATGCCACTTTCGCAAATCCCTAGACGACAGATAAAGAATGTGGCCAAGGAAACTCTGCGCCATCACATACATAATCTGTACACAAGTAAACCTTAGATAATAGTTATAATACTTATGTTTACAATGTGTCAACCGTTGGAGAACAAGAACAGCAAGAGAGAACAATACATAAGAGCCAGAGTAATAGCAAGAGCAATAAGTAAGATCAAGAGAATAATATACAAGTGCCCCGAACAGAACGACGTTCGCTTTTATACTAGTCGTAATCAACCCCATTCGCCAAAGTCATAGCGCCGCCCCTCCAACTACACAATAACAAGTAATGGCGGAATAGGCGGTGGATTTGCCCACGTTGAATTACTTATACTCGTTATTAATATACGTTATACAATATTATTTATTACTTATATTTAACCTTATTATTTATAACAATATTATACTTATTATTTGATTCCAGAAATACATCAATTCCTTTCTTTTTAACCGACTTCCAAAAAGGAGGAGGTTCTCTATTCGGTTGTATGTTTTTTTTTTGTATGTATGTTACTCGATAGCGCCGCCAATTGTCAATCAATTTCGATGGTTCTTGTTTTGTTTGGTAGATCATAGTTCAGAGGTGGTCCCATATAAATTTTATCGAAATCGGTGTAGTAGTTTTCGAAATATGAACAAAAACAACTAAAATTTACCTCGACGACATAGTGATTGTGTAGATTGCTAATCAAGCCGGATCAGTTTTCGTATATAGTACCTATATTCGCATAATTTTCCGTAGATGGCTTTGACAGCAATACCAGATGAGAACGCCGTGTCTCGTGTTTTTAGTGGCTGTACCCCATCCACAGAGTACTGTTCAAACTAAACCACGGTTTTTTAATTTAATAATTAACGAGGCCTTACACATCCTGGCCAATTTGAACAACGACTGTAGAGCGAGAACACCGTGATGCCCCGTTTGTTTTTAGTGGCCGAACCTCATCCATAGAATACTATTCAAACTGGTCTAGTTTTGTTATTTGTACAGGGTGGGACTTACACGCCCAGCCAATTTGAAAGCGACTACGGAGTGAGAACCCCGTGATGCCCCGTTTGTTTTTAGTGGCCGAACCCCATCAATACTATTCAAACTGGTCCAGTTTTGTTTTTAGTACAGGGTGGGACTTACACGCCCGGCCAATTTGAAAGCGACTACGGAATGAGAACCCCGTGATGCCCCGTTTGTTTTAGTGGCCGAACCCCATCCATAGAATACTATTCAAACTGGCCCAGTTTTTTTTTTTTGTACAGGGGAGTTACACGCCCGGCCAATTTGAAAAGCGACTACGGAGTGAAAACCCCGTGATGCCCCGTTTGTTTTTAGTGGCCGAACCCCATCCATAGAATACTATTCAACAGTTTTGTTTTTTGTACAGGGGGGACTTACACGCCCGGCCAATTTGAAAAGCGACTACGGAGTGAGAACCCCGTGATGCCCCGTTTGTTTTTAGTGGCCGAACCCCATCAATACTATTCAAACTGATCCAGTTTTGTTTTTTGGACAGGGTGGGACTTACACGCCCGGCCAATTTGAAAGCGACTACGGAATGAGAACCCCGTGATGCCCCGTTTGTTTTTAGTGGCCGAACCCCATCCATAGAATACTATTCAAACTGGTCCAGTTTTGTTTTTATATAGGGGGGACTTACACGCCCGGCCAATTTGAAAAGCGACTACGGAGTGAGAACCCCGACCGATCGTTAAATTCAATAGTCGAGATCAGCAGTATTCTGTCAAGTAGGTCACAAGTCCTTTTTTTTTATAGTCGGCAGGTAGGTACAGGTAACCTGTATCGATACCATGTAACGTTACATATTGGCTTTAAACAATATGTAAGCGTACATTTCCTCCTAAAATCACCATTCATTGGAGACTATGTGGAAACCTAGGTACTTACATAGTTAATTTTCATACAACTAATATCTGTTCTATCGTGTCCTCACGATAAAGCATATTTTTCTGATCATAATACTAGTATTCTTCATGTATTATTTCTATTTTAAACTGTTAAAACTTACGTTTTTCTGAAAATTTTATTTAGGTATTTACTCTATGCCATCACATTTCAAACATTCATTATTGCTAAGCAACCTCTACCATTTTCATAAGGTTGTATAGTTTTTAGGTCTAATTCTCTCTGGCCGCTAATTATAAAATAAACTGTCTCTCATTCTAGATTTGAAAACCATAAAAGTTTTCTTGTAAAAGCTAGGAACTGAGATGGGCAGTCAACATTTGGGTTCCAAACAAGAAGCATCACAAGATACCCTGAAAGGTGCAACGTGAAAATAGGGCTACTAAGCCCTCATTGTGTACCGCTGATGAGCTACTGCAGCCAGATTGATGTTGATCCTGCTGTGGGCTACTACCGCTGCTGATCCCTGCTGCGAGCCTAAACCCAGATCCTGCTGTGGGCTGCTGATCCCTGCTGCGAGCTTAAACCCAGATCCTGCTGTGGGCTGCTGATCCCTGCTGCGAGCTACTGAACTCTACCATTCAAGAACTGATCCTGCTGTGGGCTACTGATCCTGCTGCGGGCTGCTGAACCCGTGAGCCATTCCCAGAGCCCTCTCGAGCCCAGAGGCTTCTGCGGGTCGCTGTCCTCTCGAGCCCAGAAGCCGTTGAATCTTACCGTTCAAACCCTCTCAGTTTCTGTTTTTTTGGTTTCCAAATGTTGTGTCAATTAAATTTACTTTACCTTTTTTTTCATTCATTCAACGGCTTCTGGGCTATGGCTATGTTTCTAACAAATAAACGAATCGATTTGATTTGAATACCTACTTAATAAAAATAAAGAGAAAAAAAATGAGGGTAGGTACGAAAAATATTTTAAAATTAATGAGAATATGATGTTTTGTTATTTTATATGTCACTTGTCAACTATGTTAGTTGTGTCAATAAATTGTATTGAGATAGTTATTCCAAAAACCTTTTTGAAAATTGTAAATGGTCTTTTTAAATTCAAATTCCTATTGGTTCTATCATACCAATGACCAAACATACATCAGGGTGGGCGTATTTTAACAAATTACCTAGGATGGGTGGGCTATAACGGGCTGTGATAATAAAAAGTAAACACAAAGAAACCTAAATGATAAGGTGTAAGAAAAAAAATTAGCTATTCTTAAAATATTAGTCTGAAATATTTAACTGAAATGATAATATAACAAGAAAAACTACACGTGAAAGGATTTAAATATCTACTTAGTAAAACTAATGAAAAAAATGAGGGTTGGAGCGTAAAATGTCAATGCGATATTAATAAAAACACGATATATTTTTCTATTCTAAAAGTGGTAAATCTCAGTTTTTCCATTCAAACTGCTATTGTTTGCATAATATAAATTGTCGAACCGAGACACATCAGGGTGGGTGGGTTATAACGAGCTATGAAAATAAAAATAATAAATAAATAAAAAGTCTAAAAAATGTGAAAGAAAAAAAAATCTGGGTACCTATTTGTAAAATATTTTTCATTCAGATTTTATCTGTATCCACATAATGTTCTATATTGCTATGCCGAGTCATAATAACGTTATGTAAGCCAATCTGGCTAGAAACTTCAGCTCTAGATTGAAATGTACTGCCCTTGTGATAACGAGCCATAATAGTAATAAAAGTAAATAATAAAAATAAAAAAAGTACGTAATAAGTAGCAAACGTAAAATAAATGAAAATGTGGGTAATTGTAAAATTATTAATTAATTTCGATTATTTGTAGGTATCCACAATATATATAATTTTTGTTTTTACTGGTGTATTGAGTCATGATATTACATTATGTAAGCCAATCGGCTAGAAATTTTATATAGTTGTAGATTGAAATGTACTCCGGGTGTTGGATGTCGTGGAAGATTCCACGACGATGTTCCAGCTAGCAGTGACATGGTGGCTGGCCAGGTGCAGTGAGTCTGATTCATCGGAAATGTTTTGTCGTCATTTCATCGGTAAACCCGTTGTCGGCAATTCATCGCGGAAATTACTGGATCTGAAACATTACAAGGCATAGAGCTTCCGTTCTATCGCACTTCTGATGTTAGAATCTCTTGGGATTCTGTGCTGTTATGATCCAATTTATGTCAGGATAGCCTTAATTCTGTGAGCTTAGATGTGAATGTGCTGTTATTTATTCAAAAGGTAGTAGGATGAATAGAAAGAACCAATTGATGATATTTGATTGTCGTTTATTCTTAGTTCATCGTTATATTACTGATAAACCCCAAGAGGGTATTCTCATCATATTAAAAGACTCTAATGCCACTTTCGCAAATCCCTAGACGACAGAGAAAGAATGTGGCCAAGAAAACTCTGCGCCATCACATACATAATCTGTACACAAGTAAACCTTAGATAATAGTTATAATACTTATCTTTACAATGTGTCAACCGTTGGAGAACAAGAACAGCAAGAGAGAACAATACATAAGAGCCAGAGTAATAGCAAGAGCAATAAGTAAGACCAAGAGAATAATATACAAGTGACCCGAACAGAACGACGTTCGCTTTTATACTAGTCGTAATCAACCCCACCACAAAATAGATATTACTACAGAACCCTCACTTTTTTATTTTTTATATAAATAGCGACTCTTGCTGGGACGCAACAAAGTGCAATTCAGCTCGCATTACCGCTCGATACCTATCGCAATTTTTAACCTAAACATTTGCGCTCTCTTCTAACGCGTAACTCTGTCGCTGGCGCGGAGTGATGCGCATCGAAAGGGTTGTCGACATATTATCTAATAAAAAAATAAATTAACCTTTCGTTATGTAGGTAGTCAGCATTGTAGCTCAGATTATATATTTTAGTTATTTACTTCGTAACGCGCAAGACAGCTAGAAGAGGCCATAACATAGGGTCGGACACATTGAAATTAAAATAATAAAAGTATACTTTGACTGTTTTTATTCTACTTGATCGTCTAAATGTTGTTTGATAAATATGTAACATATTTTAATAAACTTACCTACACTAATGCATACAACCAGCTTCGATTACAAGCTATTTTATAATGTCCCGTACTTTTTGTACGGTTAGCAGAAAAATATAAAAAATAATGGTATATTTTGTACAACTAGGAAAAAATGATAATTCTTTGTTTTTTGACTCGTGCATCCATAATTATACAGCACAATATATGGCGACGTAATTTTGCGCGGGAAACGTGTTGCTCGAGCGCTCAGACGTGCGTTCGACAACCGCCTGGCACTTGTTCCGTGCGAGGAACGGTCTAGCTGTAGGCTAAAACCGCACGACCTTGACTCTGCTTGTTCTTCTTCGTCCTCCTCCTAGGGGGAGAAGTCAAGGGCCGGCCTCGAGGCGAACCTCACTACCGGGGATGGACTCGGGGACACACTGGTCCCCGGGAATTTGCGGGCCCGCCCGCCCTCTCGCCGGACAGGCCTCTTCGGCCCTTTCGCGCGCATGCGCGCGTCGGGGCTGTAGGTTCGTTGTGTGTGTATGTGTCCGCTATCCATACAGTTTTTGTAGGACGGCGGACATAGCGCGCGCCGCCGCGAGCTCCGGGTGCGTCTCGGACGCGACGGCTTCGCAGGCGACTCTCAGGGACTCCCAAATGATGAAGATGGGAGTCCCGAGTAGGTCGGCTGCGGTTGAACCCACCGGAGGGCGGGGGAAGCGGGGGGTGAAGAACGACCCTTCTATGCTAGGGCCAAACCGCGGTGGCGGTGTTAGTGGCGGCGGCGGCGAGTTCGCCGGCCGCGGCTCTGAGCGCGCCGCGCTCGGTTCGCGCCCAGGCGCCGGCTCGGTGCTCGGACGCGGGGGGGGGACCCCCCCGCGTCCCGGGTCCCAGTTCGAGTCGAACTTTGGGAGACGGGCGCGGTCGGGGGGCCCGTGGCAGGTGCGGGTGAGGCACAGGGAGGGCGGGGGCGGGTTCGCGCCCCTCCTCAACCTGTGTTTGTTGTTTGCGCCGCTCGCGCGCCTCGCGCGCTGCGGTGCGCGGGTCCTTTGGGTGGGCGTATTCAGGACCCCGTGGGATGGACACGGGGGTTGCTACCGAGGGCAGGGTAGGCCTCGGAGGTTGAGGCGATTTCTTCTTTCTTCGTCTGCGCCCGCGACTCCCTTGGTCAATAGGGTTGGCCTGGGGCGCGGGCTCGGGCGGAGGTGAGGGGGAGGGGGGGCCGACCGTGCGCCAGGCCCCATCTAGGGGCGGCGCGGCGACTGCCCGCGTGCGCGGGGGTACGTTCTCCCGCTTAAGCGGGAGAAGGTTCGACGTCTTCTTCGTCGCCGGCGCCTGCGTCACGGAAGGGAGAGGAGGGCGCTCGCCAGGAATGGGAATTTTCCTGCGGCGCGCCTCCTCTCTGAAGACGCGGCACCGGCGGCTGTTGGCAGCATGGGGCCCTCGGCAGTTGGCACAGCACAAGGGGGCATCTTCTGCGCGGGGGCAGCCCGCGCCGGCGTGAGGTCCGCCACACTTTACACACCGCGGCCCGCGGTGGCAGTTGGCGGACGCGTGGCCGAAGCGTTGGCACCTATGGCACTGCGGCACGATAGTGCGGCCCCTCCATGCCTCGATAGTCACACCGGGCATGTAGAGGAGCTCCGTGACGCAGTACAAGGCGCCAATCTGCTCCCTCGGCATCGGGTCCAACTGCACGTGGTATATTTTTCTTCTAGGTAGAGGCCGGCAGTACGTCGCTGGGAACCCTAGCTTCTTTAGGGCTCCGGTGATTTGGTCCGGCTCTGTGTTGTCAGGTAGCCCACTCAGGGCCACCTTTATAGGCTTCTCCTGGTCGAGGGCGTAGCAATAAAACTCGACCTTCGGGTTCTTTGCTCGCTCCTCGACCAGATAGCGTTGAACCGCCTGGAGCTCTTCGTCGCTCTTCGGGCGGAATCGGAGGCCCTTCAGGTAGGGCCTTACGTTAGGCGCGTAGCCCAGGATGTTGCGAATTTCAGCTATGTGGGCCTCCCAGTTGTCCAGGCGGTCCACGGTGATCGGCGGGAATCTGCCTCCGGCCTTCGTCCCGGCGGGCTGCGCGGGGGGCTGCGGGGGCATGGGCGGGGGTGAGGGTGTCTCTCTCCTCGGGGCGGGGGAGGACACCATCTCAGAGTAGGATGGAGTTGACGACGACGGTGGCGAGATGTTCTCATCCCGCTCAGCTTCGTCGCCGCTGCACATCACCGCGTCAGTCATCACGTCCGCGGGCGATTGTGGCTGCTGGTGGTGATGTTGGTCTCGGTGACAGCTGCGTGCGACAGCTGCGGCGCTGCCGCATCTTGGGGCATTACGTAGGTTTTGAGTCCCATGCTCTTCCTGTATGGGGAGTACAGTAAGAGTGCCGGATGGAACGGGGTTGGAAATACAAATCTCCCATTTGGTGCGTTCACTTCGACTGGGTCTGTCGTAATGAGCACAAGGTCCCGATAAGCTGGGTCCTCCTGGCCTCTTGGCCAGAAGGGAGGGTTGGGGTCTGTCCAGCCTGCGGGGTTGGGGTATTCAACAGACAGCTTTTCGGCGAGTAGGTTCGCCGGCTGTCCAATCGGGTTCATTTTCTACTACGAGGCGATGTTAGTCGCCAGCCCGTAGTGGAGTAGTGCAGTGCAAGCGGCTGCCGACGGGTCTCTCGACCAATCGTAGCCCGCTCGTGTCGTCTCGCTCGCACCTCGCTGTGGTTGGTCGGCGGCTGTGCGTCCGAGTGTATATGTTCCGCGGTGATACAGACCTAGCCAGGTGGAACCCGTGAGGGAAGCCCAGCTAACCGGCACTAACGGAACACACCCGGGACGCGGGATGCGGAGCCGTGACCAGTCGACGCGGGGGGAGGGGGTGTGAGGGGTGGTGGGTAGACGACTGTAGTCCTCGAATGCGTATGCCTGCAACTAGGTGCCGCGGAGCACACACAGAGGACCGGCGCGACCTTGAGCGAGTGAGGATGCACTGACCCCACTCGCCAAAGTCATAGCGCCGCCCCTCCAACTACACAATAACAAGTAATGGCGGAATAGGCGGTGGATTTGACCACGTTGAATTACTTACTCGTTAATATACGTTATACAATATTATTTATTACTTATATTTAGCCTTATTATTTATAACAATATTATACTTATTATATGATTCCGGAAATACATCAATTCCTTTCTTTTTACATAACAATATCATATAATTCTCGATTTGATCGATAATAAACACACATTTATTCACCTTTACACGCTCGTGATTTTGCTAAAACATAATTATGCCTTTTGCTGGCTGCTTTCCCATTTAAATGTATAAGTACTTATCTACGGAAAACAGGGGCTACCGCTCAGCCATGTTAACAAGAACAAAATTAAAAATTTTGGTTAACCCCCGACTACTTCAGATTTGTTATCTGTACAACATTCTACTAGTCAAGCCCTTTCATTTGATACCCATATTAAGGGAGTTGTGAAAAAATAAATGTATTTCGCCATTTTGTGGAAGCGGCCATCTTGGATTTTTACATTTTTCATAGTGCAATGTATCCTATTAGTCAAGCCCTTTCGTTTGATACCCATATTGAGGTAGTAGTGAAAAAAATTATATAATTCGCCATTTTGTGGTGGCGGCCATCTTGGATTAGAATTTTTTTATAGTGCAATGTATTCTACTAGTCAACCCTTTTCATTTGATACCCATATTGAGGTAGGTTGTGAAGAAATATTTTGTCCGCCATTTTGTGGCGGCGGCCATCTTGAATCGATATTAACCGAACATAACTAAGAACACCCGCACGGATATTATTAACTTACAAATAAAAAAAACCGCATCGAAATTGGCCCATCCGTTTGAGCTCTACGGCAGACAGACAGACAGACAGACAGACATCGACGTCAAAATTATAACACCCCTTTTTTTGGTCGGGGGCTAAAAATCAAATACCTCAAAACTACTGCGTAGGTATATCCCGGAACATAAGTGACTTGTACGTATGTACTTTCGAAGAGCTGCAAGGTTATGTAGGTAAGTGCAGTGTACCTAATTGATGTCGATTTCTCATGCAATTACCTATGCCACATTACGTGATGATCTCGTTATCTATATTTAAAATAGATCTAAACTTACCCATGGGTCCGTTGTGTATCCATTAGATTGCATTAATTTTCTCCAAATAAAACATGTATTGAGCACACTTCTTGCATATTGTCACGGCTGTCGAACAAAAAAAAAGATATAAAAGATACTGGCATTAAACTTGAAAAAGGTGTTTGCAATATGCCCGAAGCCGTATAGTAGTAAACAAACTATCATCACAATGCCGCAACCAATGGTTGTTCAGTGATCACAAATTATACACCTGAAATACACAATGTCTTCTTGATTGTTTGCTTTTGTTTTGCACTACACTGGCCTTATTATATTCCGCATTGTTCGGATACTTGTCAACTTAAATGCTTTTTGAGAGATTATTATACAGTGAACATAAATAATCAACGATCGAACAAGAACTGTACATAATATGTCCAGTCTGTTACGCATCAGATCTAAACTAGTTTCTTATCGTATATGCTTATGGCTATATGGCTGTATACATTGAGGACAAATAACTAAAGTAGTACTTATATGTACTCAATGGCTGTATAGTATTCTAGCTGTATAGTTATATCTATTCAGTAAAGCTTTATTCTAGAAGAAACCGTGGTGGCTAAATTGTCTAGAATGTTCGATCTCATAATCGCAAGGTCGTAGATTCCAGTCTCGCCTGCACTTCTAAATACCTACGAGCATATTTATTAGTGGCTAGCCAGGTGGCTTAAATGGTAGTAAGTCTGCCTGCGAAGCCGTGAGTCGTGGGTTCGATCCTCACCCATTGTAAATATTTCAATTCAATTTATTTATTCGAACCATTATTTAAAAATAACTAAAATAATGTAATTGTATGTTGTTATGTAATTATACATAAATAATCTGTGTACATAACATATTTAATAATAATAAAAAATACTAATTAATAATGTCAAATAAAAAAATATCAGCTGTAAAGGGGCCTTGTCATTTAGGTGTAGCTGTAAAAAAGCTTTGTCATGGTGAAAAATCAAATTACCCAAATAGTGAATACATACAGTACTTAAACAATAGTATATTGTTCACCGAGAGGAGAAAGTGACCGATTACCGTCGAGGGTGTCGTTTGAAGCCCGAGCCGTAGGCGAGGGCTTTAAAACACCCGAGATCGGGAATCGCACTTTCTCTCGAGTGATACATAGTGCTTTATACTACACCTACGAGGAAAATAAAAAACTAAATCTTTACTAATTGAAATTTATATCGAAATTGTTGCAGTTAGTGAAGCTTAATGTAACACTTTTTCCATTAATGTTTGTTTGAGATGTTTGCGACAATGTAAGAGGAATAACTGGCTGTGCTGTTGGCACTGCGCTCGTAGAAGGCTGTGGTGCCAAAGGGGCAACTAGCTGCTGAGGGGCATCTGGCATCGCCGCGCTCGTTGATGGTTGAGGAGATGAGTCTTGATGCACATTAATCGATCCCGATATTTGGTTATTTATTCGTGTTTTGTTTTCTACGGAATTCTCTTTGTAGCTTTCTGCAACAGCGGACGATTTCCAACCACCGTGACGTTTTATTGTGGTTAAATCAGCACCAGTATCGGCAAGAATAGTCGCCGAGTTCTGCGAAAGCAGTGGCCAGTGTATTCTAGTGGATTGAGTAAATTAAGGTAGGAAGCTATTTCTCTTGGCACAGTACTTATTTTGTTTTTCCCAATTACTTGTTTCGTACATTTTTGTTTTATATTGTAGTAAAAACCGATTGGTTTTGGGGTCACTGGGGCGAATTTCGTTATATTTCTTCACTATCTCATAAAATAAGCCCGATATAACAAATGATCGCTGAATTTTGGTTTTTGTGTCAGGAATATTGACGATTATTCCATTTTCAAGGATTTCAATATCGTCTGTTGTCATATCCATAAGTTTTTGCGAACGACAGGCCCCATTTACTCCTAAAATCAAAATAACCTGTAAACAAAAATATCAAACATGAAAACCTAGTAGATTTCTACTCATAAATAGGTACGTAATAAATCATAAACCAGTGCATTTTGTTCATAAACTTACCTTCATTAACAAATATTTGTCATCTGGAGCAATCTGCAAAAAGGAATAACATCCTTTGTAGTAAGCAATTTTGATTTCTTACTATGGAATCCCTCCGACTTTCTTTTCAGAAATGCCGTAAGTTTTTTGTATTCTTGAATCACAGATTTCCTTTTGTTTTGGAAATCTGTGTCTTGAATATTTATGTCGTTTCTTGTCAATATAGTACTTTTCAACATTGAGTACACAGATTTTTAAAACAAAAGGCAGATGGAACGTGCAGAACACAGATCCTTAGGTCCAGAAAGCAAATATCAAACGCCATAGCAAATACAAACTCCAGTCAGTACGAAACTGACTTCCGTCTCGTACGGGAGTCCCGTGTGATTTTAAGTTTTGTACAAGATTATGCCGTCTTGTGGCTTCAAACATTGCAAACATTGTTCCCAAAAATAAGAAAAGGAAAGAAAAATATCATTTCATAGGAAAGTTTGAATATTTTTACTGCTTTTTGTATAATTTAGGCGATTTCATTTCGATTGATGAATAGAAACACAACACCTCAACGAAAATTGGTTAGTGTTCCTGTACTAAGCTGATTTTTTTTTCACTAAAGTTAAGGTAAAATATAGATTATTTTTTTGAAGATACTCGTTGACCAAATTATTTATGTACTTGATATAGATTGTATTATTCTATTTTAAACCCTGTATTTATAATCGTATTTTTTTAATTTAATGTCAATCGATGCCTAGCACAAATTCACGTCATTACTAGTGTTTATAAAAGTACTAATAGTGTTGATGAAAACTATAGTTATGAAGCAAGTTTTAATTCTTGTAAGTATAGAGGAGCTTAAAAAAGTAAGCGAGTTTTTTTGAGAGATCTAATCGTTTCAATCAACCTCATGTTATCTGGTCGAGTCAGTAGTGACATTGTCGAAGTTTTATACGGTGCTAATTTGTGCGTACATACTTACCCAAAAAAGATGTTGGGATCAGGCCAATCGCTGTTGGCACCACATATACTGGCCTTGCTGCCAAGGTGGGTTGTAGGTATTAAGCGTTGCACTTTCGAGCTCCTTGTCCCACAAACTTGATTTTAGTTCTCTGAGTGGACGTGAGGCTGCTGTTCATTCTGTCTTGACTTTCTTTGTCCAAAATTGGGAGAGAGGGTTGTTAAAGGTGTGCGTCAAAACGCCTTTAATTTGGTTGATCGTGGAGCTCCGTTGTCCGAAGTGAAGAATAAAATTCTTAA
Source organism: Ectropis grisescens (assembly GCA_017562165.1). NCBI lineage: Eukaryota > Metazoa > Arthropoda > Insecta > Lepidoptera > Geometridae > Ectropis > Ectropis grisescens. Next base: position 24,020,291 of record CM029767.1, read on the forward strand.
CTTCTACAATTTTCTTTGGCAATGTTATGGCAGACCCACAAAATTATCAAAACAATCCTATGCTATCATCCGTTGGCTATCAACTTGTAGAATCTTCGGCCATGCGACCTTCGCCCTGGCCATTCGCTCTATCATTTAACGTCTCTAGTCCAATGTAAGCGTTAGGTATTTGGACGACGTAACTTTGGGTGGCGATGTGAATAATGTTCAACTGATTTACATAAACTCTTAGACGGTTTTCGTTGGTTTGTATCAACATTTTTGAAAAACTTCATGAACTTTTCGTTTGCGACACGCGTCCAGACAAAGATTGGATAATAAACAAATTGAATGATCTGGCCCCCCAACATCAAATCAGTTGACAAAATTCTCTGCTCCTTCTGTGTTCACCGATATTAAATGAGTATTTGCCACCTTTTGTCAAGCATAATATTCAAAATTTCAAAAGAAGCTCCGATGAAATACTCAAAATAAACACACACATGACTTTTACTATTATTCGGCGTTGTCTTTTTATTCCGAATTTTCTGTACGAATATTCGAATTTTTAGTTGCATGCTAAATCAAAATTCTTAACTTTATAGGATGGAAATAGTAATAAGAAGAAATCCTTGCATAATATATAATCGGTGTAATAATAAATTATTTTAACATTATAATATATGTGTTTATTATACGCGAAGATTTCCGAAGCTAAGACAACAATAGTGGGATTTTTTTCTTAAGACTGGGAACATTACACGCACACCAACGTGAGTAATTTGACAACGTCGGTGAGAGCTGTCACGCACACGTAACTAATTACTGGCCTCACAGTGTCGTTCACGAAGGTTTCATCTGTTTAGAAATCTGTGATTGAGTACATAGACGTACTTGGTTTGTATTTTTGCGCTTTTTCACTGAAATAAGCTAGCAAAACAGTTTCAGAAAAAGATGCCGCATTTTTTATCACTTTTCCATTGCAAAACATCGTCATAAGTTTTATTATATTTTTTAATTGATTTCTGTGGTAAAAGGTTATCAATCAGTATTTTTGCTGTTTCCTTCAACTGCGGCGGAGTTAAAAAATCTTCATCATCACTATCACTACTTATCATTTTGATAGTTTTATTTTACTTTTCTACGAAAACTGAATCCTCAAACAACACACAAATTGAAAATGGCGCCAACGCCAATGGCGTCTGCAATTTTCACATGTTCTTTTTTCAAATTGTTTGACACCATCCAACACACAGCTAGTGGCCAGTGTCATTTTGCGAACTTGGAGATAAAAACTCACTGTAAAAACTTTTTGGCTTTTGATATTTAGGTTACCAGCGCATAGTCTTACCCAAAATTAAAAAAGAAAAACCACGTAAGAAATGGATTTTCATACACTTTTCTCTCCCGCTCAGATGCGTTTTCTTGCCGCATATTTGTTCGATATGCAATGACGTACTTTCTACCGTAAATTTGATAAAGTATCAAGGTACTTTCCGAGCAAGTGTAGTATAAATTTACATTTCATCTCACCAGCTCGGAAAGAGTACTTTTGCTCCTCGATATCAGGGCGCCAAAGTCGTTTTTACCCTCTAGAGGTTAAAGTAAATTTGAATTTAGAACATCGTGTGTACTGAGGTTTTGAATTCAAAACATAATTCAACCTATTTCTTTCTACCTCCTTGGTGCCGAATGCATCATACATTTTTTTTAATATGTTAAAAACTCAGACTCGGAACCTCCTTGGTGTACTTACTTTTTTAATTTGCTTAGCGCGAAAACATTTAAAAATTTGCATTTAGTCATTTCCTCGCTGAGGTGGAATGAAAAGTTACGTGTTGCACTCGAATGCAAAGATTTTTCAGTCAACAACAAAATCAACTTTGTACTCTTGTATAACAAATAACTATTAATGTTTAGTATTATTCTACCTTACTCGATAGTTCTAATTTTGATTGTTTTTTATTCCTTTTCCAAATATTGCTGCCCCTTGCAAAATCATCTACAGCGTAATATGCTTTGCTCATAAGGTAGTTTTTAGGGTTCCGTAACCAAATGGCAAAATAAGGGATCCTCATAGATTCGTTATGTCTGTCTGTCTGTCCGTCCGTATATCACAGACACTTTTCTCCGAAACTATAAAAACTATACCTACTATTGAAACTTGGTAAGTAGATGTAATCTGTAAACCGCATTAAGATTTTGATACAAAAATAGAAAAAAATTTAGGGGTGTCCCATACTTAGAACTGAAACAAAAATTTTTTTTGGTTGAATCCATACGTGTGGGTTTTTTATTTAAACAGCCCCCACGGACTCCAAGGTCCATGCCTTTTTCATATTACATATTTTGTCTTATTATATTAACTTATATGAGTATTATCTTATTACAGTGCTTTTACAATGCTGTCTGGCAAGAATAATTACGATATTAGGTTTATTACATAATTCCCTTCTTTAGAAAAGCTCTCTCGGGCCAGAGCCCCCCACGTTACGTTACGTCACTGCCACGTTACGATCTTTTATTGCCATCTTGAAGTTATAGTCCCTGATGACACTAGGTGGCGCAGCCAACGTTTATCATATCGTGCTCGATGTCATCGGTGTAATAGATAAAGGTCCCAGTATGCCGAGACAGTGCGACGACCGCGTGCGGGACGCTCTCATGCAACTTCAACCCAGTCTTCGTCTTGATGACGATTACTGACTCGTCCGTCAGTCCCTGAGCCTCATATGGATAGCATAAGTGTGGGTTATCTATGGATAGGTCATCAAAAATGACATTGAGGTTCCAAACATATTTTATTTCTAAACTGAATAGTTTGCGTGAGGGACTCTTCCAAAGTGGTCAATAGTGGGGGGGGGGGGGGACACTACACCCCCTGTAACTTCTAAGATAAGAAAATGACAAAAATAAAAAAAAGTGTATGATGTAAATTACCATGTAAACTATCAACGAAAATTGATTTCAATGAGATCTAGTAAGTAGATTTATTTTAATACGTCATAAGTATGGGTCGGGTCTTGAATCGAGCCGCCTGAATTTGAGGATTCTGCTACTGTAGAATGGTCAAAGGGATTTGTCTTGACCCTCCCAATTCGATTTTAGCTGCCGGAGTTACGCGAAAATATTTTAAATTAATATTTAATGTTTCTGTAAATTCGCACGAAAACATGCAAATGCGTGAAATGGAACGCAATATCAGGAAATATTGCATAAATTTGAACGTCTTCGATGTCTATATTCGTGAAACGAAACGTTTTCATGATGTTATATTGGTGGAGGCGATGCCTTTAAGCCAAAAAAAATATATTTTTTTAGAAATGATTAAAACGATTAATTATGTCTATAAATTATATAAATCATTTTGTAAACGAAATATAGAGTAATCGCATCATTTACCTGCCTTAAATTTTTAATAAAATAGCCATACCAACAACTAAATAGAGACCAACTCAGACCGGTTAGGTCGAAATTGGTCACAAAACCGACACAGAGCACCCCTGACTCCACCTAGTCTTGTGGCCCCTACCCCTAGAGTGTTTATAAATAATGCGGGAGCCAGAAGCTCAAGGAGGTCCTGAACGTTGCTTTGTCGCATGAAGCCAAGTTGAGCGAAGGGGAGGTGGCGAGCGAAGCGAGCCGGCGACCTCTGTAGCGAAACGAAGGCTGAGTGTGGCGGAGCAAAGTTCAGGGCGACCGCTAGAGCTTTCTGGCGGAGCCCACCCGAGTCCAACTCAGACCGGTGAGGTCGAAATTAGTGACAGATACAACTAGCCCCAATCCCTACTCCTCCCCTCCCTAAATTTAGGTATAAAAGTGATTTAGTAGAGTAGCAAAAATGATCTTTGATATTTAATTAAAAAAAAAACTATGCGGTTCCGGCAGGAAAAATGGTGGGGGTAGTTTTCCTCACCCTTCCCTCCCCTCCACCAACTCCCCCTAAATTCAGGCGGCTCGATTCAAGACCTTACCCATAAGTATTGTTAAAACACTGATTTAAGTAACAACGAACTATAAGAACTTTTATATTATGTTACTTGCTGCTACGGAAGCCTTCATGGGCGAGTCCGAATCGCACTTGGCCACTTTTATTTATTTCGGTTTTAAACCTAGTTTCATTGAGACCTTCTACTTGTGCAGGGATTAAATTATAGGAACGAATACCATTACATTTGAAAGAGTTAATGGTTTTCTATAGTCTGCATTTAGGAAATGCAATTTTATGTTTATGATGTGCGATGATTTGTGTGATGAATGCAAATATTTGTACTGTGTCTGGGTGTTTTCTATGTAGATACCTACCTATAACAAGTATTCACTTATTTAAAAATATGTAAGTAGGTATTATATCAGCTATCTGGCTTCCATAGTACAAGCTTTGCTTAGTTTGGGGTCAGATGGTGTGTTGTGTGAAGTCTCCACCAACATTTATTTATTTGTAAGTGCAGATGTAGTACAAAGTCTTTCCTGCTGGCTTTGGCGATGAAAGATAACACGTGCATTACGTGAAATAACGTGAGGGCACCAATATTTTTTATAAGAAACATAGTGGACATGGAGTGCGTATTGTAGTGGAATTGTGTTGACTTTCTCCTTGTGGGATAGGACCCTGAGTTCCACAAGTGGGTACCTGGAGTTGGGAATTTGAGGTTATGTTTTATGTGAATCCTATTTCGAGGGATAGTTTAGGTATTTATGTTATGGTCTATCATTTTCCAACGAATTATGTTAGCGGCAGCTGAAGTGTCGAAAAAATAACTAAAATTAAAAGTAAGTATAACTTTACTTAAAATATAAAATTACAAGAAATGATTTGAAATAAAAAATTGGTGAGACCACTTCGATATACGAAAATGGAAGGCCTGTTTTAAATGGAATTACAAATAAAATTGACACGTCTTGTCTTGTCTTGTCGATTGCAATGCCAATGCCGTACCGGCAAGAAAGCTTTGGAATCATTTGATTGGCTTGGGAACCGGCGGAACTGCAACCTCGGAACCTAAGAAAATTAAAAATATCTAATAGTACTTACATAGACTATTTTGAAAAACAACTAGAACGGAAACTATGCGGGTAAAATCGTGGGGCGCTACTAGTGAAGTATTTATTATATTTTAAAGTTTATATTAAAGGGGTGTAAGGGAGAAGCGCTTTCCCAAATGTCAACCTCTCCTGCGCGTGGTACACCCTGCTGCCAACTAACGAGGCTCTGACGACCGAACCAATGGCGGTATATCCATTTAAAAGCCAGTCCTAAATGGACCAGGCCAATGACGGGCAGCGGCGTCATCGGTGCAAAGGACTGGCTCCGCGGTCACCAACCCACCTGCCAAGCGTGGTGACTATGGCAAACACCCCCCCTATGAAAAACACAACCAGAAAACGGCCCCTAGTCCCCGGCGGCTCCGCTGTTCCAGGCGCTGGTGGCAGCCTTGGTTCCGGCGGAGCATGGGGTGCGAAGAATCCCCGGCAGACGCCCCGCCACTAAACCCAACGACTCGACCTGGCAACGTTTAACGCACGGACGCTGAGGGCTGACGAAAAGATTGTGGAGCTGGAAGAAGAAGTGGACAAGTAGCGATGGGATATCATAGGGTTATCCGAAGTCCGTAGACAGGGCGAAGACAGGATAACCCTCGAATCCGGCAACTTGTTCTACTACCGGGAGGGAGATCAACAATCCCAAGGGGGTGTCGGGTTTATCGTCCAAAAGTCTCTCGTCAACAACGTGATAATGATCGAGAGTGTGTCGAACAGGGTTGTATACCTTGTACTTAAAATTAGCGACCGGTATTCATTGAAGGTCATACAAGTATACGCTCCGACCCCGACACATCCCGACGAAGAGGTTGAGGCCATCTATGAGGACATCTCCAAAGCCATACATATCTCGCCAACACATTTCACAGTTGTGATGGGAGACTTCAACGCGAAACTGGGCAAACGTAGCGGTGATGAGTTGAGAGTGGGGAATTATGACGGATTACGGATATGGGCAACGGAACCCAAAAGGGCAACGTCAAGCGGATTTCTTGGAAAGGGAGAGCCTCTTTATGATGACCTCCTTTTTCAAGAAACAGCCACAAAGAAAGTGGACCTGGATTAGCCCAGACGGTTCCACAAAAAATGAGATCGACTTCATTATGACGACTAAACGGCAAATATTCAGCGATGTCTCTGTGATCAGCAGGGTTAAGACTGGCAGCGATCACCGTATTGTAAGAGGCACGCTGAGACTTAACATTAAGCTCGAAAGACCACGTCTAATGAAGTCCACGCTCCGACCAAATTATGCTCAGATCGAAGATCCCGATAACTTTCAACTCGAACTTCAAAATCGCTTCGAATCCTTAGATGAGTGTGTAACGGCGGACGAAATAAACGACAGGCTAGTGGAAACTATTCATGCTGTTGGCAGAAAGTTCTATAAGAGCCGACGCTAAAATAGAACTCAAAAGCACTCCGATCAAACTCTTAATCTCATGGCGGTCAGACGAGATATGCGGTTACAATCTTCGGTTGACATGACGGTATACAGACGGCTCAATAGACAGATCTCTACTTGTGTGCGACGCCACATACGCTGCTTCAATACTTCGAGTATTGAAGAGGCGATCAAGCAAAACAAAGGCTCGAAAGTGTTGGTAAGAAATCTATCTCTTGGGCAAAGTCAGCTGACCAAACTGAAGGCCGATAGTGGTAGCATCGTGTCGTCGAAACCTGATATTTTGGAGGAGATTGAGAGGTTCTATGAGCAGTTATGCACCTCTACGCAAGCACAACCTGTCGTTAGCATGGCAAAAGACCCCAGAGCCAAGCTGACCCGACACTTTACCGAAGATATCCCGGAAGTCAGCCTGTATGAGATTAGGATGGCCCTCAAACAACTTAAAAACAACAAGGCGCCTGGCGACGACGGAATTACGACTGAGCTTCTGAGAGCGGGTGGAAAACCGGTACTTAAAGTCCTCCAGAAGCTATTCGACTCCGTCATACTTAACGGTAATACGCCAGAAGCGTGGAGCAGAAGTGTGGTGGTGCTCTTCTTCAAAAAAGGTGACAACACCTTGTTGAAGAACTACAGACCCATCTCACTTCGAGAGTGAATCGGTTTTTTCTAGGTAAACACGCTCCATCGTAGACCGCATCGTCGCTTAACATCAGGCGAGATGGCGGTCAAGTGTAAACCTATAAAAGTTTTTTCGAGGGTAATCACGAATCGTCTCGCACGCAGGTTTGACGACTTCCAGCCACCCGAACAAGCCGGTTTTCGAAAAGGCTATAGTACCATAGACCACATCCATGCGCTTCGGCAGATTATACAGAAAACCGAGGAGTATAATCGACCACTATGTATTGCGTATGTGGACTATGAGAAAGCCTTCGATTCCATCGAGGCCTGGGTAGGCTTCAGTCTCTCCAGCGATGCCACATCGACTATCGCTATATCGAAGTGTTAAAGTGTATTTACAACAAAGCCACAATGTCTGTCCGATTACAGGACCGGTGCACAAAACACATCCAGCTAAAGAAAGGCGTGAGACAGGGAGATATTATATCTCCGAAATTGTTCACTGCCGTGCTGGAAGATGTTTTCAAGCTACTGGACTGACCAACGGATATGGCATCAATATCGACATCACTCACCTTCGGTTTGCCGACGACATAGTCATTGTGGCGGAGTCGCTGGAGGACCTCGGTGCTATGCTCAGGGACCTCAGTAGAGTATCCCAACAGGTAGGTTTGAGGATGACTATGGACAAGACGAAGGTCATGTCAAATGTTCATGTCTCACCTGTACCGGTTATTGTTGGAAATACCACACTCGAAGTTGTTGACGAATACGTCTACCTGGGTCAAAAGATCCAATTAGGTAGATCCAACTTCGACAAAGAGGTCCAGCGAAGGATCCAACTCGGGTGGGCAGCGTTCGGGAAACTTCGGCACATCTTTGAGTCCAAAATACCCCAATGCCTAAAGACGAAAGTCTTTAACCAGTGCGTGTTGCCAGTGATGTCTTATGGAACTGAGACATGGTCCTTCACTGTGGGCCTCATAATGAAGCTCAAAGTCACACAGCGAGCTATGGAGAGAGCTATGATCGGAGTCTCTTTGCGCGACAGAATCCGTAATGAGGATATTCGCAAAAGAACGAAAGTGGCTGACATAGCTCAAAGAGTAAGCAAGCTGAAGTGGCGATGGGCAGGCCACATCACTCGCAGAACTGACAACCGATGGGGAAGAAAGGTTCACGAGTGGCGACCACGAACCGGAAGACGCAGTGTTGAGCGGCCTCCCACTAGATGGACAGATGACCTCACAAAGGTCGCTGGAAACCGCTGGTTGCAAGTTGCGCAGAACCGTTCGTTGTGGAAATCTAGGGGGGAGGCTTATGTTCAGCAGTGGACGTCTTGCGGCTGATGATGATGATGATGATGAAAGTTTATATTTTTATTATTTATACTGGTGACCCCCGCCCAAATCTAAAGCTGCGTACTGGGGACCCCCTCCAAAATTCGAGGCTGGGACCGCGCCTGACGGCGACTATTTTTAACACGCTTATACACAGATTTCTAAAACAAAAGGCAGATGGAACGTGCAGAACACAGATCCTTAGGTCCAGAAAGCAAATATCAAACGCCATAGCAAATACAAACTCCAGTCAGTACGAAACTGACTTCCGTCTCGTACGGGAGTCCCGTGTGATTTTAAGTTTTGTACAAGATTATGCCGTCTTGTGGCTTCAAACATTGCAAACATTGTTCCCAAAAATAAGAAAAGGAAAGAAAAATATCATTTCATAGGAAAGTCTGAATATTTTTACTGCTTTTTGTATAAATTAGGCGATTTCATTTCGATTGATGAATAGAAACACAACATCTCAACGAAAATTGGTTAGTGTTCCTGTCCTAAACTGAAATTATTTTCCCTAAAGTTAAGGTAAAATTTAGATTATGATTTTTTTGAAGACTCGTAGACCAAATTATTTATGTACTTAAGTAGATTGTATTATTCTATTTTAAACCCTATTTTTATAATCGTATTTTTTTAATTTTATGTCAATCGATGCCTAGCACAAATCCACGTCATTACTAGTGTTTATAAAAATACTAATAGTGTTGATGAAAACTATAGTTATGAAGCAAGTTTTAATTCTTGTAAGTAGGTATAGTGGAGCTTAAAATAGTAGGCGAGTTCTTTTGAGTTATCTAATGGTTTTAATTAACCTCATGTTATCTGGTCGAGTCAGTAGTGACATTGTCGAAGTTTTATACGGTGCTAATTTGTGCGTACATACTTACCCAAAAAAGATGTTGGGATCAGGCCAATCGCTGTTGGCACCACATATACTGGCCTTGCTGCCAAGGTGGGTTGTAGGTATAAAGCGTTGCACTTTCGAGCTCCCTGTCCCACAAACTTGATTTTGGTTCTCTGAGTGGACGTGAAGCTGCTGTTTATTCTGTCCTGACTTTCTTTGTCCAAAATTGGGGAGAGGGCTGTTAAATGTGTACGTCAAAAACGCTTTAATTTGGTTGATCGTGGAGCCTCGTTGTCCGAAGTGAAGAATAAAATGCTTGACTTCTACAATTTTCTTTGGCAATGTTATGGCAGACCCACAAAATTATCAAAACAATCCTATGCTATTAGGTATTTGGACGACGTAACTTTGGGTGGCGATGTGGATAATGTTCAACTGATTTACATAAACTCTTAGACGGTTTTCGTTGGTTTGTATCAACATTTTTGAAAAGGTGAACTTTTCGTTTGCGACACGCGTCCAGACAAAGATTGGATAATAAACAAATTGAATGATCTGGCCCCCCAACATCAAATCAGTTGACAAAAATTGTCTGCACCTTCTGTGTTCACCGATATTAAATGAGTAGGTAGTTGCCACCTTTTGTCAAGCATAATGTTCAAAATTTCACAAGAAGCTCCGATAGAATACTCAAAATAAACACACACATGACTTTTACTATTATTCGGCGTTGTCTTTTTATTCCGAATTTTCTGTACGAATATTCGAATTCTTAGTTGCATGCTAAATCAAAATTCTTAACTTCATAGGATGGAAATAGTAATAACAAGAAGTCCTTGCATAATATTTAATCGGTGTAATAATAAATTATTTCAACATTATAATATATGTGTTTATTATACGCGAAGATTTCCGAAGCTAAGACAACAATAGTGGGATTTTTTTCTTAAGACTGGGAACATTACACGCACACCAACGTGAGTAATTTGACAACGTCGTTGAGAGCTGTCACGCATACATAACTAATTACTGGCCTCACAGTGTCGTTCACGAAGGTTTCATCTGTTTAGAAATCTGTGCGCTTATATTAGTTTGGTTTGTATGTAACCGAATTTTTGAATGTGAGTTTCACCACTTTCTAAACTACGAATTGATTTGAAACTTTGCACAATTATCAAGGACCGATGACAATGCAATAATTTGTACAGTTTGGCTTATTTACCATTAATTCTCACCACGATCAGCAAGATTTAATTACTTTGTTTACATTTTACATTTACTGACTGTTTTCGTGTCATACTGACAAATGCTTTCAGTGATTATGTTTCGTTACAACGTAATCAATTTGATTAAATAGTCAATGTGAAAATAGGTATTAAACGGTGAAAAAAGGTTGTAAACGGATATCGATTCTAATCTGAAACGTGTTTAGATTTAGTTTTGGTGCGCTGCTCTCCCTATCCTTTACAGGCGAAAATAGGCGGCGGAACCACAGACCTGACCCGTCGTGGTGGACCAAGGATGTATAGACGCCTGCCGACAGTGGCAAAGGTTCCATCTTTGCCACTGACGGCAGAAACATGGGACCGTGCCCTCCTATGGGGTACACCCCCGTCACAACCGTCTTCCAAGGATACGCTATGTCCACTTCGGGGGCCAACCAGTAAGTGGGTGCCAGACGCCCCTATGTCTGAACATCCTTGGTCCCCCGCGACGGGTTAGGTTTGTGATCCGCCGCCTTATTCGGCTGCAGAGGATAGGAAGAGCAGCGCCCCACAATACCGACAATCCGCTTCCCCAGCAGCCCCACCGCGGTTGTCGACTAAATGATCCCATAGATCTTTTTCGTGGGCCGTGATCGCTTAGTCGGTAAGGAAACCGTGTCCATCCATAGTGTCGAGTCTGACATAGCCCCCAGGCGGAAGTAAATGTGTAAATGCATTTCCTTTTCGTACGAAAAAAAAAACTTAGCATAATTTGAACATTCTTGGTAGCAACTGGTAGCAACATAGATTGTTAACTGTAAACTTACATCATGTTAGAAACTCGTTAGTTTCTAACACTAATTAAACCTCGCAAGTTCATTGTACAAACTGCCTGTTTGTTAAACTCTATGGTCCTATGTCATTTCTGTCACTGCTTTAAATGCATATTTTAAAATTGTAAAATGAGTATAAAATCGGATAAAATAGTTTGGCGGTCTATATTTCTACGTGACGTTGGCGAAATTGTGAGGCTAAACCACAATAAAAGCCGTAAACCAAAAGTCGAAGTTGAGTATAAAATAGATACATACGAATATATTAATAGATATTGTGTGGTTTATATGCCAGCGTATTGACGCCTTCGAGATGTGGTGTTGTAGAAAATGCTCAATATTCCGTGGACAGCTCATCGTACCAGCGTGCCTGTCCTGAGGGCACTTAATGTACAAACCAGGCTATCCGCCACATGTCTGCAGAAGCTACTCGAGTACTTCGGCCAAATAGCAAGGAAAGACAACGACAACTTAGAAACATCAGTAGTAACAGGCAAACTCGAAGTGGCCGAAGTGGCCGAAGCCCGACACGTTGGACGGACCAAATACGCACCACACTCGAATCCATGGTCCACAACACAGTCCGCACCGTCGCAGATCGTTACCAATGGCGGTCGATAATAAGGAAGAAGGTGCTCAAGAGACGTTGAGAGAGAAGTCTTGACGTTGCATAAGATTTCTTACTAGAAAGTGTACCTATTCGGATTCTTCTGCAAATTGACGTGATACTCTGGCTATGATAAAAGTAAGCACTATGTACTCTATATTTTATGTGAGGTAACGCTATCTATATGTCGTTGTAAATCATAAACTCTCTTTGTCGATATCTTGTTTTAACATGATTTTATTTGGAGACAACATCAATAGCTCGGAATTAGGTTTAGTTAGCCTCTGGTATTAGTTAATGACTCAGCAGTCGTGGTTTATTTTACTTCACCACCGTGTTCTCCCATAGCAATCACTTGTTAATAGCAGCTTGAGCAGTCTGGTAAGAGCAGTAGTAAATTGAATCCACAATCAACTAAATTTCATCGTTATATTTTTATTTACGTCTCAATGTAAGACTTTATTTCCAATAAAGAACTACATCTGCATTTTTAGGTATAAAATAATAATAAAGTTACGTAAAATATGTTCTTATTTATCATTAGAGTATCAATTTTCTCAAAATTTGAAGAAATTAAATTCCATAATAGTTTCAGAGATCAAATGATCAAATGACATAAAATAATAGAGCTCTAACTCTACTAGTGTTTAACCCTGCAGTGGTCGCGTGGACTACAGATGTAGTCCACTAATACAAAATCTAAAATTTCTCAGAAACGGTAAGCGATCGTTTCTTGTGCCACTAGTTACTTTTAAGTGAATAGTCGAGAGACACGCTCAGTGCAGCACAAGCGCCGGGTGCATGTGGTAGTGTCACAATAGGTCCGCAAAGACCGTGGACTACACAGGTAGTGCGCGCGACCAAGTACGTAAGTATTTTTCGATTATTTATTTTTCTTGTTTTCGTTCATTTTATGTGAAAATGTACATAAATACATTAATTTAACTTTGTTTTGTTATATTTTGTTGTTGTAAATACATGAAAATTTATATTTGTAGAATAAAATTGGACGAAAGGGAAGCTGCACAGATTGAGGTGTGGTTTAATGAAGCTAATGATGAAGATGACAATTATCAAGAGGAAATCCATCATTTTCGTCAAAATTTGGGTTCCACCCCCCATGTACAATGAGGTCGTATGCGCCGAAACCCAATAAAGTTGTTATATTGATGTCAACCATGCACCATGCACAACGATGCGACAATTGACGCCGCCACTGGAGATAAACGGAAGCCGGAAATAATTACTTTTTATAATAGGACAAAAAATGGAGTTGACTTGGTGGACACAATGTGTTCTTTGTATAATGTTTCTAGAAACTCTGTAAGGTGCATCCGGCTAGCCACCTTACTTATATTTATTATTTCTAATCGGGATTAAAAATAACAATGCACTTTAACAAATTTACACGTTTATTACTGCTTAAGATTCGGGAACCACACATTTATTACACGGAAATTAAAGAGGTGTAACTTACAGCTAATTATAGGTTGAAACCTAGCTTCAAATATCGTTAGCCTATGAATTTATTTATAGCAAAGATTATGTTAATTTTAAAAAACAACAGATAACACGGCTAGTGCATTCCTCTAAATGCCAATTATCAATATACAAAAGCAGATGCTTATATCCAGAATCTAATTATAGAAAAGTTTACACTTGCATTTACGACCATCGATATGAATGGATGGATGTGCCCTCCCGAATTTTCAAGCGCACCGAATTACGGTACCGTTAGGACAGACCTCGCCGCTAGCAATTCTAGGGGTCAAGTATTTTGGTAGTTCTAAACCATACGCGCCACACCGAGGCACTGTCTCAACGGTGTCACCTTTTTAAAGTATTCAGGGCACGTCTTTGGATTTATATCGATGTTCAAAATGCTAACATGGGAGAAATAGATAACTGATAACTACAATCATATTAAGTTTGTTTGCATTTACACAACACTAGAAGGTTCCTACGGGCTCAATAATTAAATAAGTACTGCAAGGGTTCACGTTAAGTCTACAGCCCGCTTGTTGGGAATAACAATTTGACGATTATAAAATATCAGTACTTCGTCATCAGGGAAAACATAATATCCTTCTTTCACAATTAAATCAGAATAAGGGTAGAAATGAGATTAAGGTTAGAAATAAAAATAAGGTTTGAAATAAGAATAAGATACGAGTTAAGTATGAGAACAGAAACAAGGTACTTTCACGCAGCAGGCGTCAACCGGGTATATAAAAAGAGTCTAAATTCACCGATAGAAATTGGGTGACGAGCGGTACTCCACAGTTCGCGTTTCTTCCTTCGATGGCTTCGGGATGCCGGGAACGCGGGGAACCGAGCCTCGCATAAAATACGGTTTGAAACCACCCACTTGAGGTTTTGATCACTTTACCAGATGATGAAAAGCGATGATCAAATGGTGATGAAAGTGCAGATCTGATCTCCAAGGTGGAGAGCTGATCTCCAGAAAGTGAAAGGTTTATCTCCACAAGGTGAAAGGTGCAGAGAAGTGGCCGCCCCTGTTATTGGCCTTCTGGTCCACTTCGCTAGGTATGCACCGCTGCTGACCTCTTTTCCTTTAGGTCTCACGTATTTAAATCGCCTTCTGCCGGACACTTCTCTGAAATCGAAATACCGAATTAAACATTGTCCCTTCAGAATTATCCACGGTTTATTCAATACGCGAGCTGCAGCAAAGACTTCAAGAAGACGAATCCTTACCTGCACCTTCAGGATTATTCACTATTTGTTTTATAGGCGACTTGCAGCTAGGACTTCAGGATATCGAATTACCACGTTCAATTCTCTCGTCAAAAATGTAAGCGATCTATTACTCGACCTTTGGACTCCGACGCTCGTGACTACGACCTTGAGTGCTGTTGGCAGAGGACCTCGCACCGTTTCCGGGTTTATTCTGAAAGCCTTAAGGTCTATTTTTGCTGAGCGTCAAGAAGATTCTCGAAATTACCAGAACAATTCATCTATTTCCGTTTTCTAGTGGATCGTACTTACCTCAGTCTCTCATAGATGTCTCTGCGATCGGCGCAAGTTGCCCGCCGAAGACGTTGATTTTTGACGGCACCTAAAGCTTCGGCTGTATTACCACAGATGTCGCTGTTAATAACTTTACTTTAAAATATTTTTTATAATTTTCTTTATGCACCAAAATTCCACCGTTACAACTCTAGAAGATGGCCTTTCACAGTGTTTTACGACTTACTAAATTTGAGTGCACTGAACGCATTATGCATTTATACAGCAAACAAAAACTGTGAAAGTGTTTGCCACCTGTCTCTAGCTTGGATGAAACCAATGGCTCTGAAAAGAATTAAAAAAAAACGCTGCCAAGGTCCTTTACAATCAATATAAAATACTTTCTTGGTATTACGGACCCAGAGAGACGACCACCGACCTCAGAGGCGACGTCGAGTAATGTAGTGCGCCGTTGTCATGATTGTGTAAAAACGCGCAATAAAACACCAGAAAGTCGTGCACAGCGTGCAAAAAGTTTATCTGTGGGTATCATTCTAAAATAATGTGTCTTTCCTGCGCAGAAAATACTATAAGTAATTAATGTTTACTAAATAGGTTTATTGTGATCTCAATTAGAGTGAAACTTGTGATTTTTGTGCCAATTTAAAGAAGATTTTTATTTTTATTTACTTAGTATCCCACAGAGGTTATGATTTAGTTTTGTTTATAATATCAAGTTAAAAAAACTGTACTGAATGTATTTTCAGAAGTTAAATAAATATATACGCATAAATACTTTTTTAATCACAATTAAAAAATGGACTACGTATGTAGTCCGCGCGACTACTACTGTCTCATTTAGAAGCGCGACCACTGCAGGGTTAAGTAAAACATCTATACTAATATTATAAAGCTGAAGAGTTTGTTTGTTTGTTTGCTTGAACGCTAGGATCTCGGGAAGTACTGGTCCGAATTGAAAGATTATTTTTCTATTGGATAGTCCATTTATCGAGGCAGGCTTTAGGCTATAGAAAATAACTCTACTATTAATTGAAGCGGAGCATGAAACAAGAATGTAACAAAATCGGGAAAAAATATTCCCCTTTTGAGAGTTTGTGCTTTGACATGACACATGACAGCATGTGTCAAAGATTACGTCATTGAATTTCAGTAATCTGTGCCTTGAATATAAACCTTTGCTAATTATTTTTTTCTAAATCTGAGTTGGTACGACCAATTTCGGGTGGCGTACGAGGGTCAAACTGAAAGTTCTTAGAACTGGCCACTTATAAACAATATAATAAAAAAATAATTCTATAATTTGAAAATAGAACTCTTTGCCAATATTACTGAGTATATAATTCATTCATTTGTCATTTGTTTTACGACTTGGCGGCAAATTGAAAATTGTCTGTGTCACGTCAACATGAATTTAACACGAGAAAATTTTCGTGCAATGATTTTTTATGACTTTCGATGTCATTTAAGTCAACAAGAAAGTTATGATAGGCTACGATTGGCCTTTCACGATGAAGCCCCATCTCGTGCGACTGTTTACAACTGGTTTAATGAGTTTAAACGTGGTCGCACTAATCTCACTGATGATTTACGTGAGGGACGGCCTTCTACGGCGACGACTGAAGATAACATCTGTGTTGTGCGGCGTATGATAGAGACTGACAAAAGAGTGACCTACCAGCAGATTCGGACAAGCTTAGGCAACGGTATGAGTCAAGTGCACAAAATCCTACACGAACATTTAGCGGTCAGGAAACTTTGCGCCCGGTGGATACCTCATAATTTGACTGAGGCTCAAAAACTCCATCGTGTGGATTGGTGCCGTAAAATGATTGAAAGTTTAACGGAGGTGACTCAAATGCTGTGTTCGACATACTAACAGGTGACGAAAGCTGGATTTACTGTTATGATCCTGAAACCAAAAGACAATCTGCTCAGTGGGTGTTTCCTTTCGAGGAGTTGCCAACTAAAGTGAAGAGAGATCGAAGTGCGGGGAAAAAAATGGTGGCCTCGTTCTTTGGAAGGATAGGTCATTTCGCAACAATTGTGTTAGAGGATCAAAAAACAGTTTCTGCAGAATGGTACACTACCAATTGTTTGCCACTTGTCTTGGAAAAAGTTCGAGAGAAACGACCTCGCAGTAGGATCCTCCTTCACCACGACAACGCCTCATCGCACACCGCCAAGCGAACGATCGACTATTTGGCGACATCAAACGTTGAATTACTGGGCCACCCGCCGTATAGCCCCGACCTCGCGCCTTGTGATTTTTATTTATTTTCAAAAATTAAAGAAAAACTTAAAGGAATGCTGAAGAAGCGGTGGCTGCGTATCGCGATGCCATTGAAGATACCCCTAAGGACGAGTGGGCAAAGTACTTTTCCCAGTGGTTCCATCGCATGCAGCGGTGTATTGACGTGAATGGACAATATTTTGAAAAGATATAATAAAACTAATAACTGGCTAATGTAATCAGTTTTTGATTTTCTAAGAACTTTCAGTTTGACCCTCGTAGCAGGTTGCTGAAGAGGTTTTTTGTTTGAAATCAATATTCTCAGGAATGAGTGAATCGATTTCAGTCATTCTTTCACCGTTGGATATGTACGGGATCCCGATGAGTGCTATATAATATACCACGGGCGAAGCCGGGGCGGGCATCTAGTAAATAATAAAACTGCTTTGTTTCAGGTCTGTTACATGTGGCCCATCATATTTGCAGTGGCTGATTACATCTTGAACGGTCAACTAAATAAAATTCATGTGGAAAAGCATTTCAACTCACCGAACATTCAATTTAAGTGCTGCCGGCGCGAGGATGAAATTATCAAGTGTTCAGTTTTATATATGGTATTAATAATTTATTTACAACGTGTTAAAAGTTAAAATTACTGAAGAAATACACTTATTCATAAATAACAGTTAATTAAATGTGCTGTAGTTGGACAACTTATGTAGCACGCACGGTATACGAAAATATGTAAGAACTTGATTGCTCGAAGTGGACAGTAAAAGTTTCATGTAACGATGATGCATTACAGGAAATGGTTACATTACAAAACAATTCAGAATACAAAATGTTAGCCAGTTTTCAAACCTGAAAATACCATAAAATTGCTTTATCAAGTCTTTCTATTTACTCTTGACCATAAAATCGCTATATTAAGTCTTAATAACTTGGATGACGCTATGAAATGGGTAAATACAAAAATAGAGAAAGTCTTTTAATTTTACTGTTAACTTTACCAAGAATCAAGCTATAATTATTATTTGTAGAAAAAATCTATTCAGTAACGTTTAGTACAGATACCTACATATATCAGCACAATATTTTTCTCTCTATCCTCGACTACACTGACACTACTTTGTCTAAACTGCCGATTATATTGATCTTAACTGCTCAAGTGACGCGGGGCAAGAGACTGCTCGCTCTCTGCTGCAATCTGCTTATAATATATACTAAAACCTTTCATCATAAATACGTGCTCCTACACACTCTAGAGGTAGTAGCGACAAGATTCGGTGGAGTCGGGATGCTCCGAGTCGGATCTGGCAAAATGATACCAACTAAAAAAAATTGGTCAAGTGCGAGTCGGGCTCGCTCGAAATCGTTCCATGAGTTTGTATCCTTACGTTTCCAACCGCCAACAGAGTGGCTGGTAGCGTTGGATTTGTTGATTACTACCAAATAAATCTAAATTAATGAGAATTCAAATAAATTCCTTATAAAGATAACCAAACTAAAAAGTAGATAATAAGCAATAGTTAAAACACGCTTTTACAGAAAATCCTGAAGAAAGTGTGATTAAAAAAATAGATTTTTTGTAATAAGCGTGGGGTGCCTTTGGATATTTTAAATATCTGTCATAGAACATGAAGTATTTATAACAGTTAATATCAGCACCCCACGCCTTTTTACTAAAAATCTATTTTTTGAATCACACTTTCCTTAATTCATATGTATCGAAAATTATTTCTTACTTTTTAGTTGGATTTTCTGTAAAAGCGTGTTTTTTAGTTTTTTTAACTATTGCTTATTTGGTATAATTTATTTTCGTTGTTATATTCTATTTGGTCCTGAACCTCCTGGCGATGGACGAATAAATACCAATAGCTCTTAGTGTGCACTGATACTTCGTAAGTGGTCCTAATTCGGTGTTTGATTTTATTAGGAAATGTAAGTGCTTCGCTTTCAACATAAAATACGTACAAGTAACGAGAGCATAGGGCTATACGGTTAGCCTTTTCCTTTTCGTTTAAATGCCCCGTTCGTAAACCGTGAAATAACATCTTGGGCACAGGTCCATTGTTGAGTACGCGTGCACTCACTATTAAAAAAGTCCTCATTCACTGGCCGGTCGAGTGAGAAAATTACGTCATTAGGCGTTGAGTACAAAACTAATATCAACTGGTAAAAAATACAAAAAGTTTCAACAATTTCTTGGCTTCAAAATTGTAGTTTCTTTTTTTTTGTTAATGAATTTATTGTTTAAATAATCTCCTCACAACGAAACTATAAAAAAATAGAAATAATTGTAATTATCATGCATATACTCGAAAACCCGCCATTATTTGGATTTTGTACTTATACCAACGGATAGGCAATTCCATTACGATAACATTTTGGTAGATTTTTTTTTCATAAGACTAAAACCTGATTTTGTGAAGAGTTTATTCTAAAATTTGAGCGTAAAACAGCAACAAATCCTACTGTTTCTCTCTTGCTCTTTCTTGCGGTGTGTGATGAGGTAAGAAATATTCAAGGTCATTTGCTCGGGGCACGGCCTTAATAAATCTAAACCTATGAGGCCGTCAAAATAATCATGAAACCGATAAATAAATAACTTCATACCTTCAGCGTCATTGAACTCCTGGAAACACGTACAGGCGTAATAGAGTAGGTAGGTACTCTAATTATTCTTACTAGTCGCGTGTAAGTTTCGTACCTCAAAAGGGTCAAAATAAAGAATATATTCTGTAAGGAACTTCTCAACCGCCCGGTTGGTTGGCTCTTTAAGAAATTTAAAAGATGGGTGGGTCCGCGATTTTTATATAGGATAATTGCCGCTGAGTCTGGAGATTTGTTGGTGATGGTGAATTAAAAACCTCATGAAAATCCTGTTCTTCACAGTAAGAGTTTCATCATCATCATCATCAGCCTCAGTAAGTGTTTGCCTGTTAGTAATCTTCAGGCAGCTGTCTATCTGAAGTTATTTCATAAAAGTATGTCGGTTCATAAGCGAAGTCGGGAATGAAACCACTATCGCCATAATTGGTGTAGTAATCCGACTCCGGCTGATAATAGCTGTAAGCAATACGGGTCAATGTACGCCGCGCACTCGTTCATATTCATCTCTCTAGTTTTATATATGTTTGCATTAGGTGCGAGCTGCGCTCGCGCCACACTTTCTATTTAAAATGAAGCAGTGCACTTCTAGCCGGCTGTTTAACTACACGTCCCGTAGCTGCTCGTAATATGGGCTTACCTACGTAATAGTGGCGACGATCGGACCCAAAGAAAACAAGATGGCAGCGGGAACATTCGGCATTCTGGAGAAAAAAAAAGTCAAAAGTCTGGAGTAAAAAAGGCCACCTACGAAAAATGAATTCGAGTCCTAAGGGTTAGCAAATCGAGGAAGGTCAAGTGGATAATGGCAATGACGGTGAGTTATTATGCAATATTAAGTGCTCGCGGGACACTCCTACGATCGAAACGGTAATTGTCGGTGGTGTTAAGTTTGAGTTTGAGGTAGATAGTGGTTCTCCAATAAATGCCATTTCTCACCTAACTTATTAAAAGTTCTGTAGTAATTTTCCATTGTCTCGAACTAGTTAAAAATTTAATAGCTACACGGGCGATAAACTGCATATAACCTGTTATATCACCGTCCCAGTTCCGTACGGCGGCAGTGCACGTGCACTAGATATCTACGTGATACGTCACGGTCACGGCGGACCGCCGCTACTGGGCCGTAGCTTTTTGTATGCTTTCGGGTTGGAGATTGCGCCCGCGACTAACAATGTACCTATATTATTGTAACATAAATGATGACCCCCGTATCGCCGAGTTAATCAATAAATTCCCGCAACTATTTTCGTCTATCTGGGCTGTTTTAAAAAATATGACGTCAAGTTGTTCTTAAAACCAGATTCAATGCCAAAAATTTTCCAAGCGAGACCCGTAGCTTTTGGTTTGAAAGATAAGGTAGATAAGAACGATTAGTGTCATCATGAAGCCTTCCTGTGACTTTGAAGGAATCATAGGACTAAACCGAACGCGATGATGACCTGAAAAGGGCTATCGAACACGTTCAACGCGGTTGGCCTAGAAGGGTACGAGATCCCTGACTGAAACCCTTTCATGATTGTAGACTACAGTTATCCTTAGAAAACGGTTGTTTTAACGGGGTCATAAGTGCTCCGCGATAGGGTGGGTGTGCGCCGAACTGCACAGCTCGCATTTCGGCATAGTGAAGCTGAAGACGGCGGCGCGCGCGGCTCTGGTTCCCCGGCATGGACGTGCACCTGGAAGCGATCGTGCGCGCGTGCGCCGTGTGCTCGCGCCTGCGCACGGCCCCGCCGCGCGCGCCGCTCGTGCCCTGGCCGTTCCACCCGCACGCCATTTATAGGATACTTACATCTAGATTTTTTTGCGGTTCTTGGCAAAATCTATTTACTAGTCGTGGACGCTTTCTCCAAGTGGATCGAGTGCTATGGCATGGGCACTAATTACGGGTCTAAAGCGGTCATCAATAAACTAAACGAGCTATTTTCCCTAGTAGGCGTTCCAAACACTATCGTGAGGCTCATCTTTTCAGGTCCTGTACGGGCGGCCCCTGCGCGGCTGGCTCGACCTGCTGGCGCCCGCACCCGCGCCCGCGTCACCAACATCCTCACCTTATATCTCTCGCATGCTGTCCAAACAGTGCTTCACAGGCTTAAATATTATAAAGGCACCGAGTGGCCCGCGTTCAAACCGAACGACCTCGTTTGGGCTAAAAAAATCACTCAAAGGACTCGTCAAAAAGGTAAAGTCGTGTATTTAATTTATATCCCTGAGCTGAACGCGTCTGTTGAAGCATCGAAATCAACTATGGGCGAGAAATGAAAACTCAGATCGTCCGACTTCACAACGGGATCCCAATTCATGGTCGGATTCAACCGACGAGGCGGAGGAGGAACTCGCCTCGACTGATGACGCATCGACTCCGGCGCGAGCGAGCCTGGCCAACGCCACCCGGTCGCCCGGCACGCCGCGCCGGCCGCCGCAGCCGGATCGCCGCGCGAGCCGGGCACGCCGCTTGTGATCGAGGGCGCAGTCGCCGCCGCCGCGGCCACTACCCCGCCCGGCACGCCGCGCTCCCCGCGGGGTTTGAACCCGCGCGTCACGGATCAGTCTCCGTCATTCTACACGCCCACCGCTAACGTTATACCAGCTCAGGAACCTGTGTCAGCTAGATCTAAGCGTCAACGACCGAATGTAAATTATAGAATAATTTCTAGCTGGCTAAATCCTTACTAATATACTAATTACTAATAGGTAATATTATAAATGCGAAAGTAACTCTTTCTGTCACGTTTTACCGTTTAAACCAGTGAACCAATTTTGATGAAATTTGGTACACAAATAAACTAGACCCCGAGAAAGGACATAGGCTTTTTTTTCTTGCGGCGAAAGGGTTTAAATTATTTAAATTTTAAAATTTAACAAAAACGGGGTAAAATATTCTTTCTCCTTGGCGTGCGCTGAAGTCTGTAATAGCACGTGTCACAGACTTTTGAAAACACGTGTCACAAATTTGAAGGTTGCCTCATTTATTAATATTAACCGACTTCCAAAAAAAGGAGGAGGTTATCAATTCGACCCATATATTTTTTTTTTACGTATGTTACCTGATTTCTCGAGAACCTCTTCACCGATTTTAAAATTTATTTTTGTGTTCGGATGGGTATGCTTCCCGAATGGTCCCATATAAATCTTATCGAAATCGGTCGGGTGGTTTTTGAAATATGAACCATAAACTAAAATTTGCGTACAGTTCTGGATGACGTAGTTGTAGATTTCACAAAAGTTATGAAACTCCATCCTGTCAATACAAAATTGAAAATGGATTAATAAAAACTTGTTTTACACTAAAATGGATACAATAAACAATTTTCGTACAAAAAATTTAACCGACTTCAAAACCACAAATAGGCACTCAAAAGCGAAAAATATCTTAAAATCATTATTATAAGCGCTACTCACTCATCTATTTGAAGTCGGTGCCAGTCTGGTCTAAAAGTTAGTAGATTGATGCTATGTAGGTACATGGTAAAGGGCAACGTCTAGCGGATTTCTTGGAAAGCTCTCCCTTTCCAATTTATTGTTGTTTCTATTTTTGGATGAAAATCTTAATGCGGTTCACAGAATACATCTACTTACCAAGTTTCAAAAGTATAGTTCTTATAGTTTATATAAGCCTTCATGGGCGAGTCCGACTCGCACTTGACCAAGTGGTCAATTGTCTCGCACGTAGGTTTGACGACTTCCAGCCACATCTTTGAGTCCAAAATACCCCAATGCCTAAAGACGAAAGTCTTTAACCAGTGCGTGTTGCCAGTGATGTCTTATGGAACTGAGACGTGGTCCTTCACTGTGGGCCTCATAACGAAGCTCAAAGTCACACAGCGAGCTATGGAGAGGGCTATGCTCGGAGTCTCTTTGCGCGACAGAATCCGTAATGAGGATATTCGCAAAAGAACGAAAGTGGTCGACATAGCTCAAAGCTAGCTGAAGTGGCAATGGGCAGACCACATCGCTCGCAGAACTGACAACCGTTGGGGATGAAAGGTTCGACCACGAACCGGAAGACGCCGTGTTGGACGGCCTCCCGCTAGATAGACAGATGACCTCACAAAGGTCGCTGGAAACCGCTGGTTGCCGGTTGCGCATGACCATTCATTGTGGAAATCTAGGGGAGGCCTATGTTCAGCAGTGACGTCTTGCAGCTGATGATGATGATGATGACTTCAAATAAGATGAGTGAGTAGCGCTTATAATAATCATCATCATCATCGTCAGCTGCAAGACGTCCACTGCTGAACATAGGCCTCCTCCAGATTTCCACAACGAACGGTCCTGCGCAACCTGCAACCAGCGGTTTCCAGCAACCTTTGTGAGGTCATCTGTCCATCTAGTGGGAGGCCGTCCAACACTGCGCCTTCCGGTTCGTGGTCGAACCTTTCATCCCCAACGGTTGTCAGTTCTGCGAGCGTTGTGGTCTGCCCATTGCCACTTCAGCTAGCTTTGAGCTATGTCGGCCACTTTCGTTCTTTGCGAATATCCTCATTACGGATTCTGTCGCGCAAAGAGACCTGAGCATAGCCCCTCCATAGCTCGCTGCGTGACTTTGAGCTTCGTTATGAGGCCCACAGTGAAGGACCACGTCTCAGTTCCATAAGACATCACTGGCAACACGCACTGGTTAAAGACTTTCGTCTTTAGGCATTGGGGTATTTTGGACTCAAAGATGTGGCTGGAAGTCGTCAAACCTGCGTGCGAGACAATTGACCACTTGGTCAAGTGCGAGTCGGACTCGCCCATGAAGGCTTATATAAACTATAAGAACTATACTTTTGAAACTTGGTAAGTAGATGTATTCTGTGAACCGCATTAAGATTTTCATCCAAAAATAGAAACAACAATAAATTGGAAAGGGAGAGCTTTCCAAGAAATCCGCTAGACGTTGCCCTTTACCATGTACCTACATAGCATCAATCTACTAACTTTTAGACCAGACTGGCACCGACTTCAAATAGATGAGTGAGTAGCGCTTATAATAATGATTTTAAGATTAGCGCAGAAACACAAAAAAAAACCTTTTAATTTAAATCTCTGGCCGACCCTCATTCCTATCCCAATGCCTTTTCCCTTTTTTTTATGTGGGGGAAATACTTTTAGATATTCCCACCATGCAGGGACATGGTGGGGTATGTCGGGCTCGGCACCAAGGGAGTCAACATGTTTCCTACAGGTTTCTCCGGCATGGCCAGGGTCAGGGTCGCGGGGTCACTTTTTGCACTTCCCATCAACGACCCTGACCCACCTGCCATCGCCCTTGCGGGCCCACCTCGCGGGGGGTGGGTATCCACACCCCCGCATTTGGATCCAGCGACGCGCCGGAAACCACAAGCGCGTCACCTCCTCCTCCACGAGGGTCCTCCACGAGCACTCTGCTAATCAGAGTGCTCGTGGAGGACCCTCATCTGGAAGACTTAGGAATTTTACTTGGTCGAAATATCAGCCGAGTAACCTTCCCAAGTTTTCCAGCCCCCCTCCCCAACCTCTACACGCACTGCTCAAGGGGGTGAGGAGCGCGTGTAGAAGTTCCCAGCGCCAGCTGGGATTCGCCATCACACAACAAAATGCCAACGAGTCAAGTTGTTGTGTGATGCCCAGGGTGCACCACCCTGGGTGTGTGGAGGTTCCCGAGCCACGCACCCCAATGCCTTCTTCCTATCTCAACTACCTTAACCTATCCCAGTTTCCCCCCACCTATTCCTTAACCCCCTTTCCTAATTCCTTCTCATTTCCGTACTCCTTTTTCCAAACCCGCATAGCCGAACCGTGGCGGCGTATAACCACTTCCTGAGCCAGCAAGGCCCTGGGGCACTAAATACCCCCAAAAAAGACCGCACCACATCTACCAAGGGCGGGTAGTGTGTGAGTATTACCACCAGCCCAACAAACTCAACAATGTCGGCACAACAAAAAAAACACGTACCCCAGGAGGGTACCACTAGCTACACTAGTGGAAAATCCCTCACCGAGCCTAGCTCGGTCTGCCCCTCGTATTCTGGGGAGGGCAAATCGTGCACACAAGGATCCAGCCTGGATTTGACGGGCCTCGCAAAGGCCCAACAAAAACGTAAAAGGAAAATATCAAAGGCTGTCGCCCCAAAAGGTGACGCCCGACACCCGGCTGTCGCCCCCAAGGGTGACGCTAATCGCTTGGCTGTTGCCTGGAAGGGTGACGCCAGACATCTGGCTGTCGCCCGCAAGGGTGACGCTAGGAAATCGTCACCTGCAGCTAAGGGGAAACCTGGAACTGCAGAGGAAACAACATCACAGGCTAGTGGACGCCCATCCAAAGAGAAACCGAAGGTCGGGATCTTCCACGAACCCTGCTGCTCATCAAATGAGCCATCTGGATCACAGCACCTAGGTGTTGATGAATCCTTGACGCTGGTGAAACACAGGAAGAAATCGTCACAAAAACACACAAGTGATGACGGATCCAGCTCCACATCAGGCCATGAAAAAGTAAAACCTAGCTCCAAACGTCGAAGAAAGGAACGCGCCAACCAGAACGCTTCCGTTGGCCATGCCGATGTCGCTGGCCTGTCTGACCAGCCTCAACGGGACGGTGGGACGGAGAAATCTGCCCAACTACCCCAACAGGTCGACAGAGTGTACGCGACCAGAGACGAGCGGACTAGAGGGAAGAGACCAGCGCCAAGGGCATCTAAAAGGCCGAGGCTCGAGGAGACGCCTCCTCAGTCCACGTCCAAAAAGACCGAGCCGGGGCCTACACCAACTAGGCAGAAGCCTAGTTACGTCGACGTGGCGAAAGGAGACCTCGTCATAGCCGTCACGACAGCAGCGACGAGACGCCTAAGCCACACAGATGCCAACTCAGTGCTGGCAAGTCTTCAGGACCAGATAGTGAAACTTTCGCTCTCTGTGTCCGAAGCAACGCCGTTTGGACCGGTTTTCCGCGATAAGCCCATCGTAGCCGATGGAGTTATCAAACTGTGGTGCAAAAACCTCCAAACACTGAGTTGGCTAAAGTCAGCCATTGGGAATGTGTGCCTGCCATCATGTGAGAAGCTCATCGTGATGAGGCAGGCAGACATTCCCAAAAGAGTCGTCTGTGGACTGGTTGTGCCGGGATCATGGCCGAAGCCAAAAGTAATTGCTTGTTTGCTGAAGCTACAGAACCCCTGGGCCCAGGTAGACCAGTGGACTCTGCTGAGAATAGACGCAGCGGAGAAGGACACTTTTTGCGTCCTCAGCATACCTGAGGGAGTCGCCAAGGACATAATGTCCAGAGACCGGAGACTGGGCTTCAGCCTAGGCTCCGCCTACGTCAAGTTCCGGGGCCCCAGGGGGAAGTTCATTACTGAACTACCCAACCTAGTGGCTGAGTCCGTGGCTGGTCCCGGCCCCCCGCAAGGGAGGACTGGAGAGGACATGGATACTACTCCGGCGCCACCATATCGCGCCTCCTCTGATATCGCTCTTAAGAGTGATGACGAGTTGGTTGTGGTGCCTCCTCTGTCAGTGCCTGCGCCCACTGAGACCAAGTCGAAAGAGAAATCCGACGATGAGGACGATGAGGGCTGGGCCATGAGGATGAGTAGGCTGGAGCTTGAGGTGGAGAGTGCTCTGTCCGAAGGCACCCCCTTCAATCAGGACCCTTAAAGTCTTACAAATCAACCTCCAACACAATCGCGCAGCAACGGCTCAATTGCGCAGATGGTTGGAGGTTAACACCGGGACCATTGTCCTGATCCAGGAGCCGTGGATCAGGGGGGGGGGGGAAGATATACAAGTAACAAGAGAGCCGGTAATCTCATCACCTATCTCTTTTCTACCAAGCTAGCTATTATTATTATTAGCCGAAGCTCTTAGGACCGCCGAGGACAGAAAGACATGGAAGAGCATGATGCAACGTGTGATCAATATCTCAGGCTAGACGCGACCTTCAGCAATGAAGATAACGTCTGAGAAGAAGCTATTATTAATAGAGGCTCTAAACTCACATTCGTCATTAGACATAGTAGAACGACCATCGACGTGACACTTGCAACGGAGGGAGCTGCGGAATCATCCAGGACTGGCATGTGTCGGACGAAGCATCTTGTTCCGACCACAGATGGATCCGCTTCTACCTACAGGCATGTACGATGATACCTTTTTTTTATGTGGGGGAAATACTTTTTGGTATGCCCACCATGCAGGGCCATGGTAGGATATGTCGGGTTCGGCACCATGGGAGTCAACATGGTGCCCCTACCCACTAAAACCCCCTCAGATTTCTCCGACATGGCCAGGGTCAGGGTCGCGGGGTCACTTTTCGCACTCCCATCAACGACCCTGACCCACCTGCCATCGCCCTTGCGGGCTCACCTCGCGGGGGTTGGGCATCCACACCCCCGCATTTGGATCCAACAACGCGCTGGTGATTTCCGGCCGAGTTTTTACCGAGTTGATGGTCTTTACCGAGTTGATGGTCTTTACCGATGGTTCGAAAACCAACGAGGGCGTTGGATTCGGCACCTTCTCGGAAGACTTTAATATCAGGTACCACACATCTCTCGGGGCCCATGACTCCGTCTTTCAGGCAGAATGTGTAGGCATCACGAGGGCTGCTACCATAATCCCCGACAAGAGAGTACAGGGATATAACATCCGCATACTCTCTGACAGCGCGGCGATCCTAGATGCTCTAAAGAGCAAGACCATCCCTTCGGGGCTGGTAGTTGAATGCCATAAATCTCTGATGGAGGTTTGTGAAAATAACCAAATTGTTCTCCAATTGATCAAAGGCCATAGCGGATCGAGAACTAACGATGCAGCGGACGAACTGGCAAGGAGAGCATGAGCGGAACAGGTACAAGACCCTGAACCGATTTTCCCACTCCCACTGCCGCAGATTCGGAAATGGCTGCGTGAGAAATCACTGAAAGAACATAACAACAACTGGACCAAGAGGTCAGACTGTAGTCAGTCTAGAGCCGCACTGGGGGGCCGTAATACACGGTTCACTCGACAGCTGCTAAACCTGATTCGGCAGCAGTTGCGTCTGGTTACAGGTGCACTGACAGGTCAACTGACAGGTCACGGTTTGTACAATAAACACCTATTCACACTAGGTATTATCGACAGTCCTCTTTGTAGAGCCTGTCTTGAGGCAGAAGAAACGGCTGCTCACGTGATCATGGAGTGCACGGGAGTGGCGGCTCATCGGGCGAAGTTCCTGGGCACACCGGTGACGCTCCGCGAAGCATGCGGAAAAGTGAAGACGCTGCTGGGCTTCCTGTTGGAATTGGGTTGGCAGGAGTGAAGTCTACTTCCCACATACGGAAAACAGGCGCAACGAGACAAATGGAGGGTTAAACTTTATATGGAAGTTCGTTATTTTTAAAGATAAAATCATGGAACTCTGTATCTAGACTCTTGAAACGGAAACAATAAATGTTTGATCTGGCAAATTTGTTATTTCAAACTGCAGGAGGGGTGTGAAATTTATTTTCAGGTATGAAAATTCGACATTGCTGAACATAAAACCATGAAACTTGGTGTCTTGATACTTGATACAAAGTCAATAAATATTTATATTGTTCTAGCAATTTTGTAATTTTGAACTGTATGGGGATGAAATAGAGGTTGAAATGGGGGATAAAAGATTATTTGGAATTATTTTTGGATTATTTGGATTTTTTATAGATAAAACCTTGGAATCTGGTATCTAGACCCTTGAAACGGAGGCAATAAATGTTTGATTTGTAAACTTTGTTATTCCAAACTGTACGGGGTTGAAATTGGGGTTAAAATGGGGGATGAAAGTTTATATGGAAATTCGTCATTGTTGAAGATACAACCATGGAACTTTGTGTCTTGATACATGGCACAAAGTCAATAAATATTTTTTCTAACATTTTTATAATTTTGACCTGTACAGGGATGAAATAGGTGCTGAAATGGGGGGATGAAAACTTCTTAGGAGGTTCGTTACTAAAATTTTATTTGGTAGTCCGTAATTATTGTTGAAGATAAAACCATGAAACTTTGTGTCTCGATACTTGACACGAATCCAGTTAGTGTTTGTTCTAGCAGTTTTATAATATGTGTGCAAATTGCGAAAGGTTAAGTACAACATGAACTGGTTTTACTTCAGGCGTGTCCATTTTAATACTAAGAAAATACCTACATTTTAAGGTAATTAATTAAAGGTTTTATAATTGGAACTTTACGAACTTGAAGATAAAACCATGAAACTTTGTATCTAGCTAGATACGTGACACAAAGTCAGTACTAAAATGTTTATTCCAGCAACTATGTAATTTAGAACTGTAGGGAGGGGAAATGGGGGATGAAAGATTATATAGAAGTTGGCCGTTGCCGTTGTTGAAAATAATTATATCCATATTAATACTAATACTAAACATGTGAAAATAACTCTGTAACGCTTTAAAGCCTGAGCCACTAAACTGCATAGTTTAGTGGCTCAGGCTTTGAAAATAAGGAATTTTTATATGGGAGTTCGTCATTTTCGCATATTAGTACCTAGTTACCAAAAGGTTATCTGGCAGAGATCGCGATTAGCGATGAGATCGCCATTTGTACCCAAAATGTTTAATTTTAAGTCAATCACTGTTTTTCTGTATTGTTTTGTGGTGTAAGAAAGTGTTTTGTATTGCATTGCATTGTATTGTATTGTATTGTATTGTATAGGCCCACACAGAGTTATAAATAAATAAATAAATAATGTGCTTGCATGGCAAATCCGAAACCAGTTTTTGATTAATCTATAAATAGAAAAATATTATAGACTAGCGGCCCGCCCCGGCTTCGCACGGGTACATACACACACACATACACCCTTTTTTTGTATCGGGTTTCATAAAAAACGGAAAATTATAAAGGAAGTTTGAATTTTTATTTATGAATTTTTTTATTAATGTTTTTTTGTATTTTTTTATATTAAAATTTTATACATATATAATATTATTTACAAAACAAAAGCCATTAGTTTTAGTGAGTCAGAGCTTCCCTGTAAACGATATTTGAAGTAGTTTTATTTTGTGGCAGCAAAATAAATTGATTTTCAGGAGCTCCGACACGTGATAGGCCAACATACAGTTGGCCATGAGTGAAGCATTCTTTTCGTAGGTCGATTCCTAATAGTAGGTTTGGCCCTGGGACTTGTTAATAGTTAACGTGAAAGATGATTTCACCGGAAACCTGAAGTCGTTTAAAAGGGATTGGCAGATCAGTTGGAATCATCGGTATCCTCGGTATATGAGCTAGTTGACCAGCTGCTGGGCCAGTGATAAAATTTTGTTCAGCAAGCCGCTGCGAACGCTCGATTCTTGACTCTCTAGCACGCGATTGCGACGCGTATTCTCTCCGACTTGCAAGGCGATTTTCAGTTTCTGATAAAGATTCCTCATTACGCCGTATTTTTATTGCTCTCGCCTGGGAACTATGTTTAGAAAGTTGAGATCTTGATCTTATTGGCATTTTTGGGCATTATAAAATGAAAAATAGAAGGAAATAAATAATTAAACAGGCTTTTACTAAATTTTTGCTTATTGAACTATATGAAGTACTAAGCTGTTTGAATAATTAATATATAATATTTATTATCAGGTAAGTAGTAGGTACTTATTGAAAGAAAATTAAAAATATGGGCTTAGAAAACTACCTTTTACTAAAGTTTTGCTGAAATTTTGAACAGGAATACCCATAAAATACTACTATAAGCAGTTTCAATAGTTACATTAAAATATATTATTTATTATCATATACTTAGTTACCTACGAAACGAATTCAATATTTTTTTCAAGCTAAAATCATACGATCACGCACACGACTGCTTCGTAGGGAGCCGATCGCGCGAGTGAGCCGCGCGGCACTTTATTTTATTACATTGACTCCCCCCCCCTCACCCCAGTGACGCTTACATGGAGCCTACATCGCATGCTGGCTAGCTGAGCGCGATGAGCGACAACCACGCGACTTTTTTCTAATACTTGCATTTTTAAACTCGTGATATCTTCCGAATGAAATGTAAAAAAATATAAAAAGGTATGAAAGCCGTCTTGAATATAAAGTAATTTATTTTGATAAGGATTAATACCAAGGTACAAATTAATTTTAGAATAAAAAAACTGCTTACTGTGACATAATAACTATAATATTTAGACATATTATGCTGTCGCGACACTTTTTGTAGATAATGATGAGTTCTGCAAAGTCGTAGTAAATGATTTTGTTCTATCATCAATAGTTTTCGCAGCGCACGCGACGTAAGGAATTTTTCAGGTCTTTTTTTTACACCTTATGTTACATTATTGGAGTTATAGTAAGGATTCCTAATTTTTAAAAAAATATAATATAGCCTATGTTACTCGGGGATAATGTAGCTTTCCAAAGGTGAAAGAATTTTTGAAATCGGTCCAGTAGTTTCGGAACCTATTCATTACAAATAAACAAACAAACAAACCTTTCCTCTTTATAATATTAGTATAGATGTTGGTTAATGACATACCTACATAATTAGCCCACTAAATGTTCCCACTCCTGGGACTCGGGGCCTTCTTTCGCATATATAAGGCCATAGCCAAAATGCACCACACTAGCCAAGTGCGGGTTGGTGGATATCATATGACCTCGAAAGATTCTAGGTCCGTCCGCAGTCCCCGTTCTCCCGACTAGACCAACCGTAACTTGATGTAGAGAGCTACACCTTATAGCTTAAACAAAATATTGAATGCAGTTAAATTGGGAATTGAAAGTGTATTTGAAAGTTAATTTTTATTGAATATAAAACCGTGAAACTTTGTTCTAGACATTTGCTACGAAACTATCCATACAAATATCAAGGTTCCTCTGTCTGTTACGCTTTCACAACTAAAGGAACTGAAACAATATTGATGAGATTGTATAAGAATGTTTTAATAAAAGCGTTTTCAACCCCCGACCAAAAGAGGAAGGGCGGTGACAAGGGTCAGGATTGTTGAAGGGAGTGCGAAAAATGACCCCGCAACCCTGACCCCTGGCCAAGCAGGAAAAATCTATGGGGCTTTAGTTGGTAGGGGCACTATGTCACCTAGCATAGTGTCAAGCCCGACATACCCCACCATGGTAGGCACAGGTAAATGTATTTCCCCCACGTAAAAAATGTTTAATTTCCTGGGGTGCGTGGCTCGGGAACCTCCACGTAGTGCACCCTTGGCATCACACAACAACTTGCCTCGGTGGCACCTTGTTGTGTGATGGCGAATCCCAGCCGGGGCTGGAAACTTCTACACGCGCTCCTCACCCCCTTGAGCAGTGCGTTGTAGAGGTTGGGGAGAGGGACTGGATGACTTGGGAAGGTTACTCGGCTGATATATCGGCCAAGTAAAATTCCTAAGTTTTCCATATGAGGGACCTTCACGAGCATTCTGATTATATATATTCTGACTCCGGGCTCGCATCTCGTCTCCACTGGAAGGCCTGGGGCGTCGGACGTTTAGAGCCGTCTGGCACCCCGCCTAGGGATAGGCCTTCGAGGAGGTGACGCGCCGCTGATTTCCAACGCGTCACTAGAGCTAAATGCGGGGGGATAACGCTTCCCACGCGGTGGGTATGCAAGAGCCGCTCACTAGAATACGAAAAGTCACCCTGCAACACTGATCCCTGGCCATGCAGGAGAAATCTGTGGGAGTTTTAATCGGTAGGGGCACCATGTCTGTCGTCGTCATGATGGGGATACGTAATTGTATTTACCCCACTTACAAAAAAAAATATTACTACGAATGTTACTGTTAGTTAAACAATATTTGTGTATGTACCTATGGCCGGTGTTTCTGTCCTGGTGAAGGTAATAAGTTTACTGCCGCTAAACTGTAACTCGTTATCAAGTTATCACATTCCACCCGCATACAGAATGTACCTATTGCCTCCTGTCACAGAACTAGAACAATATATATAACTAGCTATATTATATAACTAACCCGCGGCCTCGCTCGCGTTCAGTAAGTTTTTTATTGTAGATTCCTACTTGGATAGCATGAGCGTCAAATAATAACATAACTAATGCTCGTCTATAATGGGCCTAAGGGTAGTTTATGCGTTATGTATTTTAATTCCCTATTTTACCATCTTAGGGGTTGAATTTTGGAAAGCTAATACGCTCATTATTTTTAATGTTCATGCAAATAAATGTTTTAACTGCTATAGGTTTACTCTTGACCGCAATGTCGACTAAAGTTAACTGATGATGTGGTCTACGGTAGAGCTTGCTATCCTAGAAGAAACCGATTCAGTCTCAATTTGGATACACCAGCGTTGTAATCATCATGAAAAATCCATTCAGGCAACGTCTTAGAGTATCTCTCCACTTAGTCTGTGAACGCCTTTCACAGCCTAGGCGTTATTGTAACAAAAGTAGTCCGTCAAAGCTCTTCGTTATAGTCTTTGGAACATGTCCAAGGGGTAAAAAGTTCGTACAAAATTGTATCCACTATTACGTACCTAGTATGAATTTGAAAAATATCCTTTTTTCTTGTATGCTTCATAAAATATATATATTATATAACACACATGTAAATACATGTGTGAAAATGTAAGTATCTCCTGTGCGTAATATATAAAATTAAATATAATATATAAAATTGTCATACCCTCTTTTCATACACTTTTGGGTTGAATTTCGATAAACGCTTTAATACTTACCTCATGATACTTACTTCATGACCAAACTCTATTTATCTGAAATTTCATGCAAATATGCCCGAGGAATAAAACGTTACGATACAAAATTTCATCCCTTATTTCTCCCCTTTGAGTTTTGAATTTCGACAAACGCTGTAATACGTACCTACCCCATGATTTTAGCCGAACTCAATTTATATGAAAGTTCATGCAAATATGCCAAAGGAATAAAAAGTTTCATACAATCTTTCATCCCTTATTTCTCCCCTTTGAGTGTTGAATTTCGATAAACGCTGTAATACGTACCTACCCCATGATTTTAGCCGAACTCAATTTATATGAAAGTTCATGCAAATATGTCAAAGGAATAAAAGTTTTCATACAATCTTTCATCCCTTATTTCTCCCCTTTGAGTGTTGAATTTCGATAAACGCTGTAATACGTACCTACCCCATGATTTTAGCCGAACTCAATTTATATGAAAGTTCATGCAAATATGCCAAAGGAATAAAAAGTTTCATACCATCTTTCATCCCTTATTTCTCCCCTTTGAGTGTTGAATTTCGATAAACGCTGTAATACGTACCTACCCCATGATTTTAGCCGAACTCAATTTATATGAAAGTTCATGCAAATATGCCAAAGGAATAAAAAGTTTCATACAATCTTTCATCCCCTATTTCACCCCCTTGGGAGTAGAATTTATCAAAATCTTTTCTTAGCGGATGCCTAAGTCATAACATCTACTTGTGTGCCAAATTTTAGCCTGATCCCTCCAGTGGTTTGGGCTGTGTGTTGATAGATCACTATGTCAGTCAGTCAGTCAGTCAGTCACCTTTGAGTTTTATATAAGTTTGATTGACATCCAAATTTGATATTTTAAAATGACTATGCCGCTAGTAATAATTTTGTTAATTTATCCATTCATTTATTATTTTCGAATGCATTAATGGTATTGCCCCTCTACAGCAATCTTGAGATATTAATTTATTTTATTGTAATTGTTTTTTTTTTATGACGAAACATATTTTAAGCGCTATTACTCATTGTTTAACAATATTGGAGTGAATAATGTTAATAGATTCTTTAAATATGTTAATAAAAAATTATATTCTATTCTATTCTATGCTATATATAGATACGTTGGCTGCTCTGGCTCGGGCTATGAAATCAATTTATTAAAAAAATTGAGTCTGGCTCATCGCCGGGTGATGGCAGCCTACATTCCACTCACAGATGGAAACTTGGATGTCATGAAGAATATACTATCTAATATAGGTATCAAAGAAATCTATTTTACAAATTTATTCTATTTCAATTGGAGAAACACTTCGCTTACCATATGCATGGTACAGTCAAATTTAAAGATTTAAGTTGTAGAGATCAATACAGGAAATATAAATTACATTACTGTTTCCACATCTCATTTTTGTGAAACGTTCGAAGTGCCCCCGAAGTGATATTAAACCAATCAAATAATTGTCCTTAGTATACGTCAACGTACGAAGTATCTCGTGTGACCCTAACAGTTTTCTGACTCTTGAGGGGATGAAAATTATTCAATCAAACCTTCTACCATCTAACGAAATCGCCTTTGGCTTTGCTGTCTCTAAATTTCAAATGAAAATAAATGTTTGTGAATCTATACTTCTATCCATACTAATATTATAAATGCGAAAGTAACTCTGTCTGTCTGTCTGTCTGTCTGTCTGTCCGTCTTTACCGCCTAAACCAACCAACAGATTTTGATGAAATTTGATACATAGATAGAATAGATCCCGAGAAAGGACATAGGCTACTTTTTGTTCCGAAAAAAGGGTTGAAAGGGTTAAAATAAGGGATGAAAGTTTATATGGAAAACTTCGTCATTGTTGAAGAACTATGAAACTTTACGTCTAGATATTTAACACGAAACCATAAAATGTATGTTTTTGCAGTTTTATAGTTTCGAACTGTAGTACCTACGGGGGTGGAATTGGGGGTGAAAGTCTGGAAGTTCAATATTATTGAAGATAAAACCATGAAACTTTGTATCCTAGACACTTGAAATGGAGTCGATAAACGTTTGTTCCAGCAATTTTATAATTTCTAACTATACGGGGATACTTATATAACCGCTTGATATACTGGCCGCTTTTCGCGTTTTACAAATTTGGCGGGAAAACGGGTGTCAGGTTACATAAGTGCGGTGTTTATGTTTCGGCATATGAAGTGCCGCCTTACTTTTACCCGTTTGAGCCATTTACTCTCAAGAGCGTTTCAAGACGCTTCTAGCGGTATCATTTATTTATAATTAATGTACTTAAATAAATTCAAGATGGCCGCCGCTACAAAATGGCGGATAATTTATGTTTTATTAATCCCATCAATATGGGTATCAAATGAAAGGGCGCAACAAGCAGAATACAATATACTATAAAAAATTGAAATCCAAGATGGCGGCCGCTACAAAATGGCGGATAACGTAGGTTTTATCAATCCCATCAACATGGGTATCAAATGAAAGGGCTCAACAAGCAGAATACAATATACTATAAAAAATTGAAATCCAAGATGGCGGCCGCTACAAAATGGCGGATAACGTAGGTTTTATCAATCCCATCAATATGGGTATCAAATGAAAGTGCTCAACCAGTAGAATACAATGTATTATATAAATTAAAATCCAAGATGGCGGCCTCTACACAATGGCGGATAACTTAGGTTTTATCAATCCCATCAACAAGGGTATCAAATAAAAGGGCTTGACAAGAAGAATACAGTGCACTATACAACCTCAATATTTAAGATGGGCGCAGCCACTAAATGGCGTATCAGACAGAATTTTTGATAGTCGACGAGATTTTCATGGTGTCTTATCAAATGTTATGCATGATGGACGCTCGATTAAGGCAAATTAAGAACTGCGAAAATGAGTTTTTTGGAGGAGTAAACGTATTACTTTTCGGTAATCTTTACAACTGCCTCCTATAAAATGATCAGGAACACCTGTTTTCAATTCTAATACGAAATTATGTATATGAAAGTAGCTCTCTCTGTCCGTTACCGTCTAACGCTTAAGCCACTTAAAGAGTTTGTTACAATTTGGTGCACAGATAGACTAGACTTAGGAAAAGACAACGGCGACTTTTATCACAGAAAAGAGTTGAAAAGAGTGGGAATGAGGAGTAAAAGTGTGCATGGAAGTATCTTTGCACTCTTTGTATGCTATTTTAACCGACTTCAAAAGGAGGAGGTTATCAATCCAGTTGTATTTCCAATTGTGAATCAATTTAGATGGTTATTTTTTTGGTTGGTAGATTATAGTTCAGAGGTGGTCATATAAATTTTATCGAAACCAGTGCGGCAGTTTTTGAAATATGAACAACAAACTAAAATTTGCGTTCATGTAATCAGACGATATATCTACTAATATCTACTAATAGACTCTAATAAAATTTGGTGGACCGTCCCAATATGATTTTAAATTAAAGTCTGTTTTTGATAAATTTTTTGAGAACATAGTTTTTTTGTAATTTGTCGTGTAAATTGTACATTTATTAATATATATAAAATTTTGACTTAGACCGATTTTGATTAGGAAACGTGAATTTGTATGGTAGTAGACATACGAGTAGGTACTGCCTCAATTACTTTAATAAATATGTGGCGCGGACGAAGTCGCGGGTAAAAGCTAGTACTATATATACTATACTCGGGTCATTTTAATAGGTAACATTTGACGTTTGTCAGTTATGTCGCCATAGTGAGGTGACCTGGCTAAAACCTCTCAAAAAGGCAAAAAAGTGAAATGAATCGATACGGACTTGAAACACCAATATGTGAATTTTAAAAATCATTCGGCAAACCCTTGCCCCATAATAATGATTTGTACGATCTAATACCACCTTGCCCTTTTTTCTATCGGAATGCTCGTAGCTCGAAAAAGCGACATCGTTTCATGGTTGATGTTCCAAAGACACGAACGAAGAGATTTGACTCTACTTTTGTGATAAGAACGTCTAGGCTGTGGAATGCGTTGCCTGAGAGGGTTTTTCCCGATAGTTACAATCTTTGTGTCTTCAAATCGAGAGTGAATCGGTTTCTTCTAGGTAAACACGCTTCATCGTAGGCCGCATCATCGTTTAACATCAGGCGAGATGGCGGTCAAGTGTAAACCTATAAAAGTTAAAAAAAAAAAAATTTTTTTTCGTAAATTTATGGAGCAATATATGACAAGTGCATAATTTAACAAAAAAAATGCATTTATTAAACAGTATCTGAAAAACAGTTAGTATTGTCATCTTCATCATTGGTGTGAGCACTCAAAGAAATTATTAATTATGTTCAATAATATTGTCTATTCTCACGGTTATTTTTAGTATTTTTATCTATATTGGTATATTAAAGCGATAGATCACTCTTCACGAAAACTCAGAAATTTTGCATGGAGGTGTATTTTAGCACGCAGGTGCTCGTTAAGACGGGGTTTTGTGAAATACAACCCCTAAGAAGATGAAACAAGGGATGGACGGTTGTATGAATCGTAATTTTCAAAGTTATAATAAGCATGAGATCCACACATAACCGATTTTAATGAAAGTTGGTATACAGATAGACTTAATTTCAAAAAAGGACATAGGTTACTTTTTATTACGGAAAAGGGTTGAAATGAGGGATAAAATTATATGGAAATTCGTAATTTTTGAACACAAAACCATGAAACTTCGTATCTAGACATTTAACGCGAAGCAAATATGTGTTTGTTTTAGCAATTTCGTAATTTACAAATTGTACGGGGATGAAATGGGGGATGGAAGGTTTATATGAAAGTTCGTTACTGTTGAAGATAAAACCATGACTTCGCATCTAAACGCTTGACGCCAAGTAATCGCTTCGCTATATAATAAGCTTCGCGTAGCAGTTTGTAGCAATTTTGTAATTTCGATTTCTCAATTATTCATTAACTGAACAGAGATGAAAGTTTTGTGTGGAAATTCGTCGTTGTTGAAGATAAAACCATGGAACTTTATATCTAACACTTGAAGTGGAGAAAATAAAGGGTTGTTCTAGCAATTTTGTAATTTCAAACCGTATGGGGATGAAATAGAAGTTGAAATGGGGGATGAAATTTATATGGAAGTTCGTCAATGTTGAAAACCGTATTTTTTTTAATAAGACGCTTAAAATGCATACTATTTTATAGTATATATGTGAAAGTAACTCTACCTGTCAATTAAGTTTTGACGCCTAAACCACTGAACTGATTTTTATGAAATTGTAGGTACAAAAATGTTTTAACATTAGTAAAAGTAAATTTGTATGGGTGTACTACTGTTCAAGTAAATATGAACTCCCTCAGTTACCTTAATACTTACTTATTTTACGCGGAAGAAGTCGCGGGTAAAAGCTAGTAGTTAATAAATTAATAATAAATATATTTATGTTTTATTATAGTCACAACGTGGACATTAATTTATGGTGATATTTCTTCACAAGTAATCCTTGCATTCGATTCAACTTATCAGCTTTCGATTTTACAGTAACATCCTTAGTGGTTAAAAACAAAAAAGGTTAACTGACGCAACATTGTAGCGACGTGCAGTTCTTTAGATCAGATATTGTTTATTATATTTAGAATGGTTTATAAGTGAAAACAAATCGTAAAATTGCTAGTATCAGTCATTAATATAACAAAGATGTAGTCGTAATCACAGATTTCTAAAACAAAAGGCAGATGGAACGTTCGGAACACAGATTCTTAGGTCCAGAAAGCAAATATCACACGCCAAAGCAAATACAAACTCCAGTCAATACGAAACGGACTTCCGTCTCGTACGGGAGTCCCGTGTGATTTTAAGTTTTGTTTAAGGTTATGCCGTCTTGTGTCTTCAAACATTGCAAACATTGTCCCCAAAAATAAGAAAAGGAAAGAGGAATATCATTTCATAGGAAAATTTGAATATTTTTTACAGCTATTTATATAATTTAGGCGATTTCATTTCAATTGATGAATAGAAACACAACACCTCAACGAAAATTGGTTAGTGTTGCTATACTAAACTGAAATTATTTTCCCTAAAGTTAAGGTAAAATTTAGATTATGATTTTTTTTAAGATACTCGTAGACCAAATTATTTATGTACTTCAGTAGATTGTATTATTCTATTTTAAACCCTATTTTTATAATCGTATTTTTTTAATTTAATGTGAATCGATGCCTAGCACAAATCCACGTCATTACTAGTGTTTATAAAAATACTAATAGTGTTGATGAAAACTATAGTTATGAAGCAAGTTTTTAATACTTGTAAGTAGGTATAGTGGAGCTTAAAAAAGTAGGTGAGTTCTTTTGAGAGATCTAATCGTTTTAATTAACCTCATTTTATCTGGTCGAGTCAGTAGTGACATTGTCGAAGTTTTATACGGTACTAATTTGTGCGTTCATACTTACCCAAAAAAGATGTTGGGATCAGGCCAATCGCTGTTGGCACCACATACGTGGGGGGTTGTAGGTATAAAACGTTGCACTTTCGAGCTCCCTGTCCCAACAAACTTGATTTTGGTTCTCTGGGTGGACGTGAGGCTGCTGTTCATTCTGTCTTGACTTTCTTTGTCCAAAATTGGTGAGAGGGCTGTTAAAGGTGAGGAGCCCCGTTGTCCGAAGTGAAGAATAAAATTCTTGTCCTCTACAATTTTCTTTGGCAATGTTATGGCGGACCTACAAAATTATCAAAACAAGCCTATGCTATCTTCCGTTGGCTATCAACTTGGTGAACCTTCGGCCATGCGACCTTCGCCCTGGCCATTCGCTCTATCATTTAACGTCTCCAGTCCAATTTAAACATTTGGTACTTGGACGACGGAACTTTGGGTGGCGATGTGTGTGTGAATAATGTTCAACTGATTTACAAAAACTCTTAGACGGTTTTCGTTGGTTTGTATCAACATTTTTGAAAAGGTGAACTTTCGTTTGCGATACGCGTCCAGACAAAGATTGGATAGTAAACAAATTGAATGATCTGGCCCCCCAACATCAAATCAGTTGACAAAAATTCTCTGCACCTCCTGTGTTCACCGATATTAAATGTAGTTGCCACCTTTTGTCAAACATAATATTCAAAATTTTACAAGAAGCTCCGATAGAATGCTAAACACACACATGACTTTTACTATTATAATTCGGCGTTGTCTTTTTATTCTGAATTTTCTGTACGAATAATAAATTATTTTAACATTAGAATATGTGTTTATTATACCTACGCGAAGATTTCCGAAGCTAAGACAACAATAGTGGGTTTTTTTTCTTAAGACTGGGAACATTACACGCACACCAACGTGAGTAATTTGACAACGTCGGTGAGAGCTGTCACGCATACATAACTAACTACTGGCCTCACAGTGTCTTTCACGAAGGTTTCATCTGTTTAGAAATCTGTGGTCGTAATAGAAAAAAATTAAACAATATGCAGTTCTAACAAAACGAAAAAATATATTATTTTATGCCCGCCGTTACAAAGTTACGTTGTCGAATTTTGATGAATTGTCAAATGTTACCTATTAAAATGCCTCGAATAAAATGCCTCGACTATCTATACTAATATTATAAAGCTGAAGAGTTTGTTTGTTTGAACGCTAGGATCTCGGAAAGTACTGGTCCGAATTGAAAGATTCTTTTTCTATTGGATAGTCCATTTATCGAGGAAGGCTTTAGGCTATAGAAAATAACTACTATTAATTGAAGCGGAGCATGAAACAAGAATGTAACAAAATCGGGAAAAAATATTCCCCTTTTGAGAGTTTTCGTACGTTTCGTGCTTTGACATGACACATGACAGCATGTGTCAAAGATTGCGTCATTGAATTTTTGAATTTCAGTAATCTGTGCATTGAATATAAATCTTTGCTAATTTATTTTTTCTAAATCTGAGTTGGTACGACCAATTTCCGACAGGTGGCGTAGCAGGTAGCTGAAGAGGTTTTTTGTTTGAAATCGATATTCTCAGGAACGAGTGAACCGATTTCAGTCATTCTTTCACCGTTGGATTTGTACGGGATCCCGATGAGTGCTATATAATATACCACGGGCGAAGCCGGGGCGGGCATC
Organism: Ectropis grisescens; assembly: GCA_017562165.1. NCBI lineage: Eukaryota > Metazoa > Arthropoda > Insecta > Lepidoptera > Geometridae > Ectropis > Ectropis grisescens. The sequence continues at coordinate 24,062,719 of CM029767.1, forward strand.
TAGTAATATTATAAAGTTGAAGAGTTTGTTTGTTTGTTTGTTTGAACGCTAGGATCTCGAGAAGTACTGGTCCGGATTTAAAGATTCTTTTTCTATTGGATAGTCCATTTATCGAGGAAGGCTATAGGCTATAGAAAATAACGCTACTATTAATGGAAGCGAAGCATGAATCAAGAATGTAACAAAATCGGGAAAAAATATTCCTTATTGAGAGTTTTCGTACGTTTCGTGCTTTGACATGACACATGACAGCATGTGTCTAAGATTGCGTCATTGAATATCACAGATTACATACCTCTTGAATATAAAACCTTTGCTAATCAATGTTTTTTTCTAAATCTGTGTTGGTACAACCAATTTCCAACAGGTGGCGTAGCAGGTAGCTGAAGAGGTGTTTTGTTTGAAAGCGATATTCTCAGGAATGACTGAACCGATTTCAGTCATTCTTTCACCGTTGTACGGGATCTTGCGGAGTACTATATAATGTACCACGGGCAACGCCGGGGCGGACATCTAGTAATATTATAAAGCTGAAGAGTTTGTTTGTTTGTTTGAACGTTAGGAGCTCAGTAAGTGCTGGTCCGGATTGAAAGATTATTTTTCTATTGGATAGTCCATTTATCGAGGAAGGCTAGGCTATAGAAAATAACGCTACTATTAACAGAAGCAGAGCATGAATCAAGAATGTAACAAAATCGGGAAAAAATATTCCTATTTGAGATTTTTACGAACATTTCGAGCTTTGACATGATACATGACAGCATGTCTAAGATTGCGTCATAGAATATCACAGATTACATACCTCTTGAATATAAAACCTCTGCTAATCTCTGAGTTGGTACGACCAATTTCCGACAGATGGCGTAGCAGGTAGCTGAAGAGGTGTTTTGCTTGAAAGCGATATTCTCAGGAATGACTGAACCGATTTCCAAAATTTGTTCACCGTTGGATATGTGCGGGATCTCGATGAGTGCTATATATGTTCCACGGGCGAAGCCGGGGTGCACATCTAGTGTAATAATAATGAGGCCAATATCAAAGCTTATACAGTTTTAGTTAAGCTCCCTTCGACCTTATAATTTTATCCGAATGTTACTTATCTAGTAATAATCCTCCATATAATCTACCGAACTGTAATTGTGGCCACTACCATAAATATGAGATACCTGCTAGCGGCCCGTTCCGGCTCCTCTCGGATATCTTAATATACGAGTACCTACACCAATTACGTGACACGTACTCTTTTTATCCGCAATTTGATTAGCATAAACAGGTTATAATGACGCAACCTTAAAAGATAGATAAACAAGATGTATTGCACAGAAATCTGTGATGTATTGCCTCGTTGTGCGCGAACGTGCGCTGAAGTCAGTGACAGCATGTACTTATCTATCTTTTAAAGTTGCGTTATTATTACCTTTTTATGCTGTAAAAGGAATATTTTGCCCATATTTTTTTATTGGGGAATTATTATTTATAATAATTATTATATATATTTAATAATATATAATTATTTATGACGTAAAAGGAATTTTTCCCCACATTTTTGTTACACTCTTCATTCATGCTCCGCTCCTATTGAAATTAGCGTAATGTTAAATAGGAGGCTAAATGTCGAGGAAGGTTCATCTTCAGCAGCAAGACGTCCACTGCTGAACATAGGTCTCCCCCCTAGATTTCCACAACGAACGTTCCTGCGCAACCTGCAACCAGCGGTTTCCCAGCGACCTTTGTGAGGTCATCTGTCCATCTAGTGGAAGGCTGTCCAACACTGCGTCTTCCGGTTCGTGGTCGCCACTCGAGAACCTTTCTTCCCCATCGGTTGTCAGTTCTGCGAGCAATGCGGCCTGCCCATTGCCACTTCAGCTTGCTTACTCTTTGAGCTATGTCGGCCACTTTCGTTCATTTGCGAATATCCTCATTACGGATTCTGCCGCGCAAAGAGACTCTGACGCTCTCTCCATAGCTCGCTGTGTGGCTTTGAGCTTCGTTATGAGGCCCACAGTGAAGGACCACGTCTCAGTTCCATAAGCCATCACTGGCAACACGCACTGGTTAAAGACTTTCGTCTTTAGGCATTGGGGAAGGTTAATGGTCTATATTATAAGACACGTTACATTATATATCACATGACCCCTAAATATTCTAGGTAGATACGTCGGTTTCCTCACGACGTTTCCCTTCACCGTTTTAAGTTAGCGGCATTAGGTACGCACATGATTGTCGTGGGATTTGAACCCGGGGCAGATTTGATCGGCAGTCGCCGTTCCCCCGACTAAACCAGCCGTAAGTGCCTGCATTATAAACTATGCGCTGCTATAGCCCATAACTACCTTTATTTTAATTTATTAGGTATGTCAATAAAAGGCTATAAAACACCAAGAAAAATACTAAAAATCTTGTGGTAATTACCCCCCACCATCTTGGATTTGTAATTTGTCATACAGTATTTTTACGAACCAGAAGAGGTTTCATTTTTTAAATGAATAAATATAAAAACAATATAATTATTTTTATATTTAATAAATATAATTCGATTAATTTGGTTACTTTATGTACCTAATTTAATAGTCCTAATGATATGCAATTTTGTACTAATTGTATAAATAACAATTATTGATTTTGTGACCTGTAATGAATGTCGTTACCAATAAAGCATCTGAATCTGAATCTAAAACTGAATTTAATTTTTTTACAAATAAAAATTGTCTATACAACAATAATTATTTACTAAAAAAACGTAGATATCACAAAACATTCATATCCCATAAATGTCCCTAGCACGTCCAACGCAACCAAACGCCACTCCAAAAATTAGACGAAGACTCCTGACACCACCAAACCAGCCGCTACCCTCATCAAACCCTTGCATCACGCCATGCCTGGCCCCTTATCTGGACTATATCCCTAACTAGATGTCCGCCCCGGCTTCGCCCGTGGTTCATTATAGAGCACTCATCAGGATCGATAAATGAACTATCCAATAGAAAAATAATCTTTCAATTCAGACCAGTACTTCCCGAGATCCTAGCGTCCAAACAAACAAAAAAACTCTTCAGCTTTATAATATTAGTATAGATATTAGGGTAATCTTTTTATTTTTATAGTTTTACACTTGACCACGATCTCTCCTGATGTTAAGCGACGATGCGGCCTACGATGGAGCGTGTTTACCTAGAAGAAACCGATTCACTCTCGATTTGATGACACAATGATCGTAACCATCGGGGAAAACCCACTCAGGCAACGTATTCCACAGCCTAGACGTTCTTATCTCAAAACTACAGTCAAATCTCTTCGTTCGTGTCTTTGGAACATCAACCATGAAACGATGTCGCTTTTTCGAGCTACGAGCATTCCGATTGAAAAAAGGGCAAGGTGGTATGAGATCATGCAAATCAGTCGCACACTCTCCAAAGTGTATCCGATAAAAACCCGATAGACTGGCAATTTTTCGGCGATGATCTCTTGATCATCTTTGTAGTCTTTTTCGCAGAAGAGTGTTATTGCCTATGAGCCTTTTGGCACGTCTCTCGATCGATTCCAGGGCCTCCAGCTGATACTTAGCCGATCCATCCCAAAGGTGCGAACAGTACTCCATACAAAAACGAATCTGTGCTTGATACAATGTGAGGAACTACTAGTCAAGTCCTTTCATTTGATACCAACATTAAGGCACGATACAAAAAAGAGTCTATTACATAGTTTGACAAATTTTGATCGGTAATACACACCACCTTTAATACCATTGTGAATTGTCCACCAATATTTATTTATCCGGCAAAGCCAGGATGACCCAAACTTCATAACGGTCCATCGCTCTTACCTATGTTGGAAGTATGCGCTGACAAACTTTCAGTTTTTGAAGTGAAAACTTCGCATCACATACAGATTTTTCGTGGGCTGTGAATTAAATACTAGCGTGACGATCGGGAATGATAAGAAATGTTCGAGTAAACACGGTACTATGGCTATTGACCAACTAGAATGCGTCGGTATTTCCCAATGGCCACGCTCTCCAGTTTCACCCGCGTAGTCTCCAAAGTATAATAATAATAATATAATGCTTTATTACACCCACCAAAAATACATAGTCTTAACTAAAATAAACAAAATAGCTTATAAAATATGTTAAGTCTAAAATTGTACATAAAATCAAAATACAAAAAACAAGTAATGGACTTAGATAAAAAAAAAATTTTAATGAATTATTACGTCTATTTTAAGCTAATTTTATTGTTTACATACTAAAGTGCAGTGTAAAGGGCGGCCTTATTGCTTAAAGCAATTTCTTCCAGGCAACCTTTGTATGGAAAACTTGCGACAGAAATCGTATATTGTGTAGGTGGTATTGGTATAGAGGTACTTAAAATATACAAAATACATAATTAATAGTAATTAAAAATATTTACAAATAAATAAACAAAATATATCTATACACAGAACATAAATACCTATACAAGTATAAAATAAATATATACAAGTACAATTTAGAAGTTACTCGTACCCATTAAGGGACGGTAAGAAAATGGTTATAAACAAGATTTTTGAAAATTTGAAGGGACTTAGCTTGCCGGATAGACAGAGGAAGAGAATTCCACAGTAAGACAGCTTGCACAGTGAAAGATTTAGAAAAGGACAGATTAGAATGAGTAGAGGTAGGAAAGCTTAGTTTGAGAGATCGGGTAGAACGAAGGGGACAGGATTTCGGTTCAATAAAATTAAACCGCTTCTTTAGGTAAAAAGGTGTGGTAGGATTGAAAAGAATTTTATAAAAGAAATACCGAATGTGAGTATTACGGCGAAGGCGAATTGGGAACCATTTGAGCTTTTGACGAAAATGAGAAATGTGATCAAATTTGCGTAAACCGAATATGAAACGGATGAAAAAATTTGTAAGCGTTCAAGTTTGTCCAACTGCTCTTCAGTTAAATCCAGATAGCATACATCTGCGTAGTCCAATATTGGAAATAGAAGAGATTTTACTAGCGCAGTTTTGGTAGCGATGGGAAGAAAATTACGGAGTCTCCTGAGAGAAGCTGCAGAAGCAAAAATTCTGCGGCTTACTTCCGCCAGTTGAGGGCCCCATGTAAATTGTCTATCTATGACTATACCTAAATTTTTAACCTTGTCGCTTATAGAGACAGGGATTCCGTCAAAGATTACTCGTGGAAGCCGGATCCAGTCTATTTTAGAGATCATGCGGGAACTCCCAATAATAATCATCCCAATAATAATAAGTATCTGGGGTTCACTGTATATTCTTCTTACTTCTGGTATTTTATTGACTCTTAATGTACTTACCATCAGTCATCACATGTCCAGCTCGTCTCGTCACTCTTTATTTAAAAAAATACTCGTTAGCAATGACTTTCATCCTATGTCATATAATATGGCAACTACTATCTTTACCCTATTAGGTATTTTCATGTAGCCGAAATTGTAGTGTTAGGACTCATGTTAGAGTCCGCCTGTGGAAGTACCACACTCTTGTCAGTTATTCTACCGCTAGGGCGTAATGAACAAACATTACTGTGTTCCGGTTTGTAGGACAATGTTTCCAGAGAAATTATATGGCTTTGAAATATAATATCTTAGATCTCTGTGTGACGAGCGCAGTATAGTTCTAGGTAATGATTTGTACTCATGTTGCAATAGTTGTATGTCAATGCTGTTAAGTGGAAGGCATGTTGCTTACCATCAGGCTCACGTTCTGCTCGTCTCGTCAATCTATCCTATAAAAAAAAGACAATGGGTTTTTTTTAAAGTATTTAGTTAATTATATTAGATATAAATTGATATTGAATTTAATTAGCTTCCTGCTGCATTTTACATGAAACTGTAATTATAAAAGTGATCTCCTTGGCCCAAGAACTTCAATGTACCTACTATATACTATATGAGCACAATATGGATAAGCGGTTGACTATTAAATGCCTGCGTACCTCGTCTCGTCACTTCAGATTTTCTAGAAAAATCCGGAAACTCCAGAGGCTATTTAGAGGCAGGTAGGTATTTCGAGAGAGCAGAAGAAAACAAGAATGTGCACTATTTTCATATATTCATTCGACAACGATACACGGTGACAATTATATAACAAACTTAAATAATAATGAATATAATTCAGACATAGATTCTATACAATCCTTTTAATTATCAGATTAACTGACACTAGAAGGTCAAACGGCTTCCACGGATGTATACTACTTTTAACGACAGTGAAAATGATTACACCGATTTTACAATTGTACTTAAAACGAACTGGCTACCATACTTGCGTGCCATTCAATGGGATCTACAACAAACTTACTTTATTTGTGATTTTTTTAATTTAATGTCACACTAGAAAATACCATGAAGTGACACGCAAATAAAATTTTAACGAATTTGACAAATAAATAGACGAGACAAATATTCTTTTCTTAGATCTCTAAAGTTTTCAAAAATAATTAATAACAACATAAAAAGAATAGTCTGCGTTGTTTCATGAGTAAAATTATTTAAAACTTACCTAAAGTATTCATTTTTGTTGATAAAAAATCTATTCCAAACTCACTTTTTATCGTAACTCTTAATATTTTAAGATTCAACTAGATGAACTGAAACTGAACTAAATTCTGAATTGCACAACGTGATAAATCTTCAAGGCTTTTTGCTGCATCTGAGGTCAATTCCAAAAGCATTGAACGATGATGCAACGTGACGATGACATGGAAAAATAAATAAGTCGATAGTAAATAGTTAGGCTCATCCTAGGTATCTATCACCTGACAAAATCCTTTGTCTTTGTTTTCTTTCGAAAGTAAAGAGAGACTAGCTACTAACAAAGCTATAACCATTTTATTTAGGCGGTAAACTCCCTGGATACACGATCACAGTTCTACGCTCAATTGTGCTTTTGAACTGTCTGCTACACACACGTTTTTACTCCCTTATTCTGGTATGATTTTATGTTGAGTCGATCAGAAAATGATACGCGTGAAGCGTCCCTAAAATGAAGAACGTCTAGAAAGCTCTATAAAACGCTTTGGGGTGGAGGAGGACAAATAATTTTTTTTTTCAAACGAACGTTTTTAAGCATTTAACTGAACTCAGGCATGTGGATCTGATGCCTCGTAAGGATTTACTACCGATTTAGATATACGTTTCTACCCCATTTGAGATTTTCAGATATCAAAAACAAGGTTGATATTAAGTAAAAGTTCAGTGCTTTATAATTAAATTGTTTGCATTTACCTCATATAGTCTCGTTTTTAACCCAAATAGCAAACAAGAAGCCTTAATGCAGACACAAAAACATTAAAATAAATAAACAATTAGGTATATTAGTAATATAAACCAAACAATATCAGTTATGTTTTTGTGACCCCTATAACATTAAAAGTACATCTAGAAATATTTCGATTAAACATTTATGTATTGAAATAATCACAAGCATATGATGATTAGTACCTACAGACATTCAGTAGAATATTGATTCACGTAAACATAAACACCGAAATCACGATATCACATTAACGCACGAATGTAGTAGTTGAGGGAAAATTTATATGAATTACTAGCGAAGGTTATCGCGGCAAAGATAATTTAATGTACAAATTAACTTTATGTTAATATACCAACAAACCCAATGAAACCAACACAAAACTCAGCATCAAATCGTTTTAAATTACCTTAGTATCCTACTAGAGTTCCTATAACTTTCCTCTTCTTTTCCTAATCCAAGAAATATGTAAAAATGAGAATTGAAATGACAAAGGTAACGGACACCAGAGTCTATGAAGTGGTTACTTTCAAAAAAATAAAAAAACTACACTAGTGATTACTTAAATAATCTTAGTTCATGTAGCCTTTACAAAGTCAGTAATAAATTTCTATTAAAAAAAAGGTTTCATGAGATGGTTTTACGGCTCTTATAAAGCGAAATATCTAATTAAACACCAAATAACCAACAACAATTGCATAATTATACTTAATTGTCTTAAATATGAGTAACTAAGAATACCAGACAAAACAGAAATGTGACCAGTATCGACGAAGCAATCGGCTTCTATAGTGGTTCTTCACGATCGTAGTGCAGTGACTTTAACCTTTTTATTTTCAAAATACTGCGTGGCTTTGTTGTGTTCTGGATTTATTTTCATCACACAGCAGTACAGTTCGTCTCGATCTGGTAGATAATGTTTTGATCGCTTTGAGTTTAGTAAAGAAAATACGACACTTTGCTTGAAGCGTTCAAGCCATACTTATCATAGAGTTGATTTTTACACAAATTTTCAGTACCTATCCTAAAAGTATGGTGGGGTATTTTGGGTTAGATTTTATAGCTCCCTCACTACATTCGTGCGATCAGTAAAACATATTCGTACATTAGGATGATTAACGTGAATTTAAATACTAAGGCAAACTCATCTATCAAAGCATACAATATTAAGACGACTTTTACATTACTGTCATTTATATTACACACGAATACGGAATACTCCAGAATTGACCGTCCAGAACTTTTAAAATTAGATATTTCCATTTGCTCGTATACATCATTATATCGTATATTCTCTTTACGCACATATAATTAAGTAGATAATTATATATCTAATAAAATATTCATTTTCAAGCTGACATCGAATAGCATGAGTTTGTAAAATTATTTGTAATTAAGGAGGCAGATTTTGTATGCGCAAAGTGTGTATAGTGTGTATGTGTGTGTGTGAAGCTCTACTATTAGTAGAATCTATTTTAGAGTAATCTTTCGTAGAAGACCTAAATATTACTGAGCATTTTTTGACCTTAAACTATCTACACACGATCCCTAAAATCAGAGGAAATTACGTAAAAGTAGTGGGGAGGACCCTACATCGCACCATATGATTGGTGATTTATGGTGCGATGTAGGCTCCTCCCCTCTACTTTTACGTAATTTCCTCTGATTTTAGGGCTTATATGTTTTTTTGAGGGTTTTAGAAATATTGTCAAAATAATTAGAAAAACGCTGTCAACAAACACAAACAAAACTAAATTTCGACGGCTTTGATAAATTGTTTTTCAATTGCTGATTCATCTTCAATGAAACGGTACATGATTACGTACAGTTGTGATAAATTTTATACCAATTTATTCTAAAAAAATCTCGTATAACTTATACAAATTTTGTAAGGCTTAATTAAACAAGTGATAGGTACAGAGTTACCTACTATTATACAGAGTTATTTATACGTAGGTATCTAGTATCTACAGAGAACCTGAGAGGGCACGTTTTTTTAAATTTATAAATTGGTTGAAAATTCCTTATTCCTGCTATAGTTAATAATAATAAATAGTAGTGGACATTTCTCATATAACACCAAGCTATTTTTAAAATGTTTTTGAATATCAACTGTGCTAGGTATTAACAATTTTTTATTTCGCTTGTGTCTGCACCATTTTTATGTACATGTACATTCAAAAATCGGCCTCCATAATTATGTTTTTACTAAATGAATGTATTCTTAACATTGACACCGGTTTATATCAATAGCTATGGGTAACTAGGACGTAAGATCAGCGTTATAATGATTAAATATGCCACAGGGGTGACAGAAACAGGGTTTGGATACATGAGTTAGGGAAACCTAATCATATAAAATCAGATTGCTTTGTCTGTCAATCATGTAGACATTTGAGGGACCTCGTCGCTTGCTAAAACGCGAGCAGTCTGTGTGAATTATATTCCTATTTGTTCACGAATATGTCCTATGCTGTAACAAAACAATGCATCTGTATTTCATGCGTTGGGTTTTATTAAGTAAATGCGTTTATTGCTGGCAGATTCTATCAAATTGTTTTCATGTATGATTTAGAACAACCATTCGAGTAAATACACACTGAGAAGATTCAAATTTAAATGAAATACGTGTATTTTATACAACTATCAAATTTTATTGAGGATAACAACACAGGGAATTAACATTCCTGCCAGCAATAGGTAAATTTCAAAATAATATGAACATTTCAATTTTCAGAAATGAATATGACCAATTCGAAATGGAAGTACTCTCGAATTTATTTAATACAAAAGCAAAAAAGGTGTATTTTCTATGGACAGACTTACAGAGAGGCAGGTATCACATGTATCTCGATAAATAGACATAACACAAAAATTTTACCCATTCAATCAATTTTTCACATATTTCATGGGCAATCGGGTAAAATAACTAATTGTTTTGTTGTTCCGAAAAATACGCGTCTAAGACACGTTTAGACAATAAGCTAATCTTATAATATAACACTGGAAAATATTCTGAAGGTTGAACCACAGTGATGATCGCCAGTAATGATAACTACCTATAGTAAACTTAAATTAATATCTTCAAAAATAAATAGATACTAACCAAAACCGCCTCTGTAAGTGATTATACTAGATGTTTTTATAACTACTTATCATGAAAATAACATACAGTAGGTAGATATTAATTTATGTAATACAAGGTGTGTAATTTTCCGGTATAATAAATTAATATTATTATTATAACTATAATCCACATTCTGTTATAAAATAAATGAACCGAAATAACCAGTTCGAACAAAATGGCACTTTGCAATAATGCATTGTATTATTCCATGAATCTTATTATTTCATAAGAAAAAAAAAACAATTTTGACGCCGAATAGTCCGCAATACTTGCCTGTCAGGGTTACCATATCGGCCGAATATATAATTTATGTATATTTTTTCTATAATAATAGTCATATGTATTTAATTTTTTATATAATAATTTTGAATTTTTATTATTCTAACTTTTTTTATAGTTAAGCACGTTGTCAGTGTGTCCGGGGTCGAGGGACGCTGTTAGGGACGCGTGTTATTCGCAATTAGGCAAATTAAAGCCTGTTGTGACTCTACGCGTCTTTCCAGTAGCGTTGTTTTACGACTACTGAAATCCGCCGCGCGGTAGCCGCTTGGCCCACGCGCCGCCTCGCGGGTATCGGCCGCTTGGCCCACCCGTGGCCCGCGTGTATCGGCTGCTTGGCCGGCTGTGCTGCCAAGCCGCGCACTGCACTGCGTCCCGCAGGCGTCCCGCGCACCGCCGCTACCGTCTCTCATCGCCGCACCCAGCCCAACACTTACTGTGGTCAAAAATTTGGAAGGCACTTTCTACTTTTCAAAAATTTTAAATTTTAATTACTTTTTGAACACATTAGCCTAGACTTACACAATAGAAAATATGCGTAGTAACATTTACCAAAAATTACGCAATTCATCCGAAACGTATAGGCCTTTATATAACTTTTTTTATTTTTTTTTCCTAGATTAAAACTTTCTTTCCAAAAGGACAGCCAAATAGTTTCAACACTAGATCAGGAATCGCAGTTAATTTTTCATTAATAATTTGGTCTTTTTTATACACTAACTTCTAAACTTGAACCGAATCTGATAATTCCAAATACCAAACAATAGTTGAAGTATCAAGGCCACTTTGAGACTTATCTTAAAACATGCGGTAACATTATACTTGCGACGAGACTGCCCGGGCGACGAGCGAAGCACATCTCTGTACGTGCGCTCGCTCGCGCCCTCCTACATAAATACAATAGGACGCCAACGGTTATCGCCAACAATTCTAAATTAATGGTATACCCTTGCGGCAAGAAGATAACACTAGAATTTCTCACCGAAACTATCATAAGGAAGAAAGTAACTATTGTTTTGGGAAAGTTAACACAAATTTGTACATGCACGCCATTAAAGAGTGGTTTGGCGTCGCGTGGACACCCAAATGAGCGCTATAAATACTCATATTATAATACAGCTAATATAAATTGAAACGTTACACTAACTATGCATAGATAGACAATGTAGCAGACACTTGAATGACGAACATCCATTGGCGATTTTAGTGCTCCTAAACCTAATGCGGCGCGGACGAAACTTACAATAAGTAAAAATATATTTTATCAAGGTTATTGACGATACGATTCGAGATTGCAAGAGTCTGAAGTCATGCATAATTTTTATTGGAACTGAGAAAAAAAACAACCATTCATAAATGAATTCCCAACTTCGTCAAAGTCAGCTATAGATGGGACCGTTTGTTAAAATTAATGAATTGGAAAAAAGCTTTCAGAAATGTAGCTTGAGCATATAAAATTTTTGTTGTAAAAATCTGGAGTTTTAGTGGGATGACCGCGCCGCTGACATCTAATTTAGTCTAACATTTGGAACAATCACTACTGGCTAATGATACATCTATACATTTGGCGACCACTAAGTCTAATCGTATGTGAATCGCAAGTGAGAAGAGCTTGCGTGGTAGTAAGCACTACGCATCCCTACAACAGAGGACAACGGAAGGGATCTATCAGGGTGCCCTGATATTTCCATTTCTATTTATTTTATACTCGATTATGTTTGCTGGTTACAAAGATTAAAGGTATACGGAACAGTCTTTTGATACGGGCCAAATATTTTTAAAATTTTGATATCCCTATAGTCACAGATGGATCTAAGTTGTGATGTTTAGTAAGATTACATGTTAATATGTAGATATTCTACTTATGAGTAGATAATAAAAGAAATCTAGAGGGGACCACGCCGGGTTGCTTTAGACATCACGGTGTAGTCTTCTCATAAAAATACGAAACGTAATACTAAACATATTTCACGGGAACACATGCATCAAAGTATACAAAATCTAACATAATAAAAAAATCATAATTAAATTAACAAGCATCATATTGCACAGCAAGTTTATAATAATTTATTCAATTTGAAAAATAATGCCGATTGCCATAACTGATTAATAATAAAACGTAACTAATAATAACCATACTCTAATACACTAATAATAGTTGCCAGATTGGGAGCCTCGTTTTGTCCCTACGTTCCGACTCGCAATTCTCGGTCGGGTGGGCAAAACTACGGATGTTCTCACCCCCACCAAAATTACTCACACATTTTCCTTATTTTCTCGCTTCCATTCAACAAGTGGGGAACTTATCGATCGTGAATTCAAATTAAACAGGAATATTTAGACAATATTACTCTTCTGAAAACGTGGATAAGTAATAGAGTGGCGAGTGATCACGTAGAAGCGACGTTCGATCGACAAGCCGCCCCGCCTGTGCTTAGAAAAGCTGTAATAGTTAATTGCCCATGGGCTATGTGCAACGTGATGTAGGCAATGAGTTGTCTATATCGTTAGCTAGTTGTGTTTACGCGGATCTGTATTAATTAATGTCGTCGTAAATTAACGCATCTTTAACATAATTGCAATAATTCTCAAAAATGATGGATTTAATTAGACACCCCCTTTGATGATGCACTTTACAGAAGTGTTGTCTTTCTTCATTGAACATATAATAAAGGAGGATGTGTTTGTAAGTTTAGTGACTACGTACACCACAGTACAATTTATTTTTCTGTTTCATTATTGAACATTTCAGTAAATAAGCTTCAAGTTACACAATTTTATTTGTTTACTTCATTATAAAATAAAAATAGTCATTGATAATTCAAATGCATTCCCAAAGAGTAACGAGTAGCACAGAGCTGATACTTGTTCCCGTCAGGAACTTAGCAGAGTCATAGCGTATTTACGAACCATGAATATTAAAATGGCACCGCGTGCTCTTGTTAAGAATGTTGAATGTGAGCGGGGTCACGGTGTTCGCTTACGGCGCGCGTATGCTACTCGTTGTCAGTAGTGGTGTACGGGAACATTTAATAGTACCCGACCGAGCCGTTGCGGTTCGGGAGGAAGTAGTAGGCAGCGGGCAGCGGCGGCGGGACTCCGGCCGGCGGGTGCGCCTGCGCCGTGCCCGCTGGCACGCTTCATATGTCGAGCCGAGCGCCGTCGGGCACCGACGGGTCGGCTTGAATGGGGGACGCGCCTTGCCCGTTGCGGGAGACGGGTGTTTTGGGCGGACCCATGTCGTTGATGTCGCGGTCGCTGTAGCGGCTGTCGGGCCGTGGAGATGCAAACGGGCGGAAGGGTTCGGCAGGACGCGTGGGTTCAAGCGCGTGCCCGGGCGGCGGCGGCGAGCAAAGCGGCGATTCGAGGCCAGCGGTCAGCGGAGATGGCAGCCGCGGCGAGTGCAGGGGTAGCGGCGGCAGCCCCACGTGACCAGGGTGCTCCTGCGGCCGCTGCGCCGCTACCACCATGTTGCACATCTGGCGGCGCAGCCCGTGCGCCACCGCGGCCACGGCGGCGGCGGCGGCAGCGTTCGGAGACACGCGCCCTTCGCGCCCATTCCCGCATCCGTTTCCGCCGACTGTCACCGGTGGCGCCTGATTCACGCCATCCTGGAACCATCACACCGCAACCTACAATTTCCATTTACATAAACCATTACGCGCGTCTTTACGAAGAAAATATGACGAATTATCCGTCAGAATTCCTCCAAGCATTTTCGCGATCCAATTACAACAGTCGCAAACGCCTATTCGCGTACGCAGAATTTTGTGATACGATTTATAAGTAAAAAACCGATCGAAGGTCAAATCAGCCGACTGTGTCTCAATTCGAAATCTCGAATTCTTCAATCAGAAAATTTTGAAAACGGCCATTAAACGTTAGGTGAGGACCATGAAGTTGCTGGAATTACTAAGCGATGTTGCAAAGTTTCAGGTTTGCATGATTGTGGTGCAGTTGTGGTGGGGTCGCAGTGCGTCGCGTGGGCGATACTGACCGTGATGGCAGGATACGGGAGCGGCATCTCGACTTCGCGAAGGTGGTGTGTAGTGTGAGGAGTGTGGTTCTCCCGGAACACCACCGCTCGGATCACCCCCCGGATATGATCGTCTGGCCACACCCCCAGCAGGATGCGCTGAGGCCGTCCGCGTCCTTTCGGTCTCAAATCTGGAATGTCGCATAATAGTAAAACGTGAACACGTAAGGTTTATGCAGTCGTTTCGCGCTGGCTCGAAGGTGACCGTGTCACCTCAAACACGGTGCGACCGTACTTGACACAGGTAGGTACAATAAGTTTGTAAGCCACGACAATGACGGCCGAATAACACAGATAGCTGCAGAAAAGATTTTATATCCTCCGATTAAATCATTATTTTACATCAATGCTATTACACAGACTAGGTTTTGCACAAAGGTTGAACTAAGCCAATCGGGATGATACTCAGGGATGGAATATATTCACCAATACGAACAATTATAATTGTGGAACCAATACCGAAACCGGGATATAAATCACATGTTTTCGAACGCAAATTATTATTTTGTACGGAATACATGATTTTTCTCACGATACAAGGAGTGACTCTTCACTAAATATTGTTCGCGTTGATGGGTAGAAATTATATAGCGTAATACAACCTATCTGCATAACCTCTATTTCCGATAAGAATTTATCTGACAGTTGGAATTATGACTATTTTGTTGATTATTATTAATGAATGTTATTTATTTTTTTATTTGATACTATGATTTTTAATTTTTTAAATCAAGAAATATATTTTTTTCAGTTGCCACGTCACTGGGAATTATAGAAATTAGTACATCTAAAAAACGTAGCTAATTTTAATTTTGACGAGCAACACTAAAAATATATGAAAATTGAAAATGAAAAAATATCAACATAAAATGTATTTTTAACCCCCGACCAAAAAAGGGGTATTATAAGTTTGACGTCGATGTCTGTCTGTCTGTCTGTGTCTGTGTGTGTTTGTCTGTGGCATCGTAGAGCTCAAACGGATAGGCCGATTTTGATGCGTTTTTTTTATTTGAAGGTTAATATCCGTGCGGATGTTCTTAGCTATTTATTTATTTATATGGCTTAATTAGTACAATACTTTAGACTTTGGACAAATTTCAAATTCAGGGTGGTCGCTACCACAAAATGGCGAATACATTTATTTTTTCACAACTCTCTTAATATGGGTATCAAATGAAAGGGCTAGACTAGTAAAATGTTGTACAGATAACAAATCCGAGGTAGTCGGGGGTTAATATTTTTTTTAAAATTTTGTTCTTGTTATTACAAACAAATTTCATCAAATTGCAGCTGCCAGATGAGTCCTTGGTACAGATAAAATAACAATTCACCAACAAATGTGCGTTTTATCGGTCAATAAGGTTAAATTTATGGAAGACAATTTTTTGGAAAAAAAATCTGCCTTTTTTTAAATGCTTTAACATTCTTTAACACTTTTGACATATATCACTATCGTTTACAACATAAATTAGTTCGTTAATTAGTTTGGAAATTTACAAAAAATGCCCGAGGTGGTAACTATAGTTAGCTAAAGAACACAAAACATATTTTCGTATATTTATAGGGGACTCTTTAGTTATACATAGTTAAAGTTTTTGCTTGTTAACGTTTTTATCCAAATTATCTATGTAACTAATACTCGTTTTACTTTTTAATTGCTTATCCTTTTCTTTATAAATGTATGTTTATTAAGAATCCACCTATGTTATAACTTGACACACGTCTTGTCGTGACTGTAAGTGTGCAAGTAGTTGATAAATAAATAAAGCTTCCCATACAAACTTTAACCAGAGAGACTCGTACTCATATTAAGGTACAAGTTCGCGCTGAGACCGCGACAGGAGACCGCAACCGGAGACCGCGACAGGCACTTGACTCTATAGAATTGTATGGGCGCCAGTTCGCGCCGAGACCGCGACACATGTCTCGCGACACGTGTCTCGGTCTCCTGTCGCGGTCTCGGCGCGAACTGGCGCCCATACAATTCCATAGTGTCAAGTGCCTGTCGCGGTCTCCGGTCGCGGTCTCGTGTCGCGGTCTCCGGGCAAACCGCTACCTTTAAGTTACCTGATTGATCGACAACACAAACATCTTACTTCTTTTATTGGTGGACTGTTAACCTAACAGCGAATAATGGAGGTAGACACAGTATAGTAAGTAACAACTAAGAACATCGTCAACATAATTTGTGGAAACATATCTTTTTGCTTAAAACTGTTCATTTACAAATGTTTTTCAATACATTGTTGTGATATTTTATGTAAGCAGGTACATTTGTATTATGTAAGCAGCAGATAGATTTCTGTTGACTGAGAATTTTGCGACAACATTTAAACACAGGTTGAGTCAAATTACATGCAAGGAATATTGAAATATTGCTTACACGTAACTGTAGTTTCCAAATTTACGTCATGTGCAGATAGAACAAAAAAGAAAATATTTATCAAAAACATTTTTCATAAATAATAATTGCCGGAGTATGTAGGTAGTGATTTGATATACATGAAAGGAAGGTAAGTCGAACAGCCGTCATCCGAGCAAATATTTTGGTAGGAATCTCGACATCGGCAGAAGATGCCAAGCTTTACCTCTTTATTATTCAAAGTACGTAGAAACAAGCCACTCAATTTAAAGTGGTAATAGACATGTACTCTATAACCACTATAAAGTGGTGAAACATATTCGTGGTGGCTATAATAAAGAAGTATAGTACTAGAAAATAAAAATTGCAGCTAAGTTTTTTGCTCGCCTGAAGCTCGAACCTACTAAGATTGTCACTGTAATTTAATATTAACATTAATTGGGATGACTGTCTCAAAATTATACCCTTCTAATTAGTCCATCAGGTAGATTATAGAAAAATATGAGATATTTTTTTTAGCAAATTATTGTAATTTACCAAAGATTTACATATGTTTACTCTCTCCTTGCGAGAGAAGGCCCTAGTCCCAGCAGTGACAACATTTAATGGGCTGTTGATGATGTTTGATATTTAGTTAGATATATTTAGATTAGTTTCGGAGTGGGAGGACTTGTGACGACGTCACGTCTTCGTAAAAATCGTACAATGAAATGACGTAACTTAAAATTTCTAAGCAATGTATCTTCATCACTTTTCGTTTGTGAATCTAGTCTTTCTGATGAACTAATTAGTTTTTTTAGTCATCATACCCATTTACAGCACTTTACAATTTCTGGAAGTGCAACCCACCTACCTGACTTTTCGCTTGTCTTGGCGGAGATGTCCTGTATTCGAACGTGATATACTGTTGTCAACCGTCTGACTTGTTTATTCCGTTTAGTGTTGATTCCCTACGCTGATTCCCTATTCAAGTTTGCATGCACAATGCGCCTACGTGGCAATATTTCAGTATATGGAGAATCAGAAACGTTGCATAGAAGAGATTTAAGATTTGAAAGGTGTTTAATTTCCTTTAGGTATATAATTTCCTATTTTCCGATAACCGTGGGTAATTGGGTTCTGAGGTGGAAACCGCGAATCGGTAAACGTAGTGTAGGACGCCCTGAGACTACATGGAGTGACGATATACGAAAGACGGCTGGTGGCGGTTAGAAACGTAAGACCGAGGATCGGGCTGAGTGGCGTATTATGCGGAGACCTATGTCCAGCAGCGGACGAACACGGGCTGATGATATAATTTCCCTACCAGTGAAATAGCTCACTAATAGAGTACTCCATCTAGTACAAGAATGGTTGGGAACCAGCTGAAATATGGGTTTGGAAGCGAGGAGTCAACGGAAAGTTAAATCCAGTCACGAACTTGGATCATCCTGTTTCTGAAACGTAGTTGAGTTTAATTTTATCCCGCTACAAAAGTGGTTAATAGTATACTGAAAAATACAGCTGGCGAAAAGCGGGCACTAACTGTAGTCTTATCTGTAAGGGCTGCTTAGAAGCTTGTACTAATGGATAACTATTTCAATTTGTTATCAAATTGTATGCCCTGTATCTCCTAAAGTATTGTACTTACACTAAGAATGCAAAACGTTGCATCGAAGAGAACTAAGAAGAAGAGGGCTAAGAAAACAAAAGAGGAATCAAGATATTGGAGAATGATGTAGCTAATGAATGTAGAAATTACTAAAGAGATTTATAAATAGTTTTCGAGATAAATGCAAAGGACTGAAGCAAGTAACCATTTTCTCCCTTCCCCACCGTCGCCTTGTCTCTCACCCTCGAAGAGTTTTAGTATGTTCATCTGGACACCATTAGAAATAAATGTACCTACCTACCAACTTTCAAAACTACACGAATGATTTGTTCTGATCATCGATTTTTAAACTAATTTTTTTGACTAGGTATATCATTTTTTATTATAGAAATATGTTTGCAGTTTTGTGCGTATCACGGAATGTATTTGCTACCGTAAAATTGTTATACCGTCAGTACCTACTTAACTGTAGCTTTATATACTCACATGTTTTATTATAAACTGACAGTTATTAACAACCTTAAGGTGACTTCTTGATCTGATTATGTATTATAGACTACAGGCCCAAAGTTTATGGGTCGAATGAACCACCAGGATCCCTATGTAGGATGTTAGAAGGGTATAAAATAATAAGACTCAGCACTATGCCGTCATTTGTAAGCTGTCCAGCTGAGTGCAATTGAAGAAGGGGGTTGCAACCCTCGATAATTTCTCCTTGTCTCATGATTTTTGTACGGCGTTGCGGAATAATAGATTAGAAGCGGTATTGAAACTATAAAGTTTTTAAATTTTAATTATTAGTTTGTCGGAAAAATTCTTGATTTTCCGACGATTTACAGAGAAAACTTTGGTCATTTGATTACGTACAGCATTGGTTCCATACAGTTTCAATACCTCTTCTAACCCGTTATTTCGCAATGCCGTACAAAAATCATGCGACAAGTAGAAATGATCGAGGGTTGGAACTCTTCCTCTTCAACTGCACTCAGTTGGACAGCTTACAAGTGACGGCATAGTGCTGAATCTTATTACTCTATACCCTTCTATCATGCTACATATAGGTCTCCTGGTGGTTCATTTGACCCATAAATTTTGTTCACGGGCCTGCAGTTTGTTATCTTTCTTTGAAAATCTGAAATATTCTAGGGTAATTTTATAAACTGTCATCTTAGAATTTAAATCGTGATATTTCGCTTTTATGCTCGAGCGACACGAGGCTAGTTTTTCAAGCTAGTGTTAAGAAAGCACGCTAATACTTCTAGCTTCGTGTACTTAGACAACGCTACGCAACGCTAGTTTTGTCTATACTGTACTAGCTTGCTAGCCAACTAACACTAGCTTGAAAATCTAGCCTCGTATCACTCGGGCATTACACATTATTGTGTGATCCGACTGAAATATTAGAAGTGACAGTTCAGTAGATTCTGCAATACTAATGGCCAGAAGTAGTGTGTTCAATCATAAACCTGAACAGGATACCATGATTATTAAAGCGAATGACGGTTTACATTCTTAGTATTTCAAGTACACATACGTAATGAGAAAGAAGTGCTCATGTAAAGCTAGCAAAATATATGCAAAATTAGAAAAAAACAGTTTTAGCTGACGTGAGATACAAGTCAATTTTCCATAGATTTCATAGCATTACGTGACACGTAATTCACCGTTACGTATTTGCCCCTAGTTCATATCCCAACAGATGCTGTAAAGGTGAAAAAATACAAGACATAACAATCGCAGATCTGAAATTTCGCTGTGCCAATAAATACACTGTATTTATTCAAATTCGCTTAGGCACTCATATTACATTAAACTTGTTATTACATAAACGATAACCGAATGTCGTAGCACAGGTCGAATTACATTTAATTATAAGTTAAACTGTTTTATTACAAGTTGACGTTAAATTTTATGAGACCTTGGGAGACACATAGACATAAAAGTAGCATGCAAATTATACTTTTACTTTCAAAGTAAGTAAATGCCTATAACTGTATTATATAATAACATCGTGGGACTTATGTAAATGTGTATAATGTACATATAGAGTATTTTGTTATGATAACGATGGAACGAAAAACGATCTTGGATAAAAACATCTAAATTTACTGATTAAAAAAAACTGATATCGATAACCAACTACGAAATTTTGTGTCTAAGTGCGGCCCTATTCATGATAACCAATAAACTAATAGGAAGTTGCCGTTATAACCTGATCCTAAGATATACTACGATGCTGCGCAGTTGTAAGTCAAGATACACTGGTGTATATTTGTGTATAGCTTATTGGTTGACGTGAATGCGGTCGCTATAAATACAACATTGTTGATTTATCCAATAGTGAAATAATCTAGTCTGAGTTTAGACTATTTCACTGATGTACAAATCAGCAAGTTTTGTCGTCTTGCACAATAATGAAATTAGGCTCAGACTCTAAATTCCACTATCGTACAAGGCATATATGATAGTAAACTGTACTTATTAATAATTTGAATGTCTGATATAGAACTCAGTTTACAAGGTTACGCAAAACACCTCTTCTATGTCGAAAGATTTGCATTTCACTTATCAATGTGAATTATTTACAAGGGACACGAAAAATAAACCTTTAGTATACAAAGATTACATTTGGACACGATAGAAAGTAGATAAAGGTCACTATTTATGATATGCTGGTTTGGTCCCATATTAAAAGTTGTGATGATGAACAGTGCGTCTCTCCCAGTTTATTACACCCGCAGGTCTACCGGCTAACCGGAAACGCTTTGATATTACTTTTTTTTTTTTGTTTGAAATTATAGAGAGTTTTAGCGAAAATATAGATACTTAAAGCTGTAACAGATTAAGTCAGACAGTCGAAAGGACGTTCGGAGTAACCATACAAACTTGTTATTCAGACAGCATATGTACCTATTCGATATCTTTTTTTTTACCCACAAAACAATATTTTTATGTTGCGTTAAGATATCTCAAGCTAATGTTCTTTGTCAACATCGATTACAAAATTCAATCTGTGCTACAACACGTAAGACTGGTCTACTGTCGCGTCATACCTGCTCCTCCGTCGGCGCTGGGACCCAGCATGTTGTGGACTCGATTCGCGTAGAGCACGAAAGTCGGGTAGGGGATGTCGTACTTCCTCGCAGCTTGCGATAGCGACAGGCCTTCTTTCAGCACCGAGAAGATAGCTTCAGCCATGGTCTCGGGTCGCCAGGATTTGAGCGGACCGCGTTCCCGAAGCCGCAAGTTATGGACCATATTCTGGTTGGTGCTCCAACATTGTTGCCATAGCGACTGCATCCGATACTGGTACGTCTCTGCTGGAATAAGATGAGGAAGTGTTAATTTATGGACATATGTAAAGCTAATTTTTTTTTAAATTGGGAGTTTTTATGGTAGACAGTCTGAATGCTAAAAACAAATTCATTGTATCCACATAGTCAGAACACAAGGATTGATTACGTCCATTTAAACAGAAGATTAATGACAAATTCGGTATAGGTTTGATTTTGGTAATCGGGTTACAAAAGATCAGGTGTTTTCGAAATTCGTGATTCGATTACTCGTGTACAGGTTGCGATCTAATCAAAAGGATTCGATCGATCTCGATCGACACAGGTCTACCTCAAAGTATCGAGTGTCGCCTCGAGTGTGTATTTCTCGTAAGTATGAAGAATCTTTTTTCAGCTGTAAATAGGATAGCCGCACACACAAACACATATTTTCAATGCAATATTGTCAAAAATCTTCATCAAAATATGCCCAACACATTTCGTTTGGTTTGTAAACTGATAATCGGGTTACCAAAGATCGGGTGTTTTAGAAATTCGTGATTCGATTACTCGTGTACAGGTTGCGATCTAATCAAAAGAATTCGATCGATCTCGACGATACATGTCTAGCGCAAAGTACCGAGCCTCGAACCGAGTATGTATTCCACGTGAGTATGAATCTTTTTTCAGCTGTGTATATGTAGATTTGAAATAGTTTTTACGAACTGAAGGCAAACTGCGAATACCAGTTAGAAACGAGTAGTTTTTTTGATAGATGTAAAAACGATGATACATAGCGTAGTCAAAATTTTATTTAACGTTGTACTGATGAAATAGTTATATTTGACTTTATATTACTTTGTCTATGTAAGTACTGGTACGCTAGTGTTTGCCCACCTGTAGGTACTGATGGAAATCATTACAATAAAATTATTGTTAGTTTAACGTCTCATTTACTTTGGTACCCGGTATAGATATAATGAAAAAAAAAATCCATTCCATCCATCATCACCATCAACAGCCCACTAAACCACTCCCACTGCAGGGACTCGGGCCTTCTCTCGTAAGGAGAGAGTTAAGGCCATAATCCACAACGCTGGCCCAGTGCGGGTTGGTGGATGACACATGACTTCTAAATCATCTAGGTATACCTATGTCGGTTTCCTCACGATGTTTTCCTTTACAAATTTAAGTTAGCGGCATTAGCGGTTAGCTAGCATTGCAATAACAAATTATAAGATATAGAAATAATTATTGCATCGTTGAATAATTCATTATGATATACTCGTATCTGAGATAAAACAAATAACATGCAAAGACTTCAGAACCATAATTAGAAAAAAAAAAAAACAATTAAAAAGACACCTTATGTATCCATAGGACTCTGTAATAAAATGATAATTGTTAGATAAATAATAACAATAGTGATTTTAAAATGATATAATTATTAACATTTTTCTAATCAAACAATCGATTGTGACATTTAAATGAATACGCTTAATTAAATTAGACTTAGCTAAGCATATATTATTAAAAAATTATTACAATGATTGATTATTGAATACTCGTATGATGGAGTTAGTTTACCCGTAAACGTGGTACAGGAACCTGTATCTAAACATTGGGAATACTCTATATACCTACAGTCTAGGTATATAGCCCGTGACAATAATATTATCGCTTAAATCACAATTTGCATTTCATTATTTAGTTACAGACGAAAGAAATATTATTGCAAAAAAAACTTATACCTACTTTGTGTATATTATAGTGTAGTGTAGTGGGTAGTGTACTATTCTATTATTCTATATTTTGGAGGAGATTGAAAGATTCTATGGACAGTTATACACCTCTACGCAAGCACAACCTGTCGTTAGCATGCCTAAAGACCCTAGAGCCAAGCTGACCAGACATTTACCGAAGATACCCTGGAAGTCATCCTGTATGAGAATAGGACGGCCCTCAAACAACTTAAAAACAACGTTAAAGTCCTGCAGAAGCCATTTGTCTTCGTCATACTTGACTGTAATACGCCGGAAGCGTGAAGCAGAAGTGTGGTGGTGTTCTTCTTTAATAAAAAGTGGTCAAGTGCGAGTTGGACTCGCCCATGAAGGCTTCCGTAGCAGCAAGTAACATAATATAAAAGTTCTTGTAGTTAGTCAGTGTTTTAACAATAGTCAATTTATGACGTATTAAAATAAAACTACTTACTAGATCTCATTCAAACCAATTTTCGTTGATAGTTTACAGGTAGTAGTGGTACAGGACTCTTGGCAGAGTCCGCCTGGGGAAGTACCACACCGTTGCCAGTTATTCTACCGCCAAGCAGAAATGTGCAAACATTACTGTGTTCCGGTTTGAAGGGCAATGTTTCCAGAGAAATTACAGGGCTTAGAGATATAAGATCTTAGATCTCTGGGTGACGAGCGCAGTGCAGTGCTAGGTAATGATTTGGACTCTTCATGTTCCAATAGCTGCGTGTCACTGTGTTGTTATGTGTCAGGCATGTTGCTTACCATCAGGCACATGTCCTGATCGTCTAGTCACTCTTTATTTAAATGTATATCATACACTTTTTATTTTTGTCATTCTCTTATTTTAGAAGTGAGAGGGGGACACACACACACACACACTTTTTACCACTTTGGAAGAATCCCTCGCGCAAACTGTTTAGTTTAAAAAATAAAATATGTCTGGAACCTTAATAACATTTTTAATGACCTATCCATAGATACGCCACTCGTTTGGTTTTGATCAAAAAAAAATTTTTTTTTTTCTATTTTTATATCAAAATCTTAATGCGATTTACAGATTGCATCTACTTACCAAGTTTCAATAGTATAGCTCTTATAGTTTCGGAGAAAAATGGCTGTGACATACGGATGGACAGACAGACAGACATGACGAAACTATAAGGGTCCCGTATTTTGCTACGGAACCCTAAAAAGGGTGATAATACCTTATTGAAGAGTTACAGATCTTATCAGATCAGTCTCTCTAGCGATGCCACATCGACTATCACTATATCGAAGTGATGAAGTGCATTTACAACAAAGCCACAATGTCTGTTCGATTACAAGACAAGTGAACAAAAGAGGGAGATGTTCTCTCTCCAAAACTTCACGCTGGAAGATGTTCTCAAGCAACTGAGCTGGAAAGGATATGACATCAATATCCAATTAGGTAGATCCAACTTTTACAAAGAGGTCTAGCAAAGTATCCGTGAGTAAGCGAGCAGCGTTGGGAAAGTATTGAAATTATCAACTTTTGTTAGGTCAAGCGGACTCAAAGATACAAAATTGAGCTTAAGATGCTGCGTTTCATAGTTCTATGGTAAACCATAGGTCCTTCCCTATGGTTAACCATAGATTGATGTTTGCTGACTGGTAATGCCAATAAGGTGAAAAGACATGCTCAGTGTACGCACAAGTTTTACAAATTTTCTCTTAATAATAAATATTTACTTATTCGAATTTAAAAAATATTGCATTCGCGCACATCTCTAGTTTTTCTCGTGGCGACTCACTAATAAGACCTGAATATAACGATTGTTTCAAATTTATAAATGTAATATAAGCTTAATGTATACTATAATTATATATAAGCTTAATGAAACTAAATATATATTATGTTACATACATAGGTGCTATAGCTTAAAACATTTTTTAAACCTACTTAAATTTGCCATACTAAAGTACCTATCAAATATATTACAAAAATATTTACATTATTGAGATCTAATAGATTTATGACAAAAATGTAGTGAAATCTAAATTAATAACAATAATCTTGATGTTTGAATTAAGGTGTTCAAGTATTCTACTAAGTACATTAAATGCATAGAACCTAAATGACAAATTTTTCACATGTTGAATTAAAGCAGAATTTTTATTTGTGATATGTTTAAGAGCAAATCTAGTTCATCATCGTTATACAAAAACTCAACCTATGGAAAATTTACTGCTCCCCGTTCACACATTCAGTTTTTACTTTAACCAATCGAGATTTTTTTCCGTTTGCTTGCCCATCAAAACATAAGGACACTATGGAATTCTTCTTACAGAATGCCCACCACCATCTATACCCTTTTAGAACTGTCCCAAATAAAAAGTTTGCGTCTCGTTTCTTAATTAACTTCTCTACATACTCTAATACTTCTTTTAAAGATTTGTTTGTCCTACGATTATAAGGAGATACATTGATATCGCAACAGAAATTTAAAATATCTCTTTCTTCGTCCTCCGTTATACCCGATTCGCCTAGAATGGCCATTCGATTTGATTTCCCTAATATATTATCATATAATGTTCCTTTTGGGATAGCGAAACGTGTAGCGGCTTGAGTGAAACGCATCTTCTGTGTGACGACTGCTTCGACGGCCTGTTGTAGCTGAACTTCCGTCCACCGGGGCATCTTCGAACGTGCACCTGGTTCTGGTAAAGCATTTCAAAAGTTCACTGTTTATGCCATACCGCATCTCAGCCCTCGAGCATAAAGCGATACTACCTTTTCAAATTAATATAGTACGTAAATATCCACCAAGCATATGTGACCAAGCATAGATAGATATAATATGAGTAAACATGCAATATTTAAAGATCACTCAATCCACTGTTAATTTTTTTGGCCGAAAACTAGAAGAAATGAGAATAAAAAACTAATTATAAATTTCTAGATGCCCGCCTAGGATTTGCCCGTGGTACATATATAGCACTCATCGGGATTCCGTACAAATCCAACGTTGAAAGAATGACTGAAATCGGTTTAGTAATTCCTGAGAATATCGCTTTCAAACAAAAAACTTCTTCAGCTACCTGCTACACCACCTGTGGGAAATTAGTCGTACCAACTCAGATTTAGAAACAAATTTGTTTAGCAAAGGCTGCTCCGCTTCTATTGATAGTAGCGTAACGTTGGATAACCTATAGCCTTCGTCGATAAATGGACTATCCAATAGTAATCTTTCAATTCGGACCAGTACTTCCCGAGATCCTAGCGTTCAAACAAACAAATTCTTCAGCTTTATAATATTAAGTATAGATTTGAAAACAAAGTGGAACAAACACTTCCGCGAATCATTTCCCACTAAATTCTCACATTATATTTCGAATACAGAGAATAGAATCTTTCATATCAAGAACTAAATAATCACAGTTTTACAAAAACTCAACGGATGGAAAACTTACTGCGCCTCATTAACACATTCTGTTTTTAATTTAACTATTTAATCGTGATTTTTTCCCTTTACCCTTTCCTTTCCCTTTTATGTTTTGATGGGCAAGGTTATAAGGACGAATCGAAAACGTCTTACAGAACGCCCACCACCATCTATACCCTCCTATTATTGTCCTGAATGAAAAGTTCTCATCTCGTTTTCTTACTAACATCTCTACATACTCTAATATTTCGTTCAAATATTTTTTTGGTGTGCGCCATTTAAGATGTACACTGGTATTGCAACTAAAATGTAAAATCGCTCTTGCTTCGTCTTCCGTTATCCCTGATTCGTCTAGGATGGCCTTTCGATTTGAACTGCCAAGTATTTTGTTGTATAATGTTCCACATGGGATAGCGAAGTGTGAGGCAGCTTTACAGATACTCATCTGCAGTGTGACGACTGCTTCGACGGCATTCTGTAGCTGAACCTCCGTCCAATGGCGCTTCTTCGAGCTTGCACCTGGTTTTAATAAAGCATCGCAATGGTTCACTGTATGCCAACTGCATACAGTGAACCATTCGATATTGAGCTTAAAGCGATCGTTTTGATTAACAGTACGCCATTTATGCTTGGTTATGGGCATAACCGAGCATATATAACAAATAATAAGCATGCGATATTTGGAGACAACTTTTGAAATCCTCATTTGAACCACAATTCTTGGCCAACAAAATTACATTTATATTTAATAGACATAAAACGTAACGCGCGCAAGAGTTTGAGCCAAACTAGCAGAAGCACACAAAAATTCGAAAAGCGTATACGATTTTGGGATCCACTCATGAGATCAATTGTGCAAATTGTAGGGTAAGTCAACGAGAGAGATACATATAAGGGACAGATGCCGACTAAACTAAAAAAACTGTTTTTTTACACCACTCTGAACGCAACTATAACACCGATAAACAAATAAAACATTTTTTTGCGCAAGTGTTTTACTTAAAGGCAATATATTCTGATTATATAAGCATACGTATACATGAAAATTTGATTAGAAATTTAAAATATTTGCTTTTTAAGAACTTATAGCGATTTGAAATGTTTTTACTTTCTCGCCCAATAAATATCGGTTTCTGCTTGCTATCGCTGTAGAAAGAGAGATAAGATGGCATGTAGTTGTGTTTTTTGTATTGTTGTACGTGTTCTGAGGCATGTGTTTGCATATTACAGAGAAATAACATGTTTCAATTTTTTTTTGTATCGACATGTACAAAATAGCGAGACGATAACGAGAAGTTCTAAACGAGACACTAACTAACTCTTTTTGCTATATTTGCGGTGAATTTAGTAAAATGAGGATTTGCGAGGCATATTAGGCAAACTATATAGGCTGTTAATCATGTTAATCAAAAATTTTTAGTAAAAAACGCAAAATTTGAGTAGAAATGAATTCCAGCTGCGGTGTGTTGCTACTGCAACAGGTAAGTGATACCATACCTAGTAAGTATAGCCAATATTACCACATTGATGTAAACTTTGTAAGGCTATGAAATATATTCTCCCGCAATAAGCTCTATCTCAGGGGTTTCTTAGCGCTTCCATTTTCTCACATAAAAAAAATTAAAATCACTATAACTTCAAATTAAATTAATTATTTATTGATAACCTCCTCCTTTTTTTTGGAAGTCGGTTAAAATGTTTATCTGTCGTGTGGTCATTCTGCGCTACGTTCAGTTGTCCAACTGTGAAGTTCAGAAGCGTATTATTTACACAGCTAGTAATGTCACAAATGTGGCAGTGCATTAGGCGGTGTTTTCCCTCGACATTTTTTATTTAAAATTTAACATATAACCTATTCATTTAAGAATTATTTGCGTTCAAAAAAGGTTTTCAGTCTGTTGTGTGTTGCGAGTCGCTCTGGTCTCAAGTTAACTCTTGCGGGTTATAGTAAAAGTCTCGTTCATAATTAATGTTTTATCTCCTATAATATAGTTCAAACTATAAGACATGTGGCCGACCCTGAACTATTGAGGACCATGTATTTTACCCTATGTCAGTCATTACTCACGTACTGTATTTCTAGTTGGGGAGGAACATATAAAAGTAACCTAAAACCACTAGAATGCGCCCAAAGAGCGGTGTTGAAGGTTGCAAATTTTAAGCCTAGATTGTACCCCACATCTAGCCTTTTTGATGAGTGCAAAGTACTAACAGCTCGTACACTTTTTGTACTGCGGGTGGCTTTGTGTCAACATGCAAATAGTAATTCAGAACCAGAAACGACTCAGCTTCGAGGTCATAAAGCTAAAAAACCCTCCAGAATTTGTTATAAAGTCCCTAAGACACGAACTAAATCTTCCGAGAGATTCGGTTATTTTCTGGGTCCATACTTATATAATAAAATCAACGCTGATTGTAACATAGTTTCATTAAATTTTTACAGGTGTAAAACTAAAATGTCAGAATATCTCAAAACCATGGACTCCATTACTAGAGAACTTTATCTGAAGTAGTATGCACTATCGTGTGTTGTGATTGGCAATTTTAGTAGCATGTATCTACGATAAATACTTACTTATTAAATAGTAATTTTTAGTTTGTACCAGTAATTGTCTAATAAACTAATTCATAAACACTAATTTTCAATTTGTATCATATTTATTAAATATGTTCGATGCTTATAATTGTTTAACACTATTGTTTTGTTCATTTCGTTAATTTGCTACGTACTAACAAATTATTTTAATATTAATTCAAATATTTGTAACTTTTTTTTTCATGTACAAGTTGGAAGATGCCACTGGTTTCCGAAACACAGTTCTAACTAGCTCGCAGTTTGGATTATGTACTCGTAGCTTGAGAAATTCGGATTCAGATGATTGAGTGCTGTTTTGTAGTGAGAAAGTTATTTACTTGGTTTTTTCCACATTAAGGCTCAAACAATTTGAATCTAGCCATGAATTTACCCTGTTAAAACCAGCCTGAGCAGCCATGTACATACAACCTAAGCCAAGACCTCTCATTAAACAGTAGAACTGTATCATCGGCAAAAGTTATTATTTTGGTATTAGGAAGTTAAAGAAAGAAGTTTAAAGCATAGAAACAGGGTCAGGCCTAAAATGCTCCCTTGAGGCACACCGTGAACAATCGGTATGAAGTCACTCATTGAATTTCCAATTTTAACACAATGCATCTGGTCTGTAAGATAGATTTTTAGGAGTTTCAGCGGCAGGCCACGAATCCCAAGGTTTTCCAGCTTCTGTTTGAGGCCTACAGTTTGGACTGTATCAAAGGCCTTTTGTAAGTCTAAAAATGTAGCCAGGGTCTTGTTTCCTCTGTCTATATCCTTTATAATCGAGTTGGTTAATTCGTATACAGCATCTGCCGTAGAAACTCCGCGACGAAACCCGAACTGATTAGGGCTAAAAAGCTTGTATTTTTCGAAGTAGCTCACTAGACGCTTGTTCAACAATCGTTCCAGAACTTTGGATAGTGCAGGTAGAATAGAAATAGGCCTATAGTTGGTATAAACAGTTTTGTCTCCATTCTTGTGAATTGGGTGAACCAGTGCTTTCTTAAGTGCCGTTGGAAATATACCCGTACTAAAGCTCAAGTTACATATATGGCAGATACTAGGCGCTAATATAGCAGCGTTTTGTTTTAAAACTTTGTACTGCGGTCCAAGTATTGTACTAAAATGAAGGTTGTCTTTTAATAATGGTAATATGAGCGTTAGTAAAGCCATAAGTTCATAAATTAACTGTAACATTCAGTGAGATTATATGCATAGTATATGTGCTTGCTAAAAGGGCATAATGCAGTGCAAAATAAATTGAAATAATAAAACTGTACAAAGCCAAAAACATTACAATTTAGTTTAAAATTATTTATACTTTGGTAAAAAGATTAAAAACCACGAGATTACAATGTGCAGAGTGAAAGCCATAAGAAATAACTGTGTAAAATTGTTAGTAATAAAAGGAACTGACCCAACTGACCTGCCAGGGCAGTCGACGTCGATGCTCCCATCCAGGCCTGGGTATTCTCTAGCATTCGCGCCTGAAACAAAATGTACATAATTTAATATTTGCCTGAATATGAAACATAAATTAGAGGTAAAGTGAGTACCACCAGCAACAGTACAGCTATCGGTGATTGATATATGAGAGGTGGAGACTAACGAAAAAATTCGCGCTGCCTCGCAGCTTCACGGGATACATTTCAGAGAGTGTGCCGATGTACATAATCCTTGATTTTTTTTCTATCGTAGTGCTCCTAGCTCTCTAAACGATATCGATACATGGTTGACGTTCCAACGACTCGAACGAGGAGGTTCGATTCCATTTTTTGTAATAAAAGCTGTAAGGTTTTTTCCGAGACTTACAATCACGGTGTTTACGAAGAGTAAATCGGTTTCTTCTAGGTAGGTATACATGCACCATAGTAGGACTGTGTCGTTGCTTAACATCAGGTAAAATGGTGGAGAAGTGGAAACCAATCACTGTTAAAACAAAATCTGACATCACACAATCACATCGCCTAGACAAACTATTTTATGACTAAAAAGCCTTTGTCCCTTTAAAAAGCAGAAACTTCTCCTTTTTAGCTTTTTGTAACTTTAAAAGAATCTTGGAAGTTGTCATTAAGTTTGCTAAGCTAAATGTCAACGAATTTTAAACACGTTTTTCTAAACTTAAAAAAAAAGCATGGCATCTTGCCAATATTATAATAATAAGTACCTGGTTGACCGAGCTTTGTTCGGTTTTTTAAATGATATTTGAGCAGGTACGAATTACGTAGTGATGACTTACTTAGACCTACTTTGATATGAATTTAATGCGTTTATAAAAGGCTCTAAGTATAAGATTTTTCCAGGAAAAAAAGAACAAAAAGAAAAAGTCCCGAGTGCAACCATCAGGATTCGAACCGGGGCCTGTTGACTCCGAGGGCGAGCATATTCCGTCTCAGCCATTTAGACTTATAAAACAGTGGCGAAATAAGTTATCATATGCTAATGACATTGTAAGAGTTTTTCATTGTCTAAAAACGCGCATAAAATGATGTTTAAAAAAAAATAAAACCTAGCTAGATCGATTTATCGTCCCCGAAACCCCCCGTATACGTAATTTCATGAAAATTGTTCGAGCAGTTTTCGAAATTCAGATACTATATATATATATATACCTACATACATATATACCTACAAGAATTGCTCGTTTAAAGGTATAAGATAATGGTAGACCAAACTACTGTTAGGAATAATTAAATAGTTTAGACAATACGTCACATTTGGCAAACCGAGATGTTACAAACGCTACCGTTTCTATCACATTATTCGAATCTGTAAACAAAACGAAGCGTCCATTGAGACATTGAGTTGTGCGTTAGGCGATCGCGACATAACGTCGACAGGCAGATGACGTCGCCAGCTAAATTCCCCGGACGGGTCAGGAATCAGGATGCACCTCATTAAAGTCACCGTAATAGCTCCAATAATAATAACGGTCAGATGAAAAAGAACAATTCCTCAGTTAATTTACAATTTCCCATCTTGAACAGGAAGTTTACGATTGCACATTTTATCGATCGCTACTGTATTTTAATCGCGGTACATTGCGCCCGCGCGTGCGCGTTTATTTACGTCCTGTAATGAAGCAAACAGCGGCATTTCTTTGTGCCTCGCCTGGTATCGCTACAACTAAACATCTTCGAACTTTTAATTGTGAACGCAGACAAAAGAGCGACCATTTTACGGCGGCACCGCGCGGACGGACCGATCTACAAATAAAATTGCTTTTATTAAGTTAGTGGAGTGAAGGCGGGCGCAGGCGCTAGTGTTTAATGCGCACGTGTGCTAAGTACCAGTTGAAACGCTGCGATGTATTGTTTGTTTACCCGAATAAAACACTAAAATCCAATTCAATAACAAAGAATTAAAGATCCCGAAATAAAATTTATTGCTGGAGTACGATAAAATAGATTTATGTAGCTGAGAGGGAAGCGGGGTGCGGGCGAAGCCGACGCCGACGCCTTGCTAACGTTATGGCTTTATTACGTGCACTTGGTCAACTAAATTACAATCTGCTCACGTTTTATTGGCAGTTATTGCATTTAATTAAAGGGAGGGACAAGAACGTTACAAAAATCTAATTCGCGATCGTTTTACGTACACAATTTCTAATCCTTAGAAAATCAACGCAGCAACCTATCTGGAACGTTTTGCATAAAAACATAGTTATATTATAAAAGGAAAAACAAAATACTTGGCAGTAGTAGTATAAGGATTACCGATAGAAGTGAAAACTAATAACTCAGAATTTGATAGCTCACTGCGGAAACTACAAGGGAAACCAGAGGGCGTGGCCATGACCATGGCCATCTAGAAAATCCGAGTTTACCCACCGAAAATTTATTTTATTTACGAACGTGGCGCTTGAATTCAATTCACAACCCATGGAAAATCGGTATGTGATGCGCCAAAAAAAGTATCTACTTAAAAAATTGTCTACACCTGTAAAGATATTATATTGAATTATATTAACTTTTTTTTTAAATAAAGAGAGACGAGACGAGCAGGACATGGGCCTGATGGTAAGAAATATGCATGCCACATTACAACACAGTGACACGCGGCTATTGCAACAGGAAGAGTCCAAATCATCACCTAGAATCTCCAATTTGTTGAGTTGCTACTAGTACTTTGACTATTAATTTCTTATTACTTTCTATATCTGGGTACCTTAATTGATGACTCAGGTTGTCTTAAAAGAAGTATCGTTGTCGTTTGTGACGAGCACTCTGACAGAGTGCTCAGTGAAAGGACAAGGGCCGCTATATGCCCATAGAGGCGGAACCCGGGGCTATCCCTAGCCACAAGGGCTATCACAAGGGTCAGGGTCGTTGACGGGAGTGCCAAAAGTGACCTTGCGATCCTGACCCCTGGCCAGGCAGGGTAATATTTGTGGGGGTCGGTAGGGGCACCATGTCTTTCGTCGTCATGGTGTCAAGCCCGACACACCTGCCGTGTCCCTTCACGGTGGACGTTGCGTGAAGGCATGTCCCCCCACAAAAAAAAATGGATTCAGGTTAGAATTTTGGCTAAGTATAATATCAAATAGTACTTAATACTGAAAAAGTCGATTTCGTTTATAAAACACGCTTATCAGTATTATTTATAGAAAATTACCAGTAGGATTTAAACAATCTTTTTACGTGTGCTACTGCAATTTACGGGGTTCAACATTCATGTTAAAAAACACAGCTAATAGTATAAGAAAAAAAATACTCTTCGAAATATCTCTCCCATCTCATTTTCAAAAAAACTTTTCGAATGCTTGGTCAACGCACTCATCATTAAAATGCTTATTTAGCACAACGGTTCTCCAAAATTTGCTTTTCGACGTGGTAAAGTGGTAATGCCCGCTACGCATTGTGCATTTTGTTTATCACTAGACCTTTATCGGTGTAAGGATAATTCAGGTAATATGCCGAGTCTAAGAAATTTGTGTGGTATGTAGCATAGTTTATTCCTGCTAAAAAGTCAGCAGATTCGTACTATCTGAGGTGCTTTTACGTCATATGAGAAGAAGGTACGGGGAGAAAATATGGTAAGTACATATATGGATTGCATTCAGATATGCTTAGAGTATGCTATTGCTATGCTATGCCAGCTGAGTCCACCTGCCAAAGGTCTTTTAAAAAACATTTATGTTATAATGTTACAACGTAGTATTATAATGATTTATTGTAAATTAGTTTCAGAGAAAAAAACTGTCCCTCACATTCAAAAGCATAAAAACGGATAAGTAATCAGAAAATTCGAAACAGTTGAGTGCCTACGTAAAACATTCATCATAAGTACTACAAGTAACTCGACAATGATGCCTTTTGTCGGCCATTTTGGAGCTTGTAACCAGTCATTTTCTTCGTTGACACCATTTCTTTTTATTAATAACGTAATGGAAATATCATTGTGTATTTATTTAATCGAAGGTTTCAATTGTACGTTTTGCCGTGGAGTTTAATGAGAATGGATGACAGAAAACGTCCAACAGAGAACATAAAATGAATTGACTGATCGAGTTTTAAGTCAAAGCAGAAAATACTTTTTGTACACAATAAAGACGAGCCAGAAATGCACCCGATGGTAAGCGGCACATCTACTCAAACTAGCACAGTGCCACGCAGCTAATTGCAGTCTTACCAAGCATTGTAATGCTTACCTAGACATACAAAATAGTTTTTCTATCTGCCCTGTGATTTCTCTAGAAACCCTTCAAACCGGAACACAATAATGTAGTATATTACTTCTTGACGGTAGAATAATAAGTGTGGTACTTCCACAAGCGGACTCGGCCAAGAGTCCTACCACTGCAAAAAGTTTCCACAAGCTTTGTAATAGCAGCAAGTTTTCAATAAGTTAATCAGATGTTAAACTCAACCACGTAAATTTACGTTGACTAATACAAAATTCAATAAAACTAAAACGTTTTTAATCATCATGACAAACAAACAACTGTTAGTGAGTTATTATAATAATTTAGACTAATACCCGCTTCACAATGGACGCAGTAACTTCGTAGGGTATTATTTAGACAGTTACGTTATTAATAGGGGGGAACATGGGTGGAAGAAGGGGCAGCGTACGAGGGGGGAATGGCGCCATTCTTATGCAAACTATATAAAAAATTCATTTTTGTAAATATTTGAAGTCGGACGAGCTTCGAGGCGATCGATATAGTTGATGATGAATTCGGCAGAGAGAAAAGTCTTGAATTGTTTGTCTTTGTTATTGTATCGGGGTTTAATCCAATATCTCTATACATAAAAATGTTATGTTGGTTTGTGTACGCTTCAAAAACTCAAAAAGTTCTGCACCGATCGAGCTGAAATTTTACAATGATATATGTATAATCCGCATCAAGGATTGTTTTTATCTATTTTTTGCATCACAATATGCCACAGCGAAGCGTGGCAGGGTACAGCTAGTTCTTAATAAAGATTGAATAATTAATTTAATTTTACCACCTAGGAAAAATATTAGAATGATTTAGAAATTTAAATTCTTTGTTGTTATGATGAATTTTCATACCATTTCAATGATCCACACAATACAGAAAATCAGTAAAACTATTGAAACGATTGGGATGAAGACTGACTCAAAAATATAATAATGGCGGGGGTACTGCCGTGCCCCCAGATAGCATTACGGATAATGAATTAGCCCATCAGGTAGATTATGGAAACATTTGTGACACATATTTTTTGTTAAATTAACTTATTAAAAATCCACCGAGAGATGGAAAATCAAACTTCGTGACGTCACTTTATCGTAAAAACCGTACTAAAAAGTGACGCCACTCGAAACTTCTAAGCACTGTATTTTTGTCATTTATTATTTCTCAAATAAAATAATAAATACGTGTAGAATATTTTCTAATTGATAAGACTGAAGTAATAAATAAAAAAAATACTATTTATGCAATCGAGTATAGTTTTTTGTGTTTATTTGTGTTTGTTATATCGTATACCATTAATTTAAAACATAAAATCACTATATCTTCCTTCTAATTTAAAATTTAATAGCCTAGAACACCTGAAAACTCGTAAAAACTTAAAGTCAAGTGTCTAACATGTTAGTTTACATTATAAACAAACGATACCGCTAGAAGGGTCTTGAGAATAATGGGCTCAAACAGGTACAAGTAAGGCGGCACTTCATATGCTGAAGTGTAAACAATGCTCTTAGGTAACCTGACCCGATACCAAAATTGTAAACGGGAGTAGCGGCCAGTGTAGCAAATGGAGATCATAATTTGAAATTTAAGTTTAAGGGTAAAATTTTGGGGGCATAGTGGCTAGAACAATTTCACAACTATTATTTAACCTCAAAGTTCATTACGATTCTTTGAAAAATTGCAGTTTAAGTTTGAATCCCACATGCACTTTCTCCAAACGCAAAAGTTTATTTTATGATTTGATGATCTGCGTCTAAGGTTTAAAATTTATAGATTAGGGCAGCTCGTGATGTTTTTTAAACATCATGAGCTGCACTAAAACTGTTAGATCTGCGAATACAAAAAAAACTAATGAACTATGAGGTTAAATAACAGCAGACGAGCTCGGCATAGTTCTCGTAGTTTGCTTTTATTTATTTATTCTATTATTTCACACTAACAGTCACGCCAAGACTTGTGTCAAGTTATAACATACTTAGTAAATATTTTTGCAGAGTTGACCATCTGGATGGGTCCCTAACCGTACATTTAAGACAAGTTTATTTTGCTATGACACTGTTTAGCTTATTCATGATTTCGGTTGAAGTTATACATCTGTTCTGCTGCCGATATTGTGTTAGAGGAAGACGTAATTGTTTCGTTAGTATTTTATCGCTGACCAGTAATGACATATTCACATTATTGCCAGTAGTGGAGCGGTAATGGATAGTTTTTGATATTACACGTTACTACAATGTTTGTTTGGTACTGTAATTTTGTACAATCATGAAAGTATCACTTAGGTACTTTCTAATCTGCGTCTTACATTTTCAACCGTTTCGTTTCTAGCCGACTGATGAGTTGGTTTTATGCAAAATTTAGAATATTTTATGAGCGTAAGCAGCCCAATTTATGTACCCACTGTTGGGACTCGGGGTTATTTCTCACAAGAAAAGACTCACTGTGTAGGCTGTATTGGTATACAACTTATACAACTTCGGCAGCGTGGTGGTTCACGCTGCCGAAGTTAGGGTAGTTGGATGACAAACATGTTTGAATAAAAATTCTTGCAAAATAAGGGTTTTTCTCCACTAGGCTATGACGGCCGATAATAACCGGATGATGAGTAAAACCAAGATAAACCAATGCCGGCGTTTATTTGGCATGCCAACATTGTCATTCAGCGTGGTAATGCCACCGGCATGCTGAGCACGCTTTAGACTGGTAGTGGGCTTTAACGTCTTAATTATTTTTAGACTTCTTTTTTACCACAGAAATTATAGGGGTTAGAGATATAATATCTCAACGTATAGATGTAGTAACGAGCGCAGTGCAGTGCTAGGTAATGATTTGGACTCTTCATGTTCCAATAGCCACGTGTCTTTGGGCTGTTATGTGGCAGGCATGTTGTTTACCATCAGGCACATGCCCTGCTAGTCTCGTCACTCTATATTTTAAAAAGGACCTTCATTGGTCAATGGATAATTTAGATGTGTTTAGTGTAAATAGTTAGGTAAGTAATTAATCTAGTTATTTAGTAAATTAGTTTTTTTAATAAAGGCTAATCGAGTAAGTATATATTTTGGGATATGCCTATATTCCTAATATAACATAGGTAGGGGTTTGTTTACTACTTTGACATAATCTATCAAACCTTATAAATATCTCCTTTCAAGATTCCTTTCGTCCAACTACGTAGCTACCGGTATGTCGTTGGGCTAAAAGAAAAATATTTTTGACTCTTTGAGACTTTTGTTGATTTAGCAGCGCCTGTCAAGATGTAGGTACATTAAATGTTTGGTTAAGTCCAACGAAGCCAGGCCAAGGCGCTAGTGATATAACAAAGATATTTTGAAGTTGAAAATTTTCTACATAAGTTGGCTACTTAGGAAGTTAAAACGGCTTAGTAGAGTTCTCCCTCCCCATCAAGATTGGTTCATTATATTTGATTAGTGTTTTCCACCTCGGGTTGGTAATATCATCAGATGCATCTCGCGGTGGAATCTTAGTGGAATGTATTCAATTCCGCACATTAGACGATGATTATTTGTGTTGCCGTGCGGGCTAATCTAATTTTCAGTCTGGGAGCTGATGTCTTGTATGTTTACGTTATTATAATTGAATTTTATATTGAATTTTATCGTTGTTTATTCTACTAGTTAAGCTCTTACATATGCTTTTATATATTAAGTAAACATGTGATTCGCCATTTCGTGGTGGTGGTCATCTTGGATTTGTAATTTGTCAGTTCAATTTTCAGTTCAGTTAGTTGTGTGTTCTACAGGAACTAGTCAAACCCTTTTATTTTATACCATACTCATATATTGCGGGAGTTGTATTCCAATACATAATATGTGATGCGTCTTTTTGTAGCGGCGGCCCTCAACACTCACTAATTCATATTTCAACCAAATCTAAGTCAGTTCCTCCGTTCGGGAGATACCAAGCCAAATAGACACACACAGGCAAATTTCAACGCAGAGGCACAGTAAATTTAGCGCAGATCGTCATTTTTACGTCGAGAGTTAAAAGATAATGCTTTAAATAAATTAAGAACTAAAAGTCGAATATCGTTGATAATAATATACCGTTAAAAATAAACTAAAAAAATCTATGACGCATTATTGTCTAGTATTGACAAAATATATATTTTTTTCTAATAAATACATAATATATTATCCTAATAATTTGAAAATAAATAACGACGCGAGTGACGCGAACAGCAAAATAGATAGTATACAACACGCCATAGCAGCACAGTGCGCCGCCATTTGAACATGAAGAGTTTATATCACTACCTATACTCGTACTGCGCTTGATCGTTACCCTGCCTTAAGTAAAAGATGATTATTATTTGTCTCTTTGCCCTAGAAAGACTACAAAGAGTCTTACCACTATATTTTAGAGCGAGTGCAGAAGAACTACTTTTTTACTTCTATCGATGGAATACTACTATGGATGGAGCAGCGAATGGAAATAGGTTGATGGTAATGGCGAATGGCCATTTAATATTAGATGTTATAATATTTCCAAACAAATGTCGTCTAATGCATAAAACTCATCTCATACCGCTAAGTAAATTACCTTAAGCGCCTTCATAAAGGTTGGTTCATTCGTTACAGAGATGCGAAGAATGGGGTGGAGGAGGATATAACTAATCACGCATCCTCTTCACGGGGAAAGGGTGTGTCCCTAGTGTCAACGATAAACTAACCTGTGTTAGACACTATTATTTACGTGCGACTTTGTTTACGTAAAATTTATATATTTACATATCTAAATAAAATAGAAGTATATTTTTGTGATTCCAAATAGTGGCCATAATATTGGCCCCTTCGCCACGTTGAATGACGACGCAGGCACGGTCCCACGCTCGAATTTTGGAGTGGCTCACCAGTACACAGCCTCAGATTTTGGAACAAGTAAAAAAACTTTACTAGCGCCCCACGACTTTACCTGCGTAGTTGCGGTTTCAGTTATTTTCCCGCGTTTAAAAATAGCCTATGTATTACTACATATGTATACATTTTTTAGAATTTCAGTTTAACTTATACAGTTTTTGGGGGTCATTGTCCCCTGTGTACCCCCCTCCACTTCGGACCGCGACTATGACGATGCTAATGCAGTAAATTTAGAAAAGCAAAAACCTCATGGTGACGCTGTAGGCTAGTGGCTAGAATGTGGAATTTACCAATCAGGAGGTTGTAGGTTCGATTTCCATCTTCACTTCTTGAGTTTTTTCCAAGTGCACATGCCAGGACCACTGTCATAGATAGATCGATAGATATTACTGTACTTAAATTTTAAATAAACAAAAAATAAACGTTAAGTCTAAACATACTAAAGTATTTTGTGGTATTATGTGTTATATATGTGTTATAAAATGAGTTAGTATATATATCTTGTAAGTAAACAAAACATATCTCTTATTTTATGTTTGACTCAGTTTATGAAGTTTATGATAATGAAGAATACTTCCTTTTTGAGCGGTCACGGAAAAGCCAAACACGTTACATTATGTCGAGATTATAATAATAGGCTAACAATTGTATTGCAAATCGCGAAAGTTTATAAGTTAGTCCATCTCTTACAGTAGAAACACGCCCTACGGTATAAACATAGCAAGTTCGCTGGCCGCTTGTGCTGGTACCAGCTCCTACTCAGGCTCCACATTATCCATTTCCACATTACTTCTTTTTGTTCCCCGTTTGATTGTTTAAGCGTGCGTCGATGCGGTATCCACCAGTTATTATTACCGCTCTGCTCTCTCTCGAATGGCCCCAGTCAATTGTGGAAAAAATGCCTCTCTTATTGTTACTGAAGAACAATAACAGCCTTCATTTTATATGTTTACAGGGTCTGAAGGCCCGATAGGCACTTTGCCCCTCTATAACACATATTCAAACCATTGTTTCTTGTGTGCTTGTTTTTTATTATTAGAACGGTATTTACATATAGCTTACGTTTCCGTTTCTAGTCTTGTTGCACAATTCTACGGAGATTGTTTTATGATCTGGTGTGATTGTGGATTTTGCCGTTTCTGCTTGAAAAGTCTACACGGAAAATATGTCGAATATATTCGTATTTAGATGTCGGAATTCAAGATCTATCACGACTTAAGCAAAAAAAAAAACAGTTTAGAAGAACAGACATCTATAGCAACTTATCTAAAGTATGGCCGAGCGTCTGATCTTGGTCGAATGCTAATCAAGCCTGATTTAACGACAGACAAAAAGGAGTCATTTTCAACTGACCATCTTAAGCTTTGGTGTCTTATTTGAACATTTATGCTAACCTTTGGCTCTGTCATCATGTCCTGATCTGCCAAAAACTAGGTGTTCTTATCTTCAAATGTGCGAAGGTGATTTAGTCCTACCAAGAACTGATTCGCTCTTGTATGGAGTACTGTTTCCAGTTTTGGGATTGGTCGGTTAAGTACCTGCTGGAGGCTCTAGTTTCGGTTGAGACACATTCCAAAAGGCTCATAGGTAACAAAGCCTGTTTTCGAAAAAGACTACAAAGCCTTGAATTTCGCCGCAAACTTGTTAGGTTATCGGTTTTTATCGGATGCATTTGCGAGAGTGTGCAGATGATCTGCATGGGCTAATTACCTTGCATTTGTAAAAATGATTATAATCTCATAGCAAATGTTGTTTATTATGTTCAGTATAACGCATTCGATTTTCGCCTACTATCTTACACAGTTCCCAATCAGTCTCAGGTTTTTATTAGGCAGCCGATTAGTTTAATAATGTTTTAGATTTTTTGTCTTGTAATTTAAAAGACAAACCAGGAAATCATTAAACAAACCGTTCCCCATAATTTATTTGTCACTTGGAGATTTTATCCTTAACATAAAAATATATTAGTTGGTTTGCTTCACACGCGAACGTGAATACCTAAATTGCTGACTTATTGCTCTGTTTACGTCACGGATACAACATTTTGTAATATAAATGTGACATTGCAGACATACAAATTTGCTTCGCACCTCGTGAGGTTCAGTATTAATGAACTTTTCTAAAATGCAAAAGGTTCAATTTCTTAACTGATAGGTACATTTATAATTGTCAAAAATATCTACATAAGAAATAATTAAGACACGCTTCAACGGACTCGTATCTAAGCCGATGCAAACATTACTAAGATAAAGAACATACACATACATATAAAATAAACACCAACTCACACAAACTCGAGTAATTACTAGTCAAAATACAAAGTTCCGAAGCAGTCAAACAAAAAGTTTTAATTCTTAGCATTAATTACAAGGAACAAACGACATGTCGAGAGCGTGTTTAACTTAAATATTAGTAGCAGCTACTTAAGGCGGGTTCACAAGGAATACATGAGTTTGACTAGATTGTAATTAAGTCACATTATGCAGTCACGGCACTTTTAATATCCAAATGAGTCTAATCTAGCTAAAACACTAATTATATGATATCCTTTTCACGAGACAAATTGGATTTTTATGGCAAACGTTTCTCTTTGACAATAAGTATATCGAATGGCATTTTGGTTTTTAAACAGTTTGTTCGCAATTTTTTTTTTGTTTTATAAATTTATCATTTACCGAATAAAATTTTGCAACAAATGTTTTAAGTGTCTACATAAAGTAATCATTCCGATTAGGTTTTATCACGGACTTTCGACATCTGGCCCGATTAGGGTTTAATAAACATCAAAGCGAATACGAGTATTATTAATGTAAGCGTAAATTACATCTTTCAGATTACAGAGATAAGTATAAAAGTCACATAGAAGGAAAATATAAAGAAAGAGACAGAGTCCGAGACAGAAACAGAAGTAGGGACAAAAACAGAGAAAAAGGCAAATGCTGAGGTGATGACAGAGGCAGAGACTGCAAAACAGTCAAAGAGAGATAGAGTGATGAGAATATCTATACGAGATCAGAGACTATGTTTTTCGTCAGATAGAGTTAGTATTGCCGTTAGGAACTTATGATACGGCATGAGAAATGCCAAAAAACGTAAAATATATAGAATTCGAGTATATTACCAGAATCCGGTCAGAATTACCACGCCGCAAAATATTAGTGTAATTTTTCATTCATTGCAAAAATTATGAAATTTCATAGGCCGTTCAAATAAATATTTATCTTTTTTTGATCGAAGAAATTTTAACTTAACAACAATATCCTTAACAATGAATCTTGATTTTTCTATTTAGACCGAAAATGTTCAAGATGATCCTCTGAAATCGATCTTTTAGACCCCCAGTATGCACGCACCCCGTACATTAGTAAGCGTATACTTATGTAAAACGCGAGTGAATTTATTTGAGTTTCGTGTAGTTTCGGTGTTAGCTCCGACGTGAGTAAGACAAACATGTTAATTTTCCACCACCCCGCTACCCCCGGCTACAAATTACAACCGGTTGAGGGTAATGGTGAATTATTTACCCCCGACTTAAACGAAAGTTTATATTTTAAGCGATATGCCCCACCGAGGGGAGAGTTATGCCAGTTTTCGTGTAAAGTATTTTGTAAGTCATGTTTAGATACGACAGGACTATACGACCCATTTGATGGAATGTGTCATATTCCTTCCTGTTATGACGTTCCACCGCTTTTTATCCAAAAGCCCCGAAAATACGGAGTACAATTGAGGACAAAATTACCTATTTTAAATAAAGTAAAGTTCCTTCTAGGTAAACGTAAGTTACATTATGGACTGTTTTTAGCTTATCAAAGAGTACGTACATGTATAACACAGTCATATGTAAACCAATCTTAGTAGATTTTCTAGAACTTCTAACTAGAAAGTATTTGAGTCAGTGAATTATCGATAACAATGATATTAATGTTACAATAGATACTCTTGTAATACGAATTTGAAGTTCTGAAAAAATACTAACGTTCATAGTTAAAAGTTTATAAACCTTAAAAAAAAATATGTGGTCAAGGTAAATTGTGAGGTGAGGACCGCACGGTAGAAGTGAAAACTAAAACGAGAATTAACTATTAAACTATTAAATAAATTTCAATAGTTCAAAAAAAATATGACACATAAATTACATTCTGTGAACACAGCGTCACTAAAAATTATGTGTATGCCAAAAGAAGTGGTCACTTCAAAAACAGAAACTGAAAATAGGTACATAAAAGAATGCAAGACAATTGCAAAGTTCTCAAAGGTAGAGAGAGAAATTTCTTTTACTACGAATAAAGTTACAACATGAATGCTTTCCCGGCGTTCCGTATCAAAACCCCGTGATATTTTGACTGGCAAAGTGCAGTGCGAAATGTTCTCGAATGGCCTCGGTCTTTGTCGGTTGCAATCGGAGACGCCGCATTCTAGACATTTAGGTCACATCATCGGTCCTGAAGGATACAGGTCTCTAACAATTGACGACAGTGTCAATCACTATGCTCAACACAAGATTACGTACACTCGTGTCAAAATTAGATACTTACTCAGATCACTCACACTATTTGTTAAAATTTATAAAATAAGATTTATCTCACATTAAATGATCGAATG
This sequence comes from Ectropis grisescens, assembly GCA_017562165.1. Classification (NCBI taxonomy): domain Eukaryota; kingdom Metazoa; phylum Arthropoda; class Insecta; order Lepidoptera; family Geometridae; genus Ectropis; species Ectropis grisescens. Next base: position 24,107,530 of record CM029767.1, read on the forward strand.
GGCATTAGGTGTAGAAAATACTAAAACTTAAATAAGTAAAAAAAATGGCAGTCGCAAAGACTAGTAGAAGTGAAAAATTATAACTTAGAATTGTAATATTAAACATCACTACTGTTGCACAATACATCACCTGTATCTACAGATATACTGATACAACGGATGTAGGTGACGCGGACTCTGGAGATTTCATCTGCCCTCCAAAGCTCCAAACGCGCTAAGCTATGTTGTAGCCAGCGCCAGCGTTGGAGGGCAGATGAAATCTCCAGAGTCCGCGTCACCTACATCCGTTGTATCAGTATATCTGTAGATACAGGCGATGTATTGTGCAACAGTAGCAACAACATTCGCATGTCAGTGACGTCAAATCGTAAGATTTTCCACTCAAAGGCGCTCAACGCGCTAGATAAGTTATCGCAACAAAAACTATAAAATGCACAAATGCAAAAAAAAAATTAACATATACACGTTCTCAAAATCTTCAACGTTTCTTTTGAAACAAATAGAGTTACAACATTAAGGCTATACCGGCGTTCCGTATCGAACCCCGTGACATTTTGACTGCCGAAGCGCAGTGTGAAATGGCGCAGTTACAATGACGCGGCAAACCATTTAAAACGGAACAAAAAGTGAGCGAAAACACACGAAGCTCCTTAACACTAATTAGCTGGACGAAAGGGAAAGCGAAAAATAAGAGTTTTTGAATTCGGGAAGCCAGTTCGCGTATGTTGAAGTTAGCACTTAACGTTTTTGTTTTTAATTAGTTGTCGCCTAAAGTTTTACACGTTAGCGTGGTCTAACTGTTAATTTCACATGCTTAAGGCACGACAATGGTGGCTTGAAGGGTAGTTCTTCAGTAAACGTATTTTAAACTATAAATAGTACGTGTATTTTTGTAAATACATTTAAAACATCAAATACAATGAAAACTATGTCTTGATCACATAATGTTTATACAGTACGGGGCTTAATTACGAATAATTCATTGTTAATATGTAATATAATAATACATATAATACTATGTCAATCAAATGTTTTGATCATAATATTTTTCTTGGAAAACAAAGTTACACTGAGACAATTCAAAACAAAAATTACTTTAATAAAATAAATTAATGAATGACTATGCTACTTCACGGTTTCATACATTTATCTGTATACTAGCGGTCCACCCGACTTCACCCGTCGTACATAAATATATAGCCTATAGCACTTAGGAGTCACGTAGTACTCGTACATATCTTAACGATGAAAGATCTTTTGAATTCCCTCCAGTAAATTCTGAGATTAGCACGTTCAACGAAATAAGTTCTTCAGCTTTACATTTGTTAGTAATGATTAAACAAACTCTTATTTCATAAGCAAGCTAATATAAATTCCCACAGCTGGGACTCAGGGCGTTTTCTCGCCAGGAGAGAATTAATTCACCGCACCGCTCAAGTGCGCGTTTGCGGCGTACGCATCTCCTGTACTCCCAAGACATCTTTCTTGAAATATGACTGTTTCCTCATGCCGCTTTCCTTCACTGTTAACGGCAGTGGTGATAAAAAACTTGCACATTTACAGTTGTAAAAATACTCAGAGGGGTCAGACCCTCTATCTTACAATTGTGAAATCTGTTGACCAATTCGTGAAAAAGGCTTAAATGAAATATGAATTTTAAATCTGACAAGATTTGATATTTGATATTCTAAGAGTACCGTTTATAACCGAACATAATTAGAACTTTTATGAATATATATTTTTGAAAGAGCTTAGAGCATAACTATATGAATATGTGTAAGCTAAGATATACATAAATTGAGTAACTCTAATTTTAAGATGGCTATACTGAGTTACACGAAAAAAACTGTAAGTAGTTTTTGAAAGACAAAACATAAGTTTGTATTAAATTAAATCAATCTAGAGTGTAAAAGCTTTCAGATTTTCCAAGGAAGTTATTGCATCTACAGTTTTAACTTACACGTTCTCCGAGATCATAAGTACGAACTAAACGCTGAACATTATTCGAGTAATTTTGAGAGAGCGGCAGCCAATCGAGCGGGAGCGAAGCGAGCAAAAGCGAAATTACAAATTACGTTAGCAAAATAGAGTTTTAACAAAACAACGTGGGCTGCATGCCGGGGGCGTATATTATTAAAACAAAACACAATAGAGGACGATTACACGCCGGCATCGCGCCGCTAATGTACTAAATTAATCATAAACATCCAAAGGAAGCTCTCTGTTCACGGCCATCTTCGAGCACAATTAGTGATTGTGTTATCGTTCAATTTGGGCGGCGGGATTCCTTCATATTGCGACGAGAGTTTTGCTATATCAAGAGTGTTACACTCTTAATTACTCATGTTTTTCTAATTAAAATTAAAGACGTTAAAATCTGCGGTTGGTTACAGCCGCTCCTAATAACTTAGTACCATTTCATTTAAACGGTTTTTTGGCAATTGGTCTCAAGTAGTTTCTACAAATTTTTAGGGTAGCGCAGAAGACGCAGGACCCTACTAACATAACCTTACCGAGTCCTATATCTGATGACTAGAGCCAAGGTAAATCTCGGCTTGGGCTACAACTGCGCACGTAGCGCATGTTTGACGTATAAATTAACGAAAACTTTTGAAACCTTAATTCTCAAATACATAAAAGCGTGACATTTGTCCTGCGTGGCGTTAGGTAATGTCCTACTCAATATAATATTTTAAAAATCTATTACATACTCAGACCAGCTAGCTGTTCCTAGAGTACATATGATTTTTTGTAAAAACATGTTTTATACTTTTATCATAATTTTAAACTTAAACGTAAGTAGCTATCACCAGACACAAAAATCCCCATAGAACTTGGAACCACACTATTTAAAATTCTAGCATTTTTCTTTTCCCTCGAATTATAAGCGCTGTACGTTTATACAAAGCCTCTTAAACCTAAATCCGAGCAGCCGTTGTGATTTTTACCTTATTTTTCTTTAGATCTGAATGCACTTAGCGCCCGCCAGCTTCCTTGAAACTGCTTAGGGCTTGACGTGCCTAGAAATCCTACGTATTTATTTATATTAACATGATAATTTAGAATTTGGACAAATAAAGTTTTTTTTAAGTTAGAGAATCTTACCGCTTGGTACAATAATAAAGGGTAACGTTATGGGTTCAGAAGGCCAATTACATCATTCCACTTATACCTAGTAAAAAAAAGTAATTCAACTAGACCTATGATACAAAACATAAAAATAAATAAAACAACGCTAGAATAAACCAAACAAAATTACTACAATTTAACTCAAACAAAATAATCATTTGCAAGAAGCTGATCTGTCGTGTGAAGAGATCTGTCTGTCTGTGTGTGTGTCTGTCTGTAGCACCGTAGAGCTCAAACGGATGGGCCGATTTCGATGCGGTTGTTTTTATTTGAAAGTTAATAACCGTGCGAATGTTCTTAGCTATGTTTGGTTAATATCGATTCAAGATGGCCGCCTCCAAAAAAGGGCGGACAAATTATTCATTCACAACCTACCTCAATATAGGTATCAAATAAAAGAGCTTGACTTGTAAAGTACTATACACTACAAAAAAAAAAATCCAAGATGGCCGCCACCACAACATGGCGAATTATATTATTTTTTTCACTACTATCTCAATATGGGTATCAAACGAAAGGGCCTGGCTAGTAAAATACATTGCACTATGACAAATTTCAAATCCAAGATGGCCGCTTCCACAAAATGGCGAAATACATTTATTTTTTCCCAACTCCCCTAATATGGGTATATAATAAAAAATAAAGTTTTTTTTTTATCATTGCTTCTCTTAAAACACAAAAGTTTAATCGAATATATAACTGCGCAACTATACATATTACTCATCAACATATATGATATATCACTACAGATACTCACTCATAATGTAAATCATTAAGTTAAGTATACGAACAGTCATTTCATTACCGATAGGCCACTACCAGTCGAAAGCGTATAACAACGTAAATGCGTATGTAGCATGGTGATGGTATTCAAACCTAAATTTTATATCAAGCCAAATGAGCTTCACCAACAGCAATAGTAACTGAATCTCTACATTACATCTCCATCGTGGAAGTGGTCAGCTGTCGCCCGTCGCGTCGTCGCGTCATTGACGCGTCGCGCGTCGCCGAGCCGGCATCGTGTTTACATTCATACCATTCCTTTGAACATGGATGTAGGCCCGAGGAAGCGCGCCGTAAACAGAACTTTCTCGTAATGTTTAATTAAATTAATCAGTTGATTAGTCGATGGTGGGTCGGGTGTAAACAATGACGGCGTGCGGCTTTGATCTAGCGAGTCACTTTCATTGTGTTTGTGATTTGTACCGCTGCTGTCGGCTGCCGGCCTGTGCCGGCGCCTTACTCGCCGCGCTTTAGGGTTGTCTCTCCTGACTTTCATTTGATTATCATTAGAAACCCGAGTCGATGGGCCAATCATATTCAAAACATCAAACATGACTTAATCATCATTTAAAGGATTTTTAATGTATTCTCGACATTTTGATTGTAGTTTAACTTGCATTTTAACGGTCGTGGCCACGAAAGCAAAAAATATAAAAACTAAAAGAAAAGTGAAAAAAATAAATTGCAATTGATTCCCTTAATTTTCAGAATCAGTATAGACCTACTGCTTACATGAGTAAATTCACAAAGTTACAATTCACAGTAAACAGCATATACATTTGCAATTAATATACCATAGTGGCAATAATAATGCCCGAGCTACACGACGCCAGTTTTTCAAGCTAGGGTAGCTAGTACTAGTATAAGCTAGCAAGCTAGCTAGTACTAGTACTAGATAACGCTGCGCAACGCCAGTTTTGAAGTTAAACTACCAACGTTTGAAGATTAATATTTTGAACGAACGTGATTGCAAAATGTCTTGCAAGCGTTCATTCGGACGCATGCGTTCAAAAGGTTCTTGGAACATGCCGCTTTCCTCACGATGTTTTCTTCCACCGTTTTCATATTAGCGGCATTACGCACATGACTTCAAAAATACATTGGTGTGCTTGGGATTTAAACCAGGGACTCCAGATCGACAGCCGCCGTTCTCCAGACTAGACCAGCCGTAACTTGTACTAAATGTAACCGTTTACGTTTCTTTTGATCAATAAAAGTTAATATCTTATGTATGTAAGATATTTCGTTGTATAAAAATCAGTTTAAGTACATTTGTAATCAATTGTTTTTTTTCAATACTTTGTAATTAAGTGTTAAATCTATGTTTATATGTTTAGGAATAGATACCTGCGTACCTGCTCAGAACAACTGTGATTATTTCCTTTGTATTCTATTGTATGTTCATGTCGTATTTTGTTCAATAAGTAAAACAATATTAATACACTTCTTTAAAAAATTGGTCACTTATTTTTACCCGACTTAAAGTAGTGTTATGTTTTTCAGGCGTATCTTGTATGCTTGTATTTTTTATTCATTTGTATCTTCCAAACGACTGTATGGATCTTGGCATCTAAGATATAGTTAGATTCGTCTTAATCATACAAGTGAACTTAGATAGTATATTGTATTACATAATGTTTTTTATCTGTTGCGTTTTGCAGTCGGGGTTTTTAAATTAAAGTTACTATACACAATGTTTGTACCCAATATTTTTTCAAATTTAATATAGCCAAAAGAATCGTGCGACAGCCCTGAAATAAATATTACACACATCATACAAGAATAATTATTTTCTCAGTACGTGTGGTTTTGTGTATTTAGAGCACATGTGATCGATTTGCGGTTTAATTCATTTTTGCTCAACAACCATTCCAATGAATTTAAATAATTTCAACAATTTTTTCATACTTTGCGTGTAAAAGGTATTATAACACTCTGCAAGTTAAGTTAAAACTGAGGTAAGACAAGTAGATTTGTAGGCTAAAAGGGTAGTATTAAAGGTAGTGGCAGGGGCTGGTGGCTTAGTTGGTAGTAAGTCTGCCTGCGCAGCTGTGGGTGAGATTGTGAGCTGTGATTCTCGCCCAGTGCAAATATTTGTGTGGTAAACACAAATACTTGTACTGTATTTAGGTGTTTCTATGTATTATAAGTATGTAGGTATTTAATATATATATATGTATTATATCAGGTATCTGGCTCCTATAGCACAAGCTTTGTGTAGTTTGGGGCTAAGTGGTGTTGTTTGTGTGTTATTTATTAAAATTTTATGGCCTACCTAACTGTCAAAAAGGGGCCAAAGAAATTTTATTTTTTTCCCAATAGCAATAAAGGTGAAACTTTGTTTGAGATTTCTCGGAAAACACGTGAAAGAATGCATTGTGTGACCGTTGAATTGGAAAAATCAGTAACAATAAAAAATTTTTTGAAAAAAATGTATTGTCATTGACACCAAAGCTTTGTACGAAACAATAAATCAATCTAAATAAAACTGTTAATAATACCATATTAAAAACAAATTATATTATTCATTCAGATTTGGCTAGCATTTTTCTACTAGTTTATTGGGTATTTTTTATAATATTGAGTGGCAAGGCGGGCAATACTTGCGTCTGACGGTAAGCACCACGCCTGCCCATAAAACACAGTGTCACATAGCTATTTTAACTTGAAGAGTACCTAAATCGCTACCTAGCTCGTAATTCAGATGTATGTAGAAAATTATTTATCTCTTAACCCTGCCATTTCTCTGGAAACGTTGCCTTGGAAACGAAATATGAAGACAGTAATATTATCACATTACTGCTTGGCGATAGAATAACTCGCATATGTGTGTTATTTCCCCGGACTCTACAAAGAGTCTTAAATATACAAAATTTTGTAAATATTTTTAATGTTAATAGGTATGATGCGTGACTTCAAAAATTCGTTTTAATGATTAGTACCTGGGTGACCGTGAGCTTTGCTCGGTTACTTAGATACATATTGATTTTATAAAAAAAAATAACTTGAAAAAAGAAACGCGGCCGGTTGGATTCCAACCCGGACCTACCATATTATTTCAACCGCCCATCTTCCCGACTGAGCTAATACGAGTATACTATCGCGCGCCGTCGCGGAATTTACCATCGCATTCTAATCTTTATGTAACAGTTTTTCGTTGTCTAAAAACGCGCATAAAATGGCGTTTTTTAAAAATAAAACCTGGCTAGATCGATTTATCGTCCCCGAAACAGGGCATACATAATTTCATGAAAATCGTTCGAGCTGTTTCCGAGATTCAGATTCTATATATATATACTTACAAGAATTGCTCGTTTAAAGGTATAAGATGTTCCCCTTTTTTTGTTCTTTATAATGTCAACACTCAACAAATTTATAATTTCATTTAGTATTACGTTAAAATACGTCTTTACTCAATACATGGTCATTTTTGTTGTTAAAAAATAGCAGATTTTGTGGAATATAGTTTGTATAAGTAATTGCTACTGCTTTAAACTTAATAAAGGTAGCCAAAGAAACAAAAATATCGTTTAACCTGGCATCTTATTTCGATGCCATTCAATCAATCGAATAAAGCTCTCGATTAATCGTCAATAGCTTTAATAAGTGGGGAAAAAGGCTAAAAAACGCATGTACATTGCGATTCCGGTTGGCTAGCTACGTGAAATTCCCTGAGATTGAACGACGTATTGTTTCTGCCATTATTATGCCTTATTTATAACCCGTATTACTTCCCTCCCCCCTTGCACCCGTGCCCACCCTCCCCTTGTCTCGGGGGTTCATTGTGCCCGACTAATTTTGTAAAGTCGATGCATTCGATCAAACGATTGATTCAGTAAAGTTTTAGAGCGTAGATAGATTTTTTTTAAACCCTTACTTTGCGAAATCAGTGTTCGTAATAGCAGATACGAGTGATGAATGGGTGACAATATGTATTAAAATTTTGAGGTTGACATATTTATGGCAATCATGCTTGTCATATTTTTTTTGGTTAATTGAAATATTGGCGCCAACTTTGGTGAAATTTTGAAATATGTTTAACAGATATCTTTGCGTTCTTATAACGCATCATTGGAGACAAGCATCTACCTACTTTAATGTTATTAGTAGTTAATTACTATACTAATTATTAATAATTATGTGCCTACTGCCAAAATCCAAACATTTGGCCAGGGTAAGCCGAGATAAAAACCAGTTAAATTTTTGAGTAAAATTGGTTGATACAGAAGTTTCGTTTTTTATAATATGAAATAATAACTTATGTACTCGTATAAGTCAACAACTTCTACACTGATTGTATCATATTATTTACAATGAGAACTACACCACATATCTTACTATTTACACTAAGTTTTGAATTAGTCGTTATTAATAGACCGCTGAATGTCTAAAGATAAACAAGCCCACTACTACTCGGAAACGTGCCCAGCATGCTGGAGGCATTACTACGCTAAATGAAATATTCGCCAATATTTTGGTCTAGTGTCACGTCGACCAAGTGATCGGATTTTTTTTTGAAAATAATACCTATTAAGTTATTATTACTCACATAGTAGTTAACGCATTGAAATACAACTACTTATGTCCTAATTTTCTTATGATTATAGATTTTCTCTAACTGTATTACTACAATTATATATGTGTACATACATATCAATACATATGTATAAATATAAGCCTATGTATTAAAAACAATTACTTATTAGTATTTCAATACGAGTCCAAGTTGTTATATTTTATGTAGGTACATGTCTTAATTCAAACAAACATTATGCATATTGAAAGTGGGAAGTCCCTCAGCCGGAACCTTGTTATCTTACTCAGATCAACTATTTAACTCGTTGAATAATAATCTGATGCAATTTTAAATGATATATTAGGTTTTTTGAATAATAATTTGATGCAAGTTATCAAAACGTTTTGAAACGAAACATGATAAATTTCCTTCAACAACGAAAAAAAAAACGATTAGAAGTCAGTTAAACTTAAATTAATAAACCGTCTGAGGAACCAACATCAATCGATTTTTGGTCTCTCTCGTCATGTGACATAAGTTTTTAAACTAGCCCAGTCATCTTTGATCTCCCATGCTACAAAATGACTAAAAAGCACTTAAATTTTCTATAAGTTATTTCGACTTCACAAAAATTTTGGTTTCATGGTAAAATGACTAAAAAAAAACTTTTTGGGCGACGTAAGCTTTTAGTAAATGTTTGGAAGACAATAGTAATAAAAAAACCAGCCAAATTGAGTACTTTTTACATAAAATTTGTTTAAAAATATTGCCTGAATTTTTTTTTTAAATTAGTGTTGTTACACTAACTCGAAATAAATAAAATCCATTGGCGAAGAATAACAATACCACAGTTAAAGGCAGTGCCCCTGAGCAGACCGCCGCGTGCGTTGCTTATGGGTCACAATTGACTCACAAATTGACAAATCGACTTCGAAGAATGAAATAATTGTAATATGTGATCGACATTTGGGTCACCCTCTTTATATGTCAGACGTATGTTTAATGGATTCGGGAAACATGGTTAGATTTTGCATTTATTGTTTTGTTATTGATTATATTAAATGATGAGACGAACCACTGCTTGATGTATGGTAAGGTAAAACAGGCGATTTAATGTTTTCACTCTTGGTACTCGGGGCCTTCTTCAATGTATCACGCTGGCCAAGTATGAGTAGTGGGTGACACACGTCCTCGAAATATATATTTCTGGGAACATACCACACTGGACCTGAACTTGGAAAAAGTAATCAGAGGTGCAGTCGGGATTCCAAAGTACGACGGACGACTAAGGGTGAACCCTTATGATTATCGAAAGTTATTCCGACTCAATTTGAAATTGCACTCATAATTTTCAAAACGCTATTAAATTCAATACAGTTTTCCAGCGAATTAAACAGCAGCCCCATATTGAATACCGTAGTAGGGCAGCGAACAGCTACTGATATTATTCAAAGCATTTTTCTTGGCCGCAACGGAAACCAGTGTTTAGCGATATGGGCGGCCTATATATAACGAAATCTACAATAACACGACTGTGTGAATAACGCTAGGTAAATAATACATGCTGGGCTGCTATGAGTTTTTTAAAGCGACCTATTTGCTTTGCTTCAGTGGTCTATAGGTGGTCGCTGTTGCCTATAGCTTTGAAATAAAACAGCAGCCCCTACTAGCGTAATTCAAATCACAAAATCGAATCCTTTTTATTTAATTTAGGTACAACATGTTTACATTTACGACCGTCTGTCTCTTTTAAAATACAAAACATGAATTTTAATAATAATTCGTGAAAAACAACTCGCTATCACATTAGCCTTGGTCTAATAATGTCTACATTTTTCCGATCGATTCTAAACAATAGCGAACTATCATCGTCAATAAAAGTTATTTCACAATGCTTAATAAACTATGCTAAGAAAGATAAGTCGTTTGCAGAAACTTGAAAGTAGCACGGTCCAGAAATTATAAATAAATAAATAAATATTGGTAGACAATTCACACACAACACCATCTGACCCCAAACTAAGCAAAGCTTGTTATATGGCGGCCAGATAGCTGATAGAATACTTATATAGTTCTTAATACATACTTATTATACATAGAAACACCCAGACACAGTGCAAACATTTGTATTCATCACACAAATATTTGCACTGGGTGGGAATCGAACCCACGACCCTCGGCGTCGCAGGCAGAGTTACTACCCACTAAGCCACGAGGCCAGTCGAGTTGATCCTTGAGGTACTCCAACTGACACTTCAGATGCAATTGACCGTAGATCATCAATATCCACAGCCTGATTTCTATCACTTGGTACGATATTATTAACATTATCCATCACCAGTGAATCCCTAATGTCACATTACATAATTCAGATTATCGTGTAAGAGGTAATCAAAGTCAAAGGCTTTTGATGAATCACAAAATACGCATACATTTATCAATTATACTAACGCTCATAAAATATGTACATCGTACGCTGGGATGTACCTAAATGCAGAATTGATCCACAGTTCGAAATTGTTTTACTTAGCCCACATTCGCTCAAACGAAAAATGTTACTTGCCTAGATTTTAAATGGCCTGTTCCGTTTTGTAAATTTAAACTTGTGAATTCACTGAATTACATACTCATAGACCGTTTATCCTGCTCATATGCATAATATTATGTGTTAGCGTGAGTTGGGCATTTCTCTATATGTATTAATCTACAATTATTTTAAAAGTATTTTTAAATATACTATCTGGTTCCTATAATACAAACCTTATTTACTTTGGGACTAGTTTAAAAATGTGAGGGATTTCCACCAATATAAAACATACCAAAAATATAAAAATCAGCCAACAACAAAAAGCAAGCCAAGAGAAATATATGCAAATCAAACTGTGTGTGTGTAAAACAGGTAGAATTAACTTAAAAAAGTATATCTAGAGGTATGTAGTTACCAACTTTAAAATTCTCGGTAAATAGGCACACACCAGCCCATTTTTCAAACTTTACAACTTTATTAAAATATTTCGACCTACCAATAATTTAATAGCGAAACTTCATATGAATGATTGTTACTTCTTAATGCAAAAACAACTTACCTAATGGATTTGGGTGAAATCTGGTTCAGGTATTGATTTATAGTCCAAAATAACACATAAGCTATTTTTATAACGAGGAAATTGCCGCAACAGGCACGGGTACACCGCGGGGGAGCTACTAGGACCAAACAAAATAATGGCCGACACAATTACCCTACGTCCGCAAAATAACAAAATAATAATATGAATTGCTACCTCTATCTACCTATTTTCATAAATTATTCGTAGTTAAGTAACAATCTTCCTCGTGTAATTTATTCATTTTATTAGCAGTCCATTTCCTATACAATCGTAATAATATAAGCTATTAAATTATCCATCGTGGGAGCATAATAATATTTTTTCCGTATACCTATTTCTACTACGTATGCTTCTAAACCTACGCATTTTTTTTTTGGGATACACGTGTAGTCATTATCTTGCTTTTCCTTATCCCACTCATATGGGTCAGTACAATAACTCCTGACCCCATATTTTTGTAGCGCTGATTTGGGTTGATCGATGTCCTCGTAAGATCTCTTTTCTTAAACATGTCATGTTTCATGAAGATAATCGTGATTTTATGAACCACGGGCCAAGTGAGGGTTGTAGTCGTACATCAGCGCTTGGAAAAGTTCAAGAACTGCTAGTCCTGAGCGGTAACTATTTTCGCCTTTGTTAAAAAACGGCCCGTTTGCACCAAACGATCACTGCGCTTTATGCATGACTTATCGTACATATTATTTTCACATACCGAAAGATAAGCAACAAAGTAATGAACATTATCACTTGGCATAACAACGTCGCGACTAAAACAGTTACAAGCCTCACAAAGCCGGTAAAAAACAAGATAATATTATGTAAATGCGTTTCGCAAAACTGCTACTTTCGCAATACGGTACCTATTGTATTTGCGAGGTAATATTTTCACAATTTTCGACCGTTTTCTCGTCAATTTTCCGCGCGGATGACCTCAGTCCGTTTGTGTTTTTATAGAATGTAAGCAAGAAGTTATAGCGGATGTAGAAGACTTTTAGATCCGCCGATAGCCGATAGCATTTATACAGAACACGAGTATGATCTAGTATACGCATGCGACGAAGTCTTTCACCTTTTGTGAAATACTAGCAGTAACCGGTTTTAACAGTTCCTGTAATTTTCACACAATTAAAATAGACTAGTATGCTATTGCAGGCTATGACTGTGGGGTACTTGTGGGTAACTTTGGAATACTCTGGGGTCCAAACCCAATTTACTACCAAATTTCAACCCGATTCATTCAGGTACTCCGACGTGACTGAGAACATTCAAACTATTAATTTCATATAATTGTATATTCCAAGGAAAATACCATCACTTAAGCTCTGTAAATTACACAGTACTTCAATAGAAAAAAAATCTATTATATGTCGAAAAATATTTCTTTTGGTAAGCGGAATGATTCGCGAATCTATCGTCAGGTTACAAGTTTAAATGAATGTAGCCAAAGAGTTTACAAATACTACGTATAGAGTTAGATTTTCCGCAAGGTTTCTTTGTGTCAATCGTAAGCAGATGACGTGCATACTTTCTATGGCAACAGAGTGATGTGCCGCGACAAAAGTATGACACTTCCACAAGAGCGACAAGGAAAGAAATATGCTACCCGTGCTTTCGGTGTAAAGTGTTTGTGCCCACTCTATACGTAGTGCATATATATAAACTATTTAAATGTAGCCAATTGAAGTAATCGGTTTGATAAAAGTTTTTTGTTTGAAACGCTTTATTATCATCGACCATTGCCCAGTAGTAGGACGAGTGAGTTTAATAAAAATATATATTAAAATATCATTATTACGCTCAATCAATTATACGATGATTATTTTATTAAATTTGGTTAACTAATATTGAATTACTAAGCGCAAACGCCAATCCATTACTGTTGTTTATTACGTGTTTGCAACATGAAAATAAATAATATTTCGAATCGACATTAAAATGTTAAAAACGTAAAAAAAATCTGTACCGATTTGAAAGAAATTGTTCAAGGATTCTACTGTGTTTTGGCTCGTGTGAGACTCAATCAATATTTGGAATATAGTGTTAATCTCGTCGATAGCAACGGAAGAGTCGTATTAAAATTTTATTCAAAAGAGTTCAAAAACGCGACTCCAGAGCATGATGCATGTTCACGTCTTTTACTTACCGATACGTGAACACACAGAACACGGTGGGTCCGTCGCGATGTAAACAATTTCTGCCCAATTGAATAAACGCTACCGAAGTTAAACAATGAATGGTTCGATCACGAAAAAATCATCTTACAAGTTAGTCGTGAGGCGCTCCCACGGTAGTCGTGTCAGCCATTTTTATTAACAATCCAAATGGTATAGCACACGATCGATGCAGTCTAATTTTGTAATTTCTAGAAGCTAAGAGGTTGAACCGTTTAAACTTGAGAGCTAAACTTAAATGGTTGATTATACATCATCTGACATTGGAAACTTCGATTAATTTCTTTGTTTGTTTTTCATCAGGGTTCACGATATCTTAACTTAAGCAAAACATATATGAGCTATCAAAAATAACTTGAACTCGCGAGTCGGTGTGATTTCGCGCAACCGCAGGCCAAATTACGCTGACTGTTAATGTTTATAAGATATCATTTCCATCTAACACTTAATTAGTAAGGTAATTAATAGCTGCACCATATGCTCTCTCTCTCTTTATTTTTGTTTGAAATTAAAGAGAGGGCATTAACACCTTAAACAAGTAATAATTATATCGCCTAAATGTTTTCTATTTAAATGTTGCTAAAAATTAGCTCAGCCATACACTCAACACAGTCCATACGCTGTAAATGAATTTTAAACAAATCACTTTTTTTTTGGAGTTTTAAACTCCACATTCTATACTAATATTTTAAAGTTGAAGAGGTTTTTTGTTTGAATACGCTAATCCCAGGAACTACTGGACCGATTTCGAAAATTCTTTCACCGTTGCATCTTCACCCTTCACTACGGGTGAAGTCGGGACAGACCGCTAGTGTCAAAATAAACTATCATGTTAGAAAGCAGTGCTATCATGAAGTTGCACCACTTACACGGCTCGAAAATAAACGGGCATATTTATAAGGGTAGTATCAATTCAAATTCGATTACAATATGCCATCGAATTCAATAGGAAACTATGCGGCTATATTTAGATGACGAGACATGCGACCTCCGAGGCTTCAATATAAATAAGGCGAGTTTGTGTGAGTGTGCAAGATTCGTTTGTGTTATACACGAATTACATTTCACAAGCGAAACAATACAGACGTTTTGGGCGAGCTACTACTACAAGATATTAAAAGCTCGCGCGATTTATTAGGCGTGTGTTTTTTAGTGTAAAATTACAATTTATTAAACATGCCAAATTGTAAAGCTGCAGGTTAGAAAATAAAAGTTTTTAAATCGATTTCGATTTCTTTCCGATTGTTTATCATTTTAACGCATTCATTCGAATGACGCAAGTCTATTTGTATCAGAATCTATTCATGATTTGTTTTCGCGGGATGAATTTGAAATGATAAACAGTGGCTGGCTGCATCGGGAATGTTGACCGTTACCGAGGCCAGTGAATGCGAGATGCACTATTTAAATTAATATATTAA
This sequence comes from Ectropis grisescens, assembly GCA_017562165.1. NCBI lineage: Eukaryota > Metazoa > Arthropoda > Insecta > Lepidoptera > Geometridae > Ectropis > Ectropis grisescens. The sequence goes on from CM029767.1 coordinate 24,122,657, forward strand.
AATATTATACAGCTTTGTCGGACCAGTGTCATCGCCTTGTCTCTGGTCAGGGACGCGTACAATATAAACAGTTTGCTGACGAAACTTAGAAGACGAGGGGATATAGAAAATATTCAAGAATGTTTAAGTGTAGAGCGAGAATAACTTGAAAAGACCGTGATTTTGTTGACAAAAGATAAATCTTGGACAAACGTAGATTAGAATCAATATAGAAAAAACTTTTGAGCGAAGCTCCTTTTTAACTTTATCTTTCATTGGTAAATTCAATACGTATGTTTTTTCTTTAACTTAATCGTAGTTTACTTAAATTGTAGGAGTATTGTCAACTTAATAAATTATCAAGTAAATCAACAAAACAAAAACTTTAGTCTTACTCACCCCTTGTACGCATTCGATATAATATCGTAATTCGGTAACATCTATTTATTCATCACAATGTTGTATTTGTTTTTGAAAACAAATTTCTTTCCGGAGAGATAACGAAACAATAAATCGCAAGCTTTACGCGTGGCATGGCTTAGCATATCTTGCATTGCGTCACAGAATTAAACATTAAATGCATGAAATATGCTCTGATTTGAAACAATGGCAAAATATACATATAATAACAACAATGAATAACAATGGAGTATAAATTATCATTTAAACTGTTGTATATTTTATAAAATATAGCCGTGTGTTTTGTAGAGGCACAATCATACAATTTGTTGAAATATATGGTAATCGAAGAATTTGGCCATATAATATTTCGTGTTTAACATTAAAAGTGTCAAAGAATTATTTCAGGTGTTAAAAACATAAAAGCGTTTTATTATATTTATTGACACAAACCATAAGTATTTGTAAACAAAAGTTTTAAATTATTTTAATAATCCTATTAAAATTGGACTACTAGTAGTAGTATTATTCAATTTCTAACTCATAGTAATAGGTAATAGTCTACTAGCTACCACTATAAGTTAGAAGTTGAAACTTTACAAATAGCTTGTATTAAACAATCAATTGTTATTGATTTTCGTCGATATTGGGTTACTATAACTAAAATCGTTGCCTTGGTGGTCTAACTGAGGTTATTAATTGTTTTGAATTCCACCTGCGCTTCTAAGTCTTTTTTTCAGTGTCTTATTTTTGTTATTACCACTGGCTCTAACGGTAAAGGATAACATCGTGGGGAAACTGGCATATGGACAAGGCCAATGAAGGTCATGTGGCGTCCACCAATCCGCAATTGACATTATGGGTTCTTGCCTTTCTCCTTGTAAGAAGGCACTGAGTACCAGCCGTGGAAACGTGGGCTGCTTCTGTTATTCCAAATACGAATATTGTGTTTCTTTATGAAGTTTTTTTTTTGTATGTGTTGTAAAACATAATGTCGATGATGCCGTGAAATATATTCATTATACCTACTCAATACTCATAGATCTACTGTAAAATGGTCATATTTTGCCTAATTTTGTTTTCTTATAGACCAAAATATTTTATTATCAGGAACGATTTATATCCAGAAGTATCAGAAGATTTCTTATTATACTTTTTCGGCGTACCTACGCCTACGATGACAACTACCTAGTTGTCATCCGCTCAGAATACACCTTCTGAGAACAACTACGCCGGAAAAGTATAATAAGAAATCTTCTGATACTTCTGGATATACATCGTTATAAAGAACTTAGTTTCAAAATCTATTGATTACTTAGCTTAGTGCTATCAAGGAAATACTTGTGCACTTCAAAACTTGCGCAAGTTTTTGGTCTTTTTGAGTTGGTTTGATGTTAGAAACTACAGAAATTCCTTTACCAAGTTGACTGAAAAATTTAACTATTTAGGTACTCAAAAAATTTCAGTGTTTGGTTCAGCTGGCCCTGAAACTTAAACCCTGAGTAAAATCTGTCTAGTTTCGGAATAAAGGAACAACTCATGTTTGCTAGGGCCATATCAAATAAATTTTAAAAAAGCTGTGGATATGTGTTACACGGCAACTCTATTCCTGAATCGGCAGCCAAATTCTTATCTTTAACAGTATCTTAGCTTATTGCTCGACAAAGGACCTACGACCCTACGTATATAATCATTTCATCGAGTTTCTTGCCGTAGCCGTATTATATTCTCAAAAGTTTCAAAAGACGAGGTTTAAATCATCGCGATAGCCCAACCGTCTTGTCCATTAACGAAAAAAAAATACACATTTAATACAAAACATTGTAATAGATAGTTAAGAAGGTCGACAATTCCATAAAAGAAATAAAGCAATTACTGTATCAGAATATCTCAATTAGGTATTTTGAAATAATATTGGAAACTTGCGCGGAATAGTGACGGGAAATGATATTTACGCTCAAAGATTATAAAAAGTATTTATGTCTTATGACGTAAATGTAGATTGATGTTACAAATATAAGATATTATATAGTTTTTAATATTAATACGTGACAGTTTCTTTAAATATTAGTTAAATGAACTAATAAAAGGACATAATATTAGTTTTTTTTAATCGGTCAGAGCCTTTATTAACAAAACTAAATTGCAATGAGAACTTACACTACGCTCAATACCTAACTACTTACACTAAGCACATCTGAATTATCCATTACACATTGCAAGTCTATAGATAATCAAGATGTTAAGTCAGTATATTGTACCATGCTGGCGGAATTACCCCGCTGAATGGCATTACTTATGCGTTGGGCCAAATAAACGCCCGTATTTTGGTCTCGCGTCGCGTCGGCCGTCGTATCGCGTAAATAATTATATCGATAACGACAAACACAGCCGGAAAACAAAGTCACATCACTACAAACGATACCTAATTGAGTAGTGGGGCATGTGTAATTATTGAAATAGGTAACAGGTGGAAAGAGACTAGTAATTTGTCTACGTATCAACAATAATTAATGTGACAGATGACAGAAAAATATAGTTTCAAATGACGTATTAGTATAATAATAAATGGTAGGTGGGATGGTTTAGGACCACTTTGAAATTAATTGTTTTCTCAATCAATATAATGTCAATTAGTGTAGAACACTCGATACGAAACGTTGCGTATATGTCATTTTCTTTTATGAATACTTACGCTTGACTAGCTTCTCTCATAAGGAGAGATTCTATGAACATAATCCACTACGCTAGCCAAATGTGGGTTAAGTATGAGTTGTGAACCACAGAAAAAAACAGTAAAATTATATAGAAACCCATTTATACATAGTGCCATTAATAGCGACCTTATCGCTTACAGTGTTTTATTTCAATCAACCATTATTAAGAATAATGAGTAAGACGAGAAACAAATGGAGGATAGGGTGCGATTGTCGTCACGAATACTAGTTTGGCTGTTTTGATGTTTCTTGCTCCATCACGTTGTTACCGCTAAATAGATCGGGTTGAAAGAAACGCATGATTATTATAGTCCGTAATAGCACATAGGCTATTTTATATCGCGAGAAAATAAAGAAAACAAGAACTACGCGGATACAACCGAGACACTCTTATAACTATACTATGTTTTTTTTCAATGAAATGTACCTGATGGTAAGCAACATGCCTGCCACATAACAGCACAGTGACACGCAGCTATTGGAACATGAAGAGTCCAAATCATTACTTAGCACTGCACTGCGCTCACACAGATGTTACATCTCTATTCCCTGTAATTTCTCTGGAAACATTGCCCTTCAAACCGGAACACAGTAATGTTTGCACAATTACTGCTTGGCGGTAGAATAACTGGCAAAGGTGTGGTACCTTCCCAGGCGGACTCTGCCAAGAGTCCTACCACTACTAAGCTATGATATTACTATGATACAGTTATCAAGACAATATTTCATATCATACTATCACCACACTGACAAACGATTCCCCATCAATCGTTCCCGAGTAGATGCAAAACCGTAAATAAGCAGTCGAAGTTTCCACACGCATATTTTTAAAACCGCCACAGGAAATGAAGAACAATAAAAATAAGCACGAAAAAAGAAAAAAAAAACAATGAGCAAATAAAACCCGTTATAAATTAATACTTTACCGAGCAACTGGAGTTCGTGTATTAACCCTTGCTACAACGAAAAGAAAGGTATTGGATTACAAACGATAAATAAAGTCTCGAAAATAATGTTTATATGTAAATATGGGGTATTGTTAGAGTAACGAGTCTTGCTAAATCACAATATGAAGTTGATTTATATCTCTACGGTTCGCTGGCCTTCATGGGAGGCCTATAAAACCTTTCGGAAACGCAATACGCGTACCGCGAACGCGGCGTTTGGGCCAGCCGCGCAAAATTGGCTGATTTTGTATCCCCTTTCAATGTTCAAATATTTCTTCGAATTCGATAATTATTATTTTATACGAGCAACAGCCCACGGTTTCACCCAAGTATTTCCCGTTTATAAAGATATATATGTATATATAGTAGCCTATGTGTTATTCCTTATTCCACTATATCTACTATTATTGGAGTCCGTCTGGGGAAGTGACACACTTTTGCCAGTTATTCTACCGCCAAGCAGCAATGTGGAAACATTACTGTGTTTCGGTTTGAAGGGCAACATTTACAGCGAAATTACAGAGCACAGACATAAAACATCTTATATCTCCGGGTGACGAGCGCAGTGCAGTGCTAGGTGATGATTTGGACTCTTCGTGTTCCAATAGCTCATTGTAGCTGTGCTGTTATGTGACAGGCATGTTGCTTACCATAAGGCATATGTCTTGCTTGTCTCGTCACTCTAAATTTAAAAAAAAACTATAATCGATAATATAGTAGTATTGTTTTTGGTTGAACGAGCAACAACTATCTTTTTTTTTAATAAAGAGATTCAAGACGAGGAGAACATGTGCCTGATGCTAAACAACATGCCTGCTACATAACAGCACAGTGACACGCAGCTATTGCAACATGAAGAGTCCAAATCATTACCTAGTACTGCACTACGCTCGTCACCCAGAGATCTAAGATGCCATATCTTTAAGCCCTGTAATTTCTCTGGAAACATTGCTCTTCAAACCGAAACACAGTAATCTTTGCACATTACTGCTTGGCGGTAGAATAACTGGTAAAGGTGTGGTTATTTCCCCGGCGGAATCTGGAAGGAGTCCTACCACTACAAAAAACTAAAATGAAATACATACAAACGTAGGTACAACATTTTAATCAGTTATGCTAGCGCCAAGCAAGGCAACCCTGCAAATAGTCTCACCACTAGAAAATAATTACATCCGTAATATTTTGTACGTCTTCTAATAATAAGCCTACAGTCATTACATTCGCCTGCAACATAATCATAGGTCCTAAGTTGGTGGCTACTAATCTTAATATATATAAATCTCCTGTCACGATGTTTGTCCGCGATGGACTCCTAAACTAATTAGCCGATTTTAATCAAATTTGTATACCGTGTGTAGATTGATCCAACTTAAAAGATAGGATAGTTTTTATTTCGATTAATGGGTTTTATGTGACAAAATCCGAGCGAAGCCGGAACGGGGCGCTAGTACTAATATAATTATAACTAGTCAATATTAATTACCTTCTAAAAATGTATACTGGAAGGTGGGTCAGCCCTTAGCTACGAGTACTTGCATCGACATTTTGACACCATAGTACCAAAAGGTTCATAGCTAATGACACCATAGTTGGAAAAAGACTTCAAAGTCTTCAAGTTTTGAACATCGCCGTAAGATTTGCTAGCTTATCAGATTTTTATCGGATACATTTCGGAAAGTGTGATACTGATCTAATACCACCTTGCCTTTTTTCTATCTGACCGGTTTTAGCTCGAAAAAGCGACATTGTTTCATAGTTGACATTCCAAAGACTCGAAAGAAGAGGTTTGACTCTACATTTGTGATGAGAACGTTAAGGCTGTGGAACACGTTGTCTCAGTGGGTCCTGATGGTTACAATCTTTGTGTTTTCAGATTAAGAGTGGATCGGTTTTTTTCTTGACGTCAAGTGTAAACTTATAGAAAAAAAAAACTTCGAGAGACGGATGGTCTGATGCAACAACAAATTTTGCTCGGCGTCGTTAGTAAAATCACAGTATAAAGAAATACCATCGCACGACACGGTTCTCGACACGGGCAGGGTTGTCGCAAACAAAAATGCTTATTGAAAAAATTTCTTACTAGACATTGGAAAGAAACATAAGGAAGATGTCAGCCCTGAGCCGCGCTCCTGAAATACTAACTTTGTAATGTAGGCAACGCAGGAGCGCGCTTCCCGCGTCTCACCCCGCACGATTGCCCCGTCTAGACGGCCCGTCTAGTTTTCATCGAACGACTGTATGATTTAACGAAACGAAATTTATGATTTAACTGTGGTAAAATGGCGAAAATATGCTAACCTCATAAACGGTTACATATTTGAGCGACGTCGGTCTCTTAGAAGCCCGAAGGATTCAACACTTTTCTGCTTGACTGATTCGACGTTTGTTCGAAATGGCCGATAATTTTTGGTTGGATAAGTAAGTGTGGTCTGGTATTGTCGTGGTGGTCGTGGTGGCGTGGTAACGTCGTCAGCACGCAGGGTACACTGAAACTGGTAGACCTTAATCGTTCTACGTATAATTCATATGTAGTCAGGTTAGCATATAGAGCGGTGCAGTTTTCATTAATAAGTACGAGTAATTTGGTAACTAACCGAATTCAAACAGGACAAGATCATCAATTCGTCTGGTATTTTTTTTATTTATTTGTTTTGGTTCTATTAGTTATTTAATTCTACCAAATTACAAAAAAGCTAAGCATCGATATTTTTTTTTATATTCATTGGTACAATTAACAATTGTTTTAATACTATTTGCGCAGACGGCTTGCTGTAAGTAGTATCTATCTCAACATGTACGATGAATCGAACGATACGGTAGGTACATACACGTAAAATATTTTCAAATCAATGTATGAGCAACTGATTTTTATTTAACACCATTTTAAACTAACATACAAAAGGCAAATAATTTTATCGAAAATACCGTTTTTTTATAAAGTTCCCAAGTTCAAATACTTTGTCCTGACGGTTAAGTTAAATAATTATAAATTACACTCCAGAGGTCATTCCATCGTCACATCCGTCTCAACGTACTTGCATAGAAAAATGTACCTACTATTTTGCTGCCCGACAATAGTAAATTAATTAGTAGTATAGCGTAATGAAATGAGCGGTGCAGAGGCGACGACAGTAGGGGTAATTATGCTGCACAGCGCTGCACTGCCTTTTATTTGTATGTCCGTGGTCAACTAAAGAACCATATCGTTAATTATTCTGCCTAGTTTAATACGAAGGTAAAGGGGCGAGAAGACAATGACTACGTTGAACAGATTTAATAACTAACTAGACTTTTAACATGTTACGCCAATTACACTCTTATTTACTCATACATAAAAAATCAAAAGGTAGGCTCATGTCGTGTGTATGACAAATATATTAGATTGAAATTGTTCGTTGGTACCAGAGGTCGCATGAACCTCGGAGTACATTGCCCACAAAAAAATATAAAAAAAGACAACAAACTGCACTTCGCGAGCGCAGATTATGGGCTTCACTATCTCCCTGTGAGAGGTCCTTAAGTGCTCTCCCCAAGTTTCAGCATCGAAAAGACAACTTTGAATCCGATAACATTTTCACCAAAACCAAATATTTACGAAGTAAAAAGTAAATGTACAGTGCTAAGACTTTTTTACTGTCAATATTGTTTTCATTTCCATTAATACCTACATTAAAATAACTCTATACTTTATGTTTTAAGTCATACATTTGTCAAATAACACAGTGGATTAAAAAGCTATCTGCACCTGAATGGCCAGTTCCGTCGCAAACTTCTCATGTTCGTTTTTTGTTGAGAATCACTAAATAGGTCAGTTTTGCGTTCATTCTAACGCGATCGAGACTATTTCGATCACTGTCTGTATCGTCACCTATTTGATAGGTACAGAGTGTGACGGAGGTAAAATCGATGGTGCTAGAATGAGTCCAGCCAGTAATTGTATTACCGAACTAATCACGTGCCAACTGGCAGAGGAAATTCATTAATATCCTGTTTCAGTTCGTCGAAGGTGATGAAAAAAAATGGAAGAAAACACATGCTGACAGAATTTACTGTGAATCTTTCATACTTATGTAAAAGAGTTCCAAGCAGGTACCACGCTTCGTATTGACTATATCATGTCTTGACAGAGTTTCCAGTTTCTTTTGTTCTAAACGGATAGGTTTCATCACCTGCCTTTTCAACAGAACATTTTTTTTGGTTCCACTAATTATTATCGTAGAAAAAATATTATTTTTAGTTCCATTGATTGGCTCAGCTGAACCAGGGTCATATAAAAACAAACTTTTTTAAAGTAATGGTCTTGGTAATTGCCCAGTAGTCTGTAACGTACTCTTGATATATTATTAACCTTTGTGTCAACATGTCAAGTGTTCAATGTCCATTGCTTGCAATTGGATTCAAAACTTTAATTTAATAATATTCGTAAGTTAAAGCGTACTATGTCGGCATGAATATTAACAGGTTCTTTATTTGCATACAAAGTACTGTGTCAAGATTTAAATGATGCTTTTCGGTTTATGAACAGAGACTCGATATCAAGAGACCAAAATGAGAAAAATATATTTTGGGTTTTTTACGGATCAGAGTCTACCATCTGTCCGAAATAGTTAAGGCATAGAATAAGAATATAAGTTATAGTGCGTATAGTGCTTAGAAGTTTCGAGTCACGTTACGTTTATATACGACTTTTATGTACCTACCTAGACGTGACGTACCCACACGGACCGCTCCGGAAGTTTGGTGACCTATATATGTACTTGTTTGTCAATTTTTAATAATTTGCTAAAACAAAAAATACGTGTCACATATTTTTCCAAACTCTACCAGACGGACTAATAAGAATGGTATATTTTTGATTCAATCATTATCCCAATATGGATAAAAAAAACATTCTGTCCGTTTTTGTCAAGACACAATTTTTTGATTCTCATTAAATGAGCGAATGGGATAGATACCATGAGGTATCTTCAAAGTATTGCAACAAACATAAGAAAAACAGTTGAACGCTTTAATATATAGCGACAGTTTTGTACATAACACCATCCAACACAAACTAAGCAATGCTTATAGCTACGAAACCAGGCTGAATTACTAACTGTAACTAAAAAAAATATAGTGAAACAAAGTCAGTAAACTAGTCAGTCACAATTAGATAAAAATAACTGAAAATTCAATTGTACTAATTAGTATAAATATATTAGTATGTTCAATTTATCGTGATTTATTACTACGCACTGCTCTAATGAGAGATAAGACTATTGCACTCTTAAAAAATGACAAAAATCGAACTCGATCACAGCGATTCGGAAAATTGGTTGCGAAATAATCGAGATATGAGTATCGAGTTGGCAGGAAATTATGCTATTTGCCAACGTTTTAAAGGTGTTGGCGCGACATCTCGACTGTAATGTTGACATTCGATTGTGAACGTCACTGAACAGTTTAAGCAGCTACCATGGCATTTTCAACATCTACACACGCTTCTAACTGGTAGTCTTAATCATCTTAATTATGTTTAGACTTTCATCGGTATATGAATTTTTCAGATGTGCTTGTTATATTTTATGTTGGTTAGATATGTAGTGTAGTTTTAATTGGAAGTTAGTTTTATTGTTAAAGGATCTGCTCCTTTAAACAACATATTTTTAGAAACATAATTTTCTGAGTGATTATTTTATTGACTCACATTAAGTTCTCTAAAACTTTAATTATATTTTTAAGTATAAAAGTATATAAGTGACGAGACGGGCAGTTTATGTTCCTGATAATGGTGCTAGATGTGTTTTGTGAGATTTAAATTTATTAGCAAAATTAGAGATGTTCACATCCAAAGTTTATACGGGAACTGTTTAAGAACTGCACTAAACGCGGGAAATTTGCAGAAAATATCACTAAACAATAAGTTTTATTATCAGGACGTCTACAAAACCAAACTTCGAAAGAAATATAGAAGAATTCTATTTCATTTTCAAACAATAAATGTCATGTATGTCATCCACGGCTTGCCTGATTTTAAGCAATACTGTGGAATTTATTATCTAGTCTACAACTTGACTCTCCGAATGGCAACGATGAAATTAAATACAAAATTTTGCACAAATCATTAAAGTAAACTTCGATACTTCAATTTCCAAGTCACCATTCAGGTTCGTTATTAGCTATTGCCGACCATCGTCCAATCACAAGCTAGTTCACGGCAACTTGTGCAGGTTGCCATTTTAAGCTGGGTGTAGAATATTTGCAACGTAATTTCCAAATCAATCGATAACAGCTATGTCTTGTCTGTATATGGTATTGCTTCTATCATAGGAAAAAACGGCCTGTTTCATGGCAGCTCGGTAGTCGGATCCATTTTTAACAAAAAGTGAGTCATGAGACTTTGCGAATTTACTTCTTATTAATGTCATAAATAACATTGTAAACATCAAACTGATATTGATGGATGTATATTTGTCTATGAATGATTTGAAACGTATGGCTGTTGTGACTAGATTCTGATATTAGACTTTATGATATTTATTTTATAACTCAGCTGAACAATAAAAGTTTTGACTTTGACTTTTCTTGTGGCGGATGATTGATATCCTCAATAGATTTATTTCTTGGAAAATGTTGGTATCCTTAGTATGTTTACCTTTCCAGACAAACCTAGAAATAAAAAAGCAATCTCGCCTAATAGGTTTCGACGCGGTCTGAATTGGAGTGTCCTTACCTGGTAGAAAACGAAGGTTTAGAGATAGCCAAATTAATAATTCGTATGAAATATTTAACAGGTATAAATTTACTTAACCAGATTCAGGTTCATTAGTAAATTAGTATATTTCAATATTTGTCTGTAAAATCTGTATTTTGTACTTGTAATTGTACCACACACTTAAATCCGTGACTGATTTGAATTTCACGTTGCAAATATTCTGTACTCGGCTCTATATCCCGCGTTCAAGTTTACCAATCGCGTTCAGACGGCCAGACGCCAAACATTGGGAGAAATGAGGTACGGTACCGCTTGCCGGCTGCTAGTGTTCCTACAGAAATAGTGGCTTCCAATTATCGGATGTTCCATATCCATAGAGTACCCTAGTCTCTACATGAGTGCTCATGCATAATTCGATCTAAATTCTATTTATTTTGAAATATATCTTTTAACCAATCACTGAATGTCCATCCAATATTGGAGGTCACAGACTCACAGGTAGTCTTTCGATGTGTGAATGCCAATATTTATTTTTAAATTTTCTTACGTTCAGTTTTAAGCTAATTTGTGTGAATTTATCCGACTTTACATACATACGTGAAAACTTTTTTTTATCAATTTGGTTCTACTTATAAAAAAACACCATTCTGGCTCGCGCCAGCCTTGAATATAACTGTTTAGAGCACGACAAAATAAGAATAGGTATAAAAAATATTTCAATTTATTTGTACTACCTTCTACTCCTCTGCAGCGTTCAAACTACAAACTTTACTGGGATAAAAACGAATCTATATTTTGATTCACGTTATATACATACTTATATTTCCGTTTTTACTAGTGATACATGAGAAGAAACATAAAGTTACAAACCTAGAAATGTCCACCTTCATGATACTAGTGTGATTGTCCTAGGCCTGTTATTAATTTGACAACAGACCTAGAAATTGCATAGTTAATGAGTACTGCATTACTATGGAGTCAAAGGCTTTTTACAAACAGACTTTTACTAACAACTTGCCTGTACTTTTCTTTTACCCTTAGATTACAGAGTTTTAATGTTTCTTTTTTAATTTCTAGCAAATTTGCTCCATATAATATTCAGCTTACCGGCAATTATGGTTCAATTAGACAAACCACGTAGTAAATGGGTCTCGTTGACACCCGTTCCCTTCTTTAGTTATTAAATTACAAAGTATACAATTCTAGACTTCGTTGCAAGTTTCTTTAACAACATAGATAAAGTTTAACCAGAAGGCTATTACTTATTTGCTGACACGAAATTGAGTAACAATACTTAATGATGGTTATTTTTCACTTGATTTTGATGACACTATTTTACCGTAATTTAAGCAAATCTTAATGATCTCTGGGTGACGAGCGCAGTGCAGTGCTAGGTAATTATTTGGACTTTTCATGTTCCAATAGCTGTGTGTCACTGTGCTGTTATGTGGCAGGTATGTTGCTTACCATCAGCCAACCAGAAAGTATTCGCTCATAATATTAGTATCTATACTAATATTATAAAGCTGAAGAGTTTGTTTGTTTGTTTGTTTGCTTGAACGCTAGGATCTCGGGAAGTACTGGTCCGAATTGAAAGATTCTTTTTCTATTAGATAGTCCATTTATCGAGGAAGGCTTTAGGCTATAGAAAATAACTCTACTATTAATTGAAGCGGAGCATGAAACAAGAATGTAACAAAATCGGGAAAAAATATTCCCCTTTTGAGAGTTTTCGTACGTTTCGTGCTTTGACATGACACATGACAGCATGTGTCAAAGATTGCGTCATTGAATTTCAGTAATCTGTGCCTTGAATATAAACCTTTGCTAATTTTTTTTTATCTGAGTTGGTACGACCAATTTCCGACAGGTGGCGTAGCAGGTTGCTGAAGAGGTTTTTTGTTTGAAATCGATATTCTCAGGAATGAGTGAACCGATTGTAGTCATTCTTTCACCGTTGGATATGTACGGGATCCCGATGAGTGCTATATAATATACCACGGGCGAAGCCGGGGCGGGCATCTAGTATATCATATATTCTGAACTGATTTTTTTTAGGCAACCCATTTGCTATATATTTGTTGACATATTAAATTACATATAAAATATTTTTCATCCAATAAATAGCTCGGTGAAGGTCGTTGTATAGCGGGATCTCCTACCATAAGCTAATACCAAATGTGGCGACCTAATTATTGAAAGTAGTTACTCGCTTTTATAGGCCGTGACTTTTAAGTGAATATAATTCGAAAATATAATTTGTATACAATATTTTTATTGAGTCAGATTCCGCAAAAGCATTGTTCCCTGATCTCACACAGAAGCTAGCCGCTTCCGGTGGGCTTGACTTGAGATACTAATACTGTACTGCCCAAGCTCACTCGACAGCCGAGCACAATGAAGGTGTCTCCACAATGCGTCGGCGCGTCTCAAATTTGAACAGTAACTCAAAGGAAAACGCTTCCAATTTGGTTGACAATCCCTCAACAAACGGATGAACCTTCGAAAAGCATTCAGGCACAAATAAAATGGCCAATTCCTGAAGCAGCGCTGTGAATAGACAAGATATCTTGGTTCACAGCTGACCTACTCCAGATAAAAGGCTACTCGTACATAATTTATATGTAAGTATTATTAGTTCTATCGTAGCAACTTCCCTTACAAAATCTTATAGCCTGGGCTAAATACCAAATAATGAAATCATTTAATGTTCAAATAATTATTAAGATTGGTTCAGTAGTCTCAAGTTTATTAGTAACAAACAAGCACGCTGCTTATATTATCAGCATCTGGATCTGCATACTGTAGAAGATAGACAAAGTTGTTTTGTAATAGTTCCTTTTTTTTATTACGTTCGATTAGAATCTGAGCGTGATTTTGTTTGTGTTATTTTTTTATCAAGCTCAAGATTATCTGAAAAAGACATGACTGAAGACTCATACCACCTCACCACCACATCATGACCACCTGAATGAAGAGTCAATGAAGAACATACGACGCTCTCAATGTTCAAACGCTGGACGTTGGCGAAATTGCTGTGATACCTATGCGGTGATACCTGTTATCAAGATAATCAGGTTACAGAGATAGCCTATTTGTTCTTGTACCGCAAGAAATAAAAAACTAAAAATTCGTATATACAGAAGTACTTTAAAGACTTTAAAGATCACAGTACCTAGCGTTCCTTTATTATTTTTCTATAGTTGTCTCACTGATCATAGATTTTTAAAGCTATGGATATTTTAGTAGGGATTTACTCAAATAGAAGCGGGTGAAACCGCTTGTCACAGCTAGTATTAACATTGTACGAAATTTACCATTACATCAGCAGGTACCGTTAGGTACTTGTGTTATACGCATCGGTGCTTTTCGCGCGGCTTATTCCAATATTGATTTAATTAGACACCTTTTAAACAAAATATATTTGCAGTCGCGAGAAAATAAAGTATTTTTATTTGATCTAGCATTAGTTTATTGACGTCATTAACGTGTAAGATCCTGTTTTAAGATGCTACATTTGTAGCATCCGTGTGACTGTGTGACTTCACTGATGACGCGCACTACAAGTTAACATACAAATTGTAATATAATTTCATCGTCATTATAGATTTTCGCGTACAATTGTGATATCTTGTATACAAATTTGTGCATTTTAACATTTTTTGCTGGAATGATTTGATACAGTGAACTAAATTCGCATTCCTTTACGTCATTCGTATCTTTTCAAACGACTATCACTCAAAATTATCAAAGCCGCTAGTTCGTGACTTTGTAAGAGTCACAGATTTCTAAACAGATGAAACCTTCGTGAACGACACTGTGAGGCCAGTAATTAGTTATGTATGCGTGACAGCTCTCACCGACGTTGTCAAATTACTCACGTTGGTGTGCGTGTAATGTTCCCAGTCTTAAGAAAAAAATCCCACTATTGTTGTCTTAAGCTTTGGAAATTTTCACGTATAATAAACACATAAAACATTATTTTCAAATAATTTATTATTACACCGATATTATATAACGCAAGGATTTCTTGTTAATAACAAGAAATCTTATTTCTGTTTGATGAAGTTAAGAATTTGGATTTTACATGCAACCAAAAATCAACTTGAATCGCAAATATTAATTAGTATGATTTGCTCCCTTAGATAGTTTAAACAAAAACCAAAACAACCATCTTTACCACCAAAACTAGTTTTGATAAAATGCATATGATATGGGCTACCTTTTATAGGGCAAACAACAACAAAAAAAAAAAGAAACAAATAATCGTTTAAACGATTCACTAATGCTTCACTTTTTTTTTACAAAACCTCACTTTTAAACCAAGTAATCGTATAATATTCAAAAACTGCCACTATCAAATGATAATATTCTGAGACCTACTGCTGGCATTATATAACATTCTATTCTACTCGTATAATATTATTATAATGTAAGTGTATTATGTATTTTGAAAACTCCACAGAACATACAAGTATTAAAAACTCGCTTCATAACTACAGTTTTCATCAACACTATTAGTAATTTTACTAACACTAGTAACGGCGTGGATCACTGCTAGGGATCAATTCACATTATATATAAAAACATAGTAAAAATAGGTCTTAAAATTGAATAATACTACCTACAAAACAAAATTATAATCTATATTTTACCTTCACTTCAGGAAAACTATTTCAGTTTGCTATAGCCACACGTGTTCCTATTTGTTACCATAGTGAAATCGCCTAAATAACATAATAGCAGTAAAAATATTCAAACTTACCTATGAAATGATATTCCTCCTTCCTTTTTTTGTTTTTGGGAACTATGTTTGCAATGTTTGAATACACAAGACGGCATTATTTAAAACAAAACATAAAATCACACAGGATGCACACGTATGGACAGGCCCGTACAAGATAAAATTTGTGTCGTACTGACAGGAGTTTGTATTTGCTTTGGCCTCATATTACTAAAATAAAACCTTTTAAACTCCATAGTACACAGAAGTATTAAAACTTGTTTCATAACTATAGTTTTCATCAACTCTATTAGTATTTTATTAACCCTAGTAACGGCGAGGATTTGTTCTTGGCATCGATTCACATTAAATTAGAAAAATGACGCTTGTAAAAATAGGGCTTAAAATTGAATTATACAATGTTCATCAATAATTTGGTCTACGAGTATCTTCAAAACAAAATTAGAATCTATATTTTACCTTAAATTCAGGGAAAATAATTTCAATTTAGTATAGCAACACTGACCTATTTTCGTTGAGGTGTTGTGTTTCTATTCATCAATCGAAATAAAATCGTCTAAATTATATAAATATCAGTAAAAAATATTCTAACTTTCCTATGAAATTTCCTTTTTTATTTTTGGGAACAATGTTTGCAATGTTTGATGACACAAGACGGCATAATCTTAAACAAAACATAAAACACACGGGACTCCCGTACGAGACGGAAGTCAGTTTCGTACTGACTGGAGTTTGTATTTGCTTTGGCGTTTGATATTTGCTTTCCGGACCTAAGGATCTGTGTTCCGAACGTTCCATCTGCCTTTTGTTTTAGAAATCTGTGGTAAGAGTGTGTGCTTGTTTTCATGTATATCTGTGACGGGCAATGAAAATAAAATTGAATACGGAGTACCTAAGTATTTTATCTGGATTAATATAAAAGCTACTTTTGATGCCATTAAATTAGTTTCCGTTATACAAGAAAAAGAGGTGGTGTCATGGGACACCAAGTAGGAACAAAATTCCTTCGGATAAATTAGAAGCAGTGCAAATAGCAAAAAAAAAAATGTGTGTACGATCATCTGAAAATTTTTAGTTTTTTTATTAAATTTAATTTAGAAAACCAGTAATAGTAAGTTGGCAACACTGTTTGTCGGCAGTTTTTATTACACGTCACTTCCGTCATATAGGTATTTTTCTTACGGTTTTAGTTTTAATATTAATATTTTGTATTTTATTTGTATTTTGTTCAGTTACCGTAACATAAATACTACCGTGAGAAACTAGGTATAGAGTGGGGACACAGCTGGATTTTACTTAAATTTTAAATATCTTACTATTTCATCTAACCTAGTGGCTTCTATGTTATCATCTTCGTAAGTACTTACTTGACTGACATAAACAAGATAGACAATAGATATACTAAAGTCAAGTTTTATTGATATTAGATTAGGTACACTGAATTACGTGGTATGCCTTTTTTACGATGCCAGAAAGGATGTGTTGTAATAATAATTAATAGGTAATTATGTTTTTTACTACAGGGCCGATATCGAAATTACAAAACAATATTCTTTGTTTCATTATTATTTGCTGCACTCTGATTGTTACATAATCTTAGTAAATATGATTGTTACAAAGTGATTTTAGGCGTGATTTCATAGTTATAGGTAATTAGTGCCTCATTTATTTTATTTTGTTGATATCAATTTCCTCTTTAATTGATTACTCCCGTCTTTCTATGGTTTAATTCCTTTTATACGGTTGCCTGGACGAGATCGCTTTTAGCGATAAGGCCGCCATTTGCTACTCTATTTTTAAGATTATTTGTTTTGTAAGTTTGTTTTGTTAAGTGCAATAAAGAGTTTATCTAATAACTGATAAAAAATAAAAATCGACAAAATATCTTTCGGCTTAGTACAAACAATGTGCTCAACTATACAGGTACCTATCGATCTTCCATACTTCTACCATCTTTCTATAATATCTTCAAGAAGAAACAATACTTATTGGATTTAATTTTGATATTAAACAATTGGCAGTCATAGGAACTGTCAATAGAAGTAACAACTTATAACAAAGCTAACACAGAGAGAGAGAGCTAATCAAAGAAATTAATGTTGGACAGTACGTTACCTACTATGACTAGAGATTAATGTATTATGCATGTGTGACACGTACTCACGCCATCAACCATCCAATGTCGTCAAAAATCAAAATCGTCATCAAAAGATCGTCGTTCGCCGTTCCGACACTATACCGCCATATTAACATTTCGGTGCAGCGAACCTAAAAGATTTTGCACTAAAAGTGCTGAACGTGCATAAAGAAGGTTTCATTTCAAAAAAATATTCAGTATTTGTACACGCTGATACCAAAACTACGTAAAGTAAACTCTCTGTACGTAGCGAACTGCCGAAACCATCGCAACGCGGCGCCCCACGTAAACAAATCCGCGAGAAATCGATTCGGGTAGCAATTTAAAATCCACTTAAAGACAACCGCAGCCTAATCGAAAACTCCGTTGAAAGTTCGCCATCATCTAATTGCCTATATTAAAATAACTGACTTGTGTCAAACATATCTGGGGCGTGGGGCGAACTCCGCCTGGCACGGCCGTTCACATGTTAATAATCATTATGATAGCATCTAGTACGACGGGCCGGTCTTTCCGCGCCCGCCGCTTCAGCCCTAGCGAGCAAACGAGCAAGGTAATGTTTTGCGTTGTTACTATTGAAATTACAGTGCAATACGTGTAGGGGTGCGCGTTAGCTTCGGGACTGCGAACTGAGTTCACACCTTTGGGATAGGTCGGATAATTACCAGCTGGAAGCTAGACACCAAAAGGCTTACAACGATAAAGGCTTCAGTGAGCATCGGCATCACCGCAAAGTTTGCTAGCTTATACCGATAAGCTACACATCGGTATCAGCTAGCTATATCGGCATAAGCTAGCAAACTTTGGTGCGATGTTATATATCCAATAAAGAAATGTCTTTATGGGATACGTATCGGACAGTGTGATTCGGATAGGTTTCAGAACTAATACCACCTTGTCTTTATTTCTATCGGACTGCTCCTAGCCTAGCCTAGACCTAGACTGTGGTCGCACGTTAGCTCGAAAAAGGAACGTCGATTCAAGGTTGACGTCTTAAAAACTCGAACAACGACGTTTCACACCACTTAACGTCTAGGCTGTGGAATGTGGTTGCCTGAGTGGATTTGTCTCAATATTACAATTTTGGTGTCTTCCAGTCGACAATGAAACGGTTTTTTCTAGGTAAGCACGCTCCATCGTAGACCGCAACATGACTTAAACAACGTTGTTGTTTTGTAGTGGTAGGACTCTTGGCAGAGTCCGCCTGGGGAAGTACCACAGCTTTACCAGTTATTCTACCACCAAGCAGGAATGTGCAAACATTACTCTGTTCCGGTTTGAAGAGCAATGTTTCCAGAGATATTGCAGGGTTTAGAGATATAACATCTTAGATCTCTGGGTGACGAGAGCAGTGCAGTGTTAGGTAATGATTTGAGCTCTTCATGTTCCAATAGTTCTGGTTTAAGAATATTTATTAATCTCAAAAGAATTTACAAAAATCACTTACTGAGATTACACACTCATATACATATTATACGTTGCTTCAAAACGCAGCGTGCGTAGTTGCGTGTCTTATTTGCATAGATTTATGTTAAAAAATATACTACTTACTAAGATTATTGTATAATATTATGGTTTGTTACTCTTTCTTGCAAAAACTACTGAAGGGAATTTGGTAAGTGCATATGTATATACATAATGGTAGGGAATAATACTTATGCTATTTTTTTGTCCCGATAAATAAATCGACTAGGAAACTACGCGGGTAAAATTGCAAGTTGCTGCTAGTATCTCTATATATAAAAATGTTATGTCGGTTTGTGTACGCTTTAAAAATTCAAAAAGTTCTGCACCGATCGAGCTGAAATTTTACATTTTACACTGATATATAATCCGCATCAAGGATTGTTTCTATCTAATTTTTGCATCACAATGTTCCACAGCGAAACGTGGCAGGGTACAGCTAGTTAAATATAAATAATCAAAAAAGTCAAGACTGTAAATTTCACAATAATTATTCGCGTAATGGTGATGATCACACAAAACCTAGTTTCGTGGAAGGAAGTATTCGAGAACTTTAGAACTATATTCTCATATATGATATGTCCGATTGCAGAGACAGCCCTATATGCGAGGTGTCTGTATATTACTGATACGAACTACCCCCGCGAATGTTGGAAAATGCCGAACAACTGAACGTAACGACTGTTGTGTCGCCGACTGCTGGTTTTACCACAAACCTACTTCACTGATTGCACACTACTATCGGAGTATCGGATTAACACTTCGTAAATTAAATTTTAACCAAATATTTATAACGCATATTATTGTACCAAAAATGGAGTTAATATTTTTATTTTTACCGGACTGAAAGAAGGGCTATATTTTTCGCTGGTGTATTTTTGTAAATTTATTTATGCCCACGTATCTTCCAAACGGCTGTATTGATTTTAACTATTACCGTTAGATTCGTCTCAATCACCCAAGTATCCTTAAACACTATTATATATTTTTTATCTGTTGTTTTTTTACAGTCGGGTTTTTAGATTTAAGGCCAGGTAATTCTGTCAAAGTAGGCATTTAATGCTGTCTTGTACTCGCGACCGTTCTGACGCGCGGAATCGGTGCCACAGTGCAGAAATAAGATTAAAATATTGGACTATGTAATTTAAACTCATTTTTGTTCAAGATTTGTTTATACTAGTGATAAAGTTTTGTTGCTATATAAATGAAGAAATATTAAATTCATCTATACTCGTAGGTACGAGTATACATAACTGAACCTTTTCTTTTTTGGTCACACTATAAGTTGAGACCGGCTTTTCCAATTTCATGCATCTTTTTAAAATGTTTCCTAATATATCAAGTTCGTCAAAAATTAAATAAAATGTGCTGAAACGTAGTGAAAGGCCAGTAAAGTAGACGGTTTTTTGTTCAACTTTGCACTAAATTTCTAATCCATTTTTTTGTATGTGGTAAAGATCACTTACTGAGCATAAAATTACAAAATGCTCACAGATCCAGGTAGAGCTTCAAACGCCAATTGAAAAAAAAAACTGTTTTAGCCGATATTTTGGAAACTATAATATATTATGACAACAATTGTACAAAATATTTTTTTGCATCTTTTGTTGCTAGTATACTTTTTGTAAAACTTACCGTTTACTATGTATAGCTCATTTAATGATACGGTTGCGATGATGTCGATGATAGTGGATGAAAATGATGCGGTCTACGATGGAACTTGCTTCTCTAATAGAAACATGGTGTACCTCTTAACCCCAAGGTTCAAACCATCGACAAAAACCCACTCTGGCAATGCGTTTCACAGCTTAGTTGTTCTTATTACAAAATGGAGACCAAACTCTTCGTTCAACTCTTCAATCATGATGATGAACGGTGCTGTTTTTCGAGCAACAAACAATATGATAGAATAACTTTAATTTGAAAACCCGGACTACAAAAAAATCTACATTTAAAAAAATATTACCTACTATCTAAGGACACTTTGGCGAATGAGACTAGTCTTACAATATCTTAGTTACCAAAATCCATCCAGCCGTTTGGAAGATACGTGGAAATAAACGTTTTACAAACATAAAAGATACGCGCGAAAACATGACCCTTCTTCCTATTCGGGTAAAAAGGAAATGTTTATGCTACTGGGAACAGAATTCACATCTTATTTTTGGCTTCGTAGCCAAATTTCAAAATATGGGACCCTAAATACGTTATGTCTGTCCATCCGTATGTCACAGCCACTTTTCTGCGAAACTATAAGAACTATACTATTAAAACTTGGTAATTACATGTATTTTATGAACCATATTAACATTTCCATACAAAAAAAAAAGAAAAAACAATAAATTTTGGTGGTGTCAGAAACTTGGAACTGCAACTCAAAAAAAAACTATCAAAACCATTCGTGTATCTATGGATAGGTGTTCAAAAATTGTATTGAAGTTTCCAACAATTTTTTTTTCTAAACTGAATAGTATGTGCAAAACTCTCTTCCAAAGTGATAAAATGTATATGTGAGGACTTTTCTTCCAAGTACTAAGTACCTTACTACCAAAGAATTTACCTAACGGGCATATAAATGCAAGTTTCATCATTCCAATTAGGAGATTTACGCTGGGGATTTCTCCCCTTTCATTATTTCCTTATCCCGATCTCTGATTTGACGGACGAATATTTTACAGATATTTTATCTATTTTCCATTGCATCCGGATTGGATTTTTTACTGATGTGGTATCGACGTCAGTTTTTTGAGACTCCCCTATTGGTCTACAACATAAAGTAAACAGCGTACTAATTAGTATCAGCGTCTATTTGCAATTCAATGAAAACGGTATCACAAATCATGATCATAGCGTGCTTCACTAGTAATACCTACTGAGATTGTTATACTGTGGCACTATGATCGTAATATTTAAAATTTATTGGTTGTCAAAATTGCAAAATCAAGCACAGGCCCGTCGTCCGTGAGCGCCGAAACGCGACTGATCAGGCCTGCCGAACGGCGCGATATATATATGGTAGATATTAAAACATAGTGAATAACTGATACTTTTTATCAAGTCAAACTCTGCGAATGCATCTATAACTTTTTAGTGGCTTTCGTTGAGTATAAAAATTTAGTTAAAATATTCATTAGTTTAGTCATAAACTTGACAAAACTTTTTGAAAAGGGGTAACTTTGGGATTTTTTTCTATCAAGTAAAATTCATTAAATCGTGTTATTGACTCATGAATTGCACTAGATTATATCCTTAACTAATACATATATTTTTTTCAGAGTTTAATACACTATTTTAAAGGTCTTAAAGTTGTTTTAAAAATTCAAAATTACGGCCCACACGCCCTTAAGTGATTATTTGATATCGTCGGTCGAGTCTGATTAAGTTTCAGGCGCAACTGGTGTTATTTTTCAAGGAAAAGGCACGCGTGCGATCCGTGGTCTTTTGCCATACATTTCTTATCACACGTGAGTTCCTAAAATTGTAAATAATCAAAAGTATTTCTTGTGTTATGGTGACATAGCGTGGAAAACTTTCATGATCGTGAGGTTGTGGGTTCCAATCCTGCCTGCACTTTTTAGTACTTTTCATGTAGGTAGTATCTATATACCTATGAAGATGCAAAGATAACCTAAATGCTCACACGCACTACCAAGAGAAATGTAAATTTCCGTTATCTTCTTTCTGTTGAAATGGTTAAAACACACATTTGACAATGACTGGTGAATAAAGCCACAAATAGTAATATTCATATAGAAAATATTAGGCCGGGTGTCGAGGCCCCAGAGGCACAGGGGTAGGAAAGAGGGGGTTGTGCGATAGCCGTCACCCTCATCCCTGCATCCACTCTAACACGCTCTGCCTGACTTTAATGAACTATGTCTCTATTCCCCAATACAAGTACACTTTTCTTTGGCACTGTAGTGTGTTAGTTCAAACAAAGCGTGTGAAGTCGCACGGAAGGGGTAACCGGGTACTGGTAGTTTTTCTAGTTGTACTATCGGCATGCGACCATTTCAGTGTTTCATTGCCGCATACCTTGTATTAATTCAAGAAAATTTGGAAGGAATTCAAGGTTTTGTTGATAATCTGTATGCCCAAAGAACTGTGCTATACACTTAATTACGAACACGTTTTGCAATAGTATCGAGAATATTGTATTACATGGTTCATGTACCAAAACGCTGAGGTTATACTTCCCTTTCGTAATAAGAATGGCTAGGAAAAAAAAGGTAGGTATTATTTATTGCTTTTGTTCAAGTAGAGTAGTTGAGTTGGTAGAAATTAGGGGCTGAGGCAGACCTGGCTGGTGAGCAGCGGGGCAAAATGAACCTATACATAAAAAACACGTATTTAGTTCCCATATTACCTATTAGTTTGATACTAGATATTGTTGTGTGAGAAATATAAACTTATGTTTTGTTTTACTTTTTATTCGTCCACAACAAGGAATCTTAACCATATTATCAGATAACTAAGTAAATAAAAACGCTTTATTTATTAACATTAGATTTTTATCCATCAATGGAAAAGTACTTTGTGAACTAAATATTTAGGTATGTATTGTTGTGCAGTTTGCATTCATTAATTCAGCATTAATTTAGTTTTATCAATAAACATCGCTCTACTTCACAGCGAAGACATTAAAAAATCTAATTCGCTTAGCTTGTGAAAAAATACAAAATATTCTTTTACCAGATACAAATACCTACTACTCTAACGAAATAAATTTAACAGTCTCTTTTTAAGCATAATTATGCCTGTACATAGGACAATCATTGAGAAAATTGGATGTCAGAAAATTATTGTAGATTTACCTTTTTTTTTCTAATAAAGCAGTAAGTACCGTACATGAGACTCATTATTGAATAACTAAATAGTTATTCGTCGTATGGTTGTTCGTTTATAAGTCATTTTAGCATAAAATTTGGTTTATAAATATTTAAGTGCCTCTTAATGTACCTACTTAGAGTAAGTTCGGAATTAAATTTGTTCGTAAGTCTCTTGTAAATTTTGAATTTCTCATTAAATTGAAGCGTGAGTCAAACATTTCAGTTTGTAAACTAACAACTTTAAAAAGATTTACTCTTATTGCTACTTATACGTGCTTCTTTATGTTATGGAGTACATTTCGTTCTCATTTATCGATTATTTAGATAACAAATGTGCAAATATCAATGTGTTCCGGTTTGAAGGGCAATGTTTACAGGTAAAGTCAAAGTACTTGATTCATAAATGTACAATTTACACGCTAATTAATAAATAATAAAAACAAAGAACTAAAGAAAGTACTGGGAATACATATATGTAGATAGATCAGCTTATATTTTAGGATGACGAGTGCAGTTCGACACAATGGACAGGCGTGTTGCTTTACATCAAACACATGTGCTGTTCGTACCGTTACTCTATACCAAAATCACATCAAAACCGTGATTTTTGAAGTTCATAAGTAGAACTAGTAATAGGGATTACTAGTTTTACTTATACTATGGCTTGACATTTGTGCGTTGACATTTTATGATAATTTATTTTCGCGTAACACGATTCACGCAAATGTATGCATTGATTGATCATCCCACGAGAACCACACTAACCTATGTGCTAGTACAGATAATCTACCTACTTACTTCTTATTTAATTTTGTAAAAATCCTTCAGCCTTTTTAGAAATACATGGGAAGAAACACACACACACACACAAACAAACTTTCGCCGTTAAAGTAAAACTTTTTTATTGATAGATACAAATTTACAGGTCAGAACATGAATTTATAAGTTTATAATATTATAGTCGGGAAGTAGCCATAAAGTGACCGGACAAGGAAGACACCTGGCATACTTACACGTACTTATAACATCAAACCCTTGCAATACTCAACAGTCTATGGTATTACAATACAGCGCAGCGACAAATTGGAGTGAAATAAAACGTTTTTAGGGTTCCGTAGCAAAATACCCAGGACCATTTTAGTTTCGTCATGTCTGTCTGTCTGTCCGTCCGTATGTCACAGCCACTTTTTTCGAAACTATAAGAGCTATACTATTGAAACTTGGGAAGTAGATGTAATCTGGAAACCGCATTAAGATTTTGATACAAAAAATAGAAAAAAAACAAAAATTTTAGGGGTGCCCCATACTTATAACTGAAACTCAAAAATGTTTTTTTGATCAAAACCATACGTGTGGTCATATCTATAAAACATATCTATGGATAGGTCATCAAAAATGATATTGAGGTTCCAAACATTTTTTTTTTCTAAACTGAATAGTTTGCGCGAGGGACTTCCAAAGTGGTAAAAAGTGTCCCCCCCCCCTCTAACTTCTAAAATAAGAGAATAACAAAAATTAAAAAAAAAAGCGTATGATGTACATTACAATGTAAACTATCAACGAAAATTGGTTTGAATGAGATCTAGTAAGTAGTTTTATTTTAGTACGTCATAAATTGACTATTGTTAAAACACTGACTAAAGTAACAACGAACTACAAGAACTTTTATATTATGTTACTTGCTGCTACGGAAGCCTTCATGGGCGAGTCCTACTCGCACTTGACCACCTTTATTGCTTTATTTTTTATCCTGAACTATTTGAGTCGTCTGCCCTGTACGAATGGATAATCTAAAATGAATTTGTCACTTATTTATTCGTATGCGCTAAATAATGTCTACCAAAATTAGCGATAGTTGCCAAAATTAATAATTAATATTCATAAGTCCATTCCTCTATTAATAAAGTGATTGCCATGGACGGCACCGGCCGTCAAATCAATGACGAAGACTCGAGGTCCAGTATAGAAAGGGTGGGGGGTTAGGGTTGGCGAGGGGGGTCTATGTCCAATGTTAGATCGATTCATGCCGTAGATATTATTATGAAGTAATTAGAATTCACGTTTCTAGTGCGTTGTGCTTCATACGTGTTTAAGCTAGATTTTGGGCACAAAAATATATGTGTTGTCCACATAATTGGAACTAGAAACTAAATGATTTGTAAACAAAGTTTGAATGACCTTGTCACTTTCATATTTAATTATAATTATTTCGAACTCTACTCTACACACAAACTTTAATTCTAATAGCTTCACGAGTGTATCGTAATTACTTGATCAAAGTTTTCTTTTTATGTTTAGTTTTTATACTATGCATAGAAAATGTTTCGAACGGACAGATTTTTTTCCTTTTTTATTATGATAGAGTCCCACTACAGTTTGCCTCAATTGGTTGGAGATACAAGTTATGCTTGTGGTAGTTTAAAGCCAGTGCTCCATTGATAATTGTCGATATCGGATTGCTGCTAAATTTTGCAAGCGATCTTCACAAGCGCTTGCGTGTATTGCACAGGGACGCACTTAGACCAGGTTTTAGGGATAGTTGATAAAAGTTTTAAATTAACTCAAACGGCTCAACAATTAGTACTTTTTTGTGTATAGTAATAATTCAAAGTTTAGTGTTAATGTAAATGAGTAGATTCTAATAAGTTGTGTGATGTGGTGTGGAAGTGCTTCCAACATTCTGACCACTTTTATCTGTACCAAGGGTCTACTCAAATAGGTAATTGTAGCGGGTTATTAGAGACACAGACACTTCAAACTTGACGTGTCTGTGTATCGCCGAGTCTCGGTCTGGGTTCGAGCCTCAGTTACGCTGTCTTCTTGTCTCTGTGTTTCTGTGTGTCTCTATGCCCCTCTATCTCGCCTCCCTGACCGTCTGTTTCTCTGTCTCACAGCCTCTCTGTCTCTTTTCTCTCTGACTCGTTTTCACTTTGTCTCTTTGCGGGTACAGGGACGGGCATACAGATGAACGAGCTTGACTAGTACAACACTTCACAATGTGATACGTTTGAAATCCAAGATGGCTCCATCGCACACAAAGTGATAAATTATGTGTTTTTTTCTAAACTCCTTCAATAATGGTACCAAAAAGAAGAACTTGACAAGTAGAATAATAATCACTATGATAACATTCAAATCAACGATGGTCAGTGTACACAGACCTGTAATGGCACTCAAAACCCATATGGGTGCAAAGTTTTTATCATTATCTAGCATCATCATCATCAGCCTATCTTAGTCCACTGCTGGACATAGACCTCTCCTACGGCTTAAAGTTCTCAATACATGAATTAAGCCCAAACACTGGGTAGTTCCTGTGAGCCGTGAAGAATTTCCCTTGACTGTCCTTTGTCTTCATCATCAGACCACTAATGACAATCACAACAAATGTATGTAAAAAGTTCTCATTTATACAAATTCATCGAGCCCAAATACAAGGTAACTACTATGTACCGTCGAGGAGTTCCCTCGACCGTCTTTCGGCTCCCTCATCAGACAACCCCAGACCATCTTTGAATTATACTGCTTTAAAATGTTCAAGGAAAAACTTAAGTAACGCACTACTCATCTTTACAATTTTCGAAAGTTATCCTCAATTTCTCTAGGATGCCATCATCAGATCCTGGTTTCCTTATTCCTCCTTACATAAACGACAAAGTTATCTGCGAACACAAAAAAAAAAAACATAAATACGGTCGAACTGAGAAACCTTCTTTTTTGAAGTCGGTTAAAAACCAGCGAAATGGTTCCAGTAAAGAATGGTACGGCAGTGTTTGCTTCGCGCTCGACTAGGCGGATAATATCAATTGGATACTAATAGAATATAGCGTCTGGTCACCTGGAGAACTATGCACCCAATATTGATATTGGTTTAGAGGTTCCGAAGATTACCTGACACATAATAACCCAACTTGCAAAATCGGCGTTCTGCTTTGAATTTTTATATAGCTAATCTAAATGTTTTGATTATTAGTTCAATCCGAAAGAAATCGGGGCGGGCTACTAATTCTGTATAATTTAAACTCCATTAAAATCGTTTTTGGCCCACAAATCCTTTGCCCCTAACTTAATCCTTCTCTGACTGTGGTCCTTGTGGGTCTATACTTTATGCGGTATTAGGTTTTAGACTAGTGTGTGCCTCGTCGATTGTGATTTATTCACCGGAAGTGCCTACTTACTTGGTTTCGGTTTGCGAGAATTGCTCTCCTACTTCTAGTTATGAGTATTAATTATGACTAACTTTCCATCCCTAACCAGAACAGAGGTTTAAATTCCTAACATCGTAAAATCATTATAACATTGTGATGTATGGTTGACATTATTTGTTGTCCCACTGTTATTTTAAAATTTTATTGAATAGGGATGATGTTATAAGTTTGACGTCGATGTCTGTCTGTCTCTCAGCCTGTCTGTGACATCGTAGCTCTCAAACGGATGACCGGATTTCGGTGTTAGTTTTTTTAATTTAAAAGCAAATCTCCTTGCGGTGGTTTGGTTAATATCGATTCAAAATGGACCCTTCCACAAAATGGCGGATAAACATTTTATTCACAACCTCGCTGCCACAAAATAGTGAATTGCATTTTTTTCACTACTTCCTACAATATGGATGTAAAATGAAAGGGCTTGGACTAGTAGAATACTGGACAAATTTTAATGGTGGTAATTTTTAAAATTTTGTTTTGGTTCCAGCGTTAAATTCGCTAAATAAGACTACTTTAATAATTATATTCACATTTTGGTTCCCGCTTTTACAGTACGCGGTTACACCCGCGTAGTTCCCGTTGCAGTAAATTTCTCGCGATATGATTTAACCCTGTGTTATCATCCCAGTTTATAATCTATCTTTTAATAAAAAAAAAATATGAAGATCCGTTCGAAGTTTTGTTCAAAACAGTGACAAAAATCCATACATGCAAACAGTCGTAATTATTATACAAGTAAGATTTATGGCTTAATTTAATGGTCATGACGACGATGATAGTAATGCTCATTTAGAGACACGTTTTTAAAAAGAAAGATGACAGTAGTAAGGTCCTTAAAGTTTTGAATCAGTTATTGATATTTTAACAGTAAAATGACTAGCAATAAGTTTTTAGGGATTGCTTCCGTAGAAAGAAATTGCTAATGTTAATTTTACCTTTGAAATTGCTGATATTACACGGAATTCGTAATAGTTATTTCACGAAATTGACTGCAAAATTACATCCCATTGTGTATATTTTGCAGTCTATTTACTATAATAATAAATCCTGTTTATTTTCCACTGCGCTGCTTGCAGTAACATGCGAAAAGACAATTTATGATAAAGCTGGTTCACTCTATTTGCGATACTATTTCAAACTACACAAAGCTATGAGGCTGCTGGGTTTAAAAATATTGATATTTTTTCACATCTAAATGCTTGTATTTTTAACCTACTTATAAAAAGAAGGATGTTCCGGTTTTATGTTTTTTTTTGTATATATGTTGCGCGATAATTCTGCTAATTGTGAATTGTTAAATGTTGGCGTGTAGATTTTATGTATCAAACACTTTATGAGTATTGTAAGAGTAGATAAACTATGTTGATACTACTATGGTTAACTTTTAATAGTAACGCAAGTAAAGTAAATAAATCAATATTTTTGTGCCTTCGACCACATCGTCGCTTACCATCAGACGAGTTGGTGGTTAAATGCTAACCTACATAGGTTAGCGTTTAATCACCAACTCGTACAAAAACAAGACACGCAATAAAATAACGGCAAATAAAATTGTGCGAATATAATCAAATTTGTGTAAAACATTGCCCAGCTTTTAGTCGGAATTTCAATGATTTTAGCAGCAGCATAAGCAGCCCACTAAATATTCTCACTACTTTACTCGAGACCTACTCTCGCAAGTCGAGAGTCAATACCATAACCCACCATGCACCACTGGCTTCCTAACGATGTTTCCTTTACCGTTTAAGCCAGTAATACTGATAAAATGGTAGATTTACACTTGGAAAAATACTCAGAGGTGTAGGCGGAACTCAAAACTAAGACCTCACAATTCTGAGGCGTACGTCCTAGCCTAGTTTTTTATAGTATAGATTTGATAAGATGTGCCTGAAGGTAAATAACATGCCCTCTCATCACATCATAGTGACACGCAGCTATTGGAACATGAAGAGTTCAAATCATTACCACTGCACTGAGCTTGGCACCCAGACGTATAAGATGTTTGTTTTATCTCCCGTTATTTCCCTGAAAACATCGCTCTTCTAACCAGAACAATGTAATAATTTCACAGTACTTACTGCTTGGCCGTAGAATAAATGGCAAAGGTGTAGTGCTTCCCCAAGCGGATTCTGCAAGGAATCCTACCACTACAAAAAGTTGTAGACGATGCCACATCCTGTAGGTTCAATTATTAATGCAAACTTTCCTCATATTAATTTGAAAACTTTTGCGTTTAAAATAAAACGGAGAGCCCAGAAAGCTTAGTAGAAAGACATCATGAATATTTAAAAGGAGATTAGAATTCGCTAAGGGCGATCCCATTTTGCTCTCCAGTTTATAGTGAAACACCGCCTTTAGGTACCTTTTTCTTCACACCACGCCTTTACGTCGGTCTTTTTTCAATTTTATTAATTGGTGGAAGATTAATTGGTTTTATAATAGGCGTTTATGTGAAACGGAAATTTTAGTTAAATCTTTTCGCCTAATAAATTATAGTTACCTTGTTTCCTTCTTAATGTGTGAAATTGAAACTTGATTAAATTACATCAATCTATTTCGATAACTTATATACACATATAAATATAAGATTGCAAAGAACGTTGGTAGATTATTACATTAAGTAATTAATAGGATTTGGCATAATTTAGGCTCATAGAAACGATAATGATAATAATAAGACACCAATTTCGTCAATTACATTAAACAGACATGTTGCATGTTCGGCTATACCGATTGTTTTTCAGGGCAAAAATAAAATAAAAATGTAGTATGAGTGTAGTACCTTCTACCGGCATTTCATCATTCATTCATGTCACGTTTCGTACATTCGATATTTATACTATGTAAAAATGTATATAGGATAGAGTGGTCGAGCTTCACACCTATCCATAACAAACTTTCTCTGACTCTCTTACGTTAAGTCCATTAAGATCAAAACAGAACAAACTATTGTTCGCACAAATAATCAGCTACAAAACAGTGACGTGATCTCTGAACTACACCCTGGACGTGAATTAGAAATTCTAAAGGTGCGAGCACATTGGTCAAACGCATATTCCTTAATACCTCCAGCGGGACAGACTTTGGTTGTTGACGCTCTGTCATCACAGAGCGTCAGTTGCGCCAAATCCGAACAAGACATTTTCCGCGAGCGACCGCTCTTTGTGTACGCAATCAGCTCCGGCTTTGCCCGGCAATTATTCAAAATACATCGGACAATATTAGATAGGTGCGCTTCTACGCGTTTTGCATTTCGAATCAGTCAGACCTTTGTGTGGATCCGGGAGTCGTATGCCCTGGGGGAGCGTCGTGTTGCGTCGCTGTCAGCAGATTGCGGACTCTGCCTTTTGCTGAACTGACCGTTCACGACGTGGGATTTCTCATCTGCGGTACACAGGTATGTTTTACAGGGAACAAGCAACACTGCGGTGGGAAAGCCGCATGTCCTGATGCAAACGACTACAGCGTTCGGACGGTACATCAGATAATCACGTTCTCGTATGTATTCGACGTTGATTGTTAGACCGTCGAGACTAGTTTTCAATGAAATTTCCACGAAGATGAAATGTAAATGTAAACAATCGAAATGGGATTTGCATTTAGAAGTGTCGGAATGAACTTACGTCAAATAAATCATCTTAAGCGTGTCTAAAAGCTCTTATGTCTCTATAAATGCATCAATAACACCGTTTTATTTTATTGATGTCTATGGTTTTATCAAGTGCCTTTGTTTGGATAAAATATGTTTTTTTTATAAATTTTGTTTTCTTTTTATACGAAAAGTCCAGTGACAGTTGTCCTAATTTGACATTTACTGCCTACCAAATAAAATATGTCGTGATACTCTTGTGTGTGCCTATCAACACATTAAGGTTGATTAAGTCTACTTTTAATGTGTAATTTTTTTTAAACGATTTCGTAATTATAAAACTTGTCGTTAAAAAAAGGAAAGTGGCATAAAAGAAGGACCTGATTGAGTGGTAAACTGTAAGATAATAATATAAACCTCTTCACTTCATTCTACAAAATAGAATAATAATTCCAAAAGCGAAAGATAAGATAATTTTGCATCCGGCTGAGCTAAGGCCAGTGTAGGACGTCCAGCTGTAAAATGGGTCGATGATAAATATCGTCCTTATTGCGGGTCAAACTTGGCTTCGATTGGCACAGAACCGGGGAATATAGCTGAATAAAATATATACCTATCTATATTTACTTAGTAGTAGAATAAATACGACTATAAATCTTTGGAAACCTAAATTCAATACCCACCCCAAACATGTGTACCTCTCATAGCGGTAAGTGCATAAAAAAAGCGGTTATAGGCTTCACTAAACGTGGTTAGATTGCCGAATAACAAGAAACCATCATCGTGAGTATAATCAAAGCGACATGGTCTAACCGCACAAAGCTTAGACTAAATTTATTATAATTTAGAAGTTTTCAAGTCGAGATTGAATCGGCATCTTTTTTTTTTGTTGAGTTCATAGTCGCTGTATACTTAGGCAAGATGGCGGTCAAGAATAGATCTATAAATGATTAAACACAATTCATGGGATAGAATGTTGACAGAACCAATAAACCAGAAAGTTATTTTCTGCGTTGCTCGGTCTGAAATGATATTGCTTAATCTTTTTTTTATAGTCTAAAATAGTAAGGAGACGAGCTTGAAATATGCCCGATAGTAAGCAACACGCCTTCCCATAAAAAAGCGTCACCACGCATGATCGCGCGAACGTTATGAGACTAAATCATTACCTACCTAACAATGCATTGCGATATCCTGATATATGTATAAGAATTATTTATTTGTATGTCCTGTAATTTCTCGGGAAACAATGATCTGGTAATCTCGTATTATTTTTTTAAACGAATGTGATTGTTAATTTTTTTGTCAATTAATGCACAGTTAATTCATGGGTGATATGATCCAACATAACTGTCAGTCTCATTCGCCGACCTTTTTCAAAGATTCTTTATACGAGCGCGTGATCGCTACTTTTTTTTACACTGCCATTTTTCCTTAAACCGTCGGCGTCGCCAGAAACAGCTGAAACATGAATCGAACTGTACTAAACATATCACGTATGAGTAAGCCGTTAATTAGCTAGAGTTATATTTACATTATCATATTTTTTTAAACTGCGTAGTTCCTTCATTAAACGGTACAACCTACATCATAATTATTATGATGCATCTTATTACATGAAACAACAAGAAAATTCTCATTAATTCTAGTGTTACAAGATCAAGTTAATTTGTATAAATGCAGTCAAAACCAAATAATATCGGAAGAAAATAGTCATAACTATTACACTAAATGTAGTTAGCAAGAATTATCCTAGTGGCAGTGGGCCCACATAATGCGCCTGCTAGCAAACCGTGAACCAAACCCCTATGAGTGCAATCTGTCTAATGTGGTGAATTTAATTCGTGTTGCATTCTGTGTTGGACTGTCCTCATTGTTTCTATCCCCTAAAAGGCGCAGTAGACCTTTGAAACCCATCCAATTCTAAAAAATACTTTTGAAGAACACATTTGGGTCATGAAAAAGTTTGAACTCAGATTTACTTCGTGATTCTAGAGTGTCAATAAATTTATTATATTTTGTAAATAAATATCAGCAAATAGTGTTCAGGATTTTCATACAGTAATAACTCTCGAACGGGAAGGATTTCTGGGAATGCCATGGAATGAAAACGTTTAACTTAAAATTAATTTTAGAGATATCAATTGTTTCTTATAAAATGAAATTAAAAACAAAGTAGACATATTATTATTAGTGCAAATGTGTGTGATGAATTCAAATGTTTGCACTGTGTCTGGGTGTTTCTATTTATAATAACTATGTATTTAAAACTATAATAATAATAATAATAATATAATTCTTTATTACATCCACAATTTTATAATAAAACTTAAAACTAAAGATAAATGACAATAAATTATATGCAGAGCAAAGGGCGACCTTATCGCTTAAAGCGATTTCTTCCAGGCAACCTATGAATGGATACGTAAATTATAGAATTCTTGTACTGTAGGTGGTGTAATACAGTATAAATATCTAAATATAAGTGTAAAATAAAAAACAGTTCAATATAGATTAGGTAATCATTTAGATAAATACATTAATAATATTCGATAAACGTACATATACTGACTTACATGAATACATAAATACATACATATACAATCTATATAAACAAATACAAATTAAATACATACATGAATTTATCAATAAAATATACATAAATCAATATAATAAACGTACCAATTAAGAAGAGGGAATATAATGCTGGTAAACAAGATTTTTGAAAATGGCAAGGACTTAGCTTGTCTTACAGCGAGAGGAAGATCATTCCACAGCAACACAGCCTTTTCCGTGAATGATTTAGAAAAGGAAAGGTTTGCATGAGTAGAAGTAGGAAACTTAAGCTTAAGGAGGCGAGTGGAGCGGAGAGGACGGGAGTTAGGCTCAATAAAATGAAACCGCTCCTTAAGGTATAACGGAGTGGTGGGATTGAATAAAATTTTGTAAAGGAGGAAGAGGATATGAGCGTTACGGCGAAAACGGATAGATAACCATTTGAGCTTTTGTCGAAATTCAGAAACATGGTCATATTTACGTAGGCCAAATATGAAACGTATGAAAAAGTTTTGCAAACGTTCAAGCTTGTCTAACTGCTCTTCGGTTAAATCCAGATAGCAAACATCGGCGTAATCCAATATAGGGAAAAGAAGAGACTGTACAAGCGCAGTTTTGGTAGTGATGGGGAGAAAATTACGAAGTCTTCTCAAAGAAGCCGCTGAGGCAAATATCTTGCGACTTACCTCTGCCAGTTGAGGACCCCAAGAAAAATTTCTGTCCATGAGAATACCCAAGTTTTTTACAACATCACTGATTTTGATGGGAATACCGTCAAAAACCACTTGGGGAAGGTGGAACCAATCAATTTTAGAAATCATTCGGGAGCTCCCAATGACAATTGTTTGCGTTTTCGTTGGGTTCACTGTGAGGCCAAATGACCTGCTCCAAATAAGTATGCTATTTAAATCTTTGTTAGTGTCATTGATGGCCGCATGCAACTGTTCAGGAGAGGATTGAGTGTATATTTGTAAATCGTCTGCATACAGATGGTAGGAAGAAGTTAATTGTTTTGAGATAGAATTTATGAAAATAGCGAAAAGTAAAGGAGATAAAACGCCGCCCTGTGGAACACCAGCAGAGACATTACACCACGAGGAGTAAGAGTCGTCGATTTTGATCCGTTGTCGGCGTCCCAACAGGTAACTACGAAACCATTCAATTGCCGATGGAGATATGTTAAGAGTACGAAGAATCTCCAACAAAATGTCAAAATCGACATTGGTGAAGGCATTGCTGAAATCGAGTAGCGTTAGCACAGTCAGTTTACAGTGACCAATCCCATCTCGTATGTCGTCGGTAATTTTCGTAAGAGCAGTGGCAGTACTATGCCCAGTACGAAAACCAGATTGGAAAGGGTTGAGGAGATTGTTCTTGGTAAGGTAAAAGGAAAACATATTATATACATGTATTATATCAGCTATCTGGCCGCCATACCACAAGCTTTACTTAGTTTGGGGTCAGATGCTGTTGTGTGTGAATTGTCCACCAATATTCTGGTTGGGAGAGGTTTACGTCCAGCTGTGGGTTAAGATTGTATAAGATTTATTTATTTATATATAAATTAGAATCATAATGATTATTCCCGAATGCTGCCTAATAATATTCATTCTCGATATCAAAGCACTTGTACTTTAAATTCAACTTACCGTACCGCTTTCATTCAAAAACATTATTCGAAACTGAACAAAAAAATACCATAAAGAAGCAGGGTAGGCTCGATATCGTACGCGATAAATCTTGGAGCTGCCCGCAGAACGCACATGCGTACAGAATATGCATGGTAACACTCCTAAACAGCTGGCCGAGGCATTACCATCTAAATTACCTAATTTATGCGAAGCTAGCCTACTAGTACTGGCCCGCGGCCGCGTACGTAGATACGGTTTTTCCCCCTCCCCATGGAGCTCCCGATTTGCTTGTATCGGGCTCTTACGTCGCGTTTACATTAGGAAGCTAGTTCAGGTTGTACTTAAATTGATACGTTGGGTGCCTGATTCGGATGAAAGTTATTTATGTTATTTCATCATTATTTATTTAATTATTTGATTTATTTCACCGGTCTCTTTTGATGGCTAGGCTTTGAGTTGGTCTTTCCAATGTTTTCTGGATAGGTTACATATAAATAAAATATATGCTTAGTTTGTGAGGTTTCAAGATTAATGGTAATCAGCAAAGAAAATAAAACTTTCGAGTATAATTTTCTTGAGAATAGATCAAAGTTTTACGCAACTACATTACTTATAGACTCATTTAAACATTTCGATGAATAAGTATAGGTACTTCTCTACAAAATACAACATCAGTCCAAGACCCAAAGTGAAGGTAATCTTAACATTACGTTTAGGAAAGTCCAGAAAAAAAATGACAAAATACAAATCTCGAACGCGGCACGTACCGCGGAAGTCGATAAATGTTCACATACCTCTCGCAGCTTACCGCTCACTTGCCGGGTACTTCCTAAAATGAGTTCATGCATTTTAATTACCGTTGAAACCGGCGCGTCGTACTTGCCGGGGGTGTAAAATTCGCCTTCCTACGTAATGAACGATCGTTCGTGTTTGATTTTACTCCGTGCCGTGTGCTTACGGTCACCGTCCGAATTCCCTTTGCGCAGTTTGTTGCGGCGCCGCACATTATTTGTATACACTAAGCATGAAATGTTGCCAAGCAAACGTGTAGGTTGTATTTGCGTGTAGGTTTAGGAAAGGCGGCGCGGACGGGGTGGCACAGGGTGACCTAGGGGGCGACCAGTTGCCACCCCGTGCGTACTCGAATGAGTCGCGCCCGAACCGCAGCCTCTGCTTTCAATATTTCACACCGAATCGCATTCGATTGCAGACTTAAAATTGTTCAAAACAATCTTAACCAATGATCTCTTTTCTTGTCAAATGGTCGCCTCCTCGGATCAAAACATGTTTTCGGTAAATTTGGCCGTTTGAACAGCGAATACATTTATGTTATAACGATGAAATTGCTTTGAGCGGTCGAATATCTAGTTATGCAACGGCGTATGTCGGCTCGGTCTTCAATTGAATCTTTTTCCTATTTTCGGACGTTGCTATTCGTATTCATATTTTAGTTTCGAATGGAGTTCTAGTAAAAAATAATAAATGAAGTTCCCGTACGTTTGTATTGCTATGGAATATATAAGTCCGTCGCGCGTACCACATCACAATATTGAAAATTGAAAAACGGGTTAGAAGTTAGCAGGAATATTTCAGTTTGCTAGGGCAGCTCGGTTAGACCACGACCATTTAGTGCCCAACATTATTAAATTAGGCTCAGTCTGGCTACAGGACATTAACTAGCCAGGTAAGGGGTCATATCCATCTACGTTCAACGTATCAGAAGTCAATCCACAGCTAATTTCCGGGAGATGGCAAGGGCCTTGCGGTTTCCGAGTTGACAATCTTGATTTAATTTCACTCAATCAACGATCAGACAGATGAGAGATTGTTTGCATTAAACATGGATTATTGCAATTAAGTTGCATTTAAATGGCAGAGTAGCCTGGAGGAGAACATTAACTATGCAATGGATCGGAGGTACGAAACGAATAAGCAATGATACGAACAGCGTATTGTTTGACGAACTGCATCAAAGATGGACCTATCTCTAGAATCACACCTATTCATATTAGGTACACTCAACTAAATTTCAAGTTACAACCAATGTAAACCCTACCATATTACATTAAGTTACTGTAAGATCCATGCTAAACATTTTATTCAAGACCAGCTAGGCCCCGTGGTGCTATCCGCGGTGTATTAGTGAAAATAAATTGTGTATTAACAGTAAAAATAATAACTATTTACATTTTTAGAAGCAAATTAATTTGAATTTGAGCTTCAGAAAGATCAATTTACAAAATTTGATGACTGACAGAACGGGACAGTTGATTATTTACTATGTAATTGTTTTTTTGTTTCGGGTCGTCGAGAGCTAGAAATCATTTTACTGCAGGACATCCCGGTAAACGACGTAGCGGGAGTTATTGTTTTATCTTCTTTTTCTTTCTTTCTTATATATAAATGTTATGTTGGTTTGTGTACGCTTCAAAAACTCAAAAAGTTCTGCACCGATCGAGCTGATATTTTAGAATGATATATAATCCGCGTCAAGGATTGTTTTTACATAATTTTTGCATCACAATGTTCCACAGCGAAGCGTGGCAGGGTACAGCTAGTACGTAAATAAAAAATATGGCTTGATCTCAACACACGCAATTCACGTACAGTTGTCCGTGGATGCCGGCTACTTTTAGAGTTTGTCCTTGACTTTTATTTATCATGATAGAGAGAGCCACTTCGAAATGGAAATTGTAGGCGTTTGAACTGGAAATTTGATTAGGGGATTCTGGGTATCAATACAGTCTCTTCTTTAGCCCCTCCATTTAAGAATAGGGGCCTGGTACCGGTAGTAACATATACTTTGTTTGGGTGATAGCAACCTCTAATGTGAATATATTTATGGACCAAGGACTATTTCGTAATTTTAACCGTAAACAATCACGAACGGTCAAGTTTGGGATTTGAAGTAGGTGTATACAATGCTATATTTTTTTATTGCCTTAGCTACCAATGAGTTTGCAAATGACATTTTATCAGCATAAAATATTGTCTTTTTGCGTCTCTTCGTATCCGCTGGCTTGATTGAATGCATAAGAATGTGGGGACTGGAATATAATAATACGCACGACAGGGACAGATAACGCTGCCAGAAAGAGAAGGCTGCATCGCAATTACCTCGTGAGACTGTTGAATAAATTTACATTCAGTTGATTGAAATAATAATGAAATTGGCTCGAGAGTGCGGCACCGTATATTTAAATTAATAATAATATCATTGTATTTCGCAAAACGCGAGAGCATTTTGAATGATATCCTATTTCTATTGTAATTAGGTATATCTTGTCTTTTGTTTTTGTTATAGCTACGAAGAATGTCTGGGAAGATTCGAATCCATTTATGTGGAAATGATACGCCTTTCAATGTTGATGGGAAATGTAGGTTCATTGTATAGTTGTTATTGTAAGTTCTTTAATTAGACTTAGTCGTAAATTACAAAATACAATACAAAAATTAAAGGCTTCAAAACCAAAATTAGGCACTCAATAGCGAAAAATAAATTAATAAAATTATTATAAGCGCTACACACTCATCTATTTGAAGTCGGTACCAGTCATGTCAAAAAGCTAGTAGATAGATACGAAGTAGGTACATAGTAAGTATGCAAATAATTGTATCTATATCTATCTCTAGTAGATATTTTATTAGACTTGGCTGTCACGGACTTCAAATAGGTAGATGAGTGGGTAGCGCTTATATTTTTTGTTGCTTTTGAGTGCCTATTTGTGGTTATAAGTCGGCTTAATTTTTTGTTTCACAATAGTTTATTTTACTCATTTTAGTGAAAAACAATTTTTCGTT
The DNA here is from genome assembly GCA_017562165.1 of Ectropis grisescens. NCBI lineage: Eukaryota > Metazoa > Arthropoda > Insecta > Lepidoptera > Geometridae > Ectropis > Ectropis grisescens. Next base: position 24,162,349 of record CM029767.1, read on the forward strand.
ACTGCATTCATACACGAATTTGTATAAATGCAGCAATGAAAAACAGCACCTTTTCAATTCCACGCATTCACAAACAATAAAAAGACAGTGCATTCCTGGTCAATAAATAAAATGCTAGAAGATCTCACAAATCTCATGCTTCCACCTAAATCCACACATCCATGACCTACTACAAGGGTCAAGAGCCGACCCATCTGCTATCAGAAACTAGCCGAACGGAAAAATCGGCCCAGTCAACTGCGGTAAGGCGGCGACCGGCCACATTATCTTGAGCTATCGGTACGCAAGCAGACACCGACGCAAGGGGTCAGCGAAGGTGGTGTGACCCTGACCTAACTCAAGAGCAGGGCGCACCACGTGGTCGGGTGGGCGGTAAGTAACTCAGGTCGTTCACCTTGAGACGCGTCGCAAACCGTCGTAGAGAGGATTTTCGGAATTTTCCGCCGTTTGCTTCGGACTCTTCTCGAGGATTAGGGTTAATATGGATGTGTTTACGTTCCGCTGTTATTGAGGAATAATTGGATTTTGAACGGATGTGCAATTTGCTGAAATGAGGTTAATAATTTCTGTTTTGGAATATTGAAAATGTTTAAACCAGCTTAGATTGTGCAAAAAATCTCTTCTGATACCTAATAGACTACAGGCCTGTGAACAATATGTGTGAGTTATATGAACCACCAGGAGACCTATGTAGAATGATATAAAGGTATTCAATGATAAGATTTATCACTATGCCGGCATTTATGGATTAGAACAGGTATAGGTAACTAATCATGCTCGAAAAGGTTGCTTTGAATTATTTTTTGTTATGGAAAAGCCTGACAGCAGAATTATAAATGCTTTAGCTAACAAAAGACAAAAACACAATACACATACGAAACCACGAGATTATATTATGTATTGAAAATGTTATTACATGGGACTCAATTGTGATTTAAATTATTATTTAAAAAGCAATAATACTCGTAATCATCGTACACTTTTTCGCTTAACGTGCGAGATAGCGCTCAAGGTTACATAATATAATACTTACCCGGCTTCAACCGTGATACACACATACATATTTAGCCAATAGCATTCAGGGATTACGTACTTAGTCAACACATAGTCAACACTAACAGGATTTTTTGGAATCGATCCAGTAATTCTTGAGATCAAGAGAGTTTGATTTGATGATGAGAGATTAAGATTTTGAGAGTGCGCGTTCAAACAAACCAGCTCTTCAGCTTTATAATTTAATATATACTAGCACCACCCGCGGTTTTACCCGCGTAACTCCCTTTCCCGTCGTTTCCGTTATTTTCCCGTGATAAAGGTTTTTGTGTTCTTCCTGACTCTATTCTACAAATGTTCCAAGTTTCAGCCCGTTACGACGTGATTGAGCAACAAATATCTGAACTTGGACATGGGTAACAGGGACATGCCCCCCAACCCTCCCCAAACCGTATACATTAAATAAAATATCTAAAAAAACAAAATATGTAATACAAAGACATGTTTTTACGCGGGAAAACAACTGGAAATGCAACTACGCGGGCAAAATTGTGGGGTGCTACAAGTAAAGTCTTTTTTACTCGATATTATATTTCTATTGGTGATCCCCCACCAAAATCTGAGGCTGCGAACTAGTAACCCCCTCCAAAGTTCGAGGCTGGGACCGCGCCTGGTGAGACAGTGTCATTATGTTGTTCGTAGAATAGATTTAGCGGGTCAGTCAGTGTTAGCATAAGATGCAGTTTATATGCTTGACCTGATTGAAATAAAGGACATCCTTCTTGAGATGAAACGTTAGGCCGCGTATACAAATAGTTTTATGGGAACTTCGTACGAGTGGCAGGAGATTGGAGTATTGTCGTGTATGTATTGTCCATGTATGTAACATCATTGTTAAATAGTATAAATGCATGAACATTGAAGTCATGCAGATAGTTTTGTATCAACGTAATAAAAATTCTCCTCAAATTCTATGGTACAAGTTTAAAATAATTCTAACAGCAGTGGTTGAAATATTAAAGGACACTTAGTTTTGAATATAAATGTTTACTGTTTTAAAAACTCCCAATGTTTTCCTTCCTCTTTAAAGCTTGTGGTGAAGATAAACTTATACGTTTGTGCTTAGAAAAATAATCAAACGAGTTTCCAACCGACAACTTAACGATTGTGATATGAAACGTTCTAAACACTAGTCTGCTACGGCTTCTTATAGGTACTATTAGATCACCACTGCTTTTTAAGTGTTTGCTGGTGAGTAGAATAAATGTACATACTTTTCCAAAGTCCGGCCTCGCGGTTCGCCAACGAGTTATGGAACGCAGTATATTGGGCGTAGAGCTCACCGATTGCATCAGAAACACCATACTGCGTTCAAAGACTCGAATAGCTGATGTGACCCTAAAGGCCAGCGATTTGAAGTGGGACTGGGCTGGACATGTCTATCGAATGTTAGACGATCGCTGGGCCACCACCCAGTGGCAGCCAAATGGGAAACGACGACGCGGGAGACCCAATAGGCGATGGTGGGACGACCTCGACAAACACCTTAAAGACTGGACTACTTTGAGTCAGGACAGACAAAGATGGAGGGAGGGTAGGGAGGCCTTTGCTCATCACTAGGACACAATGGGCTCTTTATAATTTTTTAAACGGCCAGAACCTTAAAAATACAACTATACCACGCTACACACCTAACTAACTACTTACACTAAGCACGTCTGAGTTATCCACAGAACAATGAAGGTCTAAAGATAATACATAAAATCTCTACTCATTGATAAAAACAAATATTAGTTACTTTTGTAATAACATAATATTATTATCCCTAGTTTTGCATAACTAACTGTCGTAATATAAAAGTTCACAATTTTATCCTATTGAGTTCGTTTGATTTCAGAAACGTCGAAAATTTCTGTACAAATTCAACTTTGTTCAAAAATATTAATATTGTTAAATTTAATAAATAAAAATAGGTTATTATTAATAATTGTTTTTACGAAGAAAAGTTTTTTGAAATAAGCTCCTCGGACGCCCACATGTTTTATTCCATTATAATCGCGTGAAGCTAGTGTAAGTGAGTTAGCTAGAAGTAAGTGAGTAGGTACCGCGAGGAAGTGCGACTTCCGAATAGCCCACTCGAATCCGGCGTACGTAGTGATTCGTCAATTGTCGCCCGCGTGACTCAAACAAGAAATAGAGCGTATATAAAGTAGACCAATTTGAGACAGTGTTTCTCAAAGTTAAAGCAACTATGGCCCCACAACTTCGTACCTACATGATGTAGGTATTATCTCTCCAACGGACAGGTTGACACAAAAGCAAAATAGCAATAGCTACTTCTAAAACAATATTTAAGGTTCTAAGAGTATATACATATACTGTGCTATTCATGACAACTAAATTAGCTTATATTGCTATAAAATATCAAAGAGGCAGTATATTGTAGATTATGAAAATAAATTATAAAGATCAATATTTGAATTGTATTGACGTATAATATGACTTATTTATTGTGAATTTTCTTTTTTAGCGCTAAAATATTTAAAAATAGAGTCTTATCTCCGTAAGTACTAGTAATATAGGAACGAGTTAAAACTTTAAGAGCGAAATATTGATTTTTAGATCAATAAAAAAATATCTATTTCGTTTAAATTTCATATTACTTATCATACGTTTAGTGATATTTTTGGGTACGACTGAATGAAGTTGTTGTTGAGAATATAAAATACATAAACCAACACAACCATAAACACATAAATGTATCAACAAACAAAGACAAACAAAATACAAAGTTTTTAAATTTATAGAGCAGTGTTTTGTTAAGCTATTTATTTGGCTATCACGGTTGTACACTACACTAGTATTATTAATAGAAGAGACTAACTAAACCATCTAACCAAGATAAATATTCCTTTGTTAACAAAAACACTGTTTTGTGGACCACATCACAAAAAGTTTAAGAAACGCTGAACTGACGCTACTACAGTATTGCTCTAGATTAATCTGGGGATTATTTCATCTATCCTGCTCTTCGCAGAACAGAGACTGCTAAAGAAATAAACGTAGTTAAAGTATAAAACTACAGGTATAGAGAGAAATTTTAACGATACGGTCTTTTATCATTAATTTACGATTGAATTTTGGCTATATGGCGGTTTTGATAAGATTAGCTAGTAAAACCATCCTGTTGATTTCTCGGAATACAAAATTCCAGACCATTGTCTATCTATGTACCAAATTTCATTCAAATCTCTTTCTCAAAAAACTTCAAACAAGCCATTGCAATTGTTGGGTTATCACTTAGAGTGTTTTTTTCAAAATATTTGCGATTTTCTTCTAATACTATGTATTTCAGCCACATCGAAATAAAATGCTAAGTAGAAGAAAAATGTCTTTTAATCAACAGGTAGGTATATGATCACGTTTATGCTGGTTTAATTTAAATACTCCTTTCAAGACAGTCAAAAAACGAAGTATAGCCCCTTAAAGTAAACTGACATAGTTACTTATGATAAAAAACGAATATGATAAACTATTAATTAATCTGAAGTAATTGTGAACAGAGCAGATTAATTCATTGAAAATACTATCACATTGTAAATATAAACTCAACCCAGTAAACACGCCTCCGTCTGCGATGAGCAAAAAGTAATAAATTGCTGGAAAAAGTGAACTACGTATTTTATTTACGTCTTGCAACTGCTCTAACCTGGGTAGCACGTAAAAGATGCACTATCGTGAAAGGCAATTATTGAGCTTAACGACTATGTGGTTTTATATTAATTAAAGAGAAAAGTTAAAACTGAGACAAAAACAATAATAACGATTCTAAACAAAAAATAAATTTGCATCTATAAAACAATTAACACTTTTTAGGATTTGTTTCATTTACAAACAATATTTTTTTCCCTACGTATTAGTATCAATACATATTCAAATAAATATGCATTGATGCATATTTCAGTAAAAGTTTTGCCACCACACGTGTCGTAAGATATGTAGTATGTCTTGTATTTATTTACACTTTGAGCGACATTGTAAAAGCCATCGTAGAGCAATGGACTAACGAATTTTATTAAAATCAGTTTAGTTTTTTTTTGTGTAGATAAATTTTACAAAAAAAACTTTAAATTGTCTGTGATTATATCTAACATTTATGTTTATATGAATCTTCTGTGCATGTGTTTGAAATTAAACTCCTTTTAAACGGCTGGACCGATTTTTATTAACATTTTTGTGTGTGTTCAAGTGGATTCGAGAATGGGTTAGATAAACAAATTTTTGTATTTAAGATTTGTGTGTGTGATGTCTGTTGGGTCCACTAATAATATTGTAAATGTGAAATTTTGGATATTTGTTGCTATAAATGACTTCAAAACGGGTACAACGATAAAACCGCGAGACGCTACTTAAAATACCGTAAAAAGATTACATTTTGTCTTCAGAGTTACTTCTACAAAACACCTTTCGGTCTAAGCATACCTTCTCTGTGTCACCCCGCATTGTAATCAATGACAATAAATTGTGTACGCGAAGCTATAAAGCAGGTTATTAACATTAGCAAGTGAATGCTGGTAATTAGAGGCGGTGCTGTGATACATTATGTGATTGCATTCAAGTGAATGCAACTTCTATCTATTTGAAACGCTTTAAATAGTAGTAGAAGTCATAGCAAAGTCCACCTTAGGAAGTACCAAACCTATGCCAATTATTTTACCGCCAAGTAGTAACATGCAAATTTATACTTTGTGTTCCGGTTTGAAAGCCAATATTTCCAGAGGGCAAATAGAAAAATCATCTTATATCTTCAGGTGACGAGCACAGTGCAGTGATAGGTAGAGGTTTGGACTCTTTGTGTACCTACCAATTGCTGCATCACATTGTGTTTATGAACAGGCACGTTGCTCATTATCAGCCTCCTGTCTTGCTCGTCCTTTATCTCTATATTATATATCTATATATTCAAGAACAATATTATATAATTATAGCTCGCTTGTTAAATCCTTAGAGGGACCCGAGTAGCTCCCGTCTCCTTTATTACCTCGCAATAAAAAGTAGCCATTGTGATTGATACTCCAGACCATAAACTAACTATGTTACGAATCGCAACCCGATTCGTTCAGCCGTTCCGACGTTATTGAACAGAAAACATCAACGCTTTCGCTTTTATTATATTAGTAGGATACTAAGAGCCGTTTAAGTTGATTTCATTGTTTTTAAACTTTCGCAATTTGAACACATCGGCACATTCGGCAGCGTTACAACCGCCGGTCTTCTCGTGACCACAGCGGTCGTAACGCTGCCGAAACGCCGAGGTATTTAAACATTAAAAGTTGATTTTGACATGATTTAATTCTAAAGATAAGCATCGTGGATAAATTCTAAGAATCATAATCAGAAAGTAGCCCAAAACACAACTGAGTACTGTACTTAACGGTTAAATTCCTCAATTAAACGGTAGCTTGTGCCAGGTGTTAGACTCATCTTAAATATGTTGGTGTGCGGATGACCCATCCCGACAGGTGAAAGTCTTCGTTTAATACATCGTAAATTCGATTTGTGCATCTATACTTACTTACATTTAAATAGTATTGAAGAATCTGTTTGTAATTACAAATTAACAGCGTCTCACTAAAAACATAAAAAAGTATATACGGTACCTACTTACATGCATGGTGCTTACCGTCAGGCTGTACATATGCTTGATGGTAAGCAACATGCCTGCTACATAACAGCACAGTGACACACAGCTCTTGGAACACGAAGAGTCTAAATCATTACCTAGCACTGCACTGCGGTCGTCACCCAGAGATCTAAGATGTTATTTCTCTAAGCCCTTTAATTTCTCTGGAAACATTGCCCTTCAAACCGGAATACAGTAATGTTTACGCATTACTGCTTGGCGGTAGAATAACTGGCAAAGGCGTGGTACTTCCCCTGGCGGGCTCTGCCAAGAGTCTTACCACTACAAAACAAAGCTGCTGGAACTCTATGGTTTCTCGTCGACGACTAGAGAGTAGGCAGCAATCATCCACGCTAGTCAATTACAGGTCGGTGCTTTCGAAATATTACTTCCTTGGAACATATCAGAATCTTCAAGTTTTCATTTACTCTTAAAGCCAGTGGTGATAACAAACGTCTTTAACAGCACTTTAGTAAAATACTTACCCAAAATTCTAGTAGGGTTCGATTTTACGATCTTATTGTTGTAAGATCGGTCATACCCACCACAAAGCCACCACGGTTTTACGCATTTCATAAACGGGCTTAAAAAACACTGTTGAAACATTTAACACATAAAACAGTTTTAAAATTGGTCACGTTTCCACTGTCATTAAAAGCTCTAGGGCTATGCTAACATCGCTTTTATTGTTAAACTTCTAGTTTTACACTAAACGCTATGTTAGTCACCGTGAGTGAGAATTGGAAACTGGAATTAGTCGATGTCGAAATTCAACGACCGGTCGAAATAACACAAAACAAATCTATCTATCTAAATATGAGCCGAATTTCCTAGCCAAAAATGTTCTGTTATTTGGTTCTGGTATTGAAGTTCACCGTGACAAAGCCGCCAACATGTTGGACACGCTTTTGACTAGTAGTGAACTTGATCATTTTTATAATCATTAAACCTTCATCGGTAAGTATCGCCTTCATCGGATGTGGTTAGTGCAAACAGTTAGGTATTATAGTGGAGTTCAGTGCTCTTTGTAATTTAGTTTTATTTAGCTGTGTCTATTTACAAAAACATTACGTTCATTTTGTGATGATACTTTTTCCGTTCAAAGGAAATCAAAAACGTTATTTTGAAAAATAAAGATACAACAAGTTTTAATTTCTGCATTGGACTCTAGATTCAGTGTAGCTGTTTTTTATTCCTTTTCCAAAAACTAACCACCGTATTTGGGAATTTCACATGAGCACAATTTTTGCCTATTTCAGTTCTTTTGACGTCGAAAACGTTGCACATTTCTCTACCCATCTGTATTTACTTAATAACTTGATAGCTTTTAGATTTTTTGAAATAAGGCATGAATATAAATAAACACGTCAGTGTCTCGATCGAATTAAAATGAAAAATATGACTCGTATCACATTTCGTAAGACAATTGATACATTTGAATAGATCAATAAGTCTGCCTGTGGAAGTAAAACTGTTTTGCCAATAATTCTACAGCCAAGCAGTAATGTGTAAATTGTTTCTCTCGGCATGGAGGAAAATCATCTTATATAAATGTGACGAGCGAAGTGCAGTGCGAGATAATAACTTGGGCTCTTTATGTTCCAATAGCTGCGTGTCGCTGTGCTGTTATGGACAAGACAGGATAGTGTCACCGTCACTATATACCTATGATACAAAATCAATCTTTGTTATACAACCATTAATGTGTTAATATGAGTGGGTTTTCCCGACGGTTACAATCTTGGTGTCGTTAACTCGAGAATCAATCGGTTTCTTCTGGATAAGCACGGTTCATCGTAGACCGAATCGTTGCATATCCTTCTAGCGCGCGGTCGGTTTTAATATCAAGTGTAAATCAATAAAAGTTAAAATAACTTTATTCTAAGCAATAGCGAGATACTAAACCGATAACTTCAAGGTTAATCAACGAATTAGTCGAGAATACCACGTGGAGAGTTTATTTCGGGTTCCGAAACGAGGCTTTGATATTTTGCGATCTCAGAGCGGCAAGCACCAAGCGTTAGGCGCCCGAAAGGCACTTTGTAGCACGCTAAGCACTTGTGGGGGCGGGCGTGAACCCATCCCCTCGCAGTTCGAAAAAAGGCGATGCACTTCGAATTGTTCCTTTTATGTCCACCATCGATCGTTTCGGTAAAGGAACGAGTTTTTCTCTGTCCAGTATCCGTGCTCTTACTCCACACGTATACGAGGTTACGCAGTTTCAGATTGGGAACCCGAAACGGAACAAAAAAATGTCAGTCAAAGGGACTGCCTGAATGTTTATTGTTTAAATTAGGAAAACCGCTTTTATAATCCGAAATAGCACACAGGCTACTGTTTATCACGCAGGTAATTAATTTATTAATAAATTTATTTATATGATACTCAATTCTTTAAATTCGCATTTACAGCTTTTACAACTAATGTAATGTAATTTTAAATCTAAATAAATAAAATAAATAAATAAATATTGGTGGACAATTCACACACAACACCATCTGACCCCAAACTAAGCAAAGCTTGTACTATGGCGGCCAGATAGCTGATATAATACTTACATAGTTTTAAATACATACTTATTATACATAGAAACACTTGGATATATTAAATCTATGGAGTTTATGGATTAAGTAAAGTGACGAATAAAAAAATTTGTTGTCTGTAAAGTCGGTTGGTTTACGGACGATATTTTAACGTGAGACATCATAACAAAACATTGATAGATGCGGCGCAAGCGTACAATGAGCGTAACGGGACATAACGCGTCACTTTTTCGTGTATGCAGCTGGCGTTCATCGATTTACTATTTGATCGCCCCGGCTTCGCCCGTGGTACATTATATAACACTCATCAGGATCACTCTCATCTGTACTTAAACAACGGTGAAAGAATGACTGAAATCAGTTCAGTCATTCCTGAGAATATCGCTTTCAAACAAAACACCTCTTCAGCTATCTGCTACGCCACCTGTCGGAAATTGATCGTACCAACTCAGATTTAGAAACAAATTTGATTAGCAAAGGTTTAAATTCAATGACGCAATCTTAGACACATGATGTCATGTCAAAGCACGAAACGTACGAAAACTCTCAAAACGGAATATTTTTTTCCCGATATTATTACATTCTTGATTCATACTCCGCTTCTATTAATAGTAGCGTTATGTTCTATGGCCTATAGCTTTCCTCGATAAATGGACTATCTAATAGAAAAATAATCTTTCAACTCGGATCAGTACTTCCCGAGATCCTAGCGTTCAAACAAACAAGCTCTTCAGCTTTATAATATTATAGTATAGAGTATAGATTAGACGTCACGTCAAAATATTATGTATTTTAAAAATAAACATCTTAACTGGAGTATTGAAAAACACCAACTTAATGAAATTATTATTTTTGGTGTAATATAGTTCCCTCGGTGCATCATGCGGATAACTGACGCGGCCATAAATGTAACTTATATCATTATAATAATAGTAATGTTTTCAATCTATGCCAATAAAAATATCTTATCTATATTATCACGGGAAAATTACGGAATTTTATTATTTTATTTTGTTTGTTAATTTTCTAAAAGCGTTTATATTTAATAGTCTTATTAATAACGTAACTTTCTCCGCCTATGCTTGTATGTAGGTGTTTGGTTGTCTGGATGAGATAGTTGTCTCGTTTTCTCCTTCTACTCTAATATATCTATTTGTTTGTGTCAAAATAAAGAGTTTTCCATCTAATTGAGACACAAAACTGAAATTGTTTAAAGTCAATTCATGAATTGCTATAACTTGTCTCTTTCGGCTTTATACGTTCTTTCTGCGTACGGCGGTATACTAATTGGGGATGCGTCCCGATCCAGTGCATTTGATCAGAAAATAGAGAAACCGTGAGATTTTTGTGGGACTGTCCGATGTGAAGGCGATAACGCCAGGATTTTTTAAAATTATTTTCATGAATAGGTTTCCTCTTTACGTTCGTGGAATATCAAAATATCATAAAAAACTAATATTAGTCGTTGTTGTAATAAAGTAATTAAGCTCAATTTTGTCTCTTCCAATTCGTTTTACGTCACAAATGAGGACAATTTTTATACGGAAATCCGATCTAACAACCAAACCTATCCGCCTTGTCTAAAAAATATACTGATTATTTTATCTACAAGAAGCTCTTATTTATTATTATAATGATAATATCTTTTCTAATTACATTGATTAGGGCTTGATAGCTGAAATGAGTACGAATTTCTACCTATTTGTGTGTAATTAATTTATTATGGTGGGAAATTAGTTTGGTACGAATATTATAGAATTGATCACTAGTCAAATACGCCAGTATGTAATGCCATAATACCGTTATGGAAGGTGCTTATGAGAGTAATTCGAATTTTGTATGCAATTCCAACTCGTGATATTCGTGTACTGGAGGTAATGAATTGCTACAGACACAAAAATTTAATTACACCAAGTACATATAGTTACATACTATGATAAAACACTAAGTTCGAGTTGCATTTTTGAATACCCAAGGACTAATCGAAACGTTGACCGGAAAATAAGTTAACCTAGTCCGTGTATAACAGAAAAAAAATGAGGAATTGCTTATGTAGTCTTTCACAGCGCCGTAGAAAAAAATACGTTTTTTTTTGTGATCGCGTACCTAATTGTATTCATAGTTTGCTAGGTCGCTAATGAACACCCAATACTGTAAAGAAAATAAAAAAAATCGTTAAAATAAAAAAAGATGGAATAATATCAAACGTCTCACAGAACCATCGTTTTGATGCAAATAGTTTGTCTATTGATAAATTAAAAAAACTAGTAGCGAGTAGGTACTTTTTTAAACAATTTAATTCCTGTATAATTTTAAACGAAAGTCCCTTGAATTTTATTGTACTTACCATTTCGTAATCTAAATAACCGCATAGGCGAGATATCAGTAAACCATGTCGTCGATTATTGATAAAAACCGTCCCTTCTACCGTATCTACTACTGCGGCTTTGGTATTCCTATCTTTATAATTTCATGCGAAAAAAAAAGAGAGAGCAAAGCTAAGACCGTTAGGTGGTAGATCTGGTCATGGCTCGCCAAATGTAATATCGGCCTCACGTATCCAGTACAGTCACCGTCATGTAGACTCGCGTATCACTTACCTGTAACAAACACATAATATACATTAGAACAGTGTTACCGATACTCTAGTGTACAAACGGATGAAACAGAACAGAGCAAACAACGGATCAACTTATTATCGTTAATTGGGAGTAAGTACAACAACATCGTCTCTTTTTCTAATGGGAAGGAAGTGAACGACGATAAATTTAATGTGAGTTAAACACGATCGTGTTTTGTTTTCGTTCTGAGGATGATTGATTTGCAAATAAACTGATTAGAAAATTACTCATAGCTAACACTATTAGCTGTCCTGAATTAAGGTTTTTTGGCTCCATTTGTTTTTGAAGAGCCATCTACTGTAATCTGTAGCAGTCAAGTAGCACAAACGTCTAAACCTTTCATATATTAATAACACTAATTTATTTATATTTATCCCTTGGTTACAGAATTGTAGCGGTATTGATAACAATCTCTTAGTTGCCGCTCAGTTGGTATACAAGCAATTACTTACAATACCTAACATACTCGTATTTATTACATAGTTAATTGTGTTCAAGTTATGTAAAAAATATAGTTATTATTACCACCGCAGTCAGCTCATACGCTAGAAAGATACAAAGTAATAAAATATAACTCTAGAATACAAAAGAAGAGCAAAAAATCGACATAATAATTTTCATTTCCACACTAACGAATCGATACATAACTAATGTTAAAAACGAACAAAAACAGTCTCTGCTCAAGGTGTCTACGGAGAAATGTTATACAGTATGGGCAGTTAGTAGAACGGATATTTTATACATGAGGTTATTGTCTAGACTCCAACATTACGTTTAAATAGTTGCAATTAAGCGTGTATTACGAAGCTTGTTTACAAGCTTAAAGGACAGTCATTGTTCTGGTATTCTGTGGTATTTTGAAATACGTGTTAGCTAGTGGTCAAATGATGCTATACATGAATAGCAACATCAGAAGCCTCCGAGTCTCAATAAGGTCCTTAACAAAAAGCTAGAGTTTGCTCAACATGAACAAACTTACAAAAATAATTTGAATAAGTAACTAATTATTACAATAGTTAAATTCGCACGACAAACATTTGTATAATTTATTCGTACGGATGTTGGTTCCGTGTTCAAGTGTCTGTGTGTTTAACATTATCAGCTGTCTGACATAAATTTTACAAGCTTTGTTTGGTTTGAGCAAAGTTAGTGCTGTGAAGAAGTGTCTATGTCTTGGAAACTTTAATAATTTTCTCAAATTCGTCCCTAAATAACATATAATATAATATAATAAATAATAAGTGATTTTAATTGAAGATTTTAATGACCGAATGCTCAATTGTTAGTGAGTCTGCTCACTAAGCCATATATCGTGGGTTCTGAGTTGGTACGATACATTTTCAATAGGTAGCGTAGCAGGCAGGGTACGGCTACTATACAATACTTTATGATTTGGACGTCATCAAACCATTAGCAAATTAGTATAACCTAACGAAGAGTGTAAGACCTTGTTATACCTACTCACGACGAAGCGAATTAATAGGTAGTGATATGTTTCTGTAATGGGAGCACTAGCAATGAACTTGCCATGTGAACTGTTCACCGCACGGTCCTCCTGCCAGCTAACTCGATTAATTATGCGCTTAGGCTGTGTTCTCTCACAAATTGACAAGCTAGACGGGCCATCTTGGCCCATGCATCAGTAGCGTAAGAAATTCAATCAATTACATGCCAGTAATCAATTTTAGATAGCCCTATAACAGCGCATTACTTTCGATAATAAGTAAAGAATGTAATTTTGGTGAAATAGAAAGAGATGGAGGATTAACATGCTTTATAATTAAACCCAATTGGAGAACTTTTGTTCTGGACTGAGAAGAAGAGAAAGAAGAGAAAAGAGGTGTTGGTCCTGCAATGAGTAGACAATAAATTATTAATATGCTACAGACTAATAATAATAATCAGATGCACAAGGCAGTTGTTATCTTCAATACAAGACACTTTGCCAGGAGGTTCTTCACTCTGCAGTCCTAACTTTTTTTTTTGTAGTGGTAGGACTCTTGCCAGAGTCCGCCTGGGGAAGTACCACACCTTTGCCAGTTATTCTACCGCCAAGCAGTAATGTGCAAACATTACTGTGTTCCGGTTTGAAGGGCAATGTTTCCAGAGAAATTACAGGGCTTAGAGATATAAGATCATAGATCTCTGGGTGACGAGCGCAGTGCAGTGCTAGGTAATGATTTGGACTCTTCGTGTTCCAATAGCTGCGTGTCACTGTGCTGCTATGTGTCAGGCATGTTGCTTACCATCAGGCATATGTCCTGATCGTCTCGTCACTCCTTATTTAAAATAAAAAAATCTAATCCCCTCGGCTTTGTTGTCGACTGCGCTCTAGTTTTTATTAAGTATTTTATGAAGTTATTGTAAAGAACTTGGAAGTTAACATTAAAAATGAATACATTAATAACATACTAGGTAATGACACTGTAAGCCAACGTTATTATAATAGACTTTCCTATTAAATTCGTAACCATATGTTTGATAAAGTATTTAAAGTGAGAAATTATGTAGGTTTTAAAAATTGATAATATTTCTGAAAGAAAAGTTAACTTTGTAAGAAACACTGCTAAAATAAATAATATGCAATTATGTCACAGACTAGTATTGCTATTGTTATATTTTGTTGTTATTATGGCTATTGTTGGCATGTGACATTCTCACATGTCAGAAATTAAAACATAACACGTACGTTGACATGAGACATACGTCAGAAATTCAAATTCTGTAGTTCAATTCTTATTGCACTAAAGAATTTGTAGAAAATGAGATAGATTGGTGCGAATACTTGTGACAAAATAACACACGTATCTTAGAGCAGATGAGAAACTAATGAACTTGAACACGATATAATTTTTATTTTGTAATAAAACACTAAGAATTTTATAAAAAATACTACTTGCAGTAACACATTGTAACGGTATAATGTAGCGGCATTGAATTGCTGTAATTATATACAATGTTGCCCATTTAAGTCTTTTGTAATGACTAATTATAGTTAATCGAGGCATTCGTCTGCTATTGATTGTTGTAGAAATAATAAATTGTACAATGACTCCAAGTGAAGTGGGAACATCTTTCTTCCTGTATTGGGACCAGGGACCTCAGTCACTTTCGCACGGGTAAATCTATGAGCAATTCTAATGCTATTACTAAGTTATGAGACAAATAAGTTTGATTACTTTGTGGATAATCGGTGAACCTGGTTAAACACTACCATTTTGCTAATTAAACAGATATTTATGACACGTCAGAATATATGATGAAATGCTAAAAACGATTTTTAATTCTGGTTCGAAAATATTAACAAAGAAATGTTATGTCTATTTTTTTTTTCAAATTATTTTATCTCAGAGTTGCCGTAGCATAGCGCCTCTTCATGTTCAAATAGTTTAATAACTATTTGAACATGAAGAGTCTAATCATTATTTAACACTACACTGCGCTAGTAGGATGATTTATCTCTATGTATATAATTTCTCTGGAAACATTGCCCTTCAAACCGGAATACAGTGATGTTTGCACATTTCTGCTTGGCGGTAGAATTACTGGCAAAGGTGATGACTTTTTTCACCAAACAGACTTTGCAATGAGTCCAACCACCATAAAACAACAACATTTCTTGTGTTTATTTTAACAACAACATGTTTCCACTTCACTGCTATCTCGCCTCATTAACTACGATGCGGTCTACGACGGAGCATCTTACCCAGGATGATACCGATTCACTTTCAATGTTAGACAGCAAAATTGAAAAAAAACTCATCGAGAAAAACTTACTCATTCTACAGTTTAGACCTTCAAATTACGAAAGTGGATTCAAAACAGTTTTCGGAATGTCAACCATGAATCGATATCGCCTTTTAGAGCTACGAACAGTCCAATATAATAATTTATTTTCACCGAAAAAAAACGAATACCGATTTCAATTTAAAATTTCATTCAGACACTCGAGCTAATTTCATAACAAGCCACAAGTCATCGAAGTTTTATTTGAAAGAAAATTTTAATTTTTAGGGTTCCGTAGCCAAATGGCAAAATACGGGACCCTTATAGTAGATTCGTCATGTCTGTCTGTCTGTCCGTCCGTAAGTCACAGCTACTTTTCTCCATTTTTTCCATCATACATCATACATTTCCATAAAACCATACATGTGGGTTATCTATGGATAGGTCTTCAAAAATGATATTGAGGTTCCTAACGTATTTTTTTTCTAAACTGAATACTTTGCACGAGATATTCTTCCAAAGTGGTAAAATGTGTCCCCCCCCCCCCCCCTTATAACTTCTAAAATAAGAGAATGACAAAAAAAATGTGTATGATGTCCATTACCATGTAAACTATCAATTTTAACTTTAAAACTATTAAATAGTTTTATTTTAATACGTCATAAATTCACTATTGTTATTGTTATTGCTGCACTAGTAGGCTCATATCAGATTTGGCTGGGCAGGGAGAGAAAAACGAGTAGTGAAGGTGAGTGTTGATGTACGTCAGAAAGGGGCCCCTTAAACCTACGCCCGAGTCACAAGTCTCAGGAACTACTCGAGTTTTTTTCTCTCTGCCACACGATGGACCCGGCACCCGCACGGTGAATCCATGGAATGCTAAGAAGATCGTCTCACACTTATATTATGTTACTTGCTACTACGGAAGCCTTCAAGGGCGAGTTTGACTTGCACTTGACTACTTTTATTTGTTCATATTTCAAAAACAGCTGCACCGATTTCGATAAAATTTGTATTGCCACCTCTGAACAATGATCATCGTCAATCGAATTAAGAACCTCATCTTTTTTGAAGTCGGTTAAAAAGGGCAATGTGTAATTAGCATAAGTATTATTATATGTATAGTATGTTATTAGTATAATGACTGCCCTAGTGGCTTAGTTGGTAGTAGCTCTGCCTGCGAAGCCGAGGGTCGTGGGTTCGATCCCCACCCAGTGCAAATATTTGTGTGATGAATTCAAATGTTTGCACTGTGTCTGGGTGTTTCTACGTATAATAAGTATGTATTTAAAACTATATAAGTATTATATCAGCTATTTGGCTGCCATCACACAAGCTTTGCTTAGTTTGGGGTCAGATGGTGTTGTGTGTGAATTGTCCACCAATATTTATTTATTTATTTATTTTATTTAATTAGATCCTGATCTCTGCACACTCTCAGAAATCCATCCGATAAAAAACCGATAAGCTACCAACTTAGCGGCAGTGTTCAAAACTTTCAACCCAACAACAATTGTGTAAAAATGTAACTAACAATTGTAACTGTTTTGCGGTACCTAATAAAGTAACAATGCATTTGCGTAATATCTACGTCATACTAAATAAATTATTCATACAGTGTTGCCCTACTTCGATTGCGTTTAAAATGTTTACTATCTAAAATATGTCTGTTTTACCCCCCGTGCAATGACACCACTCTAGGAATGACTTACGTAATTACCTTTAAACAGTATAATGAAATCTGTTTGTGAATCATAACAAAAATATTTGTAAACATGTCCTACCCTACTTTATAATCGCGAATTCTTGTATGTAAGAATGGTGGTGTGAGTGAGCTACTAAGGTGAGGTTTTGTTACCTTTTTATGTAAAAATAATGAAATTTTTAAATTTGGTACAGATACAGATCATAGTCTGGAGTAACATACGAAAAGGCATCTCTTTTCTCCAGTTCTCCATATATTAACAACGGCTATAATATGCCAATCCATCTTGTGATTTTATTTTTATTAGTTTATAAACGATCTATGTGATAAAATGGTTTGAACGGATATTGCTTCATTAATGAAAGAATATTCTCTTCACACTGCCTGTATATCCATACATTTTCCCAAAGAGATTTTTGCGATGGTTAGCAATATTACAACAGCCTAGGATGTAATGAATAAAACCTGGATGGAATCTTTTCACCCAAGATGTGAAGGAGGTTGTAAATTTCAAATTAGGCAAATGAAAGCCAAAGGTAATGCTATAACTTACATAGAGTTCGAAATTAAAACCTCATTTCGTATTTTTTGTTGGTGATAAAAAACTAGTATTACATAACAGCGTGATGATAATTTTATCTATCTTTGTAATTGTTTTATGAACATCTATTTGGTCAGCAACTTCGGACCGCTGACGTTAACAGCGGCCTAACATGCGACGATACCTGGCCCGTACCACGAGTTATTGCAATGATTGTTCAATTCCATTACCGCTAAAATTGACGTGCACCGTAATTGTGGATTCTATCGCTCGGTGATAAAATTCACGGTTCCAATACAAAGTATAGAGGTAGTGCGTCAATTGCTTGGTTAAATCATCGCAATAACAACTCATCGTGCAGGGTCTGAAGTCTTTTACCCAAATGAAATGTTAACGGTTTTTTTTGTTTCAGAAATCGTTGTAGCAGTAACATTTTAGAGAATGTTATTAAATTTGATATTTTATTGAATTTGTTATTGGCATTGTTTTGAATTATTATAAGATAAATAATAATAAAAATGAAACTTTAAATATAAGAAATTAAACGTTTTACACTCCAGAAGTTTGACAATTTATAATAGTTTGACAGTACAAAAATACCAGTCCCATATTGTCCATAATAAAGCTGACTAACTTAATTAGAGTGGTGAATTTCTATAGTTTTGACCCAATTGTCATCATAAATGTTCCAGGTTTCTTTAAAAAAATGGTTGTCTGTAAAGTCAGCGCAGCGCAAGCGTAGAATGAGCGTAACGGGACACTTTTTCGTGCATGCAGCCGGCGTTCATCCATTTATTAAACGTTGTCACGTCAAAAATGTTAATAAAATCCATATCTGACACTAATATCTGCCAATTTGAATACACCTCATTACGTTCGTGTAGGTAGGTGTTAATGTAACAAAAAGCAGACTTCAATAATTCGATCAGAGCAATACAATTAGTCTACGGAAGGGCGCGGCGCTTACGTCCTATGAAATCGGACACTTAAAATTCGTACTGTTGATAAATGGTTTAATTGTTTTGGCAATTAACCGCTAGAGGTGTAAGGGAGGAGTTGGGGGAGGTAGCATTGTAATTTGTGCTTTTCGCTTGACGATCGAATTTGCCGCCTAAGCTCGCCTAAAAACAATAATGTACAGGACTAAATGCAGTTTGTAATTATGCGACACCATACTCTACCTGTCATAGTACAAATAATGCATCTGGGACTTAGTTGAGTAGTTACGTGGAATCATTGGGACGTGATCAGAATGGAATTAATAACGATGACAGTTAAACTGAAAACCAAATGACTAAATATTTAAAACGACCAAATTAATGTATTACACCTACTTTGTAGTTGGTACAAATAATTTGTAGGCGTTTAGATTGATGTATTCTCGAACGGAGACCGTGTCTCAATAAGGGCAGTGTGTAACGGCTATTGTTGGAAATACAACACTCGAAGTTGTTGACGAATACGTCTACCTAGGTCAAAAGATCCAATCAGTTATATCCAACTAAACAGGACAAAGAGGTTCAGAGAAGAATTCAACTTGGTGGCTTGGTGGCTTGGGTGGCAGTGTTCAAGAAACCTCGGTACATCTTTGAGTCCAAAATACCCCAATGCGAGCGATGAAGACGAAAGTCTTCAACCAGTCTTCGTGCGTGTTGCCAGTGATGGCTCATGGAACTGAGATGGGGTTCTCAACTGTGGGCCTCATTACAAAACTCAAAGTTGCACAGTGAGCTATGAAGAGAACTATACTCGGAGTCTCTTTGCGCGATAGAGTGAAGTGAAGTCCGAAGTGAGGATATTCGCAATAGAACGAAAGTAGTTGACATAGCACAAAAAGTAAGCAAGCTGAAATGGCAATGGGTAGGCCACATTGCTCACAGAACTGACAACCATTCTTGAGGGAAGAAAGGTTCTTGAGTGGTGACCACGAACCGGAAGACGCAGTGTTGGATGACCTTCCATTAGAATCACTAGATGGACAGATGACCTCACAAAGGTCGCTGGTCAACCGTTCATTGTGGAGATCTAGGGAAGAGGCTTATGTTCGGCAGTGGACGTCGTGCGGCTGATGATGATAATGATGATGAAATAGTTCCATTGAAAGAATAAATTTAGACTTTTTGAAATGTTGTCTGCAATTTAGCCCGCACTGTTTTTACCATTTTGTAACAAACACTACTTAAAATTCTGACCATAATTTAACTTTGTGTCATGTTGAACGATAAGGAAAAACTAGTCTATTTTGTATAATTTCAACGCAAAACATCCGCAGAAATTACCATTTATAAGGGTTTTATATTTCTGCGTACATATTTTGATTTCATAACTAAATACTCGTAAAATTTGTTACTCATTTAGGCACAAACACATTTCATAAGTATTATTTTGGAAATAACTTAGCATAACAAATACAACGTATATATGTACGTAGATAATATTTATATATCTAAACATGGCTAATATTTAGATACATGTACATAGATAATATTTATATGTATAAACATAGCTAATATTTAGATACATGTACATACAAGAACAAAATTAAAAATTTTGATTAACCCCCGACTACCTTAGATTTGTTATCTGTACAACATTCTACTAGTCAAGCCCTTTCATTTGATACCCATATTAAGGAAATTGTGAAAAAAGAAATGTAATTTGCCATTTTGTGGTAGCGGCCATCTTGGATTTGAAATTTGTCATAGTGCAAAGTATTCTACTAGTCAAGCCCTTTCGTTTGATACCCATATTGCGGTAGTAGTGGAAAAAATTATATAATTCGCCATTTTGTGGTGGCGGCCATCTTGAATTTCAAATTTGTTATAGCGTATAGTACTCTGCTAGTCAAGCCCTTTCATTTGATACCCATATTGAGGTAGGTTGTGAAGAAATATTTTGTCCGCCATTTTGTGGAGGCGGCCATTTTGAATCGATATTAACCAGACATAGCTAAGAACACCCGCACGAATATTAACTTTCAAATAAAAAAAACCCCATCGAAATCGGTCTAACCGTTTGAGCTCTACGGTGCCACAGACAGACACACACACAGACAGACAGACAGACAGACAGACAGACAGACAGACAGACAGACAGACAGACAGACAGACAGACAGACAGACAGACAGACAGACAGACAGACAGACAGACAGACAGACAGATAGACAGACAGACAGACAGACAGACAGACATCGACGTCAAACTTATAACACCCCTTTTTTTGGACGGGGGTTAAAAAAATGTATTTCTATAAAAACTGCCGCGCGGCTGAAAGCTGGCAGAGTTGGCCCGTAATAACTGAATAATATTAAATGAACTCTGGAATTTTGTTGTTGTCAATTTTTTGTGTGACGAAAACAAGCATTTATTCTGCGTTTTAATGTTTCTATGTATTATATTTATGTTTGAGTTTACAATTACTTACATAATTATTATATCCGCTATCTGGATTCCATAGCACTAAATTTGGTAGATAGTGTTGTGTGAGGAATCCCAACAAATATTGATTTTTCTATTTTAATCAAAGCATCAAAACATACAAAAAAGAACACAAAAAACATTCTGTAGATCATGAAATCGACTTCAGTTCATGCACCTACAGATTAGTAAATTACAGCTGGTCTAGTCGGGAGAAAGGCGCCTGCCGATCCGGAGACCCCGGGTCCAAACCCCACACGTACCAGTGTCTTTTCGAAGTCATGTGCGTAATGCCACTAACTTAAAAACAGTGAAAGAAAACATCGTGAGGAAACTGACATGTACCTACAACCGTTTGAAGTCATGTGTCATCCACCAACCCGCACTGGGCAGCGTGGTGGAGGAATTAAATAAATTTACAAAGTGAAATGTGTGTATGTTTTTCAGCAAACCTCCTTTTTGAAGTTGGTTAGTTAAGTGCAGCTGCTGAATAATGGTTTTTTCTTTCACAATCGACATAGTGCCATACATCAACGTCAGTATGATGAGGGCGCCAGTATTCGAACGTTAC